>OX387222.1:7528470-8905137 GCA_947561695.1 Tyria jacobaeae | reverse complement strand
AATTTAAAAATACATACTACATAAGCTCTTATCTTTCTGCCATCAGGGTAGGCAGAGACAACAGCCTGTCGCTTGCTTCTATCTATATATATATCTTACATACAAAAATCATGAGCTTCCTCTACTGTCATTAAACCTTCATCGCCTGCCTTTATAGACCGTTGGTTTTGGGTGCTTCTGGCCTGCCCTTTCTTCAGAATTTCCCTTATTTCCCCCATCTCGAATTTCGCCGATTCCTGGAACCTGAGTTCACTCAAATTGCAAATGAATCGATATTCTATCTTCTAGGCAAGAAGAGTTCTTACCGCTGTGATCTAAAATTTTTAGGGTTTCATAAATCATACAAACGATGTTAGAAACCATCGCCTTTTAATATCAATAAATATAGAACATTAAGAAAAATAGAAATTAAACATAATTAACACTTTTCGTTTTTCTGTCCGCCAAAATGAGTGAATCTGACAAATACTCCGTAAAAAGTTATCCGTGGTCATACATAAAAAAAATATATATACGCGTCGACTTGAGAACTTCCTCCGTTTTTTCGTCTGTTAAAAATGGGAAAAGTGCAGCTCACGTCGCGAAAAAATCGGTGACGGTTATGGACCTAATGCAGTGTCAGTAAGAGTAGCACTAAGTTGGTTCAAGCGTTTTCAGTCCGGAAATTTTGATTTCAAAAATGCAGGTCGCTCTGCTCGCCCTCATACGGATAAAGTCGATGTTTTTTTTTTAAAAACTGTAGCAAGATATTAGTAATTACATAACCACAGAACAGTTTTGCTAATTAAAAAATTTATTTGGGTGCCACAGAGCTCACAGAAAGAAACGTAATGAAGCGTGTACTTATTTGTGATTCTCTATTGGAACTTAATGAGACCGAACCATTTTTGAAAAGATTGATCACGGATGATGAAAAATGGATCACCTACGACGAAAACGTGCGAAACAGATCATAGTCAAATGTTAGTCAAGCTCCAAAGATTGTAGCGAAACCCGGAGTAACACGCAATAAGGTAATTTCGTTTGTATTGTGAGATTGGAAGGACATCGTTAATTATGAGCTTTTACCACCAGGCAACAACATCGCTCTCTATTGATGTTAATCTAACACTCTCCAAAGAATTCTAAAGAGACCGAAATAGGTGTAAATTTGAGGGTGCAAGGTCAGGACTATATAGTGGATGTAAAGTTGAAGTGATAAGTTTTGTAGTGGTAGAGCCATGCTTGCTTAAGCACGAATGGGCCGGCTCGACCGGTGCGATACCACGGCCTCACAGAAAACCGGTTGTGAAGTAACGCTTGCGTTGCATTTCCCCGAAATGTGTGAGGTCTCCGGAGGCCCAAAACCCCCCACCCCCCTAATGATAGCGCTGTTAACGAAAAGGATACCCCAGGGGGGTACCAGCGCTAGCGTTGGAGAATCCCCCCCTGGACGTCCACCCTCAGTACGGATTATGCCTGAGCGTGGACGCCCAGGCTGCCCCTCGTACTCTGGGGGGGGCTCAACTGCGCTCTCAAAATCTGCTCGGGGCAAGAGAAGGCACACCATGGCACCCCCTGTCACGTTTACCGTGGATTTTTGTAACATCAGGGGCTTACATTCGAACCTCGACACTGTCCACCACCACCTTGAGACAGCAAAGCCGGCCTTGCTCTTTTTAACCGAGACGCAGATATCATCTCCAGCGGACACATCCTACCTCTGCTACCCTGGGTACGGACTGGAACACTCCTTTGTTCCTAAGGCTGGTGTATGCGTGTACGTTAGAGATGATATCACTTCTCGCCGCCTCGGCAATCTTGAAGGTAGGGACCTCTCCATCTTATGGCTACGTGTAGACTGCGACGACCATCCCCGCATCTACCTATGCCTCTACAGGTCCCATAGCGGTGATGCCGAAACGGACCGACTCATCGACCACGTCCAAATGGCTACAGACTCAGTGCTCCAGCAGGTCCCATCCGCAGAGATCGTGATTCTTGGCGACTTTAACGCCCATCACGCCGAATGGCTTGGTTCGCGCAAAACCGATCATGCGGGAAGATCTGTTCACGATTTCGCCTTGGCATATGGCTTGACGCAGCTGGTAGCAACGCCTACGCGAATCCCAGATGCAGAAAGCCACGTGCCTTCACTGTTGGATCTTCTGCTGACCTCACATCCTGACGGCTACAAAGTATCCGTTGAGGCCCCTCTTGGCTCTTCGGACCATTGCCTGATTAGGAGTATAGTGCCACTCGTTCACTCGCTGCGGCCGCGAGTTACAGGCAGTCGCCGCGTATGGCACTATAGGTCAGCTGACTGGGATGGAATGCGAACATTCTTTGCATCCTACCCATGGAGGCAGGTTTGCTTCTCGCCGGATGATCCCAATGTCGTTGCTGACTCTGTCGCGGATGTTGTGCTTCAGGGTATGGAACTTTTCATTCCATTCTCCCTGATTCCCACAGGTGGCAAGTCCCAGCCTTGGTTTGGTCGAACCTGCAAAGCGGCGTCCCGCCGAAAGCAGGAATGTTACCAAGCATGGGCTAATGCAGCGACAGCACGGGATGAAAAGACCAGCACATTAAAGAAGCAATTTAACTTTGCCTCCAGGTCCCTCAAAAGAGTAATTGCTTCGGCGAAGTCGGCTCACATCGGCAGAATTGGCGAGAGACTAGTTAGTCTCCCCTCCGGAACTCGTGCATTCTGGTCTCTTGCCAAAGCTGTCCAGGGGAACTTTTGTAAGCCATCCCTTCCACCTCTGCGCATAGGAGATAATTCGTTGGCCCACGACGCTAAAGAAAAAGCCGATCTTCTGGGCAAACTCTTTGCGTCCAACTCGACCCTGGACGACGGGGGAAACGCACCGCCGACCATACCGCAGTGCGAGGCCCGCATGCCGGAAGTCCGGTTTACACAAAGGGCAGTGCGTAAAGCGCTTCTTTCCCTCGACGTTCATAAGTCGAGTGGGCCCGATAGAATCTCTCCTATCGTGCTGAAGACGTGTGCTCCAGAGTTAGCACCGGTTTTAACGCGCCTTTATCGGCTTTCTTACTCTCTTGGCGTAGTCCCGAACTCATGGAAGACAGCTCTAGTGCACCCAATCCCTAAAAAAGGAGATCGCTCGGATCCGTCCAACTACAGACCCATAGCCATCACCTCCTTGTTCTCAAAGATAATGGAATCCATTGTTAACTGCCAGCTCCTCCGGTACTTAGAAGACCACCAGCTCCTCAATGATCGACAATACGGCTTCCGTCAGGGTCGTTCAGCTGGTGATCTTCTCGTATACTTGACTCACCGGTGGGCACAGGCGATCGAGACCAAGGGGGAAGCGTTGGCCGTTAGTTTGGACGTGGCGAAGGCCTTCGATCGGGTCTGGCACAAAGCGCTCCTTGCGAAGCTTCCTTCCTATGGGCTTCCCGAGAAACTGTGCAATTGGCTCACCAGTTTTCTTACAGACAGAAGCATCAAGGTCGTTGTTGACGGTGCATGCTCCGACTCCAAGTCTGTTAATTCTGGTGTCCCACAAGGCTGTGTGCTATCACCCACGCTGTTTCTTCTGCATATCAACGACATGCTGCAGATTAGCAGCATCCATTGCTATGCAGACGATAGCACGAGTGATGCCCTTTACACCGGCCGCGCTAACATTTCTCGGGTAAACGTCATCGAAAGCCGATCCAAACTTGTGTCTGAAATCGAAACTTCTTTATCAAAAGTTTCAGATTGGGGTCGACTTAACCTAGTCCAATTTAACCCCACGAAGACACAGGTTTGCGCGTTCACCGCTAAAAAGATGCCATTGGTCGTATCACCTCAATTTGAGAGCACTTCCCTAACTGCATCAGCCAGTATCGGAATCCTTGGCGTCGATATATCAAGCGAAGTCCAGTTTCGCGGTCACTTAGAGAGTAAGGCCATATTAGCCTCGAAGAAGCTTGGTGTGCTAAACAGATCGAGACAGTATTTTACTCCGGCCCACCGCCTGCAACTTTATAAGGCGCAGGTTCGGCCGCACATGGAATACTGTTCTCATCTCTATGCAGGTGCACCCCAGTACCAACTTCTGCCTCTTGACCGCATTCAACGGAGAGCGACTCGCATCATCGACTGCCAAGATATTTCTGATCGACTTGACACCTTGGCGTTGCGTAGAGATGTATCTTCACTCTGCATCCTCTATCGCTTGTATCATGGGGAGTGTTCAGAGGAATTGTTCGGACTTATACCGGCTGCTGGTTTCCGCCATCGTCCTACGCGACAAAATATCCATCCCCATCACCTGGACGATTGGCACTCCACCACTGTGCGCTTCTCGAGAAGCTTTTTGCCTCGCACAACCAGCTTATGGAACAAATTGTCGCCTGCCGTATTTCCGAACCGATACGACCTTCAAACCTTCAAGAAGAGAGCGTACCTCTACCTAAAAGGCCGGCAACGCACTTGTGACTCTTGAGTTGCGGGTGTCCATGGGCGGCGGTAGTCACTTACCATCAGGTGACCCGCCTGCTCGTTTGCCCCCTATCGCATAAAAAAAAAAAAAAAAAAAAAAAAAATTTTTGCTCAGTGGCCAAAGATGTGTGTGGTCAGGCGTTATCACGATGAAAGACCACTCCTTTTGTATTGATTAATTCCGGCCGTTTTTTCTCAATTTCTAACTTGAGTGTAACTAGTTGTTCGCAGTACAACAACTAATAACACAAAAACTAGTAACAATATCTTGCTTGAGTCAAGTAAAACCACTAATTGGGCCACCTTAGATTTACACCTGTTTCGGTCTTTTCTTGGTTACGGAAATGGTGTTTTTAAGAGGCTTGGACACCTTCACAAGAATCGTGCTCTTGTCAATATTTGTGCTAATGTTTTGTTTTTGATCTTTTTCACAAAAAAATTGGCTTAGTCACTCCTTGATAGCTAACACCCCATCAAACAATCACTGAAGTCGGATAATCGGAGCTTGGAACTTTAATCTTGGTCAATCTGCTTGTAAAAATAGTAAAACATTTCTCGTCAGGGTGTAAAATTTGTCTGTGACCTCGATTTGTATACCACTTAAGAAGTAGTTTTGATTTTACCACCCTATTAATTTTTTCAATTATCAGTTAAATAATGACCAGTGCATCTCGTATAGGCTGCAGATCCTTATTTATACAAATTATTACCGCTACCACTCGAGTATCGTAACTTTTTTGCTAAAATGTAATGTCTTATTTTAATAAACAAACAATTTCAATGCGGTTAAAGCAATTTATATTCAGATAAGGGTGAAAAACATATTGGAAAAAATACTATGTCTCAGACAAAAAGTTATAATGGAAATAACGATAAGGTGTTTTACGTCCAGGTCTACTCGTACTAGTAATACTGCTAAGTAAAGGATATTTCTACAAAGTTAGCAAGTATGGTACTAAGTACATATATTATTAATTCATTAAACGATACATACAATAGCAGTTTTCTGATAAAAAATAGACTATGTTACTATGTCTTAGGGCGTCAAGAAACTCTCCATTTTTTATTTTGATACTCCAGTTAGATTGTTTAGTAAATTGTTTATACATAAATACATACATATACTTACGCTTGCATTCCTAAAGGGATAGACAGAGCCGTATCGCCTATATTTTGCCGATACGATTTAGTCCTATTTACGAAATGGGGGCAAGCCTCTATTGGGAATTAGCTGAGAAAATTCGGACAGAAAGGGAAGGAAATGATATTGCTTATACAAATACATGAAGTGTATACCTTAAATAAGAATGCAGAGCTGCGATAACATCGAAAAGTTAGTACTCTGAAAAAAATATGATGAAAACTGGCTGTAGGCGAATGTGAACCGAGTATCGTATAGTTCGGCGCAAAGGTGGGCACAGCGGTGTGATGCTATTCCTTGGATATCTAGATGGAACTCGAAATCTGATAGAGCCATGCTTAAGCACGAATGGGCCGGCTCGACCGGTGCGATACCACGGCCTCACAGAAAACCGGTTGTGAAGTAACGCTTGCGTTGCATTTCCCCGAAATGAGTGAGGTCGCTGTGGTAGCGCTGTTAACAAAAAGGATACCCCAGGGGGGTACCAGCGCTAGCGTTGGAGAATCCCCCCCTGGACGTCCACCGTCAGTACGGATTATACCTGAGCGTGGACGCCCAGGCTGTCCTTCGTACTCTGGGGGTGGCTCAACTGCGCTCTCAAAATCTGCTCGGGGCAAGAGAAGGCATACCATGGCACCCCCTGTCACGTTTACCGTGGATTTTTGTAACATCAGGGGCTTACATTCGAACCTCGACACTGTCCACCACCACCTTGAGACAGCAAAGCCGGCCTTGCTCTTTTTAACCGAGACGCAGATATCATCTCCAGCGGACACATCCTACCTCTGCTACCCTGGGTACGGACTGGAACACTCCTTTGTTCCTAAGGCTGGTGTATGCGTGTACGTTAGAGATGATATCACTTCTCGCCGCCTCGGCAATCTTGAAGTTAGGGACCTCTCCATCTTATGGCTACGTGTAGACTGCGACGACCATCCCCGCATCTACCTATGCCTCTACAGGTCCCATAGCGGTGATGCCGAAACGCGGTCCGTTTCGGCATCACCGCATCACACTCATCGACCACGTCCAAATGGCTACAGACTCAGTGCTCCAGCAGGGCCCATCCGCAGAGATCGTGCTTCTTGGCGACTTTAACGCCCATCACGCCGAATGGCTTGGTTCGCGCAAAACCGATCATGCGGGAAGATCTGTTCACGATTTCGCCTTGGCATATGGCTTGACGCAGCTGGTAGCAACGCCTACGCGAATCCCAGATGCAGAAAGCCACGTGCCTTCACTGTTGGATCTTCTGCTGACCTCACATCTTGACGGCTACAAAGTATCCGTTGAGGCCCCTCTTGGCTCTTCAGACCATTGCCTGATTAGGAGTATGGTGCCACTCGTTCACTCGCTGCGGCCGCGAGTTACAGGCAGTCGCCGCGTATGGCACTATAGGTCAGCAGACTGGGATGGAATGAGAACATTCTTTGCATCCTACCCATGGAGGCAGGTTTGCTTCTCGCCGGATGATCCCAATGTCGTTGCTGACTCTGTCGCGGATGTTGTGCTTCAGGGTATGGAACTTTTCATTCCATTCTCCCTGATTCCCACAGGTGGCAAGTCCCAGCCCTGGTTTGGTCGAACCTGCAAAGCGAAGAAGCAGGAATGTTACCAAGCATGGGCTAATGCAGCGACAGCACGGAATGTAAAGACCAGCACATTAAAGAAGCAATTTAAGTTTGCCTCCAGGTCCCTCAAAAGAGTAATTGCTGGGGCGAAGTCGGCTCACATCGGCAGAATTGGCGAGAGACTAGTTAGTCTCCCCTCCGGAACTCGTGCATTCTGGTCTCTTGCCAAAGCTGTCCAGGTTAACTTTTGTAAGCCATCCCTTCCACCTCTGCGCATAGGAGATAATTCGTTGGCCCACGACGCTAAAGAAAAAGCCGATCTTCTGGGCAAACTCTTTGCGTCCAACTCGACCCTGGACGACGGGGGAAACGCACCGCCGACCATACCGCAGTGTGAGACCTGCATGCCGGAAATCCGGTTTACACAAAGGGCAGTGCGTAAAGCGCTTCTTTCCCTCGACGTTCATAAATCGAGTGGGCCCGATAGAATCTCTCCTATCGTGCTGAAGACGTGTGCTCCAGAGTTAGCACCGGTTTTAACGCGCCTTTATCGGCTTTCCTACTCTCTTGGCGTAGTCCCGAACTCATGGAAGACAGCTCTAGTGCACCCAATCCCTAAAAAAGGAGATCGCTCGGATCCGTCCAACTACAGACCCATAGCCATCACCTCCTTGTTCTCCAAGATAATGGAATCCATTGTTAACTGCCAGCTCCTCCGGTACTTAGAAGACCACCAGCTCCTCAATGATCGACAATACGGCTTCCGTCAGGGTCGTTCAGCTGGTGATCTTCTCGTATACTTGACTCACCGGTGGGCGCAGGCGATCGAGACCAAGGGGAAGCGTTGGCCGTTAGTTTGGACGTGGCGAAGGCCTTCGATCGGGTCTGGCACAAAGCGCTCCTTGCGAAACTTCCTTCCTATGGGCTTCCCGAGAAACTGTGCAATTGGCTCACCAGTTTTCTTACAGACAGAAGCATCAAGGTCGTTGTTGACGGTGCATGCTCCGACTCCAAGTCTGTTAATTCTGGTGTCCCACAAGGCTGTGTGCTATCACCCACGCTGTTTCTTCTGCATATCAACGACATGCAGATTAGCAGCATCCATTGCTATGCAGACGATAGCACGAGTGATGCCCTTTACACCGGCCGCGCTAACATTTCTCGGGTAAACGTCATCGAAAGCCGATCCAAACTTGTGTCTGAAATCGAAACTTCTTTATCAAAAGTTTCAGATTGGGGTCGACTTAACTTAGTCCAATTTAACCCCACGAAGACACAGGTTTGCGCGTTCACCGCTAAAAAGATGCCATTGGTCGTATCACCTCAATTTGAGAGCACTTCCCTAACTGCATCAGCCAGTATCGGAATCCTTGGCGTCGATATATCAAGCGAAGTCCAGTTTCGCGGTCACATAGAGAGTAAGGCCAAATTAGCCTCGAAGAAGCTTGGTGTGCTAAACAGATCGAGACAGTATTTTACTCCGGCCCACCGCCTGCAACTTTATAAGGCGCAGGTTCGGCCGCACATGGAATACTGTTCTCATCTCTATGCAGGTGCACCCCAGTACCAACTTCTCCCTCTTGACCGCATTCAACGGAGAGCGACTCGCATCATCGACTGCCAAGATATTTCTGATCGACTTGACACCTTGGCGTTGCGTAGAGATGTAGCTTCACTCTGCATCCTCTATCGCTTGTATCATGGGAGTGTTCAGAGGAATTGTTCGGACTTATACCGGCTGCTGGTTTCCGCCATCGTCCTACGCGACAAAATATCCATCCCCATCACCTGGACGATTGGCACTCCACCACTGTGCGCTTCTCGAGAGGCTTTTTGCCTCGCACAACCAGCTTATGGAACAAATTGTCGCCTGCCGTATTTCCGAACCGATACGACCTTCAAACCTTCAAGAAGAGAGCGTACCTCTACCTAAAAGGCCGGCAACGTACTTGTGACTCTTGAGTTGCGGGTGTCCATGGGCGGCGGTAGTCACTTACCATCAGGTGACCCGTCTGCTCGTTTGCCCCCTATCGCATAAAAAAAAAATATATATGTATATTTGTGTAGTCTGAAAAAATTTTTGATGAAATGAAATGATTTTTTTAATACGTTTCCTTGCTAACTACTCTATACCTAGATGAGACTATGACGTTAACTTATTTTTGCCCGACTGTCAAAATTGGCAATTTTTTTATACACACCTAATAATAAGGCCATGAAAAGATCATATACACTGAATATACTATTTTCTTAAAATATTATTATCATATTTTTGCTATGCCATTAGTTATAGCCTCGGTTTAAGTAGTTTTAAGTTCTTTCATTACATGCAAGTCGAAATTGCTAACCATCTAAGTTAGCACTTAGCGAACTTAGCGAAAGTCGATCTTAATTTAGTGATCTTAAAGTTTTGATAGAAATTGGTTATTTAAAACTTTGCTATTGTATCCTAAGTTCTTGTTTCGAAGTTATAGAGTATTTGAATATTTCTTTCTGTAATAAAACGTAGGGCGTGAATACTTTTCAGAAGAATGATTATCTAGGAGTAACTTAATTTTAAAAAATCTTTAAAAATATTTACGAAACGACTGCATCGTTGCATTGACAATGGCTTTGGTCTTAAGAAAGTAATATTTATTGGATACTATTGGGTGGGTACAGTGTATGAGATTTTCCTTCTTCAGGTGCTCTGGTTTGCGTTAACCAAACCAGAGCACCTGGTTATGAGACACTAGCAATCATTATAATATGTAGATAAATAAAGGATAAATCTTTTTCATGCATTGTTTTTGTTAAGTTACAGTATATCTCAGCCTGACTGTCAAAGTGTCAGTCTCGGTAAATAGTATTAAAAAGCTGTTTCAGAAAGTTATAAAACATTAAATTGGTGTTAACAGAATTTAGAGGTAATATGAGCAGTAATAGTTTACTATTTGGTGATCGATACAATTTGTAGACAACCAATCAATAAATGTACATTTATGTGTACCTATGTCATTGTGAGCAGACATTATAATGTCTCTATAATTTATGGTGGTTATCGTTTCGAAATCGCACTAAGCGAACAGCTCCCGACTATAATCAGATTTAAAAAAAAGTAGACAACCGACTTCAAACCGACTAGTTTTCTCAATGAAACCATTGTCACAACTGGACCAAACTCTCATCTAATTAACCTTGCCAATAAAAAAAAAATAATCATCGAAATCGGTCTAAGTGATATTGAGTTATTCGTCCATTTGTCAAGCACTTGCTTAAAGCAAAATTTAAGGCTTATATGGTTTTCTGATGGATTCCATTGTCAGAAATGGACCAAATTAAATGGGAACACAAGGGAAGCACATGCTATCAAATAAAAAAAAATCGTAGACGCAGCAACGTTCACGCAGTCGAAAGTTGTGAGGCAACAAACATAAAAAAATTAAAGTAGAATTGAGAACCTCTTCCTTTTTGAAGTCGGTTGAAAATACAGAGAAGCCACTATCAAAATCCCAATATCCAATACAGTACCGTATTATTTCATTACGGCGTAAATCTACTTACTTTACTTGCTATCAGAGTCCGCTCGGTGCTGTTTACAGATTATGCTGAAATCCAATGCACTCAAAAGCATATTTGGTATGTTGTAAATACATATTCTTTTGAAAAGAATTGATTGATGTGAATATATACTTAACTTATTGGCATTATCTAAGATATATGTATGTTATGTAGTAGTGTAGTACTACATATCTGTATATTTATAGTATAGTATGTGACAATCTTTGTATCTCTCTTATTTTACTTTTTACTCTGGGAAGCGTATCGGCTGATCGATATTTTTTTAAAAATTAATTGAACTTGTGTGATTGGTTTTTTTGAACATTAACCAAAAAAAAAACAGCGTAGCTGATCATGTAAGTCTGATAATAAATCCTAAAAGATAAACATGAATATGTGACAAAGGTAAACGCCGAAAAGAATTGTTATAAGGTTTTAAAAAAATAAAACTATATAAGTATAAGAACTATGTAATTTATTACACAAAATCCTTTTTTTAAATAAATATATACATATACTCACCCGATGGGGTATCCAGAGGTGTATACGGGGGTCACACTAAATGTTTTTAGAAAATAAAAAACAAAATGACATATGAACCAGTTAATATTTTTATCTTTTCCACGCCTTTTTCAAACGCAGGCACGGCATCCTTAGGGTTTGTAAAATAAATTCCTCTAACTTTATCTTTTATTTTTGAAAAAAATAAAAGTCACAAGATGCCAGGTCGGGACTGCAAATAGGATAACTCACTAACTTCACATCTTCAAAACACAAATATTAGATACTCCATCTGGCGGAGTGAGCTGGAACGTTATCAAGGTGGAGAAGGATCCTTAGGCGCTGGTGTCTAACATTTTTCAGGACAACTGGTAGACAATGACTAAAATACCATTCTGCAATAACAGTCCTTTTATCTTCTAGAATGATTGTTGCAAAATGACCCGTCCGTCCAACGAATGAGGCGATCATACATTTTCATTGACTTCTGCCCTTTGTCGTTTCGGTTTCGAGTTCGTAACAATATATCCAGCTTTCATCACCTGCGACGATATCATATACAGCATTCGAGTCACCTCAATCATCCTTTTCAAGCATTGAACCAATCCAAACGACGGCGTTTTAGATCTTCCGTTAAATTATGAGTATGGTATCCATCTAGAACAAAGCTTACTGACTCCTAAATGTTCATACAAGAGGTTTTGTACTTGATTCATACCAATGCCTAAAACTGTCCGAATATGTAGCTATGTCACCCTTTTATCAGCTTCTATCTTTAACCACATAGCACTAGCGTTTTCGTCAGTAGTTGCCGTAGAAGTACATCATTGTTGAGAATGATCAGTGCGTTTGCTTTGAAAACGTTTAACATCATTAAACCAGTTGTAAACAGTAGCACGAGATGGGGCCTTGTAATGAAATACCAATCGAAGTCTATCGTAACATTGTTGTTGAGGAAGACTGCAACGAAAGTCTTGAAAATATTTTAATAAGGGAAATCTCTAGATATAGTGTAGACGTAGCAAACCAACTCTTCAACTTTATAATGTAAAGTACTTTATCAGTAATAATAATTAATCCTACCAAAGCCTGTAAAATTTAAATGTAGTTTACATAGTTAAGTTGAATAAAACTTAATGTCGTCGATCGTCGATCGTCGATCGCAACATCAGTAATGCGTGCTCAAACAGAGTTTAATTACCGTAAACAAAAAAAAAAAAAAAAAAAGAAAACGTACCCAACAAACGAATGGTCTTCTTTATGATGAAGATACTTTTTATAGTCGTTGTAAACAACTCAACTTCGTATTAAACTAAAATAAATCAAAGCTTAATAATTTGTTAAGATAAATTTTTCATTTATGTAACTTGGATCTGAAATAGGAATCGGTTTTTATGAACCAGATTTAAAAGTTAACATTTCTTTTGAATAGTTTCGTTTGAAGTCGGCACACAGTGAACATATAGAGTACTTAATTTTATTCAATTTGTTGCTTTCGAACCCTAAACTTTGGTCATGCATGACTCGAAGAGTAATTCGACTTTTACTGACCTGGATATTCCCTAAAAGGCTTTTGTAGGAAAAAATTGAAAATAATATTTTTTACAGGACGAGGTAAGTTGATTTTGGTCTAATACGTTTTTATTTTTTACATGAATGCTCACGCTCTTTAAACATTTAGATAAACGGTAGGTACCGTTATTAGGATTAATAAAAGTTTTAGTATATCATATTCAACACAAGCTGAGATTAAGTTTTAGACATCAACTGTTTAGTTATATCATGTGTAAACATGATAAAACTAAACAGATGATGATGATCTCAGAGCACACTAACTCAGAAGATATATGTTCAAACAAATGACAGTCTAATATGAGTGTAACAGTAAAGGAACATTTAATTTCATTCAATTTGTTGCATCGTGAAAAGTTTTAAGCTAGAAAGAGCTTAATAAAATTTTAAAGATTGATAGAAGTTTATAATTTTTGACGTGATGTACTTTTAGACTTTCATTTCTGATCTCGTTTTTCTTGATTATTCTATTTATTTTAATTTAACAAAATAGTTTTATGCACATAGCCTACACTTTTTAAGTGTATATAGATTTAATATATGATGTTTTTCTTCGATTGCTCAACAGTTTTGAAAGGCTTTAGTATAGGTAAGTAATAAAGCCTTTCAAAATTGTTGAGCAAGATCTCTTTGTAATAAAATTCGTCCCCACATTTCATGGGTTATTTAATGTTAATTAAATGAGTGATAAATAATGAGTGGTGAATGATAAGTGATGAATGGTTTCTGGAGACAGGCGAAACAGAAGCACTTCGTTTTGGAGCTGTTTTTGTATCTACAAACATCGCTAATGACAAATTTTCTAAAATGTATATATAAAGAGTCTCTACTAAAATAAATTTAGATAAATAAATAACAACTTCAAATTTGTCTTTAATCATTTTCGTACAACAATTTTGAATTATAACAATCTTCACCCAAATGACATAATAATCTTCAAAATGCGGCTGGCGAAGACCTTATTAGCCACGATAAAGTTCATGTTGTACATTTACATAATTGTACTCTGTCTTACCGACCTACAGCGCGGCATCGCTGCCACTCCGATGAGCATCGCGTTCTAAAATGAAGTATAAATTTACTTTATTTTAGAACCAGTTTTTAGTAACCACCCCCCCCACAAGTCTTGGTGACCGCATTATTTATAAGACGCGTACATTATGTCCCTTATAATTAGCCACTTTTGCTTCACTTAGACGCTTTTAAAATTTGTAAGCATAAAGTCAGTCAGTCAATCAAGGAAACAAACCATCATGATTGTCTTTATATTTGAATATGATATGAGGTGTGCTTAATATTTAAAATGGTACAAAGTCCACACTTGACATCAATCTTAGTGCGATAAAGAATATTTTTCTGATCTATGATTCGATATGGCTCTGATACAGGTTCACGTAGGTATAGAACCTATTCGTCACAATCAAATTTGAAAAAGATTTATTATCTTTAGATCTTTTTACAGGGTTTTGCAGAAAATAGAAGACTTAGTTTAACCATTGCAATTTTTTTTTTATATATATATTATATGGACAGACTAACAGACGGGTTACCCGATGGTAAGTGAGAACTGCTGTCCATGGACACCTGCAACTCGAGAGTCGTATGTGCGCTGCCCGCCTTTGAGGGTGATGAAGGATGAGGGTATACGGGGAGGGAAAGAGAGGGAGATGAGGAGATGGGAATAGGGGCAAGGGGTCAGGGAAGAGTAAAAAAGAGAGGAGGAGTTAGGCCTCACTAATTTCGGGGAAATGTATATTTCATCATTAACTAACAAAAAATTAAACAACAAAATTCAAAATCCATAAAAACTAACAATAAAAACTTTTACAAAATATTTTTTATAGTTCTCAGAAAAAAAAAACGCAAGTATTTTTTTTTTTACTTTACACATTCCACCTGCATTAATGAAAAACGGTGTTGAAAACTTTTACACGGTGTGCTTTTTTTCACAACTTTATTTTATAACTGCATGCTGGAAATTAATAATTAATTAATTGGAAAGTATTATAATAATATTAACTTTTGAAATGACTAATGTCACTCTTGAACAAAACATACACATAAAATTATACTGCTAAACCCGTTATCCTGCTTCTGGGTCAATATTATGTAATAAATGTAATAATCAGTGTAATACTTTTATTCTTTTAACGTGTGGAAACCCCCTCGGGCCTTCATCCCACCGGAGTTTTCGGTGAGATGGTGTGTCGACTAAAACCACACGGTGTGCCATACTGCGCTTAAAAGAGGAGGAATCCGGGAACAGCTTTATTAAGACATCCGGATCCCTCCTAGCGCCTGCCTGCAATCGCGGGCACCACCTTTTTGCAACTCCCAATTAGGCGGCGTCCAAGCACACCCGGACGTCAACTCCTCGCGGGTGACCACTATAGCGGTTGGAGGGGAAAATCCGATCCGACCACCCGCGGCCACACTTAGGGCGGCATGAGGCGCTGTTAAGCTCACCTACGCCGCACGGTTTGTCGGCGGTCGGTGAGAATGTCTCCACTCAGCCTACTGTTGGTACCGGTTTGTTGCTTTCGGCAAATGTTGCACAGGGTAATATGTTGTTGTCTAAATTCATGAAGTCAGCAGCTAATTGATTGTGCTGTGCTTGTCAGTGGATGCACATCATGTTTCATGACAGAAAGACTATAACACCAACAAGGTTTGACATAACTCCTCATGGTTTAACAATAAAGTGTGTTCTGTATCAATAAATTCTTTAAATAATAATTTCAGTGCTGATGTCAACTTTTTTACACTACCTTCAATTGCAGTTAAGGTACCGAACACACATTTAACCTATTAAAACCTAAATTTCCACCCAACCTTTGTCTTGCTGATCCCAACTTTTACTTTCCGGCTCCTGTAGATATGTTGTTCGGTGCTGACGTCTTCTGGGACTTGTTGAGATCATTATGAATAAAACTAGGTGATGTTCAGACAATTCTTAGTGAGACTAAATTGGGCTGGTTGGTCTCTGGCCCAATTAAAGGTAAATTTTTTTAGAAAGTTTTAAACTGTTATTTCATAAAAGTGTCTACAGATAATGTTGGTGAATTAAATTTTAATGATCAACAACTCACGAAGTTTTGGCAAGTTGAAGAACTGTATACCTCGTCATAGTATTCCTTAAAAGATAAACTATGAGAGGAAAATTTTATAAAAAAACACTACTCGTTTGGTAACCGGTAAATTTTGTGTTAGGATTTCTTTGAAGTGTTGTCCTGATCAATTAATTGACAGCCAAACATTGTTTTTCTTCTTTCGAGCAGTTTAAACCTAAGACTCCATTTAGCCAAATTTATAATAAATAAATAAATAAATTGACACATCTCACACATCGCCGTCTGATCCTAAACTAAGCAGAGATTGTACTAATGTGACCAGACAGCCGATAAACATACTTATATACTTCTAAATACATACATATTATAGATGAATTACACCCACAGACAGAACAAATGATCATGCTCAATACACAAATATTTGTCCTGGGTGGGAATCGAACCCACGACGTCTGGCTTATCAGTCAGGGTCATTAACCACTAGACCAACGGGCCAGTCAAATATATGTTATGATTGAAAAGTTAGGCCACATGTCTAAATTTTAATTTATTAATGATAAAAGGCTTGACCTTTTATATTCCGCATCAAGGAGTTAACACAGTGCTGTGCACACGAAAACAGTGCCACTACAAAATTTAGGGTGGTGTTTAGCACGAGTAGCTTAGCTGATACTGGTGTTTCAATTAATAATATCCAAATGTTTAGTCAAAATGTGGAAAAATAGTAGTAGATAGTTGTTAAATAAACTTTCTTGGGATGAACAGGAGAAAAGCGTCTGCCTTCTTTATTTTAAAACTACTAATATTTCCTTTGTTTATAACTGTTAACATAATCCCAGCGCCGCTTCTTACGAAGTAGCACTAAGCTGAGCTAACAGTCATTTTTGTCTCATACAGAGGTACTTGTTGGCACAAACATTTGATAAATGTGTTTTCCTTACCTTTGTGTGAGTACAAAATAAATATATTTTCTGCCTTTCTCTTCCTTTAGGTAAGTTTTGGTATAGAATTGTTATAAAGTTACCCAAATTAAATTTTACTCGTATTCCCCGTGTGTCACATACTATATTTACTGATGCGTCTGAAAGCGCATACGGTGCTTGTCTTAATGTTCGTACTTTTGACAAATAGAGTCAGGTTTTAATGAGTTAATTGTTAGCCAAAAGTAGATTGGCAACTTAACCCTCCACCATACCCAGACTTGAATAGTGTGGTGCTCTGGTAGGTGTTCGCACTGTTCGCATTTATGAAAAGGTCGTTGCTGCATTACTAGATAACGCACGGCGACCTACATATATTTGGACTGACTCTACTGTCGTTTTAAGGTGGCTTAAAATGTTACCGAATAAACCGCAGCTTATCCTTGTTTCAACAGAGTTACCGAGATTTAAGACCAGACTGGTGGCTGTGAGTGGAGACATGTCCCAATTGACCAAAATCCTGCTATTTATCTCGCGGAGTAGACAGTACCATATTATCTACTTTAGACGGTTAGAGGACATATTGGCAATCAAAATTCATTAATTTCAATAAACCATTGCCTGAAAATAAATCTGATGTAACCTTGCATGACCTTGAATTCAACGGACAGCAGCTTATGTGTTACGTTCTATTGACGATTGAAATAAACAAGATATTCGTGGTCCTCTTAATAATAATGAGTTAATATAGGGATTGAAATTTAATTAAACGTATTTTTCAAAACTAATCCTTTAAAATTTACAAGTTCTTCCTTGAAAATAAACCAGAAGCTCCCCTGTCACGTTTTTTATCTACCCACCTTTTTGCGAGTTTGCGAATGCTCTCAGCGAACTAATCTAACCCTCATTACTTTATCGGACTACTAGGTGCGGGCGAAGGTTTCATCCTTTTGTCTTCGAAACATCTAAAAGTCGAACTAAATGCTTTGACAGCTGCTTTTTGGTTCGCGACGCCAAGGTTTGGCACGAGCTGCCTGTATCTATTTTCTGTGCCTATCTATCTTAAAGAGTAGAGGGAATAGGTTTCTCTAAGATAGGCGTCCACTATTTTCGTCTCATCGACACTATCCATCATTTGAATTGGAAGACAAACTACTATTCCAATACCTAACAAAAAAAAAGGGCAGTCCTTGGGGACTGTCGATAGTAGTGAAAACTGAGTAACATGTGAATTCTGTTGTCAAGCTATTAGATTATACACAGTATACATATAGCTCATGGGAAGTGTGCGGTAACGATGACGCGAGTTTCACGCTTTTTGTTCATCTCAAAAGTACACATATGTATATACACAGTTTACGTAAGCTCATGGAAAGCGGTCCGTGGCGATGATGCGAGTTCCATGATTTTTGTTCACCAAATTAGTGCTCAATGCGCCTGAATAAGTTTGCACTTCAATGTCGAAAAAGTAACTTAGTCTCAAAGTTCTCAGTGTGTTTCAATTGATTTGGCCAACTCCGGTGTACTATTGTTAGCTGGTTTCTAAGCAAGTTTACTAAGGGCTTCATTTAATAGATAGATATAATAGTTGCCGTTGCCCATCAGACTCGCCGAGACTAACCAATTTAAAAAAATAATAAAGGATCACTACTTGCTACCTTGATGCCAAGCGTTTCTTAGTTGTGTGTTAGGTATAAAATAATTAATATTAATGATATGGATATGTATTTTGTGTGTGTATTGTCTATCTTAGTATTTATGCATATGAGTGCAGAGTGTATATGTGAGTGAATTATTTAAAGAAACACTACAACTCCTCCCGCCATACATAATCTATCTATCTATCTATCTTTTGAGGCCATTCCTTAATTAATTTAACTGAAATAAATTCATTACAAGTAGGAGTATAGTAATTCGTTCCAAAATTTTACACGTTGACCGTATTCCAGTTCTTTATTAATTGTAGATACTAAAAATTAAATTCTAGTAGGTGTTAACTAGAATATTACGCTACAGTATATACATTAAAAGGACTTAACCTCTTATTGTGAGAATAAAATGCCACTTTAAACGAGAGCAAGCAAAGTATTTCTTTAGTTTTTTAGTTAATTACCAAAATACATACACGCCTAATTATTAAGTTATGGCATGCAGATCTAGGAATCGACTTTAAATACGCTTTATAATGTAATAAGTATGTAAAAATTTAGTTAAATGTTAACAATGATAGTACAAATTAGTTTTGAGCCTTTTAAATTTAAATATCAATATTGCGACATTTGCTTCATTTTGCTTTGTAAATTTAATTATTTCTTATATAGTATTTTACAAATGTTTTGGAACGGTTTTTACAATAACTTAGAATAATTAGTAACTTTTATGTTTACTTAAGAGAAATAGCAAGACGGCGTGGCATTCGGGTTGAAATATATTATTCTTCAGTATTCATGATTTATAACATCATATTCTTGAGTTGACCATGCCCGGCAACAGGCCTGTTACGTATGTCAAAAGGTAGGCGTTAGATACGTCTCTGCCTACATCTGGGGGGGTATAGACATGAATGAATGGATGTATGTGTAGATAGTACTAATAACCCTGACAACTGTTTGATTTTAGTTAATCATCAGTTACTACAGTTTAACGTGTCTGACTTTCGAGAAATTCAGCCTCTTCTCCTAACTTTTGTCGTCTGGGAATATTATTCTATATAAAAGTTAAGCATACGGTTCTCAAAAATCTACGAGTGAATCCTATTTAGTAACCATACTAAGCAAGTAGATAAAATATTACATTTTGAGTGTGAAGGTAAACTTTAATTAATATGCACTTGTATATTCTTGTTGTTAGTAAGTGTCTGCAGTATCCATAATATGTGATACTAACGACGATGGAATGGTAATGGAACGCGTTAAATATCACATATTGGGTATGTTTCTTTGAGCTGTTTATCAAAATTGTCAATTAGGGTCAAATCGTGTTAGAGAATGGTTGTAGTAATATTATCTGAGGTCGTGGGATGTTTAGCTAACGTATTTGTTTGAGAAATATGTGTATCTGAGAAGAAACAGTAAAATTGATACAAATCTTGTTATTAGTAAATATAACGATTCACAATATCATATCATATAAAATTTCAAAATAGCGTAGAGGTGCTATAAATATATGTTCGCGGCTTCGATACTCACCGAGCGAAATACTGATGTAAGCTACTATATATAATATACCATAAACTATTACATACTGATGCAAAATGTATTGTGAGCGACGGGTCACCTGACTGTAAGTGGCTATCGCCGCCCATGGATACTCGCAACAAACATCACAAGTGATAGGTATATACACATAAATATGTATATCAGTAACCATTTATTGATTCATGCCAATAACGAAGTCACCGCAACAATAGTTTTATTTTGTTTTGGATATATTTTAGTAATATAACAGTAGCCGTAACACGCCTTCAACGCCAAATTAAGTTACCCAACAAAGTTAATAAAGAGGTCTGACCGTACCTAGAATCGCAAGAATACAATAAAAGCCTGGATTTTAATATTAAGCAACTGGAAATTAGAGAAAAGGCCATATGGCACAACAAAGTAAGCTTTTCTAAACAGCAATGAGTCCCTTGATGGTTATTAACTCCGAGATTTTGTGAAGGCCGAGTGGCGGATTATAAGAGAATTAGAAGAGGAAATATCAAAATTAGATGAAGGCGATAATATTTTAATATAAAGTACACTCTACTAATCCGGCAATCCAGCTTACCTCACCGCTACTCACTCCTGTTCCGTGCTTCAACGATCTAAAGAAAAAAATCACAAATAGTGGTACTATTGAAGACGACGGGATCCGAACCCGAAAATCGTAAAGCCAAGCAACCGAACCAACCCAAATTGTTATTGTCCAAAGATCGCACTTTCTACTTTTTAATAGTGCCGGATGAGTGAGACTAATGATTGCTTGCCATTTTGTTTAATTACTTTCTGTTTCTATTAATTTGCGATTGGTTTATAAATTGTCAATATCTCAAAAGTTGTCAAAACTATTATATGATGGTGAAACGCTATTCTTAAATTCAATATGTTTCCCTATCTCATCATTATTATTTACTTTATATTATTATATAAACATACTCTCACGCACTTGAGAGCTAGGCAGAGGTGCACATGCACACCCACATTTTGCCCCGCCAGAAATTGATCCCACTAACGTAAAAGGGGTAAGACAACCGGACACTTTATGACTATTTGTATACTAGGTATATGTTAGATAACAGTCCCTTAGTTGATTTTTTATCCGATATTCTACTTATCCACTAACCATACAGCAAGATAAAACGAACGTAAAAATAGTGTAAATCAAGTAATGGAAAATTTAAATGTAGCTGCAAGGATGAATTAATTCCTGACCATTAGGCCCAAAAAATCAGCCTTTACCGAAATTTGAGTTGCCTTCTAAAATTGTAACAAATATAAATCTGTTTGGCACCGCTATTCCGTTAAAGGATCGAGTGTGATTGTGCCTTTATATTACGAATTTATTGGATCAACAGTTGTATATGGGAAAGTTGCCGAGAAGGCTCCAAAATAGAACCACTCACAACCCTAACATATCTTTAACTGATCTTAACTTACTTGTATAACAACAATTTATCAGAAAATTGCATTTTTAATTATGATTTGAAATTTATTTGGACCGATTGCAAATAAGTCAAAAAAATATTAACGATTATTACAGTATATGGTACCTATGAGAAAGCTTAATGATGAAACATTGAAACACATTTAGGTAAGAAATTTTTGGCAGCCTATACCCGATTACAGTACTTACACAATATAGAGGAGTGCTGTACTTCAATAAACCTCAATTTTTAGCGTGATCTTGTTTGCACAAGACTTTATAGAAAAGGGGTCAGAAGTGTTGTCGCAGTCAAAACTGGACGGATACATGTTCATCGACTTATTAACATAAAATATCAAGAGAATGTTGTTAATCTGGTATAATCCAAACCCAAGTTATAAGGGATAATAAAACGACGAAGTGCTCACAACACTTGGCTCGTTTTGGCGGTGGCACTACCGTGCCCCCCGAAAAGATATAAGTAAAATGATTTGTAAAAACAATATTCATGTTTTTTCTTTAGAATGTGACTAGGTACACTATTTGAAATGTACCTTATGTAGCTCTCACTTGAACCTTAAAACTTGTCCCTCAGTAGAATTACCCATGTGGATAATTCTGTTTACTTTATACACTACTGTGTTCGGTGGCGAAGTCAACAAACCGGATGATGTTTAAGTAATGTTTGCTCCCACTAAAAGCTGGATATTTCTTACTATGTCTACTTTATATATACTTTTATGTATTTAATAGATGTGCGATTTCTCTAACTTCAAAATCGGCTTTATATCATTTTATAGATGTTTTTAAACGTAGATCTCATGGGTCTACTTCTCAACGGTGCAAAATTTTACCATTTAGTGGTATTTCGGACTCAAACCGACTAAATCATAGATTTATGTATCTGTCTATCTTTATATGCAGTGTCAGTCCTGTGTCAGTTCTTAACCATTTTCTTTCCATGAATCGCCTTGTCTTCCCCTTTT
Source organism: Tyria jacobaeae (assembly GCA_947561695.1). Classification (NCBI taxonomy): domain Eukaryota; kingdom Metazoa; phylum Arthropoda; class Insecta; order Lepidoptera; family Erebidae; genus Tyria; species Tyria jacobaeae. Next base: position 8,882,774 of record OX387222.1, on the reverse strand, counting down.
CCTGTCTTAAATCGACAACATTCTTGAGGTGGGTTCGCCACCCATAAAAAAAAACTAGCTAAAACTTACAATAAACACATTGCACCGACTCCAACTAAATTTGAGACAAGTGTAGGATATTATGATTATGATAATCGAGTATATGTATATCTGCGTTGTTTTTTACACAGATAATGTCATTTGTTTTACCGTCAGATAGTTAACTTCAATTTCACTTAAAGGGTTACCCGTCTTTACATTATAGATAATCAATAACAACTGTGAGTGTGGATCTAGATTCTGTGCTTAAATAGAGAAAATAGTTTTGTATACTCACCTGAAATTCGAGTTATCAAAGAGTGCGTATTGTCAAAAGAGCTAATGAAAGGCACATACTACATATGATAAATAAATCTCAAGTTTATACAGTCACTCTTATACAAACTGTGCACTAGACTTTGTCACAAGCCTGTACCGCGATCTATGTAAACGGTATTAAGGTTTGACAAGCAAAAACAAACAGGTAGACTTCTTCCAAAGCATACCATTTTGAAATTGATTTTCCATTTAAATTTATAAAATAAATAATAAGCTAGTAATATTATATTATCATGTTTTAGCACATCCGAGTATCACTTAACCTAGTGGGAAATTAAATGTACCAAATTTGAGGTTTATTGATTTATGCACTATTTGCTTGTCAGTGACTCTCCAATTTTAATTATTGATATATTAATCGAATAAAGCTGGATGGCTAAAGGACTTCTTGAATTATTTCAGGACACTTTGACTACAAGTTGAACCGCAAATTTAATAACCGTACAACTAACTAACATACATGAAACATGTTTTAAAGCGATTACAAAGGAGCTATTTTGAACATCCTTTCATAGTTAATTCACTCCCTAACTCAGATTAATTAATTAGTTGGTACTTACTAAAGTCCTAAATGAATATTAGATTGTTGTAAGGAATATTAGTAGATCACATTCACAGTCCATATTTTTCCCACAGCGTATGTGTTCATCAATTTTCATTTTCTCTGTATTATATAATTATTTGTATGTATGGAGAAGTAAGAAATTACCATTAATCTAATGGAAAACGAAATGAAGAAACTTTTGGGTTAAATAATATATATTTTTAAAAGCACGGAAAAAATATAAATTGAAAAGCAGGTCTTCTTTTGGCAGTAGTGTTACTCAAAAATTAGGGTTTGTCGCGAGTTTCAAGGGATGGTAGATTGAGATTAAGCCTAAATTTAAATAAACAAATCAAAGTAAAAAAACTGACCATCTCTAATTCTCAGTCGCAATCGCAACAACTTATCCAATTTAAGAATTTCTCTTTTCAATCGTACTTTAGAAAATTTTATAGTTTTGAAACGTTTTATACATAATTGACTAGTCATTTTTCCCATTTCCATAGTCATAAAATAACTAATTAAGTAAGAAATCTAGAAGCAGACAGCAGAATCAGGCAAAAAAATAGACAGATTCGGTAAATTTGTGGGAATTTTGATTGAGATCGCTTTCTGGTTGTTACTTAGAACAATATTAGATATCTTGGGTTTCGATTCATGTGAAGCAAATTGCGCTTAAAGGCTTGTAAAGTGAAAAATAAATTTTCGCAGTAGCCTTCCTTTCCACTTCCGCCTAGAGTATCCAATTTCTTGATGGAAATCCGATTCTTTTTCTTAAATTCGTAAAGGATTTTCTTAGTAAGAAAATAATTTAGTACGGGGAATTGATAATTTCTTTATCTATACTATAAATAAACGTAATGTCTTTATTTTGATGAGGTATAAACACAAAGTTTATTTTTACACAATAATATTGCTATTTATGTTGTATTTAAGTTTTTTTTAAGAATGTTATCATTTATATATTTCGAAATAGCTCACATGCACAAGGATCCTCTGTTTATAAAACAAATAAAATTAGTTTTAGCAACGTTTAGAGTATGTAGGGTAGCGCATTAAGCTAGGCAGCAATTACCACCAAGTCTTGCTCGGCGGTAGCTTGAACAGGTATCCTCTTCATAGGGAAAGATCTGCCTGCCACTGAATCCAATATTACAACACATATATCAGAAACTGTTAAATTTTAATCGTTCCTAATTGGTAGCTTGTATGTTTTTATAAGCTGTCTATACAAAACATTTATCGGGCTCATTGCGGAGTGCCTCTACTAAGGTTGAAACTTTGATTAGGATTTGGTTCCTTATGATAAATCGTACTTTTTATTTATCATGGTTAAAACGGTGACATGGACTGATCGAAGAGATAAAAGCTTTCCTGTGTCATAACTAGCGACGCAGTTTTGTAGGTACTTTGGGAATATTAAGTTCGCATCGAAGTTTGGCTGCTTTGAACGCCATTCGATAACTATGAACATCTTGATGAGATAATTGATAGATTTAACGTTAAGGTAGGAGTAAAGAGAAAGTTTTTGTGGCTTTTAGTGTGCATTTTAGTGCAAGCATATTATATCGAATTATTTATCTATAAATTATATTATTATTTCTATAAGCTAGCGATGGTCATTTCTCCAGTCTAAAGTATATAAGTGCTAGATTTAGACTAAAAATTTCAAAAAATTTACAGACCTCTAACACAAAATCTATTTAACCTATTGCAATAAATGAATATGCTGTATATGCTGTAAGGTCCTCTGAATACCGCCATATATCAAATATTACATTTTATACTCTAACTATGAATAACGTAGAATTAGGTAACTTTGATAAAATAAAAATAATGTGTTAACAAAAAGTAGTAAAAACTATTTTATTATTTATATGCGCGTACATACGTACGTATATAGATATAATAAAATAACATAAAAATGGATACGTTTGTTTATACTTTTCATTTATTCTATAAAAAAATATTATTTATTATCATCACATCTTTTTTTGTTACAGATACTAAATTTCAGAAAAATATTTATAATATGTTATTAAAAATGTATAAACTCGTATTAAAATCTAAAACTCTAAAATTAAACTTATAACTTTTTATGTTAAGTAAATGAGGTAATAATTATAATTAATGATAATTGTTTACTGCTACCTTCCCGGGAAAATTTCATTTATATATTTAACTCCAGTGTCTGCTCTCACTTCTATTAATACCGCAAAGCATAAAAACTAACTACCTGTGTCTGTAAAGTTTGTACGCGGCTTGTTTTCTGTAAGAGCCATCGCCTCCACCTGATACTACAAATGTAAACTCGTCACAAGTGTTGTCTGATTCCAAAGTACCGCAGTCTGGATGTGGCAGAAATACGATGCAAAACAAACATGCCCTTATTCTTCTAAAAGCTCGAAATTACAGGAAATTTAGAAGGGAAATACAAGAGCTGTTACCTAATTGGAAAACATAACAGGAAAGGAGAAAACAACATTGGAAAAAATAACAAAAGAGATAACTGAATAACATACTAACGAACGAGACAATTGAACTAAAAAATCAAATTTAAGCAATCCAAAAGACCGTGGAGTTTGATAATACCAGTCACCTTCATTAGCAATTATTATGACGACATGGCCAAACAACTACCATTACTAAATAAAGATAAGCAGCTAGCTAGTGAATGCATACATAATCTAAAAAAAATTCAAAAACAGCAATAAGTCGTACATAAGAATGATATATAGCCTACCATAAAACCTTCTTAAGCAACCAGAGCGATGGTATATACGTCATACATACGTCTAAAACATAGTCTCGTCTCGGCTAGACAAGTCTTTATTGAAGTACATGGAGCAGTTCACAAATGCTATAATAATAGGAAATATCATTACATATATAAATATATCTTTAAGCGATAATGATATTTTTTTAATTATATATTGAAATCCAGAAAACCCAAATTCATCACTTTCGGTCACAGACCATCTTCGCTTTATCGTATCTGCCTCAAGATAAGTCTTTCACCGTAAAGGTTCGTTTATGCGATGGCCTAGGCGCCCACTGCAACTGTAAATCGATTTCTAGAGTTACAATTATTAAGTTTCTCGGCCTACATAAGCCTAGATTTTTGCACGACCTAAAAAGCTCAAATACGAGAGCCATTAGGTGTCGCGATCTGCGGATCAATCGGTGGATGTACTGAACGTGAACACTAGAGTAGGGTTAGTGAATTAAAACCACTGCGCTGTATTCCGATATTGATCGACAATATATTAAAGAAAACAATATGATCTATACAAGTGGCGGTAACGAAACCATACCACGATTGTTAAAGCCAGCACAACGCCATCTATTGAGGGTCTACCAAATTTTACATTTACGTTTTCAATTGACCCATTTCATTTTGTTCATATTAAACACGTACATATAAAGAATAATGCTTAAAAGTACGTTTATACATACGTATTCTAACACGGTATAATATTTCCCAAAATATTATTGAAATTGAAAACAATGATCAAAGTTTTCAACATAATATCAAAGCGCTCAAACATCGCCGTAGTTACTTAATGCGAGTAGCATAATCATTTACATCAGATATCGTATAGATGTACAAGTTCACAGAATCTAGCATCAATTATGCAACAATGATCATAGTGTTGTTTCTGCATTTTACGATTCTGTATTCCTCTGGGAGTGGAACAAAAGTGTATGTAAATGTGTCGAGTAAAATGTAAATGACCCGCCGGTCTCGCAGGCTGGTATGAACTGCGGTAAACTGGAAATATGCACTTTCAGGGTTCAACTAAAGTAGTGTTTTAGGAATGTTTTTTTTTTAAAAGAAGACCGACGAGAATAGTACGAACTGGCAAAAATTTATAATAACTAAACTTCACTAAAATGGTTAGTTAAACAGTCAAATTTTATATATTAACAAAAGCCAACCTTTCAAACAAAAGCGTTGTTAAAAAAAATATAATTTCATATTAGATTACAGATACTGGGGTCGGCTCGACCAGAGTATTACCACGGCCTCACAGAAAATCGGCTTTTAAACAATGCTTGCATTGTGTGACCGAGTGAGTGAGGTTACCGAAGGCTCAACCCTCTTTTAGTTCCCTCTTGTCCCTTTTCCCTTTCCCTACCTTACCCTACCCTAGTGACTTTTGACTTGGGCTTTGGACTTGGGTAGCACTCTTGTGACTTTTGACTTGGAAGTATTGATGGTCGGCGGAAGTCACTTAGAAACAGGTGAACCTTCATTTCGTTTGTCCTTCTATGCCATAAATAAAAAAAAACTATAGACCAATTAAATTTGGGATAATATCAAAGAAGTTGCAGCTGGGACAGATGCGAAGTTAATTCTTAACATTCGCTATTTATTCTATTAAATTAGTGCGTGCACTTTTACATATATAATATACGCCAAAAAGGCGATGAGTATAAATTAACACACAATACCTTTGTGTTCAAAATACGCGAACCGTCTACACACACAATACTACTAAATGAAACTACCTATATCTATTTAATTTGCAAAACAACCTTTTCCCCACTCTAATACCTTATGAAATATGTTATCAGAGTATTGTGAAATAAGACGTCTTTATTCATGACATATTATAACAGACTAAGAACCTAATAAGATTGGCCGTAATTGATTTTCAAATAAAATCCCTTTTAAATTGGAACACAAATGCAAAGTAAAAACGAGGGTTATTAAGTCTGTGTTGATACTTCAGGGACTTTAAGGAACTGAAGCAAAGCAGACGGGCTATAAACACGGTCCCCTTCACGATAAATTTACATTTGATCCGGTTCACTTTCACTTGCTTTAAAGGTGTTAATCTTTTTAAAGAAAAATATATAAGATATAAAATTTACATAAACCTTTATGCATACGTCAGTTCCTATAAATTTTTATAATTTTTTTTTGTATATGAACTAACTCTCATCGAATAGAGTATATTTGAATAGAAATAAACTTTAGTGTACACAATTACAACAGCTATTTGAGTCATATCAACATTTATGCAACACACGATTAAAACAATTAAATTGAAATAAAGTTTAAGATTTTTAATAAATTCAATTTAAAAGTTATGTTTGAAATTCCACCGAAAGCAGGAATGTTACCAAGCATGGGCTAATGAGACCAGCACATTAAAGAAACAATTTAACTTTGCCTCCAGGTCCCTTAAAAGAGTAATTGCTGGGGCGAGAATTGCGAGTCGGCTCACATCGGCAGAATTGGCGAGAGACTAGTGAGTCTCCCTTCCGGAACTCGTGCATTCTGGTCTCTTGCCAAAGCTATCCAGGGAAACTTTTGTAAGCCATCCCTTCCACCTCTGCACATAGGAGATAATTCGTTGGCCCACGACGCTAAAGAAAAAGTCGATCTTCTGGGCAAACTCTTTGCGTCCAACTCGACCCTGGACGACGGGGGAAACGCACCGCTGACCATGCCGCAGTGCAAGAGCCGTATGCCGGAAGTTTTTACACAAAGGGTAGTGCGTAAAACGCTTCTTTCCCTCGACTTTCTTAAGTCGAGTGGGCCCGATAGAATTTCTCCTATCGTGCTGAAGACGTGTGCTCCAGAGTTGACACCGGTTTTAACGCGTCTTTATCGGCTTTTCTACTCTCTTGGCGTAGTCCCGAACTCATGGAAGACAGCTCTAGTGCACCCAACCCCTAAAAGACGAGATCACTCGGATCCGTCCAACTACAGACCCATAGGCATCACCTCCTTGTTCTCCAAGATAATGGAATACATTGTTACCTACCAGCTCCTCCGGTACTTAGAAGACCACCAGCTCCTCAACGAACGACAATACGTCTTCCGTCGGGGTCGTTCAGCTGGTGATCTTCTCGTTTACTTGACTCACCGGTGGGCACAGGCGATCGAGACCAAGGAGGAAGCGTTGGCCGTTAGTTTGGACGTGGCGAAGGCCTTCGATCGGGTCTGGCACAAAGCGCTCCTTGCGAAGCTTCCTTACTATGAGCTTCCCGAGAAACTGTGCAGTTGGCTCACCAGTTTTCTTACAGACTGAAGCATCAAGGTCGTTGTTGACGGTGCATGCTTCTACTCCAAGTCTGTTAATTCTGGTGTCCCTCAAGGCTGTTTCTTCTGCATATCAATGACATGCTGCAGATTAGCAGCATCCATTGCTATGCGGACGATAGCACGAGTGATGCCCTTTACACCGGCCGCGCTAACATTTCTCGGGTAAACGTCATCGAAAGAAAGAAAGAAAAATTATTCGGACTTATATTGGCTGCAGGTTTCCGCCATCGTCCTACGTGACAAAATATCCATCCCCATCACCTGGACGATTGGCACTCCACCACTGTGCGCTTCTCCATAAGCTTTTTGCCTTGCACAACCAGGTTATGGGACAAATTGTCTCCTGCCGTATTTCCGAATCGATACGACCTTCAAACCTTCAAGAAAGGAGCGTACTCCTTCCTAAAAGGCCGGCAACGCACTTGTGACTCTTAAGTTGCGGGTATCCAAGGGGGGCGGTAGTCACTTACCATCAGGTGACCCGACTGCTCGTTTGCATATCGCATAAAAAAAAAAAAAACACTGACAACGTGAAATGATTAAAATTTGTACATTAAAATCACTAATTTCGCGATTCAAGGTTATGGTGAAGAAGATTCAAGATTTAACCGTTTTGAGATTTAATGCATATAAATAATTACTTACATATTTCTTGGTCCACTACAATCTACAACTTTAGGTTCCATGCCGTTCCGACCATTCCGACTTTCCATGTTCAATTTAGCAAAACTCATGGTTATTAAACTTATTTTAAACATAAACTTTGAGAAGTCAGTAGTAAGTGTAAATGCAAATATTTGTTTAAAAACCGTTTAAATGCAAATGACAGGTAACCTATAAATTACAGTGTTTTAGTATGTTTGACAAAATATATATTTTTATTATTTGATTAACCATCTGCGAAAGAAAAAAATATAACATACAGACTCTAATATTCCCTACAATCGACTATGGTGATGTGTGCTATTTTGACCTGAATGCAGATCTGCTCAATAAGCTTGACCGTCTTCTCAATAATTGCATTCGATTCGTGTTCAATTTACGGAAATATGATCATGTGTCTCAGCACCGCTCCAACTTGAAGTGGCTGCCAATTCACCAACGTAGACAGACACGAGCATTAACTACCCTATATTCTTTACTATTCTCTCAAAGTCCTCCTACCTATGTAACTTCACAGTTTTAATATTTAGGTGCAAACCATACTATAAATCTTAGATCTTCAAACAACCGGCTTCTCCATTGTCCCACTCACCGCTCCTACTTCAAACATTCTACTTTTTTTGTTCAATCTGTCCTTCTATGGAACGCGCTCCCTCTCGAAATCAGGACGGCCAAAACTCGGATTACTTTTAAATATATGTTACGGAAACATGACATATCAGACTCTTTTTAAATCTTAAACCTCCTCCACGGATTCATAATATATATTATATGTATATACATGTATTTATGAATATTTATGTATAATAATATAAAATATTATATAAGCATGTATATAATAAAGTACTCCTGGTACTAATACAATTTTTTTATTATTAAAATATATTTACTTGCGATTACTTATACTTTTTAACCTCTGTGCATCTATCTTGTTTTGTCTAAGGTCGGCTGGTAGAAAATGCCTACGGCATTAAGTCCACCTTTGACACATATTGTGCATAAAGTATAAATAAAATAAAAAAAATAGCTCATAATATTTTCTTAGAAACAGTGTCAACCAGCAGAGGTTATGAACACGGATATTATAAAAGTTATTAGTACCTGTTGCGATTACACTACGGCCACAATCGTGCGTCAATTCTCACCCAAATAACCAGTCTTATTGTTTGTGTAGGTCGAGTCACAATTTGCCTTGTAGGAGAAAGGCAGGCAAAACGGAACACAAAACAAGTTTACCAAAAAACAAGTACAGAAAAGTTTCAGTGGTAGAGCCATGCTTAGACACGAATGGGCCGGCTCGACCGGTGCGATACCACGGCCTCACAGAAAACCGGTTGTGAAGTAATGCTTGCGTTGCATTTCCCCGAATTGAGTGAGGTTTCCGGAGGTCCAATTCCCCCTCCCCCTTTTCTCTCCCCTCATGTCCTTTCTCCTCTTTCCCATCTCCTCATCCCTCCTCTCTTCTTTCCGCTCCCTGCATCCCCCATGATGAGGGTCATCACCCTCAAAGGCGGGCAGCGCACTTGCGACTCTTGAGTTACAAGTGTCCATGGACGGCGGTGTCACTTACCATCAGGTGACCCGTCTGTTCGTCCCCCTATAGGATAATAAAAAAAAAGAAAAGAAACTATTAATTTTATTAAACTTCTTCGAAGTCAAAAATAATCAACATTGTTAACTGTATATTACGTACGAATCAGACTTTGATCAGAAATAAGGACAGTATAGACACTCAGCGTCATCGTCAGTTTTTCCTAGTTTTTGATCTTTTTATATCAGATTTCTTGCTTACCTTCTTTTTTGAAATTTTTAGTCAGTTTTCACTTTCTTCCTTCCTGATTTTTTTTCTTTTCCTGTTAGGGCTGCAGATGTTGTTTCGGCTTTGCTTAAGCTAAGGGCTGGATTACACTTTAAGAAATTTTCTAACCAAATTCTAAATTTAAAAAATTGTTTTAATCTATCCAGTTTCTTCTCTGTGGCATTATCAATATTTTGAGTATACTTATATTTCTCCAGTTTTCTCTTCAAAGTAGTCTTTGGTACCAGGAACTGAATAGAAGTCTTATTGAGGCCTATTTCTCCAGCAACTACTTCCTCAATTGCATTTTTCATGCTAGACTTATTCCAAGAATTCTGATTGGATTTTCTTTGTCACCGTCTAAAACCGAAGCAAAAAGATTATTATATTATTAAAAACATCATCTTCCCCTAATTTCATTGGATTTATATTAACATTCACGTTACTCTATTGAAGGCAAAACTGTAACCCAGTCCATTTTGCCTGGGTCCGTATTACCTTTTTGCTGTAAACAACAAAAACTAAAAATATAGCGGTTATAAGGTGAGGTATTAGCTTAATCATATATCAGTTTACATACAGTTTTCATCAGAACACACTATCACAAACCAAAATAAACTAAAGGCTAATTGAAAAATGCAAATAAATAATATAAAATAACTTACCTTGCTAAACCAGTCCACGTGCAGTCGGTGGAATTGAGTACACTGACCGAGAGCGGGAACATGGCAGCTCACACTCTGATGTAACAAATTCATAAATGGCAATACACGTTGCAAAATGATCAAGGTGGACCGTTTCGCCTAATGGGTTCGTTTTGCCTTCCTTTCCCCTACCATATTACTTCGGATGTAAAAAGTTAGTCCACCATTATGCTATTGAGGCAAAGGCGGTAATTACCTACCCACCCGCTAACTATATTTATTTGAAAGTTAAGTCGAAACTGATTAAGCGACCTTCATGTTTCTCAAGAAAAGCGAGTCAAACAATTACTGATGCACGAGAAGCTGGGCGACAGGAAACCGTCATAGTTCTTAACCCACTTATCAGGTTTAGATGGACTATCAGTCCCCCGGATTTTTTGTTAAAAATATGGTTTGCGCAGAACATCTTACTATTGTCACTGCCACTTCTAATTTAGCTATTGGAATCGTACCACAATGGAAGATAAACAAAGACGTCATGATGACGTCAATTGAGTAAAACGCAACAAAAGTACAGCCCATACGACCAAGAGTTGCTTGCAGTATTTGAGGCCATAAAGTACTTCCGTCATATGATAGAAGCTAAAACTTTCACCGTGTATACGGACCTAAAACCTTTAACTTTCTCTCACTAAACAGACACAAGTGTTCACCTAGGCAGTTTAGGTACCTGAACTTTGTTGACAATTCACGATAGACATAAAATATTGAAGGGGTAGCTATTGCCATAGACTACAAAGCTCTCTCACGTTTTAAAGAAAGCGACCTAGAGCTGCTAGAATTTTTTAACCATGGTAACGCACCAGTCCAGTTTACTGCGACGGTTCTCTAGCTACTCTACGGCCATACATCACACCAGAATTAAATCAAGTATTTGAAATACTACATAACCAGGAAACTGAACTACAGTGCGACGACACAAAGATTTGTTTATCCTGGGATTCGCAAGGACTGTAGGAAGTAGACTAGGCAATATTCAAAATGCCAACAAAGTAAAGTAATACTTTAAGTCACATTTACTCTCCCCTATCCTCTTTCCTTCACCATTCCTCGAGGTTCTCCCATATACTTCTTATACTACTTACTTTTCTAAAGCTTTTAATTATTTGATAGGTGCGCACCATTTTCGAAAGATTGCTTATCACCGAGAGGCGTATAGCATTATCGAGGGTCTGCATCCACAACTCAAAACCCACGATACCTTGCAGCACCAACATGAAACTTCTTCATGTTTTTTATTTTTGTAAGTATTGAGGTATATTCAAATTGCTCCAGAATTCAGAATCTATTCAAGAGAATTATAGTCATATTTTCCAGGAGTAGCGATACTGAAATGTTTTATTTGCTTACATCGACAGGCCATTTTGTATAATTTTTTAACTGTAATAACAATTTAGCTACCCACTTTTTAGTTGCCCATAACCAGTTTATCCTATTGTGGTAGCAACATTTCAAAAAGCAATATATAAGTTTTTATTAATGCAGAAGAATAATTATGTACTTGAGATTTTATATACTTGGACTTTTCTGTCCATATAAATCTCTTTGTGAATCGAATTAACAAATCCAATAACTTATTTATTAAACTAACACAACACAAAACTAATTTATTTTTCCTTTTGAAATGAAACAAATTAATTAAGCCGCGCCGCCGCCTACCAATTCACTAAATAATATTTGTTTTTGATTTCTCAATTTTTTTCGCAAGATACCCTATACTGCTTTATCCAAGATAGTTATTTTTTGGGATTGTGTCTAAATTTGAGAGTCGGCGGACATTAATATAGGGCAAGTTAGAGCCATCAAATACACAGAACAACCCGCATAATACGATACAACCGCTAAACTTTAGTGTTTGTTATCAGATGGTTAGACATCCTTCTCCTCGTTTTGAATTTTCCTCAAGTAAAAACATTTCTCTTGAATCGTCAAAGTAAATCATTCATCTCATTAGTACTTAAGATATTCTAATAAGAATATCATGGAAACGAGCATATAAGTGACATACTCCAAAACTAAGAGTTTTTGAGAATTATATAAACTGCTGTTTCTTAGGTTTTGCAGTACTCCAAAGCGACGACGTTTTGACAATTATTAATGTCTGCACTAAACTGGAAGAATGAAACATATTATCTTGACCATTACACTCGCTTCCACTCAAAGGAATACGCTGAAAGAAAAGCTAAGAATGTGGACGATTGAAAACGCGAATAAATGATACAAATAATATCTTATGCTTTTCTTTTGTTGCGACTTAATAAGATCATCAATATTGCTCGTACTTTCTATGACAAATCTTTTGTTATTTATCATATATATTTGTTAGCGAGTTACATGTCAGCTCTACGTAATTGCTAAAATGAAACTTCTATATGTGATATTTTATAGAACTTTGATTTATGAAATTTAATAAATAATGTGATAAAAAATGTTAATTTATAATTTGAACGTTTTAAGATTGATGTGAAATATGTATACGCTGCATGTGATGAAAATATATAGTGCTGATTAAAATCCTAAATCAAAATAAAATGTTGTTAACATTCAAATATATATTGAATCGAACAAGACTGGCTATTTAGGAGTTACATTATCAGCTCTAATAATAATCCAACTCCAACTTAATTTTGATACTTTTTCAATTTGATTGAAACTTCGAGCACGACCTATTATTATGTTTGCGTGTTTCTTCTTTTCAAGTTTTATTGGTATTGGTTAATCAGAACTATGTTTAATCGCAAAACGTATTAAAAAAAGAAATGTTTATGAAAAATGTTTATTTGATGTTAATTTCTATTACATGATCACAATTTTATGTATAGTAGTGATATCGTTGGTGGTGTGTGATAGTGGATGTTGTAATACAATACTAAAACATTATAATAAGATTACCATTTTAAAATAATCCAGAGAACGGATAGATCACGTGGAGCAAAATTAAAGGATTTCGTAATTATTTATTTAAGCTTTAAGGTTTATTTTGGTGTACGACAAGGTATATATTTATTCTATGTATTTAACTGCTTTCTTTTGTATTTATTTTGACTTTGTTTCCTTTTGACTCTGTTATAGTTAATAAGTTCGACTACCTACTTTTATTCCATGATGTGATCTCTTATAATTGAAGAAAAACGAATTGAAAAACTATTGTATATAAATGAACATGTCATTTGTATACTTTGTTAGAGATCCTAATGAATGTATAAAAAAGAAAAAGTAAACTAAAGTATAATAATATGATTTCCCAATTTTCCTCCCTTATATCTATGAACTTATAATACATTGCGCAACTATATAATGTATTTATTTGTTATAAACTTTACTTTTACTCGTACCATATACTTCGTAAAAAGAGAGCCGTGTACTAGATGTTTAAAATAAAATCATTATTTGTATTTGTTCAATAGTTATGATATATATATATATTTCTGTTGTTTGTATATTATTAACATGGGATCATTCTTAATGCGAGTGTTGTGTGGTTTCAAATAAAGTTATTGGAGCAATTTTTTTTTAAAGTTCTAAACGTAAAGGTCATTTTTTATTGCTTTTGCCATATATGTACGTTATCCCGATATAAGTAATACTCATGAAATTGATAATTTTGATAAACAGTTGTAAATGAGTGGTTTTACAGCCGAAATCATGAGTTCCTTAGCATTAAAATTGTTCATTAGGCTACTATTCTGAATAGCATAACATACAATAATATGTATATGGCATTGTGACGGAGGACGAATGAATGAAATGAAAATTAACGCCCTGAGTGAGCCTGTGGAAATTAAATTGTCGGTCAATGAAACATGCAAATGAGACTTGCAATCACGCTTGCTTTTGTAAAACTCACTAGGTATTGTTTTGATCTCTGTTCGGCCTAAAACGAACATTAAAATATTCAGTTCACACTTTTGTTTTTGAAAATATTTTTCTACTATGCTATATGCTTGTATATATTTGGGTACTTTAAGGCAGTATTAGTTATACACTATTCATACGTTTTTATTAGTCTTTTCAACATTATTTAAAAGCATTACCCACTCAGAGAATGCTAAATTAAAAATAAGTTGTTCGCGTTAGGGTTCTAAATAAAGTAATTTAATAAATAATTAGTGTAATTAATCGTCTAATATTTAAATAAGTGTCCATGAATAATAAATTCATTCCTAACTAGCGTAGCCTTCTCTTTACTGAGTAAATTATTGTAATTATTTAGGATATCATTGGGCCTGTCAGATAAACGGTTACGATCTGACAATTAATGACTAAGGATAGTCTTGTAGCCTATATTAAATATATTTCCCGTTCAGAAGCGAGATGCCTTTGATACTGACAAATGTTAAGACTTATATGTATGTGTGTGTGCGTATATAGTATATTTTAATATGCTAATACAAATGAAAATGTGGAATTTAAGAGTTCTTTTGCAATATGCAAGATATTGCTTTTGGCTCCATTTTTCAAAGACTTACTACTGCTTGCAAGTTACCATTGTGACAGGTAAAATGGAAGATTGTTACGTAAAATAGTCTTGATAGGAGTATACATCTACACACGCTGATTATCTAATTCAGAAATACATTCCTTTTTGTTTTCAAATTAAACAAATTGTTGTGTTGAACCAAACTTTCAATTATGTTTTGCAACAAAACAAAGGAGTTAAAGCTATTCTTACCAACTAGGAAAACTTTGAAGAATGTTGCGGGGTGTAGTAACGAACTATAGTTTTTTTATGCTTAACATGCACAGTTAGGTAGAACTCTGTTCGGTAAATGAATATCCTTGTGAAATATGCATATAGCCACAGATAAAAATTGTGGAAAAAGTAACGAAAAGCTATATAACGGAATTCGAGTGTTAAATTAACACTCTTAAAATGTGCAGGCCGGCTGGGTGATATTTATCAACAGGGAGTTTCCATAAGATTGATGCTCGATTATCATAGGATAGGAAGGATGCTCTTCCTAACAACTACTACTATGTATAAACCCAAGTAGGTATAACAGTTTTGGTGGTAAAATATCAATTAGATAATATATTATTATAACAACATTATCAGAGCGCACATCTCCGTAATGTGTCATACAACTTGATGGATGTCTTGATGGACGTATACGAATTCATACATATAAAATACCACTTGCAAAACATATAATCGATATTGCATCATTGGCATACAAATTTCCAAAATTTTTATTTACTCGTTCAAAAAAATAATTCTTTGAATGAGTTTTCAAACTTTGGTGTCCGAAATACTAGATTTTACAGTGCAAAAACAGTTACTAAAGTGCATAAAACTGTTATTCTGTATAACATTCTGCTGCTTCCTGAACTTGAAAATAAATACAAAAAAATCATAATTCTAAATAAAGTAATGTAATAAATAATTAGTGTAATTAATCGTCTAATATTTAAATAAGTGTCCATGAATAATAAATTCATTCCTAACTAGTTTAGCCTTCTCTTTGGTGATTAAATTACTGTAATTATTTAGGATATCATCGGGCCTGTCAGATAAACGCTTACGATCTGACAATTAATGACTAAGGATAGTCTTGTAGCCAATATTAACGGTATTTCCCGTTCAGAAGCAAGGTATTAAATTCAAACAGCTAACTTATTCACTCGCTTATTCACTTCTATATCTAAATTATACTGTAAGCTTAATATAAAAAAAATGGTTTATCAGAAAGAATAAAATGTATATATCCTTGAATGGTAATACTAAACAGGTTGTCGGTCATGTCTACAAATCTATCTAAACTTTTACAATTTAGTCTAGTCTGTATCTACAAATCTATCAAAACTTTTACAATTTTAATATTAAGGCTACTTGACTTATATAACGTATTATGTAACAAATGGTTGAATCCTACAGCATATGGTCTAGGAACCCGAAATATTTTAACAAAGGTAAAAGATTTCTTTATAAATTCAGTTTAAAAGTTTAGTGTTTTTTTTAAACTTGAAACGTTGAAAAAAATATCGGCCATGATGTGACGTTGCAAAATTCGTAAATAACTACAGGTCATTCGTTTCTGTTAGTAATTTTTTTTTCTACATTAAAAATCACTGCTTGCGCTTTGCAAAATTATCGTGAAGAAGATCCAAGGTGCCTTTTAGTGGGTTTAAGACTAAGATTTACTGAGCGTATATATTACTTACATACAAGTATTTCTCTGCCCCCTGTAAGCTACAACTTTTTAGGAGCCTTTTCCGATATTTTTTTTCATTCACGAATGTTGCAATAATGATAATAACTATATTTTGCAAAGTAGTAAAAGCCATGGTTATTACACTTATTACGAACATAAACATTGATAAATTAGTCGTAAGTATGACTACAAATTCTTGTTTACATATAGCTTGACAACAAATGGCAGATAATCTATACACCGATATAATCTTTATACCAACAGCGTCTTGGTATGATTTTCAAAACTATATTTTTGAATTAAAGTTTTGAGTTGGTTGATGGTTAAATATAAGTATAATTTTGATACCTATTAGATTTAACTCCAAATAAAAACCAATACCCATATAAAAAGTGGACATGTCCTTTCATACTTTTTGAAATGCACGTACCTATTCCCTATGAAACCACAATATTATTTTTTCCTTTATTAACTTAAAATGTGTATTCTTAAATTCAAGCATCATGAAGGTATAGCATTTCCTCATTAGTGTTTAGATAACCTTTGCGCATATATTTCTTTAAATTTACTTGGCTATGGTATTCTATTTTATGTGTTATGTGTGTGGCTTAGAAGATTATTTGTAGCTATAAGGAGCGATTGTGAAATAAGTGGCAGGCAGGTAGGATTTAACCCATTACTTCCCAAGCATCGCAAACTTTGTAATTTTTTTATTAAATCTTGAAACTAAGTTCATAATACGCTAAGAAAAAATAATACGAACAAAAAAAATGTACTTTTAACGCTGAGTCAGCCTGTCCTATAAATATGACAGTGGGGACATGTGATCAGAAATAATAAAGTAAACAATTATAAGAATATTAGTAGTAGTAGTTGTAAAGTAAGTCTGTAGTTGAAAATTTGACCATTAACAGTTTTAAACATAAAGTTCTATTAACTTATTTTGTATGGTAAGGTATAAAAGAGAATGTTTTTTCACATTGAGCGCAAAAAGTAAGAGGTTTTTTTTTACAACCTTGTCCCTGGCAACGCCTCTGTTTGTCCCTCTTCGTCATATAGTGACCAATATTGTCAAACCTGATAGGTTGTAAAAGGCGTTCTAATGTACTGGTACTGTACGGTGTAGTTTTACTTGCCTTGCCTTCCGATTTTTTCATCCAAAAATAACAACCAAGAATAATATTTTGAAAGATTACCACAAGTTTTTAAATTATGTTTTGTTTGTGTTTTCATTTCTCATGTATTTGGTAAAGGTCTAAGAATCAGTTATATGTAAATTGGAGTTGGCAAGTTTTTTACACTATGGTATATAAAATCAGAATATGATGCTTCTTTTTGAGGCAACAAAAATGACATTTTGAAAAAAATTACATTAAAATTACGGATAGTCTTTTTACAGAAGAAAAAACATATTTTATCAGAAAAATAGTGCAAAAATACGAATTTTGTCAGAAACAATAAAAATAAACGACCTAACATGTAAAAAAAATGTTGAAAATGGTGTCCTAAAAATAGGACAGTGGGGATGAATGGGTTAAAATTATCTAATGTTTTTAATATTAACTTACTTACAGTTGCGGTTACCATGTGTGTATAGATCAATAACTATAAATATTTTTAAGAATAGTTGTTGATCATTTTAATGAAATCCAGAAATTGAATTTAATATAGCATATATGTTAGGAACGCAAAGCTTTTTTAACGTAACGTGCAACCGACTTACTTTAATTTTCTTAGTTAGGACTTAATTTCAGTTAGTGGGACTACATATCAGTATTATACTTAGGTAAACGACATTGATTGACTGAGAATACTATGGCTCAACACGAGTCCCTAACCCGGTGCCCATTGGTACAAAGAGCAATATATGACCCACCCCTACAACATGTAGCCTTAAAAATACATACAAAATAGCATTAAAAAAAAAAAAACAATAATACTTGAAATTGTTTTTATCTATTAGTTTTCTATTATAAAAATACACTATTGAAATGTTTTTACACATACATATATAAAATCACCAAATATCATTAGTAGCTACTAAAATATAAATAATACTTTAATTGTTTTTAATTTTCATCCCCGCAAATCAATAAATATTTCTCTTTGATATCTCCCTTAACCAAAGGGTCTGATGTCAGCAGCAACTTCTGAATAATATCAATATTGCAATCGATTTTGCTAAACAGCCTTGAGAAACTTTAATGATATTGATGGAATTAAAATGTTTGTTCCTCACTTCTGCTGCATCCTCTGATAGCTGACCTTTGCTATGTTCATATGGCAACAGGCTGTTTTCAACTATTTTCTGTTGAAACTATTCATATAAATTTATTTAAAGTTCTGCCTATTCTGCTATTCAAGAGAATGATCCTGATTTTCTAACATTTCTTTTAGAATATTTGATGCGTTTCGTTGTTTTAGCCCTTAATTCCATTTAAGTGGCACAATTAATTTTATCGAAACGAATAAGCGAAGTTCCTCAGTCTTGCGCCGCTTGCTTGTTTGGTCGTCATCTTTGATTAGATTAGGTTCTAACTTAACACCCCCCCAACTGTATCCTTACGTTGTCGCCGTGGGGGGGCTTGCGCGGGTCAATGATCTCTGGGCTGTGCCGGTAGAGCCACTCATGCCGGATTGGCCCAGGGGGAGACTCCAGACAAAACAGGATACACTGTGGGACCCTTCCAAGGGTCACTCAGTGTTGCTCCGCTGTCCACAGCGACGGAGAACTAAGACGGACCCGGCGTGTACTTACACTACCACCGAGCAGGCATTAAGAGATTTTATCTCGATGCCACCGTTGGCATATCGTAATCCCGAAAGGAGTGTCGTAGTCTCGAGGCTCCAATTGGGGGCGAGGGTCTTGGCTTAGCCGCCCGGACTGTGAGGAAGAAAACCTCTATAAAAAAATACCCCGAATCCCGCGTTCTGGTGCGTGACCATGGGATGCATGGCTGATGGGATGTTCAGTCGCAAGCGCACTCCTAGCCGGGGCACCTGCGGACCCCTCGGTTGGGCATAAACTTACGCTTGCCCGGGTATTGGGGGATCTCTGCCCGGGTTGACCTCTAGTTCTCCCCCCCTCGTGGGATTTATAATGGAAATTTTTAATTTAAAAACATATGAAAAGAAGGAGAAGAGGAAGGAGAAGAAGAAGAAAGTGGACACCTCATCTAACGAGGAGGAGTTTTTGCCCGGGATGCCTATCTCGCAGGTGCTCTCAGAAGTCAATCTGACTTCTGGGAGCAGAAGAATGTCGGAGCGAGTGCGTTCCAAGTCCGTCGCTAATGTAGCGGGTGGTAGTTCCGGTGCGACGCCGGACGCACCGGAACCGATGGACACCGAGGCAGACGGCCGTAAGCGCGGACGCCCCCAAGGTTGCGAGAGTGATATCACTCAGGAGATGTTGCCTCCTAAGGTGGTAAGCAGCCATAGGGGGCGCTCGCGTACCCCGGTGTCAGCCCCGTCAGGTTCCGTCTTTAGCAAGGCGGAATCCTATAGGCGGGCCAGAGCCGACGGCGATCTGCAGGCGGAAGAGGAGATCGCTGGTCTCCTGCTAACAATCAGGGAGCCGGTGGAGGGGGATTCAGTGCCCCAATCACCGCCCTCTTTGCAGGAGAGGGCGCACGCGGCAGTGGCCATCATAAACAAGGTGGCCACCAAGTCCGTAAACCTTAAGGGTCCCTTTGTCAGGGCCCTTAAGGACTCCTCTTCCGCAGTGGCGGGGGTCATAGAGACCCTAATCGGGGACGTGTCTCGCCTCCAGTCGGCCAACGATCACCTGACGGGGCAGGTGGCGGAGCTGAGCGCCCAGTTCGCCCAATTCAGGGCGGAGCGCCTTGAGCGAGAGAACCCGGCTCAAGCTGGACAGGGACCTACTAGAGGAGGCGGCCATTATTCACTCTTGGCTGTCTCCGCAGGCCCCGACCGAGGAGGTCGATGCGGGGGCTGGCCGCTTTCGCGATGCGATTACGCAGATTTGCGATGCGGCCATGCCCCGTATCCAGGGTCGTCGGCCTCCAAGGAAGGAGGTCTACTGGTGGTCCCAGGAGTTGGCGGACCTCCGTGCGGCTTGTACTCGTGCCCGGAGGTCCTACACTCACAGCCGGCGGCGTCACCGCGGAGACGGTGAGGAGGACCAGCTTCACGAGGAGTACCGCGAAGCGCGGAAAACTCTGAAGCTGGCTGTCTGAAGGACGCAAAGAGAAAGGAGATGCTGGAGAGTCTCGACCGTGACCCCTGGGGTCGCCCATACCGTGCGGTGCGTCAGAAGCTCCGCACGTCGGGCCCCCCCCTTACCGAGACTCTCCAGCCCAGCTTCCTGCAGGAAGTGGTCGAGGGCCTTTTCCCGCAGCGGGCGGAGCACACACCACCGTCGATGGCCTACGCGGTCAGAGACGACGGGGGTAGAGAGGACGATGTGCCGCCCGTTAGGGAATCGGAGGTTGGGGCGGCTGTTCTACGGATCCGTTCCAAGAACACCGCCCCCGGGCCGGACGGGGTACCAGCCCGAGTGATGGCCCGAGCCCTCGACCATATGTCGGACCGCCTCAGAGAAGTATTAGACGCTAGCCTGGCGTCCGGACGCTTCCCAGAGTGCTGGAAATGCGGGAAGCTGGTCCTGTTGAGGAAGCCGGGACGGCCTGCCGATTCGGCCGCGGCCTATAGGCCCATCGTGTTGCTGGACGAGGCGGGTAAACTTTTTGAGAGGATACTCTCTGCCCGCATCGTCCGGCACCTCAGCGAGGTGGGCCCCGACCTGTCGGACGCCCAATTCGGGTTCCGGGAGGGGCGTTCGACGGTCGATGCCGTGATGCGCCTTAGGGCCGTGACCGGAGAGGCAGTGAGCTGTGGCGGCGTGCTGTTGGCGGTGTCTCTGGACATCGCCAACGCATTCAATAGTCTGCCATTCAGCTGCATCAGGGAAGCACTCCAATACCACGGGGTGCCAGAGTACCTGAGGCGGCTGGTGGCAGACTATTTAGAGGAGCGTACCGTCGTGTACGAGGACCGAGAGGGCGTCTTGAGACGGCGACCCATGTCGTGCGGCGTTCCGCAGGGGTCTGTCCTTGGACCACTCCTGTGGAACGTGGGGTACGACTGGGTCCTACGAGGTCGCCTCCCCCCCGGGCTGGGCGTAATTTGCTACGCTGATGACACATTGGTCACAGCTCGGGGGGCGAACTTCCAAGAGGCGGCGCGCCTGGCCACCAGGGGTGTTTCTTTGGTGGTCGGGCGCATCGAGGCACTGGGCTTACGGGTGGCCCTGGACAAGACGGAGGCCCTTTTGTTCCATGGGCCCCGTCGTGGTCCACCCGCCGGTGCCTCCATCGAGGTCAACTCGGTCCTCGTCCCGGTTCGGGCCCAGATGAGGTATCTGGGCCTGATACTCGACGGTAGGTGGCTCTTCGACGAGCACTTCCGACAGCTTGGTCCGAAGCTGGTCGACGCTGCCTCTGCCCTTGGGCGACTTTTGCCCAACTTGGGTGGAGCCAGCGTCGCAACGCGACACCTCTACACGGGGGTGGTCCGGTCGATGACGCTGTATGGGGCACCGGTGTGGGTGGCGGCTCTGACCGCCCAGAATAAGGCGCGCCTCTGGCGGCCTCAAAGGGTATTGGCGGTCAGAGCCATACGCGGATACCGCACGGTGTCCACCGAGGCGGCGTGCACCTTGGCTGGAACACCCCCGTGGGATTTGGAGGCGGAAGTGCTCGCCGAAGTTTATCGACGGGTGGCTGAATATCGGGCGGAGTATGGCTTTCGCCCTCCGCCCGAAGAGGTACGCAAGTGGCGTGAAGCCGCCCGTCGAGCCACGATGGCTAGTTGGTCGTTCTGGCTGGAGACTCCGCGCGCTGGCTTTGCCGCCGTGGAGGCTCTCCAGCCGGTCATCCTCGAGTGGGCAGGGCGGCAGCACGGGACCCTTTCCTTCCGACTGACGCAGGTGTTTTCCGGGCATGGTTGCTTCGGGAAGTACCTGCACTCGGTCGCCAGGAGGGAACTGAGTCCCGCCTGCCACCACTGCGACTGCAGTGAAGACTCGGCCCAGCACACGCTGGCGATCTGCCCCGCTTGGGAGTCGCAGCGCCGGGCCCTCACTGCAGTCATCGGAGGAGATCTCTCGCTACCGGCCGTCATACGCTCCATGGCCGGTAGCGATAGCAGTTTTACCGCGGTCGCAACCTTCTGTGAAGATGTCATCTCGCAGAAGGAGGCGGCGGAGAAGGCCCGGGAGGACGATATCCAATCGGATCCAATCCGCCGCCGGCGAACTGGGCGGCGTAGGCGCGCCTATCAGCGCCTCATGCCGCCCTGAGTGTGGCCGCGGATGGTCGGGACGGGTTTTCCCCTCCATCCGCTCTAGTGGCCACCCGCGAGGGGTTGACGTACGCGTGTGCCGTACGTCGCCTAATTAGAGAGTTTAACAGCAGACGGTGCCCGCTTCAGTGCGGGCAAGCGCTGGGAGGGGTCCGGATGTCTTAATATCAGCAGTTCCCGTTCCCTTCCGTTTTAGGCGCAGAGTGGCACACCGTGTGGTTTTAGTCGGTTCGATTCCGACACACCGCCCCGCCGCAAACCCCGGAGGGGTGACGGTCCGAGGGGATTTCCACACGTTAAAAAAAAAAAAAAAAGGTTCTAACTTAACAAGTGCATATTTACATTCCATTTTTCTGAATTTCGTCTTTACCGTACAAATCTAACCATTTTAAATATTTTAAAATATTAAGCCATATTCTAACATCCTGTTAATATTCAGATCTTTTTAAGCCTTCATGATATCAAATATGTTTCTACAAGTTATTCTATGTATGCATTTTCTTTTACTTTTTTGGACTACTTGGCTTGAAATACCCATTAATCAGAAGTTGGTTATATATACGTACAGCTATATATACATCTTAGGAAGTTTACCTACACAGATTACTATTTTTAAAGTATTTACAAGACAACCCTATGTAACCCAACAGTATTACAAAACCACTTGAATTTAAATAATTTTCAGAATAAAAGAGCTAATTAGCACGTCTTTTACATTGAAGGCAAAATAGTTTTCAGGGTAGTATTTTATCAGTAACTATAAAACCATAAAGTTGTTTAGAATACTATATTGATTGTCCTACACTGCGAAATATCAGGTAAAAACACTTTATAAATTGGTTTTACACACTAAGAAAGAATCAAAACCGATACTCAAAATTACCCCTCTTAAAAATCCGACCCTTGCACTAATCGCGAGTAAAAGTGAATATATTAACAATGGCTTAGCATAAAAGAACTATATAAGAAATGACAGTAGAGTAAATTGTGAAGATAGTGGGAGTATTCTAACGATTCTGGGAGAAAGACCTCAATTCGCAGGCGGCGCCCTCACGTGTGCCTCATGTTATCCTTAAAGTGGTGTTGGGTTGATAAGACAGGTTTTGTATTCTTCTTTCTTTCTTTCGTTGAGTCTCCGTGTAGCGCGTGTCTGGACGGTGAAGCCTGTGGGGTTGTGTTCTATATGGCTGGCGTTGGTCAACCTTTTCAAGTAGAGTTTCAAGTAAAAAAAAAAACGTTTGTTATTCATAGCCAACTTTAGGTATGTCGTTATTTAGCGTGTAAGCAATTATAACAATATTTTTGTAGATGAGCTCAGGTTGTTTAATAGGTACAAGCAACAAAAGTATTGCTTTTTTTTCGACGACGACGTGTTTCGCGATTATACGCGAACGAAGTCGCGGTCAGAGCTAGTTTATTATAAATTTGTTTGAAAAAATATGCTCAAAAATGTTCATTTTTTTTTGCAAAAAATGTTAAATTATCGTATTTCCAAATTCTTCAATATCTCCAAATTTTATTTCATTCATTGGTTGACACGTTATTGCTTATCACCCGCACCCAATCGAGACATGGTGTCAATACAGTGAATGTAAAAGGTGCATATTTGCAAGAACGTTTTATCATAATTCTTTAAATCTCGAGATTAGAATCATTAAAAAAAAAATCAAAAATTCCAATATTAATAACATCTCACCTCATCATTTCGGATTTAACTTGTTATAGTCATGTTGCCCTTTTCTTTGTTTCGTCCTGTGCCTTAAGGGAAAAGACACTGGGGTACTAATTGCTCCTACTATTCAAAACTTACTTACCTATGACCATAGCCATTCATTTTCAGAATAGCTTGAGAGAGTTGTACGGCGCCTTTTATAAGTAATATACACATTTTAAACATCATTCTCTCTGTCCGCTTCGTAAATGAGTATTTAGGGTAGCTTTTAAGCAAATCTAAGCTTCATCTGATGGCCTGAAAAACGGTCTGCTCGAGAGCACTAATGTGAAATGTTTACATAAGTTTAATGTTAAGCCAAAACCAAGAATTTCATTTTATATGATAATTAGTTTCAGAATATTATTGTTCGAGAAAATAACGTTTTTAAGTATTATTGTAAAAACAAATGAATAAATTCAATTCTACATACCACTTATTGGCTTTCATTATAAATAACAAGTCAAAGATATAGCAGGATAAAATAGCAAGTGTTATGCTAACTTTAGCGATAGTACGTCAACATCGCTTATATGTATAATAGTTACTTATGTAACATAGTACAGTACAACTTAATATACAATAGAATGTGAGGGATTTTTTTCTTTCGTGTGGAAACCCCCTCGGGCCGTCATTCCACCCGGGTTTTCGGTGGAACGGTGTGTCGGAATCGAACCGACTAAAACCACACGGTGTGCCATTCTGCGCTTAAAATAGGAGAAATCCGGGAACAGCTTTGTTAAGACATCCGGACTCCTCCTAGCGCCTGCCTTGATAGGTTACCAACTGCGGGTAACCTATCAATTAGGCGGCGTCCAGACACACGCGGACGTCACCCCCTTGCGGCTGGCCATATGATAGTGTCGTAAAAAAGATAAAACAAATACCTACAACTCGGTGAAGAACTAAATA
This sequence comes from Tyria jacobaeae, assembly GCA_947561695.1. Taxonomy (NCBI): domain Eukaryota; kingdom Metazoa; phylum Arthropoda; class Insecta; order Lepidoptera; family Erebidae; genus Tyria; species Tyria jacobaeae. Next base: position 8,857,554 of record OX387222.1, on the reverse strand, counting down.
CTCCTTTTTATATGATGAATGTAGACGGGTAACAGCCAGTTCGACTTACAGCCATAAGTCGAACTAATTATAATTTAATAAATTCTAAATTCTAATTTGTAAAACTTGGTTGTTTAATACACCTTTAAGACTTTAGGGATGATTTTAAATACATAACTGAAATAATTATTTCAAAAGACTTGGATCACTGTTTACCAAACCACTTAAAAGGACATAAGTCGCATATTATATCTTTGTCATTTAAGTCTCGAAGTGATAAAAATTTAAAACTTTAGCTGAGTAAATGACGACTCTTACCTGTAATGTCTCTACGTCATGTAATCGAAGACTAGTCACAATTTTTTTTGTTTTCATAAAATTATTCAGTGTTTATTGTAATTATTGGGCTTAACAATTTGGTGAATGGTTTTAAATTAGCACATTGTCTCCAGGCCTTCGAGTCTATATAGAAATGGGAATCGTAAAAACGTAACCTCGTGAAGGGTCGGATAATCTTTTTACAAAAAAGTCCCGGTTTACTAACGTCTTTCATTTCATTTGACGCATTTTGTGCGAAGGCTTTATATTGCGTTAATTAACAAAATCGTAAACACTGAAATATAGTCAGCGCTTTAGAATTTACATTTCACTAAAACGTGGGTTTCATTGTTTATTCTGTTAAATTACACAAGTAAATTACAAACAGGTGAGCACTAAGTAGTTATTCCTTTCATTGTCAAAATTATATGCAGAGTATGGAACAAGTTAAACATAATAGTTGAAAGAAATAATTAAAATTCAAACGTAGTCAAAAGAACAGAAAAGACACAGACATACCAATGTTAACCTGAAGCCCTGATTTCAGTTTGAAGGATATATTCATAAAAAGTGTTGCTGTTGCTTTGAAACACTTAAACTTCACTTGTGTATAAAGTTTGAATACATTTTTTTTATATTAGACTACCATAGTGACTCCACTTTGCCTGATGGAAAGCAATAAGCGGAGTCAAAGAGTAGTTGTCACCATCCTAATTGTATGTCTAGTCAATGCAGCATGGTGACCCACACTAAAAAACCCGGGATCAAAGTGGGAAAGAAACACGTGTGCTGGTAGTGAATTCCAGACTTTCACCGATCGGCACAGGAAAGATTTTTTGCTTCTGCCGTATGTCGACAAAAAATAGCCTCTCTTTCCACAGAGTTCGAAGTATCTACATACCATATTTAATCAAAAGCCGTTCAGCCGTTAAATGAATGAATGTATCTACAAATAGATAAATAAATTCATATTTATAATATTATATTAAGTGTAAATTTTTTGTCCTTTTTACGTTACTATATTACTAACAAGTATATGTAGATAGATAGATAGATACGCCTGTAGATATAGGTAGACTTTTTAGATTTATGTGCAAGTAAAATATTAATACAATTCTAAAACACGTGGGCTTGTAAACATGTTGTAAAACTCTCGGCGCAAACAAACTTCTGACAATTCTACTAAATTACTGTTATATGTTATCCCGCTGAAGACGCATAGAATTATTATTTCGTCTTGGGCATGAAAAGAATATTTTACAAAATGTTCTCTTTATGTTAAAGACAGGGATCGAATATAAAAGTTGGAGTTTATTAAAAAAAAAAAATACAAGTACAAAGAAACTGAGTGGTTGGTATTATATTAGGCTTTCTCTAATAAGGTAGGTAAGGTATCTGTTCCGAACAAAAATTAAATAGATTAAAAAAGATGTTACAATTGGTCAGGATACCTATCCCTATATTTACGTAATAGAGCTTACCAAATACGCCTGTTGAACAAAAAGCAAACCTTTTTGTATTTTGTTCAACAAGCTTTGTTGTTGGACTATTATGAAATTAAAAATCAAACAACACGTGACCTAACTTTATCCAAAGTATACTAAGTTACTTACGAGATGGCTGGCCCGTAGATTGTGAAATTGCGAATTTACAATCATAGTTTAATCGTAGGAAACAATTATACGAGGAGTTGGGGTGCTTTATGTGGGGTCATGGGCTAGTAGTTCCTAACGAATGTAAGTAAAAAGTGCTTCGCATGGTTCATGAACCCCACATGGAAATTGTTAACTCTAAATCGTTGGCTCCTAGCTACGTATAGTGGGCAGGCTTAGACGAAGATATCAAACGCATTTGTGTGCGGCCCACGCGGACGCGCCGCCGCGGCAGACACCTCGCATGTGGCCTAACCGCCCGTGGACTAGGATGCATTTGGACTTCATAGGTCCTATTTTCGGTAAAAGGTACTTAGTAGTGATCGATGCTATGTCTAAGTGGGTGGAAGTATTTAATGAGTCTCAGATAAGATAATTGAATTATTGAGAAGATGGGGTCTCCCTAAACAGATAGTTACGGGCAACGGCCCGCCTTTTCCAAGCGTAGAATATGAGTTCTCTGGTAACCTGGGGATCGAACATATTTTCACAGCTCCTTACCATCCTTTGTCTAATGGCCTGGCGGAAAATGCGGTGAAGTCTTTAAAGAGGGTTATAAAGAAAGCTATCTTAGAAAATCAGAATAGTGACAAAGGGCTTTCGACATACTTGCTGCATTATAGGAACACTGAGCACTCGACCACAGGAGAAAGTCCGGCAAATGTTATTACTAGGTTACAGACTAAATTCGACTTATAAAGCCATATAGAGAATTTAAAGTGTATAAGGCTCAGCGACGACAGAAAAAAGTCGTTCTGATTGGGAATAGAAAACTAAAACCTCTGGATGAAGTATGGTATAGGCAGTATCAAAAGGGGGAGAAGTGGGTACCGGGCCAGGTAGTCGACAGTGCCGAACCAAGTAGTTATAAGGTGAAGAGCAAAAAGAGGGGGAAGTAGTTCATAGGCACATAGACCAGTTAAAAAATTGATCATCAAGACTATCCTTAGCTTGCCCTAGTATTCCCACTGCTGAGGTAGCGAAACCTTGCACAAATTCTTACAGAGAGACCGCCGTAACAGGGTTGTCACCGGATGAGGTTCAGTCGAAGGAGATGTCGGGGGCGTTAAATAGCCCAACGGGAATTGGATGTAAGTAATACCGCTGGAACTCCGGCCTCACCGGAGTTTCCAAATACGCTGCCAGAATTGTTATCAAACCAAGTCCGCCCTATTAGAAAATATAGGATTAGAAATAAAATTAGTCACAAGATGTAGTAATTCTGAACTCTGATTTTAAGCATATTGATAGGTAGTTATGTAATTTAATTAGTTAAGTATGGTTAAGTATAAATAGTTTATCATTATAAGAGTCCATTGTACGTAAGTGATAATTGGTGTGGAAGAGTGTAATGTAGGTATTAATATAATGTAAGTATATGGCCGGTGGTGGGTAATATTAACTTAAAAAGTTCTATATATTGAAATATAAGCGGTAGGTGCGGCAGTCCGGAATAAATTCTTGTGACGAACCTTTGTTTCTCTCAACCCCTAGATAGAACCTTCGAGAATATTATAGTATAGTGGTGTATTTTCTGATCTTATGAAATATAGTAAATTCATTCCATTATATAAAACTAGTACTACCTCAGATCCAACTAACTTTAGAACAAGTTGGGTACTACCAGTATTCAGTACAATTTTTTAAAAAATAATTTCTGAACAAATGCACAGTTTCTTTTATAATAATAATTCGCTACATAAAAAGCAATTTCGTTTTAGAAGGGGTCGTTCCACAAATGGTCCCAGTGTAGAGCTTGTAAAACATATTTTTGACGCCTGGGAGAACATATTTTGCGATTTATCTAAAGCTTTTGATTGTGTTGTTCATGGTCTGGAAATTATATCACTATGGTATTAGAGACTCGGATCTTCTTACTTCTTATCTAAGTAATGGAATTCAGAAAGTCGATATTAATGGTAAATTATCTCCAGGTTCTGGGTTAGCATTGAAGTTCCACAGGGTTATATGCTAGGATCTTTTTTATTCTTAATTTATAGTAACAATCTGCCTCATCTTGTTAAGAACCGCCACGAGGATAGTGTTGTTTTGCAGATGATACTTCACTTTTATTTAAACTGAAACGTAGGACTACAAAATTCTAAATATCTCCAAATTGCGGCCTCCCAGCATTTGAGGCGTACCTGGACGGACTTAGGAGTTGCATCTGCACCATCCTAACCCCTCCGGTACTTGTCTTGGGCGATTTCAACGCCCGCTCCACACAGTGGGGAGATCGCCTAGACAACGTAAGAGGAGATACACTCATTGAGTGGGCGGCGGGACTGAACCTTAGCATTGCGAACCGGGGTTCGGTGAGTACCTGCGTGCGATGGCAGGGGGAGTCGATCCTCGACCTGACGTGGGCGACACCCTCTGCTATTGACCTAGTGTCAGGATGGAGAGTGGCGGAGGAGATGGTCACTCTATCGGACCATCGTCATATCGTTTTTGATGTGACCATCCGCCGCCCGGACGCAGGTTCGGACCGTCGCAGTGGCTGCCCACCGCGACGATGGGCCCTCAAACGGATGAACCGGGACATGCTCGTCGCCGCAGCCATCGTCGAGGATTGGCCAGAGGAAGGGGAAGAACAGGTCTCGTCCAGTCCGGAAGCACAGGCGGTCTGGTTTCGTGATATCATGACTGACGTCTGTGACGCGTCGATGCCACGGATCAGGCCGAGAGGTTCGAGGGGCTCTGTGTACTGGTGGACGCCGGAACTTGAGCAGCTGCGCACAGCCTGCTCAAGAGCCCGTCGCCGGTTTCAGAGAACCCGAATAAGAAGGCGAGCCACAGCCGAGGAGATCACCGAAGCGAGACGGGAGTACAATGTCGCAGCGAAGGCTGTAAGCCTCGCGATTGCGGAAGCCAAGGCTCGGTCTTGGAAGGAGCTAATAGAGGGACTGGACAGGGACCCATGGGGGCGCCCGTACAAACTTGTACTGAGCAAGCTCAGACCGTGGGTCCCACCACTAACACAGACCCTGGACCCCAAGTTTGTGGGAAGAGTGGTAGACACACTCTCACTCAGGGGCGTGGGTAGTCCCTCACACCCTCCGTCACTGTCGGAATCGGTTACAATGGTTTCATGGTCCGATGACTTTGACGTGACGGAGGACGAGCTGGACCAAGCCGTGAAACGACTCGCCGCCCGTAATACCGCCCCGGGACCTGATGGTATCCCGGGCCGAATATGGGTGCACGCTTTGGTGATCCTAGGGGATAGGCTGAGGCGGCTATTTTCTAGCTGCCTCCGTAATAGCGTATTCCCTTCCGGCTGGAAGGAAGCCAGGCTGGTCCTCATCCAGAAACCTGGAAGGGCTGCAGACTCTCCCTCGGCGTTCCGACCGATATGTCTGCTGGACGAGGTGGCAAAACTTTTTGAAAGAGTCATCGCCACCCGTATCAACCAGCACCTGTCGCGAGTGGGCCTTAACTATCAGACAGCCAATTTGGGTTCCGACAGGGACGTTCAACGTTGGACGCGATCGAACGTGTCCGCTCCCTGTCGGAAGAGGTCGTCTGTCGGGGGGGAGTAGCGCTTGCCGTCAGTCTCGACATAGTCAACGCTTTTAACTCCCTTCCGTGGTGGGTGATTAGAGAGGCACTGGTGTACCACCAGTTGCCTCTCTACCTACAGGACATCATCGGGGCTTATCTTCGCGATAGGTCCATATCATATATGGGTCGGGACGGCGAAGAACATCACAGGGAGGTCACGTGCGGGGTTCCCCAGGGGTCGGTCTTAGGACCCCTTCTGTGGAACCTCGCGTATGATGCGGTCCTGAGGACCAGTTTACCCCCTGGAGTGAGTGTCGTCTGCTACGCGGATGACACTCTAGTACTGGCCAGGGGAGATGGCTTCCAGCAAGTTCTGGAGCTCGCCGAATCAGGGGTGGCCTGTGCCGTCCAGGAGATCAGCGGTCTAGGTCTACGGGTAGCACCTCATAAGACGGAAGCCCTGTGGTTTCACAGGAAGCGCGGAGGTGCCGTTCCTACTCGTTCACTTATTAGAGTGGGAGGAACGGAGGTCGAGGTTGGGCGACATATGAAGTACCTCGGCCTCACCCTAGACAGCCGCTGGAGCTTCGAGGAGCATTTTGAGCGGATGATCCCCCGAGTTCGGGGGGTGGCGGGCTCCCTGCAGAGGCTATTGCCTAATTTAGGGGGTCCGCAGGAAGAAGTTCGCCGCCTCTACGGTGCGGTGATACGATCCATGGCCCTCTATGGAGCGCCGATATGGGCCAAGCGCCTATCGGCCTCCTCCCGCTGCCGAGCTAAGCTCAATCAAGCGCAGCGGGTAGCGGCCATTCGGATCGTACGAGGATACCGCACCATCTCGTCAGAGGCGGCGACAGTCCTGGCTCGTTTCCCGCCTTTTGATATCCTGGCGGATATGGACGCGAAGGTCTATGACCAGATTCATGCTGTCCGCCGGGGTGAAAGCGGGGAAGACCAGGACGAGCTCGAAATGCGGCGGAACGCTCACCAACAGGCATTGGCACAGTGGCGCGCGCGGCTGGAACAGCCGCAGAATGCACGCCAACGCGCTGTTGGTGCCGTTCTGCCTAACCTCGAAGCTTGGGTAGGAAGGGAGGGAGGTCACATTACCTACCGACTGACGCAGATACTCACCGGACATGGTTGCTTCGGTGAGTATCTGAATAAGATCGGACGGGAAGAGACGGCACAATGCCACCACTGCGCAGCTGACCGGGACTCCGCCTAGCACACGCTGGAGGACTGCCCTGCATGGGCATCTAACCGCGAAGCCCTGGTTGACCAAATTGGACGAGACCTGTCTCCGCCAGCAATTATTGCTGCCATGCTGGCGGATGAGGAGGGCTGGTACGCAGTGGTCTCTTTCTGCGAAGTTGTTATGCTCCAGAAAGAGACCGCTGAACGGGATCGGGAGAGAGCCGATCCCGAGCGAAGGAGACGACGGTCGACGGGACCGCGGGTCGCCAGAGGATGGGGACCTCTGGAGGCAGATTGATTACTGCGGTCGGAATGGCGGCATGATTGCATAGATATGCAATCAGCCTACATCGCTGGGAACGAGGGGGGACAATAATTTTCCCCCAGGACAGGGCATAATAAGGCACGGCGTCAATTCGGGGAGGACCTGAAATAACATGGTCCGGGTCCTCACCAAGTAGGGCGCCAGAGGCCGGCCGTCGGGGTGTTTTTTAGTGGAAACACCACATACTCCTGGCTCCTGTGTCCCCGAGGAGCTGGAGAGATCCGAAGAATTTTTCACCCCGTCAACAAAAAAAAAAAAAAAAAAAAAAGGACTACAAAATTTGATACTGTAAACTGCGCTGTTTCGAAAGTGGTTTACTAGTTTAACGTTACCAGTTTACATCTTAATGGAGAGAAAATCAAATGTGGGCAGTGCCTCTGATATTCAGTCTCTTTTTGTACTCCAGAAGAGGGCTATCCGAGCAATTTATAAGTAAGAGCAATATCTATCTGGTTATTTAAAAGAGTGGCCCTGAGTTTTTTTCCATAAGGATATAACTATTTGGATGATTATGAAGGATTATGTAGTACAAAGATACAATGTCCATTAATAAGGGTAACAATACATTTATATTGTAGAGTGTAGATGTGATAATTAAGTACACAATATTGACATAGAGTAAATACACTATTATGTTTTGCGCCTATTTCCCTTCTGACGTCTTTCAAACAAATAATATTATTTTAATCTGTATTGATAATGATTTCATTAATTATCAGATAATTTATCAAATCATCAAAACAACCAATGTCTCATTTATTCCTGTCTCTACACATATTGATAAGGCATTTTAATGAGCAGCTGAATGAGCTGGGTTAACTTAAAAGCAACAATTAATAAAAATACAAAGTTTATTGATAACGTATATTCAGAAGACGTTAGCGATGTTATTTTACTTTCAAATTGTACGTCTATTTTCTGATTTATAAGCGTTTAACCCTTTAAGTGATTAGTCAAATAGTAAGTAGCTATAACAATTTCTTCGTGGAATTAATTTGAAATGGTAGTTTGAAACGCCTTAGTAGTTTAGGTATGGAAGCGTGTGAGGTACCGAACATATCTATACTTACGTATGTATAAGTGAAATTGAATATATATGACTTCCTTAATTCTTGAAGTATCTATTATGGCGTACATACACATACATTTATTGCATGCTTCAAGACAAAAAAATATAATATTTATTTATCTAAAACTATACAGATCTTAGAGATTACGGGCAATGTAAATGAATTCACATTTATTACAGTACGTGCGTAAAACAATAAAGTAAGAGTCTTTATCCTCTAAAATCAACTAGTATAAATAGTAAAGTATGTATACACTTTTGTGAACTTAAATAAATATAATTGTCGTAATTGTCCTGTCTTTTTAAATAACTTTGCATAAAGTTCAATACGAGCGTTCCGTCGTAGTTAGTGAAATGTTTGTAGTATGGGCCAAAAATATAGGTGGTGAGTTGTATCTTAAACCGTTTACAACCAGTAATTCACTTATATAATACCTTAAAGTACTTGCTCTAGCGGGAGAGTGTAATTCTAAATTTTTATTTTAACGTGTACTAATCGAAACGAACGGCAATACAAATATATTAAGTGACCTTAGTGGGACGGCAGGTATTGGTCGCAACAAACTCTGATGAAATTGGTGATGTTCTGAAAAACGGCAGGCAAGAAGTATGTACGTTACGGAATCTTGCTTATATGTTAGGTTTGATAACAGTAGTAAAGCTCGTGTTTCTTTTATTTATATTATATTATGTGTTTTGTTTTCTAATATTTATTTTAAATAGTTTCAAATATTTATAGGCCTTTTACTAATTTTTAATAAATATGTTTGAAGTAATGATGGAGGTTTGCATTTTTTTACCGTTAAGGACAATAAGAATTATGTAAATTAAAGTGTTTAATTGTATTAATATCTGATAATTTTCAACTTCTTTCACATACACGAATCGTTCGAACTGACGAGATTTGGGGTGGGCTTGTGATCATTTACCTCAGCTTCCATGGATACACCCTACTTACACAAATACCGGTAAGAGCTTTCCAGGCGCAAAAACTTGCTCAACATGTTTCAAGATCGTGTTCTGATATCGGCGGATTGCCTTCAGACATTTGCATATTTACTGCGATTGCTTAAGGTTACGTACACTTCTAAACAGTTTTGATAAACTTGCATCCGTCTACAATTCTTTGGATATCGTTCATAGAGATTTATTTTTAATAAATTTACTAAAAGGCGCTATGAATGAAAATACAGAGTGTTTAATTTTAAATCTAATTTAACCTGATTAATTGAACCAACCTTTCCATTATGTGATATATGTTTATATTTTATTTCATTCAGTCCATCAACTGATATGATTTTGAATTATGCTGTAGTGGTCCATCACTGGAATTCTATATGTTATTGAAATACTGTGCAAATTAATTGTTAATCTATTAAGTTTCCAAGTGTTCATAGTAGATTAGATAGTAAAATAAAGCTCTATATTGAAGCCTTTCAAAACGGTTTTGATATTGTATGTTTAGACTATCATATTTTAGTCAACTCATATACAATATTGTATAACCCTTGCCAAGTATAAGAAATTTTGGCATTATAAAGCCACAAATCCTACATTTTTTATCCTTAGAGACCCCGCCTTAACTCATCGGCTCATCTCGACTTACGTAATTTATTGTCGGGTGGTAGGTAACCTATTCTGTTGTCTCGATAGATAGTCCCATGCTGAATACGACATAGAAAGGATACTTCTTTTTCTATGTCCTATTCCTATTGAACTTACTTCAGGCTATTGAATACATTGCACTTTTGTAGTAAAGTTATTATAATATCAAACATTAAAATAGAACGTTTGTGTTTTTTAGCGCCAGCCAATATACATGTATGGTGTTATACTCATTTACTGTTTTGCATATGCATATTCCGTTTAAAAATCCACGCATTCTCATCTACGTAGAAACTTTACACTATTTTCACGTTCTCGTTCAATTTAAATGTTTTTCATGTTCAGGTGCGGTGAAGTGTATTTTTTCTATAATACACCAGAACACAACTTTTACTGAAATAATGCTTGCAAACTTATTTTTTCTTAGAGAATTAAGAGATTCTAATATTAGATACAACTAAAAGGTGTAATCAATTACGTGATAACATCGGCCCGTATTGCCCCTGTAATTTGGGATAAGTGTGTCAAATGGGAGCGAACAATCTGATAAAAAATACTTTCCAATAGTTTATTTTCCTTGTTATTTTAGTAGCATTCGTAGGTAATCTAGCCGTCAAGCAACTGTATTCTCAATATACAGTAACCGAGACTGTCTATTGTTATACTACCTTACAAGTTTCTGTTAGTTTACAGGGTTGTTGGGTTAATAAATCTACAAGCATTACAGCTTATACTATGTTAAAAGTGCTATCGATTTTCGTGATTCGCGCAGTAGCGGTAGACACTCGCGATATAGTGTGTCTGACATCCGATATAGCGTGTCTGACATCCGATATCGATACCTAGCCCGTTCGATGCAGCATCGGTATCGCGTAAAGTAGGCATAGACAAATACTAATATTTTTGATTTAGATCATTGGATTGTTATATTTCTGAACCCTGTATGTACTCGTATATATGCACGTAAAATAATATTTATCAGTTTCATTGAAAATTAGTATGTATATGGTTATTGTGTTCATAAATAAATTACAGAACACAGTGAAAAATCCATTTTTTTAAACAATTTTATAAAGGTATTCTTAACGAAAAAGGCGTTTACTATAAGCTCCATATTGGAATATTTTAGTAAAAAAATAAAAAAGAAAAACTTTAGCAAATGTACTAAAGGATTAATATAGCTATATTACACAGATATACAGTAACTGTCGACTGTCAGTACTGAGACATATAGTCATACGTTTTCTTTGTTTCCAATATTTTCGTTATCTAATCCTTCTAACCCTCATTTACATCACAATAAGCCTTTTGCTATTAACGAAGCCTACCGTGCTCTAAAATACCCGTCAACCTTTTAAAATTTGTACCAAAATAAAACGGTCCTTTCGTATGTTACTTTAAATTCAACTCGAAAGTTAAAAAAAAAAACAACGTGGGGACGTCAAATAGACAGCAAATTTTCCTAATTCAATAAAATTGTTAGTGCCTACGGATATTACTGGGGTAGCATTGGCTAACTCGTTAATAAAAGGTCTTTAATCTTCCATCATTACCTGCTATAAAACATGGTATTTGTCTTCATACCTGGTATTTTTGCAACCATTAATAGTGAATGTCACCATATACTTTGAATGGGCGGCAATCTAAAAGGACGTAAATACTGACACTCATGTACATACATTTTGGTTTTCTTATCTACCTTCTTGCTACCTACTCGCAGACATGTACTGTTACTTATTAATAAGTCTTAAGAGCCTTATTTTTGTATTTTTTGGGCTTTATTTATATAAAAAATAAATAAAATATAGGTAGACAAACTTGAACGACTTCAAAATTTCTGTATCAGGTTCATTTTTGGACTTCACAAATATGACCACGTTTCTGAATATCGGATTAAGCTCAAGTGGTTACCTATACGCCTCTAAAATATTCTGTTCAACCGAAGCGCTCCACCCTATATCAAAAAACGTTGTGTCTGAGATCATCGGAGAATCTTATGTTAAAAATGCCGATACATGAAAGGCCGTGAAGGCTGTTCGTCTGTGGAATGAATTGCCACTGACCATTAGACGTGCACAAACTTTGACTAATTTTAATAAATTAGTAAAAGAGCTCTATTTTCCTATGTGACATACTTGGTAGCATTATGTTTATATTTATTATATATCCGTATCAATTTATAATGTTTATATGTATTTTTATGCATATGCATATATATATGTATATATATATACATATATATATAAAGTTTCAGATTGGGGTCGACTTAACCTAGTCCAATTTAACCCCACGAAGACACAGGTTTGCGCGTTCACCGCTGAAAAGATGCCATTGGTCGTATCACCTCAATTTGAGAGCACTTCCCTAACTACATCAGCCAGTATCGGAATCCTTGGCGTCGATATATCAAGCGAAGTCCAGTTTCGCGGTCACTTAGAGAGTAAGGCCATATTAGCCTCGAAGAAGCTTGGTGTGCTAAACAGATCGAGACAGTATTTTACTCCGGCCCACCGCCTGCAACTTTATAAGGCGCAGGTTCGGCCGCACATGGAATACTGTTATCATCTCTATGCAGGTGCACCCCAGTACCAACTTCTGCCTCTTGACCGCATTCAACGGAGAGCGACTCGCATCATCGACTGCCAAGATATTTCTGATCGACTTGACACCTTGGCGTTGCGTAGAGATGTAGCTTCACTCTGCATCCTCTATCGCTTGTATCATGGGGAGTGTTCAGAGGAATTGTTCGGACTTATACCGGCTGCTGGTTTCCGCCATCGTCCTACGCGACAAAATATCCATCCTCATCACCTGGACGATTGGCACTCCACCACTGTGCGCTTCTCCAGAAGCTTTTTGCCTCGCACAACCAGCTTATGGAACAAATTGTCGCCTGCCGTATTTCCGAACCGATACGACCTTCAAACCTTCAAGAAGAGAGCGTAAGGCCACCAATTGTACATATTTTAGTTAAGTATTTATAAGCTTATATTGTATCTGACTGTACAATAAAGAGTCAATCCATCAATCAATCAATTAGGTCTTATGGCCTAATTTCGACCGCTGTGCGAGAACTTCTATTATTAAAAGTGCAACTTTATTTCATATCTTATACGTGCATATTATATTTATGTCCATTCTCATACCCACACATATATCCCCAAAGAGGCGTATCCAACGGCCACTTTTTTTCTCATAGTTGACTTTGTTTGTCACTAAAGTTATGATATATTCGAGGTTTGCTTCTCTTAGATATTTGTTCACGGCGTGTAGAATAACTGAATAATGTATATTATGGAACAATAAATCAAAACTATATAGCTCCCTACTATCATAGAATGCAGTGCATTTCCGCGACATTAGTATTCTATTTTCCTGTATTGCGTCTTATTTTATTAGCATTTCTTGTGTTTAGGAACGACCCACAAGAACTACTCTTGTGGGTCATTCCTTTAGAACGAATAGCAGAATTTATTACTCGTATCACAATAATCGTGTCTTGCGTTGGAGCATGATATGGGAAATAGAATTCTTCAATAATATAATAATAATGCAACAACGCCTGATTTTTAAATATAATATGAAAATTGAATAGCCTTTACTTTTTGTAAAAAGCTGAAAACAAAGATTTAAACTCATTAAAGAAAGACTTTTTCTTATGTGTTTCGTATACGCATAAGGTAGGTAGGTAAGGTTTTTCATGGGTTTTAAATATATACGTTTGTTGATAACATAAGTGTATTATGATCCAGACCTCTAGGAACTTAACTTCCAATAGAGCACATGTTGAAATAAAATCACATTTTTCATTATTCACAAATATTAAAAGGGATTCAACAATTTTCATTAGGATTATTCATTTTGCTGGGATAGTCTTCTCAGAAATAAATCAAAGTACTCAGAATGCAACTGAACAAATAGCATGCAAATCCGCTAGTAACTAGAAAAAGAAAAAAAAAAGCGGTCCGAACTTACGTCGTAATTGTAACAAAAGTGTTTACGTCCATTCATTTTGCAATGAAATTTCAACTTTATTGAACTACAATTGAGTCTATTTATCTTAGACCGATAGTTTAAGTCAATTTGGACGGTTGTTAACGTGGATGTCCGCTGTGCCAGCCGGGATGCGTCGTAGCAAAGTCAATTAACTGAGTTGTGAAATATGCAAATGGAAAAGGAAATTTTTCGAAACGCTCTATGACGTTTTAAAATTTATATTTATATTTAAAGCAAAGTATATACTACATTTTAAAAATTAAAAACTAAGATTGTATATGAGGAGGTGATATCGGAATTGCTGAAATTATAGGCGAATGAATAATGATGTTTCTTAAAAATACTCATCAGAACCTAAATTAGTTCTATTGTTATATTATCCACCTTTTAGACTGCTTTAGAAATATTAAGAACTTTGCATCACCTAACAACATTGATATATTGTTCCCGCTAGTTTGAATTGTCATCGATTACTAAACGCTTTTAAAAACAATAATAAGAATACGAATAAATAAGAAAATTCTATGGTCATCATCATAATCAACTGTAATATTATTTTTTCCATGCTACTAATGAAGCAGTAGAAACCTCTCGGAACAATGGAGGAAATATAAACATAACCAAAATGATAAGCAACAGAAGTTTCGAGACGTGTTCTTTCATATCAATTATATTTGGTGTACGAAAGCTATAAAAAAATATGCTGCATACAGAAACAAATGAACAGAAAATAGCGACTGAGTCAGCCATACATAAAGCTTTTAATAAACATCTACTTCTTATTAATTCCATCCTGGCGTCGAATGGGACTTTAAAATTGGAGTTGCGATAGTTTTTCCTCTGAACGATTCCTTAATTTGCGAAGTTTTTGCCACCGCATATTAGTATTCGACATGCGAAAAGTAAACTGAACAAACTTGAAGACTGCACACAGGCTGTGACAACTTTGTCAATAAACAAGATAGAGGAAAATATAAAATAGCAAGTCTCGGTGAAAACAAAGAGCCAAATTAGTTTTATATGAACAATAGTTGTAGCATGATTCGATGTATCCCACAAGGTTTCATTATTTTTAAATAAGTTAATATGTAGTATATTAATATATAGGTTTGATTAAACACACCTAGACTGGAAAATACTCAGAGTCTTATACGTCCTTTGGTATACGAGTCCGTTTTTCGTTTTTGTTTATGAAGTCTCTTATACCATTCATTATGTAATAATTCTGCTGTGAGTGTTAGCGTTGTCCCTGAACAAAGGTGTGGCACAGATTTCCTGCTGCGCTGAGTTTAAATCACCGGGAACTGCTGCACCTTGCTTAATTGTAATTGTTGTTTGAATATTTTTGCAATATTAAAAATTATTTAATAATTTTACATGTTATAGACGAACATATGTATATGTATATGCAGAGCTATGTTTAGCGTAGGTGAAACGCTACTGGTATTATCGTGAAATCTTACATACATATCTAATCTGGACTCCAACTAATTTTATTGATGGTGTTAGGAGATGTTCCCAGTCAGTAGTGTACTTCCCTACTTCTAACTAGCAACCATGTGATCGAAAGAGCAATATCTTACCTTTATTTCGAGATTTAAATTTATTTGTTTATTTATTTAAATTTTCATGCTCATATTGTTCAAAGCCGACTTAATGCCTAAGGCATTCTCTGCCAGACAACCTTTTGGTATTGCAGAGATAGAGAGAGTGGTAGGTGCAAAGATGACGTAGAAAGTGATGGGAAATAGATATTTACCATCACCGACGTAGGTCTCTTCCATTGCACACTACTTCGATCTATTTTCGGTTTCTCGTATCCAGCTCCTGCCAGCCATCTTGCGCAAATCGTCACTCCACCTGGCCTGTGGGCGTCCTACGCTACGTTTGCCGAGACGCGGTCTCCACTCAAGAACTCGTTTTCCCCAACGGTAGTCGGTACTGCGGCTAATATGGCCAGCCCACTGCCATTTCAGCCTGCTGATCCGGTGGGCCATGTCGATTACTTTGGTTTTCTGCCGGATCACCTCATTCTTGACGCGATCCCTTAAAGAAACACAGCATAGCCCTTTCCATAGCACGTTGAGTAACTTTGAGCTCATGGAACAGCCGTACCGTAAGTGTCCACGTTTCGACTCCGTATGTCATGAAGGGTAGGACACACTCTTTGAAGACTTTCCTCGCAGGTACTGTGGGGTCGATGATGAGAAAACTCGACGTAGCTTTTCAAACGCTGGCCAACCCAGCCGAATTCTTCTGTTCACCTCATCCTCGAAGCTGTTTCTACCTAATTTCAATGTCTGCCCGAGGTATACACATTTTTGAACAACTTCCAGATCGGCCCCGTGCACCGCAATCGGTTCCGGTAGTAAATGTTTATTGAACAGGACCTTGGTTTTATCCAAGTTCATCTGTAGGCCGATGCGTACAGAATAGTTATCTAGGTCATTCAGCATCTGCTACAGCGTCTCTGCCATGATGACGATGTCGTCTGCAAATCGTAAGTGAGAAATGCATTCACCATTGATGTTGATGCCACGCCCTTTCCAGTGCAGCGTCTTGAACATGTCCTCCATTGCATTTGTGAACAAATTCGGGGAGATAACATCCCCTTGTCTCACACCTCAATGCAGTGGTATAGGCCTTGTTTGCTGGTTCTGTACTTAGACGGACATAGTGAGTGAGACATTTCGTCGCTTGGATATATCGCCAGTGTACTTGGCAACGCTGCAGGGACTGCATAACAGCCGAGATCTCGATCGAGTCAAAGGCCTTCTCATAGTGACACAAGAGCAGATTATTTTCTTCGGTTTTCTGTATAATCTGCCGCACTGTGTGAATGTGGTCTATGATGCCATATCCTCTCCGAAACCCAGCTTGCTCCAGTAGTTGTAATTCGTCGAGTCTTCGCACAAGACGGTAGACGCTATATAAGAGGTGTCAAACTCTATTTTGCAGAGGGCCATAATTTAATATAGAATGTGTAGGCGGGCCAGGTTCAAATAAAAAAAAAATATTATATTAACATTTTGTTTATTTAATTTTATAGTATAATATACGGTTGTTAAAAATCACATCAAAGTTATAAAAGAGGGTAATTATTTTTGTCAAGGATGTCAAGTATCATATTCGTGCGATGTTTGTTCTTATTTATTTTCATGATAGAAAACATCTGCTAACATAAAGAGGTGCTACCAAACATGCACAGAATGCGTGCTGCATGCTTTTTTAATTCCGGGTTGTTGTCCAAACTCTTGAAATATTGTGTATAAAATGTAAGAGCCTTAAACTCTTTAAATTTTGTTTTCCAAATACTGTCCGATTGAAGATCTGTCAACTCCATTTGCAAATTAACTGGTGCCTGTGACGCTTCCAAATCGAATGTATTGCTGAAAATTGGGAATTCCATTTCATTCATTTTGTGGACGTCTTCAAAACGATTGGTGAATTCCATGATCAGATTTTCCAGAAGTTGAAAATATTGATCCAATTTATTTTTTGGTTCACTATGCCAAATGATTTTACACGAGGGAAATGATCCAAATTGATTTTTTACCCAATTTTTACAAAGCCTCTTTTACCCTGTAACTTTACATTCAGCTCAGTCAAGTGTTTATTCATATCTACCTAAAAGACACAATCATCCCACCAGTGATTGTCATAATCAATTGGGTTGCCTTTTTCTAACATGAAAGCTTGAATAAAACCTAATGCAAAAAATCTTTCTAAAACTTCTCCTCGATTAAGCTAACGAACTTCTGTGAAATAAGGGACATCAGAAAAGTTTTCGTCCACATCTTGTAAAAACTGCCTGAACTATCGGAGATTTAGTCCTCTGCTCGTTAAAATTTACTATTTTAAGTATAGGTTGCATGATATGGTCTATTTTTAAATGTTTGGATGCCAATGATTCCTGATGGATTATACCGTAAAATCCCACAAAATTACTTGATTTTTTCTGTTTTAATTTAGTTACAACGCCCGAATGTTTGCCAGCTATAGCAGGAGCGCCATTCGTGGTTGTGCTGCTAAGTATATTCCAGTCAAGTTCATATTCTGCTATGAAATGCTCAATTGCAGAATAAATATAATTTGCTATTGTAGTACCGGTCAATGGAACGCACTTTAATAGTTCTTCAGTTATTTCAAAGTTACTGTTATTACCTCGTATAAAAAAAGCAATTTGAGCTTTTTCAACAGTATCGGTGCTCTCGTCAACAGCCAGTGAAAAGTTTGTAAATCCCTATTTTTTTTTCCTTCACTTGCAGAACCAAATTTTGAGATAAATTATTAATTCTTGAAGCAACAGTGTTTCTTGACAGCGAATTATTTTGAATTATTGACTTTTGAAAGGGAAATAAAATACAGTCTTTAATAAAATTACCATCAGTGGAAGGTTTTGATTCCTTTTCGATTTGTAATGCAATAATAAAACTTGATTTTAGGGCATCTTCGCTCTCAATATTAGTTTTAGCAAACATCGATTGTTCACCTTCAAGTTTAGATTTTAATGATGCCAGAGTGTCCATTCTTATTTTAACAGTGTAACAATCGAATTTTGATTTATGATTCGTATCATGGTGTCTCTTAAAGTTAAACTCTTTAAAAACAGCAATTGTTTGATTGCAAATGAAACAGTAGTTTAACTTTCCATTCTATGAAAAAATATGCAATTTCCCATTTAGACCAAAAAACTCTAACTTTACGTTTTTGTCATATTATGCTAAATCGTAACAATTATGGATATCGCACGCTCACGACACAAACAAATGCACAATACCTGTACAATCACTACTTCGCAGTACAACTAAAATCCTTGTCCGACCGTTTCACTTCGATTACTCGACTCAACTGACTCACGTCGCACTGACGCACTCCTTTTGTATCGATAAGAAAGCGCGTGGAAGATTCTATTGTTCTCAACAAAAATAATAGGTTATTTCCGCTTGCTGCTAACAGATGGCGTTACTCTCTCTCTTTCTCTTGCCCCGGCCGTATCTTTGACATGACTGATATATACATTTATATGTATAGATATATATATATTTATATTTTTTATATATATTACATATCTCAAGAACTTTCATATTGTTTTGGTATCTCAAGTAAGTTAAATAAACACAATAGAACACATAAACACACGTAAATACAATGAATGGGAGCGCATTCCAGAGAAGAACACATAGAACGAAGAGTTCAACGAAGTCTGAGTTATGAGGGAGACATAAAGAAAGATTATTGTTTTTGGAACATGGTTTATATCATGATCAGAGCACAAGACACTACCATCGTGTCTTGTTCGAGCTAAATATGAAGGGGAAGACGGGGATTTAAGAAATGAGAAAGAGAAGTTAGAGCTCACAAATTAGGAATAGGTAACCATTTTAATTCTGAACGTAAAGCAGACACGTGGTCATACTTCCGAAGATTGAAAACTACTCGAATGTAGTTATAGAGAAGCCGACCTTGTTTGTTGACAAGATCTACATTCAAAGATTCAGATTCAGAGATTGAAATAACACACATCACCATAGTGGATGATAGAAATTATTAGGGCCTGCATTAGGATAGCTTTAGTTTTAGGGGGAAAGAAGTTTTTTATCCGATATAAGGCTTGGAGTGTTTTAGTCCTTCTCTGTCTAACATGAGAGAAAAATCACACGTTCTGATTTTTCACAAAGGAGTGAAGGGCACCTTTTACTGAGCTTAATGAACGGTAACCTCAAAATATAAGGAACTTCCATTTGGACTCTTCTCTCGACTTCAACCACGCTTGCCATCTGGTGTAAACATACTTCAATCTTTTCATATTTGGTCATGTGAGCATATCTTATATACATATATAATATACAAGAAATTTAAATATTGTCAACTTGTATTACTTGTGATTTGTGAGGATGATGGGTGGTGTATGTGTATAACAAATATTTATAACTCTACTCGGAGCGACTGTACAAAGCAGAATAAAAATAAACGATTGCTTTAAAATAGTAATAAATGATGAATAGAATCAAAGTGATTAGTAAAATCTAATGTGATTAATGTATAAAGAAATAATGAAACTTTCCCAAAATAATGACGAGTTCAATAAAAAATTGGATTAAAGTTAAAGCTTATCATTTGTTGTTCACGAGAGAAAGTCATCGCGTGTTCCTTGAACACTTAGTTATTTCCAGAGGTCGCCTCCAGGCAAAAACATACATATATATGTATGATATAATCGTTCTTCACTCATATGAATGTATAAATATTTTGTCAGTTAATTCTGGTAATCTTTGTAACATATTTTTTTTTTGGATTTGGGATAATTGGTGCCGTATTTTTGTGTTTACACTAAATTTAATTATGTTCGGTTGAGACTTAGGCATGTTAGGTTCACAAGGGAAATACAGCCACTTATACAAATTATTATTGCTACCACTTGAGTATCGTAACTTTTTGCTAAAAATGTAATGTCTTACAAATTTTAATAAACGAACAATTCTATGCGGCTAAAGCAATTATAATAAATATTCAGATAAGAGTGAAGGAAAATACTATATCTCAGGCATAAGTTATTTCCGTGTGGTTTTATTCGGTTCAAGTCCAACATCACAAATCATATCATATCAGTAATTGATAGTAGTTGGCAATATGTCATTGTGACACGACATTAAAAATGTCAAATCTTAAAATCCCATACACTACCGTATTATTTCAGTGCGGCGTAAATCTGCTTACTTTACCTGTTACGAAAGTTAGCTCGGTGCTGTCTACAAATTATGCTGAAATCCATTGCACTCAAAAGCATATTTGGTGAGTTGTAAATACATATTCGTTTTAAAAGAAATTATTGATGTGAATATATTGAATACATAAAGCATTGTCTGAAATCTATGTTACGTGGAGTACTACATATATACTACTACTAGTTGTTTAACTAGTGTAATTGTTTTTTTTCGCGTTTGATTATCATGAGCCCGCACCTATACAGAAAATCGGTTGCTGTTTTTCGCTAGTTGTTTTTCTTCTTTTTTCTTAACTTAAAGGTGGGTGGAGCACTTGTGACTCTTGAGTAGCAGGTATGCATGGACGGGGGTAGCTGCTTACCGTCTGCACTTCACTCATACTACACTCTACACGATATAGAGATAGCACACTAACTTTTCCACTTTATAGTGTTACACACAATAACAATAATTATTCTTATCTAAGTTTATGCAATTTAAATACAGTTTTAACAGTTCAGTTGAATAGAATACAACAATTTAGAAAAGCGTAAGGTATCTGCAAAAACTCGTAGTGTCAGTTCTACCTGCTCAGCAAGATTAAGAAACGAATCATTTTCTGCAGGATGAGGTTTTCATGAACCAGGATATAAACTTAACATTCCTTTGAATAGTTTCGTTTGGAGTCGACTCACAAACGCAAGACGGAATTGGCCTTAATTTTATTCAATTTGTAGTTCTCGAACCCTAAACTTTGGTGATGCATGACTCGAACAATAATTCGACTTTTATTGCCTTAGCTTAGCCGGATATTCCATAAAAGGTTTTTTGTGGTGGAGAAATACGAAAGTAGAAAATAATATTTTTTCACAGGCCGGGTAGTAAGTGGATTTTGATTACGTATATTTTAAATTATACATGTATGGTCGCACTCTTTAAAAGTAGGTATACTCAGTAGAAATTATTTTTGGAAAAAACGCGGGATTATTGAAATTTATTTTATATAGAATTTAAATACATACGTTTTATGAATGTGAAATTAACAGTATTAACAATTAATTTCTTTCAATTGGTTTTGCCTCTAATACATACCATTATGTACATACAGCTATGTAAGATTTCTAAACTCATTAGTTCATTACCCCTTTTAAGCATACCTATTGTTTACAAATACTTTAGTTACATATTTGTTTAAAATATTTATTAAAGACTAGAAGACGCCTCATCACCATCAAAATTAAAAAAAAATCTTCTAATAATAGATACAAATAAAAAAGAATATTTTAGGCTAGCCGTTCTAGAGTTTTGCGCTTAGCAACACATTTAGCTATTCATTTTTATTTGTATAGATATGTAATAAGCATTTTAATAAGTTTTTAACACACGTTTTAGTGTATAAATTTGTAATCTTTGTATTAAGAATTTAGGCACTAGATTCTGTCAATAAATTTTGTTCTCAATATCTATAGATATAGTATAACTTTAGAAATGTTGTTCGTGTACTAGCTATCACTTAAACTGCACAAATTAAACATTGACATTTTTGATGTGTACAACTGCGGAACGGGATAAATTAGTACACAAATTAGCACTCGCACGTGTTTCACCTAACCCTACATAGATATAACCTAGGTACGCGTGTAGAGTGGGCCCGTAATCTACAAAACAATATTCGTACGTAACCTACGCCTAACAATACCTGTCATTCATTTCCTTATTTCCTAGACTTTTACATATAAGTACTACTATGTGTAATATTATATAGGTACTACTTTAAGAAAAGAGCGTACTCCTACTTAAAAGGCCGGCAACGCACTTGTGCCTCTTGAGTTGTGGGTGTCCATGGGCGGCGGTAGTCATCATGGTCACCATCAGATGACCCGTCTGCTCTTTTGTTCCTATCAAATAAAAAAAATACATACATATACATAAATGCAGGATATCTGTTACCAGGGGTCCTAACAGACAGAGACGGGGAAGGAATCAGGGTTTGGAAATGGGTTTTTCACCGCGGGTCAAGTAGGCTACAAGACCGATCTACCGATGTTTACACTGGTCTGCTACTCGATCTACCGAGGTCACAGTTGGGAAAGGTGAAATGAGTCAAAGTCGGATTAGAAAAAGTGACCTAACGTTACACTTATATACTAATCTTATGCTAAGTACACACAGACACATGGTTATTAGTGTGAGTCCTTGTGATCTTCCGAAGCAGCTGCTTTGTATCTCAGTCATTCTGAGATGTCGATGAAGCATTGGTTGTAGGAAGCGTGTGCTATCTTGAATCACGGTCATAATGAGATGTTGACGATACACCGTCTTAAGGCCACGCGAGTAATGACGCATGCTTTTATTTGACAGGTTGTTTTGTTGTTGTTGTTACCAGGGCCAGTAAGGGGGTATGTCGAACTCGTATTGTGGCCGTTACCTCAGGCATACCCTAGAAAGAAAAGCCTTGTGAACCCGGCAGACTTGGCCACCTATTAAGCAAGGCAACCCCACCATGGGGTATCCCATATTTAGAGAAGCACGCGCGGAACACGTCGCACCACAGTCTCAGGCCTGCTTCTGCTACGGCGGCGGATAGCCCCGTCCATTACTCTCAGACACGGGCTCATGCAGGCGTCTTCTGCAGGACAGAAGTACTAGCTCTCTTCTGTTCCCTTTCCGGTGCTTCTTTGGCAACCATCAGTGCCTCGTAGTACGAGGCAGTGGAATCACACGCACTCTCCCTTGGACCTTAGATATAGCCATGGTCTCCAGCGAGAGGCTACCCACACCGTAAACATAACTCTTCAATGATAGTTAACGTAACTCCTCAATGACTAACAGAAAATAATACGCGATTGTTCTTATCGTGTCTATGTATTGTTTACAATAATAATAACACCTTGCCTGCACGCTTTGAAGGGGTAAGCAGATATACATGTAGAGTATACTCTTATACAATACTATCAACTGTAAAAGAGTAACTAAGAGTACTATCTAATTTAAAAGAGCTTATCGAATTTAAATAAATCATTCTCTGTTTGTTGAAGTCTGTTTCGATGTGTTTTCGATATGTGCATGATGTTTTTCATTGTAATGCCCTACAGTCTAGACACCTTTATGTAATCGTCCTTGATAGTGAGAATGATATGGGGATAACGATAAAGATAATATACATTGAGACGTCAGCGAAAAAAGTAAAAGTTTAAAATGCAGTCGCTTTTTATATTTGTTTAATTAGGTAAACCTTATTATTTACACTGTACTGTACTTGATGTTTCATAAACTTACATGCGAAATCGGCTACATGAGTAAGGTCTACGAGCACGACGTCCAATGAGGCCCATCTATACTCCAAAATGAATGGTTTAGAGCAGGGGTCGGCAACCTTTTGCTATAGCAGGGCCACATATGTTGCCAGAGTATCAGTGCGGGCCGCACTTATTTTTATATTTATATGTTCGGGCATGTATTTTTAATATTTGAAATGAAACGCATATATATTCATACAATCATGTCTATTTTAATTGAATTACTATAGTAACATAAAAGTAAGAACTAGTGAGATTTTTGCGTTTTTTTTTTTTTTTTTTTTTTTATGCGATAGGGGGCAAACGAGCAGACGGGTCACCTGATGGTAAGTGACTACCGCCGCCCATGGACACCCGCAACTCAAGAGTCACAAGTGCGTTGCCGGCCTTTTAGGTAGAGGTACGCTCTCTTCTTGAAGGTTTGAAGGTCGTATCGGTTCGGAAATACGGCAGGCGACAATTTGTTCCATAAGCTGGTTGTGCTAGGCAAAAAGCTTCTGGAGAAGCGCACAGTGGTGGAGTGCCAATCGTCCAGGTGATGGGGATGGATATTTTGTCGCGTAGGACGATGGCGGAAACCAGCAGCCGGTATAAGTCCGAACAATTCCTCTGAACACTCCCCATGATACAAGCGATAGAGGATGCAGAGTGAAGCTACATCTCTACGCAACGCCAAGGTGTCAAGTCGATCAGAAATATCTTGGCAGTCGATGATGCGAGTCGCTCTCCGTTGAATGCGGTCAAGAGGCAGAAGTTGGTACTGGGGTGCACCTGCATAGAGATGAGAACAGTATTCCATGTGCGGCCGAACCTGCGCCTTATAAAGTTGCAGGCGGTGGGCCGGAGTAAAATACTGTCTCGATCTGTTTAGCACACCAAGCTTCTTCGAGGCTAATATGGCCTAACTCTCTAAGTGACCGCGAAACTGGACTTCGCTTGATATATCGACGCCAAGGATTCCGATACTGGCTGATGCAGTTAGGGAAGTGCTCTCAAATTGAGGTGATACGACCAATGGCATCTTTTTAGCGGTGAACGCGCAAACCTGTGTCTTTGTGGGGTTTAATTGGACCAGGTTAAGTCGACCCCAATCTGAAACTTTTGATAAAGAAGTTTCGATTTCAGACACAAGTTTGGATCGGCTTTCGATGACGTTTACCCGAGAAATGTTAGCGCGGCCGGTGTAAAGGGCATCACTCGTGCTATCGTCTGCATAGCAATGGATGCTGCTAATCTGCAGCATGTCGTTAATATGCAGAAGAAACAGCGTGGGTGATAGCACACAGCCTTGTGGGACACCAGAATTAACAGACTTCGAGTCGGAGCATGCACCGTCAACAACGACCTTGATGCTTCTGTCTGTAAGAAAACTGGTGAGCCAATTGCACAGTTTCTCGGGAAGCCCATAGGAAGGAAGCTTCGCAAGGAGCGCTTTGTGCCAGACCCGATCGAAGGCCTTCGCCACGTCCATGAGTTCGGGACCACGCCAAGAGAGTAGGAAAGCCGATAAAGGCGCGTTAAAACCGGTGCTAACTCTGGAGCACACGTCTTCAGCACCATAGGAGAGATTCTATCGGGCCCACTCGACTTATGAACGTCGAGGGAAAGAAGCGCTTTACGCACTGCCCTTTGTGTAAACCGGACTTCCAGCACGCGGGTCTCGCACTGCGGTATGGTCGGCGGTGCGTTTCCCCCGTCGTCCAGGGTCGAGTTGGACGCAAAGAGTTTGCCCAGAAGATCGGCTTTTTTTTAGCGTCGTGGGCCAACGAATTATCTCCTATGCGCAGAGGGGGAAGAGATGGCTTACAAAAGTTCCCCTGGACAGCTTTGGCAAGAGACCAGAATGCACGAGTTCCGGAGGGGAGACTAACTAGTCTCTCGCCAATTCTGCCGATGTGAGCCGACTTCGCCCCAGCAATTACTCTTTTGAGGGACCTGGAGGCAAAGTTAAATTGCTTCTTTAATGTGCTGGTCTTTACATCCCGTGCTGTCGCTGCATTAGCCCATGCTTGGTAACATTCCTGCTTTCGGCGGGACGCCGCTTTGTAGGTTCGACCAAACCAAGGCTGGGACTTGCCACCTGTGGGAATCAGGGAGAATGGAATGAAAAGTTCCATACCCTGAAGCACAACATCCGCGACAGAGTCAGCAACGACATTGGGATCATCCGGCGAGAAGCAAACCTGCCTCCATGGGTAGGATGCAAAGAATGTTCTCATTCCATCCCAGTCTGCTGACCTATAGTGCCATACGCGGCGACTGCCTGTAACTCGCGGCCGCAGCGAGTGAACGAGTGGCACCATACTCCTAATCAGGCAATGGTCCGAAGAGCCAAGAGAGACCTCAACGGATACTTTGTAGCCGTCAGGATGTGAGGTCAGCAGAAGATCCAACAGTGAAGGCACGTGGCTTTCTGCATCTGGGATTCGCATAGGCGCTGCTACCAGCTGCATCAGTTAAAGTCGCCAAGAATCACGATCTCTGCGGATGGGACCTGCTGGAGCACTGAGTCTGTAGCCATTTGGACGTGGTCGATGAGTCGGTCCGTTTCGGCATCACCGCTATGGGACCTGTAGAGGCATAGGTAGATGTGGGGATGGTCGTCGCAGTCTACACGTAGCCATAAGATGGAGAGGTCCCTACCTTCAAGATTGCCGAGGCGGCGAGAAGTGATATCATCTCTAACGTACACGCATACACCAGCCTTAGGAACAAAGGAGTGTTCCAGTCCGTATCCAGGGTAGCAGAGGTAGGATGTGTCCGCTGGAGATGATATCTGCGTCTCGGTTAAAAAGAGCAAGGCCGGCTTTGCTGTCTCAAGGTGGTGGTGGACAGTGTCGAGGTTCGAATGTAAGCCCCTGATGTTACAAAAATCCACGGTAAACGTGACAGGGGGTGCCATGGTATGCCTTCTCTTGCCCCGAGCAGATTTTGAGAGCGCAGTTGAGCCCCCCCCAGAGTACGAGGGGCAGCCTGGGCGTCCACGCTCAGGCATAATCCGTATTGAGGGTGGACGTCCAGGGGGGGATTCTCCAACGCTAGCGCTGGTACCCCCCTGGGGTATCCTTTTCGTTAACAGCGCTATCATTAGGGGGGTGGGGGATTTTGGGCCTCCGGAGACCTCACTCATTTTACTAGTTAACGTCATTTTACTAGTAGACACGCGCAGTATCGCGTCTAAATGTTCATCCGTTAATCGCGAACAATTCTTATTTTTGCGGTAGTTGAGAATTGAAAAAGTCTGCTCACACAAATATGTACTACCAAACATAGTTATTATCTGCTGAGCAAACTTTTTCAATTCTTTGAAGTTTTCAGAACTCAACTGTAGAACTGTATCCAGTCAGTGCTTTCTTTAAATGTCGTTTTAAGTGTGCTATTACTTTGCAAATCTACTATGTTCATTTGCAAATTGCTTCGTACCACACTAATATCAATTGCAAAAGGGTTTTGGAATATTTCCATATTAAGGGAGCTCTTTTTAAAATCAGTGAATCGATTTACAAACTCAGTTTGTAGTTGTGTTAACACGGTTCTCATTGTAATATTTTGCCACACAAAATTATCTCCAGCTTCTTCCACGGCTTTCTTGCAGTTAGGAAAATGGTCAAGCTTTTTTTCATCAATATGCTTGATAAACAGTTTCAGTTTCATCTCAAATGACATTACATCTGAATACACATCACAAATCAATTTATTTTTTCCCTGCAAGCGTTTGTTGAGCTGATTCAGTTCCTTAGTCAAATCAGTCAAAAAACCAAGATCGATAATCCACTGTTTGTTAGTAAGCTCTTCCACTGGCTTTCCTTTCATTTCCATGAAGTTGCCAATTTCTTTCCTCAAATCAAAAAACCGCTCCAAAACGGCACCTCGACTGAGCCACCTCACTTCACAGTAGTAAACCACGTCACCATGATCAGCTTCCAGATCTTCCAAAAACTTTTGGAACTGACGGTGTATGAGCCCATTTCTTTTTATAAAATTAACAGTGAATGTTACACTATACATTATTTCTTTCCAGGACCAGGACAATACAGTGAAAAATCAATGTGAAAAATCCAGAATCTTTCACTTTGCTGATGATTCTCCCAACAACACCTATGTTTTGACCGCTCATGTTCTTGCCTCCATCGGTAGTGACAGTTGTTAACTTTTCCCAGCTTAAATGCAATGAATCCAGAGCTTGTTCCACATAGTGTATAGTATAGTAGTAAATAAATCTTCTCCCGTAATTGTACCTTTCAAACTACACATTTTCACAAGCTCTTGGTAAACAGTAAAGTTTTTGTCAATGCCGCGTACAAATATGAGTAGCTGTGCTGTATCCGACACGTCCGTAATTTCATCCATCGCTAAAGAGAAGCAGTCAAAAGACTGCGCCTTATCCCTGAGTTGTTCACACAAATTAGCACCCAAGTCTTCAGTACGTCGGGTGCAAGTTCTCGCAGAGAGACTAAGACTTTCAAACATTTTTTTCTGCTCTGGGCATATTTCTTCTGCGATAGCTAAGACACCCTCTTTTACTAATTCACTATCGGTAAACGGCATCAAATTTTGCTAGAATCTCTGCTACCCTGTAACTGGCACGAACATTCGATTCGCTGTTGTCTGCCACAACCTTAAATATGTTTTGTTGATTTTGTAATGACGATTTCAAAGTGGAAATTTTCCTTTTCCTTATTTCTCCTTCAAGACAGTCAAATTTAGCTTTGTGCTCAGTGTCGTAATGTCGCTTCAGGTTATATTCCTTTACTACAGAAATACTCTTTTTAACAAATCAAGCATAACGGTTTTCCTTTAAACTCGATAAAAAAGTATAATTCTGTCCATAATTCGTTAAAAACTTTTTTTTTCTTCTTCTATCTTCCTTTTTCTTGAAGCCATGTTTATATAATTATTCTGTAACAATATTGAAAAAAAAAAAACGAATAAAATAAAACAAATTGCTCGCGAGTGCATACAACGTACTTACCTCATACGTCGTGCGTGAGAAGCTATCAGCGAAGGGAAGAAAGGTGAAACGAAACGCGTAGCTAGCAACCAGATAAGACGTGAGTTTCCGGCGAATTTCTACAACCGAATGAGGCGAGAGCTGCGCGCGGCTGTGATTTTAACTAAAGCCGGTCGCTTTGAATTTTTTCGCCGCTGCACACCTGCGTCTAATCAAAGACTGCCGCCGCCTATTGTCTCAATGGAGCCACGTGTGGCCACGTGCGGCGGATAAACGCAAAAGAAATTGCCAAGAATTGAATAAGTACAGCAAATATTTATTTTCGGTAGAAACAATACATATTTTTTTTTACAGACCGCGCGGACGTCTTGCGGGCCGCACCGAGATAGTCCATGGGCCGCATGCGGCCCGCGGGCCGCCGGTTGCCGACCCCTGCTTTAGAGTCCTAATATGGACCTAGGAGCAATGGCAATTTATTTTACTATGATCTTCGATCGGGTTCAGGACTGATACAAGAAGGGTGAACCATCGTCCCGGAAATACTGAAAGGCTTTAATGGTCCAGGAAGTTTATCATCACACTGGCTCAACCGTTGAGAATATTCTTATGCTTTATTTGTGCACAAACATTTGGATCCGATTTCACATTAATGCATGACAATGCGCGTTTGAAGATGGCTTTGTGGACCAATGAGTAATATTCAAAGCAAATCGAGACATTTGGTATTGCCCTGCCCTGCACCATCGCCATACCTCAACCCTATCAAGCATGCTAGGAACGTGCTCAGGAGACGTGCTTTAGGGGACTCAGACGGAGTAAAAGAATGTGCTAAAATTTTATTCGGAGCAATTGCCAACTCATCGATTCCATAAATAGTTGTTGCCGACAAGTTTTGACACACTTTGTACTAAATCATTTATTCTATAACAACAAATTTTATTTTATAAAGTAATCAAATTTTGTTTTAAAGAAGTTTAGTTGCTTAGCGACCTAGTTTGTACTGCGTTACGTATATAACAATTGAGAAAATTATTTGCTTATTAAAAGTATTTAGTATTTGAATTATTCTTTTGCAGTGATGGACTGCAGAATCGTTCCTAAACCTCCAAGCTATACTGTGTACTGCTGGATGAGGCGGGTAAATTGTTTGAGATGGTCCTCTCTGCCCGCATCGTCCGGCACCTGAGCGAGGTCGGTCCCGATTTGTCGGACGCCCAATTTGTTTTCCGAGCGGGGCGTTCGACGATCGATGCTGTAATGCGCCTGAGGGCCGTGACCGAAGAGGTAGTGAGTTGTGGCGGCGTGCTGTTGGCGGTGTCTTTGGACATCGCCAACGCTATTAATAGTCTGCCATTCAGCTGCATCAGGGAAGCGCTCCATTATCACAGGGTGCCACAGTACCTGAGGCGGCTGGTGGCAGACTATTTGGAGGAGCGTAAGGTCGTGTACAAGGATCGAGAGGGAAATTTGAGTCGTCGGCTCATGTCGTGCGGTGTTCCGCAGGGGTCTGTCCTTGGACCTCTCCTGTTGAACATGGGGTACGACTGGGCCCTTCGAGGTGACTTCCCCCCTGGGCTGGGCGTAATCTGTTACGCCGATGACACTCTGGTCACAGCCCGGGGGTCGAACTTTCAAGAGGCTGCACGCCTGGCCACCAGAGGAGCCTCACTGGTGGTCGGGCGCATCGAGGCGCTAGGGTTGCGCGTGGCTTTGGATAAGACGGAGGCCCTTTTATTCCATGGGCCCCGTCGAGGTCCACCCCCTGGCGCCTCCATAATGGTCAACTCGATCCTTGTACCGGTTCAGGCCCACATACGATATCTGGGACTGATCCTCAACGGAAGATGGCGCTTCGAGGAGCACTTTCTGCAGCTGGCTCCAAGGTTGGTCGGCACTGCGTCTGCCCTTGGGCGACTTTTGCCCAACTTGGGTGGACCCAGCGTCGCAACAAGACGGCTGTACACGGGGGTTGTCCGGTCAATGGCACTATACGGTGCACCGGTGTGGGCAGAAGCTCTGACCGCCCAGAATAGGGCACGCCTTTGGCGCCCACAGAGGGTCATGGCGGTTAGAGCAATACGCGGTTACCGCACCGTGTCGACGGAGGCGGCGTGCGCGTTGGCCGGAACTCCCCCGTGGGACTTGGAGGCGGAAGTGCTCGCCGAAGTCTATCGGCGGACGACAAATTTCCGGGCGGGTAGTGGCAATCGGCCCCCGCCCGAAGTAGTACGCGAGTGGCGTGAGGCCGCTCGCCGAGCTACTATGGATCGTTGGTCGTCCCGGCTGGAGGCTCCACGTGCTGGCTTTGCCACTGTGAAGGCGCTCCAGCCGGTCATCGTCGAGTGGGCAGGGCGGCAGCACGGAACCCTTTCCTTCCGACTGACGCAGGTTCTTTCCGGGCACGGCTGCTTCGGAAAGTACCTGCACTCGGTCGCTAGGAGGGAATTGAGTCCCGTCTGCCACCACTGCGACTGCAGTGAGGACTCGGCACAGCATACGCTCGTGGATTGCCCGGCGTGGGCGGTGCAGCGTCGGGCCCTCACTGCAGTAATTGGAGAAGATCTGTCGCTACCGGCCGTCATACGCTCCATGGCCGGTAGTGACAGGAATTTTACCGCGGTCGCAACCTTCTGCGAGGAGGTCATCTCGCAGAAGGAGGCGGCGGAGCGGGCCCGGGAGGACGACCTCCACTCGGACTCAATTCGCCGCCGGCGAGCCGGACGGCGGAGGCGCGCTTACCAGCGCCTCATGCCGCCCTGAGTGTGGCCGCGGGTGGTTGGGACGGGTTTTCCCTCCACCCGCTATAGTGGCCAACCGCGAGGAGGCGACGTCTTGGTGTGCCTGGACGTTGCCTAGTTGAGAGTTACCAGAAGGTGGTGCGCTTTTGCGGGCAAAGCGCTAGGAGGGGTCCGGATGTCTTACTAAAGCTGTTCCCGGATTCCTCCTATTCTAAGCGCAGCATGGCACACCGTGTGGTTTTAGTCGGTCCGATTCCGACACACCGTTCCATCGAAAACCCCGGTGGGATGTTTCCACACGTTAAAAAAAAAAAAAAAATAATAATAAAAAAAAAAAAGGTAATAAGCGAGCCAACATGTTTTTTGAGAAAATAGTGATGGGGAAAACGATATCGATTGTCGGTCCGCACGTAAGACAGTGTATGTAATTAACTTTTTCCTACATCAGAGATCAGCTTATTATGATGTCAGGGGTTTTCACAAAGATAAAATTTACAGGCAGGTGCAGGTGTAAGGTTCAATAAATGACTAATTTGGCAACAAGACTTACATTTGAATTGCGATTTAAAATTGGTCTTAAGAAATTAAGATCTTTTGTACCTTTTTATATAATATGTTGTGTGTTTTCATTCGTATTCAATTTGTTATCAATTATAACTCTCAGATATATTACATTTACCAAACAGAAATTTACCAAAACCAGACATATTGTCTGTTTTAAATGAATAAAGAGCTATTGGTCCAGAATTGAGCTCTGGGGCACACCAGCAGGAACGAATTTAGACTTAGAATGATGTTTCTCAATATAAACTGAGGTATAGTCCTATAAGTCTATTGCCAAGCATAGGAAAACTATTCAAATCTCTTATACTGTGCCAACTCTCTAAAGTAACTGAACAAATCTTGATTCCCGAACAGTTTGAATTTTGAGGTGCTCATTCGACCACTTAACAGTTGGCTAGAGTAAGTAACTTAAGCTCTTCTCATGGTATGATTTTTCTGGATTTTGAAAAGGCATTTGAAACTGTCTGGCATGGAAGATTGTTGTATTAGTTACTAATGAATAATGACCCTCTCTGCATATTTAAGCTCATTCAAAACTACTAACATAAACGTTACTTTTACGTTCGTCGTGCCTAAACATGGCTCTGCCACTGTTGAATGTGTGTGTTCAAGTTTGAGTATTTATACCGATTGCTCTCCCTTGACTTTTATATTATTTTTTTCTTCTACTACGCACAGTAAGGGACGGTATAAAGTTATTTAGCCTCAAGGCTTTTAAGTCAACGCATCGTGGTCGTAGGTTTAAAATACCCTGGTGTTTTTGGGTCGGCTTTTATAACTTACACACTTTGTGCGCCGCGTACCGTCAAGAGTCAACTTGTGTATCTAAGTAATGTGAGCTGTTTTATAATACGAGTTTTAGAAATAAGTTGTAAAAAAAACTTTGAAAAAGTTAAATAGTCTAGAAGGTCAATACTAGATCAGTTCAGTTGTTAATGATGTTGCTCTAATGTAATAGTCAATTAAACCCTTGAACCTTTAAGCCGAACGTCCCGACACATACGCCGCCATCGGCAGGTCTCCTAGGCGAGCATGACATACTCAGAACTGCCAGGCGACATAGAAAATGGATCTAAACAAGTTTTACCCAGTTACACAGTTCTCACGTGTGCAACTCACAAAATTTCTACATAAAACATACAATGATAAAATACATACAATCTAAAGCCATTTTTTATTCTTATAAGTATGCGTATTTTGTATAAACAAGTATTACTCTTAACTGTTTTACCTGTTTATCTATTCCTGTTCCTCAAACTTGTGTGTGAAGAATTACCACCACAACAGCGAATAAGCCCCAAAATACAAATATGTACATATCGGTATGATAATAAAAATAATAAACGTGTAGTTACCTGGCGAGGCCAACACTTAAACTATTGCACCATCCCCCGGTGCAATTGTGTCTTTAATAATTCTAATATAACAATATTTGATATGAACAATCTTCTGACAAATCACATAATAGTCTCCAAATCGCGTCTTGCGAAGCAACCGTATTAACTGAGATGAAGTTCACGTTGAACA
Organism: Tyria jacobaeae; assembly: GCA_947561695.1. NCBI lineage: Eukaryota > Metazoa > Arthropoda > Insecta > Lepidoptera > Erebidae > Tyria > Tyria jacobaeae. The sequence continues at coordinate 8,824,123 of OX387222.1, read as the reverse complement.
TTTACATAATTTTATTCTGTCATACCGACCTACCGCGCGCCAATTTTACTTTTAATTCGCGCATCGCGAATTAAAAATATAATTTTAAGTTAGCACTCTTCCACATGTCTTGGTGACCGCGTTACTTATAAGACGCGTACTTTATGTATCTTATAATTGACCCTTTTCACTTCACTTAGGTGCTTTAAAGTTTGTAATGTTGTTGCAAACCCTAAGGATTGTCTTTTTAATTCGATATGAGTTTTTTTTTAATTATAAAGACGCACTAAAAAATCGAAGCTGCTATATTTGGTAGCTTGCATGGTGCTATGATTGGTCTGTGAAGCGCCGTGTTAGATACTTTATGTTTTTAATGCAGTCACATCTAATATTATTATTATTTTTTTAGTGTTCATTTATGTAAGAATAGAATAGAATAGAATAGAATAGATTTATTCGTGTGTATATTTACACACACGTAGGTGCATGCTTATAAGATGACAAGAGAAAACGGTGTAGAAATGCTTAAAACATGTTTGCCACTCATCATGGCATGCAAATATTTAGCAAAATTATAATTTTTCACTATCATAATGAATAAAATAAAAACATCATTATTTACTTAATTAATTTCCAAACAGTTATAATAAATAAAATCAGTATCATATCATTTTGTAAGAGTTTTAAATGTGTTTCGCTTGCTTGGTGCACAGCAATACAATATAAGGCGTTTCAAAATTAATAAAATTTCATAATTTGGATTCCGGCTTCAATATTTTCTTTCATTTTCTTTTAGTAGTCTAGTCCTGGTATAGTACATCATTAATCGTTCTTCTTCAGACATCCAACACATGAACATTCAATCCCAAACTAAGCAGAGCTTTTACTATGGTAGTCAGAGCGCTGATATATATATACGGTGATTTTATAGGCGTTTTGGAAACGAAACATTTTAATTTAGGATCATCTATAGTACCAATAAAAAATTTTCAGTTTTAGTATTCATTTTTATTCGATCGACTTGGAAAGTAGTAATGCACTGATCATTCGTTCATTCTCTTATATGAATGAAACACGTCTGTGCGCGATTCAGCGCCCGCCGCGCGCCGCTGACGCTAACAGCAGCTGATAAAAGTATACCTATAGGTGCGAGCTAGCGAGTACTTACGTAGATAGACTCCAGTTTGCCCTTCATACTTTACACGGGCTTAGGACCGTCGGAAATGCCTATTTTATTTAAACTTCTTTTGGATTATTAACCACGATTGTTCTTTTCACAACAAATCAATTTATCAACGGACTGTAGGTATAAATATTTCAGGCGCATTTAAAAAATCGGAGCTATCTACAGAATAATTAACTTACATACCTATTTACAGTTTAATTACATTATTTACACTTCTTTGTATCGAAGCAACTGCTCAAAATGGAGTCCGCTGCGTTCAATACACAAACGTCCACGTTTGATACAATTGTCTTTTAATTTACTTAATGTGTCTCTATCACTTTCCACTTCATCAAAAGCGTCCACTATCACATTGCGTAAATCATCACGGCTTTCATATTCACGTGTATAAACAAGTCTTTTTATTTCCGACCATAAGAAAAAATCCAGGGGCGTTAAGTCCGGGCTTCTAGGTGGCCAAGGCACAGGCCCTCCTCCACCTATCCACCGATCACTAAAATCTTTGTCCAGGTATGCACGCACTACACTCGCGTAATGAGCGGGACAGCCGTAGTGTTGTTAGTACATACCTCTAAGTACGAGTTGCCGGTTAGATGACCTTCAATAAAAATAGGCCCTATTAATTGGTCGCAAATAATACCGGCCCAAACGTTCACACTGAAACGAACCTGGTGATGGTTTTCTCGTATTAAGTGGGGGTAAATTAGAGCCCAGTAATGCTCATTGCGCGCATTGTATAGTCCCACTCGAGTAAACAGTGACCTTGTGCTCCGTCGGGGTTCGCGCTCGAAGTACTCAAGAACATCTTCTTCAACTCAAATAATTTAAACGTCCTTGACCTTGCGCATGAGTAGGCGCACGAAATTGTCCGTGGTCGAGAAGACGTTGGGTTGCAGCCAAGATAGTAGATCTGGAGGGAATTTGAGGGCTTTCAATTCCACGTAGCCGTAGTGCATTTAAATGCTCCGGCTGGGAATACCATCGCCGAGCCTCTTCCAAGTTGTAGTTGGCAGTAGCATACAGCTGTACCATTGCCAAGTACTCCACGTTTGAAAATTCGTACTGTCGAGTCATTTTAGCGCTAATCAATGTAACGTGCCGTCACGATGTTATGGTATTACTGACCGACTGAAAGCCAAGGACGCCTGATGATTACAGGTGAGTCCTGCGCATGCGCCTACCGGACATACGACTCAGTGCAATACCGTCATTGCTTGGACGACTCCGGCGCAACTCGGTAGCTTTGTTTTTATTGGCGAATACGAATTTTTATGACTCGATATTAAGACGCATAGCATTTCTATTTGTAGTATGTAGCTACGTGAGATCGAATACCGCTACTACTGGTTCTCACTTTTTCTCTGTAAACGATATGATATCGACTTTGATGAAAAAAAAAAAAAAAAGATATTTTATATAATTAACGTTATATATAGCTTCTGTTATTGATAAATAATTCAAAATGGTTTGTTCCAAAACGCTTTCAAAATCACCATGTATATATATATATATATATATATATGTATATATATTTAAATAACCTCCCTCAGCAACACATTAAGAAATAACTCCTGTTTCGCGGGGAGCTTTACAAAAAATCAATCAACGGATAAAACAATATACTTATCTCTCATATATTTTAAATACATACCTACATATTATATACAAGTTACACCCAAACACATAAAAAGGATGATACTCATGACACAATCATTTACCCTGATTGGAAATTAGACGCTTTGGCTTCGCGTTCAGAATCATTAACCACTAGACCAACACGCCAACCAACATCAGACATTGATACATTTTATTTACAATATTCCTTCTAATTGTATATCAACAGTTTATTTCAATTTCACTTCACAGTAAGAGGTCTACATAGTAATCATTCTGTATATACACAAATAGAACATTAGCCCTTCACGTAGGAAAAAGTATCATTATCCTGATATCAAATCTAGGTATCAGTTACCGGGATAAACTAGTGGCTCGATTTAAAACGATGGGACCTTTGCTTAGGTACGAATATCAGCCAAGTTTTTTCAACAATTGAAATTACCACAAAGTTGTTTCCTTTCCCCACTTGGATCCTGCCGTGTGTAGTCGGGTTTTGCCAACCCATATATATCATCTGTTAATGATAATAAACACAATATAAACTCAGTGCAAATATTCGGAGCGCAACAATTTTAAACAGTTATCCAATACAAGTCGCTTCATAACAAAAGCAGTCGCGGATTTAGTTTGTGTTCTAATACTACAATCAACGACCAGTTTAACTGAGACCTCGAGAGCCCAAGGGTCAAGTTACAGTGGACGTTAAACGATTGTAAGAATTGCTCGATCGGTGCCCAGACAGATTTCTGCACTCTCGTCTCACTACTTATTACTTTTTCTTGTATGTAATTGTAACTTAGTCTCTACGACGCACATCGCCTTAAACGTCAACAAAATTAATTGACTAACCGAACTCGCAAGTTAACAACCTTAATCCGCAAAATGTAACCTGCAGGATCATCCTCGCAAGGTTACAAGTTTCAAAAATCAACACAGGCAAAACAGCAACAGCAAAACAGTTCTTTGGGCGAATTACATTATAAATATGATGCATGAACTCTTGAAACAGAACTTGGAAATCAAGGAGTCTATCGCCTACGCATCGCAAAATTTGAGGATGAGACCTGGAATCTGAAAAGAAAGATGACCGATGATAAGTACATATACCAGCTCGAAGAAAGTGTTGAAAATTTGGAGCGTTTGGTGTACATGAAAAATATAAAATGAAAAGTGTTTCTGTATCTCCCAAGAAAATCAAGTTGAGCTCTGCGCGATTATTCTGAACGCTGCTAATGCTGTTGGGGCTTTAAAAAAAGAAGTCTATTTATTGTATAAACAAGAAGAATACAGCCTCTAAAATTATTATCGACTTAGTAAGTTCTGCTGCAAAAGTAAACGTAATCAAGAAGACTAGACAATTTTACTCAAATAATAAATAGAAGAAACTATACTCTTTGTACTTAAATATGAACGGACCTGCAAAATCCATTTATGTTTCCGACGTCCTACCTCGCCAAATTCAACACCACTTCTACTGGGCAAAGAAATTCTTAAAAGAATACAATTCATATTATTTATTATTTATTATACATACTGTTGGACCTCGTCTAGTAGAGTTTTCTTAGGAAAAAGTGTACCTGACACAACAGTAATAATTTTCCTTTTTCTTTTTTTTTTTTAAAAAGACGACTCCAGCAGTAGGATTTATTCCTGTATCGCTGGGGATTTTACAAACATACACACAACGGACACAAGAACAGCCTAACTCGAAACAACAATTAGAGGATTACACATAGTGTCGTCCCGTGTGGGGATCGAACCCATAATACTAGGCGCGGCAGCGTGGTGGTGTAAAACGTATCGGAACGTAGATTTGTTTTTTTTTTTTAAATTTGTGTCTACTTATATTTACTTAGTAATGCACATCATAAACACAAACATTTCATATCGTTATAAATACACACATTCCATTCTCCTCAGTCAACGCATATGAATGCAATCTTTTTTTTTATCATAAACCCATACACCAACCAGTAATTAAAAACAAAAGTCGATGATTTAAATATTTTGCAAAATTTGGCAAATTATGACTTGGCGAAATTGCACTTCTATAGATCAGAATCTAGTGAAACCCTTATTTTTAAACCTAAATCATTCTTAAAAAAAATACATCAACATAATAGAAATCTCAATAAAAAATTTGTGTGTGTGTTATAGGTTTTACTTAAAAGAATAAAATTTTGTTGCGATATTATATTTTGTTAAAATGCTGGCTCTTCCTTGTTAATAAAATCCCTAAAATACCCGAATACTACAGTTTCTAAACATCACTAAATAACAATCAAAATGACGGTCTGGTTGTTTACATAAAAATGAGCTTAACTGTAATAATAATGAAATAAATTTAAATAAATCTAGTTACCTTGACTTATTTCTTTCTTTGAGCTAATTAGAGAAATCAGTTCTCTGAATCACGTTGTCATCAAAACTAAGCAATTTCATACACTTTTGTCCTTCAAGCCCCTGTGGCTGATCACGAGTCAACCTTTTTTTTTACAATCATAGAGACAAATTAATTACAATAATATAAATAAAATTCTTGTTAAAGTATACATTTTAGCCATATATATAAATAACGTAGATTTAAATACGTGCACATATTTAAATCTACTAGAAAAATTATACTAATAGAAAATTTACAAACAAAATATATTAAATACCATAACAAACATTAAAATCAAAAGAAATAAAATTATACCAAAACCGGTGATTACTGTTGGCCTTTTAAGGTGTATAAGAACAAAAGACAGAAGGCTATATAAACTAAAACGAAATCGTGAACGGATATATATAGGCACTTTTATCATGCCATACTAAAAAAACAATAAGAGACAACATGATACCAAAGTACTAAAGTGTGCTCGAAGTGATAATAAAAAGATCTAGGCTGCTATAAAAACTATTAATAATGTTAAGAAACCAAACGACCCACTGTCAGAACTATTAAATATTAAAGCTAACCCACTGGATTCAGTAAACTTAGTAAATACTTATTTAGAATGTATGTTTAGAACTAGCGAATAAAATTTCGTCAAATTGTAACTCCTTTTTAGGCTTCCGTATTCAAAGGGTAACATTAAGACTCCGTTGCCCGTCTGTCAATCTGTCTGTCTGTCAGTCTGTCCGTCTGTCACCAAGCTCTATCTCATGAACCGTGATAGTTAGACAGTTGAAATTTTTTAACAGATTATGTTTTTCTGTTGCCGCTATAACAGCAAATGCTAAAAAACATATTAAAATAAATATTGAAGGGGGTCCCATAGAACAAACGTGATGTTTTGGTAAATTTTTTCGCTATATTTATAACGGCAGCAGGTAGATAAATATTTAAGGGGCTCACAAACAACAAACATAATTTCTTTGCAGTTTTTATAGATAGTACGGAACCCTTCGTTCACGAGTTCGACTCGCACTTGGCCAGTTTTTTTCTTTTGGACACAACTGAACAGGAAGTTGAACCTCTTATCACTAACTTCTGATCTGATTGTGAGATAGGGTAAGACAAAATAACACCAAAGATTCTTAAGAATTTAAAAGACGTTATTGTCCATAATCGCATCTTTAACAGGTGTTTGGTAGAATTATTTTTCCAAACACGTTTAAAAAATCTAAATTAATATTTACAAAACTATAATGTGTTTTCTTATGCAGACACATCTCTAACTTTTTATGGGAACACTTGGTAAGAAATCTTTAAAGCTGTCGAGAAAGGATTCAATACGATAAATCATTGGCCCGTTCTGCACAAATTAACACTAAACACCTCCAAAACTATATATATTACGATTTTAATACACAGCCTAAAATCTGACTACACAAATTTTAACATCTACGTTCACGTCTATTTGTCCTATCATTAAAACAAAACGGATCCAATAAAACTCTCACGCATAGAAATTGTCACAAATTTAATATTCAATGCATACATTTTATACCTAGTCAAAAAGTACGAAACTAATAATCTCAAGCATGATGCAAACTGGAAAATTATAAAAACTTTTTACGAGTCTCTCTGTCTTATAATTCTATCATGGAATATCTCCACCTGAGGATACCATATGATATAATAAAAATCTCCAACAACACAGAACAAAATTATTTTTAGAATAAATTTATGAATAAATATATACATATATATACCCAACGTTATAAGAATTTAACAACTGATTCTAAAAGTCGCTATCTTCAGCATTTGACATATTCCAAGCCCCATTTATATTCAAGGAATAGTCTTTATAGCGAAGCAATTGTCTTAAGCATCAGAAAACTTTATATTTTTGCAATAATCCTAAAAAACATGTCTACACAAATTTTTTGGTAATAAAAAAATGATTAACTTGATTAACTAAAGTTTTTCTGTATTAGAGCGAGTGATTTTATAATGGAAGAAATAAACTACTTTCAGTTTTTAATCTAATAAAGGTGGAATGTAGCAAGAGAATCACAATGGCCATTAACTCTAGATTATGACGAAACAGAAACTCTTCTCACAATGCTATCGTAAATTGTCTTTGTAATTGAGTTAAGACATACATGTGCAAACTACACATATATATATATATAGCACACATTGGTATATATATATATACCAATGTGTGTTTTGGTAATTGGTATACATATATATATGTATATACATATATACCAATGTGTGCTACCAATATTTGCCATGCTCATTTATAAAAGAATGTCGTAGATGATTTTATATTTTTCCAAATTTCATTTTGTTTGTTTATAATATTTTGCTCTTAGCTGCCAAGAGATCATTAAAATTGTTATAGTTATATAAAATTCCGTGATGGGGAAGGATCCCAAAGTACAGGGATTCCTAGTTTGGCTTATAAAAATACTTAGATACTTTACAGCAATTTTCCTAAAATTGTTCTTGGTAATTTACCTATTCAGAATGTAAATCTTTACGTTAAGTTATTTATTTCGTGGAAGATAAATATACCATTATTATTATTTATGTTTTTTAATGTATATTTTTTGTTAGGGTCAAGAATAATTTAAGCTCAACTTGTATAACAGAATATTTTTAATGACATTTAAGAGAACGTGTGTTAGTACTAGACTGGGAGAATAAAGCAAAGTAGAATCAGTGCAAGCCTTTACTCACTAAATTGTTTCATTTTTGTTAATTGCAACTGTTGTCTCATTTATTTTTCTAAAATCCTCCTCCCCTCTTATAACGTTAAACAAGACAATGAAAGAGGATAGAGAACGGAGGACTTGACAAGATATGTATGTATATGTTTTGTGTTGCTCAAAATATTACTAAGACAGGTCAATGTTAGTAAATATAATAAAATTACTACACTGGGTAATAAATGGCCTTTTGATTTTAATGACATTTCGACGAGGTTGATTGATCACCTTAATAGGTTTGATAGTTGAGTTGATAAAGTAACACTCGTACTCATATGTCTCTTTTGGCGTTTGTCTGCTTAGGTCTGAAAGTAGTACCTAACATGAGTTTCCATAATTCAGCCAGAGACTTACTTTACTTGTTATGGTACGATACGATATGATATAGAATGGATGCCACTTGTTTACAAAGACGTGCCCAATTTCTTACAAAATTATCAAAGGTTGGATCCTCATAATTTACATAAACATCTGTAGATATTTCGTACGAATGTAAACATTTAATGTCATTCCGTGTGGTTCCCGGTAGAGTAAAATAGGGCCACTTAATTTCTTCCCGTATGTGTCTTAAAAGGCGACTAAGGAATTAGACTTATCTACAAAACTGTGTATACTTACTATAGGCAGTGCTCGGCAATAGACTTATCTCCTATTACGTAAGTGTAACTCTAATTGTAGTCGAGATAATGAGGGCGTTTAATAAACCTTTGCCTACTCGTTCACGAATACAGGCATGTAATAGTAAAGGACTCTTCACGAAAGTGTTACTTCTATATGTTTTTATTTTGTATCGCTTTATTTTAGGCATTACAGACATTATTTCTCTGTAGATTCCACTTTATGGAAATTAGTGAAAATGTTTCCATAATAGCCCGTTACCACAAATTATTAACTTTTGAAAACGTTTCTCATTTGGCCAAAACTGTATTTTAATTCAAGACTTGTAAAATGAGTTAATTAGTTGCATAAAGCTCAAGCAAGGCCTAGAGAAATTTAAATATAAAATCTGAAATTTTAAACTAGAAATCCAGAAGCAGTTGTGAAAAAAAAATAATTCTTCTTGAAAACTTGTTTTCACAATGAATATTTTAAAATAAAAATGATTAATTGGAACTAGGAGATACCGCAGAATTTTTAGGCAGTACTCTTTATTCAAAGCTTCAATGTTAAAGAAAAAAAAAAGTGTTTCAGATATTGATAAATTGTCGAATAGGATCAGCTCTGCAGCATACGCAGTCAGAAAAAATTGTGAACTGGCTGATAATTTTAATTCCTAGGTTAACAAAAAAGCGTTAGTTATCAAGTTTCTTTTTCATAATATAGGGGGACAGACCAACAGACGGGTCACCTGATCGTAAGTGACTACCACCGTCAATGGACACCTAAACCCCAAGAGTCGCAAGTGCGCTGTCCGCCTTTGAAGAGGAGGAGGATGCGGAAGGGAGAAGAGAACCGGGGGATAAGGAGATAGGAAAGACGACAGGGGGATAAGGTGATTAGAAAGAGAAGATGTGGAGTAGAGGCCTTTTGAAACCTTCCGCCTCCAGGATTTGCAATCAAAAATGTGAAATCACAATTAATTAATGTGTATCGGATTAATTGCTGACCAATATTTTAAGTAAAGCTGAAATATGCAAACGCTTTGTAGGTAAACGTACGAGTAACGCGTAGTCAAACACTGATAATATGTACATATTTTACATTTAACCAGAGAAATTTAGACCAAGTACACGGTCTAAATTTCTAATATGACATTATCATTATTATTACACGATAGCATAAATATTGCACATTAGTTCCTTGATTAAAATGCAAAGCAATACAAAGTAAATGTATTTTTTTTCTACTTTTATTGATCTGCATTTGTAATAATAAATTTAATCTTGTGTCAATAAAATGTCTTCCAACAATAAATTCACTGACGTATTATCTACAGGAAGCAGCTTGTTCGCGCTTCCAGTATCAATAATATTTTCTTTTAAAATGAACACCGATTCCTTGTGGAAAATTATTTATCTCACTTTTAGAGCCCCTTTCTCCAGGTACGAAGTTCAGTCAACAATCACTCACTAGTTTACACAATATGATTACTACACTGTTACTGCATTCCCTCTATCACAAACATTAGTTACAGCGAGATGGATCGCATAAAACTTCATTGTCTTTTTATTACCTGGTTTCAAAGCTAGTTTACTATAGGCATTATTAAATAAGCTTGTACGAGCAGATAGTCTTTCACCCTGAAATTTATTTTAATCACTGTTCGTTTACAAGTGTTTATGGGAACAACAATAACATATAAATTTTAACTTGATGTGAAATGAGATTTTTTTCTTCTCTCAGAATAATTTTTCAAGAAAGTAACTCTTAATTTTTTTTTAAAGGATTTAACTTTAATATGTTCAACGTGTAAAACTATACAAGTTTTATAATTATAGAACATTAAATGAAATTCTTCTTAAGCGGTAAATTGACGACAATAGGCTTGTTCCCCATTATGTTTTCAAGGCTAAATTATGGTTGACAAAATGTTATATACATCTTGTTTATTTTATTTATTGCATTATCACTTACAACGAACGAATTAACGTTTCGGATGTTCGAGATAATCTTCATTAATCCTGACTGTTGACGTCATTACATATTGTTCTATATAGTTAGTTTAGTAATTATACATACATATATTTACTTCTCATACTAAACGAGTGGTTAAACTATTATATTTTTCTCTCATCTATGAATATAGGTTTTGAATTAATATGCACCTGTACATATATTCTTGGTTTTAAAAGTTTCTGCCATATCCAGAATGTGTTAATTTTATCGGTTCGGTAACGAAACGCGTTAAATACTATACTTTTTTTTTGTTTTGTTTTATAATTTTATTTTGACTTGACGTTGAACTGAAGTTACATCGTGAATTGAAATAGTTGTAGTATTATTGTCTAGAGTCATGGCATGTTTGGTGACGTAAAATAAAGTTAGTACTATCTGAAAAAAACTACTTGTGAACTTCAGCAGCTCTGACCATAATTAAAAGAACACAATTTTCTGCTACAACAAAGTAAAGAAAATTTAAAACAAAAAATATAGACGTGGATTGATTAGTCCAGTCACTGTTGACAGTTGACGAGGACACGAGGAAGGACAGAGATATATATTATCACAAGTAGTGGGCATCTGATGATTTAAATTCTTGCTAGTCAAATAGGTACCTGATTTAATTATACTTAACTTTCGCAGAACATTTTATCTCAAGATCAGTTAACCATACGTTGGAGACGTTAGTTAATGGTTCTGTTTTAGAGCCTTCCCGGTAACTTTTCCCTATGATGATAAAATAAATTATAATATCACAGCATAACCACACTCGATCCTTTAACAGAACAATATTACAGAAATAACAAAAACAATATTATAGAACGTAATCCAATTAGTACCTACCGTTCCGTATGATTTTATCAATCACAAAAAAATATATATGAAGGCAGATTTACAGAGAGTCATTAAACAAATATTGTTCATATAATCTTGAAATTTTCCTGCTAATACTCTAACAGCCCGCTACTCGTGATTGAATAACCGTCAAAAGAAGAAAAGCTCAGTCTTTTATGCCATATAGTATTTTTTTAAATAATTGATATTAAAGTTCAAACTGTTATTGTACATATTTTTGTGGTCCTCTTTATGAACTCTGTTGGGTAAATCTCTTTGGAGTTAAAGAGATGACGAGAGAACTCCGTATGTGTTACTTCTACAGTTATAATCAGAGATTGGAATCGGTATAGAGTATTTTTACCTGAAGTCCTAGGAAGTAAGTAATAGAGTTGATAATACGATAACAATTTTAAGTGACTATAAAATTCTGGGATTTAAGAAATATCAAATTATTTATGGCAGTTTGAATACATTAAATTTGAGCGCAATTTTTAGACTTTCCATACTAAAACTGTTCAATTACAGAGCTCTGTTCTACAAACAAAATTAATTCTTGAATGTTCTATTGGTCTTAACCAGATTATAAAAAGTATTATAATAAAAAGGGTAGAAGTAAAGTGAAGTATAAGTAAAAAGTAAAAGAATTGTAATAAAAAGGGTCTCAAGGGTTGCATTATTTTTCTATATTTGCAGCTTTTAATTTGTTTCTTTGAACACTTAAAACCCAGTGGTACGTAGAGAAAGATCTTTGAACATATACTGAAGTAGTTTCCTTTATAAGTTTTTTGCTTATTTCTTTAATCAATTAATAATCAGGATTTCTCTCAATAATTTTCTCTAATTGTTTTGAGAATTACATCGTTAGATCTTTTTACTTCGTCAAAAATTTCTAAAGACTCTGCTATTGCCAAACTCTGGTGTTGCAGTCTAGTGAGCTAGAAATTATCTCTGAGTGAATAATGGCCTTTTTAAAAGCACGTTTTGCTTCTCTGATAGAGATAGCTTGCCTTAAACTACGTAGCCCATCTAGTAACTACCGGCTGAGTAGGCAAGGGAATTTCAGGGTTCATATTCCTAAATATACTCATTTTCGAATCTTATTGAGACGTAATGAAACCGACCACTATTTTTGAAAAGAGAAACATCAAGAGAGGACTGTCAATACTAATTGTCGCAATTTTTTGTTTATGACACTACCTACAAGATGACAACAAGTTATGGATCAAAATGGCACATGTATAAATATAACATATCATTAAATCAAATTATACTGTAAAAACTAAAAAAAAAAAGACATCTTGAATTTGTAAATAAAATACGAAGAAACTTTTCCCCGACCTTAAAATATAACAAGAACGTCTTTCAAAAAAAAAAAAAAAACACTAAAACAATACTAAAAGTATTACACTTCCTTTTTGGACAGTCAATTAAAACAGAATAATATTCCTCAATCTCGTATAAGCTGCAGGTACAAGTAAAATCAATTGTTAAAAGAATAATTTAGGTTATTTTGTACAGGTGACTTTAGATATTATATTATAATTTTGTTTACTTTATACATACACTAATGTGTTCGGTGGAGAAGTCAACAGGACGGATGATGTTTAAATAATGTTTGCTCCCACTAAAAGCATGATAGTGAGAACACTATGCCTACTTATTTATACTTGTATGTATTGGATAGATATGTGATTTATCTAATATCAAGGTCGTCTTCAAATCAGTAATAGTAGTAGGTAATGTTAAGGATGTTTTTTGACATGTATACACCAAGGATCGTCTCCTCAACTGATCTAATTAAGCTCTTCATAGAAAGAAGAGAGAAATAATGTATTTTTTTAGTTAGTAAGAGTCCGACAAATACCCATCAGCAGAGGGTGAGACCCACCCAAGAGCAGAGCGTGTCTCAAAAAAAAAAAATGTTGGCTATTCATATACTCGTATTACAAATCACAAACTAATGTTTGTTATTAGTGTCAACTAATTTCTTGTTCGAGAACGTGGTTGTTACTACTACATATTAGTATTATTTACTTTATTAATCTTAAAAAACACATGATTTCATTCTTAAGTATGAATCATTTTTATGTACAGGGACCAAACTACAGGTAGTTAGGGCTCTAGAGGCAGGAACCTCCTCACAATATGAGCTGCATCGAGAAGGACTGCCTTCTGCCTCATGCACTTAACAGTTACCTAACATAAACCTCAGAAGGCATTTAATCTATGAGCCAATATTACTATCGCTACAATGATTGCCGAACCCTCATAGGCCTAACCTAAATACTTTATTTGTTTATCTTTTTCAGCCTATATTAGAGTCATCAACGGTAATGTCAACAATCATTGCTCAGCTCTGTAATTGTGTCTATAACAACTATATCAAGTTTATTAGGAGCAATCAGTTTCAAACATTATGAAAGGTGTAAGGTTGTTTAAGGGTACTTCAAAGAAGAACTTTCTCAACACAGTATGCATCAAATAACCAATCTGGTAAGTATTCGTAAACTGTATATTATTCAGGTATTATTTAAACATACAACCATGTCTGTAGATCACAATAAAGAAAATAGGATAAAATGTAAACTTGCATATGTCCCACATGTAAGGACAGAATTTGCAAAGATTCAACTTGAGATCCGCTCTTCTTACTTATATAACAGAATTATTAAAGAAATTATAATATACATACACTACACCGTATTACAAATTTAAACCATGCTGATTGAGTGAATAAATAAGCTAAGGCTATGAAGAAATTGAAAAGCTATTGTCTTCATATATGTTTATTTATCAAACCTTCGTTAAAGAGCGTGAGGTGGATTCAAGTTCGAAATATAATGATATAATTACATTCACATAAACTATAAAGCTTTAAAGTCAACCAATAAATAAACAGTATATACATACATATATTGTAACACAGCACAGGAATATGAAATATAATAGATATAAAATGTAGCTACACCAATTGTGTGCTTAGTTTGAGATATTATATACATATATCTTTATAGACTACAGTCTAAAGTAAGTAGCTATCACTTTTTTTTTTATAATATCATGGTATTTTTAAAGGAGAAACAGTGCTCTTCCCTTCATATGGTAAGCAGTTTATATTTATACTCATAAATTACACAAAGCTAGTAAAACGATAACGGTAAAGGTAGACAGAAGCAAAGCTTGTGTGTAGATAGATAATTGTGATTGTTTGTTACAGTTTTTGAAAATGGGATTTGCCTGTCTATGGTATAAAAAAAAAATCTGTGTCATTGGAGTCCAACTGTTCAAGAAAATTCTGACGAGGCTTTTTAACGGTGAAGCATGTGAGTCTAGGCAAAGCGCGGTACACATTTTGGATGGGTTTGCTACATATCCCAGAGTCTTAAAAACGTGAGAGTCGTACAATGAGTCTTGCAGTTCAGATTTTTATCCATGATTATGCCGAGTTATTTGGCCTAGAAAATAGATAGAATATTGACTCTAGAATTATTCGCATCGGCCTATATACATTTATAACTCATGGCCCACCGTTGAAACGCAGTCGGGTAAATGTTTTCTCCGCAATCAAATCACTTGCCAGTAAATTTACCGATCTTATTAAAAAGAATCCTCTGAAACTCCTTGAATGGGAAATAAAAAAATAACTCCGAACAAGATACAAAATATTTCTTTCTCGTTACAATTTTCATTTTCTCTGTCTAATGTCAATATTTGTTTGTATAGTAAAGTAAGAAATTTACATTTGTCTAATGGAAAACGAAATGAAGTATGTTTTGGTTAAATAAATATTACATTTTTGAAAGCACTAAAAGATATAACTCGATTAGCATGTCGGCTTTTGTAGGTAGCCGTGCTCTGAAATATGAGGGTTTGCAGCGAGTTACAAGCGATAGTAGATTGAGATGAGATTTTTGAATAAAACAAAGTAAAAATACTGACCAACTGTTCTTTTTAATCCAATATACGAGAAAACAGTATTTTTAGTCATAATTCTCAGAAGCACAATAACCTACCCAATTTAAGATTTACTTTTTTCAATCGTACTTGAGCGAATTTCGTTCGATAGTTTTGATACGTCAAATAGATTTTGTTTACATTCAATGGGAAATGAAATAACGATCCATTTGTTTTAAAGAGCATAGGCTAACATATTTATCATTCGAAAGATTATATTTACATCCCATAGAAATCCGACAGAATATATTTAATATATATTTAAAATATAGGCTGCTCAGTTTGATTTTCTGTTATAATATCATTAGCAGACAGAAAAATTTACATGATACCGATTTTAAATAAAAATGTATTTTGATTTTAATCAATAAAACAATTTTTTTTTTCATTGTAATTGACTTCTGGTTATTACTTAGAACAATATTTGATTTCTTGGGTTTCGATTGGTGTTAAGCAAATTAGGCTTAGAGGGCTGTAAAGTGAAAAAGGCATTTGCCCAGTAGCATTTCGTGCGACTTCCGCCTAGAATATCCATTTTCGTGTTGGAAATCAGATTCCTGTTTTAAATTCTTATAGGTTTTTCTTCGTTAGAAACTAATTTTC
Organism: Tyria jacobaeae; assembly: GCA_947561695.1. Taxonomy (NCBI): domain Eukaryota; kingdom Metazoa; phylum Arthropoda; class Insecta; order Lepidoptera; family Erebidae; genus Tyria; species Tyria jacobaeae. The sequence continues at coordinate 8,808,201 of OX387222.1, read as the reverse complement.
AAGGAAAGTGATTACTTCTTTATCTATAATATTGTCTCTAATTATAGTTTATTGAAAGAGATGAGGTATAAACACAAATGAATATTTTTACTCAAATAAATTGCAATTAATGTTGTGTTTAAGTTTCTTTAGAAATAGTCACATTCACTAAGATCCATCGCTTGCAAAAAAAATATTTAGGAGAGATCTTAGTTTAACGGTTGGACGTCGGGAAAGATTTGAATGATGCTGATAGAGACTAATCAAGAATAATTCTGTTGTGTGCTTGTTTTGATGTCCTACTCCTATTAATCAATTTACTATCACGTTCTTTGTAATAAACTAAACACGTACGTAGAGTATACTTATTTGACTGGGTGCGCTCATTTAGTATTCAACAGAAAAAGATTACTTTATGATTCACAACTGTGGACTGTTAACAATATGATTAGAATTCGGATCAAAAAGCTGTTTAAGAATAATATATATTATTTTTTAATTAACTCAATTGTGATAAATTACAGCTATGTATTAATTATTTATATTGATTTATGTATAATATTATTATTAATGTGTCATGTTTTATTTATATGCACTAATCTTAAATAGAATAAACGGTTCAGGAATTGTATAGTTGTAGTATTATCGGACATATTAAAACGTTACGTTTACAGACAAGTGGATAGGAAGATAATTGCGTATTAAAAATAAATCTCTAATTCTTAAGTTCAAGACTGTAATTATTAGCACCTCCGTGAATTGTGCAGACCAACACAAAGATATGATGATATTTCTAGTAAGAAACTGTTTACTACTTTCTGATCAAATAACGTTAACAAACTTTTAAAATTAAAATTTCATTTTTATTAATTTTTAAGATTTAAGAAGTACGGTAGGTACACGTCAAAAACAGCTACATAACATAAAGGCCATTAAAAGCAAGGTAATACTCGTAACAATTTGTACAACACACTGGTTAGCATAATTCCATTATATTCAGTGAGAAGAAATTAATCTGTGCCCGAGGGCTAATCCTGATAACTGAAACTCCGGTCCTTTAGCAAGTACATTCATTAGTATTAATTAATTTTGTAAAGCTTATAACCTTGACCACTATGTATAAACTTCTTCGGATCATTTATGAATTGTGAGTACCTATCTTATCTTTCGAGGATTCATTTAAACACGTCAAATACTGTTTTGAATGAGGTCAAGTGTTCTTAATTATATAAATGCATTTTTGCCTTTTCTTTTTTAAATTGCCTTATGGCTGAAATTATTAAAAAAAAAAACAAATTATTTGTGCTAAAATAGGATAACATTGATTATATAGGCTTAAATTGAAATCAACCTCAAACGCTAAAGCGATTTAATGCTGGTATCTACAAGCCCTTCAACGTAGTTCCTACTTCTATAATAAGTATGTAAAGTCGCGCAATGCAGAACTTAATGGAATCTTCAAACGTTCTCTATAATTTTTAATAGAATAAAGTAATATAACATTAACTTACCTTGTTTTATGGCATAGAGTAGCAAAGGAACAGACTGGTCACCTTATGAACAACCTGCACCCATCGCCTCCAACTCAGGAGTTGAAAGTGCACTGCCTGCCTTTGAGGGTGATGAGGGGGGAGCTGATGATTGGAGTCGAAAGCGGAGAGGGGGAGGGCCAGGCATTCGGTAATCTCAATTACTCAATATATACAACGCAAGCATTGTTAGACAACCAGTTTTCTGCTCGCGGTCTTATCAAGCGCAAAGTTGAAACTCTCGGTATTTATGTGTTTCTTTTAATTGGTTGATTCTATTCTGACGCTCTCGTCTGATTACTTCACTGAGGTAAAACTACGGCTCTGAACTTTGATACAATGCTACAGTCCCTTCTTTGGGTTACGCATTAAACGCATTACGAGCGTTGATCCCTATTAGTATTGTGTACATACCAAAATAGCTCTGCTATATGGAATTTGCAATCTGTGCCTGAGCTGTCTCGACGTGTTTATATCTATTAACTTTTATTTTAAGTGCAAACAAACTATATCAAGACATTTTATTTGATATATTTTTATAGACTGTTTTATCTCGAAATACTTGACATTGACGGAATTTCTGTATTGAATATACACGCGAGAGAGAGTCCATAAACAACTACTTTCCTTATTTGAGTGGAATGATAGCCTTATATTTATGTCTTTTCTAGGACAAAATAATACTAAAGCCTAAAACACTTTAGTATTATTATTCTACAAGCCGTACAAGTTCGCCAATAAATTGTTGAAAAGTATGCAACATAAAAATCTAATCTTGCTTATAGTAAAGCATGAAGAGGAATATAATATTCCATTTTTAGATTCCAGAGAACCGATAGTTAGATAGGTACTCTTTATTGCAAATCATGAGTAGATGAGTAGATGCTAAAAAGATGCCATTGGTCGTATCACCTCAATTTGAGAGCGCTTCCCTAACTGCATCAGCCAGTATCGGAATCCTTGGCGTCGATATATCAAGCGAAGTCCAGTTTCGCGGTCACTTAGAGAGTAAAGCCATATTAGCCTCGAAGAAGCTTGGTGTGCTAAACAGATCGAGACAGTATTTTACTCCGGCCCACCACCTGCAACTTTATAAGGCGCAGGTTCGGCCGCACATGAAATATTGTTCTCATCTCTTTGCAGGTGCACCCCGGTACCAGCTTCTCTCTCTTCACCGCATTCAACGGAGAGCGACTCGCATCATCGACTGCCAAGATATTTCTGATCGATTTGAAACCTTGGCGTTGCATAGAGATGTAGCTTCACTCTGCATCCTCTATCGCTTATAGCATGAATTGATCGGACTTATACCAGCTGCAGGTTTTCGCCATCGATTGGCACTCCACCACTGTCCGCTTCTCCAGAAGCTTTTTGCCTCGCACAACCAGCTTACTCAACAAATTGTTGCCTGCCGTATTTCCGAACCGATACGACCTTCAAACGCACTTGTGACTTTTGAGTTGCGGGTGTCCATGGGCGGCGGTAGTCACTTACCATCAGGTGACCCGTCTGCTCGTTTGCCCCGTATCGCATAAAAAAAAATGTTACTCAGATCTTTGTTAATTGTGTGAATATCTAGACGAAGCTCTTTGAGATTAGTTTGACAGTATATTTGCAAGTCATCTACGTAAAGTTGGTAAAAGAGAGGAGTTCATTAGAGATTGAATTAATAAATATCGAAAATAGTAAAGGATATAACGCCACGCACGGACGAATAGTTGTTAGATAGAACACAGCAGTTCTTGCTATTTCTGTCTCGACATTTATTTTTAACCTGGAAATAAAAACTGCGGTATTTAAGGTAAATGTGTGTAGCTGTATGCAGGTCTGTGGCATCATAGTTCTTTATTATAATGACTGGCTTTTATATTTTTTGTTGAGTGTTCTTGGCTATACTCATATAAAGAAAATTGATTGAAGTTAGTTCGTTTGAAGATCGAATCAGATATTTTAATACCAGATATTAAGACAATCGCAGGCGACAAAATCATTATTAAATAAAACTAGAATGTTAAAAGTATTAAGATAATGGTGTACAGACGGAATCAGTAAACCAAAGAAAATTTGGTAACGAAGTACATTTCGCAAGAACTTTTGCTGTTAAGTTGTGTTTTCATTTCAATTGTCAACCGGGCTCAAGTTTAATTCTTCTATTTACCACTAGGAAAACCTTTTAGACGAGCCTAAACTTTACCATTGTCGCAACTGTCAAGAAAGGAAACAACTGCGGTTAGGACTGAGAACTGAACAAAGCATTTACTTTCGTGGATCCTGTTATAATGTTTGTTTATGTTTATTATTCATGATCAATTCTAAGCTAAACCTGAAAGACTCACTAATTTTCAAATAACGGTAATGTCGCTTTGCACAATGCTACTAAGTGCTAGTAGCAACGTCGCACATGCTACATACCGGTTAGATATTTATTTTAAGTATTACTCAAAAACTGTTTTTCTATTCTGCTGCTTTACAAGTTGAACCATATCGAAATGAAATAGTTTTAAATATTGATTACATTATTTGCTTAACTTACCTTTCTAACTTATTGTGCCATGGAAAACAAATATGCATTTTTTGCATTCAAAGAATTAGTTCAAACTAAGTGTTGAATTAGTAGAAGTCTTTAAAGGAAAATAGTCAAACTAAACAAAAATATTTTGAGTTTATTCCATTATAACTGAAGTTGACAATATTTTCTGAAAGTACTTAATAAATATATGTACAAACGGAAACAAACTACTGCATAGCGGAAATTATAGTAAGGCCAATTTAGTAGCTCACATTTGACAGTCTTTAATAGATCACATTTTACATTAGAGAAAACAAACGACATTAGAATAAAAATTTTCATAAGAAATAAATATGAATATATCATATTTATTTATATATACGGTTTATGTATATATTTCGGGGTTGCCGACTAGTTTCGGTCCCGACAGGAGACCTTTCTCAAGGAGTAAGCCCTCACACTATATTATTATATTTCGGACCTAGCGAACGAAGAAGGTTACATTCCTGTTACGTTATGTGTTGCGGTGCTGTTATTACCGGACGCAGTACACAAACAACTGACTGTGTCAGTTTGTTGGACTGGAGCAGTTTGTTGGACTGGTGTCGTTTTACCCAAGTTTTAATGCCGGTCGCCAGGCGGGAGGCAGTGACCAACCCCTTTCTCTTTAGAATTTCGGACGACGGCTTGCTTGCGACTTTTCATTTGCAAGTACGGAAGTTTAGTCAAAACGGAGTTGTTATCAATGTTTTTTATTACATTACGTTACATTAATCAGTACCATTTTTTACATGGGTTTTCCTTTGTATTAACAAGTACTATAAACCTAATGACTGGTCTGGTGGTGTAGTGGGTAGTGACACTAACTGCTGAGCTGGAATTCGCTAACTTAATTGGTCTATCATTGCGAAATCGCAACATTGGTGATCTCACTATACTAAAAAAAAAAAAACATACAGTGCTAACTTTTGGAGTTTCCCAGAACGCAGCCAAAACGCTGGACAGATATTCCAGAGATTTATAGATTCACTATTTAGAGATTTAGATTACATATTTATAAATATTCGTTGATGATATCCTGATCGCTGATGGGGATATTCATACTCACTTTAAACAGTTAGAAGAATTATTTATTCGTTTGTACAAAATGGCATTGCAATAAATGTCAACAAAAGAAAAAAATTCAAGACAGAGAATTTCTTGGTTATTAAATAACTCAACAAGACAGACGATATTGAAGCCACTCATAATGAGTAACCTAAACAAGAGGTGGTTAAGGAATTACGTGGTTTTTTTATGCATGATTAACTCCTACAAAAACAGTTTCAAGCGCCACTTCACAATTTTTTTTAAATTCTAAGATGAATGACAGGACATTCCGGACAGGACAAGGAAGCGGACTCCGCTTTTAAACGTTGTAAACAAGACATCCGAGTTGTCACCATAATAGTATTACAGATGGTAGTTTAAAATGTGTTGGCGCTGTCCTTTTTTTTTGTTTTCCTCGTGTGGAAACCCCCTCGGGCCGTCCTACAAAAAGGAAATTTTAAACCTATTACTTTCTTTTCAAAATCTTTGAGTGACACACAAATATTCTGCCTATGACCGAGAGTTATATATACCTTTTCAATGTATTAGGTTAACAACTAATACACCAGCCACTTTTTTCGATCAGTTTCTAAAACGTTATAGAACTATCTCGAATTTCTTGGAATAGCATATAAATAAAGCAAGAGTTGTATGTCAGATCTGTTGACAACTGGATCTCGAATAGTAAGACTATAGTAAATTACGGATATTTTTCGTAGAGGACTTCGGCTGCTTTTACTTCACAAATTTTGCTTAGGTCGAAAAGTGACTGAAGCAGTGCGCTATATATGTGCAACGATGGGCGAAGGCGTGCTCTCTTACGATACCACCAAACATTGGTTCAAAAGATTTAAGGATGGAAATTATGATCTATCTGATGAACCTCATCCAGGACGACCTCCTACAATAGATGTAGATGAGTTAACGTTGTCTGGCAGAGCAGCTTCAGTGTTCTCATACAACAACAACTCCACGCTTTAGAAAACACCTGGAAATATTCAGTTTGGTTGACACATGAGTTGACGCCGTTTCAACTTCAGAAGAGAGCTAACGTGTGCATGGAACTACTTAGTTATCATCGTACCAATGAGTGGCTGAGGGATATAATAACGGGGGATGAAAAGTGGGTTATGTATATAAATTTCTCGCGTAAGCGCTAGTGTCTTGGACCTGGAGAAGCAGGAGTACCGACGCCAAAATCTGACACGGCTAAAAAAGTTATTTTAAGTGTGTGCGTGTGTGTTAATATTTATTGTAACCAACTGGATAATGTAGCAGCGAGATTACCGAAAAATCTTAATAAAGTATACTTTTTTGCATGATAATGCTCGACGAAAAGCGACTCGTGAAAAATTACTTTCACTTGGCTGGGCTGTCCTACCTCACCCACCGTACTCTCCAGACATTATGCCCTCAGATTATTATCTATTTCGTTCTCTAGCCCACTACTTAGCAGAAAAAAAAATTTAAAATGAAGACCAGCTTAAAAGTGACCTTACCACCTTTTTTGATCAAAAGCCTAAAAACTTCGACGAGTAGGGCATTATGGCCGTTGGCGACAGGTGATAGAAAACGACGGTGCTTATATAGTTGAGAAATAATTTGATTTTGTATACTAAAAAAATTAAATAAATTTGTGTACAAAGATGGCGGATTTATTAGTTGCCAACCTAATACACACATGCACTCCTTAAAGTGACTGGCGATATTAGGGAGGGTATGAAAGCGAACCAGGTTAGCGATATTAGTTTTTTTTTTAAATGCTTTTCATGATACCTTGATTGAAGAATCAAGGTATCATGAAAAGCATTGGACTGGTGCTCCATTTCTCTTCTGGGACGACAAGAGAGCGTAAAATAATGTAAGATTTTTGATCGCTCACTGTGTCTTACTGGGAATATGAATTCAACCCGGTTAGTTTTTCTGACATATGTTAGAGCGATACCGTATAAAGGGCTTCACTCGTACTATGGGTGATAGTACACACATTTGTAGGACACCAGCATTAATGGACTTGGAGTCGGAGCATATACTATCAACAACCTTCATTCTATCTGTAAGAAAACTTGTCATCCAGGTAAATAGCTTGTGCTAGACCCGATCGAATGCGTCGGGTAAATTCAATTTATATATATAGGAAAGAAGGGATTTTCGCACAGTCCTATATGTAGACCATATTTCTGACATACAGTTCTTATTCTGACAAAAGAATTAATTCTAGTGCGGGTGTTTTCTTTCTAAACAAATTAAAAAAAAAAAAAAACAATCCACCGGTCTATAGTGCCACACACGACGGCAGTGTAGTCTAGTGTGGTATTGACGGAATGGGTCACAAGAGTTAATTTTTCATCTTTCTTAACTAATTAGGAGTAAAATATTGTTTAATTTAAGGTCTATCTGGAGACTAGCTTTCTTGAGCCCATAAATGGATTTATGTATAGACATGCTTGTAACATATAGATTTCTGTATCTATGCCACTCTGAAGAAATGCACTTATGACATCTGTTTGAATCATCTCGAGGACACATTTTTAGCAGCTGGAGCTAAAAGAAAAATGAACTGAGGAATATCTTACCACAGAAGCATACACCTCGTCGTAATCATTTACTTTTCTCTGAGCACACCTCTCAATAACTAATCTTGATTTAAAACCAACTATGTTGCCTTGATCTTTAGTCTTACTTTTAAATACATATTTGCAAAGCAGAACTGTTTTCATCCAATCTTGTTTCTAGTCTTGTTCTTCATTAAATAATCTTATTCCTCCTGCAAAGCCTACGTCCACTACTAGGCGTACTAAGATGAAAGAGCTTCATGAAGTATCTGAGGATCATTCAAATTAAGTATTAGGCAAAAGTAACTCACATCCCCATCATCACTCTCTGCATACTGGATAGCTCAGTATGAGTATATAATAATGCATATTGGAGTAAAAATCCTCTGGTATGCAAAGGTGCATCCTTATCATCATAACCAGACTGATAATTGTCGCTTAAACTCTGGTCTGAGTTGACTTGTTATTTTTCTTTGTATGTTTTTTCAGGTGTCTCCATATCAGGATCACTGTATACGTATGTGTGTGTGTGTGTACTGTACAAAAAAAGAGCGCATCATCATTACACCTTTGATAATGTTATTAACATATTTTATTAATAGCTAGATCAGGTAGCCTTTATCCTCTGCTACATTCACAATAAAAATCAAATATTAACTTTCTTGTAGTGTAGTTTTTGTGTCAAATATTATTTTTCGTAGATATGATTACGCCGCTCTGGTTAGGTTATATAGCTTCAAAAGTAAGTCCGAATTAACATTTTCTCTGCTTTTTTATTACTTCTTTCTGTTCGTTATTATTGTTCACTTTTAGCAACCACGCTCTGATACGATGATAATTCTTGTTGAATAGTAATATAATTGTAAAACAAATATAAAATATAAATAAAAGGTTGTGACCTCGGGCGTTAATAGAAAGAGGGATAATTGAAAAACATGTCATAAATATAAAATGAGATACTGTTAAAATTTAATCATTAAGCTGTTTCTCATAATTTAATTTGTTATTAGTTTATACCAGCTTTAGCAAGTAACAGTACTTTATACAAAAAAAAAAAAAAATTGTGATTAGCATGATTATTTGTTCTGTGTCTGGATATGGTTTACCTATAATATGGATGAATTTAGAATTACATAAGTGTGTATATCAGCACTCTCGATACCGTAGTATAAGCTTTGTTTAGTTTGGAATCTAATGCCGCACGGGCGTCGTTCTATCTGTCATCTGAAGATATTATATTATATTTCTATAGTGGTTTTTACATTAAAAATACTTTCTTAACATTTATATGGTAGTGTTACAGTGACTAACATAATAAAAAAATCATGTTAACAAACAATCTAATCAATATTTCAGAATTAAAAATGTAACCCCAGCGTTCAGTTCCATAAAAGCCATGACAATAAGAGTTGACGTTCACTGTTAATAAAATCTTGAAATAGATGTACAGGGCAGTGTAAAATATATATTTTTAATATAAAATAATTAGTGTTACTACAACTCTATATATCTGTCAATCGATGAAAGAGATTTATATTCACGCACTCTTAGGTTATAGGTAAACCGCTTTCAGAACCCCCAGTGCTTTTAATTACTTCAAAAATTCCCTCTCAGCGAAAACGAAGACCATGCTTATGCAATCACTAATTTTCCTTATAATTGACTATGGTGTGCTGTTATGACCAGAATGCAGTTATCCTCGATAAACTAGACCGTTTAACCTTCGTAAATATGATCATGTGTTATCTGTCCGTACTCAGCTTAAGCGTTTCCCTATTTGACAGCAGTAACTTTCGAGGCCTATTTACTATCTTAATTCCCCGTATTCCACAATGTATGTATTTAACTCCATACTTTCCACTTCTAAGTAGCGATCACGACAAAAACCGTTGCTGAACAAGGAAACTCTTTCTTCCTTGCCCCTCTCACACTTCGTCTTCTTCCGTCTCTTCTTTCTTAGTTAAGATGTTCTTCTTTGCTTCGCTTCGCTTGCTATTTTAACAGCTTTTGGTTTTGTAGTGCAACTGAAATGCAAATAGTACACATTTCAACAAATGTCAAATGTTATCCATTTCCTCTCTTATACTTAATGTACATTTTACGGGGACTAACTAAACCCGATTGCGGTAGGTTTAGCGGTGTTTTTTTTTTATATTAATGTTGAAGTGGTACAGGTGCTGTGATACCTGTCAACCTGCAGCAAGCGAAGAAAATGTGATAAATATAAGCTGGCTGGCTTATCATACTGTTATGACATCATTTAATGACAAGCTTTCTAAAGTACTTATTAGATTTCGCAAAATAAAAATGGAATATCAAAAGCGTTTTCCGTAATTTAGAAACCGTTACAATAGTCTGATATTTTAATTTGTATATATTTACAATAGCGATAGTATTATTTTTTTATAATTATTGAAAAGGCAAATTTTGTCATTCTTTGGCAAAAGTTTAACTTATTATTGTACCTGTAACACCTGAGTACCTCTTAATTGCGGTACCTACTAATCCCCGTCTAGTATACACTAGGTACCTATAGAAGAGTGGTTAGACATAAATTCAGATTTGTTGAAATATCTATGTATCTAATATATGATTTGAAGGTAATAGTTCCCAAATTAAAACAAAACAATACGCATAAAGTACCTCTCTATAACAAACGCACAGTAACAGCAAATGAAAATCTTACTCAAATAAAATAAGTCCTATTCGAGTAAGTATTTAAGTTTAGGATTAAAATTATAAGACTCATTACACAGATATATGCCTACTTTAAAGACTAGCCATTGCCGTTAATTCAAAGTTTCAAGACTGATGTATAAACTTCTAATTGTAACTTAGGTAAGTCGGCAGTTGAAAGCAACTGAAAAATATTTATTATATAAAGGTGAACCTCGATTTACAAGTAATTCTCATCAATTAAAGTATTCTTTAGAAAAACTTAAGTTTGGATTGAACGATAATATGTCAATTTAATTTAAACATATTTGCTTAGGGTTGTCGACGATTACTGCAGTCTTGTACGTTACAGATGTACGTCTCTCAATATATTATAAGAAGTCGTTGACAAATTTTAAATAACCACTCAATTTACTAAATAAATATTTATTTATTAAAACTCAGAAGAAACTAGGCGATTTCAAGTGAAATTTAATGCCTACGGGGCGGCGGCATTGCAAAATGTTCCAAATAAATAACTGAAAACTTTTTCAATTTCATCCCCCGATCAGCAAATTGTGTTTTGCGTCTGAGTAAATCGAAAAATGAATAACGAATTTGTTTTTTCATAATCACAACGTAACGGTATTAATAGATTTAGGTTAAAATATCACTACCTTGAACGTGTTTATGTTCCATTTTATTATTACAAAATGTATTTACAATGCCAAAAGTAATTGCTGTTTGAATGGAAATAATTTTTTTTTTTGATTTTATGGGGGTAAACGAGCTGTTGAGTTATCTGATAGTAACTTCTGAAGAAGCGCACTGTGATGGATGGATGAATCATCCAGGTGATGGGGACGGAAACCTGGGGCCGGTATAAGTCCGAGCAATTCTTCTGAACACTCCTTATGACGCAAAGTTGATGTCGTTTGATCTTAAAAGCAATCTATGTCAAGTGGCATCTGATAGGATACATCTTATGGGGTGTAAAACACAGGTCAAAAGTGGTTTAATTTATAAGATTATAACATCAAACAACAGTCAGGAATCAAAAACAATGTTGGCTTAATCGGACAAACAATACTGTAAAGAACACTGTCCAGTTTTGCATATTCATCGGTTATTAATTTAATTTTCATTGTTGTTTTCCACTCAGCTAGTTGATTTTGGTTCAATTGTCACTTTTTACATGAATAAATTTTAGATCTTTGTTTACACAGTGCCGGCACTTGTTTACTGCTGTTTTATGAGATATTTTTTGAAATAAAAAAACAATGTGTTTAAACATCTCATTTACTTAAATGAATCAGAATAATTTAGATAAATAGAAAATAGGGGAAGAGAAAGCGAGAGAAGATCTGTCTTGTATCTATATATCTATATCATTATTGTAATATACAATGATTTTCTAAAAATAAAATAAATTGCATACCTTTAAATACAATACAAGCACTTTAGTGCTATTTGAGTTTGACATTTATTTCGGATTAAATAATAAAATTGAGGACAGTGAGATATATATAAATTGTAGTTTAGGAAATTAGTGGCTAGATAAACATCTTAAGTGCTTTTCAACTCAGTCACATTATAATTATAGACAATACTAAATATAAATTTTTCTTTGCCACTGTCATTATTAGATGGTCATAAAGTAACACGCGACTTTATCGATCGCTAAGCTAATAATAATTAACCATTCAATATAGGCTTTTTTAAATCGGGGACAAAGGCTATAATTATATAGAAAGAATATCATTTTAATGAAAGATCGCTATAGTACTATATTACATACATTAAGGATTTTAGAAACTATGTAATGAAGCCGATTTATTTTAGAATTCATAATTATGATATATTAAAAGTAGATTTAATAAGGATTTAGTTCACTGTTGTTATTCTGTTTAAAAAAATACACTTCTAATATTTTAGAAATTGTTTGATCGTGTGATCACTCTCATCTAGGTCTTACTATTTCGCCTATGCCTGACATTGTATCATAAAAATAACACTCCTTGACTCGTCACTTCTATGACTGCTTTAACGGCTAACTATAAAATAACTGATAACCTACGAATATATTTATAACACTTAGTACACTCCATTAAGTTAGCTATATTGATGTCCCTGTGAAACCACTTACTAATAAAAACCCGACATAGAACACTTTTGTATCTATATACTTTATCCAACCAATTCAATTAACATTGCAAATCGATTTTGCATCGCCTTCTTTGCGGCACGACAGGTGCGATTAAAACAAAAAATTGATATCTATTGTAGTTACCTACGCAATTTACCACAGCTGCTTTGGGAAGTACCTTTGCCGCAAAGGCTGGGAGCACACGCCTGTATGCCACCACTGCGGGAGGCTGCCGCGACTATACCTCACCTCACACTGACGGAGTGTCGGTTCGAGTCCGACACACGAAAAAAAAAGCTACTTGTAGGTTATATCACTTCCAGACGTCATACATATTCACAGCGAACGTTTATTTTTTATAATTGCTGACATGTGTATGAAACATCGCTGTGATATGTCATTTATACACTGTGTAATGGTGTAGTATATTTCTTTTTATTGAAGTTTTTACGTCATTTTTATTATTGATAAAAAAAACTGCCAAATGCAGGGAAACTTACTTTTTTACGTAATTGAATAACAAACATACGTTAGAATTGTTTTGCTTGCTTTGGGTTTCTTAGCTTGCTGGCTTAACTTGCTTTGACAATTGATTTAAATAAATATAATGCGTCACATATATTTATTTATTTTTATCTTTTAATTGCTTTATTACACACAGCATATACGAGGACTGTGTTGAATTATTATGTATTTTACACAAAGTTATCTTTAGGGTACGGTGAAGTCATATATGTAAGTTGTACGAGATGAAATAGATAATAGTACCTGACACACATTTATTTGATATTGAAGCGAGTTTCGAAGCATAGTTGCAGCAATGTTGTCTACGGAAGTGACACTGTTCTGGAAAAGACACAGAAGACATGCCTTGACCGGGGGGTCGGTACCAGCTGTCGGTGCGAATACGAGTAAGTTTGTTAAGGCCGTACAGTAGTCTATTGTTGCATACACATTTTAGTGTACAATCATATTGTTCATATATTGCTTCATTCCTATTAACACCACACATAAAACAAAATTTAAAACACCACCTACCAATCTTGTAACTGTCAATTTTCTTAATTCATCTCATATTAAGTAAGTATACTACGATGGTATTAAACAGGAATTATGGAAACAGAGTAAACTGTTTAAAAGTTCTCATGAAATTAAGTATAACTTTATAAAAACTCTATTTAATACTGTTTCCATTGTGAAACCGAACATAAAAAATTTAGAACTGTGTAATTATTAGGTTTACCGATCTCACATGCACTCATTATTACATATAAATTTACACAAAACGTTTTGACAATTAATAAAAAGCAATCAGCATTGTTATAGTATCTGTTCCTTATATAAACAACTAAAACAAAGAAATTTTTGTCCCGTGTGGGAATCGAACCTATGACCTCAGACTCAACAGTCGGGGTTACTAATGACTACTAATGTCAAGTTTTGACTGACCTGTCTAGTTTAGTCTTAGTCTAGTCAAGTTTCGACTTATAAAGAGAAAAGAAAGAGAAGAAATTTCCTCTTTTTATTGTCAATAAGAGTAGCAAAGAAGAGCAATAAGAGTAGTTCAGTTAAAATAATTGACATGAATAATGTTGAATAATGTGTTTTATGCTTGTATTCGGCGTAATTTGCTTTACGAGCCCACAACGCCACACCATTTGATCCCTTTTTTTACAAAAACGTGTGTAGAGACGATGACATGAATATATAAAATTCTGTAGATAGTTGGGTCACACGAACAGGCCCAGGCCACTAGTAACATGCATATTTAATGTCCTTACAGTCAGCCACATACCATGAGACATATTGACGGCAGTTATCTCGGCTATTACACGTTTGAATTTGCAAGTTAAATTTAGATTTGTCTGATGGATCTGTTAAAGGTTGACCATAATTCTAAGTGTAAGTGATCTATATCTAATAATTCAATTATCAAATACAATTCTGTGTATAAATGTATATTAAAATAATTAAAATTGTGTTTCAGTTAGTTAAATACTTTGAATTGAACCAATAAAGCGGTGATGTTCATATATTGTAAAGGTATTGTACACGAAACAACATCGCTTAATGTAGTTAATTTAAAGTGGGTTAGGGGGGTAGGTTGACTAATATGTACGTAAGTAGTACGTATTACGTAAGTTTTATTATTAATATAAAAAAAATCTTTCCTTTTTTCTCGCTGACGTTATGCCGATACTTAATACTCTATGTTACTCCCACTATCAGGACGATTTATATGTCACCTCAACTCCATCAAATCGTCTAGGCTCCAGAACATGAAAAAGAAACATCATACAGACATAACTCTCCTTCTAGTGCAGTTGGCTAATTAAGGAATACGTTCTATTGCAAGAGTACATCCTAACATTGCCTAGTGGTGCATTACAAATTTATATTATCATTTATCATGAAAAAAAGACCACCGCAACAAACATTTAACTCTCAGTGTGTATATACTTCTTTCTTTGATAAAAATCATTTAAGTCGCTTATTCATTAATCATTCAATTTGTGTTTGATCAAATATTTACTTATGATTTCTAGACTCACTGAATGACTTTGGTAGTTGAATATTTATTTACTTTACTTTAATGATAATTAAATGACTTGTTTTTAAAGTTGCTTTCACAACAAATCTCTTTTACATTTACAAACATATGTAGGAGAATTTTATATTTTGTCTGAATGTATTTACATTGCAATTTTTTTTTCTTGTGTGATTACTTCAAACACTTATGAAGTTCAAACCTGAATGACTTAAGTAAGTCACAGACCCTAGGACTCGAAAGGTACTAAAGATTGATCTAGTGTGTTCAGAATATTGTCCAGTGACATTGCGAGAGTAGTCTCTTTGTATCCATTAAGTCATACACGTCCACGAGTATGTAGTCTCCTACCTGTTGTATATTGGATAGTAGCATATTTCCTAAGCTGTTCTTTTGTAGACAGATAACTCGATGAATAACAGGAGGCGGTAAAATATTTTTTTTTAGACATAATACTTTTAATAGAAAACTGTTATATCCACTGGTACCGATATAAATAATTAATACATTGAATGATTTTATTAATTTATTATTCCCTACCAATAAGCACAATGATCCACACTGTTCAGTTGTTCACCGACATTAGATATTAGTTATAATGTTTTTTTTTTTTTTTTTTTTTTTATACTATAGGGGGACAGACGAACAGACGGGTCACCTGATGGTAAGTGACACCGCCGTCCATGGACCCTTGCAACTCAAGTGCGCTGCCCGCCTTTGAGGGTGATGAGGGATGGGGAATGCAGGGAGTGGAAAGAAGAGAGGAGGGATGAGGAGATGGTAAAAAGGAGAAAGGAGAAGAGGGGAGAGAAAAGGGGGGAGGGGGAATTGGGCCTCCGGAAACCTCACTCAATTCGGGGAAATGCAACGCAAGCGTTACTTCACAACCGGTTTTCTGTGAGGCCGTGGTATCGCACCGGTCGAGCCGGCCCATATATATATATTTGTACAGCATAATATGACAGACTATGTTAAATTAAAGTATATACAAGTAATATTAACTGATGTTAAAACAATGTTCACCTTTGTAAGGTTTGGCCACATTTAAGTAGTTGGTTGGAATGCCGTTTCCATCTCAAACCATCCACTTCGACTGTATAAGTTACCCCCTGTACTAATATTTCAAGAATTCTACCCAGAGACCATTTCTTTTTATTTTTTCTAAAATCCCTTACCATGACTTTCTCTCCACACACAGAACTTTATCCTTACTCTTAATTACTTGTTTTATAATTTCTTTATCATCCATAGGATGTGGTCTTAGCAATGAGAAACGGCACTTCAACTCCCTTCCTAACATTAGGCGGGCTGGGGTTTGGCTCGTAGTTTTATGGACAGTGCTCCTATAATCAAAAAGAAACAAATTACAACTATATTCCACGGTATGCCAACCCTCCACAATCTTGGTTACATGCGATTTAAATGATTCAACGAAACGTTCAGCCAAACCATTAGTGGCAGGGTGATATGGAGGTATTAAGCTTTGTTTAATGCCCAACAACTTACAAAACTTGGTAAATTCAGCACTAGTCCATATTAAATATTTCTATTGTATTTTTAGCTGTGATATTATTCATAACAAGTGCCTCTGGCCACTTCGAGTATGCATCCACAATAATAAAATACATTTAATTATACAAGGGGCCCAAAAAATCAGCATGTAATCTATGCCACACAGTGGGAGGTTGTGGCCAAGGCGTTAATTTAGTTTTTTCTGGGTTTTTCCGATTTTGCAAACAGATTAACCAATTTAGAGTTATATCTTCCACTTCTCTATCCACACTTGGCCACCAAAAATATGACCTAGCTATTTCCATCTTTTCCACATTCATTCTTGTTATGATTAGATGACTAGCATGTAATTCAAACATAACTTCCTCTCCAAGCTTATGTGGTATTATGATTCTGTAACCCCATAGTAAACATTCTTTTTCTATTGTAATTTCATTCTTTCTGTTAAAATAGGAATCATAGTCAGTAAAATGAGGATGCAAAGGATGCTTCTTTTATTCAGCGCTACCTGATCCGACAGACATAGTAGACCTAGCATTAAAAGCTGTAAAACCTTAGAAGACTCAAAAACGAAATCCTAACAATTTTCTTCATGACAAACTTTATCGGACTCAACAAATTATTTAAGAACATAATTATACAAATTGGTTCGACCGTTCTCGAGTTTTGTACTTAGCAACACATTTAGCCATTTATTTTTAATTTTAAAGATGTCGAGATTTAGATTTTAGTCCAAAGTGATTTCTACTCCTAATGGTAGGCGGATAAAAATACTAGCGGATTTTACGTTACGTTGTACGTTGCATACGTTGCGTGTATATGAATACATTTTAAAGCATTTGAAGCATTTGAATACATTTTATATGCGTCTTATGTCAAGAAAAAACTTTATTTTACTATAATTTGGTTTCGGTTGTCATAGTTTAATATTAGAAGCAATGTATATACAATTAAAAGAAGAAAGCCCGTAAATAGGACTCGTTGCGTTAGTTTTGCTATAGAGTGATGGTGCAAATAAATAAATAAAAAGTTAATATAAAAGACACATGTACCGGAGGTATGGGGCAGATTTTATCCTTGCGGCGCGTTTCGTTATTTGGCCTTTTACGACGTCAGAATAACATAGTACTCGCATTAAGAATAAACATATTGTCATACATTAAGCAGTACATGCTTTGTATGACATGACTTTTGAAAATGGCTAGACTTCTAGTTGACTAGGGCATTATATACTTTTTATATGATTGTATGGTTAGCTGCCTGATAGGGTTTTAAAAACAAATATTAATTTACGATTGCGGACTGAAATAGTATTAATATAAGTTCTAAAATTTTGGTGCTTATCTAAAACTATAAAAATTATGAAAGGATGGGTATGAATAATAGATTTACACAGCCATGGGCTTTTATGGAAATTGGAGTTTTCGGTTGTGATAGTTTATTAACAGAGTAAGTGGGGATGAAACAATTCTAACTTTGCAGCATATTTACGAACGTTACATAGGTCATTAATGAACACCAAGAAAGCGCAGGACCTAAAATTAGGGGCACACCGTCATTAATGGTAATTTTCTCACCTTGAATATCATCTATTTTGACGATTCGTTAATGTTTAGTTTGGTAACTTTTAAATATACTTCTAAATAGATTGGGTAGAAGTAAATCTTCTTATTTAAGAAAAAGTTCAGGATAGAAACTGTGTCAAAGGCTGTCGCAAGATCTAAAAATATAGTGAACTCATTTTTATTTATGTTTAGAGTTACAGCAGGTAGTAGAGCCACGCTGATTCCAGCAGGAGTGAGCCGACTTGACCGAGGCAGTACTACCCTCTCACAGAAAACTAGCCTAAAGCGACATCATTCGTGGTGTCTTTCGCTGGTCAGTGCGAGATCGGAGGCCCAATGATGCAGGGGTAACAGTTATCGTGGTATGTGTGTGAGCAGTGAAATGCTTGTGAGGGTGGCATGGGTGTGTTTGCCCCGTCAGGTCACGCATAATCCACGGAGTGGCTCGTCGTGCCGGTTGGCGACCGGACGGGGCGACCCGGCGACTATTTCCGGGAGGGTACGGGGCCATGCCTCACCGTTACATGATGACGCAGTATTTGGAATCTCAGTTTACACTGTCACGATGATTGTCATGCCTTTTACGCCCCCTTTCCCAACTCTTATTATGGCAGTACAAATAAAGAAAAGTGGTTCAACAGCGCCATCCTCCTCTCCCACCAACTCGCTATTTAAGGTGGAAATCACTAACATACGTAGACTCCATGCAAATCTCAACGCCGTACACCGCCCTGCCGACACGGCATATCTCTACTATCCCGGCTACGTGCTAGAGGAGTGCTTCCTCGCGAGGGCTGGGGTATGTCTTTTCGTCAGGGCGGATGTTTGTTGTCGCCGTCTGCACTGCCTAGAAGACACATCCTTCTCCATCCTTTTGCTCTCCTCTGGATTTTGACTCTATGAGCCGGATCTACGTTTGCCTTTATCAGTCCCATTCCGGAGACTTCGAGACAACTTGACTCTTTGACGAGATCATGCCACGGATAAAGCGCAGGAGCAGTTCCCGACCACTGAACTGGTGTTTTTGGGAGACTTTAACGCCCACCATGAGTCCTGGCTGGGATCTTCCAGAACTGCCCACGCATTCGCTTTCACGCATGACCTTACTCAACTGGTACTCCAGCCCACCAGGATACCAGACATATCGGGTCAAGCGCCCTCTTTGCTAGATCTTCTGCTGACGAGTCACCCAGCGCAGTACAGTGTATCGGTTCACGACCTTTGGGATCCTCTGACCGCAGTCCGTATTATAGACTTACCTGAGGTCACCCAGTCTCTTGAGCCCCTGCAGTTGCGAAGAGATTTCGCCTCTATGGCAGTTCTCTATCGCCTACATTACGGAGAATGTTCTGACGAGCTCTTTCAAATAATTCCACGTTTTCCCTTCCACTATAGGACTACACGTGCTGGCCTGAGGAGTCACCGTTTGAGAGTCAAAAATATGCGATCCCGAACTAAACGGTTTGGCTCCTCTTTCCTGTGCCGATTGGTGAAAGCCTGGAATTCACTACCAGTGCACGTGTTTCCTTCCCACTTTGATCCCGGGTCTTTTAAGCGGGGCGTGAAAAAGTATCTCACCAGGCTGCCATGGTGTAGGTCACCATGCTACATTGACTAGACATACAATGAGAATGGTGACCAGCACTCTTGGACTTCACTTATTGCTTTCCATCAGGCAAAGTGGAGTCATTATGGTACTTAACTTAAACTTAACTTGTAAGACACACATAAAAAAAATAGTTAAGTTTATTCACTATGTTGTTTATTTTGACAAAAAACAATTGTTGTGGAGATGAGAGTCTCCACTCTTTCAAAGATAGAGAGAGATCCTTTTGACACTTTTTGATATGCTTCTACAAAAGTTTCTATAACTTGCATTTCTTTGCACTGATATCATCATAATCTTGGTTACGTATGTGCTTCGGTAAGTCTGTTGTTTTACCAACGAAGGAAATAAGTTTAAAGTTGGTTGTAAGAACTTTATAACATAATCTGTAGCCTTGTCAGGGTCTAAAATTAGGAGAAGTTAGGTTAGATCTAAACGTTTTTATGTTATTATCAATTAAATCATAAATTACGAAGTACCCCGACGAGCTGTTTTCCAGTTCATCAACCTTCCTTTCGAGTGACTGTATTTTAACAGACAGTTTGTTATTTTGTTCTAACTGCGTAATTTCTCCAACATTTCATCATATATTGCAAGACGTTTTATTGTATTTCCGTGTTTTGGCGCTTCATGAATAATAAAGACTCAATAAGCTTCTCTTCTTTATAGTTACGAAATCGGTTGAGCTTTAAAGGAAGCAATCATTTCTATCATTAATTCCTCAATCGACCAGTTATCCTAAGAATTATCACTATCAGCAAGAAGACTCGTCGACGTCACTCGTAGATGAAAGCGATAGAGAATTATCACTATCGTTTTCATCTACGAGAGACGTTATGTTCTGTATGATCGATTGGTACAGGTTCTTGTAAACTAAAATATAAATGAGAATCAGAGCCATAGGATGTCACGATCGTGTTTAAGAGACATATTAGGAGTACGTTTCAGAGACATATTAGATGAAAAAGAGAATGACTATAACTGAAGCTGCTTATCGCCTAACAGACAGCTGCGCGTCTGAGCTTTGGTCAAGTGGGCGCGGCTAATTGCGCTGATACTGTTGCGCGGCGTGGCGTGGCTCATTGGTCTAATAGGAGGTATAGTTGCGACAACTACAACTCCTATTAGACTCGCATGTATCACTATCATATGCGTCGCTGGAGGTGGAATATCTCTCCTTGGTTGTAGTGGCCAGGAAAGCTACTACAATGTTACTATAGTCTAGCTGTCACGTTTTCCCGGGTTGTTATCTCGTTTTAATTGTCATTCGTAAATCTGATTGCTGTTAATATAGTCCGTAGCAGAGTAGAAAAAGCGTTTAAATCCTGTTGAATGGCAACATTGATTCATCGTCTCTGGTCATGGCTGTAAGTGTAGCATTGTTTAAATGGTCTAAATAAAAGTAGGTACATAATCTTTTCAAGAATATCAAGAAGTTTTCTTTTTACTTTCCAGCTGCGTAGTATTCTCGATTACTAAATTTAACAAATCCTACATTCTAATCCTAAGCAGAGGACCTTTTTATTATAGATAAGTGTCTGAATATCCATTGATGATTAATAATCATTCAGAATGATACCTTGTAGGCAGATTTATACTTCGTTTCAAATATCAACCATAGATAATGACCTTCAAACTTAGGCCGCAGTTGTGTATCATGGCTAACGCGTAACGTTGAAATTTTTCTGTTACCTAACAACCATGTACGCCTAGTGCCTACAAAGTTTGAAGGGCACAGAAGAGAATGCTCAAGTGACACCTTAATTATATAAAAATGGTAACAGTATTGAAATTAGATGTCCTATTACAACACTGACATTAAGTTAAATCTTAAAGTTACTAAATACAACAAACAAGTAGATTCTGCACATAACAAATATGAAACTACCACTATTCTCGAAGTATAATAAACTCAAATCCCTTGTTTAAAAAGCTACAATGCAACTGAAGTATTATTTTCACTGCGTGGCATCGTTTCACAACATTGCACAAAGTCCGTGTCCCACATAATCTGCTCCACTGTCACTTTAGTATTTCGTGATAAAGTTACATGATATGAGTGTATGCAAACCTGCAATTTGTTCCACGCAACCAATCGCTAAGTGTATGCAGAAAAATTATTTTTCTTCCCGGATAAGCGTGAGTTTCTACAAGAAAACAGTTTTTAGTTATATTATAGTAAAATACAACTAAAAATGAATTTGATGTAAACAGAAATCAACTAATCAGCTATTTAAATAAACTAGGGTAGTTCAAAAATCATTTTTGACGTAGCGCCATGCTTAGGCATATAAATAAGGGTCGGCTCGATCGCAAACTATAACCTCGTTGAAATCCGATTGTGAAGTATTGTAGGGGAAAACCTGTCCATCTTTGCTCCAGTCCCCAATGTAGGCGCAGCGTTGACAGGTGGAACTCATTTTACTCTTAGCGGGAGAGACTAGACTGTCTAATACAGGGGCATCCCGAAGCCCTGTACAAAATATTTATAGCCTGTATGTATGTTACAGTTTTAATGAAGCGTACTTTCAAATTACGCACAATATTTTAACTTCCATTAAGTTAAAATATTGCGCTTTTATTTTTTCTGCCATTAAAACTAATGGCATAATCCAACAAACGAATTATTACAGTCCAAAAATTTTAATGGTTTTTGTTGAATAAATGAAATTGTATGATGGTCAACCTAATTTCTGTCTTCATAGCGTGAAAGAAATGTAAAATTATAATTAGTATATGTACCTATTTGTATAAAGTCAGCATTCAGCATGCATTGCAGAATCTGAAATTACACAAGAACATCCGCCATGTAAGTTAAGTCAAAGTAATTTAACTGTTCTTTGTTTGAAATAATTTTGTGTTACTTAAATTTTTTTGCTTAACTAGATGAATAGTGTTACTCTATTTACCTACAAATTAAATAATATGTTATTCTTATCTTTACATGAATGAAAATGTGCGTATTCAGATACATACAAGTTTATATTTGGGCAGAATAAGAAACAACATAGATTACAGTAACGAATATTTACTCTTATTAGACAGGTGTTTGGGACTCTTGGGAAAGATTTGCAAAAATATGTGTAAAGTATGTACCTAATCATCGAGCATACTCGTAAAGGAAACCAGTAAAATTATTAAAAGAACATAAAAGCCGTCTAGGCTTCAGGCCTTGACAAAGAAATATAATTCATATAAACAATCATAAATATTCATACGAACACTCGAAAACATAATCCTCCTTCTTGCAGAGTTCGGTAAAATGTAGTAGTTAAGATATATCTGAGAATATACTTTTGTACTGGTTTTATGTGTTTGTTTTTAATTTTAATGTAAAACCTTATTTTACGATTTTTCTAGAAACAAAATATTTCAATTTTTTTATACTAAAGGGTTTTTTTTTAAGTTGATAAATATAAGCTATATATAGAAGGACAGAAAACAGACGGGTCTAATGGTGGTAACTGACTGCTGCGGTCATGAACCCCTGACAATTCAAGAGTCTTCTGTGCGCTGCCTTTGAGGTTGATGAAGTATGGTTCATGCGGGAAAGGAAAAGAAGAGAGGGGGATGAAGGGAGAGGAAAGAGGAGAGGGGTATTTGGGCTTCCGGAACTTCACTAACTTTTGAGTAAATGCAACTCAAGCGCTTCTTCACAACCGGTTTTCTGTGAGGCCGTGGTATCGCACGTGTCCAGGAGGCCCTTTCGTGCATATGTCTACCGCTGTTAAAACTTACTTAGTGTAAGATGTATGCATGGGCAATAAAAAGTACTAAGTTTTTGCCTAGACTTAGTTTGAGACTTTGACTCGTGTCAAATCTCCGGTTCCATGGCCCAAGAAGCATCCCTGGACCATAATGGACCACCACCATGCTTGACTATTGGCACCACATAGTGTTGCCAATAGTCAAGCATGGTGGTAGTATCCATGCTTAGACACGAATGGGCCGGCTCGACCGGTGCGATACCACGGCCTTACAGAAATCCGGTTGTGTAGGAACGCTTGCGTTGCATTTCCCCAAAATTAGTGATTTCTCCGAAGGCCCACTTCCCCATATCCTCTTTCCCTTCCCCTTATCCCTCTCTCCTCTTTCCAATCTCTTCTCTCCCCTCTCCGCATTCCCCCATCCCTCATCACCTTCAAAGGCGGGCAGCGAACTTTCGACTCTTAAGTTGCAGGTGTCCATGGACGGCATTTGCTACTTACCATAAGGTGACCCGTCTGTTCGTCTGTCCCCTTTTCTACATAAAAAAAATAACATCTAATCCTCGGCGCTACGTCGAACAAAAATTCGTCGTTTTGAACTAAATACTTACAATATGGATTTATTTGTCTAAAGAACATTTTCAAAGTCTTCTTCAGTTCAGTTCCCATTGGGAAACGAACACTGCATCCGTTTCTTTTATTTGTGTCCTAGGTAGTGAATCTTTTATACCTTTTTGAACTGCGAGGTGATCGGCAACTTAGCATCTCTCCAGCATCCTGGCTAGCATTAGTAGCTCTCCGCCTTACCGATTGCGAACGATTACTCTCAGTCTCCTTGTATGGCAAAATCAGTTGAGTTGCTAATTTCGCGCAATATTCCTGTTTTAGATATTTTCACTGTAACCAGAACTAGCTCAGATTAAATAAAAACGACTAACTACATGAAAACTCAGGTAATTGTTGACATTTTGAAGCAATAGACATTTAAAAGATGCAACTTATAAAGTATAAAACAGAATGATTCTTAGAAGTTGTTTAATAACAATAGAATACTCAGGTGTTTAAATTAGCTAAAGATCGATAGAGATTTTTTATGCGATAGGGGCAAGCGAGCAGACGGGTCGCCTGTTGGTATGTGATTCGCCGCCTATGAACACTTGCAACTGAAGAGTCACAAAAGTGTTGTTCATCTTTTAGTGTAGGGGAAAGGGAGGAGGATAAAGAGGGGAAGGGAAAAGGGTTGGACCTCTGGTAATCTCACTTACTCGTTCACATAATGCCAGCATTGCTTAAAAGCTGGTTTTCTGCAGTGTTGTAGTAATAGTCAGGTCAAGCCGGCAGAGGCATGGCTCTTCCACGTTGAAAATTATTATTTTTTGTACACAAACCGGAAATAATCCAGTAACATACATTTATACTGGACTAAGTTATCACTTATGGGTTATGATCATAAAATATGGTTTTCTCTAACAAGTTATCAATATAATTATCTAGTTGACTTATAAATGATTGTCTATGAAAAAGTATTTCCAAATTATACACACCGGTGTTACTTGTGATAATAAAGTAATCAACAGTTAATAACACACTATTTTTTTATCAAACATATTTAAACAACTTTTTTACTATCTATTATTGTATGGTATAATATATAGATACATATATACTCTTTATTGTACAGGAAAAATATTATACAGAGTAGTAAGATAACACTATCGCAATAATCTCTTCATGACAACCCGATGGACTATACTGTAAAGTATTACTTAGTAAGTGGTGCACAAGAAGTAAACATAATATAGAACTAAGTAGAAACAAATAACAATTAAAAAGAAATAACGGGCTTCTGAAAGACAGCCATGAACACATTCGGAAGATATGATATTTGCTGGCAATGCACTCCAATTGAATGCGGCTTCCCGATGACCTTAAGAACCTATTGTGTTTATTTAGGTATGATTTGCTCAAATGTATATTTTTACTTAGTAATTTAGGTAAGTGTGCAGGTTTTCCTTAACACTGGTCTATAATTGAACCAACGACAAAATTGTTATCGCCGACTAACTCAATTACAGATTCAAAACATTGACCTACTGACTCTTTTAGCAATAATAATTCAAAAATTGAATCATTGTATGTCAACTTTTTTATTTACTGCTTTATTTGTTATGAAATGTATTTCTGATAAAGTTGCTTAAAACAGCGAGCAATTACTGCAACGTCGTACTTTAGAATTTTAAAATTCCAGCACAATGACTGCACAAAAGTGCAAAGAAAGCTCGCACAAAGAGATTTGAAAGCATCTGTAGGTTGGATACAGCTTTGAACTGCAAATTACAACTGAGATAAACAGTGGCTTTATGCGCCGAGTCGAGGCACACTACCATCTACGGCAGTTCGTAGCGGCACTACGTAGTGAGCGGACGGTCGTAGCCTGACGTAGCGAGTACAGCGGCCCGGTATGTACGAACCACCAACCCAGTGCGTCTGCAAACATAAACAAATAGTGATATGAGTTGTGCGTCCCCGAGTGTAGTATTCCGACTAACTCTCCTCATATTAACTTTTGTAGTGTCGTGTACATTTATCGCCAGTGTAGTGTGGTTATTGCGAACGAGAAACTCCTCAAACCAATATGAGAATTATTACTTGTCGAGAATTAATATAAGCACCGCTAAGAGTGACAGTAACAATATAACAACGACACCACCTACATCGGACCATTATAAAGACTTGATTAAAATAGAAATAGCGATGCGACGTGTCGAGGAAAATAGCAGAAGATTGAAAGAGTATACTAAATCGTTGTTGTGGGATAACAAGGATAAGTCTTTGTGGTGTGTTTTATTCAAAGACAACGAGAAAATAGATAAAAGGAGTATGCCAGAATCGAAGAAACACTCGATTGATGAGGGTTACATTCGAATGTTGAGGGAACAAAAAAAAATAGAAGCTATGATCCATTTGAGGCATCACGGTTCGCATCATCGGCGAAGATCTGACGTGCTGCCAAATTTCCCCTACATAAAGTAAAGCAAGGAAATGTCCATTTACCAGTGAAAATTGAGGGTACACTACATCAGGTTCTCTTCGGTACAGTTTGGAACTTTAATAAATACAAAGTCACTAATCTCGCGCAGCTGTCGAATAAAACGAATTTTATAAACTTTTCGTATAAAGTCCGTTAAAAAGCGGGTTCGTTTGTGTTAAATGAAAAACAATATTAATATAGGTTGTTGTAAATATTTTATACATCAGTGAAATGTAAATGAAACTATTGAATGTGTACATATATAACTAATTATACATATGTAATTGTAAATAGGGCAAGATTTAATCAAATGTTTGTTGACTTCAGACAATATTTTACGTGAAATATTGGGAACGAATTTGTATTAGGATAATTCGCTTTTTATCAATGAGCTCAATTATCTTTTACTGTTATAAAGATTTGTAATAGCTAGTAATATAAAGACAAAATTATGACAAATATCTTTAAAATGTCCACCATGTATTATACGTTCAATAATGATGTTCAGAGTTACAAAAAATATTTATTCATCAATCAGCGTAAACATAAAGCGAAAGAAGGCAGATAAATGTTAATATTATATAATTTTATATTCTCACACATACTTAAATACACCATGCCTATATCTCTGTAGGGGTAGGCAGAGTTGTCTGAAGCGCCCACTTGCTTATCTTATCATGTCAGTGCTTTGTTATATGCTGTTTATTTTTGTCAATCATATCACAATGGTATATGGATTGCACATCCTCATATTTATGAAGCAATGTGATTATACATAATATTAATAGTAATAAAGAAAAATGCATAATATTTTGAAAGTGGATTGTGATTTTTTAACCAACCCACACCTAACGGGCCTATCCTAATAAACAGGCTGGAATCTTAAAGGAAGACCGGTTCATATTAAGAAAAAGGTACGCTATTTGGACCATATTTCTATTTAATAGGATAAAGTGCAAAGACTATTAAACTCACAAAAAATATTCTCTTATTTTGAGCTCATGGTAGAAGTGACCTTGTTTTTTACAAATTGACAATCTTTCAATCCGATGAACCATTACCATAAAGTAGTAAAATAGTAAGAGAACAATTTCTATTGCTATTGCTACTCTTATTCATCTAGGTACAATAACTGCAATAGAAAAAAAACACCTAATATAATACAAAATAACTGATATTCCAATTTCTAGTGGCATTTTCTTATTTAGTAATTTTAAGTAGGTTCCCTCTCAAAACGCTTGACATAATATATAGTCCGCTGTTGCTCTCCGTTACCAATTACAAAAATACCTTATCAATATAGTTACACTGTAGCAACTATTATGTGTAAATTCACAAATTAACTATTGATTGGTTGATGTACTATGTGAGAACGATCATAAACATTAATGTGGTAATAAAAAACAAGGCAAAGAGAAAATTACAAAACATTTTAAAACAAATCGTAAGCCAGAACAAATAGTATTAATATATTTATAATAATGATTTTGCATTTTAAGCTTTTAACACATTTATTTTAATGCAGTCAACGGTAGTCATTAAAAGTGCAAATTTTAAGAGTAATATTAAATTCCAGAAAGTGTATTTCAATACCGCCGAAACAAAAAATCTACGTAACAATTACAATATTATTGAATGGAAAGTTAAGTGTTAATAAAATGATTTTTGTGTATTCTTTCGTTTGTTTTGATATCCCAAAAAGGTTTTATTTGATATTATTAACTATTTTCCTAAGACAATATTTTGTGATTTATTTGAATGTGTAGATGTTTAAAGAATTTGTTGACACACAGCCTGATTAATGATAGATGACTAGTGGTGCCTTGAAACACTTTCAATACTAGTGGTTTCACTTGAATGCTAAGCGAACTTTGCGTTGTACAGAACATGTGAGGGATAGCTTTTCCTTGCATGAGCTAAATTCTTCAGCTGCAAAATTTGTAGTAGCTTTTTCAATAATACCTGTTTTATTTTACAATAACTATACCACATCAGTTGTAAAATATATTTTTAAGAATAAAGCCTCACTTACAGAAGATTGTAACTATTCGATTTTATTTGTTTTTGGGAAGGAACTGACTCGCAACATACAGCAGTTTGTGATCTTTTCTTGTTGCAAAAATAATATATTATTCCTATAGGATAGGTCTGAGCTGGCCATGGCGTGTTGGGTGAAACTGTTTAAATACAAAACAATCACATTATCAAAATATATACAAATACTATATAAAGTAATTTAATTCACTCTTGCTTTATTTAATTTAACTAATGTTTTTTTTTTAAATCTGAAGTTTAAAAAAGATGAAATATTAGTGTTAAATATGGAAAATAGTACCGCAAAGGGGGATGTGTATGTTTCTATTCTTCTTATCACTTGACTAATTCTGTCATCTGCTCGTACTGTTGATTTTTCAATGATTTTGTGTTTGTTTTGTTATTTCGACCTGTGCTGTACAAAATGGACTCCAATTAGTCTTCATATGACTATTAGCCTATGAACGGGGATTGACATACACATATGATGATACGTAATAAATGATTGGAAAGTGAATATATACATATATGTATATACATATATATACGTACAGCTTTGGGGACTGCCGATAGAAGTGAAAACTCGGTAACTTGTGAATTAATAATAATAATAAGACTGAAACCTTTAGTAAATGTATCAAGATGGAATTTGGTGTAGATAAATGTGCAGTCATGCATGTAAGCAAAGGCAGGATTGTGGAATCTGAAGGAATTGAACTTTCAGATTCCACACACCTTAGACGTCTTTCTGCAAATGAAACGTACAAGTATCTCGGTATGTCACAGGCGCTGGGTATAAATGAACTGACTATGAAGCAATCGCTAAAGGAGCGTTTCTTTGGCCGTCTGAAAAAAGTACTGAAAAGTCTTTTGTCGGGCGGTAATAAGGTGCGTGCCTATAACGGTTGGGTCATACCAGTCTTAACCTACTCCTTTGGCATACTTAGATGGACTCAGACGGAATTGGACGCCCTAGATAGAAGAGTCCGTACACTGCTAACTGCGTACCGAATGCACCATCCACGTTCATCAGTAATGAGATTGTATATTCCGCGGAAATGTGGGGGTCGTGGATTCTTAAATGCCAGGACCCTTCATAATCGCGAAATATGCAATCTTAGAGATTACTTTCTTTCTGTTAATGTGGAGGTACACCGGGATGTAGTGGCAGTTGATAACGGACTTACTCCGCTTGGTCTAGGAAAAGAGAACTGGCGCAAGCCTGCAATACTTAATGTTAAAGACCGTCAGGAGATATGGAAGAGCAAAGAGCTGCATGGACGTTTTTATCGGGCCTTAAACGGGCCCGATGTAGATTTATTATCATCTGTGTCTTGGCTACGTTTCAGTGACCTCTTTGGAGAAACTGAAGGTTTTATCTGTGCAATTACAGATGAAGTTGTTATGACGAACAATTATAGGAAACATATCCTGAAGGATGGCACAATTGACATTTGTCGGGCATGTCATCGCCCTGGTGAAACCCTCAGGCATATAATTTCCGGTTGCTCTCGTCTTGCAAACGGTGAGTACTTGCACAGACATAACCAAGTGGCCAGGATAGTCCATCAGCAACTTGCTCTTAGATATAACCTTGTGGATGTCGAGTTACCGTATTATAGGTATGTGCCCGACCCAGTTCTTGAAAATAGTCGTGCAACATTATATTGGGATCGATCTATCATCACTGACAGGACTATTGTTGCCAATAAACCTGATATAGTGGTGATAGACCGACTAGAGCGCCGAGCAATGATTGTTGACATTACCATTCCACATGACGACAACCTCATAAAGGCAGAAAAAGATAAACAAATAAAATATTTGGATTTAGCCCATGAGGTGGTCGACATGTGGGATGTGAGTTCTGCAATCATTGTGCCGATAGTCATATCAGCTCATGGGTTGATTGCCAAGAGCCTCGACCAACATCTGCAGAGGCTCACGTTACACAGCTGGGTTAAGGGCCTAATGCAGAAGGCAGTCCTTCTTGATACGGCACGTATTGTGAGGAGGTTCCTGTCTCTGGAGCCCTAACCACCGGTAGCTTGGTCCCTGTACCCGATACCGGTGGGGCACTATTTTTTATATTTTTAAATATATTTTGTTTTTATTTTATATTTAAAAATGTAATTTGTATGTTGAATAATGTAAATAAAGAGAATAATAATAATAATTTATTTTTCTCTCACCACAATATAGTAAAACATGACATTTTTTACAGATACTGTATATTATTGTATAAGTATAGCTCATGGGAAGCGTGCGGTGATGATGACACGAGTTTCACGAAAAAGTGCTCAATGCGCCTAAAGAAATTTTCCCTTTTGAAGTGAAAATTTCTTCTCTCACAAATAGTTATCATAAACAATCTGTTTTATTTTATTATTTAACTGACTTTTTACTACAATTCATGCTTTGGCCAATAAGGGAAATTGAGTAATATTGGTATAGTAGTGGTTGAACATTCTATAGTTCCTATGCATGTTTGGACTCAAACTATCGACAGAACTAAACGACCGCGCGGCGTTTAAAACTAATTACGCGTAAAGACAATCAAATGAATTCCGTAATGAAAATAACTCTATAAAACTATTTCATATGATTAAGAACAAATCAATATTTTCTAAGTAATTCCATTATAAAACTAGAGATACCTATAGTTTAACCGATTTAAATATTTCCAAAAAATTGCGGTAAATGTTACTAGTGTTTAAATCAAATTAAAAATAACATAATAAAAATTAAATTTTGAAACCACACACATACATTTAGCACTCAATCAAATAGCTAAGAAACTTTATGATAAATATTTTAAAGGTTGAATGTTCCAAGGGTTAATTGATTTGAAGTGTAGTCGTATCGATTCCTAAAGAATACTTATTAAACTATAGTAACAAGTAAATTTAAAAAAATATTTATCAACCCGACTGCATTGTTAACTATCTCTCTGTTGTTTGTTGCTGAAATCGTCTCGAAATCATATACCCTATGTTACTATAGCTCCCACGACCGACCAAAGCATTTTAGCCTCTAGGGCGTAACATAGAAACATCATGCATACGTTACATGTACGAGTATATGTATGTATGATACCTACACTCGAAAAGCATAGCCCTCCTTCTAGGACAGTCAGGTAAACAGTCTTTACTGTCTGACTGGTCTTAAACTTGGAATCATCTCATGAAGTTGTTACGGGACGCATGCACGTAGAGGCTAAAAGCAAGTATAGTCTTCAAGATGAAAATCGTTGCCACTATTCTTAACAGACTATAAATGTAGCTGACTTCTTTTTCTATATTATAGAAAAGGCATGTAAAAGTGTAAGTTTCAGCTGTCTGTTCACACAATTAAGTATACGGTGAACGCGAATGGTGCTAGCCCTTGGAAAATTACTAGTCTTGCGGAAATTGTAAAAAGAATAGACGAACATATTTTATTTTTAAAGCATACCAGTGGGTCAACGAACTCTAACATTGCGGATTGTTTTATAGTAAATTAACTTGAACTAATATCATAAGGGTATACATTAGTTAAAATTCTAAACGAGTTCATGAACCTTTAGAATACACATACATACACATAATATAGAAAACCATAATATTTTTTTGTTGTCTGTATACTACATCCTATTACTTGTGCACCGCAAATTGCCCATTCCTTATAATATAATCCATAAGCTCCTGTCAATCAATCCTATAAAAGATCATAGCCTGCAATAAGGCCGCCCATTGTAATACTAATATGTATTGTATCCTACTGGCTGCTATAGTAAAATTTGGTGTGCAATAAGGAATATTGTACACCAAATTATATTAATTGAATTGTATTGAAAACTACGCCTACTGGAAACGGTTGTCACAGTTATTTTATGGCGTTTATTGTATTTCAAAGAAACAGTTTAAATATTGACTTATGTAATACAAGTACTAATAGTAGACATACTACAGGAAGTAATAGATATCAGATATCGAGGTGAGCCTTGCAAAACCATAAATCTAAAATGGACTATCGAATTAAACTAACGTTAAGCAGCAGACATTCTCCCCAAGTCTTTGATTTCTTGCTAAGTAAATATTTTTAAACTTTATTTCTTCCGTTTTTATTTACTAATTATATGGATATGGATAATGGGTGTGAAATAAACCAGTCATAAAAATAATAATATTAGACTGAATTGGATGCCATGGATAAAAGAGTCCGTACACTGCTATATATGTATATACACCGCATTTACGAAGTAGAGCCATGCTTAGGCACGAATGGGCCGGCTCGACCGGTGCGATACCACGGCCTCACAGAAAACCGGTTGTGAAGTAACGCTTGCGTTGCATTTCCCTGAAATGAGTGAGGTCTCCGGAGGCCCAAAATCCCCCACCCCCGCTAATGATAGCGCTGTTAACAAAAAGGATACCTCAGGGGGGTATCAGCGCTAGCGTTGGAGAATCCCCCCCTGGACGTCCACCTTCAGTACGGATTATACCTGAGCATGAACGCCCAGGCTGTCCCTCGTACTCTGGGGGGAGCTCAACTACGCTCTCAAAATCTGCTCGGGGCAAGAGAAGGCATACCATGGCACCCCCTGTCACGTTTACCGTGGATTTTTGTAACATCAGGGGCTTACATTCTAACCTCGACACTGTCCAACACCACCTTGAGACAGCAAAGCCGGCATTGCTCTTTTTAACCGAGACGCAGATATCATCTCCAGCGGACACATCCTACCTCTGCTACCCTGGGTACGGACTGGAACACTCCTTTATTCCTAAGGCTTTTGTATGCGTGTACGTTAGAGATGATATCACTTCTCGCCGCCTCGGCAATCTTGAAGGTAGGGACCTCTCCATCTTATGGCTACGTGTAGACTGCGACGACCATCCCCGCATCTACGTATGCCTCTACAGGTCCCATAGCGGTGATGCCCAAACGGACCGACTCATCGACCACGTCCAAATGGCTACAGACTCAGTGCTCCAGCAGGTCCCATCCGCAGAGAACGTGATTGTTGGCGACTTTAACGCCCATCACGCTGAATGGCTTGATTCGCGCAAAACCGATCATGCGGGAAGATCTGTTCACGATTTCGCCTTAGCATATGGCTTGACGCAGCTGGTAGCAACGCCTACGCGAATCCCAGATGCAGAAAGCCAGGTGCCTTCACTGTTGGATCTTCTGCTGACCTCACATCCTGACGGCTACAAAGTATCCGTGAAGGCCCCTCTTGGCTCTTTGAACTATTGCCTGATTAGGAGTATGGTGCCACTCGTTCACTCGCTGCGGCCGCGAGTTACAGGCAGTCGCCGCGTATGGCACTATAGGTCAGCAGACTGGGATGGAATGCGAACATTCTTTGCATCCTACCCATGGAGGCAGGTTTGCTTCTCGCCGGATGATCCCAATGTCGTTGCCGACTCTGTCGCGGATGTTGTGCTTCAGGGTATGGAACTTTTCATTCCATTCTCCCTGATTCCCACAGGAGGCAAATCCCAGCCTTGGTTTGGTCGAACCTGCAAAGCGGCATCCCGCCGAAAGCAGGAATGTTACCAAGCATGGGCTAATGCAGCGACAGCACGGGATGTAAAGACCAGCACATTAAAGAACCAATTTAACTTTGCCTCCAGGTCCCTCAAAAGAGTAATTGCTGGAGCGAAGTCGGCTCACATCGGCAGAATTGGCGAGAGACTAGTGAGTTTCCCCTCCGGAACTCGTGCATTCTGGTTTCTTGCCAAAGCTGTCCAGGGGAACTTTTGTAAGCCATCGCTTCCACCTCTGCGCATAGGAGATAATTCGTTGGCCCACGACGCTAAAGAAAAAGCCGATCTTCTGGGCAAACTCTTTGCGTCCAACTCGACCCTGGACGACGGGGGAAACGCACCGCCGACCATACCGTCCCTCGACCTTTACTCTTTACCTCGACTTTACCCTCGACGTTCATAAGTCGAGTGGGCCTAATAGAATCTCTCCTATCGTGCTGAAGACGTGTGCTCCAGAGTTAGCACCGGTTTTAACGCACCTTTATCGGCTTTCCTACTCTCTTGGCGTAGTCCCGAACTCATGGAAGACAGCTCTAATGCACCCAATCCCTAAAAAAGGAGATCGCTCGGATCCGTCCAACTACAGACCCATAGCCATCACCTCCTTGTTCTCCAAGATAATGGAATCCATTGTTAACTGCCAGCTCCTCCGGTACTTAGAAGACCACCAGCTCCTCAATGATCGACAATACGGCTTCCGTCAGGGTCGTTCAGCTGGTGATCTTCTCGTATACTTGACTCACCGGTGGGCACAGGCGATCGAGACCAAGGGGGAAGCGTTGGCCGTTAGTTTGGACGTGGCGAAGGCCTTCGATCGGGTCTGGCACAAAGCGCTCCTTGCGAAGCTTCCTTCCTATGGGCTTCCCGAGAAACTGTGCAATTGGCTCACCAGTTTTCTTACAGACAGAAGCATCAAGGTCGTTGTTGACGGTGCATGCTCC
This sequence comes from Tyria jacobaeae, assembly GCA_947561695.1. NCBI lineage: Eukaryota > Metazoa > Arthropoda > Insecta > Lepidoptera > Erebidae > Tyria > Tyria jacobaeae. Next base: position 8,773,261 of record OX387222.1, on the reverse strand, counting down.
GACTCCAAGTCTGTTAATTCTGGTGTCCCACAAGGCTGTGTGCTATCACCCACACTGTTTCTTCTGCATATCAATGACATGCTGCAGATTAGCAGCATCCATTGCTATGCGGACGATAGCACGAGTGATGCTCTTTAAACCGGCCGCGCAAACATTTCTCGGGTAAACGTCATCGAAAGCCTATCCAAACTTGTGTCTGAAATCGAAACTTCTTTATCAAAAGCTTCAGACTGGTGTCGACTTAACCTAGTCCAGTTTAACCTCACAAAGACACAGGTTTGCGCGTTCACCGCTAAAAAGATGCCATTGGTCGTATCACCTCAATTTGAGAGCACTTCCCTAACTGCATCAGCCAGTATCGGAATCCTTGGCGTCAATATATCAAGCGAAGTCCAGTTTCGCGGTCACTTAGAGAGTAAGGCCATATTAGCTACGAAGAAGCTTGGTGTGCTAAACAGATCGAGACAGTATTTTACTCTGAGAGATGTAGCTTCACTCTGCATCCTCTATCGCTTGTATCATGGGGAATGTTTAGAGGAATTGTTCGGACTTATACTGGCTGCTGGTTTCCGCCATCGTCCTACGCGACAAAATATCTATCCCCATCACCTGGACGATTGGCACTCCACCACTGTGCGCTTCTCCAGAAGCTATTTGCCTCGCACAACCAGCTTGTGGAACAAATTATCGCCTGCCGTATTTCCGAACCGATACGAACTTCAAACCTTCAAGAAAAAAACGTACTCCTACCTAAAAGGCCGGCAACGCACCTGTGACTCTTGAGTTGCGGTAGTCACTTACCATCAGGTGACCCGTTTGCTCGTTTGCCCCCTATGGCATAAAAAAAAAGAAACCATCTACGTTCATCAGTACTGAGATTGTATATGTATATATAGAAGTTAAATGCCAGGAACCTTCATAATAGCGAAGTATGCAATCTTAGAGATTACTTTCTCTCTGCTAATGTGAGAGTGCACCGGGATGTAGTGGCAGTTGATAACGGACTTGGACGCTAGGTCTAGTTAAAGGGAACTGAAAGTTGAAGAAACTAAAGGTTTTACCTGTGTAATTACAGAAGAAGTTGTAATAGCGAACAGTTATCGGAGACATATCCTGAAGGATGGCACAATTGACATTTGTCGGGCATTTTATCGCCCCGAAGAAACCCTCAGGCATATAGTTTCCGGTTGCTCTCGTCTTGCAAATGGTGAGTACTTTCACAGACGTAATAAGTAGCCAGGATAGTCCAACAGCAACTTTCTCTTAGATATAAACTTTTGGATGTCAAATTACCGTATTATAGGTATGTGCCCGACCTAGTTCTTGAAAATAGTCGTACAACATTATATTGGGATCGATCTTTCATCCGGACTCATCATCGCATCATCACTGAGCAATGGTTGTTTACATTACTATTCCACATGGCGGCAATATCATAAAGGCTGAAAACGATAAACAATTGAAATATTTGGATTTGACCCATGAGGTGGTCGATATGAATTCTGCAAACATTGTGCCCATAATCATATCAGCTCATGGGCTGATTGCCAAGAACGACCAACAATCTCCAACATCTGCAGGGGTTCACGTAACATAGCTGGGTTAAGGGCCTGATGAAGATGGCAGTCCTTCTTGATACCGCGCGCATTGTGTGGAGGTTCCTTTCTCTGGAGCCTATTTTTATATTTTTAAATATATTTTCTTGTTTTTTCGTATTTATAAATGTAATTTATATGTATTTTAAGTGAAATAAAGTGAATAATAATAATAATTTGGGACGACCTCCATATGAGCCAGAAACATACAATAATACCATCTAGTGAAGACAAGCGAAACTACATAGCAACGAAATATTATTGTGAATCACGATAACAAAGATAGTAGATTTTTTTAATGCGATAGGGGGCAAACGGGCAGACGGGTCACCTGATGGTAAGTGACTACCGCCGCCCATGGACACCCGCAACTCAAGAGTCACAAGTGCGTTGCCGGCCTTTTAGGTAGGAGTACGCTCTTTTCTTGAAGGTTTGAAGGTCGTATCGTTTCGGAAATACGGCAGGCGACAATTTGTTCCATAAGCTGTTTGGCAAAAAGCTTCTGGAGAAGCGCACAGTGATGGAGTGCCGATAGTCCAGAGTAGTGTAGTGTAGTAGTATATACACGACTTCCCAACATCAACCGTTGGGCCGGGGTATACCAGGCATGATCACCCTGTTATCCACCCTTTGCGTTGGAAGGCCATAACACCTGTTCGTATACAATTTTATTATTAGTTTGGGTAAACTAGCATTTTTGTAGAAACAAAACTGTTAAGAAATTATCTAACCTAACTTTATTTAGACACTGTGAACAACACTTCATATACTAATTATTTTTGGTAGTAACATTTCAATTGACTACATAACAATGAAATTTAATTGACATTCCCAAAATATAATAATGTGCTTAGCTGGTTCTAAACTACAAGGTTATTACAGTATTAGAGGGTTGGCGGTAGGTGTAGAAAGTCACAAAACGTGTCGTAAATTTTAGGATTTTATTTAAATTATATTTAGTATAGTATCTGCTAGATTTTATATACTTAGATACCCACATACAGTTAAAGTACTAGTATTCAAGTTTGAACCGCATTTTAATGTGATAATAAGCTACATAGTCGACACCACCTGCCAGCACAGTACTTAACAGCAAGCTTTTTACATTCACAACAATAACTAAGGATGTCACAAATCACTGATATATTATCGGCGCAGAAGACCCTTGAAGAGACATTCACAAAGAGGATGAGGGATCTTGAAGCCCAAATCCAGAGTGCAGGTCCTGCTAAAGATACCGTTGCGAAGGTAGCAGAAGAATTCCGGACCTTTCGGGAATTAATGTTCTCAATGCTAGGCTTGCTCCGAAAGTCGAGGAAGCTGAGAGAGAGGACTGCAAGGGTATCGCACTTCAAATCATCAACAGCAAGTTAGGCCTCAAGAATATATCTGCATCTTCTATCAAAGCTTGCCACAGACTTGGTGTGTCGGGCAAGGAACACCAGCGGCCTTTATTCGTCAAGTTTTCCACTGTGGATGATAAATCGTCTGTGTGGAGGGCTAAATCGGGTCTAAAGGGCTCCTCCATCACTATTAGGGAGTTCCTGACAAGGAACAGGCAATCCATCTTCACCAAGGCTAGATTTCATTTTGGTGTCTCTGCTTGCTGGACTCAGGACGGCATCATACTCGTTAAAGTCCCCGGTGGCAGCCGGTACAAGATTACATCCATCGAAGAGTTGAACCCGCTGCTGACAAAATATCCGAAGGCTATAACCGCTTCCTCAAAGTCCAGTGATCAGTCTGCAGGAGATAGCAGGTCTCGTAAATAATAATTCATAACAACTTATGTTGGTATTGATATTAATTTCTAATATTCAATAGTAATATTTACCATAAATCGGCGCGTTCCCTATGAATGAGATCATTTACCCCTTTATGTAAACATATTTTTTTCCATTATTGTTTGTTTGAGTAAAGGTTTTTAACATTTATTTGTTATTTAAACGACAGAATATTAATATACCACAACTCTGTTTCGATTTGACGTTTTATATGATAACTTAATGGGTAGCATTTGTAGCATAGACTAAAGATTCTATCATTCATTAAATCGGTCACTGCCGTTCGGATACGCTGCGCAATGTATGTTTATTTTTATTGCATTAATAGATACTCTCGGTGATGTTTTGCGATACAAATTTAATAATAACAAAAACCGGGAGCTGTTAAACGTGTGTCACCTAAATGCCTTAAGTGTTCATAGTCACTTCACTGACTTGTACGAGGCGTTCCGTGATGCAATGTTCATGCCGTTCTGATCTCAGAGACTTGGCTCAAACCGCATCTTCCCTCCACCTCTTACCCTCTACCAGGCTTTATTCTTACACGGAATGACCTAGGTGGCGTGGCCACTTACTTACGCAGTAATTTTCCCTATAAAATTATATCATCATCTACTTCTAATTATTCTGCTTCAGCTGAGTACCTCTTCTTAGAGGTTTGTGTCAAGGGCGCTAAAACTTTACTTGGTGTCGTCTATTGCCCTCCTAATATTGATTACTTCACTGAATTCGAATCAGTTCTCGAATCTTTGGGTGCAGAGTATGCTCATCACATCATCATGGGTAATTTTAATACTAATTTCCTTGCCCATAACTCCTCTCGTTCCCATAAACTCCATCTCCTTCTTGAGTCGGTCAGTTTTCACGTTTTGCCATTACAAGCCACTCACCACAATAACGTCGGCGAGGACACTTGGCTCCACTTAATTATCATTTCCAATCCTTCACTCGTTTCCTCTCATGGTTAACTTGACGCTCCCGGATTTTCACATCATAACCTCATTTTCCTTTCTTACGTCCTCAAACCCCCAAAACCCAAACCTAAAATTCTGTACAGGCGTTGCTTTAAGCAAATGGATGTGGAAAAACTGAGTGATGATGCGTCGTGTATTGATTGGGGCAATGTAATTAATTCTACTTCTGTTGATGATAAGGTGCACTTATTTACTGAAGTGGTGACCAAGCTGTACGACACTCATGCACCGGTTAAGAAGGTAAAGTTTAAGCGACCGCCTGCACCATGGATGAATAAAGGCATACAGATGGCCATGAGACGCCGAAATCGCAGGAGAGGGACCGGGGGGAAGTTAACTGGCAACTTTATAAGACTGCAAGGAATCGGTGTAACCAGATGATACGGAATGCTAAACGCCGCTATATTCTAGATAATATTTCCTCTTCCTCTCCTGCCGACATATGGAAGTTCCTCGGAACTCTAGGTATCGGCAAATCGCGATATGTAGACTTTCCACAATCTATTAGTCTCGATTCCATAAATCAACATTTCACTACCTCTCTCATGTTAAACAGTCTCTAAACAAAATACTCTAAATTACATCAATAGTCTGCCGCGCCCTAATTTTGCCATTTTCACTTCGGTCCTGTTACAGAAGGAGAGATCAAGAAATTTATCTTATCTATCAAATCCCAAGCAGTTGGTTGTGATGGTATCATTCGAAGAATGATCATTACATTGCTAGATCACCTCCTTCCCGTTATCTCCCATATTGTTAACTTCTCCCTTGTGTCTGGTACATTTCCTTCCCTATGGCGGAAAGCGTATGTACGACCTTACCTAAAACTTCGAATCCGTTTCTTCCCACTCACTTCCGTCCTATTTCTATTCTTCCTTTTCTTTCGAAAGTGCTAGAAGCCTGCGTCCACAAACAGTTCTCCCATTTTATTTATGACAACCACTTACTTAGTCCCCTTCAGTCTGGGTTTCGGCCTGGCCATAGCACGGTCTCTGCTCTCCTCAAAGTGACTGGCGATATTAAGGTAGCCATGGAGAATACCAAGGTTACTACGTTGGTCCTAGTTGATTTTTCCAATGCCTTCAATACCGTCAGTCACCAACTCCTCCTTGCTATCCTACACCACTTCTCGGTCTTTCAAGAAGCACTTGACTGGTTTTCTTTTTTACCTTCGGGATCGTCAGCAGTCGGTTCGTATTGAAGATTCTTCTTCTGGTTGGTGTGGTATCGCTGCTGGTGTTCCTCAAGGCGGTATTCTTTCACCTCTTCTATTTTCTATCTTCATTAATGTTATCACCCTACTTCTTCTTCTTCAATGTTCCTACAAACTTTTTTCTGATGACTTGCAGTTATATTATCAAACAGAGTTGTGCAACATATCATCTGCGGTTTCGATTGTGAATAGTGATCTAGCGGCAATTAAACATTGGTCTGATATGTTCGGCGTATCAGTGAACCCGAATAAATGTCAGGCTATCATTGTCAGAAGTAGCCGTAATATGAGCCAACTTGACCCTGCTTCACTCCCACTGTGCCATTCCATACTGTGAAAGTGTGAAAGACCTCGGATTGTATATTGGCACAACTCTGAGCTGGCGAAAACATGTCACTACTACTTGTCAAAAAGTAACAGGATCATTGCGCGCTCTTTATAGGCTAAAGAACTTTCTGCCCTCTAAAACTAAGGTAATACTTGTACAGACTCTAATATTCCCTACAATCGACTATGGTGATGTGTGCTATTTTGACCTGAATGCAGATCTGCTCAATAAGCTTGACCGTCTTCTCAATAATTGCATTCGATTCGTTTTCAATTTACGGAAATATGATCACGTGTCTCAGCACCGTTCCAACTTGAAGTAGCTGCCAATTCGCCAACGTAGACAGACACGAGCATTAACTACCCTATATTCTTTACTTTTCTCTCCAAGTCCTCCTACCTATATACCTATCTAACTTTACAATTTCAATATTTAGTCACAAACAATACCGTAAATCTTAGATCTTCAAACAACCGGCTTCTACATTGTCCCACTCACCGCTCCGACTTCGTACACTCTACTTTTTTTGTTCAATCCGTCCTTCTATGGAACGCGCTCCCTCTCGAGATCAGGATGGCCAAAACTCGGAGTACTTTTAAATGTATGTTACGGAAACATGCCTCATCAGATTCTTTTAAATCTTAAACTCTCCTCTACGAATTTAAAATATATATTATATGTATACATGTATTCATGAATATTTATGTATTATATGTAAACGTGTATGTAAAATATTATATAATAATAAAGTATGTATATAATAAAGTACTCCTGGTACTAATACAATATTTTATTATAAAAATATATCTACTTGCTATTACCTATACGTCTTAACCTCTGGGCACCTAACTTGTTTTGTCTCTGCATCGCCCTAAGGTCGGCTGGCAGAAAATGCCTACGGCATTAAGTCCACCTTTGTCACATATTGTGCATAAAGTATAAATAAATAAATAAAATAAGGTTCCGCACTGGATCAGTTAACTAATGTTCAAATCATACACTTTATGACATTCACTTTCGTGGAAAGCCTGTTGCCAACGGAGGTACAACCTTTTCCACAAGATGCTATATTCATATAAATATATTTTAACTATACATACTTGAACCTTCTTAAGGTTTTCCCATGGTATTCGAAACCAACCATTGCCACATAAAATTAAGCATTAACCCCTAAAATAGATTATGCTAAGGAAATGGTGGTATGTACTCACGCAGGCAGCGACTGAATTTTCCGGAAGATTGTTATAGCTCTAAGCTTTCTGAAGGAAATATGAGATTCATATCACAGCCTGTACACTTATATTTGATATAAAAATGTATATGTTTAGTATCATGAGGGAGGGAATACTCTTTGTAGTATGTTTTGTGATAGAGTAAATGGAAACCCGATATTTATAGTGTGCTATAGACTACTTACAGTTTATATACCTACTTCTTAATATGAAAATGTGTAGGAATAAATACAATATTATGCCAAATGAATGATTTCTTCAAGTATTACGACATGATCTCATTAATTTAAGTCATTGTTAAACTGACACTTTCCATAAATTCTAAAAAAGTTACAAACTTAGCCAGGAACATACGCAATCAATAAACTAACAACTTTGTTTGTATATATATATCGCGAATAGTTTCCAAAGACTTCAAGAACTTTGTTAGAACTTTTCATTGAATTATGTGTATCTGTTTTCAGTGAATCTGCAATGTTAATCACTAATTTACATCGACCTAAAGCTACTGATATAAGCTGCATGCGGAAAGTGGAGTTTGCCTAAAGATAGCTGGGATAGAAAGACGAAAGTTGGATGACCGAAGTGCTATAGCGTACTTTGTAGGAGGCCTATGTCCAGTACTGGACTGTAGTATTGACAAAACATAATTTTCAAATAATAAATTAGGACTTTTTTTTGTCGTTATATTTTTAAACTTCTTTAAGCCATTTAAATTTTCAAACTCATGATCAGAATGCACGTAGAGAATCATATATAGGCTAAATATAATCTTCTTATAACTTGGCTCACTAAAAGCTAGTATTTAATATGCAGGCGTGCAATATCAAAATGTGGAGCATATTAAACAGTAGCACATATTTACATAGTGCTACATACGTATAGTGAACTTCATAAAGGTACCGCAAAAAAAAAGGGTTTACATTATTTGAAATGTCAAAGCACTTACTTGACGAGTGGTATTCGTATTTATTAAAAACATACCAGTCACACCGTCAAGGCCAAGGTACGCCGTATATTTTTAATAAGTACTTACGTCACTTTCATAAACCACTTATGTATACTCGACTTACGTTTTTGATAACGATCGGTTTTAGTAGTGGTTCCAATAATTCTTCACTAATATATAATTTCCTAGTGTGATTTCCATGCCCCCCTCTAATTCCAAAAAAGCAAACTCCATGTCTGTTTTATTTTTTGGAATTAGAAATAGTTTACATATAGCCTGGTTTGGTTTCCAATTCATTATTATATCGATAGTAAACGTTTTTTATAAATAACTAAAACCTCATTAAAACCAACTGGCATATGCGTTACTGTTAACAGTTGACAACGCTGTCTCTACTTATTTAAAATCAATTAAAACACCTTGTACTACAAAGATTGTCAATTTTGCTATTGAAAAACATTAACGTCTTAGTAATAAAATTTACTCTGGTCGTGTTCCGAACAAAAAAGATCGACCTTTTACGTAAGTATACCACTATTCGCAATCTTTAGTAACCAAAATGGTCCCCACACATGATACTTTCCTTAAAAAAGTATCTAAAGTAAGGTATATGTAGCACATTCAGTTTAACGACAGCTATGAGCTTGTCGAGCACGATCCGTTTGCGTTTACCAACTTTTTTAAACGCGTCGTTTCAGAGATTGTGATACTGATGGAATACTTTTCAAAAGATACCTACCTACTCTTTACCGTAAAGATATTTTATTAGTAAAAAATATATATAACAGCATATGTTAAACTAATATTTTCGGTCATTCTTTTTTATTAAATACCCATGTAATTTCGCTCGCTTCATAGGATTAGTAATAAATTTTGTGTAACTAGCTGTGAAATAGAGGCAAGCAAAGACTACCAAAGGTTGTATGAAAATCCACATCAATTATGTGTGTGCATGGAAAGCAAGCAAGTGAAACAAATTGTATAGTGTGACAAAGATATTTTGGCATGCGGTTGACATTAATAGGGAACGGAGGAACAATCCCCGTTACTAGTTAAGTAAATCTCTCTAATTCAAAAATACTAATATTTCCTTTAATTTCCTATAAATATTCATCCCCATCCTGTTCTTACTATCCATATAAATTGTTAATGTAGGCCAAAAACGATAAAGCGGTAGATATTTTCGATAACGCTGAAGGGACTTTTCACAGTATGGAGGCCGTAGGCTTTTTCATACTCGTGCCAGAATTAGTTGCCACAGTATGATATAACAAAGACTTTTTATTATTCTTTAATTCATAAATAGACCAAACTTTTTTCGAATTTTATTACTAAGGACACTAAAGAAGTGAAATTTCAAACTGCGTGTTATTTATTTATGTTTTTACACAAAAAATGTGTAAAAAAATAAATAAATACCATAAACATAGTAGGTTAAAAATTGTTTGGTTTTGATTATGGATTGTGCAATTTACTGGTTTAATTTGACAAAGTTTGTATACAAATATATATTAATATAAATCGGTATCTCTTAAATTAAATGTGCACAATATAGAAAATGTTGATCAGCACATTATTTTAATTGATGTTACATAAACCGCTATTTTCTGGCACATGTTCCCGCTGCCTCTTGGATAATAGAGTTATATAAATTAAGACTCAGTTTTCCAATCATAGAACCTTCATCTTAACTCTCCAAGGGGCTGTTGCAACACATGGTTTGCTGTCATACAATGAACTGGTTGCCTCGAACAGTGGTTAAGCCATTTGCACCTTATTATGTAGATGATAATGAAAAAGAAGTATTGGTTACTTCTGTAGAACCGTTTAAGCGGTAGTTGTTTGTTGGAATTAATTGTTATGTATTTGTTATAATATTGACACGTGTGCTTGTAGTCATTTTATAACAATAATAATTAATATACACATATGAATTACAAATATAAAAAATAGTGTTCCGCCGGTATCGGGTACAGGGACCAAGCTACCGGTGGTTAGGGCTCCAGAGACAGGAACTTCCTCACAATACGTGCCGTGTCAAGGAGAACTGCCTTCTGCATCAAACCCTTGATCCAACTATCTAACGAGAGCCTCTTAAGGTGTTGGTCGAGGTCCAACTTGATCATTCCCCCCAACTGTATCCTTACGTTGTCGTCGTGGGGGGGCTTGCGTGGGTCAATGATCCTTGGGGCTGTGCCGGTAGAGCCACACATGCCGGATTGGCCCAGAGGGAGGCTCCATACAAAACAGGATACCTTGTGGGACTCCTTCAAAGGTTTCTCAGCCCATCGCAATCTCGAATGGAGTTCCGTTTTTAACCCTCGGGCTCTGATCGGGGGCGAGAGTCCTGGCTTAGCCGCCCGGACTGCGACGTAGAAAACCTCTCTAAAAAATTACCCCGAATCCCGTGCTCTGGTGTGTGGCCAAGGGATGCATGGCTGATGGGTGGTTCGGTTGCAAGCGCACTCACAGCCGAGGTACCTGCGGACCCCTCGGTTGGGCACAAATATACGCCTGCCCGGGTATTGGGGGATCTCTGCCCGGGTCGACTCTTATTTCTCCCCCACACGTAGGAACAATCATCGAATCTTTTATTAACACACAAAATCAAAATGAGAAGAAGAAGGAAAGTCAAAAGAAGACCGTAGAAGAGGACGGTGCCGAAAACTTGAAACGTGTAGAGTATTCTTCACAAAGTCTCACGCCTCAAAACATGGAGCTCTCAGAAATAAGCTTGACTGCTGAGAGCAGTCGAAGATCTGAGCGCATTCGTATTAGAGCTTCTGTACCAATAGAGGGGAGGGGCGACTCGGAGTCGGACTCCGGATTGTCTATTAATGCATCTTTTAGCACGGAAAATCACAAGCGGAGCCTTTCACGATCAAGGGTAGGTGCATCAGACGACATGCCGGCTCCGAAAATCGTAACAGCATCGAGGGGGCGCACGAGGCCGCATTCTCAGACGCCTGCTGGTAGGAACCCCTTTTCTAGGGCTGAACAGACGGCCCTCACACGTGTAGAGGGCGAGCGAGTGGCTGAAGAGGAGATCGCGGATCTTCTACTGAAGATCCGTCCACCTCTGGAAGGGGGTTCCGCCGACGTCCAAAGTAGAGCTGTTGCAGCAGTAACCGTCATAAATATGGTGGCCTCAAAATCGAGGAATTTGAAAGGTCCCTTCGTCCCGGCACTTAAGGACTCGTCTACAGCAGTAGTGGGAGTCGTCGAGACCCTCATTACAGACGTTGAATGTTTGAAGGAGGCAAATACTCGACTCTCAGAAGAGATGGCGGATCTCCGTGCTCAGTTTGACCAATTTAGGGCCAATGGGTAGGGCAAAAAAAAAACATCTTTTTTAAGCGGTACGCAAAGGGAGGTTACAGAAAAAAATATTTACTGACAAGATTTTTTTTCCTATTTAGCAATATTTGACAGCAGAGCGTGACGTGGCCATTATCCGAATTCAGTGATGGCTTGGTGGGGTGTTAGCTGTCAAGCAGTGATTAAGCCATATTTTTGGGAAGAATGTGCCAAAACATCGTCAAAGGTGTATCAAGATATGGTTCTTGAGAAAGTGTTATCAGGTTTCATGACCAAGAATGGTCTTTTCAGCGAGACTCAGCACCGGGTCATAAAGCTCAATCTACCCAAGCGTGGAGCTGAAGGCTGGCTATCATCTAGTCCAGATCCTAATCCGCTGGATTATGATTTATAGTCAGTTTTAGAGAGTGTGGCATGCTCTAAACACCATTATAATTTGGAGTCCCTAAACAGTCCATAAGATTGGCAGTGAAGAATATTCCAAGAGGCATAGTGCGTGTTTTTATTGATAACCGGCCTCAAAGTTTAAATGATTATATTGATATATATAAATGTATTTTTATATTATATATAAAATTATATAAAAAATATGTTATATTAATGTTTAAACTAACACACATTACAGTATTAAATGTTTTATGCAATAGATTTTTTTTCTTTGTAACAATATTTATAGCAAGACTAGGTATATATAGGTCACGGTTGCTTCGGTAAGTATCTGTGTCGTATAGGCCGGGAGCCAATCCTGCATGCCATCACTGCGGAAGCTGTCACGAGAACACTGCACTTCACACTTTAGTGGAGTGCACAGCGTGGGCGCACCAGCGCCTCAACCTCGCGACGGCTATTGGTTCAGGAAGTCTCTCGCTAGAGACCATGGTTCTGTCCATGGTTCAAAGCGAGAGCGCGTGGGATTCCGTCGCCTTCATCATGTTGGCTAAAGAGGCGGCGGAGAGGATACGGGAGAGGGCAAGTACTCTCTCATCCCGTAGAACACGCAGCAGGCGCCGGAGAGCACAAAACGATCTCCGGCCTCCATGAGCGCTGGCCTGGGGGTAAGGGGTAAGGCTGCCCTTACCCTAGCAGAAGCAGGCCTGAGACGGTGGTACGACGTGTTCCACGCTCGCCTCTCAAACTGGTAGGGGGCTAGGCCCCTCGTATTCAATGGTGGTGGTGCCTCTTGCAAAAGAGGTGGCCAAGGTCTGCAGGGTTCCTGGAAGAATCCCTCATAGGCTATACCCAGGTCCCTTGCAATAGACCCACTTGTGCCGGAACAGCGTGTGGTTTCAGTCGGTTCGAGTCAGACATACAACTTCACCGTCAGCTCCGGTGAGGTGATGACCCGTGAGGTTTTCCACACGAAAAAAAAAAAAGTATATACAGGTACAATTAATTCATGCAGTGTCAAAATATACTATGCTTTTAATATTTTTAAAAGTTTTGACTAAGAAATAGGTAGGGTTTAGTACTGTGTATGTTCAGTGTATAATGCTTTATTTGTTACAAATATTCTTACTCTGTTATAGTACTCAGCTCCGCCCTTAAGATAATTATCTCTTACTAGGTTATCATAGAAAATGCTTTACTTCTTTTCTTCATACTCTACGATCAAAACATCTACAACGATTATATAATAACTTGTGTAATAACAACGATTATATGTATGCTATAATTATCTTGTTGTTGTTCATTGGTGGTTTGTACATACAATCATATATACTTTATAAACGCTTCATTACTTTGTTAATGAAAAGAGTATTTATTCATTCCACAAATTCAATTTGCGAAAAGTAGTACTTTGAATATTGTTGTGTAGATTTAGTGTGGCTGACTGTTTGGTTTTTAAATTGGTTACTTGTTTTGTTAGTTAGGCACGGTAAAAGTTAGTAGTAAGTACGTTGTGTGTCCTATACATATATGTTTACTTTTGCTCTTATTTTAAATTACTTCCAGTTACTTGATATCATAAACCATAATACGAGCAAACAAAGTTTTGCTTTAGAAGAAAAAAAAAAATACTAAAAATTACTTTGGCTATTTATATATATGTATATATATTTATCTTTTGCACAGCAACAGAAACTTACAAATTACTACAGTAGTCTTAAGCGTACGTTACAAATCAAATAAAAAAATGCATATCAGTAACATTGCATACAACTTTACAACAATGAACACGGAATATAAGTACGAGTATAAATGAGCAAGTACGTGCCCGTGTAATATATGTATGTACATACATATACCTACTATAATACTCTTTTATAATAACATGGATAGCACACTATTCAAAATAACTAGCCTCTAATTTCTTTAGGTTTTTTACTGATCGAGTTTATCGTGAAAACAACGAGGGGAAGTAGAGTTCGGGATCGAAACAGCTTAATTACAGGAGGTCACCCATGAAATAGAACTGCGCTTTACTTATTTTCTTCTCGATAATCGCCTATTAAAAAAGTGCATGTCTACCGCTTTGTGTGTGCTATTTGTAAGATATAAGGTCGGGGAAAAGTTTTTCGTGTTTTATATACAAATCCAGACATTTTTTTTAATTATATTACATTTAATGATAATCATATAACTTGTTATCAGTGATGTACTGGCATAATCCCGTCGCTGTAGAATTCTTTTGATTTGTGATCAAAAAAATGTGGCAAGTAGTTTTCACAGTCCTCTCCTGACGCTAACCTAACACTACCCAAAGAATTCTGTTGAGACCGAAACCAAGTTCCCTAAATTTTTACTGAGTGGCCAAAGATGTATGTGGGTTGATATTATCATGATGAATGACCACTCATCTGTTGATCAATTCTTGCCTGAGACTAATTAGTTGTTGACAGTAGAAATTTAAATCAACAGTTGTGTCTGGTGGTAAAAGCTCATAACGAACGATGTCTTTTCAATTCCACCATATACACAACATCACCTTATTGCATTTTAATCCGGATTTCACTACAGTATATGTAGGTTGACTACCCTTTGAATATATGATCTTTTTCGGCATGCATCTAATTCTTATTACCAGTGATCAATGTTTTCAAAATTGGTTTTGATTTCTTGACGACAGAGAATCGTAAATGAATACACGATTCATTAGGCATCATTCAATGAGCTCGTGTGGCAACCAAATATCGAGTTTTTTTGTATAGCCAGACTTTTTCAAATGGGTCTAAACTGATTTGTGGTATTCTCAGTTCTCAGTTCTCTATGTCTTAGCTACTAAAATGCCGATCTTGCTCCACTTTTTAAATATTGCATCGACTTTATCCGTATGAGGGCTACCAGAGCGAACTGAATCTTTGACATCATATACCCGGACTGAATTCGCTTGAACCTACTTTGTGCTACTCTTACTGATACTGCATTAGGTCCGTAAACGTTTATCGCGGCTTGAGGCGTATTTGTCTCTATTTTAAATAAAACTGCAGAATGTATCGAATATATATTTGATTCAGTCATTTTGCCGGACAGAATAAAAAAGGAAAATTGGCGGGAATGTTTTGTTTTGTCTTAATGTCCGATATTGATTGATATTAAAACCAGGCAGATACAAAGAGTATAACCAAAGAGATTTTTCTTAATTCCTATAAATACAAAATACGAAAAGACTTTCCCCCAGCTATTATATATTGCTGAGATATGTGCTGTAGCGGTAAGTAAATGGTTAATAACGTTGAAAACGTTCGTCGCACAATTACGTACGATTACTTGATTATAGATTAATTATTTCACTATTTTAGTAAGTATAGTGTAATAATCTTAATAATCTATATTTGAACTATACGTAGATGTGGAGGTAGGGGAAGAGCTGAACTGAACTGAACTAATTGAGATGAAGTTTTTTTTTATAAATAACTAATTTTTTTTTCAATACTTTTATGACCTCCTTTTCTAAAGTGTTTAAGTAGTAGTTAACAATGTAATCACTTCTCAAATTACCTACATTAATAGATTGTAAAAAAGGTAGTAATACGAAGTAATAGTTTATCTAATAATGCTACCAAAGCCCTGCCCATCTAAGTCATATAACAGTAAGATTTTATAAACGTCTAAAGACCTAAAAAATAATCTTGTATAACTGGCAAATCTATTTAGATTTGACACTAAATACTGTTTTACTTTAGCCATTAATGAAATACCTTATATACAAGTATCCGCTTCTGATAGTAATTCAATTAAAACAGAAGACGAAAGAGCGGAAGTTAAGACTCGATAAAGTGCAGATTGGTGTGGATTGTTATTTTTAAAAGCAACTAAAAGTGTGTACGTACTTTGATTCACTTATACTCCGTAAAGAATTTTTCTGAAGAATATTTTAAGCGTTGCTTCTTTGTTGACAGCAAGTAAATGAAAATGTGCATACGTAACCGCTTCGAGAGACTTTAATCTCAACTCACAAAGCTCTTGAAAATAGTTTATTGTCCTCAGGGGCGATAACCTCGTTATATTACAACATGAATATAAATTGTAGTTGCTGAATCTACTTGTCTTGGAGTTAACCTTTGTTTTATTGAAGTTTACGAGTAGGATGACAGTTTTACGAGGTGTCTAATATGTAAGAATATTTTTGGTGCAACACCTGAATATAATTTAATGAGCGAGTAACATTCTTAAGGGTTTGCATTTATGAAGAAAATTAAATGAGACAAGTCAATAATGTACTTACCAACCGAACTATCGGTATTAAAAGATAAAGTTTTTGAAATAATACCTTAATATCGTCTGTCTAATTACGATTATCTTATTAGTATATACTTTTCTTTTGCTGAGATTTAGTTTATAAATATTTATGTATTATTTTGTAAAGTATGGTATTCCTCGACTTACCGGCATCAGCCAGTTCAAGCTGTAGGTTGTTTATACATCCCATTCCATCAGTATAAGCAATGTCCCTCTCTATCCTCCCTTTTATGTCAATATACTTCAAGTTTTCCCATTTATGCACATCTATACTTATATTAGCTTTCAACGTTCATTTCAATCTTGGTATAAAGATTATTCTATCCGTCATCGCCCGTTGGTTTTCCAATGAGTATGCATGTAGCTAGGTATTTATAACTCTCTGATGTTCCTAACCTCCCATCCCTAATATATGCTATGCATATCAATTTGTAGTAGATGACAACACATAATATATTTTCTAGGTTTTTCAGTGAATTACATAATATTTTGTTCTATTTTTTTCTTAAAAAGACAACTGTCTTAAGAATATTCCTGTGTCACGAGCGACTTTAAAACCATAGAAACAACTGACACAAACAACGAAATAAATTAATAATTGCCTGTCCTGTTCATAGAATGGACAAAATGTACCAACTAGGCTACAAAAGATTTCAATCACAACAAACACCAAAAATAATTCATCAATTTCCATTTTCTTTATCCAGAAATAATCTAAAAAAGTGAATGTAAAAACACCAGGTTGGTGCGATATCGACATTCCATTCATTTGGGCACCTGTCACAAGTATGATTGATTGTTCGCTATATTAAAAAGTAAATGAAGTACCTTTTAAACGCGCCATCTATTCGACAAGGATAAAGTGGAGTTACGCCGTGACTTGATAAAAAATCAAAAGAAAAATAAAAGCCTAAGTTTCTGCATATTTTCTTTAGGCCGTTTGTTGCGATGTTAAGTTACAATTTAGTTTTATTTTAAGACTAGCTGTGCTCTCAACTTTGTTCGTACATAAAAAATAAAACAATCCCTAGTTATAAAACAATAAGTACCAGCCGAGTATTTCGTGACTGCTGATATAGAAACAGGTTTCTATACGGGACAAAGATTTGTGTGATCCTCAAATAATTGTCTCCTGTTTGGGTGTTCTTTACGCCCGTGGTTTGTATATTTGTTAAGTACCCCGTTAAGTACAGGAATCCTTACTAATGCGGGAGTTGTTCGGGAGTGACTTAAACCCAATCTTTCCACAATCTACTCCCAAAAGCACTATAATTTCTTCCATCAGTCAGTCATATATTGCTCTGTGTGTGCTTTGGACTCGTGTTTTGGGCCGGAGTACTGTCAGTCAGTTAACTGCGTTGGTAAATATAATACTTTATATTTTATACTTAGTACTTAATTTCAGTAAGTCGATGTCATGTTACAGTGAGTGATGCTTTGCGCGCCTATAATACAAAATCAAAATCTGGCAGAACAGAAATTAGATAATAAAGTTAAATAAGTATATAGTAGTTATAGTAAAAGGTATAGTAATTAAGTACTTTGCGAATCCACAAGTACAAGTAATTTTACAACTCAATAGACAACACATAGAGTACAATACCGTAATTTAAAGTAATGGGTTCGTGCTCAAAAGTAATTATTTTGCAAAGAATCTAAATACTACTGTGGTGTTTAATTTAAGGAAACTTAACAGCTACTTTATTCTTGCACGCAGTATTAAACAATTGTATTTCATCATCATCATTCAGCCTATCGCATCATCTGCGCCACATTGCCATCTCCCAACTTGCACCATAGCACAAGTCCACCACCTTTCGCGTCCTATTATATCCTAGTTTCTGTTACCTATTACATTTGTACTTGTTAAAGGAAAATATATGTAGATAAAGTAGAATCGATTACAGAAAATGTGTATGTTCACTTTCAGAAAGTACGAAAGGGGATATCCGCTTATTGTATAGATGTAATTTTATATTCAGAACAAAATCTAATAGGAATCAAATAACACTCATATAAACTATTTATTTACCAATTAACGCTCATGAAAACTTATATAGTTATATCTGTATTATATAATGCTCCCATTAATTTTTGTTTATATTCATTTATATCCCACAATTTGTGTTATATATTTTTTTAATAATCTTATCAACAAAATAAACTGCCAATATAATAGCTATACCTACCAACAGAGAATAGAGACAACTTTTATTTTTGCATACTGAGGTATAATATATGCTTACTTTATGTGAATTGTTATCACTTTCACTTCCCCTAACTTTCAGGCACCTTAACTGGTTTTCATGTCACGTATATTTTTATAATATACACATCAAGCCCTTTCATTTGATACTCCACTTGGTTATGTTTATAAAAAATCGATTCTTCATCCTCTCCACCACCCCCAAATCTTAATTGCTGAACCGAATTCAATCAAACATATACTATATGACCCCGTTAAGGAATATGGCACTCTATTATACATCAGACTTCAGCTGACCTATTTTTCCGGTGTCAGTTCCGAGATAAGCTTCCTATAATCCAAGATATACATGCACTGAAGTTCAGATAAGAGATAGGGTCAAAGAAAAAATGGAGAAAGGTAAAAAATATGCAAACATTAAGAGACAAGTTTCAAGAGAAGTTTGGGATAAAGTTTACATCAAAAATATGACAAGGAATAAATTAAGTTCTAACTATAACCCTTATCCTCAAACTGCAGAGTCGAGTAATGGTGACGATATTACAATCTGCAACGATGAGACTGGCCAAGGGATTCGGCGAAATGTAGTACATCTAAAAAAAGTAAAGGGATAGTGTCGTGTATTAAAGACATAGATAAAAACGATGGTGATACAGCTATTGCGTATGATGGCACTAACCCAAATTAATAAAGAGATTCACAGACCACCGACGAAAATTATTCTTCGTAAAATATACTGAATAAGTATACAGTATATTTATTATTAATTATAATATTATCTAATTCTGTTCTACAACAGACATCTGAATTTAAAAAAAAGAAGCGATGTAGTATACACATATCTATCTATCTCAATGTGGGAGAGCCATGCTTTGGCACGTATGGGCCGGCTCAACTGGAGTATTACCATGACCTCACAGAATACCGGCTGTTAAGCAATGGTTGCATTGTGTGACCGAGTGAGTGAGGTTACCGGAGGCCCAACTCCCTTTCTCTTCCCCTCTTTCCCTCCCTTTCCCCTACCCTTAAAGGCGGACAGCACTCTTGTGACTCTTGAGTTCCAAGCGTTCATGGGCGGCGGAAGTTACAAGCAGGTGACCCGTCTACTCGTTATACCATACCATAAAAAAATACCAAGATAATCTACTGTTTATAATATATATAACTGTAAGAATTTGTAAATATAAACCAGTAGAAGGTGAAGACATAATAACATGAATGTGTGCATGTCGAGTCGATATTATATTAAATCAATACATGTAGGTCAACACTAATCTTATAATGTGGTTGTGTGTTAAAGTGGTTACACGAAAAAATACACTCACTATATTCCTTAATATTAATGAGACATTATAATATTATTATATTGAGATTTGGCTGTTTAAATACTATTGCTTTCATTTTCGTGTAAAAATATTGCTCATGTGAGTAGATAATTATATTCTTATCTCGGGCTATTGGATCTCTCTGGCTCTTAATAAACTAATAGTATTGGAAACCCGTTGGAACACGCATAAAGACTTTTCTCATTATCGCCCCTGATACTTCATAGAGTTACTAAAATATAGACTAATTCAAAAGTCTGCGAGCACCCTTGAACTGCTCTAAAACCTTTTTGTTTTAAAAATTCAATCAAAACGGAAAACATTTTAAAATTTTACAATTTCATGAGTACCTCAGTGCAGAAATTATAATATTTATGTTCAATTTGAATCCCAAAGTCGGCATCGTATACACAAGTTAACCCCTGGTACAAATAAGATAAGAGCTGAATTTCCTCTTTAAATAGAGAGATAATTTTAATAAGCATACTGCTAAGTCTACTGCTGCACATAGAGAGTATATGAATGTGCTTTCGTTGGATGTCAGAGAAAACTAAACAAATCCTTTATAGACCACAAAATGCATGTTCTTCGTATGTAAATTACGTTACGACAGTGAATTACGTGGTCTATTTCAAAATTTAAAAAAAAATATTAAAAGCTAAATTTGAATAATATGGGATTAATTTGATAAAATGCATTATTGATAGGTGCGATTAATTTACATGTAACGATATTAGGGGTGACAAAACCCTGTCAAAAAATACTGTCGAGTACGGATGGCACTAAGACGGAGAAACAAAAAAGCACTTAAATGCAGACAGGTAGCAATTAGAAATGTCATGTTGTCCACTAAAGTGCTTATGTACTTCCAAAACAATAGACTTACATTTATTGTTTAAAATACAAATACTTTATCGCATTGCCTCCTAAACCCCGCTTATCACGATATACAAAACTGTTACTGCATATAGCTTATTTTATAAAATTATCAAAGCTTTGTTGTCAGCAACGACTAAGCTATAATGAAAACTTTATAGGTAATTCTAAAATATTAACTAAGAACTGGAATACAAAGACAGTCTAGACCCCTATAGGCTCAAAAGCTATTCTTAATTCTATTACTGCGGTCACAAGGTACTCTATATCTCAAAGACTTTTTCGTACGTCTTTTCCGTAACGTTTTTTACTCTAGAATTTATATAAAAAAATGATATTTTCTTCTTCTACTGCCTCAAGTTAGAAGTAGAGATAAATAATAATAATATAAAAAAAATGTAGGTATTTGCGCTTAGACTAAATTCTTCTGAAAAAACTGTTTGTCATATTGCAATGTATGCAAATTAATATAATGACTGAAATCTTTATTTAATTTTTAGGAAATTCATATATTCACAATAGTACTATCATTAGATCCACTCTGACCACACAGACATAACATGTACATATATTTCTATATCCACAGAGTCAAAGTTGATATAGACGGGTACTAAAAGACGACTTGTAATCACGAAATGTAAGCACAAGTTTGTACTTCATTATACAATCTTGTTAATTCTGTCTCAGTTTATATTAAGTTATCATACATAAGCTTGTTACAAAACATTTTACTGAAATATTAAAGCTTGTATCTTTAGCGTTGTATTAAGCTACGAAAATTCAAGTGAAAGTTGAGAGCTTAACGAAACACAACCTAATTATAAATGCGAAAATGTTATCGGTTATTGTTATTTATAGTCAAGTATGTCGATGATTCATTAGTGACGAAATCTGATTGTATGAGGTCTGTATTACACATTGTTCGTTAGAAGTTTGTTTTGGAGCACAGCGTCCGATCTTTTTTTAATTTTAATACATACATACATACGCTCACGCCTATATCCCGTAAGGGGTAGGCAGAAGTGTATTAAACACAAATCCCACTAATGTAGTAGGGGGCTTGCCGTCAACCGGGAACTATATGACTGTATACATACTGTCTGATAGAAAACAGCCCGATCCGTTAGTCACCTTTTAGAAAGAGACGGGGTGGTTGTACTCTACCAAGACAACACATAAATTTGTACGAAAATATTATCACTGTCGCGACTTGCATCAATGTATGTATTATATTGTTACTGAAAGCAAACAATACACATATTCGATAACAAAGTGTGACGTGCCAAATTGTTATTTAATTAAAATTTCTACAAAACTTATGTTTTAACATGCCAACTTATTATTTAACTGAATTACAAAAAAAAAAAAAAATAATACGAGATGATCATTAATTTTGTGAATAGCTACGATAATGTAGTTCGTATATTAGGTAAATAAGTGCAATGATATATGCCTCTGTCGCAGAATACCTCACCAACTGTAAGTAATGTAATAGGCTCAATATTATGCAGTGCCATCATAATGCGCTAGCGGGTAACCTATTTCTGTCAAATCTTGGACTGTGGAATAATCAGGTCATCCATAAACCATTAAGTATATATTGATTTATGTAATTTGATTTAAAATCTTAAATATCATATCTCTTTAATTCAACATCATAATAATAAGAAATACATTTGCTTTAAATAATAATTTATTGATACAGAAAAGAGGTACGGTGCTTACATACGTACTTACATTATCACAAAAATAAAATTTTATTAGAAACTAAATCAGACAGGCTCTGGTACCGATAGTAAGATTTAACTTAAGTCACGGATACCAAATCCTCAATAAGACGTGTATGTACGTGCGTGTTTATGTATGTGCACGCAGGCGTGTGTGTGTGTGTGTAATGTTATAGAATAGTGAGCCTCATCAACGCCTCAGTTGTGTCGTAGTCCTGTTCAAGTAGCCAGGCCATTACTTTGGTTTTACATTCTCTTTTAATAAGGTGATGAATCTGGCAATGGATGTTGAAGGTGTTGTAAAGATGACCTGCAATAATACGAAAATGTCTCTTTGCAAGGGCACTTCTGAAAGTGACCGTAGGTCAGATTTTATAAGGTCTGCGTTTTTGATGACTTTTTGAATCGTATTTTAGAGAGTTGTGTTTACGCAACACTGTATGGAGCACATAGATTTTACGGACGGTGAGAAATTTGCATTCAGAGTATAACAGACTGATGGGGTATTTAGATACCCCATCAGTCTGTTATATTTTATTAGAATGTCTGCAATTTAGAATGTCTGCAAATCATGACCTATAAGACGGCTTTTTGAGCCTGTTCGAGTTGCAGTAAGACCGTCCTAGCAGCCCCTCCCCAGACAGGTATACAATATCTTACTATGGACTGGCAGAATGAGTAATAGACCATTTTAAGAGTGTCCTGTGTCGCCGACTATCGTAGTTTAGGATGCGTGATTGCTTTTTTGAAGAGTTCTGGGTAGATACCTGTTTCAATGGCAATATTGCAGATATGAACTATAAAGGGAACTAAAGTGTGGGAGCACATTTGAAGCAATTAGATTGAATCTCATCCCAGCCCACTGCTGAATCCTTACAAATACTGTGAATTATGGTATTCACATCAGATTCATCGATTAATAATAATACTAAAGTGTTAGCAGGCCCATAATCTTGGGAAGAAGTAGGTCTTACTTGATGATTGATACTATGTTTTTAATAATATTTTTTACTATATTCCATGTTGCTTAAGCGTTGGATTTGCCTTTTAAAAAATCATTATTCTCATGAGCGTGTTTAAGATTTTCTAATAATTTGTTGCAGAAATTACGATATCTAAGTTTTCTAAGTTTCTTTTAATGTGTGGTTCTCAATGTTTCTCCTTAACGTGGTCCCATATTATCACTATTACGAATGCACCGGAGCAATCCTGGTGTTATCCATGGCTTCAGGTGCATATTAGCACATTTGTGTATTGAGTTAAGAAGGTGCTATGTTAGAATGTTTAACTTTTATATATGTACTTCAAGTGATTTCTCCGACAATTAAAGAATGGTTTTAATTCTTTTTTATTTTAAATTTAGTCAATTTGATCATGGGATAACAGGGTATTAATGAATAAGTTTTTAAAATGGACATTTTAACGATTTGAAGTATTGCACAAATGAATATTGGAAAGGTGCATTGAAGGTGTTTATCAATTTTTTTTGGAAGCAAATTATTATACATAGAACTTAATGTCGGGATCTCCGTTAGAGCAATTTCAAACCCTTATATAAGACAAATGCGAGTTTGACTCGCGCACCGAGAGGTCCAGGTAAGCAAAAGCAACATCTATGTAATAACAAGTATATTTTTTTTATTTTTTATTAAGATACATTTGTAATAAGCTGTACTTCTCATAAATACATGACATGAAATAATTTCTTCAAATTTGAATAAAAAATATATACAAAATTATAATATAAAATTAAGTGCAATCAATTCAATTAAACTAGTAAAACCCGACTACATTTTAATTTACTGACGTAATCTGAAAATGTTATAGTGTATGTCTCTTCCAGTATTAAAACGATTCTAACAGAAAATTTATATGTATAATAAGCAGACGTAGCAGTATGTATTTGATGTAAATTTTAACTTGATACCTGGCTTGCTGGAGAAAAACTGTCTTTACAGACAGACAAATAGACGGACAGGCAAACAGACAGTTGGACAACTAAGATATCCTATAAGGGTTCCTTTTTGTTTTCATGACAGGGGATTTTGTTGTCGTAACTACGTTGCCGTATGCTTTTAGATGGAAGTACGCTCCATCAGTGCTGAAACCTGTGGCTGGTATAAGTCCGAACAATTCCTCTGAGCAACCCCCATGATACAAACGATAGAGAATGCAGAGTGAACCTTCATCTCTAGAGAACGTCAAGTAGTCAAGCCGATTAAATATCATGTTCTTCCTCTTAAGGAACCGGACCCTAAAAACATCAGAATAGATGTAGATTGGGCTGTCGTAATCATCTTTGTATTAAAAATAAAAAAAATATACGTATTATTATTTCTTCCCTCGCCAATTTCAGCTAAGGTGGCTGCTGCATGTTTGTTAAGGCGAATTGATGATTAATTTTCAACTCTGTCAAGGGCTGACATTTCTATAAAAGGTATTAGACGTATGTTTAAACCTTATTTATCTAGGTTTCCGTCCTTCATGCAAATAAATAGTATTTCTTATGTTAAAGGTGCAAATTACTTAAAGAACACGTTATACACAATATGTACCTATAACATGGTCTTCTAACAATTTATTACTCGCTCATGTCTAATATTTACACGTGAAAGTAAAATAGATAGCAGGGCGTTAAAGAGGATCTGGATGGCTGTAATGAAATTTGGGGATGCATCCCCCACGAAGGTATAAGAAGATTAGTGGCGTCCGTAGCGCCAAAAGATTCCAAGCTAAGCCTATTAATGCAGTGATGCATTGCAGGAGAAAATCGAACAAGTATGTGTTATACCTAGTGAAATCCCGAATTTGATTTGAATTTACTCTTTCTTACTTAAGTTTATCTCTTAAATTCTGTAAGTACTTACACTTTAGTGTAACTTTAGTGTAAGTACGTATACTTACATGTAGTTGCTCAGTCGGATAAAAAAGCCATTAATGAAGAAATATTATAAATAATAGCAGTTAAATTTTGGTATGTATATTTAAAAGATTAGTTTTTTCATCCCTTCCTTCACCGCCCAAATCTTAGAAACAGCTGAAACAATGAAGATCAAATAAAGCTCAACACTCACGATTGAATTACCTTACAAACAAAGAAAACTCAAAATCGGTATAGTTGTTTGGGAGCTACGGTAGGGAGACGCACAAACAGACATGTTAAACTTATAACACTCTGTCCGGAGTTAAAAATGAAACGATAATTACATGAAACATATGTATGTATATCGATGCTAATTCAGAATTATTTGTTTGCGTGAAATGGTTACATTACGTGATAATAAATATAATATGCTAGGTCAACGATATCTACAGCAAGGGCTTATAAGAACGTCATCACACTTAAAGTCCGTTACAAATAATTTGTTAATTGAATGAAATTGATGGAAAAAGTGAATCTGTCTGAAATTTGAATTGTAATATTCATATTATATAAATTTTCTACTTAAAACTGACTTGTTAAAAGTTGAAAAGTTATTCTTTTACACAATCCGATATCAATATAAATATTATATACTACCCCTGCTATGTTCATGATAAATATACAGTTAAATAAACATATTTCCATTACTTCACGTTTTTCCATTATTTTAGTGAAAACGTTATATTTGTTATCTGTACGTCAGGTGCACCTTTCTAAATTGCTAGTGAACGCGCTTTCCTGTCCCAAATACGACTGTCAGACCCTTATCAACCTCTAATTATACATTACCGTCGTTTTCATTTGGACACTCCGATGTAGTGGTAGATTTCTTTAGTGACAATTTATGGGTGGCATAGCTGTATACACTTTTTACATATTGGCTTTGAACATCGAAGTGGAATTACATGTATTTTTGTGTTTAGCTTTAATACTATGTGTATGTTACTTATTTTATTTGTTTGTAACTTAAATGTCTGTGATATATTTTTCACATTAAGATAAGTTTTAATTTGTTTTGTACAAATATAAAAATCAGATTTATAAGTAACAAAAACCTACGTTTTATTCAATAGAATAGAAATTGCATGGAACTGCCGCTTGTTTGTTTGCTCTATTATTATGTTTTTGTTTTGTTATAAGTGTTAAAGAGACTGCTTGAATGAAGCATGGAATATCAAATTTAATGGACCTGTAAATATTAAACTATTTACCAGTGCGCTTGAGGATTTTTTCAAGTTATGGGATAAGAGTGGACGGAGAATTAATAGAAACGTTGAGTATATCTCTTAACTTTGATTGCGATTTTCGATTTCATCGTCCTAGTAGTAGAGTCGCTAGAACAGTTTTATTAGAGCGTTGGTCTTGATATGAACTTATACAAAAAAAATGATTATGTTCAACGATCATGTCACCCCCGGACTGATTGAAGCTATGAATGTTTTCTAACTTGTCTTGCTTGTATATGTATCCACATACATGTAGTTGTGTGCAATACATTATATTGAGTGGCAGTCGGCTGACCACATCTGCGGAAGGGCCGATAGCTGTTGGAGCAAACGAGTCCTAGGTTGGAGACCGTGACTTGGTAAATGAAAGGGAGGACCGAGCCTGATAGACTGAAGTCCTAAAGAAGGTAGCTGGGATAGACTGTATGTAAAAGGCGGAGGACCGGGTGCTATGGCGTACATTTTGAAAGGCCTATGTCCATCTAGCAGTGGACTGCTGTAGGCTAATTGATTAATTGATTGGCCTGTAAATATATACTTTGTTAGTTTATGTAATTCATTGAAATAAAAGTCATTAAAAATATTACCGTGAAACGAATCATTTCTGTTTATGCTGTATATTCTTGTTTTGTATTGCTATGTATTCTTGTTACTCAAAGACTTTGCTATAAAGGTATACTTAAATCATTAGACACTATGGCGTCTTTTGAACAACGATGTGTCTATACCAAATCGAATTACTGTTACTATTAACCGTGGTACTATACGATTGTTTGTGTAGTTCACGGTGGAGTAGAACAACACCACCCAATCTCGCCCCGGCGGTGTCGTAAAAGGCAACTGAGGAATCGGACTGTTATCTATCAGAAAGTATGTTGACGGCAACTGACTTGCCCCCTGTTAACTTAGTGGGACCAAATTATAATTGGCAAAATGTGGGTATTTAATGCACCTCTGCCTACCCCTTAGAGGATTAACGCGTAAACATATGTTTACTATTTAGATTAGCTAATGAAAATGTTGAAATAAAAAAAAAAAAAAAAATAGTTTATTAGTGATGAATTGAATTTTGCGAAATGATAACACGCATCATAAAAAAATAATATTAGATGTCACATTTTTACGACCATCAGCCTTTTTTGTTGAAAAGTCGTACACCAAAAGCTGTTGCTTTTTACGATTAGTACAGCCTTAAAACAGAAGTTATGATGTCATTAGTGTTGTATTATAACGCTTGGAAATGAATTATGCCATCCAAATATTTTTATAAAACAAGTTAATTTTCAAATTAAGAATATTGTTGCTTTTTTGGTAGCTTAATTTTTAAATTAATTTAGGTGTAAAGGGCATCATTATTCAAAATATGAAGCTTGTAAAACTATTTATTTTAAATTCTTATTGTAACCGAAGCTGCTACAACAGTAAAAATATTTCAATGACTCCAATGCGCCTTTTTTTTAACGTTTGGAAACCCCCCTCCTGGGACCCGTAGAGTGGTATGTCGGATTCGAACCGACTAAAACCACACGATGTTCTGTCACATGTTCCGTCCTGTTGCCGGGCTCTCAAGTGTATCCTTGAAAGGAAATCCCTGTGCACCCCGGTAGACTTGGCCGCCTATTGAACAACAGACGACCCCGCTGTAGTGTAGCTTCACTATAATTACTAATAGTGAAGCTATTATATATTATATAAGAGCCCTCGGAACACGGCACCGCCGTGACGGGCTGCTTCTGCTAGAGCGGCGGATAGCCCTATCCGTCGCCCTCAGGCCAGTGCTAATGGATGCCGGAAATCAGCTTGCGCTGTCCGGCATCTGGTGCGTCTTCTGCGTCTTTTCCGTTCCCTTTCCGCCACCTTCTTGGCGAGCATCACCTCCTCCCAAAACGAGGTAGCAGAATCCCACTCACTCTCGCTAGAGACCATGGACATAATCATGGTCTTCAACGAGAGGCTACCCACACTTATGGCCGAGGCGAAGTCCACACGCTCCTGATTTTTTTTTTCTTAGTTTTTTTTTTTATGCGATAGGGGGCAAACGAGCAGACGGGTCACCTGATGGTAAGTGACTACCGCCGCCCATGGACACCCGCAACTCAATAGTCACAAGTGCTTTGCCGGCCTTTTAGGTAGAGGTACGCTCTCTTCTTGAAGGTTTGAAGGTCGTATCGGTTCGGAAATACGGCAGGCGACAATTTGTTCCATAAGCTGGTTGTGCCAAAAAACAAAAAGCTTCTGGAGAAGCGCACAGTGGTGGAGTGCCAATCGTCCAGGTGATGGGGATGGATATTTTGTGGCGTAGGACGATGGCACAAACCAGCAGCCGGTATAAGTCCGAACAATTCCTCTGAACACTCCCCATGATACAAGCGATAGAGGATGCAGAGTGAAGCTACATCTCTACGCAACGCCAAGGTGTCAAGTCGATCAGAAATATCTTGGCAGTCGATGATGTGAGTCGCTCTCCGTTGAATGCGGTCAAGAGGGAGAAATTGGTACCGGGGTGCACCTGCGTAGAGATGAGAACAGTATCCCATGTGCGGCCGAATCTGCGCCTTATAAAGTTGCAGGCGGTGGGCCGGAGTAAAATACTGTCTCGATCTGTTTAGCACACCAAGCTTCTTCGAGGCTAATATGGCCTTACTCTCTAAGTGACCGCGAAACTGGACTTCGCTTGATATATCGACGCCAAGGATTCCGATAGTGGCTGATGCAGTTAGGGAAGTGCTCTCAAATTGAGGTGATACGACCAATGGCAACTTTTTAGCGGTGAACGCGCAAACCTGTGTCTTCTTGGGGTTAAACTGGACTAGGTTAAGTCGACCCCAATCTGAAACTTTTGATAAAGAAGTTTCGATTTCAGACACAAGTTTGGATCGGCTTTCGATGACTTTTACCCGAGAAATGTTAGCTAACTGCTGCTGCTAATCTGCAGCATGTCGTTGATATGCTGAAGAAACAGCGTGGGTGATAGCACACAGCCTTGTGGGACACCATAATTAACAGACTTTGAGTCGGAGCATGCACCGTCAACAACGACCTTGATGCTTCTGTCTGTAAGAAAACTGGTGAGCCAATTGCACAGTTTCTCGGGAAGCCCATCAGGAAGGAAGCTTCGCAAGGAGCGCTTTGTGCCAGACCCGATCGAAGGCCTTCGCCACGTCCAAACTAACGGCCAACGCTTCCCCCTTGGTCTCGATCGCCTGTGCCCACCGGTGAGTCAAGTATACGAGAAGATCACCAGCTAAACGACCCTGACGGAAGCCGTATTGTCGATCATTGAGGAGGAGGAGGAGGAGCTGGCAGTTAACAATGGATTCCATTATCTTGGAGAACAAGGAGGTGATGGCTATGGGTCTGTAGTTGGACGGATCCGAGCGATCTCCTTTTTTAGGGATTGGGTGCACTAGAGCTGTCTTCCATGAATTCGGGACTACGCCAAGAGAGTAGGAAAGCCGATAAAGGCGCGTTAAAACCGGTGCTAACTCTGGAGCACACGTCTTCAGCACGATAGGAGAGATTCTATTGGGCCCACTCGACTTATGAACGTCGAGGGAAAGAAACGCTTTACGCACTGCCCTTTGTGTAAACCGGACTTCCGGCATGCGGGTCTCGCACTGCGGTATGGTCGGCTGTGCGTTTCCCCCGTCGTCCAGGGTCGAGTTGGACGCAAAGAGTTCGCCCAGAAACTCGGCTTTTTCTTTAGCGTCGTGGGCCAACGAATTATCTCCTATGCGCAGAGGTGGAAGGGATGGCTTACAAAAGTTCCCCTGGACAGCTTTGGCAAGAGACCAGAATGCACGAGTTCCGGAGGGGAGACTCACTAGTCTCTAGCCAATTCTGCCGATGTGAGTCGACTTCGCCCCAGCAATTACTCTTTTGAGGGACCTGGAGGCAAAGTTAAATTGCTTCTTTAATGTGCTGGTCTTTACATCCCGTGCTGTCGCTGCATTAGCCCATGCTTGGTAACATTCCTGCTTTCGGCGGGACGCCGCTTTGCAGGTTCGACCAAACCAGGGCTGGGACTTGCCACCTGTGGGAATCAGGGAGAATGGAATGAAAATTTCCATACCCTGAAGCACAACATCCGCGACAGAGTCGGCAACGACATTGGGATCATCCGGCGAGAAGCAAACCTGCCTCCATGGGTAGGATGCAAAGAATGTTCGCATTCCATCCCAGTCTGCTGACCTATAGTGCCATACGCGGCGACTGCCTGTAACTCACGGCCGCAGCGAGTGAGCGAGTGGCACCATACTCCTAATCCGGCAATGGTCCGAAGAGCCAAGAGGGGCCTCAACGGATATTTTGTAGCCGTCAGGATGTGAGGTCAGCAGAAGATCCAACAGTGAAGGCACCTGGCTTTCTGCATCTGGGATTCGCGTAGGCGTTGCTACCAGCTGCGTCAAGCCATATGCCAAGGCGAAATCGTGAACAGATCTTCCCGCATGACCGGTTTTGCGCGAACCAAGCCATTCGGCATGATGGGCGTTAAAGTCGCCAAGAATCGCAATCTCTGCGGATGGGACCTGCTGGAGCACTGAGTCTGTAGCCATTTGGACGTGGTCGATGAGTCGGTCCGTTTCGGCATCACCGCTATGGGACCTGTAGAGGCATAGGTAGATGCGGGGATGGTCGTCGCAGTCTACACGTAGCCATAAGATGGAGAGGTCCCTACCTTCAAGATTGCCGAGGCGGCGAGAAGTGATATCATCTCTAACGTACACGCATACACGAGCCTTAGGAACAAAGGAGTGTTCCAGTCCGTACCCAGGGTAGCAGAGGTAGGATGTGTCCGCTGGAGATGATATCTGCGTCTCGGTTAAAAAGAGCAAGGCCGGCTTTGCTGTCTCAAGGTAGTGGTGGACAATGTCGAGGTTCGAATGTAAGCCCCTGATGTTACAAAAATCCACGGTAAACGTGACAGGGGGTGCCATGGTATGCTTTCTCTTGCCCCGAGCAGATTTTGAGAGCGCAGTTGAGCCCCCCCAGAGTACGAGGGGAAGCCTGGGCGTCTACGCTCAGGCATAATCCGTACTGAGGGTGGACGTCCAGGGGGGGATTCTCCAACGCTAGCGCTGGTACCCCCCTGGGGTATCCTTTTTGTTAACAGCGCTATCATTAGGGGGGGGTGGGGGATTTTGGGCCTCCGGAGACCTCACTCATTTCGGGGAAATGCAACGCAAGCGTTACTTCACAACCGGTTTTCTGTGAGGCCGTGGTATCGCACCGGTCGAGCCGGCCCATTCGTGCTTAAGCATGGCTCTACCACTATATAACGCGTGGCACTCCACTAAAGTGTGCAGTGCAGTGTCCTCGCGGTAGCCCCCGCAGTAATGCAGCCCTGCATGTCCGGTAAGTACCTGCGTCATCCGGTAGGAAAGGCTACCATGTCGCCTGTCCAGCCAATCCTACATAACGGGTCTTACTGACTCCAATGCGCCTAAATTATGACAATTTAAAGTAAACTGTATCCTTCTTACTTAATTTTCCACAGTTAGGGTAGAATATTTTTATAAAATTAAAATAGAATCACCCTAAAAATAAACAACTCATTAAAAAAGGCCTATTGAAATCAGTCAGATGGTCCACCTCCTTTTTGAAGAAGGTTAAATATTTTATGTATGCACTTATTAAGGTACTTGAGGTATTTCATTTCATTTTATTTATTTCATAAACAAAAATACATCTATGTCGAAAGTATTAAAAAGCATCACTTTAAAAAAAACAAGGATACATAAATGTAATAAATAATTTTAATTTATTATTAATACAATAGCAAGAACACAAACATGTGATTTCTTTTTTATTGTTACA
The DNA here is from genome assembly GCA_947561695.1 of Tyria jacobaeae. Lineage (NCBI taxonomy): Eukaryota > Metazoa > Arthropoda > Insecta > Lepidoptera > Erebidae > Tyria > Tyria jacobaeae. Next base: position 8,741,088 of record OX387222.1, on the reverse strand, counting down.
TGTCAAAATATTATTATCGATTCCGACGAAATTATTGCAATACATTCTTAAGTTAATCATTTACCTATTTCTTTTTTATCCTTACAAAATTCGTCAATACTATAATAACACTTCTGAATCAATAATGCTATGACTTTATTTCTATTTGACTTCATCAATATAAATAAATTAACGTTCGGAATATTATTTAATTCTAGTGTTGATTTGTTGAATATATTTATAGACTGCACACTTGATGAGCGTTTTACAACATTAAACGTTGTAAGGGTATCCATAATGAAAAGAAGTCAATTTGCATGCCATTGATATGTGACTATGACTATGAAATCAACTTTTACACAACAGATGACTAATTTAACAGATTAAAACTTAATTACTCGACAAATATGTATTTTTTATATATTTTTTTTTTGGGAGAGCCATGCTTCGGTACGTTTGGGACGGCTCGACCGGAGTATTACCACGGCCTCACAAAAAACCGGCTGTTAAACAATGCTTGCATTGTGTGACCGAGTGAGTAAGGTTATCGGAGGCCCACCTCCCTGTCCCTTCGCCTCTTTCCACTCCTCCCTTTGCCTTACTATGAAAGGGGAAGCACTCTTGTGACTCTTGAGTTGCAAGTGTTCATGGGTAGCGGAAGTCACTTAGTACTAAGTGACCCATGCTTATTCGAGATATATTCACAAATTTAAATAAGCAAAAAACAAAAACATTGTTTAGGGTAATGGTACCCTAAACAATGTTTTTTTTTTTTCATATATCCATTACGTATTTAGTTAGTAGTCAGTTTTTAATGGATAGGTGAAAAAAAAACTTTACCAATATCGAGAACCGACAGTACCCTGATACATCTGAAGTTCTCCTGGGAAATTCGTGAGACGGCGAGTCATTGGTGCGTCGCCCCAGATTGCAGCTATTACTTCTAACACCCCTGTGTTTGCCACCAAATAGTTATTTCTACCCTAAATTATTAGCCGCAGGTACGCACTGAACGTATGTGAGACACGTTTAGGGAATTGAACAACAGGGGAAGAAAATTGGAATTTACTAGATGATATCTCTACTGCTCACTTATTACACTTGCCTTTTTACTATAGGCGTTTATAGAATGACGTTAATTTACTTATATTGATGGATTATAAATTGTTTATTGATGACAAAGACATTGTTTTTGTTTACATTGTATAACAAAAGTACTTTTCATTTATATGAATAGGATATTAATTGGTGTTCCAATTTCGGTGTTAGGTTTTGTTTTATTTTCTTTTGCATAGTTGGAATATTAGATGTAAGAAATTAAAGCAAACTAAATATATACATAAATACAAACACACATACGCTCACGCCTTTATCCCCTAAGCGGTGAGCAGAGGAGAGGTATGAAACATACATTTTACCACTAATAATTTAATCCCACTAACGTAAAAGGTGGTTAGCCTATTACCGTCAATCATTCACTGTATGACTGTATATGTACATATTGTCTGATAGATAACAGTCTGATACCTTAGTTACCTTTTACGACGCCCACCACAGGTAGAAATGGGGTATCTGTATTCTACTCCACCGAACACCACACGGAAAACTAAATAAGTACTAAAAATAACAAAAAAAAATACATACCGCTTTAGCAAATTAACATTCTTGCCAACGCATAGCATTTATAAAAGTGATTCACGTGTTCCGCATAACTGCATCATGCGCTGAACATTCAGAATATATGGAATTTACGGAATATTGCGCTTTATACCCGCGTATCTATGAAACAGCTTTTATTTGTTGTTCACTAAAGATTCAATGGATTGTAAAGAATGCAATAACGGTAAAACACTGTTGCAATGGTTTCAGTGAATGTAGTACAATATTTACCGAGGCCATTCCGAAATGAAATTCGATGATAGTGGACATGAAATCCGTTGGATTTTTTGGTACCCACTATTAGTTTTGTTTTGGTACCATCTGAGTTTGAGACTTCATTTCTTGTAAAGTTGAGGTTTGAAGTTTTTATGTCAAAAGGTGCTTAAAAGTTGTGTGAAAACTCACAATGGAGGTGAGCATCCCGTTTAAGACAACTCTGCGCCCTAATTTAATTTTTAATAAGATTTATTAGGATTTTGTGTAAATTGTTGTCTGTTTGTCTAGTGGTTAGTGAGTGCAGAGAAGGAGGGTTAAATTTGTGTGGATCACAAATAGTTGTGATGAGTTTGGGTGTTCTTCCTAATTATTGATATGGTTTATTGTTTTATTGTTTGTTGTTCATTGGAGTAAACATATGACAGATAAAAGATAGAAGTTAAATATAATACGATAATACAATAAGTACGTGTACGTGTGTGAGGCCGGGGAGGTTTGCTAGTTTTATATATATTGTTGTTGGAAACCCAGCTCGATTCATTGTGTAACGAAGGCTTCAAATGCTGCCATGCTTTTTTTAATTGCCGGCTCGATCGGAGTATTACCACGTCTTCACAGAAAACCGGCTATTAAACAATGCTTACATTATGTGAGCGAGTGAGTGACGTCACCGGAGGCCCAACCCCCTTTCGCTTCCCCTGTTTCATCTTCTCCCTTTCCTCTACCCTAAAAGGCAGTCAGCACTCTTGTGACTCTTAAGTTGCAAGTGTTCATCAATAGGTGACCCGTCTGCTCATTTTAAAAACAAGGGACAACCTAATCGGCTAGACTCTTAGTCAGCAATACTTACTGGAGTTATAGGTTTGTTAGTCATGTTTATTTTGACTGGACATTGCAATGAATGTTTAACAATAGTCGACTATTTTTAAAGTTGGAGCTAATGCACAAATAAGCTTGTCCTTGAAATTAAAACAAAAACCTTCAACTTTAATGTTCATAAATATAAATTCTCACTATTTTTATGTTGTAACACTTTCTTGAACTATTATTATTATTTAAAATTTACATACACTTACAGTATGGTACTTGATAGGTCAATGTACACTACTGACCTGTAACAGAAACACTTAAAAAACTGAACACCTACTTATCATGATTTAATATGTCAACCATAGCACATGAATGATTTTTATTTGTAGCTAATGTTATCATAAGTTCATTAACTAAATACATGTATTTATTTAGACTGTTCGTGATATGCCTTGAAATACTGTGTAAGCACAAAATTTATATTCTCATTAACGTGATATAGCTATCCGTAATTTAGGTTAATACTAGATATAAATTTTTGTATTGTACTAAGTATGCTCTCAAGGGACGTATTTGGCACGGCATAAATTTTGTAAGCAGCCAATAAACACACGCAAATTACGATAGTTTCTGTTGTCATATTAGATTGTTTTACACGTATATACACATATATATAATATATACTCGCGCAAAACTGATGTAATCTGCTAAGCAATTTTCAATAAAAAAAGTAATACTAAGATAAAACGTGACCTGAACTGTTATAAAATCATAATAATTATGTAATTACTGTAATTTTGTTGGGTACTGTTTAAAAAAAAAAAACTATGTTGAAAAATATGTTGTAATTTGACCTCGTATATCGTAGGTTGAAAGTAGTAATTATGTATTTACACTGAATGTAATGTCCCTATTGCGTAAGCTGTACTTGCTATAATTATGTGTAGTGTGTAGTGTGTAGTGTGGTAATTAAGTTTAATGTACATAAACAATTACAGAAATATATACCTATTAGTATTTATATTGGTTATGGATTTCAATATACGATTCTCCTATTGTCCTTTTCAGGGACTATTTATTTACCAAAATATAAATAATCTAGGTCACTTATGTAATTTAACTTTTTTTATGCGATAGGGGGCAAACTAGCAGACGGGTCACCTGATGGTAAATGACTACCTCCGCCTATGAACACCCGCAACTCAAGAGTCACAAGTGCGTTTCCGGCCATCTAGGTAGGAGTACGGTCTGTTCTTGAAGGTTTGAAGGTCGTATCGGTCCGGAAATAACTCTACATTTTCTCTATCTAAAAATCACGTTTTCTGGTCACTAAAAACACGATGTCCCAATTGTGATTGGTATTTTTTTAGTTTTAAAAGTAAAGCATGACATGCTGCGGAAATATTGTACATTCACGTCTATTTTATAGATTTCTTTCAAGAACTTTCAATCATCAAGATTCATCAAGAACCACTTTCTAAATCTGTGCCGTATTTTATTTCAGAATGCTCTCGTAGTAAGAGAAATATTAAAGAAAACTTACTGTAGAACTGAGCACGGTTGAGCTTAAGTGCTATATAATAGCGTTCCTCCTGCAGTTACGGCGTTTTCCATTCAGTATGGTTATTAAATAAGCAGTGTTCTACTGCACTAGTTAATGTACATATACGTATCTGCTTATACTTAAAGTATTAAGTTTTTATAACAAGAAATAAACAAAATAAACATTTGTCAGACGTCCTCGAGTTATCGTTCACTTTTCCCTATCCATCTATATATATATGATATATAAGCTATATCTTATTCCTTCTATTACCTATGATTGGCAAAATGTCTATGTTACTGCCTATGTACGTGTGTGTATAATGTATGTATGTTATACTTCTGGTTCATTTTATCATTCAGATTTTTAGCTTTCAAAATGGATCAACAAATAGTTCCCACGTAATAAAATATTGAAATTTCAGCAATATTACCTTGAATTAGCAATTGCAGTGAAAAAAATCGTTACATTCCTTAAAAACTACCTATTAGAGCAAAGCAATAGGTTGTAATCCATTTTCGATCCTATTAATAGATATAAAAATTGTAATCGAGTGATACATAACATGTACGTATGGATAATAAATCATTTGGTTAATAAACACGGGGAAAACTAATGTAGAAATGTGGCTAAGCTAAAATAAAACATCAAATCCTTCTGTTTGAACTAAATAATTGTTTATATACTGTCCTTGTTTCATTATTATAATCTACGAACTTTGCTATATGAATGAACTAATTTACTTTTATAACGCATTCACGTAAATAGTTCGTAAATGTAATTTACTTTGTATATGAAAATATTGTTGTTGAATATTTATGTCTAAATAAATACGCAAAGTGATAAAAAGTAAGGAGAATGATTTCCTTTTTATTTGTAACAGAGTAGTAAACAGGAGTGATGCAAGCTCGTGTATTTCATCTAACTAAGCTCAGCCCATTGCATGATAAATTGCAGCCACAAACCAGTGAACAGAATGGCATTTATATCGGCTCTTGTACACGAGGATTAAGAGGGGAACGTCACCGCCCTCCTAATTTGTAATGGCCATAACACACGGATAATAAATATTCATTATCATTTTTTGCAGTACTTGCCTAATGCACACATCAAAAGTGTCTAGGGATCAAGTACTTTGTAGAGTATCTCCGCAATAGTGGATTTTTATTTTAACATTTTTGGATCATTATTGATTCTTTTTAGCAAATTTCACTATTTAAGTAAAAAATAAATAAATAAATTTAACATGGAGGACGATCTCGCATCACCACTAGCAGACAGGACATTCTAAATACTGCTCGACGGAATAAGAGAAGATTGTTTTAGAAGTGATCATCCCTTTGCTAAGCTTGTTGGTTTTGACTTGTTATAAAGAACTTGTGCGACCATTTCGCGTCAATTGTGGAAACACAGATTATATTTTCTTTTTCTTTTTACAAAAAAATAAAATAAAAAATATCCTTATTATTACCTTTTTGCCGTTTAATTGTTGAAATTAACTTAGGTTAATTTCCTAGTTGCAAAAAATGCTTTTATTCTCAATTAAAAAAAAACTTAAAGTTAAAGAAAAAATCTAATCTGAAGCTAGCTGGGCTAGAGTTGGTAAATATCAATTGGATATTTTTTTATAGATAAAATGTACTTGATCCCTAGACTACACTTTTGATATGTGTACTTATAGGGAATATGTTTAAGTGACAGAAACTGAAGTCATTCATTTAAATAATAAGGTTTTAAGACAATTTATCCAATTCATGTAAACAGGAGTTTTCATTAAGCAGTGAACGCCCTTGGGCCAGCAGTCACCATCTCGATTGATTTCGATGGTAAAATAAGCATAAATCTCAAGTCTCTCTAACAAAATCAAGTATTTAAATCAATAATATATTAATAAAATAAATAAATAAAAAACAGGGCAAGCTAAATAAAAGCGTTTAAAAAACCGAATTATTTCTAATCGAAGGCATAGCACAGACTGCATTGAATTCAGAAACCAATTGGGACAAATTCGATTTCGATTTGTAATTGTGACCTCAATACTAGAGCGCCATAATACTATGATTTTAATAAATTATTTGGAGTATGTCGTTTTTAAGTTTTACAAGTAGTTTAAAAGATTAATCTATAGTATTCTAATAACACCTTTTACTACACTCGTCAATCGGACACTGGTTTTCACTTAATTTTGTTCGAAATACAGCCCATAAATTAAGTTCAAATTACAATCGAGTTTTTAAGTAAAACAGCTTGTATGCACACAATAGTATGTATATTACATACACTCACACTAGCATCTCAGAAGGGGTAGACAGAGGCGTAATTAACGCCCATATTTAGCACATTATCATTTAGTCCCATTTACATAACAGCCTATTGACGTTATTCGGTCACTTTTGGGAATTAGAAAGGAATAATAAGAGTATATTGACAGGAAAGGTACGATAGTGATGATATTGCTTATACAGATAGATTAGGACATGCAATAGCTTAAGCAAGTCAGGGTTGCATACCTATAACTCAAACTGGCTGGTGCCGGGAAGTTCAAGCCCTCTAATATTGTTTGTTATGTACAATGCTAATAATCAATTAATCAATCAATTAGCAAAAAAAAAAAACAGCAGTGGACTGCAGTAGGCCTCCTCCAATGTGCGCTATAGCGATCGGCCTCCCGCCTTCCTTATCCAGTCTATCCTAGCTACCTTCTTTAGGTCGTCGGTCCATCTGGCTGGGCAACAAACGGTAAGTTAATAATTATGGATCTGATTGATTGTATTATTATTGCAAGAAACGTGTTTTTTTAAATATTATGGGAGTGATTAAACTGCTGTTAAATTATTTATATTAGTAGCGGGTAAAAAGAAAATCTGCAATCACACAAATGTATTTACCCGTGTGCAACAGCCTTAATACGCTGGTATAATGTTTATATCTTTATCGAATATATGCAGTTGATCACCCTCAAATCGGATTTGTGCCACTGGCGCGTTAAGCTGCGCTAATTTCCGCTATCGTTTGTATATTCTGTTCGTGTGTAATTTTACATTCCAAAATTATTTAATTTAGCCTTGCATATTAAAATTCATGAATATCCATTTTTTTTTTCAGGACAGAGTATGTTGTGTGATGGAATTTTACTTTTTGTTTAAGTTTAATTTATAATTATTCAATCATTACGCTATATTAGAGAGAGATTGGTGATTGTATTTTATGGCAAACAAACACCAAAATAGTTTCAAATTCTAGAAGTTTCATTTTTATATTCTCTTCTGAATGCTATCAAACCAGTATTATTTAATGTCTTTCACAACCGGACGTGTCTTCAAAGTATATTGAAAAATGAAGTATTTGGCTGCGTGTAAGTTTTACGCCTGGTATTCCGAAGATTAATCACTTTAAATTTCTCAGAGGATGGAAAGTCGATGAAGCTATTTTTCCTAAGTCTACTGCCAGGAAATGACACGAAGATTGATGTTTCCCGGCACTCAAAAGGACTGCTAAGCATAAACTTGATAAAGAAAAAGAAAAAAAGATTTGACTTGATTTTAAGAGTTCTTTATAGAAAAGTATTCAGCAAATAGATTGACATGTCAAAACTGGGTGGTGCTACTATCAATCTATTTTATTATTATATAGATAGGGTAAAGAATATCACTTGTTTAAGGTTTTATTTGTGTATTTCGTATATACCTGACATCCCTGACCAGAGTTGGATCTTAATTGTATGCGTTTAAACAGTGAATATAATAAATATTTCAGCTAGATTAACAAACCTTTGTACAATGGTGACGCTGTGCTCGTTTCCCATCTTATCAACATCGATAACTTAAAAAACATGATCTTATTTTTCGTATAAAATATTTAAGTTTTTGAATGACTGGCTAGTATAGACGGCTGGAAGCCTTTTAAACTTGACTCTGAACACCATGTGGGCTTAATCGGTTTGACTTCGATATAATCGATTCGACTTGCTGACGGAGTAGAGAGAGATATGTATTCGGATACTTTCATGCGTAAAAAAATCTTTTGTGTTTATAAGAGAGCACAAATTACTTTTTTATTATTTTATTTTTAATCATATTTTTTAGGCTTCACTTTAGTTTGTACGTATATTTATGCGCATAAAAAGATTATTTCCTCTTTGATCTACAATAAAGAGTACATAAATGCGCTATATGTCGCATTAATTATATTCATAGTCTCATTTGATTATGTTAACTAGATAGATAACATGTTGGATGATATTGTGAGTTTTAAACCGATAAATATATAATAATAATATCCGGGTTGAATATTGCACGTTAATATTTTATTTTGTGGAACGAAGTTCCTTATGGGGCCTTGCGGAGGGGTACCATAGCCGGCATAAAACGTCCGTAACGTTGAACAAAAAAAGTAGAAGTTTTATCGATAATACTGCCATCTAGTGTTTCTGTTATGAACTGCAAATAAATTTAGGGATTTTTGTTTTGAAACAAAATATGGTGTAATACTACCATCTAGTGAAAGTATTACAAACAACGAAAACTTGAACCTTTCCTTATAATAACGAACTTCGTTCCTATCTGGTGTCCCACGACACCACACGGCTTTTTTTTTTTCAATTGGTTGATACATTAATTGCTGAAACTCTAATCAGGAAATTATATTACTACGGTATTAGAGATATGGCGCTGGATCTTTTAATGTCTTATCTACAGGATGAGGAGAGAGAGATATATATAATAAAAGAACATTTTCTATATTTCCATCTTCTTCCTTTTTAACTTCTTTTTTCCTGCTTACGGTTACCTTATTTTAATAGACTAGTTTTATTTGCTTTTAGCAACATAACAAATGAGTGGCCAGAACCTTCTTTGCCTGATTTTTTCTAATTTTTTCCATTTGGAAACGGGTGATTATAGATCAACTGAGGCAGGTTTTTAATTATTTTATCTGTTTAATATTAATGTCACATTTGACATGGCAACCTATAGTTGTTATATTTTTTTATATAATTTAAAGAAAAAAAAAAGAATACTAGCAACGTGGTTCACATTACCTACTAAATTATATTAAATAATTCTTGGTAACCACCCCAGCTAAGCTAAGTGTTTGTGTTTGTGTTTACGACGGTAGTATACTGGGCGGGTTGCGGTGATGCTGTTGGTATTGATCTATAATTGTAAATATTTTTTAAATAAGGGATTTTAAATAATTGTTGAGCAATTTTATGAAATAAAGATATTTTATATGAATTAATTTGAACAATAATTGATAAGAGACGTAACAATTTTTTTTTCGTCAGGGATCTCTTAGTTTTGTTTTTAATCTATCTATAATAGTTCTTATTTTTGTACTTATGTACCTCAACTAAAAGTAAGTAAAAATACATAGTTCATGGAGTATATCGGTATTTGTGTAAATGGTAGTATTACCCACGATGTCAATTATCAGCTAAGTGTGAACCCGTGTTCACTTTACGAGAATACAGGATGGGAAATAGAATAGTCTTGGATGCCTAATTATAGTCTGGATGCCTTAATAAATAGACATTTTTAATGACTTCTCTTTGTAGGCGCATTTTTTCATATAAAAATCTTAAACGCATTTTTTTACATAAAATCTCTTATTAATATACATCAAATAATATCTATGTTATTAATATTATTAAAGCAAAAGTTATGTATAGAGAGACAGGTTATAGCAATTAAACATTTCGAATAGAAAAATCTGTGTAACGCATTTCTAGTTCTTATCACATAAAAATATACTCGAATTAGTCTTACAAATACGGTTAACCGTACAGATACTTAGCCACTCCGTTTCATTTGTTATGTAACTTTTTATATTTAGCAAATATACGGTTTTACTCACTTGTGTATCTCGGGGATGCCAGGCTAGTTTCGGTCTCGACAGGAGACCTTCCCGAAATACACACGTGAGTGAAACCGTATATTTAATTAAATATTTATATTGCATTTTTATCTGAATGTTATATTTAAAGTAAAAAATAAGTTATCGGCAAATCATACAAACACATCTTATTGGCTAAAAAAAAATTAGGTATATATACACAACAAGAAAGCGTGTGTAATTACGTCTAAAATAGATTGCTGTAACAACACAGACCGTGCTACTTAGTTCAGTAACGGCAAATTAAAGTAACTATAGACGAAAGTAAATAATTATTAAAAAGAAATGTATCGGGGCAAACGAGCAGACGGTCATCTAAATAACCCGTATTATTCCGGTCGAGCCGGCGCGAACGAGTAATGTTTAAGGGGTTATATCCACTTGCGAGGCAGAAAAAACGCGTTTTTTTGTGAATTTTTTCCAAAGAGGCATTTTATTTTATACATTAATGGAAAAAATGTACTTAAACAGAATTTAATGTACTTTAACAATCAGCGGTTTATTTAAAAAAAAATTGGATCCCCTAGCTCCTGTAGATGATCTGCGGAGAGACCTCCAAAAAAAAGTGCTTGGCGGTGAACAAGATATCTCTGGTCCAAATTATCTGAAAACCAAAAACCAAAAATATTTAGTTTTGTAATAAATAAATACAGGTAATGATCGAAGGTCTAGTCAAAATTTTGATTTTTGACAAAATGGCGGCCGTTCAAAAAAAAAATTCAGTTTTTCATGAAAATTTTTCACTTCAAAGTGGCTTAAAAAATCGAAATTATTGTCCAAAACCTTATTCCTTCGATCATTACCTGAAAAATATATCTGAGTAAGTCGTGTGAAAATTTCAAACCGATCGGTTTTGCGGTTTCGGAGAAATTTTGTTCACCGACTCTGAAAACACGGTTTTGAGATAAAAGCGTTTAAAGTTTCGGGAACGATTTACACTAAATTAATTTTTTTTTTTCAACTTACATCGTGTCATCTATTCCAGCACCATAAGAGGAACCCTCTGCTTCGTCGTTTGCCTCCAAAATGTTTAGTTGTTGTTGTCTACGAGCCATTCTCCCCTCGCGCGTCGACCCTTGCGCTCTTGCGTCCGAAATTGAGATGCGCTCTGCGTCCTCTTTACTCACGTAGGAATGAGCATTGGGTCCAAGTGATAATCCCATAGCACTCATATAATAAAGAAGAGATGTTTTACCTTCATTAAAGACCCCGGCTGCAATGTGTGCAGCTATTTCCACAATTTTAGAGCCAGCTGGAATAATTTTTGGAGTTATTTTCCATATCAGCTGATTATAACTTCGAAAAAAAAATCGATTTTTTGAAAATCACAAGTGGATATAACCCCATAAGTATGGCTCTCCCGCGGTAAACATATCTCTCCCAAGGTAAGTTTTTCATATATTATCATGATTATATGATAATAACACATAACTAGTTTTGTTTTTAAAAATGGTTAGGGTGAGGTGTCGTATAGTGACAGATGGCATTCACATTACATCTCTCCAACCAATGAGACTACCGTTAAATAAAAAAGTAAAATTTAAATAAAGGCTGATCCAAGTTAGATCCAAGTAAATATGTTTATACTTAGTGCTGTTTGTAATAATTATTATATAAGTATTTTTGCAACGACTCCCACTTGATGTGACGTAGTAACGTATGTTGTGCAGTTTTATGTAATAGATGTCTCTGGAGGATGTTTCATGTACAGTATTTTAAATTGTTTGTATAGAAGAATACAGGTTTGAACTACAACTATGCTATCAATGCTCACAATAACGCATAAACACAAAACACACCTACCTTAGCTATCCACCTTTGCCAGCAGCTCCTGAGATAACGCTCAGTGCGTAGAATGATAAAACGAAAATTACGACATTATGCAAAGGTGTTAATGCTGTAAATTACAGTATGTTTAACTTATCCTTGTGGAACGTCTATAGCCAAAATTTTAGCAAATTTTGGAGACGGCTATACTCTATATCGACCAGAGAGATGGAGAGGGTAGTCGTGTTTTCCTTCTCCCTTTCCGCAGACTTGCTCCTCCTGTAACATTCTGGTTTCACAGAAGGTGACCACTGCATCCCATGACCTCTCGCTCCCGACCATGGCGCGCACAAGCGCTGGAAGCGAGAGGTCAGGCCCTATCTCTGTCACTAAAGCACTACCCTCTCCATCCGCAGACGACGCACCGGACGTCGGAGAAGGGCCGAAAATACCCAATTCCGGTCTCCGTAAATGGACCCGAGGGCGGTGTACGTGGGGTTCAGTCCACCGCCTCAATCGTTTAGCGAATCCGAGGTTGCAGGTGCTTAGTGTTCCACACGCCTGCCTCAAGGAGTGATGATGGGGGAGAGCGAACATAGTTTCCCACCTTAAAAACGAGACGGGGTCCGCTCCGGCGGACGGGCACCTGCTGGTACCGAAAGAATATCGTGTTCCGCGGCCCTCGCAGCCGGTGCGATTAAAGAACACCATGGTGGTTTAAGCCGGTCAAGTCCGGCACACTCCTCCGCCGGGGTCATCGTCAAGTCCATGAAGATTTCCAAACGTTGAAAAAAAAAAAAAAGGTTGACAGAGCGGGAGACACGTAAAACCCCACCCACCAATTAATGAATAAGGCCTGAACTTTTGAATTCTAAAGTAATCCTTATAAACCTTAGTACTTACGAAAAATAATAGAAATCTATTGTTGAGACACATAAACAGTTTGTACACACATAAACAATTAGAGTTCCATATAACCATTATCAAATATCGTTTCGTATAATACACTATATAATACCTGTTTAAGCTGTTAAAGCTTTTCTAATCCTAAGAGGCTAATATTGCTTTATTTTACACTGTGATGAAAATTTTTATTAAAGTTTATTGGAACGGTTTAAGAGACTTAAAAGTTAAATTAACTCAATAACTTTAAATATATTGCAAAAACAGCTTATCAACAAAACAGACAATTTCGTGAAACATTTTGCGTCAAATAATAAAGTGATTCCTAGAAACTGTTTACGGCGTTTACATAAACGACAGACCATGACAAGGGATCACTGCATATTCAATCAACCCTTTCGATGGTGATAAATGGAAGATGTCACTGCTAGGTGATGGATGCGTCCTTTCATATACCGATGTCAACTTAATCCTTTCGTAATATGGGTAAATACATTACTAGGGTTTTAGATAGAATTTAGAGGCTTTCTTTCTATTGAGTTTAAGGAGTCCAAAGTTTTTTTTAACAACTGCCACACTAAGATTATTTTCATATAATTAAATTAAGTATATAAATTAATCCATAAAAAATCTTAATTTGAATAATTATGTATTATTAAAATTGGTTAGTTATCGATAACCGATATTGGATAAGTTAAAATTGATTACATAGGGGATGGGGATGGACATTTTGTCGCGTAGGACGATGGTAAAAACCTGCAGCCGGTATAAGTTAGAACACGTCCCATGATACAAGCAATGGAGAATGCAGAGTGAAGCTACATCTCTACTCAACGCCAAGGCGTCAAGCCGATCAAAAATATCCTGGCAGTCGATGATGCGAGTCGCTCTCAATTGAATACGGTCAAGAGGGAGAAGCTGGTATTGGAGTACCCCTACATAAAGATGAGAATAGTATTTCATGTGAGGCTGAACCTGTGCCTTATAAAGTTGCAGGCGGTGGGCTGGAGTGAAATACTGTGTCGATCTGTTTTACATTATATGCGTCATGCTTGTTCTGTGAAGTGAGCATACTAAGACAATAATAATAAAATAAATATTATACCTACCATACATGCTAGACATCTGAGCTAAAAATATAAAACAAACATTTTTATAATGGTGATAAGTAGGTACGTATACTTCTTCGTGATCTCAATGAATGGTGAAATTTATTTCTTTATGGTAATAGTAAGTTATTAATTACGTAATTGGATACGGGTAATGTTAAGTCATAATTTATATACCCTTGAGAATCGTTTAGATACCAATTTGATATATGTATAACGTTGAGATAACATGCCCATTAAAACGTTTCACTATCATAACATTATCACAGTGTGTGATAGATATGCATATCGGTCTAGTCGTTAGAGGTCCTGACTGCTTAGACAGAGGTGGATTTGTGTGATCTACAAATAGTTGTCCTAAGTCTAGGTGTTATGAAGCCCGTCGTGGCACACGAACCATTCGTAATGAGTTATTTTTATATAATAAAAAAATCACTGTATCAAAGAATTTTTAAGCTTTGTCGTCTTACTTGTTTCCAGTAGGCTTCTCAGATATTATTAATGACAGTAGTATAAAAAAAATATCTTTTTAACACTCTTTTATCTCCCTCGCGAGGGAAATCTTCTTGTGTCTCCGAGGAAAATAGTCAAACATACAATCAATCATTAAAAAAAAAATATTAAAAATTTCTTAAACTAAACTAGACAGATATGTCAGCTCACGAGACTATCAGCTCAATGGTTCATAATAATATAGTATTATAATGCAGGCAGGCAATCCAAACTGGTATTAACTGAATTATCACCACGTTTATCGCGTAGACTCATCAGTCTTCACAGAACGGACATCCGAATAGTGGTCGGTAGCATTACAGGTCATTTGGCTCTGAACCGACACCTATTCGTCATTAACGCGACCGATAGTCCCCTATGCAGGGGTTGTCTAAGCGCGGAGGAAACGGCCGCCCACGTCATCCTGGAATGCGAGGGCGTGGCTGCACAACGGGCAGAAATCCTCGCAGGCGCTAGGACGCTCCTAGAAGCCTGTGAACGCCCCAGGAGGCTTCTGCGCTTCTGGAAGGAGCTAGGCTGGCTCAACTAGTCAGCCTCCTGAACGCATAATGGACCGATCATGAGTCTAAATGCGGAAACTGAGCCCTTGACCATTACCATTACCATTATAGTATTATAATTATTAAATCGAATAGTGCGTCACTCTTACACATACTTTATTTATTGATATCGATAATGCGACCTACGAACACAATAATTATTCATAACAAGCACTGTATTGACTACATGAGGCATCAATATTTTGTTACCCCTGAATATGTGAGTGAAAACATTATTTATTAAATACAGTATACCAATCAGTTCAATGTATATGTCTTTTTAAGAAAAGGTGTTTGTTAAGTCTTTGGTGTTAATTAGAAGCAGAAATTGTATTTTAAGAATTTGAACAGAAATTTGATTTCAAAAAGAAAATATAAAGCCTTTACAGTTTATAGTTAATTCAGTCAGTTAGTTGCGTCACACCTGCTTCATGTCAATTAAGTCTCTCGTAAATAGTAAAAAAAAAAAAACAGCTATTGGCATATTTTGCATTTAAAATGATAAGTACCAAACTACTGTTTTTACCTTTTTGGGTCAAAAATAATCGTATTGGATTGGCAGTAATATTTTATTGTCTATTAAAGTTGTAATAACGGGATGACGTAGGTCGGGTGGCAACTGAAATGACACTCAAGGTGTTACCAAATTAGTGGAACTAAAATAAACTTTATTTTTACCAGCAATAAGAACGTTGTAGTTGGATTATCAACATTTTAATAATAATTCATATTTATGCCTGTTTATACAGGATGCGTCACGTGGGAATCATAATTTCTGTTCCTCTGAATAACGACGCTTCAGAGTATTAATTTACTCCAGTATTAAGATGAGGAACACAACATTTACTCTTACTTATTTACTTATTCTTTACATGATATGTCAAAACGATTTAAAGTTTTTTTTTTTTTATTTCTTTATACACCTACAACTTAATTTAGAGACAACTCTAGTCACGGGATGCTTTGCAAACATTCAATTAACGGACACAAAGAACACCCAGACTCGGGAAAATTTGATGATCACACAAATTTTTGTACCGCGTGGGAATCGAACCCAATACAGCAGAGGTTCAGCAGAGTTGTACATATAAACATACATACAAACAAACATACATATATATCATATACATATATATACATATATATATTATCTAAAAGTAAAATTAAAATATTTCAAAGTTAATTTCGTCTGGGGCTAAATATAAATAGCTTAAATATTAGTCAATATTACCTTTGAAATATAAGTCGTAAGTATTTTGTTAAAATTAGACTTATATATTTATAATAACCATGAAAATAAATTCAATCATTCAATTCAATAATTCATAGTAATTATTAGAATAGCTAAATGGAGATACACAGAACTATTTTGAAGGCTTTATACTTGTTAACAAATATTCGAATTGTGTATTTCCTCCTATTAAAATTTCCTACTTTTAAAATGAAGCAAATGAAGCATTAGCAAATGAAGCAGAGTCAAGCATACATGGCTGACGTTGATTTGTTACTAAGTTTTTGTTGTCCAATCGAGGTAGTAAATCGCAATTACTGTTTGACGCAGGTGTGATGGGCGTGCCACTTACGTAAGTGTGCTGTGTATGTATGTATATTTAGAGTTACCTGTGTAATATGAACGCTATTTGCTTATAATATATTTATTGTATTTGTTATTGCATCTAGTTCGAGTAAGATTATATGCTACCCTAACCTGCTTAAGCTTTTGATTTCCGTCTTCGGTTTCCCTTTAAATATATTCATATTAGGTCTTCCGGTTAGTATTGAAGGAACGTGTCAAGTAGCCGTCGCGACACGTCGTTACAAGTTACTTAGATATTCGATGCGGCGTGTTTTAGCTTGCACTTTAATTATTCGAAGTCACTTACAGTAAACGCACACAAGTTTTTAGTGTGATTAAGTATGGATAGCGATGAACATCATTTTCGTTATTTACTACTATACTTTTTCGATTCAAGAAACTTTGCAGCAGCAGAAGCTCACAGACTTATTGTAGAACCGTATCATGAATCTACACCATCTGTTAAAACGTGTGAATACTGGTTTCGACGATTTAAAAGCGGTAATTTTGATTGAGAGGATAAAGAAAGTAGTGGAAAACCAAAAACGTTTGAAGACGGTGAATTGCAGGCGTTATTGCACGAAAACTCTGCCCGACACTACAAGAGTTGGCTGAAGAATTAAATGTAGGTAAATCAACATTCCTTGTCGTTTACACACAATGAGTAAAATTTAAAAACAAGGAAAATGGGTTCCACATGTTTTATCAGAATTAGCGATGCAAAATCGAGTAACCATTTGTGATTTACTACACAATTTTTTTTAAAACTTTTTTGTATCAAATCAAATGATAATCCAAAACGTAGGAAATCATAAGTTGATCCTGGTCAACCATCTACATCGACTCCGAAGCGTAACATTCACGTAAATAAGGTATTCTTATGAATTTGGTGGGATAATAACCCCTAACCGAATAATAACTTGTTATTTTAATTTTGTTGATAAATAAACTAAACAAAAATTACTTATTTTTCTCAGTGTTTTTTTTATTTCTGCTGCATCACGCACTATTCTAGAGTAATAGTGACGGTAGATGAAGCCTGAATTCAGCAAATTCCAGTATTTATTTTTGTTTTGACAAAACCTAATCCGGAGGATAATAATAAAGATCCCTTTGCTTTTTAGAAACTGAACTAACGCAATTTTGTTAGAAACGATATTGCTCATTTACGTATACGTTATACGTTTATCCTGAGTGTAACACAGAAGTTCAAACACACAGTTGAATATTAGACAGAGACAGAATACTAAGATGCGGGAGGAGTAATCAACGTACTTCAACTAGCTAGCAGTAATTGTACTTTGGCGATTGTTTCACCAGAATGTTTTCCATTTGTCTAATTAACGATGCTGAAGTTCTGACCTCAATACGCTCTGGTAACAAGATCTATCATACTTAAAGGAATGAAATCAGGTATTTACGAGTGTTGTATTGAACAGGTTTTATGCCGAAAACTTTGTGTTTATTTGATTTACTTTTGTAGGTTAGTTCTTGATAATTCGTGCCTGACCTGGTTTTTCCTTTTTTATGAAGCCTATTTTTTTAGCTGATGGACGAAGACTTTTGAATATACCGCAAATTTTATGCCTCTGTCGTTCTATTTGTAGTCTCTTCAAAGCTCTTGAAAGTAATATTGTACCAGCTGCAGTAGGAGTTAAATTAGGTACGTTTTTCAATTTTATAAGCACTAGTGAAAAAAAGTTTTTGACAAATACTAACTATATAGTATAAATAAAGTCACAGTAAAGGTCATATGATCCCATGGCTTATGTACATAAATATGTTTTGAATAGATAATTTAATATATCCCAAAGTGAATTTAAATCAATTTGTGGCAATTACAGTTTAAATATAATATATATATATTATGTGTACCATAACAGCGTAGTCCAATATAATTCCATCATGAAACCTATACGGATAATGTGTCCGGAATACACACACGCTCTTAGGCGCAGTTACCACCCAATCACTGACAAGCTTCCAAACGTGTAAAGACAACTAAATTATTCAATATAAAGGGCACGGTGTAACCTTTCTTAAAGTAAATGTTATCAATGATCTACGTTGCCAGTTTCAAAGAAACCTACGCCACGTCTACTGCATTAAGGCTTTTGTGTAAGGTGTTTGTAAGAATAAAGTATATTACTATTTCTCGTTCGTTTAGTACTTACCTTTGTAGTGTTAAACTTATTTCAGAGAGTACAGTTTTCATTCCAAGTAAAGTGTTAGTTCAGTACCTTCTATCTTATATAGGTCAATATCATATTGAGGAAATATTATACGGTAGATAGATATCTTTTCGATTTAATATAATAATATTTTATTATTTTATTGTCATTAATCATACTAAATGGATAATTTAGAAAAGTTATTTTGTAATGTTTTTACTACATATTACTAAGTAAGGTTCTTGTGCTGTTGCCTTCGATCGTAAATACTAGTAAAAGTTGTTGCCAAACTTCAAGAATTAAATTATTCAGTGTAAACACTTGAAACATTTCTGACTTTTAACAAAATAGGGTATCGGGTATTGAGATTGAGGTATAGATTGAAAGTTAAAAAGGCAGATTTAAGAGTATTTAATTATTTAAGCATGACATCGCTGGTCAACTGATCAGTGCGGTACCTATAGCATCGCAGAGTTTTAAGTAACAGTTTCTCGATAAACACAATCATGAAATACATTTCATTATGACACAGGGAAGGTATATACATATATGTATTGTTTCATCCACATTGCACTGACTGTAGTCACGGACTGACTGGTTGAACGGTGCACGTCCGCCGTTATCGAATTCATGACTAAGAAGGTTCTTTTTCCACCCACAAATGTTTGATATTTTCCCCGATCTCAAGAACTTCAAAGTTCAGGAAAATTAGAATTAGATTCAGTAATATATTTTTGCACTTCATAACTACATTCCTTATAAAAGAGTTACCAAAGCGGTGGTGAATCTGATGGTAAATAAATATAAGAGCCACTAAAAGCTCCACACCAAAGTTCCATTGTGACATCCAAAACAATCATTGTTAGCGATACCTGTTCATATGAAGTAACAAACAAACAAAGGGAATACCATTAAGCCGTTCCCGATAATAGAAGTAATGTAATTAATTAGTCAACAGAAATAGAGAACGCGTACAAAGCAAGTAAGTACGTTTGTTTGTGAAGATGATGGATTGTTTCATAAAGATCTAAATTTTAATTATTGTTTGTAAACACAATCTGTAAATCTTAATCTCCATTACATTATAATAGCAAATTTTTGCGAGCTTTCATTCGGATCTTTTAAAACTATTACTCTTAAAATAACACCACGTATAGTTGATTTAAAAAAAAAAAACTATAAAGAAATGGCTGCTAACGAG
Organism: Tyria jacobaeae; assembly: GCA_947561695.1. Lineage (NCBI taxonomy): Eukaryota > Metazoa > Arthropoda > Insecta > Lepidoptera > Erebidae > Tyria > Tyria jacobaeae. The sequence continues at coordinate 8,721,210 of OX387222.1, read as the reverse complement.
CATCCAACTTCAATTTATCGAACTGGAAATACAATACAAAACATTTTTTAGTTTCTATTATTCTTAGAATGTAGGTCGATGTAGGTAACGTTGACAGTACAGAATTGCAAACATTCGTTAGGTTTTCCTTTGTTCAGCTATTTCAGAGTGTTAGACAACTGAGAAACAGTACTTATTCAGAAGTTTCAGAATATGAATCAAAACCTAAAATCTTTTTTAGAACTGAAAAGTAAAACTTCATTGCACTAATGATAAACCTCGTATTGGTAAATAGTATTTATTTGTTTATAGGAGGTATTATAGGATGGGGGAACAGGAGAAGAGGAAAAGGAGAAGGGGAGGCCCTTCTGGAACCTCACCAATTTCTCTTCTTCTAACTTCATTCGATATTACATTCAGTGCCGACGACTTACTGTGTCCTTTCGGATTTGTTCTTTTCCATTACAGAAAACTCTTTTTAGAATTAACCCTTAAATATGAAAAAAACCTTCTGAAGAGTGTTTCAGACGGTGTATCCATTTCGGGTTGTATAGAATAACGTAAAGCGATAAAAAATTATGAAATATTTGTGATTTTTATCTATTTTTAGATCTATTTTAAATCTGACAATTCAAATTCGAATTGAAAGCATTTTATCTACGAGATTACGTATATCTAAACAATTTTGTAAATTTATGACAATTGACCCTCTGGATAAATTAACCTCAAAAGTATTCTCAGTTATTAAAATCCTACCTAAGAATTTAGATTTCAACTTGAAATCAGTCTGGAGGTTGAATTAAGCAAATAAAGTAAAACCTTTATTTATAACATGATAGACTAGTGTTATACTACATATAATCGAATGATGATGAATTTAATCCTATTTAGGTTAGTTTAATTTCTTTATTGCATGCATTCACTACAATTATTTTCTTCGGTTCAGCCAAAATTTGGTCGATCAGACAATTATGTAGTAGTTGGTATATATATTCTGCATTTGCTTAAATACCCAGTATGGAAAACCAATGTAAATTTTAGTTGGGTACACTGTTAAATCATGTGTTTAATGCACCTGACTGTGATATCACTTATTAGATATACATAAACCTTACGAATAACATAAAAAGTATCTAATTAACTTAATGTAACGGGCAAGACCACACATCTTATATGCAAAACTTCTAAATTATAATATATAAAGGCATTAAAAACAACTTGTTTGTAAAAGGTATAGTTAAATATTGTATAAATAAGTCCATTGAATTGTACACAAAAACATCAATGCGAGTTCACTACAATCAAAAGCACATCTCTTGGTGAAAGGATTACTAACAATGGTACAGGTTCCCATAAAGCTTTCAAGCTTTCCATACTCCTTTAAGAGATCCAGGCCAAACAAGATAATCCGGGACGAGTATTGTACGTGACGATATAGGAGGAAAACAAATCTGTGAACCGTAACGCCGTAAAGTTATTATGTGCAGTCTGAAGGAAATATTCAGACGTGGATAGAATTTCAAAGACGCAGTGCAGACAGAAAAGAGCTTGATTTTTGAACATTCAATGTACTCCGGTTCTCAGTTACTAGGATACCATTTGTATGTTAACGATTTGTCAAGATTTTGTTAGATTTTATGCCATATTTCAGTTTTGCTGACAATAAATGGGAATAATTTTTTACCAATCCTAAATCTTTGTTTTTCTACAACTCAAATAATATCAGATAATTTGAAGCATTTTACACGGTGATTTAGAAAAAGTCTCTGTATCATTCGAATGTTTTGAAAATAGAAAATGAGCAAGTTCAAATCACGTTATAACTTACTTTACTAACTCCGATGGTATAATAAGATAAATCTACGATAGTTCCGCAGTTTATGCCACTGCTGTTCACTTATGTTAAATATTACGCCAAGGGGTATTTCTTACTTCCAAGTATCATTAAGTATAATTACTACACGACCGAGAGCGTCAACAGCAGGGTGAAGGACGATGACTTGGTGATGCTCTAGTAAGATTCCAAAGCATATACCAAAATCTCATGTCAGATTTGTTGAGTTTTGTGTTGTATCATTTGAAATTAAAAGCAATACTTCTAGTATTCAAGAATACTCGAGGATGATTACACTATACTACTTCAAGAATACTAAAAGTAAATTTAATTTTTACATAACTGTTTATGTAAAAAATAAATTTAGTAAAAAGTAACATAGTTAAAAGTTATCAAAATATGTAGAATATGAAACAGGCATAAAGAGAAGCGGCATGCGATGAGATGAAACTAGAGAGTAACACAAAGTTGTTCGTTTCAATGCAGTAGGCGGGCAAGGCAAATATTCGTTAACTATTCCTTTGTCATCTTGTTTGTGTGATGAGCACGTCAAAGCTAGGTTGCGATGACATGTCGGCAGAAATTCAAAATATGCCACATCTTGCCAAAGAAGCTTAACTATTTTCAGAACCCTCTAACCTAGGTAACATAATGTAAACCTTTTAAAATAGGGTTAAAACAAATTGCAATCGAGAGCTGTGAATGAAATTATCGAAAAGTCTGTTAAAAAATTGGAACCGAAAGGCAATTAAAGGATCTTGCAGAAAATATAATAATCGATGAGTTTCCACATTACAGTTTAAGTCTCCCACATATCAATGTCAGTAATGTACAGCAAATAGAGTTCAAATAGTGCTTTGTTCCGAACACATTCATCGCTCTTTCTACGATATTTATGCGTCTATAAATTGGTTCTGTTTCCCGGAGGCTTCGGTAATGTCCTCGTACATCCATCTGCTTCTAATGTTACTGGATAAAATATTATTCTTTGTATAAGCTTCGAACGTGATTTGATACCTTTGTATGAGTCCCTCAAATTGTTATGAAATTATTGTTTTGTTGAACTATTAAGTAACGTTTCATCTTATGAACAGTTTGTGATCATGTAAATTAGGCCGTTTCAACAAGATTACCAGTTACTTAAGTGGTTAGAATAGCATATCACTACGCGCGGCACTCTCTGAAGCTAACTCAATGACGCTCTGAATGAAACATTGCAGTCTTGTAACTCTCCGAACTATTGCCACGAACTTCGATCGTAAAATAATCTTCAAGATTTATGGTGCATCTGCACTGTCATGTATAAATATATTATTACGAAAGAGAAATTCCTATCGTTACACGCTTGCGTAGAACCCAATCTTTGTTTGAACCCAAACTTCATTTTATTAAAATTTCAAAATAAAATCTCCTTTTTCTAACTAAGTTATGACTTGTAAACTGACTGACTAGAATACAGTAATCAAGCTGAGTAAAATCACATTTGATAAAATAAGCACATGAAAATACACACAAAACTCAGAAATAATTTATTATTAAGCTATATGGCTTAAAACTATATAATTAATACAATTCTTCACTGTAATCTCGTAAGAGAAAATAACAAATTTACCGGTATTTTATTATCAATATGTAATTTTGATAACACAGTCGTCAGGAAATCATCAGGTATCTCGTTGTTTATAAGTCCTAATATCATACGTAAATATGTATGTATATGTACATCACTAGCGTTCTAGGATGAATATTTGTTTCATTCTTTTTATGTCTAAAGAGCTAGTGAAAGGTAGATAGTATGAGCCTCTGCAGTTGCGAAGAGATGTCGCCTCTATGGCAGTCCTCTATCGCCTACATCACGGGGAGTGTTCTGATGAGCTCTTCCAATTGGTCCCACCTTCTCCCTTCCTCTACAGGACTACACGCGCTGGCCTGAGGAGTCACCGTTTGTGCGTCGAAAATATACGTACCCGAACTAAACGGTTTGGCTCTTCTTTCCTGTGCCGATCTGTAAAAGTCTGGAATTCTCTACCAGCGCACGTGTTTCCTTCCCACTTTGATCCCGGGTCTTTTAAGCGGGGCGTGAAAAAGCATCTCACCAGGCCGCCATAGTGTGGGTCACCATGCTGCATTGACTAGACATGCAATGAGGATGGTGGCCACCACTCTTTGACTCCACCTATTGCTTTCCATCAGGCAAAGTGGAGTCACTATGGTAGGCTAATATAAAAAAAAGAAAAAAAAATGTACATATATTTCATTAAATCTCAAATTTAGTTTATTTACTCTGTTATGTCTACTGTACTCTAGACGAGGAATAATTAAGCCCGATGTTGGTAGCTTGAGCGGTACTCTATACTGCCAAACTGTAAGAACAGAAGAAAGGTTGATAAATATAAGCTTATCACACTGTTAAGGATGTTCATATTGTTTTGTTGAAGATAATGAAAGTAATTGTACGTAATAAAATATACGAGATTCATTTTTAGTGGTCTATTTTAAACCTTTATGTTATCCAATTTAGAAAATGTGATTACAAAATGTTAAACTTACATTACTCATTCTCAAAAATGATAAAAACTCAACTAGAGCTTAGATACTTCAATCACTTTTATAGCGATTTATTTATTTAGTTTATTTAGCATAATATATTATAGAGAGTGTGACAGAGTGTTCTATCGTTTGCTTTAACGATAGAACACTCTGTCATGAAATATTTCCTAGTTAAACTTGTAATTGAAAGCTTTGAATATGATTCAATAGATATTTGAAGGTGCGTCCCTCGTTAATTGATTCTACGAAAATCGAACATCAACCAAACAACAGCTTGTATCAGCTGCACAATGTAAAGGCTTATTCGGTGTCCGACTTTAATTGGTACTGGTTTATATTGTTCAACAGGAAAGTGAAAAGAACATGAAAATAATAATAACACTCAAGTACTATTTGTTTACTAAAATAGTACAATATTGTGTAACATATAAGATATTGCATATTAAAATATTATGTATTAACATATTAAAATATATGTACAAAACCAGTAAGGCTACGTTATGGCTAACAGGCACATAATTTGCTTTGTAATCTGAAACCAATCTCTTAGCCATCATATATCACAAACTTGTTCGGATAACAGACCACATTTCTCTTTAAAATTAATCGCATAAATAACATGCTTAAGAGGGATGAAACAATAGGCTTCATTGTTCATATCTGCCAAAGAGCCCCGACAGGCTAATAAAAGAGCTCATTCACGCCACAACATGGTGTCGCAGAAGTAAAAACTACCTAGTTACTCCTATTTGGTTCTTAGTGCGAATCTTAACACACGGATTCTTATATTTATAAATAAATAGAACAACTATTTAGACGTTTAACACGATTAGGCGTATAGAGAGAGACATGCGTTTTTAAGAGACATGCTTGTTTTCTATAATAACTGTTATGCATTAATTCGACAAATCGAAATTCGTGGAATTCAAAGAAGTTCCAGCCCCAACTCATGTGTTTGAAAAAAAATTCAAACGTACCTACAGTATCGTGGGTTTGAGGCAGCGTGTTTACCGAACTTACACAGAAACTTAAAAAGTAGTTGTGTTTCTGTAAATCATATATGTTTGGATGAGTATATTTGATAAAATCTTATCTATATGCCGTAATGTACACAAAAGAGAATTAAATTTATGAATCGCGTAAAACAGATCACTTACATATTTTAACCACTGAAAACATACATCTCTTAAAGATTTTAAATATAACATATTATTAAACAAAAATATTTTGCAATTATTCAATTCGCTATTGAGAAAGTCCATTAAACCTATTTTTTTAAAGTTAGTTTCGGGCTCTTTAACTTGTGATAACTATTACATATCCCGTAAAATTAAAATACATACTATACGTTTTCAACCGACTTTAAAAAAAAGAGAAGGTGCTGGTGGAAAAGAGAATGTTTGATTGGCGATTATCTTTTTTTCTTTGTATGTTATGATTTTTCCGCATATTGTCGACTGAGGGGAGGGGCAAGACGAGAGAGAGGTTTAGGTCCAAAAATAAACTATTTATTTACAAGGTAAACTATTCGTATATCTAAAGAGTTTAATATATATGTATATATATATATATATATATAATATGTAGATAATAATATCAGTTGCTATTGACTACAAAGGGTCGAGGCAACTGAGAATATTGTCTGCTTGGGTCGAGAACCACGGTCGTCAAGACTACGCGTCAAGACTATTACTAATATTGTAGCCTTTTCTGTAACATAATGATATTTTGTATCTACCTAATACGATATTTAAGAGGATCTGTCGATCAATAAAGAGTAATCTTTACTGATCACAGCTAATATTTTTATGTAAGTGAATCCAGAGCTATATTTATGAAATTTTAGTATGAAATGGGCATTCCCACTTTTGTCATTTATAAAAAAATACACCCACTACTATTATTTAACCATTGTTAAGGGGAAACTTATATCTATTTGCTGATTAGGTTCAAGTCATGACAAACCTATGCACTTAATTTGATCAAAATTCAGAGCTTCATATGTACAAATATGACTGATAGTGAATAACCACTGGCACTCTCACTAAGCCAGTGAATATTCTCTAGTACGAGATAACTAAACCAATAATCAGTACAGTTTACCTGTGCAACAAATTCCATGCAAACTGTGGTTAGTATTTTTTTTGCCTTACAGAGCTTAGCTTAGAGCAGAGTTATGTATTTCAGTATCATCTTTATGTTTACACACTGCTAAGAGTTGAGATAGAGGGCTCGGGCCTCCACCCGGCGCCTCCATCATGGTCAACATTAAATATCTGGGCCTGATCCTTGACGGGAGGTGGCTTTTCGACGTGAACTTTCGGCAGCTTGCTCCAAAACTGGTCGGCGCTGCGTCACGGAAGTGCTCACCGAAATTTATCGGTGGACGGCAGAGTTCCGGGCGGGTATCGACATACAGCCCCCACCCGAAGAGGTACGCAAGTGGCGTGAGGCCGCTCGTCGAGCAACGATAGCACGTTGATCGTCCAGGCTGGATGCTCCACGTGCTAGTTTTGCCGCCGTGGAGGCGCTCCAGCCGGTCATCGTCGAATGGGCAGAGTGGCAGCACGGAAGTCATTCTTTCCGACTGACGCAGGTCCTTTCCGGGCAACGCTGCTTCGGAAAGTACCTGCACTCGATCGCTAGGAGGGAATTGAGTCCCGCCTGCCACCACTGCTACTGTAGTGAGGACTCGGCTCAACATACGCTCGTGGTTTGCCCCGCTTGGGCCGCGTAGCGTCGGGTCCTCACTGCAGTCATCGGAGAGGATCTCTTGCTACCGGCCGCCATACGCTCCATGGCCGGTAGCGACAGGAATTTTACCGCGGTCGCAACCTTCTGCGCGAAGGTCATCGCGCAGAAGGAGGCGGCGTAGCAGGCCCGGTAGGATGATCTCCACTCGGACCCAATTCGCCACCGGCGAACGGGGTGGCGTAGGCGCGCTTGCCTCATGCCGGACGCTGTGTCTGGACGCTGCCTTATTGATAGGCTACCCGTAGGTGGTGCCCGCATAGAGCAGGCAGGCACTAGGAGGGGTCCGGATATCTTAACAAAGCTGTTCCCGGATTCCTCCTATTTTAAGCGCAAAATGGCACACCGTGTGGTTTTAGTCGGTTCTATTCCGACACACCGCTCCACCGAAAACCCCGGTGGAATGACAGCCCGAGGGGATTTCCACACGAAAAAAAAAGAGGGCTCGCTTACCACGAGCTATTTGTACATTGCCTAATATCTCTTTAAGTTCATTGCCTTTCCTACTTCTCATCTATCCCTTTTAATACTCTTTAGTTTCCCATTTTTAATTCCCCGTTTGACGATAATAGGATTGCTTCCTATAACGTTGATAGGACCAAATTTTAAAATACAAATTGTTGTGGTTTAATACATCTCTGTCTACACTTTCAGGGATCCAGCCCTGAGTGTATGCATGTATTACTAAAAAAAAAATAGAAATATTATTATATGACGACTAAAGTATCTAGTTTGTTATTTAAACCTTTAAGTTAGAATATGCAGATTGAAAGGTGAAATTGACATGTAACAGTTTTCATCTGTTTTATAAAACACATCATCTAATTGTTATTGTGCTTATTTGACAATTAATATTTTATTTAAATAATAAGGAGTAAATAATATATATTCATTCTGTATGACAAATATTGTCTAGACAGATAAAAAGAAATACTAATTTTTACATAACAATTTTAATAAAATAAACGTGACCGAGAAATATCACTCATAAAGGAAAACAAATGTGTAATAATGTATTGCCTACATTAAGATTTTGTAACGTACCTTTTGTTTGGTGTAAATATAAAATATTTTTAAGTTTTATATATTGTAGTATTATAAATATGAATAAGAAGTAGGTGGATTATTATAGCAGCAATTTCAGTTCAATAAATTTTAGATTTTTTCGTAACTTAGCTTCCTAATGGTCAATAGTGCTATATGTGTGTACATAGATTGTTGGGGCAAACAAGCTGATGGATCACCTGATGCTTAGTGACTAGCGAAGCCCGTGGACACCGGAAACTCAAAGAGTACAAGTGCGTTGCTGGCCTTTTAGGTACGAGTACGCTTTTTTTCGGTTTGAAGGTCGTATCGGTTCGGAAATACGGCAGGTGACAATTTGTTACACAGGCTGGTTGGATTTTTATGTTTTTAATTTCTACTTCTTTTATTTTTAATTTACGCGTATAACGAGACTTACCATATATACCTATATTCTTTCAGTGGTAGAACCATGCTTAGACACGAATGGGCCGGCTCGACCGGTGCGATACCACGGCCTCACAGAAAACTGGTTGTGAAGTAACGCTTGCGTTGCATTTCCCCGAATTGAGTGAGGTTTCAGGAGGTCCAATTCCCCCTCCCCCCTTTTCTCTCCCCTCATCTCCTTTCTCCTCTTTCACATCTCCTCATCCCTCCTCTCTTCTTTCCGCTCCCTGCATCCCCCAACCCTCATCACCCTCAAAGGCGGTCAGCGCACTTGCGACTCTTGAGTTGCAAGGGTCCATGGACGGAGGTGTCACTTACCATCAGGTGACCCGTCTGTTCGTCTGTCCCCCTATAGAATAAAAAAAAAATACCATGTACATATATGTTATGCCAAAGGGTTGGGAAAAAGAGTTTTGGAGAGGGATAATACTTTTGTATAGACAGACTTTTTAAATGGTTTTTTAAGTTAACTTTTAGTTAAACTATTTTGTGGTCATTCCTCAGTTCCTCGGCTGTCTAAACTTTTTACTCTCTTACTAAACTTTTTCAAAAATTGCATAGACTTTATCGAAAACGCTAATACCAACTTTGTGCTACTCTTACTGAGATTGCATTAGGTATATAGAGGTCACAATTTTTTTAACGGCTAGATTAGCATTTTCTCCTTTTTTTGTATTGATATACATATATGTATATTACACTAGACAAGCAATTACATCGCCAAAGCGTTGCCACTGCACATATGGCCACAGCTACACATATGCCTATCAAACGTTAGTTCAGTACTCTATGTGACGCCGACTGAGTTGGATCGAACGACACGCGACAAAAACGGGTAAATGCGCAATGAAAAAATGTGATTCAAGGTCTCAAAAACACAGTAAATCAAGCGGAATTACTTTATTTATTTTTTTAGTATGTATATTCAAAAGAAACGCAGAAATTGATATAAAACATCGAATATTATTATTTAAGTTCAGTGTTGCCAGCAAGACGTCACGTTTGCTTAACAAGTTTTTGTTTTCCCACAATAACGAGAGTATTTGAAATTTAAAGAATGAGTTACTTATTCATCTCTAAAATATTAAATGTTTTGGTAATAATATCTATATTACCAAATATGTCTTAATCTTTAACAAAACTAATTAATAAATCTTATGAGTTTAACTATAAAGTTTCATCTATGATCAATATAAAAATTATATAACTTATACAGCAATTAATAAATATCCAACTGAAGAAGTACCTGAGATAGTTTATTATAGTTTACCAGTTTATACCAAAAAGTGTTATATTATCTTCGGTTGTTTTAAAAAGGTGTATCCTTTATGTTATTCTCACCAACTTCCAAGAAAATACAAAGGTTCTTGTCCTTATATTTACTCTTTTGTGACTTAACAAAAAAAGGTTTAGTGCGGATTTTTGTTGAAAAGAACCAAGCCTCTTTTAAAAAAGATAAAAATATTGTTACGAGGTTAGAGCGGGAACATAAAATGTACTAAAGTATAAATTTCGAAATAGTCTTTCTTTTTTACAAAAATGTAATAATGGTAGGGTTTTAGCCAATAAAAAATATATTATCCAAAGATATGTATGAGTAATTTCTAACATCTTATAGAGGAACTTTATTTTTAACACAATTTTATTAACTTCACTAGTAACTCACTGTGTGTAACTTCTAATTCTCTTTTTGAATATATCAAGACTGAATGAGCTGATCTGATGAAAATTCATAGTCGTTGTTGACGGTGCATGCTCCGACTCCAAGTCTGTTAATTCTGGTGTCCCACAAGGCTGTGTGCTATCACCCACGCTGTTTCTTCTGCATATCAATGACATGCTGCAGATTAGCAGCATCCATTGCTATGCAGACGATAGCACGAGTGATGCCCTTTACACCGGCCGCGCTAACATTTCTCGGGTAAACGTCATCGAAAGCCGATCCAAACTTGTGTCTGAAATCGAAACTTCTTTATCAAAAGTTTAAGATTGGGGTCGACTTAACCTAGTCCAGTTTAACCCCACGAAGACACAGGTTTTACTGCAACGGCTAACCTACGCAGAACGCTGCAGGTAAACACCAAGGCCGTGGCCCTAATCCAGGAGCCGTGGATTAGGAAGGGCAGGATTTGCGGCCTTAGCAACGTCGGAGGTAAACTACTTCTGAACACACACACACACACACTATTGATAACCGTCGTACTTGTATTGTTACACCTAAATACGCGAACACCACCCTAATTACCGAGTTCTGTTCCAGAGACTTAACTACTGTCAGGCTCAATGAACCTTCCCCAGGCTTGCACAGTGTGGTGATGGCGTCTGCCTACATGCCGGGTGACGTGGACATCCCCACTCCTGAGATTGGAGCTGATAGTCGCGGCCGACACCAACGCGCATCATGTCCTATGGGGCAGCAAAAAAAAACAACCAACGTGGTGAGGACTTTGTTTCCTTCTTACTCTCAACCAAACTAAACGTTATCAAGAAGGGCTCAGAACCCACTTTTGTCACATCAAGAGACCAAACAATAATTGATCTAACTCTAGCTACTGAGCACGCGTCATCATACATCTCGGACTGGCATGTCTCAGATGAGTTATCGTGCTCGGACCATCGCTGGATCAAATTCCACACCACCTAAACCCCGACGAAATCCGCGCAAAATGGATCTCCCGCAGTATAAGCGGTTGACAGCAGAGTTGCTGACAAACGCAGGTACGCCAAATGCTCATGAGACCACGGTGGAGATTAAAACCATGTAAAAAACCTCACTAACTCATTAATCACCTGCTTTGAACAGACATGCCCACTATCATCACCCAGGACCACACCAGGGGGTGAGCACCAATGGTGGACACTAGAACTGCAGAGATTGCGGCACAAGGTAAGAAAGTTGTTCAATAGAGCGAAAAACTCAAGACTAGACCAGCACTGGGATGCTTACAGGCAGGCCCGGAACAAATACAAGAAGCGGATCAGAATCAGGAGCACTGATTGCTGGCGAAGCTTCTGCACTAACATAGACACTAACAACCATGCTAACAGAGTTAAAAATATCCTGTGCTCTGAGCGGAAGCATGACCTTGGCGTCCTAAAAAAACCCGATGGTACCTTCACCAAAACAGATTCGGAGACTTCGGAATTGTTAATGACAACTCACTTCCCGGGGTGTCGCATACTAAATGATAATGACACTTGGGAGGAAGGTGAGGTATATCTACCAGACGATTCGGATTGGACCACCGCTAACAGAATCATGAACCACGATAAACTAAAGTGGGCTATCAACAGTTTTCTTCCATTCAAAACTGCAGGACTGGACGGTATTTTCCCAGTTCTGCTAAAATGGAGTGACGATGCACTGATGGATTATCTACAGTCCATCTACAGAAGCTGCGTGGCACACCGTTACGTACCTACGAATTGGAGAGAAGTCAAAGTAGTGTTCCTTCCCAAACCCGGCAAAGGAGACTACACACAACCCAAGTCATTCAGACCTATCAGCCTCACATCCTTCATACTTAAGGTTCTAGAGAGGCTAATAGACAGAGAAATCAGGAGCACGGCGCTATGTACCCCCTGAACCCACACCAACACGCCTACTCTATGGGTAAATCAACAGAATCCGCTCTGCATCGTGTAATCTCATACATACAGGGCAACCTCAAATACAAAAAATCAACTCTAGGGACCTTCATCGACATCGAAGGTACCTTCGATAAAACAAACTTCAACAGCATAAGTCAGGCTCTGTCTAGACACGGAGTTGACTCCACTATTACAGGGTGGATCGACAGCATGCTTAGAGGCAGAGCTATACAATTCACTGTTAACAACACAACAAGAGGAATAGTGGCAAAAGGGTGCCCACAGGTCGGAGTTCTCTCACCTCTCCTCTGGAACATCGTGGTGGATGAGCTGATAACTCAACTCAACGACCGCAAGTTCTTCACAGTGGGCGATGCAGACGACCTGACCATTCTTATTAGCGGCCCATTTGAAAGCACAGTTTGTGACCAAATGAGGTCTGCTTTAAAGGTCGTTGAACAGTGGTGCGTAAAACACAATCTATCAGTGAACCCAACAAAAACGGAGTTGATAATGTTCACAAACAAACGTAGTTAAGGTGACCTAAGGCTGCCTAAACTATTTGGTACTAGTCTGGTTCTTACCACAGAGGTCAAGTATCTAGGAGTCATACTTGACAGCAAACTCCTATGGAATAGACACCTAGATGCAAAACATTAACAATCATTAACATCATTATCTTCTACCAATGCAAGCGGCTCCTCGGCAAAGCATGGGGTCTCTCACCGAAAATCACTTTATGGCTCTATAAAGCGGTAATAAGGCCGATAATCACGTACGGTGCTATTGCTTAGTGGCAGAGAACTGAGCTTAGCACGGTTAGAAACAGGTTGCAGCAATTCCAGAGACTCGTTTGTACGGCCGTCACTGGATGCATGCAAACAACCCCTACTGCCGCCCTTGAGGTGGCTCTCGATCTAGCACCACTAGACCTGTACATACAACAGGAGGTAGCTATGGCAACAATCAGACTAAAACACCTGAGTCTGTGGAATAACCAAGAGGGTCCACACTCCAATATCTGGAATCTACTAGTGGACTACCAACCTCTGATAGCTGCCCCATGTGATAGGATTCCTAAACAACACATCTTCGAAAGAAGGTACTGTATAGAACTACAGGAAAACGATAGTGATAATTCTGGCAAAAATGAAGTCCGGATATACGACGACGGCCAAGATGGGGTCAGGTACTGAAGCCGGGGTGTACTCACTAGATCTAAATATAAAAATATCGCTGGCACTGGGAGAACACAGTTCGATTTTTCAATGCGAATGTGTTGCGCTAATATACGCAGCCCACGCAGCTATGTCAAGAGGCATTAAGAAGTACAACATCCGCATACTGTCAGATAGTATGGCGGTACTAAGGGCAACCCCCTAATGGGCAACACCATGAACTCCGGTCTCATCTATGAATGCCACCAATCGCTAGAACGCCGAACCTTAAGCCTTTTAGGTAGAGGTACGCTCTCTTCTTGAAGGTTTGAAGGTCGTATCGGTTCGGAAACACGGCAGGCGACAATTTGTTCCATAAGCTGGTTGTGCGAGGCAAAAAGCTTCTCGAGAAGCGCACAGTGGTGGAGTGCCAATCGTCCAGGTGATGGGGATGGATATTTTGTCGCGTAGGACGATGGCGAAAACCAGCAGCCGGTATAAGTCCGAACAATTCCTCTGAACACTCCCCATGATACAAGCGATAGAGGATGCAGAGTGAAGCTACATCTCTACGCAACGCCAAGGTGTCAAGTTTATCAGAAATATCTTGGCAGTCGATGATGCGAGTCGCTCTCCGTTGAATGCGGTCAAGAGGCAGGTCAGTATGTCACACAACTGGAGTCCCGACTAGCCGACTCTGAAAAAGTTAATGCGGAGCTGAGAAAAGAGTTGCAAGCGCTGCGAGAAGACTTCAATAGTCAGCGCATTACAAGCAGCGAGATTGCAGTGCAGCAAACAGAGCAGACTATGGCCAGGCTCATGTCGGAATTGGAGGAGCGCCTCATGAAGCGGATATCTGCCTTGGAGGGAATTAAGCTCCGCCCACCCTTAGCATCTAGACCTACTACATATACAGGCGTGACAAGCGCCAGACCTGTAAAACCTGCGGCTTCTTCTACAAACAGGATTACTACCAAGGCTTCAGTGACATTAACAGACTCAGTAACTGGAGCAAATAAAAACAGAAGGGAAAGCCAGGCTAAAAATAAGAAAAGGAATGTATCTACCACTCCAGCTGCACAGCCCCCGAAAGAGTTAGTCTGGGAGGTTGCCGGAGCTCGTAAAAAGAAAAATAAAAGGCATCCAAGAAAGCGGCTAAGGCAGACGGCAAAAGCACCAAGACTCTGCGCACCCCGCTCTACAGCTGTCGTACTAACGTTGACAGCGGAAGCTATGGAGAGGGGTATAAAGTATGCCGAGGTCCTGCAAAAGGCGAAAGCTAGCGTAGACCTTAAGGCTCTCGAGATCCCCGGAGTCCGGTGCAAGTCTACTCGGACAGGAGCACGCCTTCTCGAGATTCCTGGCACCACCTGTAGTGGAGGTGATGGTGGTGGTGGATGGTTTAGAGGCTTCAGTTACCAGCTGCTCTGTTGCATCAGCCCAAAAGATTACAGATGGGCGAACTCTCTTGCTAAGAGGCTTTTTAAAAGCGCAGGTTCGTCTACTGAAGCCGCAAAAAACGAGGTGCTAACGATGATTGTCCGTAGGACATGTTGATGTTCAGTGCACGGCGGAGATAACGGCATGCGATCGGTGCTTTCAATGTTACCAGCCTGGTCATAAGGCCATCTCTTGCGATGCTCCACCGCACTCTTTGTGCGCAGTGTGCAAGTGCGCGGCTAAAGGTAAGCCGACTAGACACCGCGCTGGAACTAGAGCATGCACCGCAGCGAAGCCTAAACGAAAAGCTAGGGGTGCCAACGAAGCTTCTAGATCGCAGCGGCGTGTAGTAATGGACGTCCAATAATGGATCCATATCTACGCATACTGCAGGGAAACATAAACCACTGCGCCACTGCTCAAGACCTTCTGCTCCAGAGTATGGCACAGTGGTCTATAAATGTCGCCGCAATCGCCGAACCGTATTTTGTTCCAGCCGGAGACGTCTGGTTAGGGGGCCTCGACGGCTTGGTAGCAATCGTACGTGGTACGGCTGCAGGCACTTCTTCTCTAACCGCTATAGCAAGGGGAAGGGGATGGGTTGCGGCGGCGATTAACGATATCGCGGTCCTGGCAGTATACTTCTCGCCAAATCGTGTCCTGGCTGAGTTTGAGGACTGGCTTACTCAGCTGGCTCTCGTCATCGAAGGATGCCGCCCTCGACCCACATTGGTCCTGGGGGACTTCAATACCAAGTCAAGGGCATGGGAATCCCCAGCCACTAATGCAAGAGGTGCGGCACTGGAGGAATGGGCCATATCAACTGGCCTAGTCCTCCTGAACCGGGGCTCCGTCCCCACATGCGTGCGTCAGCAGGGTAGTTCGATCGTTGACATTTCGTTAGCAAGCCCTGCTCTAGCGCGCCGCGTTCCAGACTGGCGAGTCTTGGGTGGAGACATTATCCGATCACCGATATATTTGGTTCGGAGTCTACACACTAACCTCCGGTGCATCAGCCGGGACGGTTCCATACAGTCGGCGTTGGGCGCTTAAGCGTTTAGATCGGGAGCTCCTCCTAGAAGCCTCCATCGTACAGGCCTGGGTTCCTGCACCGGACAGGCCTGTTGATGTTGATGTCGAGGCAGATTGGTTCCGTGAGGCTATGTCCACATATGTGACACGGCGATGCCTAGGGTTAAGGCCAGGACTGCCAGACGCCACGTGTACTAGTGGACATCAGAGATCGCTCGTCTGCGAGAAAATTGCGTGATCGCGCGCCGCCAGTACCTCTTGCAATGGTGCCTCTTGCAAAAGAGGTGGCTAAGGTCTGCAGGGTTCCTGGAAGCATCCCTCCTAGGGTATACCCAGATCCCTTGCAATAGACTCACTTGTGACAGAACACCGTGTCGTTTTAGTCGGTTCGAGTCCGACATACATACCACTTCACTCTCAGCTCCGGTGAGGTGATAAAAAAAAGCATTCCAGCAGCCAGATAATAAATCTGTTTAATTTTTTATGTTCTGCGCCGAGATGCCAGATTTACTTTTCAAAACAAAAAAGGAATAGTAAATTAATGGCTGTGAGGTCAAACTTTTTCTAGTAACTGTGTAACTAAAAGTATTGTAATTTGTTTGACATAACTTGAAATACTTAATTTGTTTACCGATTGTATATATAGTGAGCTGGTACACAGCATTCGTATATTCGAATAAATAAAATCAGTCACTGTGAGTAGGTACTTGAGTAAAGAAGTGGTAACCGTAACTGTTTTATCGTTTCGAGTCGTTGCATCTGGAATAAAGATATTAATGTTTGTATTGAATTTAACCAAATAAAACCGTTTAAAAACCAATCAGAAGATACTTCTAAGTTTTGGCATGTTGAGGCTTCAGACAAAAAATATTAGCTGTATAATATTTTATTTGGCTGATGTTACAAATTATATGATTTCTCGTTTTAAATGGGAGCCCAAAGTGGTTATATATATATTACTTTAATCCGCTAATAATCATTCAGTACATGCGTTGTCGTTATTTGCCTTCTTTGTAATAAAAAATATTCTGAATAATAGCTCTTAGGACTTAAATAAATTAAGGTTATAAAGCAGACAAGTAATTAACTTACTGAATTTCTTAGCAAAAATTACCCGTGCTTAGTTTCGCATGAGTTTTACTTAATTAAGTTTGGTTCTTCAAAGGTCGCACAGCGTTCCATAATTCATAAGTCTGAGAACAGATTAGTCATACGTAATGGTGGCCTTTAAGGGCTCTACTAGAAAAAAAATATTCCAGAGAACTCCGATTTTGTTTTAAGACTTTGTGAACTCATTTTTCATTTTTAGAATTCATTTGAATCAGAACGTTCATAGACTATTTTCTGGTAACAAAGTTTTTGGTTCATTTTTAATAAGTATTAGTATGTCCTTAGGTTATTGTAGTATAAATGCCTTGATCACTTTTTAAAGTTGCTAACCGTGAAAAAGCGAAGAAGGTTCTCAAGTTTGGAGTTACGTTTAAAACTATTAACCCTCAAATCAACTCTAAATTATATTGTATTAATTTGGATTTACAAACTCCATAAATAAAATTTCAATCCTTTAATAAACTATAACAAAACGAATATTAAGTGCTTGGGTTATTAGCTTTTATAATATGTTCTTTGAATGTTAGGAAAGGGAAAAGATTCCTCTGTTCATTATAAAACATTTTAGCTATATGTAAGGTCGGCCCACATGAATTTCGAACCAGACAAACTTTTAAATAAAGGTACCCCTTGTGGCAAAACTTTCAAGGCTACTTCCATTAAATGGGTCGGGAGTTTTTAGAAATTTAATACAATCCAATATTCGTATCTTATAATATTACATAATTATTTAACCCAATAAATATACGCTTTTGTAGAGAATTGTTGCAAAGAAGAAGAAGAAAATATATCTACACTTGAGTAGCATAGTTTTAGGGTGACGCCCTGTGATGTCAGAATTGTGTGTATTCACACACAGTGGCCTCTCAATGTCCAAATTTTCTTCATGATCATTAGGTTAAAAAAAAAATGTAAAGATTCTCTTACTTCCCAAACACATTTTCGTTTGCACTTTAACAAGGTTGCTTATCGATTCTCTCTTCCTATTTCCTTGTTCAGAGAAAACGAACATTCCGTTTATGTATGCTGCGTAATCCGACATTGTTGTCGCAGATAACACGATGTGTGCCATGTGTCGGTACATAATAAACGGTTTGCTTAGTGGCTGTCGATCAATACCTTTTGCTGAATAAGAACACTTGACTCAGTGGAGTAATATGCTGAGTTTCGTATGGTCGATTTAATATATTTTATTTTATTTTTCAATGCAATTCAATTGAAGAATATTCTTATATAGTGGGAGACAACCACATAATTAAGGAACAAACAGCAGTTGTTCAAGTAAAATGCATTTATACATATATAAAGCAATTTATATAAAGTAAACAATGCAATAAGGACGAAAACCTTGAACGTTATTTGGTTCCAGGTTTAAAAACTCTTTAATATTCTAAACACGTCACTTCAAAAGTAAATTCATATATTCAAACAGAAACAGATAGGCCTAAATGCCTGAAAGTCTGTACGGAGACGAATGTAAACATTCGTTAGGGATACGCATGTGTCATCTTTGTCAGACGTGACTGGCCTCAAAAATACAATGAGAATTCAGCTTGGTTAAAATTTATGGCGCTCTGTTTCTTTGGAAACAGAATCATAATATATTGGCCCATACATACAACTAATTAAATATACGTTTAAGTAATGATGGCGTAGTAATGTATGATTAGCGTTTCAGCGGATCGAGTTGGATAAGGCACGAAATAAGTTAATTTATTTTGAAGTTAATTAGAATATTGTGAGGAATTATAAAGTATAATCCAAAAAAAAAATATGTTTTATGAAATGTACTATTGCTGTAATTTGTAGAAGTTTGCTTAACCCGGGAAGTTGTAGAAGTTTGCTAGTTGAAGTTGGAAACTGTCAGCGTCCAAGAGGTACCTGCCAAATGGATTGAAATCTAATAATACTAATAAATAGTAGTGCTTTAAATTACTAACTTCTTTAATGACACTTGGAAATGGTTACTTAAAAGCAATTTTTTCGTTGCATATACATTTTGTTTTTATAAAAATCACATATTTTTATGTATCAAAATCTATTCCTTCAAATATATTATGTTCTACATACATATACAGTGATTAAAATGAGATCAATGAAAAGGTTTTCGTTATGTTATTTTTTTTTAATCATAAATTATTTTTTATCGCCTTCTTATTAATCTTTTTAACCATCTTAAATAGAAGGTTATGTGTTCGACTGTATGTATTATAATTTATGTATGATAAAACTGATGTTTTCGCTAAATTGTTGACCGATTTTTATTTTTTATATAAAGAGTCGATGGCCCCATAGTAACCAAATCAGGATTCATCATGGGATACAAGGGAAATTAGGAATAAGTTTTTATCTTGCACATTTTACGATTCAACGTATTGCTCCTAGGAATTCTAAAAGCGCATTGAAGGTAGATATCTACTTTATTTTAAAGTAATTTTCATCTAAATATATTTACTATACCTATAACTATGTATGTATGTGTGAAGTCCTAATCGATGGCTTTCCGGCTTTCGTACATTTTCAATGGGTCAATAAGCTATAAGGCTTAGGGCCTCGTTCACCATCTTCAAGTAAAGTGTTGATTAGTTAATTGCCAGTTAACGTTAATTGGCCAGTAAAAGTAACAAGTAGCTGCTGTCAATTTCACAAACGAAAATAGAGCTTCGAGTAACAACTTGCCGGTTAAGTGAATGATCTAACAAAGCATATATTTCAATCGTTCAAATTTACGTCAAATGTCATTCGTGCAACGTCATCTGTTGTCATTTTCGTGTTATTTAATTTTACCTTTGCCGGGAACAGCTTGAGCGTGTGATTTTTTTAAGTTGCAATAAGTGAATTACGTTTTAGGTGATATTGCTGGCGATTCTGCTGTTGCAAAACTCACTAAACTAAACTAAAAATCTCTAAATTTTAGTTTAGTCCTGTCTAACGACGTTTCGTATTCTGAAAACGTAAGACTAAACTAATTTTGGTTTGACAGAACCAAAATTCGCTAAGTTACTCAACTTAGTCCATATTTAGTCATTCGCTATTCTCCCGCACGCGCATAGCGACTAATTTTAGTAATAGAAATTTGAGGTTCTTTTTTTGGCAAAATCGACCAAATAACTTCGTCAAATTAGTATAATTGAACAACGAATTCTTGATATGAACTGTGGCTGCTTCAAGGGAAAGTTATGTATACTGTTTATGTTACAATTAAATATAATCATGGCATTCTTCTCTGAAGTAATAAATACATTGTTTTTAGAAAACTTCAAGATTGATTGAGATTGGAAGACTTAAAGAGATAATTCAGAAATAAGGAGGAAAAGTTTCGCAAACTTTTAAGCTCTAATGATCTTGGATTAAGGCTACATCCCAAAGTACTCAACGGTGTGCTTGAATTTCCATGGCAAATGGCATTTTCTTCATAAAACATGATGGTATAGTACAGTACAATAAAAAAAATGTATGTATGTGATACTTCTCATGTAATAGAAGTCTTGCATCGTCGTTGAATGTCGTTGCTGACTCTGTCGCGGATGTTGTGCTTCAGGGTATGGAACTTTTCATTCCATTCTCCCTGATTCCCACAGGTGGCAAGTCCCAGCCTTGGTTTGGTCGAACCTGCAAAGCGGCGTCCCGCCGAAAGCAGGAATGTTACCAAGCATGGGCTAATGCAGCGACAGCACGGGATTTAAAGACCAGCACATTAAAGAAGCAATTGAACTTTGCCTCCAGGTCCCTCAAAAGAGTAATTGCTGGGGCGAAATCGGCTCACATCGGCAGAATTGGCGAGAGACTAGTTAGTCTCCCCTCCGGAACTCGTGCATTCTGGTCTCTTGCCAAAGCTGTCCAGGGGAACTTTTGTAAGCCATCCCTTCCACCTCTGCGCATAGGAGATAATTCGTTGGCCCACGACGTTAAAGAAAAAGCCGATCTTCTGGCCAAACTCTTTGCGTCCAACTCGACCCTGGACGACGGGGGAAACGCACCGCCGACCATACCGCAGTGCGAGACCCGCATGCCGGAAGTCCGGTTTACACAAAGGGCAGTGCGTAAAGCGCTTCTTTCCCTCGACGTTCATAAGTCGAGTGGGCCCGATAGAATCTCTCCTATCGTGCTGAAGACGTGTGCTCCAGAGTTGGCACCGGTTTTAACGCGCCTTTATCGGCTTTCTTACTCTCTTGGCGTAGTCCCGAACTCATGGAAGACAGCTCTAGTGCACCCAATCCCTAAAAAAGGAGATCGCTCGGATCCGTCCAACTACAGACCCATAGCCATCACCTCCTTGTTCTCCAAGATAATGGAATCCATTGTTAACTGCCAGCTCCTCCGGTACTTAGAAGACCACCAGCTCCTCAATGATCGACAATACGGCTTCCGTCAGGGTCGTTTAGCTGGTGATCTTCTCGTATACTTGACTCACCGGTGGGCACAGGCGATCGAGACCAAGGGGGAAGCGTTGGCCGTTAGTTTGGACGTGGCGAAGGCCTTCGATCGGGTCTGGCACAAAGCGCTCCTTGCGAAGCTTCCTTCCTATGGGCTTCCCGAGAAACTGTGCAATTGGCTCACCAGTTTTCTTACAGACAGAAGCATCAAGGTCGTTGTTGACGGTGCATGCTCCGACTCGAAGTCTGTTAATTCTGGTGTCCCACAAGGCTGTGTGCTATCACCCACGCTGTTTCTTCTGCATATCAACGACATGCTGCAGATTAGCAGCATCCATTGCTATGCAGACGATAGCACGAGTGATGCCCTTTACACCGGCCGCGCTAACATTTCTCGGGTAAACGTCATCGAAAGCCGATCCAAACTTGTGTCTGAAATCGAAACTTATTTATCAAAAGTTTCAGATTGGGGTCGACTTAACCTAGTCCAATTTAACCCCACGAAGACACAGGTTTGCGCGTTCACCGCTAAAAAGATGCCATTGGTCGTATCACCTCAATTTGAGAGCACTTCCCTAACTGCATCAGCCAGTATCGGAATCCTTGGCGTCGATATATCAAACGAAGTCCAGTTTCGCGGTCACTTAGAGAGTAAGGCCATATTAGCCTCGAAGAAGCTTGGTGTGCTAAACAGATCGAGACAGTATTTTACTCCGGCCCACCGCCTGCAACTTTATAAGGCGCAGGTTCGGCCGCACATGGAATACTGTTCTCATCTCTATGCAGGTGCACCCCAGTACCAACTTCTCCCTCTTGACCGCATTCAACGGAGAGCGACTCGCATCATCGACTGCCAAGATATCTCTGATCGACTTGACACCTTGGCGTTGCGTAGAGATGTAGCTTCACTCTGCATCCTCTATCGCTTGTATCATGGGGAGTGTTCAGAGGAATTGTTCGGACTTATACCGGCTGCTGGTTTCCGCCATCGTTCTACGCGACAAAATATCCAATTATATGCAAACGAGCAGACGGGTCACACACACAAGTTATAGTTGCATTATATGCAAACGAGCAGACGGGTCACCTGATGGTAAATGACTACCGCCGCCCATGGACACCCGCAACTCAAGGGTCACAAGTGCGTTGCCGGCCTTTTAGGTAGGAGGACGCTCTTTTCTTGAAGGTTTGAAGGTCGTATCGGTTCGGAAATACGGCAGGCGACAATTTGTTCCATAAGCTGGTTGTGCGAGGCAAAAAGCTTCTGGAGAAGCGCACAGTGGTGGAGTGCCAATCGTCCAGGGGATGGGGATGGATATTTTGTCGCGTAGAACGATGGCGGAAACCAGCAGCCGGTATAAGTCCGAACAATTCCTCTGAACACTCCCCATGATACAAGCGATAGAGGATGCAGAGTGAAGCTACATCTCTACGCAACGCCAAGGTGTCAAGTCGATCAGAGATATCTTGGCAGTCGATGATGCGAGTCGCTCTCCGTTGAATGCGGTCAAGAGGGAGAAGTTGGTACTGGGGTGCACCTGCATAGAGATGAGAACAGTATTCCATGTGCGGCCGAACCTGCGCCTTATAAAGTTGCAGGCGGTGGGCCGGAGTAAAATACTGTCTCGATCTGTTTAGCACACCAAGCTTCTTCGAGGCTAATATGGCCTTACTCTCTAAGTGACCGCGAAACTGGACTTCGTTTGATATATCGACGCCAAGGATTCCGATACTGGCTGATGCAGTTAGGGAAGTGCTCTCAAATTGAGGTGATACGACCAATGGCATCTTTTTAGCGGTGAACGCGCAAACCTGTGTCTTCGTGGGGTTAAATTGGACTAGGTTAAGTCGACCCCAATCTGAAACTTTTGATAAATAAGTTTCGATTTCAGACACAAGTTTGGATCGGCTTTCGATGACGTTTACCCGAGAAATGTTAGCGCGGCCGGTGTAAAGGGCATCACTCGTGCTATCGTCTGCATAGCAATGGATGCTGCTAATCTGCAGCATGTCGTTGATATGCAGAAGAAACAGCGTGGGTGATAGCACACAGCCTTGTGGGACACCAGAATTAACAGACTTCGAGTCGGAGCATGCACCGTCAACAACGACCTTGATGCTTCTGTCTGTAAGAAAACTGGTGAGCCAATTGCACAGTTTCTCGGGAAGCCCATAGGAAGGAAGCTTCGCAAGGAGCGCTTTGTGCCAGACCCGATCGAAGGCCTTCGCCACGTCCAAACTAACGGCCAACGCTTCCCCCTTGGTCTCGATCGCCTGTGCCCACCGGTGAGTCAAGTATACGAGAAGATCACCAGCTAAACGACCCTGACGGAAGCCGTATTGTCGATCATTGAGGAGCTGGTGGTCTTCTAAGTACCGGAGGAGCTGGCAGTTAACAATGGATTCCATTATCTTGGAGAACAAGGAGGTGATGGCTATGGGTCTGTAGTTGGACGGATCCGAGCGATCTCCTTTTTTAGGGATTGGGTGCACTAGAGCTGTCTTCCATGAGTTCGGGACTACGCCAAGAGAGTAAGAAAGCCGATAAAGGCGCGTTAAAACCGGTGCCAACTCTGGAGCACACGTCTTCAGCACGATAGGAGAGATTCTATCGGGCCCACTCGACTTATGAACGTCGAGGGAAAGAAGCGCTTTACGCACTGCCCTTTGTGTAAACCGGACTTCCGGCATGCGGGTCTCGCACTGCGGTATGGTCGGCGGTGCGTTTCCCCCGTCGTCCAGGGTCGAGTTGGACGCAAAGAGTTTGGCCAGAAGATCGGCTTTTTCTTTAACGTCGTGGGCCAACGAATTATCTCCTATGCGCAGAGGTGGAAGGGATGGCTTACAAAAGTTCCCCTGGACAGCTTTGGCAAGAGACCAGAATGCACGAGTTCCGGAGGGGAGACTAACTAGTCTCTCGCCAATTCTGCCGATGTGAGCCGATTTCGCCCCAGCAATTACTCTTTTGAGGGACCTGGAGGCAAAGTTCAATTGCTTCTTTAATGTGCTGGTCTTTAAATCCCGTGCTGTCGCTGCATTAGCCCATGCTTGGTAACATTCCTGCTTTCGGCGGGACGCCGCTTTGCAGGTTCGACCAAACCAAGGCTGGGACTTGCCACCTGTGGGAATCAGGGAGAATGGAATGAAAAGTTCCATACCCTGAAGCACAACATCCGCGACAGAGTCAGCAACGACATTCAACGACGATGCAAGACTTCTATTACATGAGAAGTATCACATACATACATTTTTTTTATTGTACTGTACTATACCATCATGTTTTATGAAGAAAATGCCATTTGCCATGGAAATTCAAGCACACCGTTGAGTACTTTGGGATGTAGCCTTAATCCAAGATCATTAGAGCTTAAAAGTTTGCGAAACTTTTCCTCCTTATTTCTGAATTATCTCTTTAAGTCTTCCAATCTCAATCAATCTTGAAGTTTTCTAAAAACAATGTATTTATTACTTCAGAGAAGAATGCCATGATTATATTTAATTGTAACATAAACAGTATACATAACTTTCCCTTGAAGCAGCCACAGTTCATATCAAGAATTCGTTGTTCAATTATACTAATTTGACGAAGTTATTTGGTCGATTTTGCCAAAAAAAGAACCTCAAATTTCTATTACTAAAATTAGTCGCTATGCGCGTGCGGGAGAATAGCGAATGACTAAATATGGACTAAGTTGAGTAACTTAGCGAATTTTGGTTCTGTCAAACCAAAATTAGTTTAGTCTTACGTTTTCAGAATACGAAACGTCGTTAGACAGGACTAAACTAAAATTTAGAGATTTTTAGTTTAGTTTAGTGAGTTTTGCAACAGCAGAATCGCCAGCAATATCACCTAAAACGTAATTCACTTATTGCAACTTAAAAAAATCACACGCTCAAGCTGTTCCCGGCAAAGGTAAAATTAAATAACACGAAAATGACAACAGATGACGTTGCACGAATGACATTTGACGTAAATTTGAACGATTGAAATATATGCTTTGTTAGATCATTCACTTAACCGGCAAGTTGTTACTCGAAGCTCTATTTTCGTTTGTGAAATTGACAGCAGCTACTTGTTACTTTTACTGGCCAATTAACGTTAACTGGCAATTAACTAATCAACACTTTACTTGAAGATGGTGAACGAGGCCCTAAGCCTTATAGCTTATTGACCCATTGAAAATGTACGAAAGCCGGAAAGCCATCGATTAGGACTTCACACATACATACATAGTTATAGGTATAGTAAATATATTTAGATGAAAATTACTTTAAAATAAAGTAGATATCTACCTTCAATGCGCTTTTAGAATTCCTAGGAGCAATACGTTGAATCGTAAAATGTGCAAGATAAAAACTTATTCCTAATTTCCCTTGTATCCCATGATGAATCCTGATTTGGTTACTATGGGGCCATCGACTCTTTATATAAAAAATAAAAATCGGTCAACAATTTAGCGAAAACATCAGTTTTATCATACATAAATTATAATACATACAGTCGAACACATAACCTTCTATTTAAGATGGTTAAAAAGATTAATAAGAAGGCGATAAAAAATAATTTATGATTAAAAAAAAATAACATAACGAAAACCTTTTCATTGATCTCATTTTAATCACTGTATATGTATGTAGAACATAATATATTTGAAGGAATAGATTTTGATACATAAAAATATGTGATTTTTATAAAAACAAAATGTATATGCAACGAAAAAATTGCTTTTAAGTAACCATTTCCAAGTGTCATTAAAGAAGTTAGTAATTTAAAGCACTACTATTTATTAGTATTATTAGATTTCAATCCATTTGGCAGGTACCTCTTGGACGCTGACAGTTTCCAACTTCAACTAGCAAACTTCTACAACTTCCCGGGTTAAGTCTGTTCATTATTATCAATTTTAATTGAATAATTCCGATTAAACTTCGAGTGCTTAATTTGAAGTTATAATATGATATAATGTTTAGTAAGAGGTAGGGAAGAAAATTTAAAGGCAATAATTTACTTACTAATAACTGACTTATTTCGACGTAATCTTCGTGTAGGTATTTAAAAAAAAAACGCGTATATTGAACCTCAACATTAGTTAAACTTGAGTTCAAATTCGAGCAGTTCAAAAAATAAATATTACATTACCGTAAGCGTAGGTACTTGAATATATTGTTTGTAATACTAAGAGTGTTTACCACTATAAATCACCACACTTTCACTCTTAATCAATCATATTGGTTTGACGTGACAAATTTACCCTAACTGAAGGGTTGATCGGTGTAATGTATGTATAAGTGGTTGTCTGATCTGCAAACGTCATCCACATATATTACAGGATCTATGACTAATGACTGTTGTCACTAAGTTAAATTGATTTATAATATTATAACCTCGGAATAGTTAGGTGGAAGTAGATTTCTGAAATTGACCCCGGGCCAGACGGGATCCCTGTCCGAGTCCTGGCCCTTGACCACTTGGCGGACCGCCTCAGGGAGGTGTTCGACGCTAGCCTGTCGTCCGGACGCTTTCCTGATTGCTAGAAAAGCGGGAAGCTGGTGCTATTAAGGAAGCCAGGGAGCCTACTGACTCGGCTGCAGCCCATCGTGCTGCTGGAGGAGGCGGGTAAACTGTTTGAGAGAGTACTCTCTGTCCGCATCGTCCGGCACCTGGACGGGTTCGGCCCCGATTTGTCTTACGCCCAATTCGTTTTCCGAGCGGGTCGTTCAACAATCGGTGCTGTGTTATGTCTGAGGGCCGAAACGAGTTGGCTACCGAAGAGGCGGTGACCTGTAGTGGCGTGCTGTAACGCACTCAATAGTCTGCCATTCAGCTGCATCAGGGAAGCACTCCGCTATCACGGGGTGCCACAGTACCTGAGGCGGCTAGAGGAGCGTACCGTCATGTACGAGGACCGAGCTGGACGCCGCCTTATAGATAGGTTACCCGCAGGTGGTGCCCGCACAGTGCGGGCACGCGCTAGGAGGGGTCCGGATGTCTTAACAAAGCTGTTCCCGGATTCCTACTATTTTAAGCGCAGAATGGCCCACCGTGTGGTTTTAGTCGGTTCGATTCCGACACACCGTTCCACCGAAAACCCCGGTGGTATGACGGCCTGAGGGGGATTCTACACGAAAAAAAATTAAGATTTTTGAAATTGAAGGAATTTTTTTGCCGATATCAATACTGGTACAGAACACCATCTGTAGCCAACTCTTTTAGCATACTATAGTTTAGAGCTTTATTAATATGGATATGGTTATTGCATAAATTAAACCACATTCGTTTCTATTTTATTTCAGGCATTATCATACTTATATATTCTGACTTTAGAATCAACAGGTACATGATACATGTTAAATTTAAATTTTAAGAATGTCTTAATCGAAAAAAGGAACCTTAATATTGAAGTAGTGCGTTAGTTTGTGTTACAATAATAGGGATTGATTCAGCAGGTCTTTCTATACATTTTTACTTAATGCGTAAATTCATATCAAGGTTCCTATAATAGTGTTATTTTGTATACTTGTGATTTCCGATAATATATGTAGAAATAATAAAAAAAAAATGTACGGTGATTTAAAACTATTGACATTATTTATTTAACAATATTCAACAACATTTAAAATTACATGATTATCTACATACCTTAATAGTCTAAAACAATAAACCTATTGCTTAAATCCCATGGGTAACTGGCGAACAAGGCTAAGTTTCGAGTTAAAGTCAGGTACTGCCAAGTGCGGACCCTGATATAACCTCCTTGGGGAAATACCCATGTTAAATTGTAGATCGACACGGCCTCTTATAGCAAATGCAATTGCCATTATTGGTTGATTCTAAACATTGTAGTGAGAAACAGGTAGTATTAGGTAAAGTATCTAAGTAGCTGAATAATAACTGTTCCCAGTACCGTGGACCGAACAAGTGTAAAAATAACTACGGTTACGCTGAATCATACACCCAGATACATGCAACTAGAAAATAGGTTCTCCTTGGCTTTGAATCCTCTTAGCACTATGTTAGAGGGTTCGGGGTAGGCTTTTGTTTACGGAGCCAAGTCACACACACCTCCTTGTCATTGATAAATTAAAACTGTTAACCTACAAGAATTGTCATTTGATAAGATTTTTTGAGGTAACTAAACTGATGGAAATGAACTTTAAGAAAATCCCTTAAACGTCTTTTGCAACCGGAATATATAATTTCCTCATATAATCAATTGGTCAGGATAATTCATTAGCGACTTGCTCTTAAATATAACCTTCTAGTATATATTATATAGTTATATATACATATATATTTATATAGTTATATATACATATATATTTATATATGGTGTGAGTGGTCGAGGTACCGTATAATGTTTAGGTCTCGGATCTATCATCACTGACAGGACTATTACTACTATTATTTACTACAGACGATATCACCATTTACCATGGCGACAATCTCAAAGGTAATTTTAACAGTGATTAATGCTGTGCTTAGGCACGATTGGGCCGGCTCGATCGGTGAGGCCACGGTCACGGCCTCACAAAAAACCCGTTGTAAGTAACGCTTGCGTTGCAGTACCCCGAAATAAGTGAGGTTTCCGGAGGCCCAACTCCCCCTATCCCCTTTCCTCTGCCCTATCCCCATCCTTCCTATTTTCTTTCCCGTCAGCTCATCCCCCCTCATCCTCCCTATTTTCTTAACCGTCAGCTCATTCCCCCTCTCTTCTTTCCACTCAAGGCCATTCCCCTCTCTTCTTTCCACTCAAGGCCATTCCCCTCTCTTCTTTCCACTGATGAGGGATGGGGGGGCACTCCATCCCTCATCACCCTACAACACATTGTTGACACGTGGAATGTGAATTCTGTATAAATATCAGCTCATGGGTTTTTCCTAAGAGCCTCGACCAACATCTGCTGATGCTCACTTTACACAACTGGGTTAAGGGTCTGATGCAGAAGGTAAGTCCTTCATGATATGACCCGCATTGTGAGAAGGTTTGTCTGTAAATAAATATTTTTTTATATATGAATTGATTTATTACCAGTTTTTTATGTGAATTGATATATTACATTTATTATTCGTTAATATTACTATTCGTCTTGTCTCTCCATAAAGAAAAATATGGACGTAGTCTCTAGCAGACGAACAGTGTAAAATTATTGACACTTTTTTCTCTTTGTATTAACCTTTCAAATTATGGAACCGTCTTGTTTCATTCTTATGTGCTTGTCTGTTACGTTAAGACATCAGGATTACCGATTAACCCCAAGGGTCACCCACACAAACACCGACCATCGTGAACTACGCCAACTTTGCTTGTTTATCTATTTTATTGTTTTTTAAAGATATTTTGTTTTGCTATGAAAATTGAAGTATAATTCAATTTTCAATTTCCTGATCTATATTGCTATGTACAAGCATTCTTGTATTGTTTTCTGTAAATTTGATGGTGGTTAAATAATCGGGAATTTTAGCCAACATTGCCCACGTAATTTTTTTACTTAAACCCAGTCACACACACACATCATTCCAATTAATTTTTTTTTTTCTAACATAACTGGTGTGAGTGTAGGATGGATACGAATAGACCTTTAGAACTTACTAACTTAATAGAAATTCACTCAATTCATATTGAAACAAAAATTAAATAAGAAAATGTTTACATAGTGTACTGCAAACACGCAGTGAACCTACTGACCATCACACTAACGTTCGCTTTGTATATTTGTGTCGTCATTCGTTCCTCACTCATTCTTTAAACGTGCCCAAATCACCTCAACATACCCTTATGTTGTGGGCAAAAACACAACGAAATTTTAAAATTAGTTTTTATAACTATATGGACTTTGTTTAATGATTGGATTAAATGAATCCCAGATAGATAATCGCGTCTACCCTATTAATTATAATATTCCGATCAAAATCCAAAATTAACTGTAGACAAACTTAGTTACTATAAACATTGACAGTGACGGTATCGGATCACGTAAATGCGATTCGATGTTAATCAATAAATCCACTTAGTTGATAAAATATGCAAACCATTTGAGTATTTGAATTTGCAATACCTTTCGCTTGATTAAGCATTCTAGTTGATTATATAGTACTGGGTTGGGTGCAAATTGGTTTCTAGAAAATTAAGTGTTTGATAAGTTATGCCGTCTTAAAAGCAATTTCTTAAATTAATTATTGAGAATTTGTTTAAGAAATCCGAATTTTGTAAAATGTAAATAGGTAGAAGAGTATGAAATTTTCTATTGTTTGCAAAATAAATAGTCCCTTAAGACTACTTGTTGTCTTTCTTCTAATTAATAGTATTATAATGACACACGCACTTATTTGAATTTTTTAGCTCTTTTTTTAAACGCGGATACCTCTCAGGTACAGGAAATAAAAAAACGCGTTATGACATTAAGGGTGTGTATACCCCATGACCGGGGGCTACAGTATAATCTAATAAGGAACAGACTTGACTACCTCTCCACAAAACAAACTCACAACTCACAACAACAAACAACAAACAACTCAGGCCACCTTTTTGAGTATATTTATTTCTGCTACAGCTCCTGGTTATCCATGCTATCGCTTTCAGTTCCGTGGTGAAGGAGGTCATAGCTCATTAGGTGCCGTAAGTGGGATAGGACAGTGCTAGTTCCGTTTCGGTTCCTCCACCTCTCTAGCGTACTTCAGCTCCGCGCAAAATGAGCTGATAAATGATAATGTTTTATGATTTATTAGGCGTTTAAATCCATGATTGAATAGTTATTGAAAAAGGAAAACCTACCAATCACCCTTTGTTTACAAACCTCAACGATAAGAACAGTTGTGAAGAAACTTCAAAGAAATGCCATTGATAAGGAATGCAAATTATGAAAGGCTAAGGCCTTTTTATTATTTACAATTATTTTTTATTATAATGACATGACACGTTTCACCTCCACATTACGTATGCTTAGGAAAGTTTATCAACAAATGAGCCAATTCTGTAACTATAGCGTAGAATATGTAGTGTAGTATATAGTGTACAATTCATAACGGAACATAGTTGAAATCCAAAATGATATCATATTTTAGGTTCAGAAGTGGAATTTTATTAAAAATAAAACAAAATTTAACAGGAAAACAGTCAATTTTTTATTTTAATCAAAATTCATTCAGTGGTAGAGCCACGCGTAGGCACGAATGGGCCGGCTCGACCAGTGCGATACCAAGGCCTCACAGAAAACCGGTTGTGAAGTAACGCTTGCGTTGCATTTCCCCGAATTGAGTGAGGTTTCCGAAGGCCCAATTCCCCATCCCCCTTTTCGCTCCCCTTATGTCCTTTCTCCTCTTTCCCATCTCCTCATCCCTCCTCTCTTCTTTCCGCTCCCTGCATCCCCCATCTCTCATCACCCTCAAAGGCAGGCAGCGCACTTGCAACTCTTGAGTTGCAAGTGTCCATGGACGGCGGTATCACTTACCATCAGGTGACCCGTGTGTTCGTCTGTCCCCCTATTTACTTAACCAAATACTACGACCTTCAATAATTACATTCAATTAAATTAGCAACAAAATGGCTTGCGTGACCTTAATAACGACTAACACTGATTGTCCCAAGACGTCCGTACACTTCGAGAGCCAGCAAGCAAGTTAATTGTTACTTACAAGCGCTTTCCTTATATAGCCCAACGCGGGGTGTTAAATGACGGTATCTGGATATTCCTTACAATATTATAAACTGAATTCGGATACAAATTATTTTGTTCCTTTGTTACGCTTGCATATATGTACCTATTAACAATCGATCACATGAAATTTGGTGTACGTTGTCAAACAATACAAAAAAGCACAGGACATAACCTATACGTACACATATAGAAAAATATTATTTTTTAGGACCTCGCTCTCTCTCTTGTTTACAGGATCTTACTACAGGATCTCAAATAACTTTTCTAGTAATAAACTCTTCAGCGCTAAAATATTAGTTACAAACACAATTCAGTACTGATACCGTACATAGTGTAAATACAACTGCGAAGATTATAATCACTGCCCTTATCACTTAGAAGATCAAGCTTTGAAAAATTACTTACATACAAGAAATTCAAAACCTGTGGTATAAAATTATGAGTTTTTAGAGTTACAGTATTTACTACATACTTATATAAATACTGAATAGTAGGAATTTTCACTTTTTATTTACTGTTACAGTTTTTATTAATCGATTTTAAGAGTTTTGGATTGCATCCAATAAATGTCAACCAATAAATAAATATTACTCGACAAATGCTTGGTAATAATGTAAGTATGAGTGAAACATTTTAATCAAATGTTTATAGCTGCCCCTTGCAACTCTCTTGTACACTACGAGTAAGGGATAATCTTGGGTGTCTGTAGCTAAATTTAGGCCTTTGTTGTCATGTTCTGAAAGTCTATCAAAGATGAGGATAAGTGAGTTCCTATATTCAACGTGGAAGCCTATATCTTATCGAAGCCTATATTAAGAATTTAGCACTGAGATTAATACTCATGACGGCTAGGATAAGTTGGTTACTACAGATCTGCGAGTAATTTTGGGTACTGAGATTATTTAAGCTTTTGAAGGATTTAGGTTTTAAAACCTGCGGTAGTAGGTTTCAGTATTTTTTTTTTTAGTGAGTTATTCCACTTCTAGTCTCTTAATTATAGGCAAGTCTAAAACCCTGGTATTCCTCTACACCAGGTAAGAGTTTGACAAACCCTTTCCCCCACCACAAATGGGCAATGTTAATTTATGGTAATCAATTACAGGAACACAACTGGATTACAGATTAGTTTAAAGAGTCACAGTTCTCTAATTGAGGACAATAGAAAATCCACCATTGTCGAATATAGCTGGACGTTAGGACAGTGGTTTGACCTGTTCTAGGCTTATTTATTTATATACGGTAAACAAAATATGTATATAATTATTCATATACATATATGACTGTGATTAGTAGTAGTACATATGTATGTAATTATGTCATTAGGGAGTCTTTTATCCTTTAAATCATAATCGCACAATACTAACATAGTTGTGTTTAGATAGATAGAATAGATAGAATACTCTTTATTTGTACACCATTCTTATAGTTTATGTTTATTTCTATTTTCTTTTCTTTTCTTCTCGTAATTCTTTTTGAATAAAACAAGAAATCGAGTTTACAGTTCTTGCAAATGTTTAAAGTAAGGAATCTTGGTTTGTCGTATATAAACTATAAATACTATTTGAAACTATTCAGTTAACATTTTATATTATGTATTTACTACGGCATAATGTCAAATGTACGAGAGAGAACTCACATAAAATATGTTGTAAGATTATATATATATATATATATATGTATATTCTGATATGTATCTTAGTAAATTTAAGAAAATAGGTATTTTTACCTTTCTATTAAGAGAACCCTGAGACACTGTCTCTTAATATTTGTCGATAAAGCTTATGGTTCATTGAACGTACTCCATATAATTCAACGATACACCTTATTAGAACACGAAATGAGATTTTTTATACCACGCTGTGAGCGAAGTGAATGGATTTTAACGTTTCAATAAGCTTCAATATTTTCTATCAACTATAGAAGATTTTTGTTAAGAAAACGTCTTATTTTACGAGTATTTGCGTTTATAAATCTGTTATGAAATTTTGTATAAATTTAGAACCAAATACTTGCCACTTATAGCAACAGTTCTTTGATGTTTACAAAAAAAAATTGAAATAAATTTGTATCTTTAATCCAAATACCGTGAAACCTTTTGGTTAGTTTAGGTTTTACAAATAGTCCCCCCCCAACTGTATCCTTACGTTGTCGCCGTGGGGGGGCTTGCGCGGGTCAATGATCTCTGGGGCTGTGCCGGTAGAGCCACTCATGCCGGATTGGTCCAGGGGGAGACTCCAGACAAAACAGAATACACTGTGGGACCCTTCCAAGGGTCACTCAGTGTTGCTCCGCTGTCCACAGCGGAGGAACAAAGACGGGCCCGGCATGTACTTACACTACCACCGAGCAGGCATTAAGAGATTTTATCTCGATGCCACCGTTGGCATATCGTAATCCCGAAAGGAGCGTCGTAGTCTCGAGGCTCCAATTGGGGGCGAGGGTCTTGGCTTAGCCGCCCGGACTGTGAGGAAGAAAACCTCTATAAAAAAATACCCCGAATCCCGCGTTCTGGTGCGTGACCATGGGATGCATGGCTGATGGGATGTTCAGTCGCAAGCGCACTCCTAGCCGGGGCACCTGCGGACCCCTCGGTTGGGCATAAACTTACGCTTGCCCGGGTATTGGGGGATCTCTGCCCGGGTTGACCTCTAGTTCTCCCCCCCTCGTGGGATTTATAATGGAAATTTTAAATTTAAAAACAAATGGAAAGAAGGAGAAGAGGAAGGAGAAGAAGAAGAAAGTGGACGACACCTCATCTAACGATGAGGAGTTTTTGCCCGGGATGCCTATCTCGCAGGTGCTCTCAGAAGTCAATCTGACTTCTGGGAGCAGAAGAATGTCGGAGCGAGTGCGTTCCAAGTCCGTCGCTAATGTAGCGGGTGGTAGTTCCGGTGCGACGCCGGACGCACCGGAACCGATGGACACCGAGGCAGACGGCCGTAAGCGCGGACGCCCCCAAGGTTGCGAGAGTGACATCGCTCAGGAGATGTTGCCTCCTAAGGTGGTAAGCAGCCATAGGGGGCGCTCGCGTACCCCGGTGTCAGCCCCGTCAGGTTCCGTCTTTAGCAAGGCGGAATCCTATAGACGGGCCAGAGCCGACGGCGAACTGCAGGCGGAAGAGGAGATCGCTGGTCTCCTGCTAACAATCAGGGAGCCGGTGGAGGGGGATTCAGTGCCCCAATCACCGGCCTCTTTGCAGGAGAGGGCGCACGCGGCAGTGGCCATCATAAACAAGGTGGCTACCAAGTCCGTAAACCTTAAGGGTCCCTTTGTCAGGGCCCTTAAGGACTCCTCTTCCGCAGTGGCGGGGGTCATAGAGACCCTAATCGGGGACGTGTCTCGCCTCCAGTCGGCCAACGATCACCTGACGGGGCAGGTGGCGGATCTGAGCGCTCAGTTCGCCCAATTCAGGGCGGAGCGCCCTGAGCGAGAGAACCCGGCTCCGTCTGCGTCCCGGCCAGCCCCGTCTGCGTCCCGACCGGCCCCGTCTGCTTCCGGGCCGGCCCCGTCTGCGTCCCAGCCGGCCCCGTCTACGTCGCGGCCGGCCCCGTCTGCGTCCCGGCCGGCCCCGTCTGCATCCCAGCCGGCCCCGTCTACGTCGCGGCCGGCCCCCCCGTCTGCGTCCCGGCCGGCCCCGTCTGCGTCCCGGCCTGCCCCGTCTGCGTCCCAGCCGGCCCCGTTTACGTCTCAGCCGGCCCCTATTGTCACCGGAGTTTCCGAAGACGTCCTGCAGCAGATGCTGCAGTACATGCTGCAGGCAATGGGAAATCTGGTGGACGGGCGGATTGCGGGTCTGGAGGCGAGGCTGCCTCCGGCCCCTGTTGTTCGGCCGCCACTTGCGGCGCCGAGGCCGCAGGCCGCGTCGGCACCGACCACATTTCCCGTGGTGGAGGGTCGAGTGTCCTACGCGGCGGCGATGTCGGTCCCGGGTTCTGCCGCCGCTCGCAAAACGCGGCGGGGGGCGAAAGCTCCAACCGGGACTGCTGCGCCGAAGATGGGATCCAAGACGGTGGCTACGGCTGGAGCGGAGCTGCCTCCGCCCCCCACTCCAACACCTCTGTCTGGCCCCTCCACATCTGCCCCCTCCAATGAGGGTTGGCAGGTAGTAGGGGGGCCAAAGTCGAAAAAGTCCCGACAGCGGGCCAAGAAGGCTGCCGAAAAGGCGGCCTCTGGCCCGCAGTCGTCGTCGGTGGCGGTGGCCAAAAAAAAGCCGCGGAAGCTACAGCCGCCTAAAACCGCGGCTGTTGTAGTCACCGTGTCGCCAGAGGCGTCTACCGGCGGGCTGTCCTACGCGGCCGTCTTTAAGACGGCACGGGACTGTCTCGCCGGCAATTTCGGGACGGCAGGGGTCCGCTTGCGCCTAGCCCAGACGGGAGCTCGGGTCCTCGAGTTCCCTGGGGCCGATGGCGCAAAGACGGCGGATACCTTCGCCGAGAAGCTGAGGGGAGTCTTCGCAGCCACGGATGGTGTGAAGATCTCCAGGCCCACGAAGTGCGCGGAGCTGCGCATTTCGGGCCTGGACGACTCCATCACTATTGATGATGTCCGCGTTGCAGTCCAGGAAAGGACGAAGTGCAGCGCGGAAAACATCAAAGTCGGCACCATCCGCCCCGGTCCGGGAGGCCTTGGTGCGGTGTGGATCAGCTGTCCCGTAGCGTCGGCCAAAATTTTGGGCGACGCCGGCAGGATCCTCATCGGTTTCGTTAGCGCCAGAGTTACAGTTCTGGCGGCGAGACCGATGAGGTGTTACAAATGCCTGGTTGCGGGACACACCCGCATCAAATGTGGCAGCTGCTTCGACTGCAGCGGATTATGTTTCCGCTGCGGTCGACCGGGGCACAAGGCGGCAGAGTGCTCTGCTGCCCCTCACTGCCCTATGTGTGCGGCGGGCAATAAGCCCGCCAATCACCAGATGGGGCAGGGGGGCTGCAAGCCTTCCCGCGCTTCTCGGCAGACGTCGGGGACTAGCCTAGCGGCCCAGGCTGCCTCCGACGTTGTCCGTCTGTCCACGTCGACGTCCATGGAGGTTGTAGAGACGATCCAGTAATGGACCACGTCTCCAACCTCCTTGTCCAGACGAACCTAAACCACTGCGCCGCGGCGCAGGATCTCTTCCTGCAAACCATGGCGCAGTGGTCGATCGGTGTTGCCGTAGTCGCGGAGCCCTACTTCGTTCCTCCCCGTCCAAACTGGATGGGTGACTGGGACGGCTCCGTGGCAGTCGTCGGTTCCGCGGCGGCTCATTCCCCGCCCTTGCCGCTTAGAGACAAGGGCTCTGGATATGTTGCCGCCGAGTGGGGGGGGATCACCGTTTACGGTGTATACTTCTCCCCCAACCGGAGTTTGAGCGACTTCGAGGTCTTCCTTAACAGCTTGGAGACCTCGATGCGGCGATTAGCGTCTGGGCACGTCCTCGTGCTGGGGGACTTCAACGCAAAATCCATTGCATGGGGGTCACCCGGGACGGACGCCAAGGGCGAGGCCGTCGAGGAGTGGGCGGCTTCGGTGGGCCTCTGTTTACTAAACAGAGGCTCCACCAACACGTGCGTGCGACAGCAGGGTGGGTCGATAGTGGACCTTTCGTTCGCTACCCCTGCTGTTGCCGCACGAGTAAGGAACTGGCGTGTCCTGGAAGAGGTTGAGACGCTCTCGGATCACCTGTATATCCGATTTGAGCTCTCCCGGTCCCAGGGCCCCAGTAGGGGTCACGCGGCGCGGCGTAATTCCCGTTTTCCGCGGTGGGCTGTTGCCAAGCTGGACAGGGACCTACTAGAGGAGGCGGCCATTATTCACTCTTGGCTGTCTCCGCAGACCCCGACCGAGGAGGTCGATGAGGGGGCTGGCCGCTTTCGCGATGCGATTACGCAGATTTGCGATGCGGCCATGCCCCGTATCCAGGGTCGTCGACCTCCAAGGAAGGAGGTCTACTGGTGGTCCCAGGAGTTGGCGGACCTCCGTGCGGCTTGTACTCGTGCCCGGAGGTCCTACACTCACAGCCGGCGGCGTCACCGCGGAGACGGTGAGGAGGACCAGCTTCACGAGGAGTACCGCGAAGCGCGGAAAACTCTGAAGCTGGCCATTTGCCGCGCCAAGGACGCAAAGAGAAAGGAGATGCTGGAGAGTCTCGACCGTGACCCCTGGGGTCGCCCATACCGTGCGGTGCGTCAGAAGCTCCGCACGTCGGGCCCCCCCCTTACCGAGACTCTCCAGCCCAGCTTCCTGCAGGAAGTGGTCGAGGGCCTTTTCCCGTAGCGGGCGGAGCACACACCCCCGTCGATGGCCTACGCGGTCGGAGACGACGGGGGTAGAGAGGACGATGTGCCGCCCGTTAGGGAATCGGAGGTTGGGGCGGCTGTTCTACGGATCCGTTCCAAGAACACCGCCCCCGGGCCGGACGGGGTACCAGCCCGAGTGATGGCCCGAGCCCTCGACCATATGTCGGACCGCCTCAGGGAAGTATTAGACGCTAGCCTGGCGTCCGGACGCTTCCCAGAGTGCTGGAAATGCGGGAAGCTGGTCCTGTTGAGGAAGCCGGGACGGTCTGCCGATTCGGCCGCGGCCTATAGGCCCATCGTGTTGCTGGACGAGGCGGGTAAACTTTTTGAGAGGATACTCTCTGCCCGCATCGTCCGGCACCTCAGCGAGGTGGGCCCCGACCTGTCGGACGCCCAATTCGGGTTCCGGGAGGGGCGTTCGACGGTCGATGCCGTGATGCGCCTTAGGGCCGTGACCGGAGAGGCAGTGAGCTGTGGCGGCGTGCTGTTGGCGGTGTCTCTGGACATCGCCAACGCATTTAATAGTCTGCCATTCAGCTGCATCAGGGAAGCACTCCAATACCACGGGGTGCCAGAGTACCTGAGGCGGCTGGTGGCAGACTATTTAGAGGAGCGTACCGTCGTGTACGAGGACCGAGAGGGCGTCTTGAGACGGCGACCCATGTCGTGCGGCGTTCCGCAGGGGTCTGTCCTTGGACCACTCCTGTGGAACGTGGGGTACGACTGGGTTCTACGAGGTCGCCTCCCCCCCGGGCTGGGCGTAATTTGCTACGCTGATGACACATTGGTCACAGCCCGGGGGGCGAACTTCCAAGAGGCCCTTTTGTTGCATGGGCCCCGTCGTGGTCCACCCGCCGGTGCCTCCATCGAGGTCAACTCGGTCCTCGTCCCGGTTCGGGCCCAGATGAGGTATCTGGGCCTGATACTCGACGGTAGGTGGCTCTTCGACGAGCACTTCCGACAGCTTGGTCCGAAGCTGGTCGACGCTGCCTCTGCCCTTGGGCGACTTTTGCCCAACTTGGGTGGAGCCAACGTCGCAACGCGACACCTCTACACGGGGGTGGTCCGGTCGATGGCGCTGTATGGGGCACCGGTGTGGGTGGCGGCTCTGACCGCCCAGAATAAGGCGCGCCTCTGGCGGCCTCAAAGGGTATTGGCGGTCAGAGCCATACGCGGATACCGCACGGTGTCCACCGAGGCGGCGTGCGCCTTGGCTGGAACACCCCCGTGGGATTTGGAGGCGGAGGTACTCGCCGAAGTTTATCGACGGGTGGCTGAATATCGGGCGGAGTATGGCTTTCGCCCTCCGCCCGAAGAGGTACGCGAGTGGCGTGAAGCCGCCCGTCGAGCCACGATGGCTAGTTGGTCGTTCCGGCTGGAGACTCCGCGCGCTGGCTTTGCCGCCGTGGAGGCTCTCCAGCCGGTCATCCTCGAGTGGGCAGGGCGGCAGCACGGGACCCTTTCCTTCCGGCTGACGCAGGTGCTTTCCGGGCATGGCTGCTTCGGGAAGTACCTGCACTCGGTCGCCAGGAGGGAACTGAGTCCCGCCTGCCACCACTGCGACTGCAGTGAAGACTCAGCCCAGCACACGCTGGCGATCTGCCCCGCTTGGGAGTCGCAGCGCCGGGCCCTCACTGCAGTCATCGGAGGAGATCTCTCGCTACCGGCCGTCATACGCTCCATGGCCGGTAGCGATAGCAGTTTTACCGCGGTCGCAACCTTCTGTGAAGATGTCATCTCGCAGAAGGAGGCGGCGGAGAAGGCCCGGGAGGACGATATCCACTCGGACCCAATCCGCCGCCGGCGAACTGGGCGGCGTAGGCGCGCCTATCAGCGCCTCATGCCGCCCTGAGTGTGGCCGCGGATGGTCGGGACGGGTTTTCCCCTCCATCCGCTCTAGTAGCCACCCGCGAGGGGGTGACGTACGTGTGTGCCGTGCGTCGCCTAATAAGAGAGTTTAACAGCAGACGGTGCCCGCTTCAGTGCGGGCAAGCGCTGGGAGGGGTCCGGATGTCTTAATATCAGCAGTTCCCGGATCCCTTCCGTCTCAGGCGCAGAGTGGCACACCGTGTGGTTTTAGTCGGTTCGATTCCGACACACCGCCCCGCCGCAAACCCCGGCGGGGTGACGGTCCGAGGGGATTTCCACACGTTAAAAAAAAAAAAAAAAAAAAAAAGATTTTACAAATAGTCGCCGACTATGATAGCTGTTTCTAGTCTAGACGACACTGGTAAAATAATAAAATAACAACAGACTGACAAAAATTGGACTATAGAGCAAGCTCCCTAAATTTTATATTAGTTTATATTAATATTCTGCAACAATCAAAATGGAACTTTAGTATATGATTTATTGGTTGGTTTTCTATCAATTTACAAGATAGTTACGCTATTGTAACATTTTCGCTTGATTTATTTTTAATCATAAATCATGTCTTTTTCTGAAGATTATTCACATAAAATCAAAATTGCTGGCCTTTTATGTCTAAAATAAGTAGTAAGAAAATATAGTTTATTATCCAGTCACAAGATATTTTTTCTCTAAATCAATTGTTGCTTTAGTTATAAGCAAAATAAAATTTGAGACTTACGCCATTTAGTTTCGTGATCGAACATGATCAAAGAGACACACGAGTGCGAGAGTCGAGTGCACACGATATTCAACTTAGTTGCCAAAATTTTAACCTTTAGTACAAAACCGCCTGAACGGTTGTTAATAACGCGCTGTGCGCTGATGTGAGAGGGTCTATTTTGCTCGCGCGCACGTTCAATAGGTACTTTATTTATTTAGAAGTTATTTTAAATAAAATTCATATTAATACGTATTTCCATACAATGGGAAACAAAGACAACATTTTTTTTTTATAAATTACTGTGCATGGCTTCAAGGTCAACCTTTTACTGTAATTATAAGGAGAACAGAGAAAGCTATGGAGGCGATTTGATTACACCTATAAATGAAAATTGTATTATAATATTATAAGTAGGTAGTATAACAGTTATAACACCACTCCTGTCCATCCAAAGATAGCCGGTAAGAAAATGCTGTTAGCGACAAGGCCGCCCATTGTGCTTTTTATTATGTTTACTAGTTCTGATATTTTCTTTAGTATTTATTATTATTATTCTTTATTATTATTAGTGCAAGATGAGAATAGCTTAGAAACTGTAAATATATCAGATGCACCAGTATCAAAGTCAAGGAGGCTAGATTTTAATACATTCTGAGTCGAATTATCGTATTTTTTTTTTATCTAGTTTAGATATAGATACCTGTCATATCAAAATAAAAACAACTTGATATTTTGAGTACTCTTCGGTTGATGACATCAAATAAAACAAATTACCTAATTTATTTTTTTCTTAATAGTATTTGAAAAAATATCGATACCCATCATGTCTGTGGAGTGAAATCTTAAATCTCCGAAAGTTCTTCATCGACGTTCTTCTTCGAAATTGGTTTGAAATTTCGACTTATCGTTGTATTCGAATAAGATATGATTTTATTTTCAAACTTTATCATTCGGACGGATTAATGTAAGTACATACTTATGTTTTGATCTTCAAACAAAATAAAATTATAAAAACCAATTTGCACCTAGTTTCTAAAAACAGTTTGTCTGTATCTCCCATAATTTCTGATTACTGCTCTAGTAAGAAAAACTATATATTTCATGTGTATGTGTAGTAACTAGCTGTATATATAGCTTGTATATATACAGCTAGTTTTTAGGGAAAACTAACTACTGTTACATAAAATCTCATATATTTATTTAAAAAAAAAAATCATATTATAAATAAAGGAGCCTCTATTCCATCTATGTTCGCTATTCGAATTTTTGCGTCGACGCTCGGGGATGTTCCCGAGACATGGCAGGCATGGCAAGCGCGGAGTGGCGGGTGCATGGGGGCGGAGCTTGCGTGGAAAAATTTTAGAGTGCCTGCTCTTAAATCAAATCAGTGTTTAGCTAAAGTCTACATAAATAAATATTTGGCGACCATCCTTTCACCTACAGAAATCGGAAAACTATTTCAGTAGTCAATCAGAAGTAGCGTCAAGGGACTTTCATTTAAATAAAATTTGGTAATCATTTTTGACTGGCCTGTTGGTCTAGTGGTTATTGACTGCTAAGCCAGAGGTCGTGGGTTCGATTCCCACCCAGGACAAATATTTGTGTGATGAGCATGATCATTTGTTCTGTGTCTGGGTGTAATTTATCTATAACATGTATATATTTAGAAGTAAATAAGTAGCTCTGCTTAGTTTGGAATCAGACGGCCATGTGTGAGATGTGTCAAGTTATTGTTGTTATTATTACTTATGTATATATTTACAGGCTACTACTCAAAAATATGGTCATATTTAGGGGAAAATAGTCGATCCATGAGTAACTTTTGGCGCAGATTAACGCTCACATTTGGCCAAGTGTAGTGTGTTATTATTTACGTAATAATTCAAAACTAATGCCGTAATTTGGGCACTTTTAGGTTTAGATGAGAAAAGTATGAATTTATTGACAGAAAAGGGACATCGCTTTAAGAGATGGATCGGGGAGTATAAGCTTTAGCTCAAGCAAGTCAGGCTCTCATAAAGGAAGGAAGTCCGAGC
This sequence comes from Tyria jacobaeae, assembly GCA_947561695.1. Classification (NCBI taxonomy): domain Eukaryota; kingdom Metazoa; phylum Arthropoda; class Insecta; order Lepidoptera; family Erebidae; genus Tyria; species Tyria jacobaeae. The sequence goes on along the minus strand of OX387222.1, from coordinate 8,678,381 downwards.
CCTATAACGTAAAAGTGACGGACAAAGCTAATGTTTAGTTAAAAGAAGGGCTGACATTAATTAAACTTATGGGTATTTATTAACTATGATATCGGTGGAATATTCGGATTTTGCAAACAAACTGCATGCATATATTGTAAAAAATCAAGATCTGTAAATTTGTCAGGATTTTATTTTTAATTTCTAAGTCTATTCTGATCTAGAAATCCTCCAAATAAATTATTAGTTGACTTGAAATATTTATCAAATTTGACCTATCCTTTGTGTAACACGCAAAATACATTAAAAAAAGAATTTGGTGAAATTCGGTAAAATAATGCATCGTTTATTTTTCCGTGTTGAGTAATATATAAATATATATTTTATACCTACGTTCGAGGTGTCTCACCAAATTTCCTTTCACTTTCTACCTCAGTAAATTTGATTAAAACTATCTCCATAATACCAACCAACATACCGTTATATGATACGCTGGGCACGTAGTAGAATATTAATATATACAGAAAAGCAATCAAGATAATTGATATTCAAATTAGTTAATAGACTCTTAGCATTAAGTGCCTATGAATTAGTGAACAAGACTGTTATGTACAACTAATTTAGTGAGAGTTTGTTTTGTATGAAACTCAATCAGTCAGTGCTTAAAGTTTTCTTATAATGGATCATACTTTATTTACACTTTTAATACGTTGAAAAACTACAAATAATTCAATTGAAAACTTTTAGTGCGGTACGCATATTTTTAGATGAGATAAAATCTATGGACTCCTGACACCGTTACGACACGCATATGTTCAATCAACGCAATATGAGCACTACGAGATATAAAAGTACAATTGATACGGTATTCACGAGATATTTAAATAACTTCGAATCGTTTATTTCCTATTTAAGAAAAATTGTTTATTTCCTATTTAAGTTACCATGAACCTATAGTTTCTATTTTAGGTTGTAATAATTTTAATGACAATGATGATTCAAGAGTGTGAGTTAGTTAGCTAACTAAAATAGTAAAAATAGTAAGTAGTTAATTACATGATAATTGTTGTATGCATAAATGTCGAATTTATTTTTTGTCAGTCCTTACCCCTAAAAAAGAAACGATAATAACGCAGTAAGTATCAGTCTAGCGAAAACAAATAAATTTGATACTTTTTGTTGTAATCTTTGACCATAGCTAATAAAATAAAATGACATCAGCTAACAGATATATTTAATGCGCCCCGCTATGAGACGGTTGAGTGCTAGACAGTGCGCAATATCCGCTGTCTTTAAACTTTCATGATATCGCTTGCAGTGAGATAGATAGTGACTAGCGGAACTTGAATCTACCTATATCGAGTTAGTTGTCCTCGTCTATGGTTTTATTTGATGGTGGATAATAAGGGTCTAATATGTATACACAATTTCAAACTTCTTTTTAATTGCAGGTATGACAACGGAGTTTACCAAGTTGACTCTGCTCTTTGTTCTGTAGTTTAGAATGCTAATTTTCTAACCAAACCCAAACAATGTAAATAAAAATTAATACTTAAACTTTTTATACAGCAACAAGGAAAATTGATAAGAAAAAAACGACTGCCAAAAGCGACTGTCTTCATCTCCTCTTACGCAGACATAATTTTTACCTTATTTGAACACTCAGGATTAGTTACTTTCTTCAGGATTTAGTAGATTAGTTCTTTTACTCAAGATTTCGTTATAATTTTTAGGGTTCCATTCCTCAAAAAGGAAAAAAGGAACCCTTATAGAATCACTCGATTCTGTGTGTGTCTGTCAAGATCCTTTTTCTCCGGAACGTGTATCACGTGATATTAACATTAAAATACGTATATGTTTACGTATTTGAAAGATAAAAAAAAGCAGGCTTCTTAGTCAACGTTATCTAAAGATACGGATATGAAAGCATTAAATTTTAACAAATTTAAACATTTTGTAAGTAACACAAAACTTGTATGGTACTTCCCATTGACCTAAAGGTCAGCAGACAGAAGGGTCTTTAAACATAAGTAAAGTCAAAAATCAGTTAGTTGTTAATTTGTTGTAATTGTAATCATATTAAAAATATGTGAGAATGCTAATAAGTTATCGTTTAATAATTTTCGCGAAATGATCAAATATTTTCGAGGATCGATTGCCGAGATACATGAACACCGACTACACAAGAAGGACGGTTATGTTTTTATGTTATGTTTTGACGGTTTTATTGTCCAATAAATAATGTCGGTGAAAATTTAAAAATAAAAATCAAGTTAAGGAAACGTCTTTTAATATTCAAAATATAATCCTTGATGTTGTATAACCTTCTGCCATCTGTCAGCTAATTCGCGAAAATCTTGATAGAACCAATCCTTATTATAAGATGCAAAAAATTCAGTCACTGCAGTGTCGACTTCTTCAATACTTTGAAAATTTCTTCCATGAAAAAATTATGCCATTGATCGAAAAATATAATAATCGGATGGTGCTAGGTCGGGACTAAACGCGGGGTGTGGTAGCAGGTCAAAGGCTTCTAATTCTTAAATTTTTTTCTTGGTCCTTTTTGCGGTATGTGGCCGGGCGTTATCTTGCTGCAGCAGTGCTGCTATTCGATTTATCATGGAGTGATACACGTTTAATCGCCCCAATTGTGGAGCGCCCCCGCCGAAACCCGAACTGATGTTCGTCCAGGTCCGGCCCGAACGTGGATAAGTGGCCGACGAGGCGGTTAGCAACAATCCTCTCAAAAAGTTTGGCCACCTCGTCGAGCAACACTATTGGCCGGTAGGCAGATGGTGAGTCCGTCGGGCGCCCCCCCTTCCGGAGCAGTACCAGCTTGCCGGTTTTCCAAATAGAAGGAAACCGGCCTTGTACCAGACACGCTGTGAAGAGCTCTCTGAGTTGGGGCTCCAACTCCTTTAGGGCAAGGACTATTGCGCCGCCAGGTACACCGTCAGGCCCCAGAGCGGTTTTCTTCGCCCGGAGGCGTAACACCGCGACCCGAAGGTCTGGTTGCGTCACCTCAGGGACATATTCCTCCTCTCTAAACTCTGCGACTATGGGTGCAGCCATCGTGGAGCGGGGAATAGGGCTGCAACCACCTCTTCCAACAGCTGAGGCTGGAGCCTCTCCGTTAAAGGAGGCGCCCACTGGCGAAGTTTGCCCCTTACTAGATGGTAAGGTCGCCCCCACGGATCCCGATCCAGAGTCTCCAGCAGCTCTTCCTTTCCTCTATCCTTGGCAACGCTGATAGCTAGTCGCAGAGCTAGTTTGGCCTGGCGGTAAGCCTCGTACCGTTCCTCCTCTTCTTCGGGAATACGTCGACGCCGTCTCCTGTACCTGGTGTACTGCCGTCGGATCGCCACGCATTCATCGCGAAGGTGGGCGATTTCACTTGAACACCAGTACACCTGGTACTTCCTGTGATGGGATCGGATGCGGGGCATCGCTGCATCACAGATGCATGCCATCGCCGATTCAAACCATCGTGCCTCCTCCTCAACGTCAACGTCTCCCTCGGATAGGGAATCACGGATCCAGGCCGCAACAATGGCAGCTTCTTCCAGGACCTCTCTGTTCAGTTGTTTGAGAGCCCATCGCGGGCTGTTGGGCCTCGTGGATGCAGTGGTAAGACTATCTTCGGCCAGGGTGGAGACATCGAACCGGATGTAGCGGTGATCTGATAATGTCTCCACACCTTCCTCCACCATCCAACCTTGTACTCGGCGTGCTAGGGCAGGGGTTGCGAACGTTATGTCCACAATGGACTCCTCTAGCCGTCGCACTCACGTGCCGACCGAACCCCGGTTTAGGACAGAGAGGCCTGTGGTCAGTGCCCACTCCTCCAGAATGTTGCCCCGACGATCTGTGATGCGGGAGCCAAAAGCCGCGGACTTCGCATTGAAGTCCCCTAACACCAAGACTTGTTGAGGATGGCAGCGACCAACAACTGCACCCAAGCTACTGAGGAAGCCGTCAAATTCGATAAGGCTCCTGTTGGGTGAAAAGTACACCCCGACAACGTAGATGTCGTCCAGGAGGGCGGCCACCCAACCGTTTCCCCTGGATACGTTCTCAGGAATCCCACCGATTATAGCCACCAGGCCGTCAATGTCCCCAACCCAGTTACCCCTAGGGGGGATGTTATATGGCTCCGCCAGGACCGCCACATCGATCAACCACTGTGCAATAGTCTGTAATAAGAGATGTCTGTCTGTAGTAAGAGATCCTGAGCTCTGGCACAGTGGTTGATGTTTCCTTGGAGGAAATGAATAGCCATACCTAGTGGAAATCCATTCCCTCTGCCACCTCATCCCTGGCAGCAACTTGTGCCGGTGAGCTGACATAGTGCACGGGAGCTGTAGCATTTTGGGCACTCTTGGACCCAAACCCACTCTTGCCCTTTTTGGGGGCAGAGGCGGAACAGGCCTCCGCGCCAATTCTATGCCCTGCGGGCTTTTCTGCGGCGTGGCACAGATTGCAGTGTGGCTCCGCGGTGCATCCTCCGGCTTTGTGACCGGGTCGACCGCAGCGGTAGCACTTATCACTGCGGTCTGTGCCGGATGTGCAGAGGGCCCTTACATGACCCTCTTGTAGGCATCTAAAGCACCTCCTAGTCCTGGGTTGCAGGAGCTTTACTTGCGCTGCTACCCACCCCACGAGTATTCGGCCGCTTGCTGCCAATTTTTTGGCAGCCGATATAGCGGCCCAGGCCAGTTGTATGTCGACGGATTTCACCCACTCTCACTTGATCGCCGGGACACTGACAGTCGCGGACTATGGCCGACGCAATTTCAGCCTTCGTTACGGAATCATCCAGCCCACCTATGCGCACCTGCGCGCTCTTGGTAGGTCTGGAGACCCGTACGTCCTCCTCGGTTAGGGACTCACGAATTTTGGCGGCTAATGCGTCCGCCGTTGGCCCGCTGGTGGCACCAGGGATCTCTAATATCATTGCACCTGTGGCCGCACGTTTGAATTTTAATCCCTGGAAGCCATGGATGCCCACGCTGGCAATGTCCACCTTGTCTTTTGCCTCTCTCAATATAGAGGCATATGTAACTCCTCTTTTTGCAGCTTCCAGTGTCAACGTGATTACTACAGCTGTCGACTTTGGGGGGTGAAGCTTTTGGGCTTTGGCGTGGGCCTGGCCTGCTGCCTGCTTTTGGGCACTCTTTTTCTTCTGCTTCTTCTTTTTATTGTTCTGGACTAATGTCCAGGAGCCTTGCTTCGTAGCCTTAAACGAGTGGCTGGAGGTTGCAGCAGTTTCTGATGCTGTAGTAGCGGGAGGCACAATAGAAGCGGCAGCAGCTTGCACAGCTGCGGTTGTGCTAATCATGGCTTGCTGCGGTATTGCCGTCTTCTTTCTCTTTCCTCTGCCTTTAGCAGCTTTAGAATAGGAGGGAAGTTCTGCAGGGTTAGCGTTTCCTCTATTCGTCTCAGCCTTCTTAGTATCTGCAGCCAACGGAGGACGGCATGGCGTTAGATTCGGAGGGAGCAGTCTTCCCTCCATTGCGAGGGCCTCGAGCCTGGCATTCACCATGGTCCCCACCTGAACCATGATAGAACGCTCAAGTTCCTGATTTGACAGCGGGCGCACTGTGTCCGGTTCAGGCACTTCTCGTTCTCCTCGCCTATTTATTTCGGCTCTGATAGCAGCAAGCTCCTCACGCATAGCTTGCATGTCTTACTTGAGCTGGGCGGTCTCCCTTTGGCGTACCCCGTACTCTTGTACGGCTTCCCCGATAGCAACTGCCGCATCCTTGAGGGCCTTGATGGTCGTACCCTTCAGATGCTTGTTGGTTTCAGCTACATTCAAAATTGTCGCCGCATTCCTCCTAAGTCTCTGCTCTAGAGCATCTGTTTGGTCATTAGCCACCAACTCCTGTTGCGCAATCGTAGCTCGGGTGCTCGCCACCTGTGCTTGCTTCTGCCTAACAGCGATTTCCAACTCTTTCTTGGCTTTATAAAGGCCTCTGCCGCGGTTTGCGATAACGGCCTCGTTCGGGGCTGCATCATCGCTTGAGGTCGATCCTGATCTTGTTCCTGCGCTGTTCCTAAAAGATTTTGAGGAATTAGCAGCACTGTTTTGCTCCGTGCCATTTTCCACCTGCATCAAACAGGAGGAGTCACTTTCCTCAACCTGACTCGGTTTTGGCGTATTGGGGGGCGGGGTTGGGTGTGTTCCTTTGGCCAAGACCGCCTGGAACAGATGCAGCCCTGGCGCGCCCTTCTGTCCAGAGGGCGCGCACGGCGAATGGTTATGGGAGCGAGCGCAGGTCGTGTAGATCCCCATGACAAGTCTGGAGTGTTGTCCTTCACGTGGTTGCCGCCTGTTCTTGCTCTGGTTCCTTATGAAACAGAGATAACTGAAACATCCAGTCGAATTCCCATCTGTATACCTCCTTAACCTTCCGTTATCCCTCTTCCTTCCCTTCTATTTCTACTGTGGGTAGTATGTGGTTGATACCTACGGGCTCATCATCAACCATGACTGATGGTGAGAGGGGGGATATCTGGGCAACCACCCGCATGTTTGTGCCGTGTGCGGGGACCCGTAAGGGGGGATGAAGGTGTCCTGGCAGTTGAGCTGAAAGGTAACACACTGCTTTGGCCCGGATTTCCTCCGACACGGGAGGCTGGAGTCTAACCAACCCCAGTCAATCGGCTGCGGCGTCCCGTCGGAGGGCCGCCTGGTGAGAGCTCTTCCCTGGTGGGGGCAGACGACGGGTGGGAAGACCATGTCATTCCGCCCTGCTCGGCCTGTTTTCTGCCAGGGCTGGAGCTCTATATCCCTTCGTTACTTCTGATGTTTGTGTGCCATCTGCCGCAACATCCCCACTTGAGGGCTCCAAGGAGGGTGGAAGAACGGAGGGACGAACACTTCAAATATATTATGGATGAAGAACAAAAAACCATTTTTTCCAGGAAAAGCAAGGCTGCGCCCCGGACCAACAATCCAGGTGAAGCGCCTACCAACAGACAGGCCGCGCCTCGGAACAACAATCCGAGTGCAGCGCCACCGACCAAATCGGTAGCCCCCCGGGTAACTAACCCGGGTGTAACGCCATCACACCGACCGGCAGCACCTCTAGTTGACAGCAAGAGTGTAGCGCCATTAAAGACAGAAGCAGCTCCTCTACAAAAACAGAGTAGAGCGCTAGGCTCTAACATAGACCTTTCCTCTCTGAAGGCAGCAATGCCAGCGGGTACCATCCAGGATGAACCATGCTGGAACCTCGTAGGCGTAAAGAAGAGGGGCTAGAAAGCTAAAGCACCGAACCCGTCTAAACAGGCCCTTAAAGCTAAGAGGGCTAAAGCCCGGGCGGAAGCCAAGCGAGCGCGGCGTCTGACGTCAGATGGCAGTAAGCGGCTTGAAGCCGCTGAAGGGTCTGAAAAGTCCCACGTCGCCCCCGTTAGCGATGCGCTGACCCATGGCGAAGGCACCTGCCTAGCCGAGGGAGTAGCTGCACCTGCGGGGGTGCCATCTGCCGTCAAGAAGCCTGCTGCTGCTAGCGCGACCCCACGGCAAGGTCATATTAGACGGGGTAACCGAGCTGGGCACGCCAATCGCATAGGTAGGCCTCCGGGCCCAACCAAACCCGCGAAGAGAAGTCGCCCAGACGATACTCTTACACCTCAAGGCAAGGGAAAGCGAGCGAAATCCCAGCTTACCACCACAGGCTCAGCTAGCTACTCTGACGCATTGAAGTCTAACGACAACTGCGTAGCAGTGATGCTAGAGCCATACCATGACCTGACCAAGGAGCAGGCCGAGGCCGTCGAGAGTCGGCTGCAGGGCGTGCTGGATGATGAGATTTTCTCGCCCAGCACGTCTGGCGCCCCTTTCGTTGCGCCACAATTTAGGGGAAAGGCCTTCCACAGCGAGGGCGTCCTCAAGATGTGGTGCAATGATGAGTATGCTCTCAAATGGCTGCGTCAAGCCTTGGAGAAAGTTCAATCACCACGCGAGGGAACCAGACTGATAGTCAAAAAGCAGGCTGAGATTCCCAAGCGCATTAAGGCTGGTCTACTAATTCCGCAGGTAGGTCCAGAAGACACGCTAGACCGTATCCGCAAACGGCTTACGTGTCAAAACCCTGAGTACAAGGTGTCCAACTGGGCACTCTACCATGCCGAGCCCCAGGAAGAGAGGAAAAGCGTATTCCTGGTGCTCGGTATACCAGAAGAAGATGCGCTCAAACTCAAGGCGAGCGAGCGTAGAGTTTACTATAAACTTGGTAATCTCTACGTCCGCTTCCTTGATGAACGCCCTCTGCCGCCGCCGAACCTCGATGCCAAGCCCGAGGAGGTCCCTAGCGTTGACCCAGGCAGCGGACTAGCGCAAGGGGAAGGCCAACCAGGCCCAAGCAAAGGGCCAGTCGTCAGGGTCAGTAGGGAAGAGGAGGAACTCCAGATGGAGAGCGACCCTGACGAGGAAGAGTCCCTAATGCTGAGCAGTGATGATGGCGCTGCTAACTCCCCCAACCACTAATCTCACAATTATTCAGACCAACCTCCAGCATAGCCAGACTGCAACGGCTAACCTACGCAGAACGCTGGAGGTAAACACCAAGGCCGTGGCCCTAATCCAGGAGCCGTGGATTAGGAAGGGCAGGATTTGCGGCCTTAGCAACGTCGGAGGTAAACTACTTCTGAACACTACTATTGATAACCCTCGCACTTGTATTGTTACACCTAAATACGCGAACACCACCTTAATTACCGAGTTCTGTTCCAGAGATTTGACTACCGTCAGGCTCAATGAACCTTCCCCAGGCTTGCACAGTGTGGTGATGGCGTCTGCCTACTTGCCGGGAGACGTGGACATCCCCACTCCTGAACTCGCCGCGCTTGTGGACTTCTGTGAGCGACAGGGATTGGAGCTGATAGTCGCGGCCGACACCAATGCGCATCATGTCCTATGGGGCAGCAAAACCAACAACCAACGGGGTGAGGACTTTCTTTCTTTCTTACTCTCAACCAAACTTAACGTTATCAACAAGGGCTCAGAACCCACTTTTGTTACATCAAGAGCCCAAACTATAATTGATCTAACTCTAGCTACTGAGCACGCGTCATCATACATCTCGGACTGGCATGTCTCAGATGAGTCATCGTGCTCGGACCATCGCTGGATCAAATTCCACCTTAAGATGACACTCACACCACCTAAACCCCGACGAAATCCCCGCAAAATGGACCTCCTGCAGTATAAGCGGATGACAGCAGAGCTGCTAACAAACTCAGCTGCGCCAAATGCTCATGAGACCACAGTGGAGATCGATAACCATGTAAAAAACCTCACTAACTCATTGATCACCTGCTTTGAACAGACATGTCCACTTTCGTCACCCAGAACCACACCAGGGGGTGAGCACCAATGGTGGACACCAGAACTGCAGAGATTGCGGCAAAAGGTAAGAAAGTTGTTCAATAAAGCGATGAACTCAAGACTAGACCAGCACTGGGATGCTTACAGGCAGGCCCGACACAAATACAAGAAGTGGATCAGAATCAGGAAAACTGATTGCTGGCGAAGCTTCTGCACTAACATAGACACCAACAACCATGCTAACAGAGTTAAAAATATCCTGTGCTCTGAGCGGAAGCCAGACCTTGGCTTCCTAAAAAAACCTGATGGTACCTTCACCAAAACAGATTCGGAGACTTCGGAACTGTTAATGACAACTCACTTCCCGGGGTGTCGCATACTAAATGAGAATGACATTTGGGAGGAAGGTGAGGTATATCTACCAGATGAGTCAGATTGGACCACCGCTCACAGAATCGTGAATCACGATAAGCTAAAGTGGGCTATCAACAGCTTCCTTCCATTCAAAGCTGCAGGACTGGATGGCATTTTCCCAGGTCTGCTAAAATGGTGTGACGCTGCACTGATGGATCATCTACGGTCCATCTACAGAAGCTGCGTAGCACACCGCTACGTACCTACGAATTGGAGAGAAGTCAAAGTAGTATTCCTTCCCAAACCCGGCAAAGGAGACTACACACAACCTAAATCATTCAGACCTATCAGCCTCACATCCTTCATGCTAAAGGTTCTAGAGAGGCTAATAGATAGAGAAATCAGGAGCACGGCGCTAAACAAGCAACCCCTGAACCCACACCAACATGCTTATTCGATGGGTAAATCAACAGAATCCGCTCTGCATCGTGTAGTCTCATACATACAGGGCAACCTCAAATATAAAAGATCAACTCTAGGAACCTTCATCGATATCGAAGGTGCCTTCGATAAAACAAACTTCAACAGCATAAGCCAGGCTCTGTCTAGACACGGAGTCGACTCCACCATTACAGGGTGGATCGACAGTATGCTTAGAGGCAGAGCTATACAATTCACTGTTAACAACACAACAAGAGGAATAGTGGCGAGAGGGTGCCCACAAGGCGGTGTTCTTTCACCACTCCTCTGGAACATCGTGGTAGATGAGCTGATTACTCAACTCAACGACCGCAAGTTCCTCACAGTGGGCTATGCAGACGACCTGACCATTCTTATTAGTGGCCCATTTGAAAGCACAATTTGCGACCAAATGAGGTCTGCTTTAAAGGTCGTCGAAAAGTGGTGCGTAAAACACAATCTATCAGTGAACCCAACAAAAACGGAGTTGATAATGTTCACAAACAAACGTAGTTTAGGTGACCTAAGGCTGCCAAAACTATTCGGCACTAGTCTGGTTCTTACCACAGAGGTCAAGTATCTAGGAGTCATACTTGACAGCAAACTCCTATGGAATAGACACCTAGACGCAAAACTTAATAAAGCCTGCATTATCTTTTACCAATGCAAGCGGCTCCTCGGCAAAACCTGGGGTCTATCACCGAAAATCACTCTATGGCTTTATAAAGCGGTAATAAGGCCGATAATCACGTACGGTGCTATTGCTTGGTGGCAGAGAACTGAGCTTAGCACGGTTAGAAACAAGTTGCAGCAATTCCAGAGACTCGTTTGTACGGCCGTCACTGGATGTATGCGAACAACCCCTACTGCCGCCCTTGAGGTGGCTCTCGATCTAGCACCACTAGACCTGTACATACAACAGGAGGCAGCTATGGCAACAATCAGACTAAAACACCTGAGTCTGTGGAATAACCAAGAGGGTCCACACTCCAATATCTGGAATCAACTAGTGGACTACCAACCTCTGATAGCTGCCCCATGTGACAGGATTCCAAAACAACACATCTTCGAAAGAAGGTACTGTATAGAACTACAGGAGAACGATAGTGATCATTCCGGCATAAATGAAGTCCGAATATACACGGACGGCTCCAAGATGGGGTCAGGTACTGGAGCCGGGGTGTACTCACTAGACCTAAACATAAAAATATCGCTGGCACTAGGCAAGCACAGTTCGATTTTTCAATGCGAATGTGTTGCGCTAACATACGCAGCCCTAGCGGCTATGTCTAGAGGCATCAAGCAATATAACATCCGCATACTGTCAGATAGTATGGCGGTGCTAAGGGCCCTAATGGGCAACACCATGAACTCCGGTCTCATCTACGAATGCCACCAGTCGCTAGAACGCTTGGCCTCGGCGAATGGGGTAACTCTTCAATGGATCAGGGGGCACAGCAACTCACTCGGTAACGATGCCGCCGACGAGCTAGCAAGGAAGGGATCTACAACACCAGTGGCAGGCCCTACCACACTCCTGCCACTACCCTTCAACTTATATCGCTCCTGGGTAAGGGAAAGGACTCGAGAAGCACACAATAGCAGATGGATTGACACACCTGGCTGTAGGCAATCCAAACTGGTACTAACAGAAATATCACCACGTTTATCGCGTAGACTCATCAGTCTTCATAGAACGGACATCCGAATAGTGGTCGGAAGTATTACAGGCCATTTGGCTCTGAACCGACACCTATTCGTCATTAACGCGACCGATAGCCCCCAGTGCAGGGGTTGTCTGAGCGCGGAGGAAACGGCCGCCCACGTTATCCTGGAATGCGAGGGCGTGGCTGCACAACGGGCAGAAATCCTTGCAGGCGCGAGGACGCTCCTAGAAGCCTGTGAACGCCCCAGGAGGCTTCTGCGCTTCTGGAAGGAGCTAGGCTGGCTCAACTAGTCAGCCTCCTGGACGCATAATGGACCGAACATGAGTCTAAATGCAGAAACAGAGCCCTTTACCATTACCATTACCATTACCATTTGGCGTATTAGGACGAGTGGATCCCTTTAAAAAGCGACCCTTGGCATCACGCGAAAGCGCCACGGCTCCTCCACGACCCCTCCGTGCCCTTGGCATTTTGGAGACTGTTTGGCTAGCCATCCTTTTACTCTCCTCATCTGAGGAAGAGCCTAACGCATCAGCGTTGCCCGAGGTATCAGGCTTGGGGCGCTTTTTTCTTTTAACATCCCCGGAGGGATGTGCACCGCTGCTCCCCTCGGAAAACGAGAGGGTGACAGCCACTCCTTTCTTCATGGTCTCTTCTCGTCCATTCCCTTTGGTGTTGTGTTTTTGTTTTCATTTTTGTTAACCATATTAAGTCCCACGAGTACAACGGAAATACACGTCGACCCGGGCAGAGCCGTAAGTACCCGAGCAAGTGTAAATTTGTTTCCCAACCAAGGGGGTCCACAGGTACCCTGGCTGGGGGTGCGCTCGTGACTGAATCCCCTCTGAGGTGAGGAGCAAAATCTGTCAGCCATTCATCCCGTCGCCGCACACCAAAACTTGAGATTCAGATAATTTTTTATAGAGGTTTATTCCTCGCAATCTGGGCAGTTAAGCCAAGACCCTCGATCCCAGCACTGAAACTGTGAACCATGACCATAACACGATACTCCTACTGGGATTGCGATTTGACCGCGAAGGCAGCGAGGGACTGGTTCCCACACTGCCTGCTCGGAGGCAGGGTAAGTGCACACCGAGCTCGCCTCAAAACTTCTCCCCTCTAGAGAAGTCTCATGCTCATCCATCAACGCACTCTGCTAAATCAGAGGAACGCATGGAGAGCGGCGCGGCATCCGAAGAGTGGATGTCTCGCCCAGCACGTAAGTCCAGAATAGACTTCGTCGAGTATCCCTCTTAGTCTGGTTTCTCCCTCTGAACCTATCCGGCATGAGTAACTCTACCGGCAAAGCTCCAGAGATCATTGAAACATACAAGCCCCTCCACGGCGACAACGTGGGGATACGTTCGGGGGGATTGATAGTACGCCGATCAGGAACCAGCTCATAATAATAAATTTGCGTATTTGGATTATGAAAATAGATCCATTTTTCATCACAGGTTATAATTTTTCTTAAAAACCTCTCATCTTTAGTAAAATTAAGCAACTAACTGACACACTTCAATCCGACACTGTGCTTTTTCTTCGTTCAAGTCATGGGGTCTATGTATATGTCTAAAACTTTTATTTACCTTACCCAACGTGATAAAATGTCGATGTACTGTGGATTTTGAACGGCCAAGTGTATTTGATAACTGACGTGTATTTTTTGTTTTTCCAATATCCCATACTACCGGTCGCCCAGGACGCTCTTTGTCTCCGAGTCTTAAATTGCCACCAGAAAAGCGTTTGAACCATCGCTGTGCTGTGAGTTCATTTAGCAATCCTTCGCCTTCTATTTCACATATTCTTTTTGCTGCTGCGGCCGCTGTATATTTTTGTTTAAAATAATGACGAAACAGTACACGAACTTCACTTTTTTTGACACTCATTGTAATTCGTTTATACTTAGGTAATAAAAGCTTCTGAAAATCTTTTTACACGCAATTGATGACATAGATAATAGAAATAATTTACTGCGACACAGGTCACATAACTATCACAATATTATGAAATAGGTGACGACATGTTCGAACATATAGAAACCGACATTACTTATGGGACATCCTAATATGTATGTATGTATCATCATCAGCCTTCAGCCTATCAAAGTCCACTGCCCCTCGCACATAGTCTATCCCAGCTACTTTAATTTATTTTATGTAAGTATAAATGTATGTACGTATGTATGTATATATGTACATGTATGTGTGATGTTTCTTTGTCACACCCTAGAGCTTAGACAGCATTATGGATTTCGACATCTGATGTGTCAATCGAATTATTTCAATAATACGAGTGACGTAAGGTTCGACGTTCAGAGATAAATTCAGAAAAAAAGAGAGAGATTTAATAGTATAGTTAGACTCTATATTTTTTCAACGATTTTAATTGTTTAACAGTGTTGATTGTATTCTTACCTAGTACCTCTACCTCTAAAATGTTAAATTGAAGGATGAAAAATACAGCTAAATAAAATGTATCATAATATTCGCAGGGAAGTCGGTTACTTACTTTTTTAATATTTATTCGACACGTAGAACTACATTTGTACTTGGTACGTCCAGTTTTTATTATAATATGAAGTATGTGTAATGTCGTAGACGTCAAAATTCAACCACTATTTAATAAATTCTTGATATCATAATTTAGAAATAAACAAGCTAAACATATAAGAGAAGAAAAAAATACTGAACGGGTTTGATTCTGCCTATTTATGTATAAAATGAACCTAGACTATAAATAATATGTAAATGCTGATAATAATATTTGAGTCAACTTTATAATTTATTCATTTAAATTTTACTTATAGAATAAGATAATTAGAAGCGATAGTGATTGAAAACACATTTGGAAAGTAACTATAAATTTTCCGTTTAATTATTTTAATTATAATAAATAAGCCTTAAAGAAAGTCTTAAAGAAACCCTATGAAAAAGATATATTTTTGGGCTATAAATTAGGAATACAATAGTTCCTTTTTAAATTCTGGAATTCTGCATAAAGCATCTTGCTGTGGAATTCAAATGATATTGTGACCAAGGCGACCAATTAAGGAAGTTCAATTTCAAGGCTAGGAATTATATAACTGTGAATATATAAGGAACGGATTAGATTGATTGAACTTGAATAACTATAATTACACTGTAACAATACAGATTTTTGTTGTTTTTTACATCATTTGAAATATAAATTACAAGTGTCCAAAATATACAATAGAAAGAAAGAAAATATATTTATTTTGTACTCATACAAGGCCAGGATAACAAATTCATCAGACGTTAGTGCCAACAAGTACCACTGCATGAGACAAAAATGGCCGTTAGCTCAGCTTTGTGCTACCTCGTAAGAAGCAGCGCTGGTATTATGTTAACACTTAGTGGATGTCTATGCTTGTATTACATGTATTTATCAAATTAAGAGCCCACAGTTTGTCTTTACAGAGGTAGAAGTTATTTTATTACTTCAAAGAGCCTCTTGGAAAGCGCTCTACTATAAGGACACTACTGTAAATAGTTGGAAGCAAAAAGGTCAAACAGTCTTAGTTAGAAACATATTGTTTTGCTTTGCTTTTCAGCTAAATTAATAATGCCTCTCTTTTAGCATTTATAGAATCTTTACACCTTTACCTCGAAACAAATTGTAATCATTCATAAAAACATTCCGTTATTAACATTGTTAGTAATCTGAAATTCTGTTCCTCCATGTGGCAATGTTGTAGAAAATTACAGCGTCCAATTTAATGTCAACACCTGCAGATGGCATGCCAACTCTAGTTGACGTTTCCCACTCATTCGGGTAGAATTAATTCTGCCAGAATTAAATTCGGAGTACACCTTTACCACTTTGTACGTAACAGTTCGTTCTTATTACGTTCCCACAATGGATATAAGATCGTCTCAGTCGGAATTAATCCAGCCTCTATTGTTGTGAATTTCCATTTTGTTTTTGAATGTCTGGCTTCGACAAATTTACCTTGAGGTACTTAGGTTTCTGAGTGAATTGCCCTTTATGTGTAATGAGGCTTTCAGTTTCTTACTTTTATTTTCGGTTAAAGACGAGTAAAAAAAACAGCATCCTTTGAAAGATGATATTTTTTATTTTTATATATTATGGGGGCAGACGAACAGACGGGTCATCTGATGGTAAGTGACAACTTCCGGACTCTCACTAATTTCGGGAAAATGCAACGCAAGTGTTGCTTCACCTGTTTTCTGTGAGGCCGTGGTATCGCACCGGTCGAGCCGGCCCATTCGTGCCTAAGCATGGCTCTACTACGTAACATTTACGTCATTTACGTCTTCATTAAAAGTATTTAAACATATATTATATTACCGTGTGGTTCACGGTGGAGTAGAATAGGACCACCCGATCTCTTCTTGGTGTTGTCGTAAAAGGCTGAAACTAAGGCAAACTTCTCCCCTCTAGAGAAGTCTCATGCTCATCCATCAACGCACTCTGCTAAATCAGAGGAACGCATGGAGAGCGGCGCGGCATCCGAAGAGTGGATGTCTCGCCCAGCACGTAAGTCCAGAATAGACTTCGTCGAGTATCCCTCTTAGTCTGGTTTCTCCCTCTGAACCTATCCGGCATGAGTAACTCTACCGGCAAAGCTCCAGAGATCATTGAAACATACAAGCCCCTCCACGGCGACAACGTGGGGATACGTTCGGGGGGATTGATAGTACGCCGATCAGGAACCAGCTCATAATAATAAATTTGCGTATTTGGATTATGAAAATAGATCCATTTTTCATCACAGGTTATAATTTTTCTTAAAAACCTCTCATCTTTAGTAAAATTAAGCAACTAACTGACACACTTCAATCCGACACTGTGCTTTTTCTTCGTTCAAGTCATGGGGTCTATGTATATGTCTAAAACTTTTATTTACCTTACCCAACGTGATAAAATGTCGATGTACTGTCTGACAACTTCCGGACTCTCACTAATTTCGGGAAAATGCAACGCAAGTGTTGCTTCACCTGTTTTCTGTGAGGCCGTGGTATCGCACCGGTCGAGCCGGCCCATTCGTGCCTAAGCATGGCTCTACTACGTAACATTTACGTCATTTACGTCTTCATTAAAAGTATTTAAACATATATTATATTACCGTGTGGTTCACGGTGGAGTAGAATAGGACCACCCGATCTCTTCTTGGTGTTGTCGTAAAAGGCTGAAACTAAGGCATTTGACTGTTTATCTATATGACAGTATATATAGTCATAAAGTGCCCGATTGACGGCAGTAGGCTTGCCCCCCATTTCGTTAGTGGGACCCATTCTTATTGTTAAAATGTGGGTGTTTTATACACCTCTGCTTACACTCTAGGGGATACAGGCGTAAACATATGTGTGTATGTATAATATATATTGATTATACATTATAGTTTTTACAATACCCTTGCAGTTGTTAATAAACATTTTTCATCTATAGATTGAGAGTTCTACTCGCTCAAAATAAATAGTTACTGTATCGAATATCATAAATACTAATCCAAATATAAAGCAACTTTTTTTGACTATGGTGGTAAGTGACAACGCCCATGGACACCTGCAACTCAAGAGTCATAAGCGTGCTGCCCTCCTTTGAGGTTGATTTGAGGGTGGGATGAGGGGAGGGGAAAGAGAAGAGGGTAAGTTGGACCACCGCAGCTCCGGTACCCTCATACACTCAGCGATATCGATTTTATGTGAGGCCGTGGTATTACTCCGGTCGGGTCAGCCCATTCGTGCCTAAGCATTACGCTCCGACGGTCCCACTAAAAGCATAGACAGTTTAAAAAATCTAAAATATGAATTTATTATAAAGGCTGTTAGTATTTGTTAGCATCATATTTTAAAACGATGTGATTGTTTCGAAGAGCTTACAGGGTTGGCTACTAACAAACACGCCATCTTTGTACACAAATTTATTTATTTTTTTAAGTATACAAAATCAAATTATTTCTCAACTACATATATAAGTACCGTCGTTTTTTATCACCTGTCGACAGAGAAGTTTCCTCGTCGAAGTTTTTAGGCTTTTGATCAAAAAAGGTGGTAAGCACTTTTAAGCTAGTCTTCACTTTTAATTTTTTTATCTGCTAAGTAGTGGGCTAAAGAAAGAAATAGATGATAATCTGAGGACATATTGTCTGGAGTGTACGGTGGGTGAGGAAGGACAGCCCAGCCAAGCAAAAGTAATTTTTCAGAAGTCACTTTTGCTACATGTGGTCGAGCATTATCGTGCAAAAAGTATACTTAATTTGATTTTTGATAATCTCGCTGCTGCTTTATGCAGTTGGTTACTATAAATGTTGACCGTGATTGTAGTGTTAGATGGCAACAGCTTCCAGTATATAATTTATTCCCCACCATACACTTAAAAGAACTTTTTTACTCGTTTCAGATTTTGGCGTCGGTACTCCTGCTTCTCCAGGTCCAAGCCAACTAGCGCTTCCGCGAAAAAAATATATTCGTAACCCATTTTTCATCCCCCATAATTATATCCCTCAGCCACTCATTGGTACGATGATAACTAAGTAGTTCCATGCACACGTTAGCTCTCATCTGAAGTTGAAACGGCGTCAGCTCATGTGGCAACCAAACTGAATATTTCCAGGTATTTTCTAAAGCGTGGAGTTGTTTTCCTACTGCAGTATTAGAACACTGAAGCTGCTCTGTCAGACAACGTGAGGTGAACCATGGATCCATTTCCATGAGTCTTTTTTACTCATCTACATCTATTGAGGAGGTCGTCCTGGATGAGGTTCATCAGATGAGTCATCATTTCCATCCTTAAATCTTCTGAACCAATGTTTTGTGGTATCGTAAGAGAACACGCCTTCGACCATCGTTGCACATATATTGCACATACACTGCTTCAGTCGCTTTTCGACCTAAGCGAAATTCGTGAAGTAAAAGCAGCCGAAGTTATATACGAGAAATATCCATAATTTACTTTAGTTTTACTATTCGAGATCCAGTTGTCAACTGATCTGACAAACAACTCTTGCTTTATTTATATATTACTTCAAGAAATTTGAGATAATTCTAAAACGTTTTAGAAACTGATCGAAAAAAGTGGCGGGTTTATTAGTTACCAACCTAATATTATATCTGAAAGGAAAATATTCTGAAATATGGTGAAATATATATAGTTGTTTTATACAAATTTTCTACTTTGCGAACAGAAACTGTAGCCTTTCAGCCAGAAAGGCTACAGTTTCTGTTCGATGATAGCCTGAATTGTGACGACAAGTATACCAATTCAATGAAATTGCCGGAGTATATAAGAAAAACAAATTTTGTAGATATATAGATAGATAGCAAACTTTCTATTAAATTAAATATAGCCTGATACATTGTCCCAGCTCTGAATCATAATGATATAATTTTCAACCATAATATTTTCCTATATTATTTTCAGTCTGACTTCTAAGAAAACCGTAGTTTGGTTTACATGTTTTTAAATATTGTAAAACTTTATGGTGGAAATCAAATAGTAAAGACGACGACGTGGATTCAATAATTAAATTAAGAACGAGCCGGGCAGACGATCAATCGAGTCTCAAGAGATTATGAAACCGAGAAGAATACTGTTAATTAAGTTCAGACGCCTAGCTTGCTCAAACTGCTGAAGAATTCGATTCTAAAATATTTGATATAAGTAGAACAGAGAGGTTTTGTAAGATTTTCAAACCAACATTAATTTATTGCTTTTGCGGTTTTGTGGTATTTTATTGAAATTAAGTTGCCTGATGTCCGGAATATTCTTTTAAATTTGAAATATTAAATTCTAGGTTCAGAGACACTGGTATTGGTTTTGCAACTGTTTTTATACTAAGAACTGCTCACCAGTTTTTCTACATACATATATAGGAACTATCAATATATTTAGTTTAATAGTGCCGATTACCGCAATACTTTTAACTTAGCTAATTTTGGAAATTGGTAACGTGGTAGTATGGCTACCTTTTTCTAAAAACATGGTCGCCCAGGAAAACTAATCAAAGATAAACTACAAACACTAGGTTACAAAATTTCACAGAGTTTAATTTCAAGAGAAAGTTATTTCAGAGAGGGATATTGGCAGAGCTTCGAGAGGCTTAAATTTTGGTAAAGTCCAATGGTAGGTGAGAAACTTAACTTCACAGCTGCAGCCTAAGAGAAAGAGGTCTGGGAAGAATATAGGTCCTTCGCTATTTATAGGGCGGCGCGGCGTCCGGCGGTGAGCGGGGGTGTGGTGGAGTGGACGGTATCACGCGACAAGGTACTATATATTTTGAACATCTGATTTTCTCTCTCATTCTGAACTTATGGATGGGGATATCGTGGGTGCAATAGATTTGAGCTTTAAACTCAAATTATGACTGAATAGATAAGCCACTGATACAAAGTCACTTTCGTAACTAGTTAAATGTTCGGATAGGACTGAAATAAGTACAGGGTATCTGATAGACCATAGATTGGTGATTCTGAAATGACCACAATGATCATCTAGTCGGATGGCTTACGTGTGTGTGTTCTAATAACCTTAAAAGGAATATAGCTTTTTTACTCATGTATTATATTAAAGTGATAACAATATCTTTTAATAAGCATGCCGGAATATTTTCAGCCCCGGGGAGGATGTTACACATCCAAATTTTGGTATGCAAGCATAATATCTGAGTATGTAAAACATATGTCTTGAAAATGGGTACAGATATAACTTTCACACATAGCATAGTCTTATGTATGTAAAAATTATGAATCGGTTTATTAATCAAATCAGTTAACAATTAAAACTACTCATTAACTACTGACAAATAATAATAAGGTATCTTACTATTAGCTATATATGGTACGGTATTTAATATAATAATATCAAAAACTTCATATTCTGCGCTTTGATAGACAGGTCGTTAATCAAACGCTCCGTCATTAAAAAATCTGTTCACCAGTTTGGAGTTGAGTGACTATGTTGTGGTAGTGAAATATCATTGGAGACGTGCAAGGACTATAAGAATATACATAAATATTCTGAACTAAGTAATAAAATAGACAGTATTGGTGCCGTGATTTTACAACATTTTGTTCATATACCCATCATCAAGATCTCTGGCGGTGTATAAGAGGTGAACGCGTAAGCGCCGTCGAATACCGTGTACATACGACTTTTTGCACTCGAGTTTATCGCAGTGCGTGCCGCGAGTACACATCGAGGGCATTTTTTGCTGTGCTACTGTATATTTTAATACAAAAATTGTGCAACGCAATACACGTGGGCGTTTAGTAGTGTGCACCTCTTTACATAAGAAAAAATATTTCGAAGCGTCGAATCCCATCCTGTTCTCGGACCGAGTGCAAGCGCCACTAGTTATTTACTTGCCATTCCGTTGGGTAGCGATCCTCAAACCCTCCGGTTTATTAATTGCGTTACACGCAATTGTTTCACAATGGTTAAGTGTGTTCGCTGTGGTGATGAAGCGAGAGATGCCATCAAGTGCAGTGCCTGCCATGGTTACTATGACTATCTGTACTTAGGCATTACCGAAACGGGGTGTAGGAAGCTTGGAGCCGATAGGCAGGCCACTTGGAGATGTCCTTCATGCAAGGCGAGTGGCTCTTATTCCGGAAGCTCACCAAGTGTAAAATCCAAGCAACACAGCAGCCCGAGAGTGGCACCTCCTCCTACCTTGGAGGAAGTACTGAAACAGCTGGCCAGTATACAACTCTCTATGGCAAATTTAGCTGCAAAAATGGAAGGCATAGAAGGCATCAAGAATGACCTAGGAGATATTAAGATTACTTGGAAGAAACCCTAATTTTCAATAATAATAAAAACATTAATAAGTGCAATTTGCATATCACTGGTGTTTGTTAACTTACAATACTACTTAAATAATACTGCAGAGAAGGAAATCTTATATGTTATAGTTGGTATTTCCACTATAACTTCTACATTTTCCATTTCATTATATAACTACAATACATATTTATCAAATTAAAAAGAATCAAAATATTTATATGACAACTCATATTTTACAAAAATAACACAAAATCCAGGAGTCTCTTCTTAGTCAGTTTCGTGAAGGTGTCGAGTATTATAACGGGAAGTTGTATATTTTTGTGTTTACAATTGCCATATAACAACGGGGAAATAAAAAATAATAACTGCTCATATATCCTGTTATAAACAATGTTTACAATTTCACATACGTGTGGGATTCGTTGTACGGTTGACAACAAAATGCCTTTTCCAACAGCTTCTGCATAATGTTTTAGTTTTAGAGTTTGTTGACTGGTGAAATAAAATCGATATATACTTGGCCCAGTTAATGGTCAGGAAATGTCCCTCATTACGCTCTGGGTAGTTAATTAGTAGTATAATAAAGAGTAGCACTGAGATATGTTACTCATAGTGATAAAAGTATCAAAATACAGTTTGATGAACAAACTGTATTTCCCATAAAGTTATTCATGAAAAACTTACAGTCTACATACTACAGTCTAAACAGAAGAGACAGTATGACTATTATTATCTTTTATAGTTAAACTTATATTTTATAGTTAAAACTTTTATAGTTTTAGTTAAAGTATTCTTTTATTTTTTTCTTTCTTTCTTACTGGGGGCTTCAATATACTATATTATATTAAATAGGCTGAAGTCGTTGTTATTCTGCTTGTTTAATCTCTCCAGTCCCATATCTACTAGTCAGAAAAGTTGTACAATGAGGCTTATCGTAGGTAAATAAGTATCCCATTGCTTATAGAGTTATTTTAACAAATAACATAAATGCAATGACTTTATTTGTTTGGTACGCTTTCACAATCAGCAATATTTTGGAGAGTTAAAAAAATGGAAGTACAGTACATTTTAAGCAGTAAAAAATACAGTTCAAGAGATATAGAAAAACTTGAAAGCAGCAGGCTTGCATAACGCTCAACTCAAGGAGCGAAGCAGTAAGGTATAAATGTTAATTAATCTCTGAAACCATTGGGTACAAAGCTTTAAGCTTTCAAAGCTTATTGATAATGATACAACCATATCATAAATCCTTTAATCCTTTAATTTACATATCTTTCAATTTCGTAGATATCACCTCCTACCATAGAACAACAAATTTACAATATGATTTTTGTAAAAGAAAGAAGAACGAAAAGTATTCTATTTAACAAAACAGGCATATAATGTGTTATTACGTCTAAAATACTCATCATTAATTGTGAAGTGGAGGTGTACAAAAAGTTATGTTTCCGAGTGATATATGTATGTATGCACATACAAAAACCTTTTATACGATCAGAGACGCGTGCCAAAACTATTTCTCTACAAATAACTGAATAAAAGTATAAAGCTCATTAGCTTTCCTGCGACTTAGTTGTTGGCTGTACCTTCAATACCTCTAAAGTAACGTAGGCAGTTCAAACTTTAGCCTCCATTACAATAACATACGTGTAGCGTAACCCTACATTATACGTAAGTTATCATAACATTGTACAAACTCGAACAGTGAAAGCAATTTGTCTGTTACATGAATGCTTCTCGTGTTGACAAGGACCACAACTTGTATTTCGCATTCAAACTGTAATGAGCTTCTATATTTGTGTATATTTTACAGAAATGAAAGCATTTCTGTAAAATATATATGATTAAATATGAATCCAAATTATTCAACTTATATTAGTCATACAAATTTTTTGTCTAGTTGTCTTTGTATTATACAATTAATAACATGTAGCAGTACCTAATTATTTCCTGATATACATTCAGGTCGTTCAAAATTTCACTACTAAAGGAGAAGAAAGTTAGGAACTTTCAATCAGGCTAGGTGATTTTGCCCGGGGAATAACGATTCAACGGTTGATGTTAGGAAGGTGTACTCAATGGCACGAGAACTTTATATTACGATTCAGGATTCTACTAGTAGTAGTTATAGTAGTTTCTACGTAGTATAGTTCGTCATCGATCGATATCGTTTATTTAAAAAAATAATCCAAACTATTAAGAAAATACATAAGAAATTAATTTCGATAATCAGTCAAATATACTGATAAACAAGTGGTACAAAATGGTGGATGCTTAGCCAATTCGCTAATATCATAGCGGAAACGAAATCGTAAACTCTTTTGCCTAGAAATGAAAACTGAATAAGCTTTACCTACACTTTCTATGCTTACTGAAGCTTGGAGCACCAGTGATCAAAGTGATGTAGAGTATAAAGCTTTGACATGTTTTTTGTAGGTTGAAGTAATAAACTATGATTGGTTAACATGTGCATGCTTTGGTACTTTTATTTTAATTTTAAACGATAGTTCTTGTTTATACATAAAATACCACCATAGTTTAATCTTTAACGTCTGTGTGTGTCGATATATGTATTCTAATAGTTGTTGGAAAAGGGATAGTAAATTAGATTTTCTGTTGCCACGCATAATTAACGTTGTTGATTTAGGCCTCTCTGGAATAAGGGTTTGATAGATTTATTTTCGCAGAACACTGACAGCTTTAAAGAAATGTTAGGCAAAGGTTAGTGTGGTTATTTTACTACCTTTCTTGGATTAAAAATACATGATTCTAAAAAGATTTTATATGTATATGTAAATATATAGAATATAATGCAATAAGCAATACCACACTACAATGAAAATTGACGGGCCTGTTTTTCTGATGGCTCGTCAATTTGGTATATAATTATGTATGCATTTATATTATCTTACTACACACTTACGATTTTGTAGAAAGTGTGGTTTTAAAATGTCTTTTGATTCTCCACTGTTATATGCCTATTATAGGAAATATAAAACAAAATATATCTACTTAGTCTGGCCCATAAATGTCGTTACATTAAAAAAAACATAATATAACGATCGAATTGCTATGTAATTCTTTTATGAATATTCATTGTGTTTTCTCATCGGTGTTAAATATATTTGTATTATTAAAATGGAGTGGGGTGATAAAGAGAACCGAATTGCTATGACAGCATTACACAAATAAGGCATGGAGCCAAATGCAATTTTCGAAACTCTCCATCCGGTTAAATTAACAATAAAAACAATTCAAAAAATAAAATAATACACGCATGTATATAGTAATATAGCGTTATTATAATATCAGGTTGTCTCAAAAGGCATTGCCACTAACAATGAGCAAAATATTTTATTTAAAGTTATGGATAGTAAAATATTTAGTCAATGATATATTAACCATTATTATCTACAACATTCATCCAATTCAAAAAAGTCGCTAATACAGTTTTTGAGGGTGTCATAATATTCGAAGTTTTTGACTGACAAATGACATTTAAGAGCACTAAATAAATAATAATCTGATGGCGCTAAGTCAGGACTGTAAGACGGATGGGGTATAGTTAACCATCCAAGTTTCGTCAACTCATCATGAGTCAACTTAGCACTGTGAGGTCGAGCTTTGTCAGCTGGATACCGAGTTTTTGCGTTTGTTTTATTCTTACAGCTTCGGCTAACTTATGTAGTTGGGTAACGTAATATTAAGCGTTGACTGTTTGGTTTCGTTTTAAGAGTTCCCAGTAGATCATAACAAACACACCATTCCTCGCCAGGCCCAGAAAACAGATAACATTATCTTGTAACTATGTGGATTATACTTTGGTTGAGTTGGTGGGTTGTTGCCGAGAGGAATCCAATACGCGTGACGTTTATTGTTTTCGTAATGTACCCAGCTCATCACCTCATCACCTGTAATGATTTCCTTTAAAAGAGCAGACTTTGACAGACACTTATACGAGAAGCCCATTCTTGGTCGGATAAAGTACTTGTCCATCGTGACATAATCTTTTTTTTTTTTTTTTTTACGTGTGGAATCTCCCTCGGGCCGTCATCCCATCGCCTGTAATAGGAGAAATCCGGGAACAGCTTTGGTAAGACATCCGGACCCCTCCTAGCGCCTGTTGCCCGCAAAAGCGCGGGCACCACCCTTGGGTAACTCTCAATTAGGTAACGTCCAGGCGCACCAGGACGTCGCCTCCTCGCGGTTGGCTATATGGCGGATGGAGGGGAAAACCCGTCCCGACCACCCGCGGCCACACTCAGAGCGGCATGAGGCGCTGGTAAGCCGCCGCCGCCCGGTTCGCCGGCGGCGAATTGGGTCCGAGTGGAGATCGTCCTCCCGGGCCCGCTCCGCCGCCTCCTTCTGCGAGATGACCACCTCACAGAAGGTTGCGACCGCGGTAAAATTCCTGTCGCTACCGGCCATGGAGCGTATGACGGCCGGTAGCGAGAGATCCTCTCCGATGACTGCAGTGAGGACCCGACGCCGCGCCACCCAAGCGGGGTTCCGCCTCCAAGTCCCACGGGGGAGTTCCGGCAAACGCGCAAGCCGCCTCCGTCGACACGGTGCGGTAGCCACGTATGGCTCTAACCGCCATAACCCTCTGAGGGCGCCAAAGGCGTGCCCTATTCTGGGCGGTTAGAGCATCCGCCCACACCGGTGCACCGTATAGTGCCATTGACCGGACAACCCCCGTGTACAGCCGTCTTGTAGCGATGCTGGGTCCACCCAAGTTGGGCAAAAGGCGCCCAAGGGCAGACGCAGCGCCGACCAACCTTGGAGCCAGCTGCAGAAAGTGGTCGTCAAAGCGCCACCTTCCGTCGAGGATCAGGCCCAGATATCGTATGTGGGCCTGAACCGGTACGAGGATCGAGTTGACCATTATGGAGGCGCCAGGGGGTGGACCTCGAGGGGGCCCATGGAATAAAAGGGCCTCCGTCTTATCCAAAGCCACTCGCAACCCTAGCGCCTCGATGCGCCCGACCACCAGTGAGGCTCCTCTGGTGGCCAAGCGTGCCGCCTCTTGAAAGGTCGACCCCCGGGCTGTGACCAGAGTGTCATCGGCGTAACAGATTACACCCAGCCCAGGGGGAAAGTCAGCTCGAAGGGCCCAGTCGTACCCCATGTTCCACAGGAGTGGTCCAAGGACAGACCCCTGCGGAACACTGCACGACATGGGCCGACGACTCCCTTGACTTCATGCCATCCGTCAGAAGTAGAGGGGGCAGATTTGGAGGGGCCTGGCTCAGGTACAGCCTGGGAATCAGCCTGAGGTGCAACCACTTTGGGTGCAGGCGATCGAAGCTGAGGCAATTCCTTCGCCACTTTGGTTGGGGCCTTAGAAGATCGCCCAGTCTTGGGCCTTGGAGCCGACGTCGCTGCCGCATAGGTGGAGCGGCCACCAGAGACGGGAAGTGGTGTTGGGGCTGAAGCGGCCTTTACCTTATCCGCGGCCAATGGCGACCGAACTGTGGGTGCCGGAGGCAGCCTTGCCTCAAGTCCTGCCAGGC
Organism: Tyria jacobaeae; assembly: GCA_947561695.1. Lineage (NCBI taxonomy): Eukaryota > Metazoa > Arthropoda > Insecta > Lepidoptera > Erebidae > Tyria > Tyria jacobaeae. The sequence goes on along the minus strand of OX387222.1, from coordinate 8,651,304 downwards.
GCCCGTCCATCATTTGCCACACTGCACTTATGATTTGACGCAAGTGGGCATCAGGAACGGCAGAGGGGGAGTCGGTAGGAGCAGGTTGCTGTGAAACTACTGACAACTGTGCAGGGCTGTCAGTGCGCGCTCCCGCCCGAAATTGGGCGAATTGAGCACTCAGCTCTGCAACCTGCTCCGTCAGGCGTTGTCGTTGGCCTCTTGAAGGCGTGAAACGTCCTCAATGAGGCTTTCCATGGCCCCCGACACAGCGGAAAAGGAGTTTCAGGGCTCTAACAAAAGTGCCCTTCAGATTAGTGGACTTGGTTGCTACTTTTTGAATTATCGCCACGGCCACGCTCGTCCTCTCTTTCAGTGCTACCGGTGTAGGAGGGACAGAATCCTCTTCCGCCGGCACACGGATTTTACGAAGAAGATCCGCGATCTCCTCTTCCGCAACGACTTCACCATCTTCACGAGTCCGGGCGTGATTTTTCGCTCTGGAAAATACAGAACCTGTCGGGGCCGAGAATGGCGTGCGCGACCTTCCACGCCTACTGTTCGTCACCTTTGGTGGCAGCATATCTTGCGACGTATCGCCATCTTCATCTCTACACCGCTTGCGACTGTCTGTGTCGCGGGGCTCCAAATCCATTTCTTCGGCAGAGTCAGCCGCTAAACTGGAAGCCCTGGAACGTATTCGTTCCGACATTCTTCTGCTCCCAGAAGTCAATTCGACTCCTGGGAGCTCTTGCGATATAGGCGTTCCGAGTAAAACCTCCACATCAATACCGCCCGCCTTGTTAAATTTCTCCTTCCCTCCTTCGTCCTTTCTTCCTTCCTTCTCTTCTACGACTTCAGTTTTATTTTTAAGTTTGTTTATGTATTCCATTTTGTAACCCACGAGTGGGGGACAAAAAAAAGGTCCACCCGGTCAGAGATCCCCCAACCTGGTCAAGCGTAGATTTTTGCCCAACCGAGGGGTCCGCAGTTGCCCCGGCTGGGAGTGCGCTTGCGACTGAACCACCCATCAGCCATGCATGCCATGGTCACGCACCAGAACACGAGATTCGGGGTAATTTTTTATAGAGGTATTCTTCCTCGCAGTCCGGGCGGTTAAGCCAAGACCCCTCATCCCCGATCAGAGCCGCGAGACTTAACCACGACACTCCTTTCGGGATTACGATATGCCGACGGTGGCATCGATCTTCAGATGCCTGCTCGGTGGCAGTGCGAGTGCACGCCGAGCCCGTCCTCTTTCTCCGCTGTAGACAGTGGAGAAACACCGACCCGTGAAAAGGGGTCCCACTTTAGTGATTTTTTAATTAGGTTTCCTTCCTCACAGCTCCGAGGAGCGAAGAGCCAACAGAGGGATCGGCATACAAGCCCGCTCTGTTGGGCCGAGCCTCGACCTAGTGGCTAAAGAAAATAGCCACCTCTTCTTGCCAGAATATTAGCCGTTGGCGATGACGCCCTCCTCAAAAGTAGAGGAGGAGAAGGCTGTGTCATCGCCGACGTTGCCCAGGATGCACCACGTGGAGGTTTTCTAGCCCGCACCCCGTCGTGACATAATCTTACGATAACCCATAGAGTTCAAGTGCAGGTCTATGGTGGAACGTGGTTGTCCAAGAGCCTTTTCCAAATCACTTGTACTAGAATCTGTATTTTTGGCAAGTTCTCGGAGCAAAGCATCTTCATCAAAAGTGGACGGCCGACCAGAGCGAGGTAAGTCTTCACAGCTGATATCACCTTCTTCGAAGCGTTTATAACAAAAACGCAGCTTTTTAGCTGTATGTGTTGAAGGAGTATTGAGCCTGTGCTCATATAACACAATAATTCGAAGTTGATGTTCATTCGTTTTTGTTTGTTTGTTTTCATGGTCCCATAATTCTGTGGCATGATTTACAACGTGTTTTTATTCGTTCTGACCTTTCTGGTTGCGCTCGCACCTATTTACACCGACGCCTTAGAAGTTTCTAGAACATACTTTCGTATTCTATAATTTATAAAAAGAAATTCTGAGTGTAAAACGTGAATATTCTGTGAAGGTTGTAACTAGCAATAACTTTTGGAACAACCTGATAAATAAAATAACCAAGAAATAATAAAGCAAATTCCAGCATCGAGAGTTTGCAGTACAGGATTCGTCTGTATTAAAAAAAAATACAGTATCCCGTTGGTTAAGATCTCTTAACTATGAGGAAACCGAAAACCTGCTGTTTGTGCCTTTATAGTCAGTTGATATTGGAACACACTTACACATACACACTCACACTAACACATGTACTCATACACACTCAAATGCACACACACCCACACCCACGTACGCACACACACATGCACACACGCATACGCTCACGCACACACATAAACATACACATCCACACTTATTCGATTACATTCATTATAAAAATAGTCATATACTCACAGTGTTACAACACTTTAGACATAATTCATCTCACATGTAAAGACTACACGGTAACTTAACTACGAAGTACACGTACACTAGCACCTAATTATCTAGAAATAGGAGAGGCTGGTTATCTGTCATACAGGCCCTGCCTAGTACAGAAGCCAGTATCTCACACAGATTATGGACTATTTTGGGTTGTATACATAGACTATAATGGTTTTTGTAACAAATTCTGTGTGAGAGAATAAATAAATTATTATATGCCTGGCAAAGTTATGTCGTTTCAAACCAGTTTAAAATTGCCAAAAACTATTGCAAATTATATTATTACTATATTATTACTACTTAGTAATAAATATGCGCTATAATATATGAATGACAAACATGTCTTCATCCAATGAATACATAAAAAGTATTAAATATGAACAGCCACTTTACCTCTACTATATTATTAGATACTATATTACTTACACTGACGGATAGCCAAAAATAAGAAATATGAGAAAGTAAAAGTACGTAGAGAATGATTGTATGATGAAAATTTGCAAGCGGACCGAACATAATAAATTTCATGGTCCCATAATTCTGTGGCATGATTTACAACGTGATTTTCAGCGACACGGAACGGTTTTGTACAATATGTCAATTAAAACTCAGCCTGTAGCTACATTATTTAACAGAAACCCGTTGATGAAGACAATTGTGATGTTTATTAATAGAATTCGGAACAATTTGATGAATATTTCACATTTTAATCAAGTTATTTAGGTTTTAATTTCATAGCATATACACATTTTAAACTGATATATTTTTGACAGGTAAAAAAGCCTTTCAAGAAGTATACCTTAATCTTACAGTAATTGAGCATACGTGTTTCAACATTACCTACACATACATGCTATAGGCTGCATAGGCACAATGCACATAGGCTTAGAAAGTAGGAATAAAAACGAATACTTTGCGCTGGCTTCGTGTTGTATAAACGTAGCTACAAGAATATTGCAAGTAAGAAAAAGTATTTACCTGCGTGTCTTCTAAGAAGCTAAGGTTCCCGCCCCGGGCAGTAGTGTAAATAAATATTTATGTAAACACTGCACAAGTCATCAAATGGAACGAACCGAAAGTTTACAAAGCTTCGCAAATGAAGTCTGAGCGAAGAATAGTTTCAAAGGAATATTTTGCTTTGTCCCGTTTGCTATTTCCAATATTTTCTATCGTTCGCTTAAAGTTTAATGGCTTGTGTGGGAGATCGATTGCAACGTCAATATATTTTTATTTTTGCACAGAATTTTCAGTTCGTTTACTTCGAACTGTGGTTTAAAGCTTAAAAAGAAAGTATTAGTATAAAATAAAGTACCACAAATAATACTCCCACAGTACCATGAGTTTTTCAATCACCAGCTTGCAGTTAATTTTTTTAAAGTAATTAAGATATAACTTTAAAGAATACTACCTACGTTTCAAGACATTTTTACACAATTTAAATACATTTGAATTACTGTGGGTGTATATAAAATAGTTTGTATCTTTATAACCATGTTCTCAGTAAATGTTCTAACAAAATTTAATTCAATCATAATATGATATAAAAATTGGTATATACTGTTAGTTAAGGGTATTTCAATGTAACGTTTTTGTTGTCTACCGACAATATAATAAAGATCAGTCTCTTTTCATACTTTGTTTAATTGCGTTCGTCATCCTATAAAATTTAGTATAAACCAAATTTTTAAAGTAATTTATTGTTAAAGCCGAAAAGTAGCTTAGAAATAAACATTCAGATAAAAGAAGGGCTTTCTGTTGAATCGAACATAATGGTAAAAAATAAATAAGCTGTTTTTATAGATCGACTAAATTAAAATATCCAATAACATTTTTAAATGTTTTACCTCTACCTCTACCTCTCTACTATTCAACAATCCATACTAGCCAATCCAAAATTGAAAATATTCCGACACTATCATTGTTTAGTGTCATATTACCTTGAGAGCTCGGACTCTTATTTTAGAACAATACGACGTATGACCCATATAATTATAAACCGTAAGATATGTAGAAGATGGCCCAATGGCTTTTCAGTTTTTAAATATCAGTTAAGTGCCAGTGTTGAGTTCTGAGCTCTGGGTCCGGGTAATGTTATATAACCTCTCGCTAAGTCGTTTATGGAATGAAAAAACAAAAAATCTATACTGATAGCCAAAATATACTAGCGATAGAGAATGCAGAGTGAAGCTACATATCTACGCAACGCCAAGGTGCCAAACCGATCAGAAATATTTGTATTAGTATTATTATTATTATAGGCAATGGATGATGCCAGTCGCTCTTCGTTGAATGCGGTCAAGAGGGAGCAGCTGGTACTGGGTTGCACCTACCTAGAGATGAGAACAGTATTCCATATGCGACCGAACCTGACCGATATGACCAATGGCATCTTTATAGCGGTGAAATAGGACTAGATTAAGTCGAAGAGTTGCATTTCAATGAAATTATGGGGTTTCTCTTCCCTCATTTCCCCTCTACTCTTTCCCATCTTCTCATCCCCCCTCTCTTATTTCCTTTCCCCGCATCCCCTAATCCTACTCACCCTCAAACCGGGCAGCGCACTTACAACTCTTGAATTGCAGGTGTCCATGGACGGCGGTGTTATCCTAATTTCTAAAATTTTATAACACATATTCAATGTTTATTTGGGTGGTCAACTTGACATCTGAATGTTATATAGTTTTATCGTATTCATTATAAAATTATATAACATTCAGATGTCAAGTTGTAGCGATTATATTTTGTAGTTATTTGTGATCAATACTTTACTTTACATAATACTAAAATTATGTTACGGTTAATGACAATGTTCTGGCCAACATTATGATTTATAATACTAAAATACCCGTGATTTATCTATTTCATTTAAGTCTTAACCTCTTCATAACAAGGATATATCTAGATAAGAAGACACACAGGGGAGGGACTCATGTCGAAGTAAATAGATTTAGGTACAGCATTGAAAGAACTGGCTGATCTGGCTTAACTTTCTGTGTTTACTTGCATGAAAATGGTGGGATATACCGAACAAAAGCTTAATGTGAAATAAAATATTAGGTGGAGTCAGAGTATACAGACATAATTAAAATATAGACTTGTGTGTACATGTTTATTGATGTAAGACGGTTATGTTGAGATGGAATCTAAGTAAGATTTTAATTAAGAATGCTTTAAGCATTTCAATTGTAGACTTAAGACTAAAAATCTAATTTAAAGATATAGAAAATTCATCTGGAAGTGAGAGAAAGATTTGGTGAAAGTGTTTATGACTCTCTGAATTAAGTAACAGTAGTGCATAAGTTCGAAAGCTTTTCATCGTTGCAGTTATTTACCATTGCAGTGGAGTTAGTAGTGGAACTAGTGCAAGTAGAACTAGTAAAATTATGCATATGTATATTTATTACAACTATAACATTTAGAGATAACTATTTTTATTATAATAATCACGTTTTGATTATTAAAAACAGGACATGTTGACTCTTAGAGGCGTAAAGTTAAGGGCGATACAAGTAAAAAGAAAAAATACACAAATTCATCTGTTTCCTTATATGAAAAAAATGTTTCCCTAAGGAAATTACAATAACTGGACCGCAATAGGCCAGTTAATAATGAAAGGTTGCGGCGCGTTTGTGATTTTTTTATGAATAAATTATTTCTTGAAAGTATGTCTTAGATTAGGCCAAAGATATGGTTTGTAGATAAAGTTAAAGATGAATTTATAACCATTAAACATAATTATCAAGTGAATATTTTACTGAATTTGCTTCTATGTGTACAAAATAAGTAACAAGTGATGATTTGTCTTATCGTTCGGCCCTCAAGGTTAAGTTTTTTAATAAAGTACATTTTTACATCAGTTAATTGGCTTTTTAAGAATGTGCTGATTAATAAAACATTAAAATTTATTATTATTATTATTTCTTAAGGAGGCCTTAATCTCGCAGTTAATGTATTAAATTTTGCGTTACTCTTGTTCGTGGTCTTTGCGATCCTCGTCTTGGAGAAGAATCATGCTTTCACTTGCAGTGGGCGCGTTGAACAAGGGCAGGTTTTCCACTTCCCCTGCAAAATAGTTGAACCTTTGTTACAGAAATGTTATCGTCATACGCCATGACTCTATTGTAACAGGAATCATGAGCAATATAGTGAAGACAAATAAGAATTATTAACTAATATAATAGATTATACTTTACTAACTATAACTATCTTTCAAACTTACGCAACAGAAAATAGTTACGTTATGAAATATACATAATTTATGTAATATATTTATAAAGTGGAGGCGGCTAGTATAAACTTAAGTTATAGGTGTTACTTTTAACCTACCACGCAAGAATCATGATGAAGTTTTTTTATTGTATACATACATATGTATACGAGTATAAAATAAATTTACATACATACGTAATGTATGAAGTTTATTATGTTTCTTTGTCTTTCTCTAAAGCCAGAAATTTTAAAGGTTTGTCATGTAACGTGATATTCGAATCGCCTTATTTGGGAATGAAATAGATTATAAGATTTGGAAATAAAATCAGAAAAATATATCTACCTTATAATGTAATCGGGTATGAGCTTATTTAATAATTTCACTGGTAACAATTAGAAATTTATTCCAGTTTAGTACCTAGAATTTTCAAACATGGACATTGAAAACTGTAGCTACTCCACCGGAGTGAATTTCTGATGTGTGACTGAAGGAAAGCCTGCAACTTATCGTTAAGCGTTCTAGCAATAAATAGCGGTATAGCAATATTGTGTACACAATCTATGACTGTTTCAGGTACTTAGTTATATTAGATACTGCACTACTATTATAATATACTATTTGGTTTATTATATAATAATAATAATAAGAACTTCGGACATCTAACACACCCAAAATATCTAATAATAATATAATCCCAAAACTGAGCAAAGGTTGTACTATTGATAATCATTCTTATAAACATGCATTACGCCTATAACCCCGAAGGGGTTGCAGAAGCGTCTTAAATGCTAACTTTTTACTAACCTTTATTTACCACTACCACATACGTCAAAAGGCAAGCCTATTGCGCTCGTCCGGGCGCTTTATTACTTATATATGTCTAAATACATAAATATTATAGATAAATTACACCCAGGCATAGAATAAAATGACCACGAGGTCATCACAGAATTATTTGTTCTAGATGTGAATCAAACACTCTAACTCTAATCAGAGTAACGGGCCAATCAGTATTATCAATATAATGGATTTAGTCGACATACACATACATGTGCCTATATGTATGTCGAGAAATTCCTATAAGATTTTTTGTTTATTTTGCACCTGTATGTAAGTGTAAAAGCTAGTACCCTAAAAAAGAAATGTGCCTAATGCAATATTTTAATGGCTGAAACATTCTTCGTATAATTGCCTTTCTAATTAAACTGGTTCTCGGTACATTGGTTGGATGGTTTTCCAAGTCTATAACGGACATAGGTAGTAACAATTTTTGCGTTTTATATACATATATACTCGAAGATAAATTTGTCCAGCTAGTTTCATCTTCTTCGACTTATCCTAATTTAATTTGGGGTCAGTGTAATGTGTCCTTTTTATCCATTCCTCTCTATCATTCGTCATTTCACTTCTTACTCCTTTTTTAGCCATATCAATTGATTCCATCAAAGTTTCTACTTAAATATTTTAAATAGGTTTAAAACACTACTTTGCTTACAAAGTTGTGGTTTCCCCAACATGCATGCTCTGATTGTTTTATCATTGCTTTTATATACAATACTCGAGACATAAATATAAATACGTAAATGAAAGCTTACCAATTCTAACAATAAAGTTAACAGACTCGTCTTCGTCTAACATTGAAAATACATTTTCAACAGGAATGTACACGTTTTGAGTGTGCTCCAAGAAATCTGCATCTTTCTCACACTTGCATGGACGCCTGAATAATAAGAAAATCTCTAGTAAACAAATAAACGCTTATATGACCTTTTCAGATAACCCATTTCAATCTCAACACGACGGAATCTAATGTTAGAGGTGAACCAATCTATATTTTCTTTTGAAGAGCAAAGCGTATTTCTGATTGGTTTTGCCAGATTAAGTTAGAATTTTCATTGTGTATGAAAACGTGGCTTATATATAAGTGGGCAGGGCCACTACAGCTCTGTCAGGCTTAGCAACATATACCATTTTAAATATTATTGAATGAAGTCGGTATAGGAAAAGGAAAATGATGGTGTCTATAGGCTATAATAATAACCAAAAAAAATATATAAAACTCAAATTTTAACGGAAACGTCTTCATAAAGATGTTTCTCTAATAGATCCGTAATTTAAGCCAAGTAAAACTACTAATACTATTACATAGTAGTAAAGAAACATTCCGTAAGTAAAGAAACAATTTGTGGTTGCCAAGCACATTAAGCCATTTTTCGTCCTACGACACCATTTATAAAGGGCAAATACGCAGTATCTAATTTTGTTTGGAATAAATGTATTACTTGCCTGTAAGTAATCCTTTTGCTTGGTAAATTGGGCAGAAATATATCTATTTCAAAGTAGTATTTCTCGGCATGCTCATCGTTCACTAGTACAGTCCACATCATTCTTCCTGTAACACATTGTACATTTATAAACCTAATTTTTATTGTATTATATTTGTTTCTGAACTCTTTTAAGCTTTTGAATCAGTAAACGGTATTAGGATAAACAGAGTCAGTTGGACTTCCGGCATGAAGAAGTTAGCTGGGGTAGACTGGATGCGGATGGCGGAGGACTGGGTGATATGGCGCTCCTTGCAAGATATTTCCAGCAGTAGTAATATGAGTACATGTCCTAAGCTGTCATGCGCAAATCATTGAGTACTGGGAGATCATAATTAACAATAAACAAAATTCTAGAATTAAGAAAAAAACTAAATCAAACATCTTGAAGAGCTTTGAATAGTTTTTATTTGTTAACAAAACATATTAGTTGTATTTGAAATTACATAAGTCTGGTCCTCTAGAAACTATAGGAGGGGAGAATGAGGTTCTATTCGATTATATTTTCTTTTATGTTTGTATCGATTTGATCATGGGATACCAGCGAAGTTACCAATGAGTTTTAAATTGCAAGTTTTTATGTTTGACAGTATTACGGAAAAGAATTCAAAAAGGTAATTGAAAGTCGTTAACAACTATTTATAAACGTCAATTATTATAAGCAGAATTTGTTTCTGTAAGGAATATAAAAAAAAAATTAAATTATTTCCTTTAATAAACAGCTGTTTTGTCGTGGAAAGGTTGCCTGTGTCATGGCCTAGAAAGAAGTTAACTTGTGTTCGCTTTTCTTTGTTATGATTAAAGGTTTATCACTTGCTCTTAATTTTAACGATGCAATAATTGTCTATCCTTTTTGCTTTATCTTTATTCGTTATTAGGCAATCCACGTGTTAGTGACATTGTTGCAATCATTGTACACGTGTACCTACTTACTTAATTATTATTATTGAATTAGTTGTAGACATTTATTTCTATTGGTGTATAATTTTATTTAACTTAAGTCAAAACAAAAACACCATTTTCTTTTCTAGGTTGATGATAAAAGGACATTTAAGGTATTGACAAGTCCAGTAAAAACTGCCTTTGTAAAGAAAAATATTTTTGTAATATACAGAATATCACAAAAACGAATGAAAAGCATTTAAAACTTTAACTAACTACTTTCAATTAACTTACTAACTATAAAATATCTACTACATATACTTACTAGTTATAAAATATCTATAGTAGACAGTCAAATAATGTATTTGCAAAGAGAATTTTTGCCGCTAATAATAATAATGCTTAAAAATCTGCTATTCTTACCTCCTCGTTTGTCGTAAATCTGGTACACATTGAACACTCTTTCGTAACACCTTAAAAGAAAATAATTCAGAACAGGCTCGGTCCTCTTCGCGTCCCATCTATTCTTTACTGTTATGAAAGGGAGATCAGTGACCTTATCATTGTGTTCCACGAAACAATGATCCATCCAATCGCCAGCACACCCAGTCCATTTGCACTCACCTGAAAATAGGCTTTTGAATAAAAAAAAAACTCATTTTCATAGCGCTGTGATTGGTTTATATATACTTTTATTTCGGAACAGAAAGCAAGGAGAACTTTTAATCTTTAATTATGAAAACTTTTGTAGGGTATTAACTGGTTTATTTGTAACTTAACCAATAACAGAAGAGTTACAGTCCAATGTTTTAATCTGTAAGGCTGCTGGGTTAACAGGCTGACATTCTTATTACAGAGCATAGTCTAACTAAATAACTAGATTTAAGGCGACAGACACTTTTTGTATGGTTTAAACCTTGTTCCTACTTTCTTGTATTTATGTTTTGTTACAAGCGGTAAAACTTAATTTTTTACTGTAATGCTATCAAATCTGATCTGTGGACCTACAAAATTCAATTACCTGTTCTGAAGATAACTCTTTATAAGTGCTATATATGTATATACAACATTTTACTGCTGTATATAACTGTTTAGATGCACTGAAAGTATTTTTAGTTATAACAGATTTTAAGCAGACTATTATAGGTAGATACCACATATATAATAAAAAAAAAAATTGGACTTTCTAAACAGTTTCTTGAAAAATACCAAAAATACTCGCGGTATAACAGGCAGTTTTTTTTTTGAGAACGCCTCAGAACTATAATATTTTAATTTATTATACCCATCTTACCATACACTCTGCTCATAAAGCAATTGATGATACGAAACTGGCAGTGTGCATGATGAGCATCCAGCTGTGATAGAACCGCATGCTTCGGACATCCCTTGTTCGTGCAGGGAAACAATACTTTATTCGCCAATGACTCCAGAGCAGCCGGGCGAATGAGAGCGAACTCTTTCTGAAACATGAAAATTTCCAAGTAATTGGTAGTTTTTGAAACAAAAATCATTTTTTTCAATATTAAACTTTCGCTTGAAATATAATAACTGAAGTCTATCTGTTTTTGTCTGTCTACTTATGAAGTAGAAACTAGAATCGATAAATAAGATTAAAATAGATGTTTCATTGAAATTTAACAACTCGGTGTTAAAATCCAGTTTTGAACTTCAAAGTCTCACACCACACGCATAGGTAGTTATTTTTTGGAGGTGGTTACTGCTTATATAACATTTCCTAGATTTTTGTTTGAAACCTATGGTATTGATCTGTTAATGGGAAAAATGATAACAGAATACACGCACTTCACACACCATGATATTAGAAAACAAACATCCTAACAAACTTTAAAAAAAAAAATGGTGGAAATTTTCGCAATTTTTTCAGAATGTTAAAAAAAGTACTTCTAACAATAACACTATAATATTGATGACTTTCATGATTTTATGATCTACAAGTTGTAGTTGTAACGTGTACTTACGAGGTGGTGTAGTTAGTTTTATAGATAAATCCTTAGAAAGTTAAGGGAATGTACTAGTAATAGGCAAAAATAATGTAGTCGTTTAATCTATGAAGGAATACTAACTATGAGAACAGAATTAATATTCGTATAGTCTTAGATTTCTTGTTAGCAGTTTTAAAAGTGTGTTAAATGATTTCTTCATTTTAGTCGTTTTCTGATAGTGTGACGTGAAGGTAACAACGGTAGATCGAACGCTGGGAATGTTCAAACTTTGAAAGGTTGTTCTAATAACATAACTAAAACAATATTTTAGTTTTGATAAAATTGTATTACTTGTAGAAAAGCATATTATTGTTTTTAGTTTAGTATTTCAGAAGCATATTAATAAATATTTTACAATTATACGCTGTCTGATCTTATCAGTAAACAAAAATATTTTCAGGAATTATTTCAATAAATACAATTTTGATTCATAGTGCAGTTAACTATAGATAACTATCAAAACAATATGAGTCGTACTGAGTTCTGAATATTATGACAGATTTATGTAGGTAAACAATTACTTGTAAACTAAATGAACAAGCAGCTAGGCACACTATTCTTACAGTAACAAATTCTGCTTGTCTTATAGTATCAAATTTAACGTAGATATCAAAAATATTAGAAATTAAATTCTTAAGAAATCTTATTTGTTAAAAACCTTGTTTTTATTAAGTACTTCACCTAATGAAAAAAAAAACAATGTCTATCCCTAGAGTGGCAGTGGTGGATACCAAAATGGCATCTGAATACAAAAAATCAACGTTAATGATAATATTAGTATAAATTTAGATCCACTGAGCCATTGGTCTAGTGGTTAGTATCCCTGACTGCTAAGCCAGGGGTAATGGGTTCGATTTCCACCCAGGACAAATATTTGTGTGATGAGCACGATTATTTGTTGTGTGTCTGAGTGTGATTTATATTTAATACATATTTATGTATTTAGAAACATATGTATAAGTATGTTTATCAGCAGTCTAGTTGATACTGTACAAGATGTGCTTAGTTTGGGATCAAACGGCCGTGTGTGAGATGTCTGAAGTTATTATCATATATCCGAGAAATCTAACAAAAAGGTTGAACTGTTTTAAATTTATTGGTCCTAAAATAGACACATTGTAAAGACGAAGTATTTTTTTACTGAAACAGTAATATTGATGGATATTAAGTCCGGGTTTACCTGTCGGTAATAAAATTGCACCTTTTAGGAATTATGCATTTGATGTTAATCTATTCAAAAGTTAAATGATTTCTCTATTGGCTTTCAAACAATCTAACTTTTGATTATACCTACTTATTGTAGGTATAAGTTTTTACGACCATCCCAGCTGAGAATCATAAAATATTTACTTTAACCAATTTTAAATACTAATCGCCTTAAACGTTTTGGCGAAGATTCAGGAGCATATAACGACCCTTACTCTGCTTAGTCAGTAAACAAAAACTTATAAAGATTTTGCTCATTTTCCCATGTTTGTTAAGACCCCTGCGACTTGGTAATCAGCCCTAACACTTGAATCGTTATAAAAACGGGTAATAAGAGTATGTAAGTAGCAAATGATATAGCACTTAATAATATAAGGTATTTACCTTGCACCACTAAATAGGAATAAAATTATTTGACCTAATAAAATAGATCTAACAACGTATATACGAGAAAAGAAGACATAATAGTTCAGTCTTAAATTGATGGAATGGCCGGTATACGGTTTCATACATTATTATATTAAGAATTTTATCGTGACACGACTTCTTTTGTAGAGTGTTTTATACATATCATCATAACAACATTATATTGAAAAAGAGAGAAGAGGAAGAGATAGAGGCAAAATACTCTTTCTTCTCAATAACATGTGAGACATATAAGAATATTTGTAAATAGTTTTCAATTTATTTCAGTGTGAAACAAGATCAGGCGTAATTCACCGTGAAAACTGAAATAACGTAATAACAATTATTTCGTCGGTGTTTGTTTATAAAGAGAGATGCATAAAAATATACATATCATATACTATATGAACTAATAGCTCAGATGAAACAATATCACCAATATTAGTCATTCTGTGCTAACTTTATCCAATAATCTTCGATTCCAGCCTTGAGTGAAGGTTTCAGTTGAGCGGTTCACTCCACTGATACGTCCACTCAATATTGTTTTATTGCTGATAGTAAATATGTCTAGTAAAGCTTCCTTATAGCCTTTCCTTTTTTTACTAATACAGCAGCAAATAACGCTAAGCAAATAAAAAAGAGTCAACGTTGGCAACGTTAGCCCATACACACAAACAACACTCTGAGGAACGCAGGTATGCTTGTAAGTTGAATGTGCAATAATCTACGCTACATATCTCCATTTACCTTTTGTAGTAGTAGTATATATATCGGGATTGTAAATAAGATTAATATTATTCTTGAGTGTTGTTTAAAAAACCTTTTTAGGGTTTATTACTATTTTTTCATACCTGACACACATGACACTGGTAGCTCTTCTCAAAACACTGGCCACACAAGCTATGTCCATCCACGCAGAGGTGGATGGGGGGGCGCATGTACTTGTTACATTTGGTACACGTCAGCTCTTTGATCAGGCTCTCGTAGTGGTCCGTTTCGAGGAGCGTGTTGAGTACTACTGTAAGAAAGAGACAAGTAATAAATAGTTTTGATTCATAAAAATAGTACTGTAGTTAGTTTTTGACTATATGTTTTTTTTATGCTGACGGGTCACCTGATGGTAAGTGGCTACCGCCGCCTATGGACACCCGCAACTCAAGAGTCACAAGTGCGTTGCCGTCCTATTAGGTAGGAGTACGCTCTTTTCTTGAAGGTTTGTAGGTCGTATCGGTTCGGAAATACGGCAGGCGACAATTTGTTCCATAGGCTGGTTGTGCGAGGCAAAAAACTACTGGAGAAGCACACAGTGGTGGAGTGCCAATCGTCCAGGTGGTGGGGATGGATATTTTGACTATAATTGGTTAGGTAATTTGGGGTTGGCTGCTTTTGATACAGTTTTTTCATAATATATTAATAAAGGGGGACAGATGAACAGACGGGTCACCTGATGGTAAGTTACAACCTCCATCAATGGACTACCGCAACTCAAGAGTCGTAACTGCACTGCCCGCCTCTGAGGGTGTGTAGTAGTAGTTCTGTGTTCAGTGGTAGTAATTCTGTGATACTTAATAAACATGATAAACATGTATGGATTTGGATGGATTTGGAAATTTCTTGACCCTTTTAGGAAATTTCTCTTCTTAGGAGTAAAAACAAGCACTGCCATACTACCAATCAGCGTTAAAGGAATTAATGCAAAATTATTAAGGCCATTAAAAGATAGATAATTCTTTCACTTTATTTTATTCATTCAAATACAACAAGTCTATTTCAGTGATTAGTGACATATATGTATCTATTGACTGCACGGGTTGAGAAAACGATCTTTAAGCTGGAAACAATGAGATATACGTATTTGTATTGTCATCTTTTATGATTCCTTATAGAAATTAGCTGGCTGTAATTTGGGTTCAAGAAGTGAACATCTTCATCAACCCAGTTTTAAGAGTAAAGCAAAAATCAAAGTGAAAAATTAATTCTAATAATAGTATTCGTTGGCTCGACCGGAGTGATACCACGGCCTCACTGAAATACGACTGATAAACAATGCTTGCATTGTATGACCGAGTGAGTGCGGTTACCGGAGAACCCCCTTTCCCTTTCTCTCTTACCCTTATTCTCTTTCCCCTTCTCCCTTTCCCGTACCTTAAAAGGTGGACAGCACTCTTGTCACTCTTGAGTTGCAGGGGTTCATGGGCGGCGGAAGTCAATTACCATTAGTTGACCTGTCTGCTCGTTTGTCACTCTATACTATAAAAAATATATACACATCTTCAAACTCTTTTTAATTCGAAAATTTCATTTAACAGTTTTTTCTTTGTGCAAAATTTGGCTACGTTAGAATAACAGCCGTCGAGTAAGTTTTAATAAACATCTTAACATAAATAACGCAGTTCACGTTCCGCGATATCGTAGAAATGTCCAAATACAGGTAAATTTATGGGGCAATTATTGAATGCGTACAAAAAAATAAACTGGCGTTTTTATATTCGCTATAAAAAATTCAAGATAATTGAGTTTTTAATACCCTAATTTTCTTCTCCTTAGACTTATTATTCCCAAGAAAGTGAAAGGGAATCAGCTTGTAATATATCTGATTTTACTTGACATTATTCTGATCTACTAAGATACCACATGAAGGTACCGATATCCAGGAATGCAAAAAAGAGCGTACTCCTACCTAAAAGGCCGGCAGCGCACTTGTGACCCTTGAGTTGCGGGTGTCCATGGGCGGCGGTAGTCATTTACCATCAGGTGACCCGTCTGCTCGTTTGCCCCCTATCGCATAAAAAAAAAAAAAAAAAAAAAAAAGGAATGACAGTATTCTGTGGTATTATATAATAATATCAATCTAGAGAAAAAAGTAAATATTAAGATTCTAGAGCACTGGAAACAACTGCATTAGCACGTTTAATGGCAATGCAAGGCAATGTTTAATACACATTAATGTATGTTGTCATTCAATGCCGAAAAAGAAGAACATTCAAGTTTTATGGGGGATATTTTAGACTCAAGTTTGTCACACATTTAATAATAACATAAACGTATAAAGCGTATTTTAGTATTTCTTTATTACAATGCTGCGCTACGGGGTAATAACTTAGAAAACAAAATGCTTTTATTTAATTATTAAAGTTTTTGCCTTCAACTATTTTAAAATCCTCTAACTTTACAAAACGATAAAAATATAAAGAGGTTGCCGATGTTCATCTGAATATGCCAAGTTAGGAGACGGAGCCCACATCGCATATAGCGCGGTAGCACTTAGATGAAATTAATTAATAACTTTAGACTTCAGCACGTATATGTGGGCTACAGGGGAACCTTCAGAGAAAAAAACATGTTCAGTAATTACGCTTAATTAAATAAAAATATTGTGACAACAATTATGTCAGTACCAATGTGTCAGTTGTGTGCATCAGTTTAAAATTGACAAAAAGAATGTAAAACGTCTCATTTTATACTTTAATCATTTTTCTTCATAACAGTTTAATGTCTTATGGAATTTATTCAAAACGTTTCATTTATGCCAATCTGATATATGAAGTTTTAAAATAACTAGTCACCAATTAAAATTGTTAAGTTTTAACAAAATGCCTTCACTAGAACTGTAAGTAATGACTTGGAATATTAGACAGTAATTACGTGCACGAACAAAACATTTTAGTTGTATCGATCGGAACATTACCCACGCCAGACAGAGTATCTACACTCGATAATGCTATGCGGAGTTCTAACATTCCTAAAAAAGTTGTTACTCTTTGGGTCGCTGAACTCAAGATCAAATTCGTTATTTCACTAGTGAGAAAGTAAAAAGAAGTGCCTTAATTTATTTTCCTCTTGAAGATTCATATGTAATTTCCTAGCTGCTGTATATCACTTTCGCATTGAGAACAAAATATGATGACTATGCTTAATAACAATACTTAGGTACAATTCGTATAATCTTTTATAAATAATAAAATTTACTACAGTTTAATTATACTCAATTAACTATAAAATCTTATAGAACAATTCATGTGAAATAAATCCATATTAATACATGTGTTAAAATCTACGCAATAAACAATAACTAAACAGCAATTTAAACACAAACAATATCTGACTAACAAGATATCACGGAATATACTTAAAAAAACTCATTGAGATTGTATTATTTTTAGTAGTTGACAAAAAAAAAACATAACACTCATTAATTGTGTAAGCTATGCATAAATAGAATTATAAATTTAGAGAGTCACTGAAAGCAATCAAAGAACAAGGAGAAAGAACTAAGAAGAGATAAAAGAAAGCAAAATTTCCGTCTCAGTCAACTATTACCTACTGCTACTCTTGTTAATGAACACCATTTTGTTAAAGAATATTATGCATACAGTTATTTGCAGTTGATATTTTATGTTTAGAAGAAAGCAACGTCAAAAATAATAAGTTCAGGAGTTACGAACTAGAAGTGAAAGTACAAGATCAAAACTTGACCGCATCAATAATTCAGTAACACATTTTAAAAACAAACCTACATCTTTTTCCTGTGCTCTTCATAAAACTAAGAAATTAAATATGTTATCAAAATAATTTAATAGTAGAAAAACATCACTTCAAATTATATTTAAAAACAGTACCCATTTATATTTGAATATCACAAAAATGTTTTTTTATTCCGCTTCACAAGCACAGAGATACTTTTTAGACAGATATTTTTGGATATTACTGTAACGTAACCATGCCCACTTATTACAGTGCAAACAACAGTACACAACTAATAATAAAACTAACTTCTTTTCCCCGCCAGCGACGAAGTGGATGACATTCTGAAAATAACACTGTGCGCCACAACAAACGTAACTAGTTCACGTCCAATACAGTTTTATACTTCGTAAACACTTTTTGGTTCATACGTACTGATGTAAAACGATTAGAACGTAATCGCTTGGCCATTTTCTATGATAAGACAAGTGTATCTGAGGCGTGATTGTGGTAACTCAGCTAGTTGATGGCGACACTGTACAAGTCTATATTTATGCGGCAAGGTCGCTACTAAGGGCCGCAGTGGCTAGTAACTGACCAACTATGCTACATACAGTCGAACAGCTATATGGAAATTATAGTTATTTTAATGGACGTGATTATAGGTTTCGTATATTACTATTTTATGTATTGTTTCATATTACAAATAAGGAACCTGTATAAAATATGCATACATACATATGAACACTCATGCCTGTATCCCCGAAGGGGTAGGCAGAGGCGTAATTAACGCCCACATTTAAATATTAAACAACAAATATTAAAATTTGGAGTATATTCAAAATCAGAAATCAAAATTGAAATCGTTTATTTCTACTGAATCAGTTATATGTATTTTTAATTTGTCAAGAGATGAATTCGATCAGACCAAATCAGTCATGAAGCTAGTTGTTTGTTCCAATAGAGAAGAACAAGCAAGAAACTCCAAGAACACTCTTTTTTAAATATTTCAGAAAAGTTTTTTGTAACAGTTCATAAGTGCCGACCCCTCATATTTAGACAGGCGCGCGTGGAACACGTCATGCCGCCGTCTCGGACCTGTTTCTGCTAGGGCGATAAATAGCCCAGTCCGTCGACCTCAGGCTAGCGCTCATAGAGGCCGGAGGTCATTTTGCACTCTGCAGCGCTTTGTATGTCTTCTGCGTGTGGTACTAACTCTCTCCCGTTCCCTTTCCGCCCCTTCTTTTGCAAGCATCAGTGCCTCGTGGTACGAAGCCGTGGAATCCCATGCACTCTCGCTCTGCACCATAGCAATAACCATGGTCTCCAGCGAGTGGCTACCCACTCCAATAGCTGCCACGACGTCGGCACGCTGCTGCACCCACTCATAGCACTCCACTAATGTGTGGATGTCTGATGCGTGCTTTCCTCTTATGACCCTGACGGCCATAACCCGCTGTGACCGTCGCAAAATAGCAGCGTTACTGGTTCTCAGGGTCTCCGCCCAAATTGGGGCCCCATATAGGGCCATGGACCGCACGATCCCAACGTATAGTCTCAGGCCTCAGGCCTCCCCAAATTGGGCAGTACCCTCGAAAACGCGGCTGCTGCTCTCGTAAGCCTGGAGACCTGACTCCAGAAGTGAGGTCCGAAGTCCCATCGGCTGTCGAGTACGAGTCCCAGATATCTCAGCGCGGATTCGACGCCGATGCAAACACCTCCCACGGTCAGACTGGATCCTCAAGGCGGTCCCTTACGTGGTCCGTGTTGTTGTAGAGGTTGTATTCCTAAAAGCATCTCTTTTTTGCCATGACGCATATTCAAATATTGTTATTGTTTAAACGACTAACATTTTCTTGTGTAGGTATTGATTAAACAGATATGTACTTATCTGATATCTCTTATCACAAATTACTGCATTGAATTTACGTAAATATATTATCTAAAGATTATTTTCCTACCTTTTTTTACTCACAAATCGTTACATATAAATTGACAGATACTAGAATACATATATACATACCTTACTGGAATTGAAAAAGGCCTGTAAGTATCTATATTCATAATCGTATATCCAATCCTTCCTATTATACTTTTCAGTAGTCAAGATCAAACATGAATATGCACGATGAATAAAAAAATATCACAACTCTCAGAATACTGTAATTAATCTTGATGAAAATATATTAAAATGATTTAAGAGACTAGTGATTTTAGTTCTTGTCATAGCCAGCCGTCTGAAAAACTAACGTACTCGTAGAATGAAATGTCTGAGAGCGATATAATAAGACAATTAAATATCTAATTAAATATCTAAATATATAATACTTACTTGACTGACAACTGCCACTCATATTTCAGACTTACGACTTACGACTTTCAGGTATAGCCAGATTGTAACTGAGCAGTCTTTGTAACCATATAATTTCCAAAAAAAAAAAAATATACGTTATGTACCCGCCAACTAATGAACGAATCAAGAGTTATCTTTTGCTTTTCGAATCAATTCTATGCAGCTATCTGATCTTGATAATGGTTACGGTAGACATATAACTAACATACATACATATAATGAGCAATACAATAAATCAATAATATTATATTAGGCATTATTGTGTAGTGTTCGATTATTTTATCAATAATATCTATCTCAAGGTTAAGGGTGCGACATATACTCGTAATAACTACTTAAAAAAAAACATTTACATATGTAAGCGTGGTCGGTACAGGTAAGAGTAAATAAAAGATAGACCACTCACTTGATACGTTATAATCCCAAAGCTTATTACCGAAGCGGGTATAATCCGTACGCAGCGGATATAAGGTACAGCACAAGATATAGTAACGAGAGTTTATAGTAAAGTACAGAATAGAAAGTAGAATAGGAAGCACAGCACAGAAGTAAAAGTCTATCGAAGGAGTTATAAGCACAAACTAATGATTACTAGTGAGAGTACAGCGAGAACTTTAAATAATAAGCAAAAGCAAGCATACGTCATGCGCGTCGCGAGGACTAACCTTGACTCTTTTGACCTCTGCGCCGGAGTTCGGCCGATGCATCGCCCGGTGTACATAACGGGTTACGTGCTGCGTTCGGACTAGGGTAGTATGCAGTCGATATCGAGTGATCGAATTTAGCTGACATTCCGGTACGCATCAATGTACATGCGATTACTATACGTGATATAAGTGATATAGGATATAGGATAATTAATGTAAATATTATAGTTATAGAAATGTATAAGCAATATATAAATATAGTCGTGTAGTAACAATAGAGAAGTGTAAATATTGTATAATAAGTAAAGTATTATGAAGAACTATTAAGATATGGGGGAAACCCCTACACATATTTATTCCAAGAAAAAAGTATCATGTTAAATTCCATAGAATCTATACCGAGACAATATGGAATCGCTTCCGTAATTTCAACAAATTATTTTTCCAATAAAGCCCACTACAACCTCAAAGGTCAGTTTAACAAACAGGGCTGCAGTTACTGAAACAGTGAGAATCCTAAAGCCAAATATAAAAGGCTCCTTCATTCGCCCAAGATAATGTACAGCAATTTCAGTTAGTAGATTCACACACACACAGAATACCTATGAATCCTTGCCTGTCATGAAAGAATTGTCCCATCAAAGCCAATTTTTCGAAGAGGCGACATTCTGTGGCCATCCTGGAGTCCTGACTTGACTCCAGCAGATTTATTTTTATAGAGAGCAAGAAAAAAAGAGATGACTGCAATCCCTCAGTCTTTATGCAGACGAGTATTTGAAAATTTCCGTATTCATTTAGAGGAATTCCGACATCTCAAGGGTGAACATTATTTTTAAAAGATCATTTCTATACTAATTTACTCCCTTTTTTTTTGGATAACTCAATTTGTTTGTCTGTTACTGAGAATGGATGACTTTGCCAGTTATCGGCTTTAAAAAACTTATCACCGTTATAGAAGCATAGCCCAAAAATTTTGTTTGGCCACAAAAAAGATCCTTAACTCGTTAGATAATGCTCTGATATACCATTGTATGAATTAGAGGAAATGTTGCTCATCCAGCTTATTGTTTAATGCTATTTATTTGAGTATCTACACGATTATTATTGATTTTACGTGTATAATGACAACGAATATTAGACATTATTAAAACAACGAATATAGTGTTACTAAGCGAACTGGCGATTCGTGTAGCCCTCTATTCAAATACAAAAAACTGCAAAACTGTTATTTAGTAACTGGCAGAATAAACAGGTTATTCGGCCAGTTGCCAAATAACAGTTTAACCCTATAATCAATTATTGCTTATAATTTAACCCTGACTACATCAATCGGACAAAGGCCGGTCGGTAATAATTGGGGTACAAATGTCCATGTCATTCGTCTTATTGGATGCCCTTTGCTAATTTCACGGGTTATAGTTGAAGACGTTTGTCTAAATGGTTTCATCAGCTGAATTCGGGTTAATGAAATGTCTGTCTGTGGAATGTACGTAGTGATGTTAAACATTTTTATATATACATGTATGTATGTATCTACATAGCATATTTTTAGCTCTTCAGCAACAGGCTTAGCTAAATTAGCTCTTTACTTTAGCTAAATCACAAAGCTTTAGGAATATTAAGGCAGATACTTAACTCTAGTATAGACGCCGATGATTAGATTATTTATTTTTTTATCTGTTATTTGTATATAATATAAACTATGTCTCTAGTCTGGCCATAAATGCTGCTAAAATTAAAAAAAAAACATAATATTACGTTAGAATTTGGAATCTGTTATTCATCGTATTTTATAATTTTCGCGCCAATCGGTGTTTATGTTTATGGACTGGGATGATAAAGAGAACCCACTTGCAGAGATAGCACTACACATATCAAGTAATGGTAACTGAAACTCTCCATCAGCTTGGTATTAGTCAAATGTTTGTGTACCCGGCTATTGATAGTTTCAATGAAACCTTCTCTGTTTGTGACGGAAAAAGATCTGTTTCGTACAAAAAATGCACTCAAAGCCGTGAAGAAAAGAATTTGAAGTAATGTTGGCCGAGCAAAGCAAAAGAGAACCATGTCACGTATTTTAAACGATGACTTAGGACTGGCAGCCTGTAATAACCGGTCATTATTTTACTGATAATTTAAAAATAAATAGACCGTTAAAATCATAATAACTTATTAACTAACCGATTTGATGCTCAAAGCTCTATAAAAGCTTCCCACTTAGTCAGAGTACAACGTGGGCATAATTTGACTTCAGTGATGGTTTGGGGGTGTTATCTATCAAGGAGTGACTGAGCCAAATTTTTGTGAAAAAGATATCAAACCATATGCATATGTGTATAGGATACGATTCATGAGAAGAGCGTTAAGTCTTACAACACCATGTTCCATTACCAAGAATGGGCCTGTGCTGAAGATTGACTTTATGGTCGTTATTAGAGAGTATGGCATGCTCTAAACGGCATAATATGGAGTCATGGAGGCTATAATTTGGAGTCCCTAAAACAATCCACAAGATTGATTTTCCCATTAACAGAATGCGTGTTTCTACTGATATCTGACCTCAACGCGAAAAGAACTGTATTAAAGCTGAATTATGGATGATGGATAATATTGGAAGTAATTGAAAAACTGTAGGATCACTTTTTTTTTTGCCCTGAACAGAACAAAACCCGTGACCTATGGGTCTAGGTTCTATCACTAGAATTGTCATTAAGGAAGGGCAGGGTGCGTAGAAGGAGTTTAAAATTTATCGCGGTATTAGTCTTCTAAATGTTGCTGGTTATATATACATATTACCTATAGGTAGATATTATATATATGTATATAAAATTTAGTTATATATATTGTTAGGATAATCAAGCGTAGACGTAGTTTTTTATATATACCCCCACCAAAACCTATATAAGAGAGTGAGCGTCAGTGATCTTGGCATTTGGTCGTTGGCGCTCGCACAGCTCGGATGGTGGTGAGATTACATAATTATCGTTCCAATTGTTCTGGTATTATAGTTGATAGTTTCCTGATTTTTATGTTTAATTTTATTTTGTGCAATTGAAAAGCAAGTGTAGCTTCAATTTATGTTCTTAAATAAACAGTAGTTTATAGTAAATGGCTAACTGATTGTTTTTTTTTTATAAATTATACTTCTAGTACCATAAAATATATATAGTTAATGTTTTATAGAAATACTGTTAATCTAGGGGTAAAAAGTATGGGAGTAAATGCAAGCAAGATGGAGGTTATGGTGTTCGTAAGGAGTGAAGAGGTGACAGGTAGTGACAAAAATCGAGAAAAGAATGCTACGTATGCTCCATACGTAATGCACGTTGTAAGAATAAGTGAAGGGTGATATGGAAGGAAATTTGTAAGCCTCCAGTGAGTGGGCGAGTCTTTGTGGATAGGTCCTGAGAACGTGGTGTTCAATCAACCAGCCCTAATCGTTTAGAGGGTCCGAGGTTGCAGGCGTGTACTGAAGAAGAAACAAATTTAGAGCATCCGTAAGTAGCTAGCTCTTTAATATTAATCTGAAAACTTCTGTAAATGTAAAAGACGTTTGTATTGTATGTCAGGATCGTGACAAATGGCGTTCTACCGTCCCATGTACCGTCCCATGTAATATGTATACATATATACATATATACATATATATGTATATATATATGTACAACTGATACTACTTACATCACAGTTAAAAAGGAGTTTCGTCAAAAAATAAAAGTGACTATCATTTTTGCAATTTTATCTAAGGCCCACTTTCTGGTCTAGACTACTATACGATAGACTACGATAAAAAAATCATCAATAACCACCGCCTTTAACAAGTTCAAAAGATATATTCAGCCTCAAACTACCTCAAGTCTAATGATATAGCAAAAATCCCGATACGAATTCTACTGTATCTACTTAAGTAACTGTGTCTCTGGTACTTTGACATTTTTAGACATGTTTAAATTATTTTGTTAAAAAAATATTTTACGAGAGTAGCTTAAAAACCCAGAATAAAAGTAAGTAAACGCTTTTAACTTGGCGACGGAAAGGCTCGCAAAAGGTTTTTTCTTCAATTAACTTATAAAACGTTTTTTATTAAGATGGTGTGAAAATGAATAAAAAGCCTTTGTGAATTATAAATTTCAGAATGAAAATGCTTCTAGATATAACATACATTATTCTTGGCAGCTTTACGCCTTTCTTTGATATAAAATTAGTATCGAGGAGCTAACGAATAGATAGATAGATAACTTTATTTGTAAAACATTATAATAAGAATGGAACAAAATGATTCGGAGAGACGTAGGTAGTTTGAAGTCCATTTCAAAGGAAATCTTACCTAATAAATATAAAAATATACGGATATTCTGTACATTCAGTCCTTTAGTATACTTAAATATATACATAAGTACAAAACATATATTAACAATATAAAATATACATATACCTACTTAAATATATTAAATAATGTTTATATATACACATAGATACAACTATCAACATACATATATCTAGATACAGCATACGGAACCCGGCGCCGGAGGGCGCAGAATGACCTCCGACCTCCATGAGCGCTGGCCTGGGGGCTGCCCGCTACCCTAGCAGAAGCGGGCCTGAGCCCCTCTAAGTTGGAGGGGGGCTAGGCTCCCCGCTTTCCACGGTGTGTTCGCCTGAGCATCAGGCGACCAAGGTCAGCAGGGGCTCTCAGAAGGGAAGCTTCCTTCTTAGGGTATACCCTCAGAGGACCCTCTGCAATAGACCTCGTGACGGAACACCGTGTGGTTTTAGTCAAAAAAGACACAGCATACGGAAAGTATCAAACTAATATAATAAAAAATATTCATGAACAGTTTTCTTAAAATTGGTAATTGTTTTCGCTAGCCTAAATATAGTAGCCTATATTATATATTGACAGCAGGCCTGTAGCCTAATATAGTATATTGACAGCTAAAATATATAGAGGCTTGTTTATGGGAAATGCTTCAAACGCACTAAAATACAAATCACAACATGAGACCTATGATGACACCTATCACACTCCATATCATTATTCTACACATTATGAAAGTTATGGAACGCCTAGTTTATAAACAAATTAGCTCGTTTCTTAACCTAAACAACCTTTTGAATCCTTGCCAGACCGGCTTCCGGCTTGCACATACCACTACTACAACCCTAGTCAATATTACTGATGACATTAGATCAGGTATGGAAAATGGCTACCTTACAGTATTATCTTTACTGGACTTTAGCAATGCATTTAACACTGTCGATTTAGACATACTAATAGCCACACTCCGCTCTATTAACATATCTCCAACGGTGCTCGATTGGTTTCATAGTTACCTAAACTTGTTTCATCGTACCACCTATATGCTGATGACCTGCAGATTTATACACAAGCTCCACTAGGAAAGCTATCCGAAGCAATTAACATTATAAATAATGATTTAGCCCACATAGCTGAATGGAGCATTGAGCATGGGCTTACAGTAAATCCTGTTAAAAGCCAGATTATTATATAGCCCTAGACTCATACCGAAAATTGAGTGGTCTAGTCTCCCACAGGTCGAATTTAATGGTACTATTTTACCTTTTTGTGAAACGGTGAAAAATCTGGGGATTTGTATAGACAAAACATTGTCATGGGGTCCACAGCTGCAAGAAGTCAGTCGAAAGTTGTTTGCGTCAATAGGGTCCCTGAGAAGATTGCGTAACTATCTTCCCATTGACACTAAAATTGCGCTGCTTCAATCTCTCCTCCTTCCAGTCCTCGACTACGCCGACGCCAGCTATCTTGATCGTACTGTAGACCAACTTGATAAACTTAAGCGTCTTCAAAATGTCTGTATTAGGTTTATATTTGGGTTACGCAAATATGACCACGTATCTGAATTTCGTAATAAGCTCAATTGGCTCCCTATACGGCTTCGCCGAAATGCTCATATTCTCTCCCTTCTTTATAATATTCTGTTTAATCCGTCTACCCCTTTCTACATCAAGGATCATTTCGAGTTCCTAAGTGAAACACAAGTGAGAACACTGAGGTCATCGGAAAACCAACGCCTGAAAATACCATCGCACTCCACAAATTTCCTCCACAAATCCTTTGCAGTGCAAGCAGCTCGCCTGTGGAATGCATTGCCTGAAACTGCGAGACGTGCTAAATCGCCAGCCATTTTTAAAAAAATAGTCTTTGAACACTATTTGTCCTTATAGTTGCATGCATATATTTATTTTTTTTGTGTTGTATGTATATGGTATGTGTATGTTTATATGTTGGTATATGTAGGTATATGTAGTGGTATGTATATTTAGTGTATGTATATAAACGTGTCAACATATTTCTTAATATAGTATTAGAGTAACCTTCTTCTGAACTTCTTCATTTGTACATCTGCAAACTGCCCTACTTACTAATCCATTGCACTTGTCCATTACAAAGGTTGTCTGGAAGAGATCGCAGCTAGCGATAAGACCGCCGATTGTACCAGTTGCTGGTATATTATTTGTTTCATATTGTTTATAAAATATAAATTGTGTGTGTACAATAAAGAATATTGCATTGTATTGTATTGTATGACTTTATGAACTTTCAATAAATTAAAGACATTTATCCTCGTAATCAAATATAGATTACAATCTTTAACAAATCCTAGTTTCCAAACAAAATATAAGGATGTTCCAAGAATGCTGCTGGTCTGGTTAATAGTTTCTTCATGAGAAGGCAATATCTTGTATATTGGAAATTCTTCCCTCTCGATAATATCTATCAACATACATAGCACTTGTGTCGTCAACGTAGTAATGTATTGGAGCCATGAGCCATGTACTTCAAATACGAAATGAAATAGTCCTACATTCGTATAAATATTTTTATATTAAGCCTGAATATCGGTAGTCTATCGATGATGTATATACATATGTCATGGCCAGATCATAGATTTACTGGAGTAATACCACGACCTCACAGAAAACCGATGAGTGAGGGTACCGGAGACTCAAATCCCCCTCTCCTCTTTCCCCTCACCTCATCTCAGCCCCTGATAAAGTCTATATATACGATATAAAGATAAAAAAGTCACTAGTTTTTCATTTATAAGCTGCCGTGCAGTGCAGTGAATCAATGCACTGTAACTTTGAAAATTTACTTTTTTATTTATTTTGTGTATTTTTACTAAATAAATATGGAACTACTTCATTACTATCCTTTCTTCAATCAAAAGGTTTACTGGAAGAAAATTCAACTATGGGTTAAACTCGCCTTTGTACATACTATTTTCCTTATGTATAATTTGTTAACTGTGTATTAAATGTGTACAATAAAGAATATGAACTACTTTAAAAATATACTACTACTAAGTTACTTCCAAAAACCCATTTTGCGGGACTATCTAATAAAAATTAATATATCTATACAAACAAAATAGACACAAACCGATAGCTCAGCGATCGACTGCTAATTACGAATTAAATTATTTTTAATTGCACCATGAACTGTGTCCATGAACTGTGGCTCAAAATATCCAAGCATTCCCACATGTTATGTTGTTAACAACTCTGACTAGGCAGAAAATATAACCCGGCTTTTGTTTTTGAGTGTTACAGTTATCTAATAAAATTACGTGTTCGATGTCTCCGCAATACTTCCGCAGCACATATACTTACATATGTAAATGTATTAGCAATATTATATGCAGAATGCATACTGGTACAAAAGACTCGTTAAAAAGCACCAGTTTCCTAGAATAGTAATAATCCTTAGTATTTAGAATAGGCATACAGATAGCTCTCTGCGCATCTACGGTATACACGACTTCATTTTCACATCTTGTTTCTACATTACCGAGATACATTTTCGAGTTTCTTGTTTTATATGTATAATAAATGTTGTCAAGTCAATGTAATTAACAGTTGCTTGGAAGTTCAATAGATTAAAACTTTCTTCATGAGTTTTGCACTTAGTGTAGATATCTTGTACGGGGTCAGCTGTGGATATGTTGAATAATTTGATGATATTGTGGAAGTGGGTCCAACTGTTAAATTTCAAATTGTTTTCGAGATAATTTTATTCAATTCTTCTAAACATGTCTGAAAAAATATATATTCACAGAGAGGTACAGTTTATTAGGGTCGTGATTCAGGTACCTCATGTATTTTTTTAATATTTCAGTGTAATCTTCTGAAAAGGCGTTTAAAGGATTATGACATCTTTGCGCTGCCCTGTCTACCTAAACTACAATACTGATCCCAAATATTTTGTCTTGAATCAACTGGTAAGTAAGTTTCTAACTTGAATTATTATAGAAAATTTATATGTTTACTTATATCAATAGAAAAAAGCTAAGTAAGCAATTAAATTAATTAAGAATAATGAGCAGCACCTTGAGGTTTCTCATTTTCCTTCACCAGAAAAGCAAATCTAATCAAATTAGTTTTTAATACTTACCCATACTAAACAAGTTACCTAAATTACCACATTTTCCAGAAACCTTATATACATCAAAATAGTTTAAATAAAAATAGTAGCGCCTGTCTTTATACAACGGGCAATAATTGCAGTCGAAGCGACCAGAGGGTGTATATGATTATGTCAAGTATCAGTCTAGTTACTCTGCTCAGTTTGGGATCAGACAGCCGTGTGAGATGTCTGAAGATATTAATATTATTATTTTATATATTTTAAATAGATTCAAAGTACATATTTTATATTAATTGGGATAAAGACAGCAAAAAGTATATTAAACGAAAAACGCACTAGACACACACACAAGTATAGTATAAGTATGTGTCTTGTTCGAAGACCGAAACATGTTTATAAAAAATTTAATTGAAATGTTTTTAGTCCCTTTTAAAATCCAGCTCTCCTATTTTGGGATTCTACTTACCATTTTTCCAAATGTTACCATCCAGTTCTTTATAAACGAGTAAGGATTTTTTTTAGGACCGGGTGCAAACCGATGCGAACCGGGTCAAAGAAGTTATTATATCAAACCAAAAGTATATACTTAAAATTTATGGCGAGGCTAATAATCACTTTATCATTCAAGACTCGTTTAAAGACATTTTCTGTGAGCTGGTGCATGATATAATTCACAGAACCATCGCCATACCTGATCAGTTATTGATTAGACATCCAAAATCATCATTAATATGGATGATGTATTTGATGCAATGTTGTACGAAGTTATTAGGTTATTCAATACTTCGTCTTTTAAATTAATTCGAACTACATATAAATGCATTTAATGCATTTGAGTTAAGTTTTAGTAAAAAAAAAATATCGTTATCTATTGTTTTAATTAAAGAGATAGGTCACAATTAAATGTAAAAATCATAAATTTTTCCAATTCTGTGCACATACAAAGTAATGTATATAAACAATCGTAACGTTTACCGAGCACACATTGGTAGTTTTGCAACCGTTGCATATAATCCTATAGTCAGCAGACTAAGACCTATTCCAATAAATTCATAGCATACTCGACACAGCAGGAATGAACGACCGTTACATTTTTTTATATATTTAGGCAATATGCAGCTTTATTTTTATATATTGGAAATGAAACAACGAGATATTTTATTTAACTTTTAAGTTCACATACTGGCATTGTTATTTCCTGCATAGCTCATGCAAAAAGAAACTTTCAGTATGTCGGAGGAACTTTACAAACATAAATTATTCACGAAGTACTCTCACGCTCGGAGTAATCAACAGTGAATCGGTTAAATAACATTATTTATCAGTAGTTTTTTATGCTTTAAGCATGTATATGAATGATTAAAAATGTATATGAATGAGAAAATAAAACGGAAATAGAGATATACCCTCGAATTTACGGGCACTAACGATGTTCTTTTCAAATGCTTATGAATTTAAAGGCACAATGGCGGTTATTTACTTACTAAAAGACAATTATTATTACTTGTAGTGTAATCCCTAAATGATTTTTTTTTACTTACATGACTTTCTTGTTATCGTAAGTTATCGTCCAGTGTAAACGTCAGTAAACTGACTTGACTGACTGAGGTCCTATCGCTATCTTCACTGATACTTCGCCCTAGGAGCAAACAACATTGCTCTGATAATGTAGGTAAACGACGTACAATAACGAAAAGAGCTAAACATTACTACACTTAACAATTTCTCTGAGCAGTAACCTATCAGAATAACTAATAGTAAATATTTAAAGGTAAGGCAAGCAGTAAAGAGAAGAAGAGAAGAACTATATTTTGCTCTTACAATAATTTAATCTTATAATGAAATTAGACCTGCAAAAGTTTTATTAAGCGTGCCGAATATTGTTTATATTATATTATATTTTGCTAAAGATCTGCATATGCATGCTACAAGGCATAACATATTAATATATAATAAATGTTTTCACCAATCATCAATCATAATATTGTTTTTAGCATACCTACATATGTTTAAAACAATATTATGATTTAAAAAACAGCATTAAAAATTATTTCACCTACGTATAGAAGCAAAAAGAGTTTGTGTATACTCTGGAATAAAAAGGCGTGACTTTGTGTATTAATTTACTTTGACAAGAATTGTGATGATAACACTTTCCAAACAATACGAATAAATTACAACCTTTAATTCTGGTATTTTTCTAATTTACTGACACATCGTTTAGTTTTATAAGTGAAAAATAAATACTTACTGACTTAAGGAACATCTAATTTAATCTTTGTTTTCGATTACTTACTTTCTTAAAATTGACTTAAAAGCACATTGTTTTGTTTTAACTAAGCTTTATAAATAAAAGAAAACACAGTAAAATAATTCACAGCCCATCATTGAAGTTTTGAAGATGTTTTAGAGAAAATAAATATAATATAATAAGTTTTGCTAAGGACTCGCTCGGAGGATTTCGAAGATCACCATAAATCATCCTCAAAGACCCTTTTTAAGACCTCATTAAAATCACAAGTTATGGACTGAATCACAATTCTAGTCTTGTAAATAGACTGACAGATAAAAATTAAATCCATGGCATGCTTAACGTGCTCAATGTAAGTAACAGTACAAGTAAGTACATATGACAAGTTTAATGGTTATTTCTTGCTGAGAACCCTGGACGATATGGTCACACTTGCCCACCCATCTCATCTCTAACTCTAATTGTCGTTTGAAGATCGAAATTTATATCTATCAAAACATAAAATGCATATTATGGAGCTTATTTTTTCTTACAAGCTTAACTGCTGAAGGAATTTAATTTATCAGCTTGTTACTCTTGCTCGCTTATACATCCCACGAGTCGTTATAATAACTAACATACAATATTCTCGACTAAAGCTAAATGCAAACATTAAAGAATGAGATACAGAAATTTTTAATTCAATAACCTTTGAAATTTATTTAGAAGACTCACGACTCATAAATATTAAACCCTTCAACGTCTTTTTTTATATTTTTCTGCTAAGAAAGTATGTAACAGCGCCAATTACGTTTCAAATTTAAACAAATAATAAGTTTACTAAAATAAAAGGATTACCGTGTACCATGCAGAGTCGTTAAATAAATAAAATAAGATGATAAAACATGGATAAACAATAAGATGATAATGTCGTTTTTGTATAAATTAAAAAGTGCCTATGTTGTTTATAAAATGCAATTAGCAGTTCTTTAGATCTAATGTGTAGGGTGGTCTACGTCACCGCGCAGACAAACAATGCATAGAAGTTTTTTTTTTTTTTGTGATTTGTGATTTCGGTGTTTTAAAATTCCAGTAAGTGGTGATGTTTCTTTAGAAAATTCGAATACAATGGAAAGTACTAGATCAAGCAAAATGAATAAATAAATAAAGTTGTAGACGACTATCGAAAGAACTAGCGAAAGAATTACGAAATGACAGTCGAAATTCAACAAATTACAATCGAAATTAGGGGTATATAAAGAGCTCCAGGCATGCCTACAGAGCAGTTCAGTGGAAAGTGATCTCAAGTTAAGAACAAGAAGAAGAAGTGAAAAAGTAGTAAAGTGAAGTTAACAGTAAAAGTTAAAAGTGGTACAGTGTAGTACCTGTAGTGGTAGAGCCATGCTTGCTTAAGCATGAATGGGCCGGCTCGACCGGTGCGATACCACGGCCTCACAGAAAACCGGTTGTGAAGTAACGCTTGCGTTGCATTTCCCCGAAATGAGTGAGGTCTCCGGAGGCCCAAAATCCCCCACCCCCCTAATGATAGCGCTGTTAACGAAAAGGATACCCCAGGGGGGTACCAGCGCTAGCGTTGGAGAATCCCCCCCTGGACGTCCACCCTCAGTACGGATTATGCCTGAGCGTGGACGCCCAGGCTGCCCCTCGTACTCTGGGGGGGGCTCAACTGCGCTCTCAAAATCTGCTCGGGGCAAGAGAAGGCATACCATGGCACCCCCTGTCACGTTTACCGTAGATTTTTGCAACATTAGGGGCTTACATTCGAACCTCGACACTGTCCACCACCACCTTGAGACAGCAAAGCCGGCCTTGCTCTTTTTAACCGAGACGCAGATATCATCTCCAGCGGACACATCCTACCTCTGCTACCCTGGGTACGGACTGGAACACTCCTTTGTTCCTAAGGCTCGTGTATGCGTGTACGTTAGAGATGATATCACTTCTCGCCGCCTCGGCAATCTTGAAGGTAGGGACCTCTCCATCTTATGGCTACGTGTAGACTGCGACGACCATCCCCGCATCTACCTATGCCTCTACAGGTCCCATAGCGGTGATGCCGAAACGGACCGACTCATCGACCACGTCCAAATGGCTACAGACTCAGTGCTCCAGCAGGTCCCATCCGCAGAGATTGCGATTCTTGGCGACTTTAACGCCCATCATGCCGAATGGCTTGGTTCGCGCAAAACCGGTCATACGGGAAGATCTGTTCACGATTTCGCCTTGGCATATGGCTTGACGCAGCTGGTAGCAACGCCTACGCGAATCCCAGATGCAGAAAGCCAGGTGCCTTCACTGTTGGATCTTCTGCTGACCTCACATCCTGACGGCTACAAAGTATCCGTTGAGGCCCCTCTTGGCTCTTCGGACCATTGCCTGATTAGGAGTATGGTGCCACTCATTCACTCGCTGCGGCCGCGTGTTACAGGCAGTCGCCGCGTATGGCACTATAGGTCAGCAGACTGGGATGGAATGAGAACATTCTTTGCATTCTACCCATGGAGGCAGGTTTGCTTCTCGCCGGATGATCCCAATGTCGTTGCTGACTCTGTCGCGGATGTTGTGCTTCAGGGTATGGAACGTTTCATTCCATTCTCCCTGATTCCCACAGGTGGCAAGTCCCAGCCTTGGTTTGGTCGAACCTGCAAAGCGGCGTCCCGCCGAAAGCAGGAATATTACCAAGCATGGGCTAATGCAGCGACAGCACGGGATGTAAAGACCAGCACATTAAAGAAGCAATTTAACTTTGCCTCCAGGTCCCTCAAAAGAGTAATTGCTGGGGCGAAGTCAGCTCACATCGGCAGAATTGGCGAGAGACTAGTTAGTCTCCCCTCCGGAACTCGTGCATTCTGGTCTCTTGCCAAAGCTGTC
Source organism: Tyria jacobaeae (assembly GCA_947561695.1). NCBI lineage: Eukaryota > Metazoa > Arthropoda > Insecta > Lepidoptera > Erebidae > Tyria > Tyria jacobaeae. The sequence goes on along the minus strand of OX387222.1, from coordinate 8,616,838 downwards.
CAGGGGAACTTTTGTAAGCCATCCCTTCCACCTCTGCGCATAGGAGATAATTCGTTGGCCCACGACGCTAAAGAAAAAGCCGATCTTCTGGGCAAACTCTTTGCGTCCAACTCGACCCTGGACGACGGGGGAAATGCACCGCCGACCATACCGCAGTGCGAGACCCGCATGCCGGAAGTCCGGTTTACATAAAGGGCAGTGCGTAAAGCGCTTCTTTCCCTCGACGTTCATAAGTCGAGTGGGCCCGATAGAATCTCTCCTATCGTGCTGAAGACGTGTGCTCCAGAGTTAGCACCGGTTTTAACGCGCCTTTATCGGCTTTCCTACTCTCTTGGCGTAGTCCCGAACTCATGGAAGACAGCTCTAGTGCACCCAATCCCTAAAAAAGGAGATCGTTCGGATCCGTCCAACTACAGACCCATAGCCATCACCTCCTTGTTCTCCAAGATAATGGAATCCATTGTTAACTGCCAGGTCCTCCGGTACTTAGAAGACCACCAGCTCCTCAATGATCGACAATACGGCTTCCGTCAGGGTCGTTCAGATGGTGATCTTCTCGTATACTTGACTCATCGGTGGGCACAGGCGATCGAGACCAAGGGGGAAGCGTTGGCCGTTAGTTTGGACGTGGCGAAGGCCTTCGATCGGGTCTGGCACAAAGCGCTCCTTGCGAAGCTTCCTTCCTATGGGCTTCCCGAGAAACTGTGCAATTGGCTCACCAGTTTTCTTACAGACAGAAGCATCAAGGTCGTTGTTGACGGTGCATGCTCAGACTCGAAGTCTGTTAATTCTGGTGTCCCACAAGGCTGTGTGCTATCACCCACGCTGTTTCTTCTGCATATCAACGACATGCTGCAGATTAGCAGCATCCATTGCTATGCAGACGATAGCACGAGTGATGCCCTTTACACCGGCCGCGCTAACATTTCTCGGGTAAACGTCATCGAAAGCCGATCCAAACTTGTGTCTGAAATCGAAACTTCTTTATCAAAAGTTTCAGATTGGGGTCGACTTGCCAAGATATTTCTGATCGACTTGACACCTTGGCGTTGCGTAGAGATGTAGCTTCACTCTGCATCCTCTATCGCTTGTATCATGGGGAGTGTTCAGAGGAATTGTTCGGACTTATACCGGCTGCTGGTTTCCGCCATCGTCCTACGCGACAAAATATCCATCCCCATCACCTGGACGATTGGCACTCCACCACTGTGCGCTTCTCCAGAAGCTTTTTGCGTCGCACAACCAGCTTATGGAACAAATTGTCGCCTGCCGTATTTCCGAACCGATACGACCTTCAAACCTTCAAGAAGAGAGCGTACCTCTACCTAAAAGGCCGGCAACGCACTTGTGACTCTTGAGTTGCGGGTGTCCATGGGCGGCGGTAGTCACTTACCATCAGGTGACCCGTCTGCTCGTTTGCCCCCTATCGCATAAAAAAAAAAAAAAAACAGTGCTCCCATTAGACTTGGCTACGCGTAGTCCGCGGGGACAGTGTGGAACAGTGCTACGCGGTTCGTGCAGTGCAACTCGTTCTGTGCAGTGTTACGCGTTCAGACTGTGAAACGCAAATAAATTGCTACTCTCGTCAGAGACATTAGTTTCCTTCCAATCCCTGTACCCACTTCCGTAACAATATGTTAGTAATAATACTTTATATGTAATTAAGTACATCATTTGATATTCGACAGCGTTAGTTAAACACGATGTTTAAACGTTGTGTTTATATCCAGACGATTACTCTGCCTGCCTGTGTAATAAAGACATTACGTAGCTTCAAATATGTGATGTGAAAACATCGCTTAAGGCATAAAATGACAGAGAATACGAGTGCAAATAACATTAATTTAATAAAACATGTTTTTATTAAAATTTCTCTGACTGTCCCGCAAAATTACAATTACTGAGCGTATGCTGACATGTTCTTTATAATGTTTTTATTTAAAATTGACCAAGCTATCGTCTGGACACACGAAATGTTTCTACCCAGTGTTTATATATGGACTCCTATATCCTAAAGGTTTCGCCTGAAATTAATGAAATACCTACATTTTGCCATTTATAATTTAGTCCATTTTACGTAATGGGGTGCAGGACTAATATCACCAACCGAGTACTTTGGAAATTGAAGATGGGATAATAGAGGGAACATTGAAAGGGAAAGACAGGCAATGTTCAACTTAAGTAATAGATTGGGGAGTGTAAGCAATAGCCTGAGTGGATCAGAGACGCGAAGTCCAGTTATTTGAAGTATATCCAGTTATAGTAAGTATTTGAAATACATCCAATATCAACTTGTTAAACAAAGTATATATTAGAATACTTTATCGCATTATATATTTTGTAGTCGGTACAAAGTATATAATGCGATAATGTCTTTTACATAACTCCTTTATAAATATTCTTAAGATGAATACACTTCATGTTTGAATAATAAGCCTGTACTTTTCTGGTAAGGATTTGAATTTCATATCATGAATTTTTATATGGAATGAAACTGATATGTGTTGACATTCATCCGGGTTTTTGCAGCAAATCATTTTCGTAAAAGAAAAAGCATTTTTTGGGACAGTAAATATTTATTATTTATCTTATCAGTTCGTAAATGGTTAATGTCTAACATGAGGCTGTACAGTAGAGTCGTACAAAAATTTGATATTACGATTTATTATGTAAATAACACAGCAATAGCTTTACATATAATGCGGATTGCTAACGATCATTTTAATAAGGGCAAGAACAGGCATATTGATTGAAACGGGGTATCCCACCTCTTAAGTCTTATTGAATTTCCCTACTACAAGGTTGCTTACTTCGTTACCAACAAATTTTGGTCTTAAATAAAAATGTACTCATTCCCCTTTTATAAAGTATAGATTACAGTCCCCCTTACGTCAATGGGACTAAACTGTAATCGATAAAATGAGGGCGTTAATAACACCTCCGTCAGTCACGCCTGCATCCCCGAAGGGGTAGGCACTTCAGGGATACAGGCGTGACTGTATGTATGTTACATATATGAACCCTAAAAACATAAGACTCCTTTTCTGGACAGTCACGTAAAAACTAATCATCTAGTGAGAAATACCTTTTTTACGTAGCAGAGCCAAGTTTAAGTCTGGCTCGATCGGTGCGATACCACGGACTCACAGAAAACCGGTTGGAATTAGACCCGGGGGAGTTGGGCCTCCGGAAACCTCACTAATTTCAACTTCAAATATTAGAGAGGTTTCCGGAGGCCTCCCCCTCTCCTTTTTCCTCTCCCCTGACAACCCCGCCTTTTCCCATCTCTTGTCACTTACCATCAGGTAAACTGTTTGTGTGTCTGTCCCCCTATAATATAAAAGAAAACAGTTTTTCCATCTACAGATAAAAATTAAAATATAAATACTTAATTTAACTTTCACTACAATTCTAAAATTATTTCCTTTAGAATGTAATATTAGGTATAGGATGAAGTATTTACGAGGTTATTTGAACAGTACATTTTATTATTTGTGTTCTTTATAATTTAGGAGAAAGTATTTGAACCTTTCAAAATATTGTACCTTTAGCATTATTTAGGATCAGCATAAAATTTAATTTTAATTCGGCTTTTCTTAGAGTTTTCATGAATGTAAAGGGAAAATGCCTTATAAGTGTTCTACAAATTCAAATATTATTATTAAATAAAGAAAATGATCTAATATATCGCATTATTATGCTTAGTATGCTTTTTGTACAAACAGTAATATCCTATGAATACATAATTTGATTAAAATAAAATTCTCAGTGTCCTCTAGTAATTGGAGTTAAATTATAAAGTCAGCAATTTTACTACTACTAACTGTGACATAACTATTTGTATGTTCAAAATATGACAAAGTGTGCTGAACTATACAACCCTTGATTTCTAAGAGCCTATGTTCTAAATAATGTGAAATGTGGTAAAATTTTAATTCAAATAAAGATATTCTATTATATTCTTGGTCTAGTGGTTAGTGATACTGACTGCTCAGCCAGAGGTCGAGGGTTCAAAACTTTGAGTAATTCATACTATAGTTGCCCCAGTCTAGGTGTTCTTTGTGTCCATCATATGTGTCTATAAACTCCCCCGGGACTGCAATAATTGCTAGTACGAAAGTTTTGCTTTAAAATCAAATTACTGACTTAAAAAACAGGGTATAACCGACTTCAAGGCGTCTATTATAAAAAATATAGCCAAATTCAATCAAAGAAAATTAGAAGAAAGCCAGAGAGATATGGTTTTATTAAAGCTATGTAAATGTTGTTAAATTGAAGCTATGCAACAAAATAATATATAGTGGGAACTTCAATTAAAGAAAATAAATGAGTCCGATTGCAACCCAAGTCGGTTATTTCTTTTTTGTTTTACTCTTTTTAGTACTTTATCATATTTCGTACTTCGTACATATAACTGAATAGTCACAGGAAAGGAAAATACGCAATTTCGTTTACTTGGATGACATAAAGTTTTGATTTAAAAACCAAACCACCACTGAACTGACTAGTGAACCGATTTTGATGAAATTTCTATGGGACCATTTTTTTAATCAGTTCATAATTGACGGAGTTATACGGTAACAAACAGAATAAATAAATCAACTGAATTAAGAAAGAAAAAAATCACAAAAAGTATATCACGAAATATATATATCAAAGTTTATATATTTAAATTTTAGGAGTTGTTTATTGTTCTATGACTATTTCGAACAAATAAGACAATCTAGAAAACTTTGCACAACTAGTTTTTTCGGGCTTACTGAACTGAACCACCCAAAGGTTGACTGGTCGATAATGCCATGTGATATTAAATAGCCCGTCCGCGAAGTGTTTAAAATAAAAAGCATTTCTGATTTTGAAATAATGCCTGAACTCTGTTATTACAATATTGTAATTTATTTTATTTGGACAATAAAGAGTTTATCTATCTATCTATTTATCTATACTCTGCACATGTAACTGCACATGGAACCAAAGGGTCACATGATGGTAAGGGACAACTCCATTCGTGGCCACGCATGGCTCTCCCACCGTAATGTTTGAACTTGATAATGATAAATGATAAATGATAAATGATCTTTATGATTGGATATAGAGAATGTGGAATTGTAAAATAAAAAACAGTACCAACATGTCACGATCTCTACAGTTTAATGATCGAGTGTCGAAATACTTAAGTCATTGGTCGTAACCGTCCCTAGAAACAGACATTTTACAATACAAATAAACACGTACTGCACTCACATAGCCGCACTACGAGTATTAGACGTCCAAACAAATATCAAGTCCGGTTGTGATAAAACGTCTACGAGTGCCGTTGATAAACAGATGGACAGGAATCTATACTAACTATGTCTTTATAGTAATGCCGTAGCAATTTTTAAAAACATAGGCGGGGGTTTACTTGACTATCTGCTGTTGCTAATCAAGGTATTTTGAATCCGATGCATGACAATTTCTCCGAAGATAAAAGAGATCGTCAATAAAAGACAAAAATAATGCGTGTTTTTGCATTGGTCGCGGAGTTGTAAGAGTTGACCTTGAAATGTTTTTTTATTATTTTTGCGGCCACGTTTACTTTTAAAACTTAACACTTTCTAAACGTAAAATGGATTCTTTTTGTATTACAAAATGTGTAAGAGTGTGTGACGATTGGCTAAGGCGACGCTATATCCTAGTTAAATAAATATGTTTATTTTTATAAATATTATCATTTTATCGTAGTTCTACTTTCAATTTGTTAAAACCTCAAAATACGCTTAAGGCTTATTAAACATAACCAATTAGGATAACTGAATGACTTTACTAAAACGCAGTCACTATCGATTTTAGTAATGAAGGCCCAGTCTTTGCCGTTTTTGCAAGCGATTATTATTTCTCTCTTCTTCCTTCCTACCTGACTAGTATTTGAAAGTGCTTTTGTTTCTAAGTTGTATTGTTATAATATTTTAATCTACAGCAACGCAAAACAGGAAGGCGAAAATTCGCAACCAAACACGTTTTGGTGCAACGTAAGCAAATAAAGTTTTCTGCTAAGTATTCTTATCATAACAATATTCCGGAATAAACGAGTATAATTTTATTTTTGTAAATTCATTCCAAACATTAAAAATAACAAATGTTTCACACGCATATATTGATTCAATTCTTAAAACTTAATGCACTTATGTTATTTCTATGTATGTGTACTATATGTGTGCTATTATTTTGCTAAAAGTAAATAAACTAAACTTATGCTTTTAAAATAATAGTTGAAAAGAAAGACGCTAAGAACAAAGAAAAAAAAGTTAAAAAAACGGCAGAAAGAAATATAATACAATAAGATAGAAAATGAGAAAAAAATTAGATCACATTACATTCTACTGATTATTTGAAATAGTCTGTGAGTCTCTAACAGTAATAACCTTTAAAGCATAACTTTGGTTTTACAGTGAACTTAAATTTATTTAGACTTAAAGTTTGCATATTATCAGGGATTTAATTATAAAATCGTACACATTGACCTAGTTGTTAGTTTTTTTGGATTCAGGAGGCAAATACAACAAATGTATGTTTATAACGTGTGTATATCACTTTAAAAATTAAAACTGATCTTAATTTTTATGAAAGTAAATTAAGTTTTTGTAGATATAATGACATGTGTCTATAGTTTAACCGAAATATGGTGAATATTAGAGGCACAAACCATGCAAAGGGCTGATTTACGCACTGCTCTCATTTATTATACTGATTTATGTATCACTTAATCGAATGGTAAAACCATATAATCTTGTTAGGTGAGGTTAGTATTAGAACTGTGAAATAAACTTCGTTAGTTTTCGGGATATCTTACTTTTTTGTTAATTTTAGGTTAACGATGTCGTATGGTTCTCGGTACCGTAGAAGCCACCGCCCCGTCTCTATCTTTTTATTGTTTTTTTTTTATTGAATCTATTGTCTATCCTATTGTATGTATTCAGTTTAAACAGTACACGGCAAAAAAGATAAGAGAATCTTGTCAACAAATAACTTAAGTATGAATGAATTAAATCATAATTAGCATAATGTGGTCGTTTGATCCTTGCGGGGATGTATCATTTAGTTTAAGTATATAATATGTAACCTGAATGTTTGTAAGCTTATTTTATTGGTTTTTGTTCTATTAGAATGTTACATGTATGACTTTAATCGGTTAAATAAATTAGTGCATGTCTAAAACCCAGACGGATAAGAATGTTAGGTCAAATTGTTGAACTGCTATTGTATTTATTGTCGTTAGCAACAGCGATAACAAAAGTAAATATTATTCTCATGTTATGAAACTGACATTTAAATTTAGGGTGACATGTGACTAATGCGTGTAGTATCACTGATCAGTTTGTTTTTGTGTGTCGCTGTGTGTATTGATCTTTAACATTAAATCGTTTTGAAATAAAACAATTTCAAATAATTGTTTCGCAGCTTTATGAAGTAAAGAAATTTAAGTTTTTAGCAGTTTTAGAGCCATTTCCCCTCCCCTCATCTCCCTTTCCTCTTTCGCATCTCCTCATCCTCCTCTCTTCTTTTCCCTCCCCACATTTCTATATCCCTCATCACCTTCAAAGGTGGGCAGCGTACTTGCGCCTCCTGAGTGGACGGCGATTGTCACTTACCATCAGGTGACCCGTTTATTCGTCTGTCCCACTATAAAAAAAATGAGTTTGAATATTGAATTTGAATTTGATGGCTTAAAAAGACCGGTTCTTATAAACGAGCAAAGTACAATAAAGTTTCTCAGAAAAATAATTGGCACCCTTGATTATGCTTTGATTCATAAATGTCGTGTGTGTATGAGTTGTTAAGTAAGTGTCACGCTGTTTATGAACTTACAACAATTTATGAATAAACGTAGGTACACTTTTTTTACTCCTCAGGAAGTTTAAAGGTATATAATATAACAACACTCTAGAAACCCTAGGAGCTTAGCTGTGCGCATAATCGCAGGAGGAACTGAAGTAATACAGCGGAATGGTGATTTCAGCGTAGCGCATTTTAGTGCGTGCGAATAAAAATTGTCGTATATCAACAGATACAGATGGCACTGTCCTTACGTTCTTCGCCGATTCATGGAGTGAACTATTAAAAATTGCTCAAATAGGTTTTAACACTGTTTGTCACTGGCTATTGTCAAACTCACTTCCCCTTAATGAATATAAAACTAAATACATTACTTTCTCAATACATAACACAAGCAATATAGCAAACCACAAAGACGATATTTTAGCACATAAATGTAACTTCCCTTCAATAGCTACCTCCGACTGTCCCGTCATTAATCCCACACAATGTCTAAAATACACTTGTGACTCTTGAGTTGCGGGTGTCTATAGGCGGTGGTAGTCACTTACTATCAGGTGACCCGTCTGCTCGTTTGCCACATATCTCATAAAAAAAAAAGAAAAGCACACAAACTCACACATTGATTCATGAATATCAACGCTTAAACACATCACGTTCACAACATCGGGGCCTGGAGCTCTAAAACACAGGCCAAGCCTTAATTTAGACTCCAGAACGCTCACAAATTACAACCCAAGCTAAACCTTTTGTCAACTTAGATATTAAGAGTTATGTAATTTGTGAAGATAAAAAATACATTATTATTATTATCTCTTTATGTTACTATGACACGAGTGTGTTTTCTTCAACGAATTATTAAAAATACACATTTGTAAACGAGACCATTTAAAACAATGGAACTCGACAAAGGCCACCATAAATAAGCATTGCTATAATCTGTAATACATACTCATACAATGCACACAAAGCTTGTAAAATTATCATGCACTGAGGGAATAGCCTCTTGGAGTTTGAATTGCTTCAGTCTAAGATCTTTAAGACAAGCCTAAAATGAATTTGCGTGTAATGAGTATCATAAAAAGTAATCAATAAGAATATACGGTCATGATTACTACTAAAATTACTATCATTACCGCCTTTTTGGAGTCTGATTGTGATTTATATAAACACTTCAAATTGCTAGTTGAAGAAATGTTTGAGGGTGTGCAATAAGAATTATTAGCATAATATGTGAATAAATAAATTCACAAATGTAATATACTATTTTATATTTTGGTTATATCTTCCATATAGGCTTATGAACTTTAATCAGCCATAGCTTATATATTTATATACATAAAATACCTCCGGTCAAGCAGCTAATGAGATAATTGGCTCCGTTCTTTGCAATAGAAGAGCAAACCAAAAATTAATCTGCATTTACAATATTAGTCACATTCTAAGTTGCTTATAATATAAATATGAATGGTTGTTTATAATGGCTTATAAGATCCTATATATGACTTGAAAATAAACGAAACAAAAACTACATCAATTGATTAGCTATTTTTAATAAACCTTCTAACACAGCTGTGTAAAGTGTACAGGAGTGTGCGTGAAGACACACGAGTAAGTAATAATCACGATAAAATGTCCACACGTCAGTATATTTGTTTTTCGAGAAACTAAGAATATTCAAATAGTAAATACATACAGATAATGTCGGATTAATTATTTGTAATAAATGATAAATAATATGTTATCAAACAAGCAAACAAGAACAAGCAAAACAAGCGTTAGGATCAAATTCAAATTTTGTACCGGGTCAGGCCCACAGTCCATATCTATGAAACTCAAAGGATCAGTCTTCAGCCAATATGGAATCCGAACCATTAATGACTACTATTATGGTTGTGTAATCCTATGACAAAATTTAGAGTAAACATTAATGATGAGTATGTCCTCCAATACTAAACAAATTATTCAAAACGTTTTAGTTGTTAGGATAAGTAACATTTTTAAAACTTATTTCTTAATTTATTTTCATTCTTTCCTTCAAAATCTGTCCACTTTTTTTATACTATAGGCGCTGACGAACAGACGGGTCTCCTGATGGTTAGTGACAACCGCCGTCTATGGACACCTGCAACACAAAAGTCACAAGTGCGCTGCCCGCCTTTGAAGGTGCTGAGGGATGGGGGTTGCGAAAAAAGAAAGGAACTATGAGGAGATGGTATCACACAAATTGATGTCACGTGTGGGAATCGAACCTACGACCTCTGGCTTATCAGTTAGGGTCACTAATCACTAGACTAACAGAACATCCATTTTGTAAGTAGATTAGTTAATCAAATTGTAATTTTTCAAAATTGGCGCCCAACATGGGGGTATGAATTTATTAGCTTTGTCATAAAGGACAGATATATATGATCTAATTAAATGTGGGTGATTAATACACTCTGTGACTCGGTGACCCGTCTGTTCATCTGTCCCCCTATAGTATAAAAAAAGAAGGCACCTCAAATATTAAGATTGGTGAGATGATTTGCACACAAATTGAATATTTAAAAATATAAATTACATTAAAAAAAAACTGTTATTTTGTACATCTGGTTATTATTTTGTCTTTGATCATAATCAGATCATACAAGAGACCATTACAAAGTTCCATTATCAGCTCTTATCTGGTCATACAGAACACTTACCATAATAGAAGAAAAAACTCTCGGATTCCTAGCCAAATACTCTACACAAAATGTTTATCATCTAACAACTACAATTCGCTTTATGTCCACAACACCCATCATTTCCACCTTTAATCAACGCACAAGTGTTCCGTTCGCACACTCTGCTCCTTTCATAACAGGGAGCAATTTCTCACTGTGTATACATAAAACACAACACACTAATATGTAGGCAGCACCGTATCATATACCGTTTATCTAGAGGTGCACGTCGTCACCGCTAATATATTGTTGCTCTACATCAGGTCTGATGACATTCGCGACGTAGCTCTCAGGTGGAGTTGTGTATAACGCTATAGCACTATTGTTTTGGTAATGCATCGGTGTAGTGACGCCTGTCAGAATGTTGGTTTATGCGAGATCGTAACTGATGGGAAATGTATTTGAATAATGTACTTTTGTGGAGTTAGGGAATCTCTTATACAGGAATAAGAATGAAAACTTATTGTTGGATGTACAAGATTGGGGTTCTATGAACCTACTTGCTTATATTTGGTATTTTATGTACAGATTAAGCAAGATTCATCTACTATTTATTTAGTTACAGAATTCAATGCAGTTAACAAAACTAATCCAATTATGAACCGGCGCTTGTTTTGCATGTAACATCCAAATACAAATGACTTTACTTTGCTTGCGAGAGAGTAAGATATAAAAAGTATTTCTATTCTGCTATAAATATTGCAACGGTCGGTATTTACAGAGCGTTTTATGTTACAAGGTAAATAAAATTTTCATTGTAAACATTAAAATTAAAACAATAGATGGCCTCCAACATGTTAAAATATTGTGATAGTGTAACTCCCAGGACAAATGAACATAAAAAAATACCTGAACGCAAAATACATGGTCACTTTGCGAATACCTGATTTCGTTGTTATTCAAACACTTATATGTATTTTTTAAACGGTAAAATACTCGTCATTTCAGATACTATAACCTAAAAGCGATACCATAGCTTAATCACAAAATAAACAGAGTAGTTAAGTTTAAACGAATAATATCTTGGAAATAATATAAAATAAAAATAGGCTTTTTATTTATATCCTTTAAAGTATGTTATCTGTCGTAAGAACAAAAGGTTACGTGTTAAATAATACTGCAATTATTATCGTAGTCTAGACATTACTGGTGGATGCCTGAGTGTATCTTGACTAGAAATATATCACAACCGAGAGAAAATTGCTATAATTAACAAAGGACGTTGACTTAAATAGACATCGATGCTATAACTGTAATTTGCTAGGTATTTTCTTAGTGGAAATTTGTATAATATTAATAAAGCATATTTACTAAATTGGATCTGTTAATCGCGATTTACTTTCTATTTACACATCTATATACTTACTTTAAATAAACTACTTTACTATAAACTATTTCAATAAAATATAGGATTATAAGGCAGCGCTTCTGTATAAACGCTATCGTATAACTCTATATAGTTATATAAATGAAATATCTTCATGTAGCCTCGCTTTTAAGTAAGTGCTAAGAGATTTTTCAAATTTTGAATCGAATTCAAATTTTGTTTTTTTTTTTAATTTTTCGCAATCCTCAATAATCATCGTCATATTACAGCCATTCTATTATTGCGTTTTTACTTAGGAAGTGTTGTTTTGTAATAAAAAAATAAAGAATTAGTTGCTCTGAACTGGCTTGTATTTTATAAAAATGATCTAAAACCTACATGCAAAAACTTACCAAGAATACTTTAACTTTTTCAATTTTATGAATGTTACCTCAATTTCCTTTAAGAGAAATGATAAACGATTGCTTTTGGTAGTGTACAATCTTTAGTATTTATATATATTTTAATAAACAATTTTCAGAACTACTTTAACTTTTTGTGACGTACATTTTAAAGATGATAAAATTAAACATTTAGACTTTGTTAAACAATTTTTATTTATCTCCAGTTCTCTATAAGTGTATAACTAATTTGACAAGCATTTGTTATTATTTTAAATATCACTTCACTAATTGACCAATCATCTTATGATATTGCTAAGTCAATATTTGTACTTTATTTACTGTTCGTATCATACTTGACATATTTAATAATTAAGTACATAAACAAATTAAGCAACAAACAAAAGCGAGGGTCTCTCGTACCAACCACGAAATTCTAAAAACAACTTCTTATCTTAATGCTATAAATATCAAATCGTTACAGACTTGTCTTGACATCGAGGGCTCTGGCTTGTTGTTTTGAACTTATGTATGTTCTGTTGTCACCGTTGACACAGGTTATCAAATCTATTTATTCAGAGACATCGACTACATCGTACTCTAGACGGAAGCGCCAGTTTCTCCCTCGCCAGCCAGGAGATACCACCTAACTTCCTAACAAAATGTCAACTACTTACGCGAAGTTCCGTGCTGTGATTTATGTTTTGTTTTTGTTCACGGAAATGGTCGACAGCGATTCGCTAACGATGGACACGATGCTAACAGACACGTGTAGTAGATCATTATCAAAACTCATATTCCAACTATGTACGGGCAAGGTGCTTATCAAGGATGTACCTCCAGAAAGTCTTTCGAAAGTACGAGGAAAGAGAGCTTCAATTGTATACAGAAGAATTAAACGACAGGTTGCTGATGAGTGCTGCCTGAATCCGTGTACTGTGGGACAAATTATTGAATACTGTCCAGACACTTGGTGAATTTACATAATAGAATTGTGACTATCAATTAAATGACAGTGTGATCAATAATGGAAAGTGAAGATTTGTGAATCAATTGCGTAATGAACTTCGTGCTTTTTAATAAGCAAGATTTGGAAGGTTAATTAGCGTAGTTTGCGATGTGACACACTCGATTAGAGAAACTTTAAAAAGACGTCGTACTGAAGTGATACTTCTTTGAACGTACAAACAAGACTTATAGAAAGTGGTTCAATTGTGCTATGCAAAACATACAATTTATATTGACTATGTACAAGGATAGAGTTTGGTGTTATCATATAAAGACAGTAAATATACGACTTAAGTCTTATAACTTATATTTTTGTATGCAATTATTTCATTGTAATAACCTCATCCGTCCAATCAGACCTCAGGAAAGTATGTTATCTCGTTTTTATATACTCTGTGTGTATATTGTTATCGAAAACTATAACCCTATATTATTAGTTACATTGTAAAATCGGAACGAGTTGGTAGCAATATTAAACGAAAATTATTTTCTGTATAAAATTCCACAAACTCGTTCTCAAATGATACCAAATTATTAGCTTTTATAATACTTTGTGAGAGGAAGTCAAATGTTAAATAGTTCTTTTTTAGACATAAGCTGCACTCCGGGGCAAAATTAAAAAACTTTAGAAAAGGTTAACGTCTGAATTGATTCTATAGTTTTCTTTGGTGAGGAATTTAAATGTTACAATGATGACAGTTATAATAAATATTGAAAATTTTGGATCTTTTAAATCGCGTTTATTTATATAAATGACAGTAAAATGAGCTTAACAATATTTATGTATATGTTAAAATTAATGGATCAATTTCTAGGTTCAAATTCAGGTACTCCAATAGGTACCTATGAACACTGTACTTTTTTCATGTCATGATTATATAATGTGTCAAACTGTTCTTGAAACACATTCTGGAATCATTCGTGTTTTAAATGTAAATGTTTCCAGCATGGTCGAAAATTTAAATCATTGTAACAATGTTTTAGTGAATGTTTCCTAGTATTTTATACCTTTTCCATAAATTAAAAATAAAACAGAGCAGAAAGCACATTTTAAAATTAAGAGTAAACGTTAACATAAAAAGAAAACGCTATTATTGCTAGATAGTCTGGAAAGACCCTGAATATTAAAATTATTATATATATCTGTCGAATTACAAAATGGACGCATGAGGGTAAGATCTCATAAAGATTCCACGACAGTATCACAAAGCTATTAATTTAATAAAATGTAATTACAATAACAATATAATGACTGAAAAAATGAGTAATTTGTTATTATATATAAATCCTTCCCCGGTATAATGAGTCAGTTGGACTTGATTGCACATTCGCCCCACTTTTCAAACTAGATGAAGCAATGTTTTATCAATAGAGGACTAGAAACCAACACTAATTTAGTAGCTCTGGAGCCTTACAAAGAACACACGATATGAAAAGAGGTTTATATTCTTGTAGATTAAATGAAAAAAAAAATATAAATCTTGTTGCTTATTCATTGTTAGATTAATAGACATTTATAAAAAAATAATAGTATTATAAATATACTGTAGCAGAATTAACTAACGAGTAAAATTATATAAAAACTAAAACTCACTTTTACCATTAGGACTATTCAATACCACACAATTTGAGAGAGATGAGCTTGTAGATAGTAGAAAAATTGGCTTGCTTGCAGACTGGCCAATAATAAAAATACAGATATTTATAACATCTACATACATGCAAAACAAACCCAACTGACGTTTTATTTAGTGCCTACTTTAAACAGTCAAGTAACTACCTCCTACTTACATACAGTACGACTAAAGGAATCTTACAAAGAATCTATTTATTCTGTCATTTGTGAGTGTGAGCACCCTTGAGCAACCTAATGCCTTAAAACGGAATGTGGAATCTGGATGTTTTGAACATCATAACCTTTTTCTTGCTTTTCCAGTGCATGTACATATCCGCAATACTATTTGTCACTGTGAAACATAAAATAGACACGTACCTACCAAATTCTGCGTTTGCTTTTGTTTTGAGGAAATTACTCAAAAAACAGAAAGTTGGGTCTGAACTACGAGCACAAGAATCATATAACTTCTTCTTAAAGGGGCAAATCAAATCATCAAAGCAATAAGCTGATAAGCCCAACACGTGTCAAGACGTATAAGTTACTTGTTGCTATGTAGAGAACTACTATACTGTATAATTTGTATTTACAATAACAAATAAATTAGATAATCAGAAGTATAATACCTACTAGATGATAAACTTAGAAACTTTATAAACCGCAACAGTCTTACTTACTTGCAAACATTTCCTTAATTGAATAAATGTTTTTGCTTCAATTCCATTACATGTATAGAGCAATTTTAGTACTTTCGAATTCTTACGTCATATTTAACTAGATATTTTTTTATTTTGTTCCAATTTTCGGCATGCAATTCATATCAAAACGAAACGTTTTTAGGTACCAAACGACTAGGATATAAAATTTTACCGTCTCGCCTTGAGGTATATATTGGAAATATCAAATCGTAGTCACAGAAACGCATAGTAAAACGAATACTATGATTGCATTGGGATTTGATTCTGCATCGCAGTTAAAAATGACGAAAGATATTCTGCACTAAAGCAAACATTAACCTAGAATCTCTAGAGTAAATTATCAATTTTTTTATCATCCATTGAGATAACTCAATGAATCATCCAAAAATAATAGGAATATTTTTTTAAGGACTGGTAGTGTGTGGTGGTAAAGAGGTTTAATTGCTTTGTGATACAAAGTAATTTGCATTCCTTATCAATTACAATCAAAGATTTGAGATTTATTGCCGTGAAAAGGAAACTCAAGGAAAATCCAAAAGGAACACTTGTCTATTTAGTTGATATCAGAAAATCCTTTTCCCTTTTCTTTCAAAAATATGATACTACTTTATTCCAAAAAGTATATCCGTGGTCACAGCTTCAGATAAAGCCATCAACGGAGACTTTATTAAGTTAGGGCGAAGATTTATTCGGGCCCTTTTTGCTGGAGTTATCCATACCATAAATCCCATTTCGCCTCTGCTAAGCGTTTTATCGTACGTCCATTCTACACGCAAATCAAATTAAAGACCGATTATACTTCTACAGTACGATGCATGACCCAGATACAGAATTATGTGGACGACATTTTCCAATATGAATTAGGACAATCATGATAAAAAATTGTACACGACGCGACGTCTTGCCGCGGTGAGTTATCTACGATATCAATTAGGTACTTTCTTTTGATCATAATTTTGTTCTAGACATAAAGGTCAAAATGGTTTTGACAGTCTTTGTTGCCAACTATTCAATTAATCTTCATATTTCATAGCCTTTTGTTCCAAGATAGTTTATTAACATGAAATATTTGGTAAAGAGATGCTGATTTATATTGTGCTGTGTTTTGATTAATGTATTTAATATGAGTGAAAGAATAACGTAAGCCAGCAATACTTCAGAATTATAGATGAATGCAAAAAAAACTCTTCAGCTTCAGCGCTTCAACTTCACAACCCTATGTGGGATATATGGAATACCTACAATTATTTAGAAGACTAGATGATATACAAAATATTTTCAAACATACATGTTTTGAGTTATTATAAGGTGTGAAAATCTTTAACAATCTCACAATATGGGTCACTTAAATACTTTTCGATTACAATGTATACGGTAGATATAAATATAGTTATCTATATAAAAATGCACAGTTCAGAGCACTGAACTGTATTTACTACCTCTTTGAAAGGAATCTATAAAAAAAATGTAGGTCTAAGACAGCTCAGCTGGAATTAAAATCTGTCTCGTTAAGGCAGTGGCCTTATTAATAACGAGTAGCGAGCTATGTAACATATGTATGTAAAAAGATAAATATGAATAAATATTAACTATAGATTAGAGGATTTGGACCTCGGCAACAGCCAGTTCGAATTATAAGTACGCAAACCCGACCAGCTGGAGCTTACAGTATCCTTCCCTTTCTATCGACTATAATTTCCCTTCCAATATTCCCGATTTTCTCTTATTTAGTTCCTAAGGAGCTCTGTTGACGGCAATAGGCTTGTCCCCTATTACAGTAGTAAGACCAAATACTAATCGGCTCAACGTTTTTACTGTAACCTATCTGCTAAACGAGCAGAGAACTGAAATCTCATAAAAAGTAAACTTTAAATAATGCTTGTTGTTTGTTTAAATTTAAAATTAGAAGTAAGTAGATAGGTATGAATTACGTTTACGGTATAAACGTAATTCATAGCTATCTACTCACTTTCATATGAGTAGATATTAAGTTAATCGATATTGCAGCATAGTAAAACTTTCCTTTTTTTTTGTTAAATGACAACTCCCTAATTAGGACTAAGTCCTGTTTCGCGGGGGAATTTACAAACATTCAAACAACGTCTCTAAAAAGACTCAGACTCAGAACAACAACTTGAGCAC
This sequence comes from Tyria jacobaeae, assembly GCA_947561695.1. Taxonomy (NCBI): domain Eukaryota; kingdom Metazoa; phylum Arthropoda; class Insecta; order Lepidoptera; family Erebidae; genus Tyria; species Tyria jacobaeae. The sequence continues at coordinate 8,599,145 of OX387222.1, read as the reverse complement.
TACACAAAGTGTTGTCCCGTGCGGGGATCGAACCCACAACACTCGGTGCAGTAGTGTGGTGGCCACTTAAAGACCACTTAAACCACTACGCCATCTGTGCAGTTCAAACTGACTAAAATGTTGTAAGATAGAGGAAAATAAATAATCATTAACCATGTACGTCCTCAGCAACGCGGGAACAGTGAGACGAGCGCTTCAGGGATTCGTAATTAGTCTGGTTCGTTCGGCCTAGTGATAATCTGTGGACGACGTATGGCTGATGAGGCTCTTTGGAACAATACTGCTATATGAGACACTTGATTAAAACAGAACATTTATTTGAATTAGAATTGACCATTGCAGTGGACATAAGAATGGTCAAATACTATCGCGTATTGTTAGTATTTCGTGTATATCAACGTGTGTTAAGTAATACATTTTAAAATTAAACCTATTTTATTTATTATTAACGTATTTTTCCATATAAGGTTTTAATGTCCTTTTTTTTTTTTTTTTGTGTGGAAACCCCCGCGGGTCGTCACCTTACCGGGGCTAATGGGTAAGGTGGTATGTCGGACTCGAACCGACTAAAACCACACAGTGTTCCGTCAACGGGTCTATTGGCCGGGGCCTCAGGTGTACCCTAGAAAGGAAATCCCTGTGTACCCCGGCAGACCTAGCCGCCTTTTGACCAAGGCGACCCCAATATGATGTGTGGGGTCCTGTGTGATGTGTTCTGTCCCCCCCCCCCTCATATTTTAGTCAGGCGCGCGTGGAACACGTCGCGCCGCCGTCACGGGCCTGCTTCTGCTAGGGCGATAGATGGCCCAGTCTATCGCCCTCAGGCCAGCGCTCATGGAGGCCGGAGGTCATTTTGCACTCTCCGGCGCCTTGTGCGTCTTCTGCGGGACGGAAGAGTACTAACTCTCTCCCGTTCCCTTTCCGCCGCTTCTATTGCAAGCATCACTGCCTCGCAGTACGAAGCGCGGACTCCCATGCACTCTCGCTCTGGACCATAGCAATAACCATGGTCTCTAGCGAGAGGCTACCCACACCAATAGCTGCCACGAGGTCAGCACGCTGCTGCACCCACGCATAGCACTCCACTAATGTGTGGAGTGCGGTATCCTCGTGACAGCTCCCGCAGTGGTGGCACACAGGCGTTGGCTCCCGGCCTATGCGATACAGGTATTACCGAAGCATCCGTGTCCGGTGAATACCTGAACTAGCCGGTAGGAGAGAACTCCATGTCGCCTCTCCATCCAATCCTCCATGATGGGTCTTACCGCCACAATTGTGGCGTGCCCCGCGCTCGGTCGCTCAAGCCGTTCTTTCCACTGAGCCATGAGCGCCTGGTGGAGCTGGGACCGTTGCCCCTCGATATCACGAGGACCAGGTCTGAGGTCCAGCTCCTGCAACTCCCGCCGCCACTGGTACAGTGCAGCGAGAGATTTTGCTTCCAGGTCCCATGGCGGTGTTCCGGCTAGGAGACTCGCCGCTTCAAAAGAGACCGTGCGGTATCCTCTTATGAGCCATAACCCGCTGTGGCCGTCGCAAAATAGCAGCGTTACTGGTCGTCAGGGTCTCCGCCCATATTGGGGCCCCATATAGGGCCATGGACCGCACGATCCTAACGTATAGTCTCCTGCAGGAGGCCTCGGGCCCCCCCAAATTGGGCAGTAGCCTCGAAAGCGCAGCCGCTGCCCTCGTAAGTTTGGGGACCAGACTCCGGAAGTGAGGTCCGAAGTCCCATCGGCTGTCGAGTACGAGTCCCAGATATCTCATCGAGGACTCGATGCCGATGCGAACACCTCCCACAAACAGACTGGATCCTCCAGGCGGACCCTTGCGAGGCCCGTGGAAGCAGAGGGCCTCAGATTTGTTGAGAGCCACCTGAAGACCCAATCGCCGGATTCTTGTAACGACTTGAGCGACCCCGGCCGTGGCCTTTATGGTTGCGTCGCGGTGCGTCTTTGCCCGAGCTGTCACGAGGGTGTCGTCGGCGTAACACGTCACTACGACACCTCCCAAGAGCACACCGCGCAGTACCCAGTCGTAACCGATGTTCCACAGGAGAGGGCCCAATACCGAGCCCTGTGGAACACCGCACGACATGTTACGCCGACCGTATCCTGCCCGAGTCGGGAAGGTTTTAATGTCCTACTGATACCACTATAACTATCCTACTGATAACACTACCATAAATTATAAGAAATAGAATGTGATTAATAATATACATGTAAAGATTCGACCACAAAGTCGAACAATATTAATCGAGTAATTAGGTCGTAGATAATATCTAATCGCCTATTAAGGACAAGTGATTTATCTACTAACACTGATTCAAAACAGCTGATATAATGCTTTTAAACTATCCTAGATATAATATGAAGAAGACATATATGTAGGTGCATAGGTGGTCGTAGTTTTTAGATTTGTTTGATCATCATCATAGCATCATTGTTCTGATCTTTCTATATAATTTAACGGTCTCTTAAAAAGTTAAAGCATTTCCTATCATAACACGCAAAATACCTACCGATCTAGTTTTTTGAATCAACTATTTTGTAAAGAAGACATCAAATGTTTAAATTATCAAATCTTTAAGTTGAATAAATTTGATTATTTTAAATTGGAAAATGTTAGACAATATACGATGTCTGACCGTTTCGATATAATATGGTTATCGAATTCTGAGATTCACATCTTCGATCATCCACATCTGTGGTATGTGTGGGTAGAACTAAATTGTCTATAACTAAAAAAAATTGTCTATAACTTTTATCATGTGTGTCATAAACTTTCTGCTTCAGAAAGTCAATGCGCTCTGTGACTCGTACCGCATAATCACAGGAACTGATACTAGTTCCCACAAGCCCGATTCACAAAACGCATTACTCTCGGGCGTGTGTTGCCCGATCTGAAACAGATAAATTAGCCAATGAGTGCCCTCGTCACATTAATACGTCGCTCAATCCTGCATTGCCACGTCGTAACATAAAGCCTTTGTCGAGGAGTAGTGTCAACTCCTGGGAAGTTAACACCAGCTACTCGACAGGTTGCAACCGCCCTACAATAAAGAATTGAATGTGTATCATTAGGGTTTTAGCTTGTTTCTAAGTAAATAGGTAGTAAAGCGTCAAGGGCACACACTAGCGCTTTATTGTGTTTATGCAACGGCAAACGTGGTATACGTGGTTTATTCTCAACATTTATGTACCGATAATCCAGAATAGCACCTTCCAAAGTTTTCCTTATTTTATCATTATACTGGGTACCTACAGATAAAACAGTGTTATCCTGCTCTCCCACAACAGAACTAGATGGAGGTACTTCAGATCTAACAAGACTCACCATTTGTACTGGAGAAGGGATGACAGAGCTAATCTGCAAGTCCAAGCGTAGCCTCTCAAGCACGGAGCTATCCAACATCCAACATTGATGCGGCAGTCTTTGCGTCGAAACATTAATATCTGGTTCAAGTTCCTGAAAAAAAGGCAACATACGATCACGGTAAGCAGTGGGGTTAGTTCCTCCCTCTGTAGCCACAAAGTATGCTCGCATGACATTCCAATTTATTATCACATCACCACCGGTAGCGGGGGCCCTATTCGAAGCCGGTAGGCCTCGGACCAAGCATGTCGGTGGCCGGTCTCTCCCCTGCCGACTGCACTAGCCGAGTTCTGTTTAGCCTTGAATCCTCTCAGTACTATTTTGGAGGGCTCAGGGCTAGGCTATCGTTTTCGAAGGGGAGGTCAGGTAATTTCAGCCTTCTTTCCAACGATGACTTGAAACTATTTGCGTGCAATAATTTCCAATTAATTAAATTACAAGAGGTAACTGAAACCTTTAGTAAATATATTAATATGGAATTTGGTGTATATAAATGTGCAGTCATGCATGTAAAGAAAGGCAAGATTGTGGAATCCGAAGTTATTGAACTTTCAGATTCCACAGACCTAAGACGTCTTTCCGCAAATGAAAAGTACACGTATCTAGGTCGGTATAAATGAATTGACTATGAAGCAATCGCTAAAGGAATGTTTCTTCTGCCGCCTGAAAAAAGTATTAAAAAGTTTTTTGTCTGGTGGTAATAAGGTGCCTAAAACGATTGGGTCATACCAGTCCTAACCTACTCCTTTGACGTACTTAGATGGACTCAGACTGAATTAGTTGCCCTGAATAGAAGAATTCATACACTGTTAAACGCATATCGAATGCACTATCCACGTTCATCTATGATGAGATTGTATATCCCGCGGAAATCTGGGGGGCGTGGTTTCATATATGCCAGGATCCTCTATAATCGCGAGTTATGTTCTCTTATAGAGTAATTTCTCTCTGTTAACGTAGAGGGGCACCGGGATGTGGTAGCAGTTGATAACGGACTTACTCCGCTTGGTCTAGGTAAACAGAACTGGCGCAAACCTGCAGTACTTAATGTTACAGATCGTAGGGATATATGGAAGAGCTGCACAGACGTTTTTATCAGGCGTATTGGGCTTTAAACGGGCCCGATGTAAATATATTTTCATCTGTGTCGTGGCTACGTTTCGGTGATCTCTTCGGAGAAACTGAAGGTTTAACTGTAGAATTACAGATGAAGTTGTTATGACGAACAACTATCGGAGACATTTCTTGAAGGACGGCTTAATTGACATTTGTCGGGCATGTCATCGTCCCGAAGAAACTTTCAGGCATGTAACTTCCGGTTGCTCTCGTCTTGGTAACGGCGAGTACTTGCATAGACATAACCTAGTGGCCAGGATAGTCCATCAACAAGTTGCTCTTATATATAACCTTGTGGCTGTCGAGTAACCGTACCTGTAGTATGTGCCCGATCCAGTTCTTGAAAATAGTCGTGCAACATTATACTGGGATCGATCTATCATCACTGACGGAACTATTGTTGCAAATAAAGCTTACATAGTGGTGATAGATAATTTAGAGCGCCGAGCAATGATTGTTGATATTACCGTTGCACATGACGACAATCTCATAAAGGCTGAAAAAGAAAAACAATTAAAATATTTGGATCTGGCCCATGAGGTTGTCGATATGTGGGATCTGGTGATATGGATGCATAATTCAGCAATAAATGGGCCGGTACTGACAAGGCACTGTCAGGATGCTAATTTCCTTAAATAGGTCCCTAAAGGATTCACGACTACGTAGATCATAAATGGCTCTAATAGCTCTCTTTTCATGAATGAAAATTGATTCTATATCTGCAGCCCACCCCCACAATATAATACCGTTAGACATGATACTATGGAAATAACTAAATAAAACTAGTCTTGCAGTATCCATGTCTGTTAATTGGCTGACATTCTTTACGGCATATGCTGTAGAACTAAGCCTCTTTGAAAAAGATGTTAAGTGAGAGCCTCTTTGTAATGTAGAATATAGCGTTTATCTCTAAGAAAACCGTTTTAAGTAAAACTTTACATGCACTATGTCTGAATTTAGACAAAGATAATCTTACAATTTTATTTTTTCTTATTTAGTACTAAATTATTGACAGTAAATCAATCATGTACTCGTTGAATAATATTGTTTAAATCGTCGAGTTATTGCCATGTCTATCTTCTTTAAAAATTAATGTAGTATCATCACCAAATAATACTATTTTGGGTTGGCTATCCAGTAACTGGGGGAGATCATTAATACTAGAAAGAGAATAGGACCCAATTACGATGCTTGCGGAACGCCCAGTTTTATTTTTGATCACAATGAATTTACAACATTGATCTGAACTTGCTGTTGTCTATCGCTCAGGTATGATTTAAGCAAAAAGTCAAATGCTTTTGAGAGGTCACAGAAGATACCGAGGGCATACTTAGCTTCCTCAAAATGCGGTAAAAATATGCTGTAACAAAGCAACATCGGCATCAGTGGTGCATCGTCATGTTGTTTGCGTTGAAATGAAGTAGCTTTTAATTAGGCATGAATTTTTCAAAAACCCTGTTAAATACCGGCAGGATTAAAACAGGTCTGTAGTTATAAACATTTTTATTGTCTCCCGATTTAAATAGCGGTATGACTTTACTTTGTTCAATGAGATCAGGGAATACTGCTTGATCTTGGTCGTTGTAGGGAGCGGAAGTTTATGATAATTTGCCAAGTTTTGATTGAAATTCCCCACAGATCTTCAGACAATTTCATCTTAATATCTTTACAAGCTTTTAATACTGCTTTACTTTTAGTATTACTAGCGTTATAAGCTACATATGTATGTATATTTAAAATTAAAAGCTACGGGACATATACCTATATTTTTTTCTAAGAAGAGTGACAGAATGAGCAGGAGAGGAGTCTAGTAGTCCTTCAGTAATTAAAATTAGGTTCTTAGTAAAAAAATCAATAAATTTCTAGACTGCGTCCTTGTCAGAGCTTAAAGTACAACGGCATGTCTCTAATACATAATTTTTGTTCTTACCTTACTTACTTTATTTCAACCGGTTTCATTATTAATTACTTTCCAAGGGGTTTTTATCTTATCTTGAGATAACTTTATTTTATTACTAATAAAATTAGATTATTTTACACACTTTCCAAAAAGTTTTTGAATAATTGACAACATATCGGTTTAAAAACTTACTGTTTACGTGTGGCAGCAGGCCATAAAGTTCGTAAAGCTCTTCTATACTTTTCCTAATACCGAAGGTTGCCCAATCGCTAAATACAAATCGAAGGTCCTGGTTTTCTTTGGAAAGAGATCATCAAATTCATTTTGCACTACCGCAAAGAAATCGGTGTAGAATTCATTTACATTTTTTACGTTATTATTTAGTAAAGTCAACTTGCTTTGCAACATTGAATCAAACTTTAGAAGATTTTCAGATGTTTCTGTGTTTCTATAATTTATTTGCATCTTCTGCAAGGGTGTGCTGGACCTATACGTGACAGTAAGTCCACTGTGATCTAAGGGCAGAAAGTTTACAATACATTTTCTAGAAAATCTGAGTTACAGAAATCATTATCGATGCACTTAGGAATTGACTGGGTAACTCGAGCAGGTTCTATAAAAAGATTTGTCAAATTAAAAAAAAAAAAATTGCCACTATAATGCTAGGATATTCATATGCTTATTTAGTATATGTATAAAACCGGCCAAGTGCGAGTTGAATTTAATTATTTTTTTTATTTTTAAAGTGAATATATAACTATATGTATATTATATTCTGTGAATATTTCAAAGGCCTACCTTTTGCCGTTATCAATATCGAGCTGAAACGAGCAAAAGAAATCACGTTTGCTCTATGGGACCCCTCTTAAATATTTATTTTATTCTGTTTTTAAATATTTATTGTTATAGCGGCAACAGAAATACATCATCTGTGAAAATTTCAGCAAGCGTAGGTGTGCCTCGAGTGGACGAGAACAATGCACTAGCTGGTGGGAGTAGACCATTATGTAATCAATTATTTTACCTCCGGCTTCTTAGAATTGAGCGAGTTAGCTTGTGAGCATAACCTTTGTAGCTTAAGCATCTATATTTCATTATAAAGTATGTATTTAGAAAGAATGATTCGAACTTGGTTTTTAAAAAAACTATAATATAATCATTAAGTTTATTGCGACACTTATCGTAATCATTTAAAACTGAAACTTTATCTATATCAGAAAGTAAACAGATAAAAAATGTTTCTGAACTTTTCTACTACTGCTACATCTTTTAAATTAGTATGTTAGGTAATTATAACAATGTTTTCATTGAACTTGTCTCTAGAACATGCATTAAAAGTATGTTGTAGGTAACGGTAACTTAACTTAGACCCAGGAGAAACTAAATAATGTTAATGATTTAGGGGCAGACCGATTGCATGTCAAACAAACGTCACTGAAAGTAAAGATTTATTTATATGTTATTAGTGAGCCTCGTAGGTCCTACTTGAATTTTATAGCTGTCTAGATACTCGTATGCGTATAGTATAGAAAGATAAAACAATTTTTGTATTGACGGTACTTACCTATAATAAAGGCGTATAATTTATTGGCTTCAATTAGTTAAGTGGTTTTATTCCTAGTACAATTATATAGTATAAAAGTTACACACTTTAATACATTTATATAATAGTTCGGCTATAATTTCAGTTTAAAAAAATATCATTTGTTACCTTTCGTGCAACCGGAACATCCTCCTTACTTCTCCGGTTCGATTTAGATGTTGTGCGATCCTAACTTGAGCGTGAGCTATCGCTTAAACTCCAAAATCCAGTCATATTAACAATATTAGTTCCCTTCCCTTTCTATCCTCCCTTTAGTTTTCAATGTATTCCCAATTTTCACATTTAATACCCAAAATGCCTATGTAATGGTAACGGGTTTGATTTCATTACGTATGGGACGATTAAAGTCGGCATAATGTCAGCGTTAATAAAAGATACGCCACTGTATTTTTATCTTCAACAAGTTAACACAACACTCGCTGTTGAAGACCAAATAAGCATTCTCGCAAGCGTCTATTACATTCATTGAACATTGAATTTAAACATCTATATAGGTATATTGAGTATGAATGTACATATATTATATACATATTTCTTATTAAATCATACTACAAGTGATAACACATTTAATTCATAAACATAATATCGCGTAGCTGATAATCATGGTAAAAATACCTAAATATTTATACTATGAAAGTTGTAAATATTTATCTATATTTTTAATTTATTATCTTTTTGGGTGTTGACATTTTAACCCTAATGATAAAGAATATAAATGTATGCTAAAATTAAGCTATATATTTGCTTAAGAAGAAAAAAATAAAAACAATTGAAATGTCAAAGGAATTATGATAAATGTTGAATGATAATAAACTGATACAACTCGGTTATCTAAAACTCTCTTCAGTTTCAATAATTTACTAAAAACTTCTAAAATAGGAATTAGTTACTTCCAAATATTCCTTAATCATTAAATTACTATCTATATTACCTTTAATAATGCCGTTTAACGGGGGCCTATTGCAGTAGGATGTTTCATTCAATGCAACTTGCTGTTTCATTGCAAAACATCCAAAAAAAGTCCTGAAAGTAAGTATAGAGAGTTTTATTTAGAAACTCCTAAAATTATTATTGTCTAACCACCTTTTTTCCTCTTTCCAACATGTAGCTAATTGTTGCATGTAAAACACACGCACACAAAACACGCTTATCCAAGTAATATTTGCGTCAAAATATAATTTTAAAACAGACTGCTATCGGTGATATCTATGTGAAATTATGTTCAGTTTATATTCACAACATATGCAATTAGCTCATTTCTTTGATAGCAGTTATATTTTTACATTTTCCTACGCATGACGATCAAAAACATTTTTACCTTATTACCTAGGGCAGCAGTGTATATACAGGCACAATTAACCGCCCACCTATATTTTTCGACACCCTGTTTATTTATGTTAACTGTGGCTTATCTACTGTTTTGTTTTTAGTTAAGTGGGTACTTTAGCAATAAACTAAATACTTAAAAACCCTTATTTCGACCCTTAAACTTGTATCGCCGAAGCGTTTTTAGAATTTAGTCTCTGTTTGACATTGTTGCAGTAACGTTACATTGATTACATTTCTTGTTCTTGTCTGCTATCGTGCACGAACATTGTTTAATTTGAGTTTTTAGTATACGATTGTTGTTTGTGACTGAAAAAAATGCCACTGGATGCAACTGGTGCTGCTAGGGCAGTGACTTTAGCTGACGCTGGGTATAGCCAACGTCGCATCGCTCGTACGCTTGGTGTACCTCGAACTACAGTGCAGGATGCCATCAGACGCTTTCGGGAGACTGGTTCATACACGAGAAGGCCAGGTCAAGGCCGACATCGGTGCACCTCGGCTCTGGATGACCGCTTTGTTGTCAGTAACGTGCTAAGAAATCGCTTTTGCACCGCTACTGAAGCGCGCACACGTCTGTTTGAGGTGAGAAATGTCACTGTAAGTGAACGTACGATAAGAAGAAGACTGGCTGAAAGGAATCTGAGAGCTTTTCGTCCAGCTCGCGGTCCACAGCTGTTTGCACAGCATCGTAGAGCAAGACTTGCCTTTGCACGAGAATAAGCTGACTGGACTACGGAACAATGAAAGAACGTACTGTTCTCAGATGAGAGCAGAATAGCCTTAAGGGGTCCAGATGGACGTCAGCGTGTTTATAGGAGCCAAAATGAACGGTTTGCTCCATGTGCAATAATCGAAACCGTGGGTTATCAGGGAGGATCCATAATGGTTTGGGGAGGTATCTCTTACGAGGCTCGTACCGATCTAGTGGTGTTTGATAGAGGCAGTGTGACTGCTCAAAGATACGTGGAGGAAGTCTTACAAGACCTTTCGCACCATTTATTGATGAAAACTTTAAATTAATGCATGCAATACCTCGATGAGGTCGGGATTCAAGTTTAGCCATGGCCGTCACGCAGTCCGATCTTAACCCAATTGAGCATATTTGGGATACAAAAGACGTATTCGAGCAAGAATATCAGCCCCTGCGACTTTACAAGAGCTCAAGACGGCTGCGATAGAGGAGTAGTATAATATCCCTCAGTCGGATATTCAAAACCTCGTAGATGGATTGCCAAACCGACTACAAGAAGTCATCAGGGCCCGAGGTAGTAATACTCATTATTAAAATTTAAATAAAAGAAAGCGGACGATTTTTTTCAAAATTAAAGTCGAAGCAAAATCGATTTTTGGCATATTTGTTTTTATTAAACGGTTTTGTTTAAGGACTTTTGTGATTTTATTTATCCTTAATGGCTGCTTTTAACATAACTTCCATCAAATGTGGTCAAAATTTTCCGACTACTGAAAAATGAAAGAAATACAAGGTGGGCGGTTAATTTTGCCTGTGAGAACCTGTAGATCCAAATTGTTTGTTCGCGCATCACGTTACAAATACGAACTCTTTATGCACTAATATTGTGTGTAATTCGGAGTAATATTTGGATTATTTTCCATTTTCAACCGACTTCAAAAAAGGAGGAGGATCTCAATTCGACTATATTTTTTTTGTTACTGGCTGAACCAATTTTTACCGTTTCAATTTAGTCCAGTTCTGACAATAGTATCCATGAGAAAACTATATAGGTCTTAAGTTTTATGATAGACGCATTGAAATCTGTTATAATCGGTTTACTCCCTAACCATAAAAAATAAAATAAAATTACTCATAAAGAATAATCACTACCTAACATTTCTGTCATTTATATTATAAGATTGATGAATTACATAGTAACACAATTTATTCATATGTTTTCATTAGGCGTGGAATACGTTCTTAGTTTACTGTGCTAATAGAAAATGGGAATATTACAAACATCATTACCTGCTCATTTGGAGTACAAGAGAACTTGTATGTAAAAGTATCTTACAAGTATATTATTCATATTACAAAGTAAACTTTTGTGTTATTTGCGCTTTTAGGTTTTAGTTTTTTTTAACCGTGGGACAGCCATGCTTACACACGAATGGGCTGGCTCGACCACGGCCTCACAGAAAACCGGTAGATAAACAATACTTATATTGTATTGCTGAGTGAATGACGGTACCGCAGACCCAACCCTCTCATCACCCTCAAAGGTGAGCAGGGCACTTACACTTCTTCACTTCTTGAGTTGCAGATGTCCATGGGCCGCGGGTCCATGTCCATGGGTGATACACGCTATATCATAAAAAAAGGCGAAATTAATATTAACCAATATATTTCTATTTATTTTCTTTGGTGTCATTGTTTTTTCCTTTATTTTGTAAAATATTTTTATTATTAAATTTATGAATTATTCCAAAGTAATCAAAAAACAATAAACTAAGGACTGCAGTCATAAATCATATTTTTTTATATAAGTTTGTCATGTCTATACGTATGTTTGTGTGTTTGTATGATGTTATAAGATTTGTAGGAAGGAGAAGGAGGAAGTGACGAACAATCTAATGTTTTCAAACATACCCAAGTGGGGTATTAAATGAAAGGGTGTGATGTGCATATTATTAAAATATAAGTGCCAAGAAAAACAATTAAACTGAGACTTATCGGAAGTGAAACTGATAATGACCCACTGAGCATAAGCAAATATTATGCCCATATAGTTGGCAATATTAATGTTTTTGAACCCCGATTAAAAAAAGGGATGGTATAAATTTGAGGTGTCTGTCTGTGTACCTGTGTCGGTAAGTTTATCTGTGACAGTTTTTCTTATCAAAAGCGAACGTGATCGATATGGTTCTTAGCTATAATTTTTGAGTATCTGTTCAGGCCGTTATTTATTATCAACTCTTTTCTCATCTTTGGAGGGGTTTTCAAGTCGGGGATGTTTTCATTTTATATATATTACATAGAGCAAAATTGTGTATACTATAATAAATACTTAAATATAAAAATACTGTTTTTAAAAGTACTTAAAGCACCAACAATATTGAGGGAATCTTTTTTTATTTATATGTGAATTTGAAGCCATATTAAGAACAAAACTTTCCTAATCCTATCCCAGCCTAATTGGTGCTCAACAAAAATAAATTAAAAATTGTCTATGGTTGTTGTATTCTCTGTTAGTAGGTAGCTATGTTTATATATGGTTTATTTTGTTGATAAGATTAGTAAAACAAATATAACTCTAATTGTGAGATATCTGCAAACTCGCTGAACTGATCAGAGGCCCTTGTTCGGATTCCGACATAGTATAGTTGCTTTTAGGACTTGAAGAAAACCATTAGGCTATATATGTATATATATAGGCTGAATGATGATGATGAATAAAAGTAGAATACAAGTATAAAGTAGGTATTGAGTTTCCTCCAATGAAACACCTCAATGGTATCTAGATTCTTAGCAAAATAATTACCTTTGCGCATGTATTTTTTAAATTAACTTGGCTATGTGTTATCTTAGGTAATTATTTGTACCAATAGAGTTAAAAGTACTAAATTACTTCTGTCCTGGCAGATTTTCAATCATAATGTAGCTTATAGGAACGCAAAGCGTTTTTATCTGCTGACAAGCGTCACACACTGTACTGCGAGGAACCGACTTACTGAAATTGAGTCCTAATTATAAAATATAAAGTGTTATATTCAGGACTTCATTTCAGTAAGTGTACGTACATTTCAGTGTTATACTTAGCTATACGAGGTTAAGTAATAGCGAGTCAGGAAAAACACATGAATCCAAACAGAACGAATTTTTTTCATATTTTACACCCTCATAGCAAACAAGCACAACTATGTGTGTATATCCCTGAATAATTCTGATTAATTCATTTATTAGCTCTTAAAACTTGTACAAAGAATTAGATATATCAAAATCGTAACACCGAACGGTCTAGTTATTTATCAATCTACAAAGAGTTAGGCACAATACATCAGGAAAACTGATTACCAAATGTGGGCGTGCTTATCAATCTCTTGGTATTTGTGTGCCCTTTGATATCTCTCAACAAAATACGCTTTTGTTAACTTATACATACGTAGATAGCTATATGTAATCAAATTAAAAAAAAATATTTTTTGTACTATACTACTATTTTTTTTTTATTTGTAAACCTACCATATTGACTCCACTTTGCCTGATGGTAAGCAATAAATGGAGTCCAAGAGTGTTGGTCACCATCCTCATTGTATGTCTAGTCAATGTAGTATGGTGAGCCACACTATGGCGGCCTGGTGAGATGCTTTTTCACGCCCCGCTTAAAAGACCCAGGATCAAAGTTCCCACTTTGATCCTGGGTCTTTTAAGCGGGAAAACGGGGCGGAAAAACGTGCGCTGGTAGTGAATTCCAATCTTTCACCGATCGGCACAGGAAAGAAGAGCCAAACCGTTTCGTTCGGGATCGCATACCTTCGACTCGCAAACGGTGACTCTTCAGGCCAGCACGTGTAGTCCTTTAGAGGAAGGGAGAAGGTGGGACCAATTGGAAGAGCTCGTCAGAACACTCCCCGTGATGTAGGCGATAGAGGACTGCCATAGAGGCGACATCTCTTCGCAACTGCAGAGGCTCAAGAGACTGGGTGACCTCAGGACAATCTATAATGCAGACTGCGCGTCGCTGCAACCGATCGAGAGCGTGAAGCAGATACTGCGCATAGCCATCCCAAAGATGAGAGCAGTACTCCACGCAGGAGCGAACCTGGGTCTTGTATAAAAGACATAGATGCTCGGGCGAAGAGAGGTCTTGAGTTGAGACATGCTTCTATTTGCGCCAACACTGTCGTTAACTCTTCAAAGGTTAAGGTGGAGTTGCCGACAACCCGTTTTAGGTGATGCTTGGCTGATTTTATACCCGATTCCCATAACCCTCCTTTATTGGGAGCATGGGGTGTAATAAAGGTCCATTGAGTACCGTTATTTGCAAGACTTTCACTGAGTTCAGGTATGAAGTTAGACTTCTCTTTGTCAAATAACTCAGTTAACTCACGTGCGGCTCCCACAAAATTTATGCCATTGTCATTGTCAGTCGAGCACAGTGACCCCCGTCTGGATATAAATCTTTTAAAGGCGGCTAAGAAACCCTTCGACGTCAAGTCACTGATGGCCTCCAAATGAATGGCCCTCGTAGACATACATATAAACAGGGCGATGTAACCCTTATAAGATTTGTTACCGCGTCCCGGAGATACCCTAATGTTAATGAGACCTGCGTAATCAACACCACTGTTCAGAAAAACTTTATTGGGTGTAACGCGTGGGGAGGGGAGTTGGCCCATCAGTTGATTTCTAGTCTTGGTAGAGTATCTTATGCAAGTAACGCATGTCCTATAGTATGCCTTCACTAGAAGTTTAACTCCGACAATCCAGTACATTGGCCTTAAAAAGGTTATCATGGCTTGTGGTCCGCCATGCATTGTTTTTCTATGGGCGTCTGTTATTAATAGTCTTGTGAGAAAAGAATCCTTCGGCAAAAGAATTGGATGTTTGCGATCGAAATTCAATTCAGACATCTCCAATCGCCCGCCCACCCTGACTACTTCATCAGCATCCAGAAACAAATTTAAAGATTTGTATTTTCCTTTGGCGTTCCAATTGGGACCTGATTTTCTCAATTGCGCGATTTCTTCATGTAAATACTCCGTCTGACATCTTTTGATACAGATTCTCATCGCCACAACCAGTTCATCTTTTGACAAGCAATGGGCTCTATGTGGAACTACATTGTTACCTGCAGGTCTTTTGTATTTCAAGAACCTTCTACAGTAGGCCACTACCCGCACCAATTTCTGAAGAGATGAAAGAAAACCTGTCCCAAAATGAGTTTTCAATGAGGCCGGTATGAGCTTTATTTTCCTCCAGCTGAGTACCTAAATGTTTTGGTTTTTTATAATTTATTATCAATTCTCGTAAGAATTCAGGTCCCTCAAACCACATTGAGGTGTTATGGAGTTCACTTGGAGGGATGCCTCGTGAGGCGCAATCTGCCGGGTTCTGTTTAGACGAGACGTATGACCAATATTGTGTATCTATCGTATTCAATATTTCCGATACGCGGTTGGCTACGAACGTCTTCCATCGACTCGGGTGGCTGTTGAGCCAGGCCAGAACGACTTCTGAATCGGTCCGCGCACGTAAATTTTTTGACTCCACCTTCAGAACCATAGCCACTTCTCTCATGAGTTTGGTCAACAAGACAGCTCCACACAGCTCTAGTCGCGGTATTGACACCTGCTTAACAGGCGAGACCTTTGTTTTTGATGCAACCAAGGCCATATGTATATTGCCCGTTCCGTCTATAACTCTGAAATATACGACGGCGGCGTAAGCCAGCTTAGAGGCATCAGAAAACCCGTGCAGCTCTACTTCCTGAATGTGGGAACTGGTGTTGCACCAGCGAGGGATTTTAACATCAGCTAACGAAGGTAAGTCCTCACGGTAAGTACTCCATTCATTAACCAGACTGTTTGGGACTTCGTCGTCCCAACCTATACCTGCTAACCAGAGCTTTTGTATTAAAATCTTCGCTACAATTATGCTAGGCGCTAACCAGCCTAATGTATCAAAAAGCTTGGAAATGTGACAATTGTACTTTTTGGCTGACAATTCTACGGAGTACTTAAAAACATCAGTACTAGAGTCCCAGGTGAGTCCAAGTATTTTAGTTACATTGTCTATTTTTAGTTTTAGTTCCTTCTCTTTATCCATAATTATACCTTTATTTATTTTATACACTAATTCTTTATTATTGCTATTACATTTTTGCAATTTAAATCCCCCCTTAGATAGGACTGTATACATTTTTTCGTACATCTTATATGTCTGATCTATATCATCAGCTCCTGACATATAGTCGTCCATGTAAAAGTCATTCAAAATGCTTTCTGCTGCTTTAGGATTATCCTGACATTCGTCATATGCTATCTGATGAAGAACACGCACTGCTAAAAAAGGTGCTGAAGCTTTTCATATTCACCTATTTGTTTATTCAGGTTATCCCTCCAAAGAATACGCTGCCATATCGAATCTCTCCTATCGACCAGCACCTGTCTGTATCTTTTCGATGTCCGCAACCAAACATATGGGATTTATTCTCCAACGCATAATTATATGACGAAGATTACCTTGTAGCTTAGGCCCAACTAACAAATTATCATTCAATGCTAACCCTTTTGACCCCTTACAGGATGCATCAAAAACTACACGCACTTTGGTCGTTACCTTATCCTCTCTGATGACAGCATGATGAGGTAAGTATATAGCTGATTGGTTATTTATTTTATCATCTTTTACCCTTTCCATATGATTTAAATCCAAAAATTCATTAATTACTTTACTATACTCTTCCTTTAGCGAACTGTTTTTACTCAATTTTAATTCTAAACATTTTAAACGTTTTTCAGCTATGGCCTTTGAATCTCCAAACTGTTTCATTAAGGTTGCATCACGAAGCGGTAACCGAACAACGTATGTTTGTCGTTTCAGACGGTTCTTTTTCCAGTTTCCAAAACCTTTTTAACAGGTCGTCCGTTGAAACAAGAATGCATCACACTAATATGTGAGTAAGTAGCAGACGTATTATCTACCTCAGATACCCCCGACAATATCCACCCAAGAGCTGTTTCCTGTGCTAACAGGGTACCACTCAAATTTCGCTTAATGCCTGCGTGGATTACCTGACTATAGACCTCAGCGCCTAACAAAATATCAATTTTGTTAGGCCTGTAGTACTCAGGGTCAACCAGATCCTCTTCCGTCAAGTCTACCCATTCCACCCTAGTTACTTTCGTAACCGGGAGAAGGGCCGTGACCGACTTAGTTTTTTTTTTTTAAGTTGCTGCACATGAAGAAATAAAGTCGAAAATGTACTCACAGCTTTATTCGGGTCACCTTTAATTTTATGAATCACTTGTGCCCTCTGGTGGTCGTTTTGTGAACCTGCTTGATTTTCGATGTCGTCACTTGTTGTAGTATATGTCCTATCAATGCATCCGAAATGCAATTGAATGTAGCTCCTTACTCCCCGTCCGTCAGATGGCGCCTCCTGACTGCTTATTAACTGGCTCTGTCACCGGCGTATGCACCTTAGTTCCCAACGTCCACCTGACGTCCGCTGCTTAGTTGTCAATGTCGTCACGTGTTGTAGTAGGTCTCCACTCAATGCTTCCGAAATTTGATTGATTGTAGCTTCTTACTTCCCGCCGGATGGCACCTCCTGATTACTTATTAATCAGACCCTGGCACCGCCACTCGCACCAATGTAACCTCAGCGCCCAACGTCTAACTAACGTCCGCTGTAGGTGCTAATGATCTGGTTAGCGATCCACTAACCAGTACCTAACAAAGCGGGTGATACCGGTATCACCACCGAAGAGAGCTACCAAAAACAGCGCTTATTGTCAACCGTCTTCGAACGGACCATGAACGAGGTTCTACGTTTCCACTGGTAAGCGCTGGGTCTTAAATGAAAGCCGATATTCACAATATACTTTTTATATTGTTTACCATACTACCACAGTGACCTGAGTCCTCTCCGAAACAACATTCACTTTACAATTTATCAAAATACCAGTAACACAACCATTGCGACAGTCAATTCTCGGGTACAACGCCATCTAGAGAGAGTCGTAGTAGTTTTCGTGTTAAAACTAACTTAAATTCTAAACAGTCATATTACGTATTATTAACCGACTTAAGAAAAGGAGGAGGTTCTATGTTCGAACTGTGTATGTTTTCTTTATTTATATACGTAATTCATGTTTCATTCATTCATTCTAAAAACATGACATGACACAAATTATGTTAAACGATTTCTGCGCCAATTATCGACCGATTTTTTAAATGTGGTAGCTTGTACTTGGCACCTGCTACTACGTATTTCAGTGTAATAATGTTTAAGGACGTAAGCTTCAAAAATAAACTTAAACAAAAATAAAATAATATACTAAAAAAAAATATTTTTTTTGGAAAGAGTATATGTACTTCTGCGGAAGTCCCATTGTAGTCAAGTTAGAATAAGATGATGGGATCTCAGAGAAATCGAATGAAAACCTTAAATATTATTTTCTAAAGATATTAAGACATGCATATCTGCGTCTCATGTTTCTGAGCTGATGACGAAAGGTATAACTCCTTAACGGTTTGGTAGTAGGCAATAATTCCTAGGGATACCTCATTCTCCAACCGAAAAACACAAATCATATTGTGTTGATTGGTGCAAATTTATACTAGAAAAGTTTGTAGGAGTAACTTCACAAAACATATCTTACATCCTTACAACTGACGAAACCTGAATCTACTGCTACTATCCTCTCACAAAGTAACAATACACGCAATGGATGAAGTAGACGAATTGCCCACAAAATTTTGAACAATAATAATAATACTGGCAACACTCTATGGCAGCTGTAATTTTTTCAGTCCGTAAAAAATAAAATTTTCCAGCTTTTATATTTCAAACTACAATCACATATATATATCGGAAGCAATATGTATATAAAGGAAACATATAACAAGAAGCAAAACCACAAGAAAAACCATATGTAAATACTTTAATCTAAAATGTGAGACATGACGTTTGAAACGTCATCTTTTACCAAAATGAAAAAAATCAATAACTAAGCAGCTGTTCAATGATAACAAGATCCAGGGCACGAAAAGCACCCAAACCATCTCCGGACTCGTCGCTAAGCTCCACCCCGCTGGCCCCGGAAACCGCATCAAGCATTCCGGCTGTTATTGAGGCGTCGAGCTCGACATCAAGCGACGAGTTTTTCTCACCGCCGACGTCGCCAACATCTGTACGTCGGCAGGGGAGAGGCCGGCCACCGACTTGCTTGGGACCCTGAGGCCAGCCGGCTTCGAATAGGGCCCCCGCTACCGGTGGTAATGTGCATTGCATGAGATGGACGACATCCATAAACGAGAACGTCATGCGAGCATATTTTGTGGCTACAGAGGGAGGAACCAACCTCACTGTGTATCGTAATCGTATGCTGCCTTTGTTTCAGGAACTTGAACCAGCTGTTAATGTTTCGTCACAAAGACTATCGCATCAAGTACGGGCCATTCAGCGATGTCATCTGTTGGATAATTCCGTGCTTGTGAGGCTACGCTTAGACTTACAAAATAGCCTTGTTGCCCCCCCTCTATCACAAATGAAGACTGTTATTGACGCTGGACTACTACCACCTAGTCCTATTGATGGAGGGGAGGATAATACTGCTTTAACTGTAAGTACCCAATATAATGATAAAGTAAGGTACGCTTTGGAAGGTGCTATTCGAGAGTATCGGCACGTGAGTTTTGATGATAGACCAAGTTTACCGCGTTTGCCGATGCATAAACGAAATAAAGCGCTAGTGTGTGCCCTTGACTCTTTATTATCTACTTATTTAGAAAATAGTGAAAACCTCAGGGATACACATTCAATTCTTTATTGTGCGGCGGTTACAGCTTGTCGAGTAGCTGGTGTTAAATTCCCACGTGTTAACACTACTCCTCGACAAAAGATTTATGTTCCGGCGTGGCAATACAGGATTGAGCGACGTATCGCTGAGGCTAGGGCACTCATTGGCAAGCTTAACTGTTTCAGATCGGGT
Source organism: Tyria jacobaeae (assembly GCA_947561695.1). Taxonomy (NCBI): domain Eukaryota; kingdom Metazoa; phylum Arthropoda; class Insecta; order Lepidoptera; family Erebidae; genus Tyria; species Tyria jacobaeae. The sequence goes on along the minus strand of OX387222.1, from coordinate 8,579,151 downwards.
AATACACGCCCAAGAGTAATGCGTTTTGTGAATCGTGCTTTTTCAGGAACTGATATCAGTTCTTGTGATTATGTAGCACGTGTCACAGAGCGCATTGACTTTCTGATGCAGAAAGTTTATGCATGGGCAATCTGCATACATAGATTTAATATCCGAGTAGACCGATATACTCAGAATCATGCTTTTCAAAGGGACGAGAGGTGGGTTTATAGAAGATGGGAGCAGCCTGACTTACTGAGTGACACACACCTCCCAGATGTTGAACTAACTAATACATTTTGGCGTAACATCTGGTCGATGCCTGTCGCTCATGCTGAGGGTGAATGGATGCGAAATGTTAAACGTTCATGTGAGTCAATTAATACTATGGAGCCAGTAGAAATATCAAGTATAGATATAGCTTGTGCGGTCCATTCGTTTGCCGAACTGGAAAAAAGCCGGACCGGACGGACTGCATAACTTTTGGTTAAAGTGGCTCCATAGCTCACATGTGTGTTTGGCATCTCAATTTCAATCATGCTTGGAAGCAGGATCACTGCCCGCTTTTCTCACAACTGGTGTAACTCACCTACTCTACAAGTCTGGTAGTGCCATGGATCCGTAAAACTACAGACCCATTACCTGTCTGCCAACAATTTATAAATTATTTACGTCCATTTTGAGAGTGAAGATAACAACACATGTCTCTAAGAACAATATAATGACTTTCTCTCAGAATGGATGTAGAAGTGGTGGCACGTGGCACTAAAGAGTTCCTTATTGTTGACACGGCTATTAACCAACAAGTTCGACGGAACCGAAAGGATTTAGCGATATGTTGGATAGATTATAAAAAAGCTTACGACTCCGTGCCGCATACGTGGCTCCTAAGGGTGATGGAGTTGTATAAAATTTATACAACTTTATATTTCAGGGTGATAGTTTGAGCCCCTTGTGGTTCTGCTTGGCTTTGAATCCTCTTGGCACTGTGTTAGAGGGTCCGGGGCTGGGCTATCGTTTGCGGAGAAATGGTCAAGTTATATCCCACCTCCTTTTCATGGATGATATGAAACTGTTTGCCTGCAGCAATATCCAGTTGATAAGATTACTAGAGGTAACTGAAACCTTTAGTAAATGTATCAAGATGGAATTTGGTGTAGATAAATGTGCAGTCATGCATGTAAGCAAAGGCAGGATTGTGGAATCTGAAGTAATTGAACTTTCAGATTCCACACACCTTAGACGTTTTTCTGCAAATGAAACGTACAAGTATCTAGGTATGTCACAGGCGCTGGGTATAAATGAACTGATTGTGAAGCAATCGCTAAAGGAGCGTTTCTTTGGCCGTCTGAAAAAAGTACTGAAAAGTCTTTTGTCGGGCGGTAATAAGGTGCGTGCCTATAACGGTTGGGTCATACCAGTCTTAACCTACTCCTCTGGCATACTTACGGCGACTCAGACGGAATTGGATGCCCTGGATAGAAGAGTCCGTACACTGCTAACTGCGTACCAGATGCACCATCCACGTTCATCAGTAATGAGATAGTATATTCCGCGGAAATATGGGGGTCGTGGTTTCTTAAATGCCAGGACCCTTCATAATCGCGAAATATGCAATCTTAGTGATTACTTTCTTTCTGTTAATGTGGAGGTACACCGGGATGTAGTGGCAGTTGATAACGGACTTACTCCGCTTGGTCTAGGAAAAGAGAACTGGCGCAAGCCTGCAATACTTAATGTTACAGACCGTCAGGAGATATGGAAGAGCAAAGAGCTGCATGGACGTTTTTATCGGGCCTTAATGTAGATTTATTATCATCTGTGTCTTGGCTACGTTTCAGTGACCTCTTTGGAGAAACTGAAGGTTTTATCTGTGCAATTACAGATGAAGTTGTTATGACGAACAATTATCTTAGATATATCCTGAAGAATGGCACAATTGACATTTGTCGGGCATGTCATCGCCCTGGTGAAACCCTCAGGCATATAACCTTGTGGATATCGAGTTACCGTATTATAGGTATGTGCCCGACCCAGTTCTTGAAAATAGTCGTGCAACATTATATTGGGATCGATCTATCATCACTGACAGGACTATTGTTGCCAATAAACCTGATATAGTGGTGATAGACCGACTAGAGCGCCGAGCAATGATTGTAGACATTACCATTCCACATGACGACAATCTCATAAAGGCTGAAAAAAATAAACAAATAAAATATTTGGAGCTAGCCCATGAGGTGGTCGACATGTAGGATGTTAGTTCTGCAATCATTGTGCCGATAGTCATATCAGCTCATGGGTTGATTGCCAAGAGCCTCGACCAACATCTGCAGAGGCTCACGTTACACAGCTGGATTAAGGGCAAATGTAGAAGATCCTTCTTGATACGGCACGTATTGTGAGGAGGTTCCTGTCTCTGGCGCCCTAACTACCGGTAGCTTGGTCTCTGTACCCGATACCGGTGGGACACTATTTTTTATATTTTTAAATATATTTTGTATTTTTTATTTTATATTTAAAAATGTAATGTATATGTTAGTTAAATTGAATAAAGAGTATAATAATAATACTAGAACAAAAGAAGTTTGTATGGCTTTTCGGGGAGTAGAATAGCGAGTGACTAAGACCCGACCGTGGTTCTGTCCAAGGTCTGGAGCGAGAGTGCATGGAACGCCGTCGCTTCCTTCTGTGAGGAAGTGATGTCCTCAAAGGAAGCGGCGGAACGGGAGAGGGAGCGCAATCCAACTCTCTCTTCCCGCAAAAGACGCACCGGGCACCGGAGGGTATTCATTGATCTCCGGCCACCCTAGGAAGAGGCCTGTGGGCGACGAAACTTTGGGGAGTTCGTCGCCCGAACTGATACAGGCCCGTTCCGCGAGACGTTCCGTGCGTCTCTCAGAGTACTGTGACCAAAGGGGGGCTGTGATGGTCACAGCGGGTGACGGGAACCGTCTTGGGTGAGACGGGTCAGTGCTATGGACTATTTGAATACTTCGGGGGTACAAATATAATGCTCCATACAACGTACGTACAAGTGCATTAGGGTTGGAGGGGAATATTTTAAAAAGCTAAAAATCAAATTCATACTATTTTTTATTTCACTAACAATTTGGAGGATTGAAACACCCCACGTACTTAAGCTTATTGACTTAGTGGTTCTTATGAATTCTTGATTGTTTCTAGTCGTAATGTTATATTACAGTGGTACAAAGCTATATTAATGAAATGTAACAATGTGAAACACTATAGTGAATTAATGTTTTACTCTGTTATGCTATGATTTTGTGTAATAAAATAGATGTCGGCATATTCTGAATATATGTACTAACAGAAATAAGATCGCTATCGGCCTTTTCCGCTAACCTATGTTTAATTAAGTCTCTATAGCTTCAGGTATAATGGAGTCATAACAATAGCACATGGACGCAACAATTTGGTAACCTAATTGGCCCCTGATCACGCATTGAGACACAATGGCTATGCGGTATAGGACATAACTTGTACTTAGTTCCACATTGCATGAACATGGCCAAAGTTCCAAGAGAGACATGTATAGGATGCGGATGACATAATTTCAGTATAATGTACGTAATACAACTCTTTTGCTTGTTTATATACTTATATTGCGGATTTTTGTGCTAATGCTTAACGGTAAAAATTTAAGTTGAACTGACAACAACATTAATGGAGCCGATTTCATGCAATTTATAAATTAAAATAAAGATACTTATGTAGCTTTAGATATATAAATCATAAGTAGGTATTCCAAAATGTCACGTCTTCCTGTTGCCTGTTTATTTCTTAAAAAGTGCACAAACAAATTTCTTTACGATGCATATATACATTATGTAATACTTTATATGTTATGATGTAACATTAATAATGACCCCTGATGTTAAAATCCTACCTAATGCATTGTTAGAAGAAAATCTTGGTCATACATAAGTATAAACAACGGTTTTGTATGTCACAGAAAATGATTTACAGTCTTCATCATTCAACCAATTTATTTCACTTCTAGGAAACAAAATTCTATTTATACGGTAAAGTTTTCTCATATATAAATATGTATATTGCGTAATAAGCGAATGTCGCTTAATGGGAAGTTATGGCGCCCATAGGAGTTCGCAAGCATGTGCTGCGAAATAAAATAATTTTTGTTACCTACCTTTTTTAGCAGTAAAGTTTTTAAATACGTTTCAGTATATTTATTATATTAATATAAAAAAGGTTTATAGTAAGTAAGAAAATTGTGAAGTTAATTTTTGACCTTATGGAATTATTTTTTATTTTGGGTTGAACACAAGTGAATAATGTGTCAAAATGTGTTAAATATTTTTAACGTTATTCTCCGCGGAACCATATATGTATATCAGTTGGTAGATCGATTTGCAGATAAAATTAATAAAACAGAAAGGACAAAGCGGTAGACTATAACCAATTCGAGTTAAAATAAATAAAAAATGAAAAAAAAGTCGTACAGTTCAAATAACTCGAGGTTTTAACACACGAGACATGCCCTTTAATTCTGAAATTGGTGTTTGTTTCGCTAACCCGCAGGGGTATTGAGTTGTGTGTAAAACTTTTTACAGGACTTTTAAACTTTTTACGACGTGATCACTCGCTGCGGTGAAACTTATGTAGGGGTGAAGAAGAGAATTGTCTTTGTTAGTAACTCTAGAAAATTCAGGAGTTTTGATAATGTATGTAATAGTTATTCTGCTATCTTTATCCTTACCCTTAAGAATTGCCTTGAGAAAACTATTAAAAACAATTGCTTGATAATAAGCGACAAACCAATTTTTATAACTATCTCGTACACTATCTTTATAACTACTACGTATATAAAATTTCACTCATAACGTCGTCATTATCGAGAAGAGAGAAGTTTCGATTCCCACATTTGACAACAATTAGTGTGATCCACAAATAGTTGTCCCGAGTTTTTGTCAGTTTTTTATTTGTTTGTCTCCGGCGGTATAGGAATTATTTATAATGCTGGTAAATTGTCTTTAGAAAAGGCAAATCACAGCAATTTCAAAACACCAACAATTCATGTTTATGTTTTATTTGTGATATTCCAAAAAGACTTATTTTAATAAACTTAACGTAACAAGGCACTTTGAGAAAGTGTAATCTTTAACGACAGCAGTTTTAATTGAAAACAACTAACATAATAGACCTGAAAAGAGTCTGAGTGTTCTTTGTGTCCGTTGATTGAATGTCTCCGTTGAGTGAATATATTCTGCATTTACTGTAGCTGATGGGTCCATAATTAGGTTCAAAATATGCCAACATTTGTTAAGGCAATGTCGAAGGAAAGCAAGAAAAACATTCGATCTTTACTTATAGTCAACAATTCCTCGTCACACTTCAGTCTAGGTGCTCGTCATGAGCACTACTGAGACGATAATGAAATTCCCAGCCACGTCAGGTATCACAGATTGCGTCCAATATGCCCTGTAGGGGTGCAAAGAGCACACATGAACACCTTACACAACCAAAATAATTAGACCCCTCGCTTTTCTCGCTCTAACACCACACAGTAAATGATTAACAATTTGCAAGAGCGGTGAAGGAGGTCTTGCCTCGGTGGATGAGTATCATAGATGTATTTTATGCAATTTCTTGCGCCTGGAGGCAACGAAATGACTAGCGAGGTGCGTCATGTTATATCGCTACCAATAATGTTGGTCCCTTATCAAAACCAGTGAATGAATATAGAAATCTTTCAGTTATGACTTACGCAGTCATCGGTCCTTCAGGATCTTTTTCTCAATTTTATATATGCAATCTATTTCATCTGAACGTTCTTATTGTCGACATGATATAAGATTGTTTAGTATTAAATATACAAAAAATATGTATTAGTTTTTTTAATACACTACGTCTTCCTAGGTGTTGTCCAGTTTTATTACAAAATAAAACACCATTTTACATAAAGATTTTGTAATCGGTTTGGTCACTGGCAGTCTAGAAAAGATAAATAGCATAGCTAGATGAAACGTAACCCCTATCTAAAAATAGTACAATCCAAGCATTGAATATCCGAAAATCATTACGTTTTCGTATCGATATTGAACAATACTATTTAAATTCGATATTTAGTTTGCGCTTTGTAAATACGTTGTATGTTAACGTAAACGTTAACGTGCGATTCAGACAATTTGTTATTTAGCCAAATACCGATTCAAGTTTATCCGAAACCCATCAATATACGGGAGATATATCAACAAAATGCTTACACTCACCATGGATATACTTTTACCTGGTAACATATATGGAAATATGTACATACATAAGCGAATAAACATCATCCCAAAGGGGACATAGAACAGGATTTTATTGATTCCCACAGCGGTCATTGTCCTCGCTAAAGTACAACTACAAACATTTACCACTGCAATATTTTACTACCAGTTTATTGCACACATGCATATATGTACATACTTTAGAAGTAATACTGCCTATAATTGGATTGTAAAAGCAGTAAAAATCTATGGTTCGGGTTGAAGTTAAAGAATTTTATTTAAAGAGTTATTCACGACTTATGCGATATTTATATACATTTTCATTTTATTAACACGACTCATATTTTTTATAGACATAAATAAATTGTGCTTTTTATATTGAAAGCAATAATTCTATAGACTGTGTAGATTATAGTCTGGTAAATAATAAAATTTACTTTGTTAGCACAATAAAACCAAGTTAATCGTTGTCACATAGGCTATGATAGCCAACGATGAAATTATTTTTTTCTGCAGTTTTTTAAATTTTGTTTTATAATATAAATATTATAAAACAAAAAAAAAATAGTTCATAAAACTGTTTTTGTTTCTTTACAGTATCTAAAATACCGCAAGAAACAAAAAAGTTTTATGAACTACCGGAAGATTATATATATTAGAAGATGAAATAAGAAATACTTTTGTTAATTTTTAGAAAAAAAAAATTACAAGGAAATTTTGTTTTTTGTTTTTCTTTTTTATATGTTCTTAAAGCATTGTTTTAACTGTAGTGGTAATCTATAAAGGACATGGGTAGAAACTTTGTTGGTGTTTAATTGTGTCTGTATCTATAAAACACAATATCTTTCAGGAATTAAAACGAAATAGGGCAAAAACTACGTCAGTAAAATTTCACGGAAATTGTTCTTCAAATTCATTTAATGGATTCAAAGGGTTTGGCACTTTAAAAAATATTTTGTAGAACAGAGTCTAGCCATATGATAATAATAATCAGTTTTTAATTTCGATACGATTGTATATTAGACACTTGAGAAAATATTAAGCAACTGTATTGTACTTAGTTCTTAGTCTGGTAAGTTAGTCTGGTTGGTTAGACCAATGCTAAGGCACAAATGTGCCATCTCAACCGGTTGTGAAGCATACCCCAGAAATAAGGTTTCTGGGTACCCAACTCCCCCTCTTAGTTACTTTACCTTAAAAAAAAGTTTTGCTATTATAAAGGAAGACAATTTAATGAAAACTATAAACTGACTTCTTTATACAACTGTTTTGGCGTAATTTTGTAAATTATTTTAACTTATCTATTGTACCTATTTAATATCAACTCACATTTATTATACAGGGCCATGCAATGCAGGTGAACATCTGCTTTTAGAAGTGGACCTGTATCATATCAAAGTTTTGTTAGGTGTGTACTACTGTTCCTCTTAACGTATTAACTTTTTCTTTTCCGTTGAATATCTTTTAGAACAATGTACCCCTTCTTGTTGTCACACAATTATAATGGGAGACTTCAATACATGTCTTATTAAAAAAGTCTCCTGTTATGCTGTTTTATGCAGCATAGTCGAATCCTACAACTACACTGTTCTATCTTAAAATACTACTCATAATTTTCCAAATTGTTCTCCTTCTCTTCTCGATTTAATCCTTGTTTCGTCAGCTGAGCATGTTGCCAAACATGGCCAGTGTTGCGCCGATATCTTCTTTTACCACGATGTTATCTACCTTTCATATTAAATTCTTATGCCAGTTATCTCGGTCTCACTGATCATCAACTTGATAAGCTTGAATGGCTTCAAAACATTAGCATAAGTTTCATATTTGGCTTACACAAATATGATCATATATCAGAAAATTGCAATTCGCTCAAGCGGCTCCTGATTCGCCTTCTCCGGAATACTCACATCCTGTCTCTACTTTATAATATACTATTCAATCCCTTCACTCCCTTTTACTTCAAAGATTATTTTAGGTTCCTCCGTCATACACATTCAAATTCCCGTGCATTCTACAAAGTTTGCCAATAAATCCTTTACTGTTGAAGCAGCACGCCTTTGGAATGCACTACCACTATCTATTAGACAAGCGCAAACTTTAGCATAATTAAAAAAAATTGTAAAGCTGTCTGTTGAAATAATCACAGACATCAATCAAATGTAAATTTCTTATATATTATATACATATATCATTAAGTTATGTATGTGTGTGTTAAGTTATGTCTGTTTAAGTGCAAGTGTTTAAGTATGTGTGTTTATCTTGTATATATATATGTATGTATAGGTACTTTTGTATCGATGTAATACCTAAATATACCTAAATATACAAACGTATTAATTTTTATGCAATCAATCAAAAAATTAAGCTCCGCTTTATCTTTTAACATCAAAACCCACTGTTTCTGTGTATTTGTTTTGTGTCCAATAAAGAATATACTATTATTATTATGTCACTTGAACCTAATTAATTGCATCAATTTCAAAAACTGCAATGTTTTAGACTTAATGTCTACGTACATCTTACTTAAGATTACCAAAATAACTCTTTTTTCATGTATTTTATTACTCCAGTCAAGAGCAAACCTGATTGAAGTGTTCTCGAAGTGGTTTTAACTTTAGTCCCCCAGCTGTTATTACAACTATCAAGTACAAAGAAACTACTGAAGTTGTAACTCCTCAAGGAAAACTTCAATTCAGCATAATTGCTTTTGGCCCAAACTGCTGATTGTAAAAATTAATAGTTCGTAATTCCAAAATGAAACGCCTCGTAAATTTTGAATTACATTGTTTAAATGTTAAGTAAACAATCAATATTTATTTAAGCCCCGACGCAAAAATAAGATGTCTTCTTATGTCTTGTATCTGCGTATTTTTGTGTTTGTCAGTGGTATCATAGCTACTAAAAGGAGCGACCAATTAAGACTTATGTTTTTATATAAGAGGCTATTTGATCGAGAGTAAATTTAACATGAATTTCTGGAGCGTATTTCTGGATTGATAAGACCTTCAAACCTTCAAGAAAGGAGCGTACTCTTACCTAAATGGCCGGGCACGCACTTGTCCCCTGAGTTGCAGGTGTCCATTGGCCGGCGCCAATATAGCGGTGGTCAATTACCATCAGGTGAGGCGTCTGCTCGGCCCGCCATCCCGCTAAAAAATCTATGAACTCTGCTAAACCATCTAAAAAACCATAAGTTCTTGAATAGATGTTCTAGTCAGTATACAACTTATTTGAAAATGATAGTGATGTAAACAAAATAAGTGATAATTTATATACAGTAAGGGGAGTGAAAGCTTGGGGCATCTGGCCAAGGGGCTCACATCAAGCTTGCTAGACACGTTCGGTTTTGATTTCATATAATTTTGCCTAAGTTGCAATTGCCGCAGGCAACCGCATTAATTAAACGACCCTTCGATAGAATCAGATTCGTTCTCTTCATTAAGATGTAAGTAACTATATGTTCTGTTCTATCTATATGTTCTATCTATTGTGAAAAGATAACCTTCAGATTGATTTCATGTAATATGTACATACATATATCTAGCAGATAGAGTTTACAAAACCGCTAGTTGTGTTACAAAACAGACCCGTTTTTTAAAACAAATTTACATAGGCTAGAAACAGTGTAGAATGTTGTGACCTCTCGTAGAATTACAAGCAACCAATTAGAATAGTGCCTTTATTAATTGGTAAAAGTTTTAATTTCTTTATAACATATCACTATTGAATCGATATACTATCCATAATATATCTAGTTCTTTATGTTTTGCTTGCACATATATTATTCTTTTCATTACATTTTCACGACTTAAAAATAAAACTATAGGAAAGGTAATATGTTGATATCTTCGACTTCTCATATTTGTTACTTGCGTTACAAACTTTGTTTCTGGGAAAGCAAAGCTAAACAAGGACTATTTTCTTTCCTTCGCTCCAGGCTCTCAAAGAAGTCTGTAATAACCCTATTACTAAGTTTCTAACACCACTCAACAGTGTTAGTGCATCACATTGCACCATAAACTAGATTTACAGCTGCTGTTAGTTGTATTATAAGTGATAGTTTCTGACACTTACACTTTGAAACTGTTTTATGTAAGTGAAAGTACTTGTAAAAGATAATGCGTTTTATGTACAGATACTCTAAACTTCAGTCAATATGTAGCAAAGATAAATTAAAATACCTTATATTGTTCAAATTCATCACTACATAACAATCACTACATACTTAAGTACTTTTAATAAGGATCTTAACAATGGGCCAAAAGATTTCTCAAGACGTTAACACTTTCGATTTAGTTACCTAGTCAGTTGAGGATACAATTTCTTCCATGCTGAAGGGGAAACTTCGCACTCTCGACTTCCCTCTTCGCCCGTAATGACTCAAGTTTTGTGTTTTTCTTGTCCCCGGCGCTTTACAACGATTTGCTAGCACCCGGTTTTTACGAGCTCAAAAGTTTTAAGGCATTGTGAAAAAAATAATTGAGTCCTCAACACAACCGGCTACAAAAACAACAAGGGAAGGGCCGTTCCATCGCCATCTTTGAGAATAACAGATTTTTAAAAGACACGAAAATAAAAATTTTATACCTTTGAAAAAGTTTTATAATAGTGAACCTCTGGAATTTCATGTTTTTATGTAGAAGCTTTTAATTTATCTGTAAAATATATACGTATAATCTAAAATGAGCTCTATAAATAGTTTCACTCATTTAACTATTAGTGAAATTCTGTAAACGATCTGCGTAGCGTAGTAGTGTAGTCTGCTGTTGGACTAAGGCCTCTCCCACTGTGCGCCACAGCACTCAGTCCTCAGTCTTCCACATCCAGTCCGTTTTTAGAAACCACCACTATGCGCTTTTCCAGAAGCTCTTTGCCTCGCACAACCAGTCTGTGGAACAAATTGTCACCTTTCGTATTTTCGGACCATCAAGAAAAGAGCGTATTCCCACCCAAAAGGCCGGCAAAGCACTTGCGACTCTTGAATTGCATGTGTCTATGGGCGTTGGTAGTCACTTACCATCAGGTGATCCGTCTGCTCGTTTGCAACCTATCGCATAAAAAAAAGGTGTAAAGGGCATCACTCGTGCTATCGTCCGCATAGCAATGGATGCTGCTAATCTGCAGCATGTCATTGATATGCAGAAGAAATAACCAAGCGCGCGGATGTGCAACGGATATTGAATAACTGAGAAGTGTTAAAAATAGTTTCTACCTATATTTATCTCTTCACTTAACTATTATTTATTACTACAAGCCACGGTACATTGACTTATGGTTTATGGGTACGTCATGTACCGTGGTCTTCGAGCGGCTGGTATGCAAAAAACTATTAATTTTAAAATAAAGATTTAATATAAATTTAATGAAATTTTCTCCAGTTTAAGTTACTTTAAATACACAAATTTCAAATCTAAATGGAACTTAATTTAGTAAGTACTATTTTATTTATCCTACGTAAATGCAGTTGAATGTTTGACAGACAATTTTCTTTTAAATGCACTTAAATTATGCAGCTAGCAACTTTTATAAGCGATATTGTACGCTTGCATTGGGAATAAAATATTCTTACATAAACGAAACCAATACCTTTTCTAAGTTGGTTAGGAAATCCAAGTTGTCTTTTTTCAACACCGCTTAAAAGGATGACATATTGTCGCCTGAGGTTTGGTCAACGAATTTACACATGGATGAACCTGTAGGGACTTCCAGTAGTAAATAACTAAACGCAGGGATATCTACAGCAAAAAATTCATGCGCCGTCCCAAAGTCTTACCTTAGGCTGATACTCCAAATAATGCACAAAATATATACCAAAGCAACAAAAATTATTTGCTATCGAGTTTTGGGATACAAATTCATATAATCTAGATTGAAGGAATATTTTCATCAATTGGTGTAGAAAACTTTCATGCATGTCGTGTTGAATAAACTCATAAATGACTAACTAACTAATTAAGAATAAACTATAATAATTCTACCAAAACACTCCTTTTTGAAGTCAATTTTCGATTCTCGGAAGCTTTTTATTGGGTTAGGAATACTATATTAGGTTAGGTATACCCGGGTCCCCTGCAATAGTCCCACTTATGATAGAACACCATGTGGTTTTAGTCGGTTCGAGTCCGACATACCACTTCACTATTAGCTCCAGTGAGGTAATGACCAGTGGGGATTTTTACATAACAAAATAAAAGTAGTAATCGAGTATATTAGAAGAGAATGTGCATAATTGTGCCCAAGCCTCCAAAGACTGCGACACCATACAAGTCTCTAATTTATTTACTATTTTATATTATATTTTATTAAAACGTACTTAATTAAAAAGTAAATTTATAAAATTAATCTCGATAAACAGTAACATTTCAATTAAGTTTCTAATATATGATCTAAGTGTGACTATTTTCAGGTTTTACAACGGAATATGGACTCACTTATATATAAATAAATTATAATTACACTTCCGGAATGAAAAGCGAACAATCCAAAACTTAAAGCAAAAGAAGAAACTTAGTTTCACATTCAAAAAAAAGCTTCTTAATTGAAATGACATTGGTATTTTGGTAAAACCAAAGCTGTATTACAAATTAATATGGTATAAATAATAAAAAAACCTCAAAAAAATAGCCTGTATGTTCTTAATATAATTTAAACTTCCAAACGAATATATTCAAGTATTCGGAGCGTTTCACTCACACCAGCAAAGTGGAAAGCGAGCATTGTGAAGTGGAATGGAACTAAACCAAAAACTAGTAGCTTTTAGTAGAAGCTTGGCTTTAGTCCGGCCTCTCAGTCCATTCACCCACGTTGCCGATGCGTTGTGGGGTTTGATTTATTCGTATTCAGGCCTCAAGTGGGACTTTTGAACTCTACCGCTTTACTATCGGTTGTGAGCAGGGGTTTCGTAAATTATGTTCTACACTTTGTTGTGAAACTTGATTATTCATGGTTCACAAGAAACACAAGGGTCGGAAAACTATTTTATTTTTATTTGAAAATAAATTTTGTTCGTATTTCTGTGCCAAAGTATTTTATTTTTGCTTATGAATCATTGAAACATTTTTGAACTTTCAAGTCATTTCATTAGAAAACATATCCCTGTAATATAAAGAGAAAGGCATTCGATATTTTTTATTATTTATGTATGTTAATTACCATCACATTTGAAAAAATATAAAAAAAAGTGAACCGAAAATATTTACTCTACGTGCTTACCGTCACTGCAAAAAATAATACACTACCACAATCTTACAATCGGTTAAGGAGTTTACCTGGCACATCCATGTGCACGATGATAATAGACGCGGTTAAATTAAGCAGATATATAGTGTTTCTTCGACCACCCTAATGAACTTAACCATAGAACTATAAATTCCAACGCCCCTTTCTAAAAGGATAATCACACAGACAACTCTGCAGCAAATGGGAATTTAGAGCTCCCAGGGTGGAGGCCTAATTGACAAAACATACTCGATTACTACGCGTCCCTTCAAGTTGGTAGTGAAAATAAATTACTATAGGAATGACTTTTGTAACAAAATTAATTAGGGAAATTCCAGATTTAGAATGTTTTATATCACTGTAATTCGGTCTAAAGAGTATTTTTTTTATTTTAATCTTAATTACTTCGGTAATTCAGAGAAATAATTTATAATAGCAATCCTGTGATTTTGACCAGAGCAACTAACAGCAGTGGTGTATGTTTAAATAATGAAACATAGTTTCGTAATGGTTGTAGAAATAGTAACATAGTAATCTGAACGTTGTAAACATTAATGTTTGCCAAAACAAAATAACATAACTACTCGTAACATATCTTTTAAATTTCCATACCTTATCTAGTGCTATGTCTCAATTTGCTTATTTCTGTAAATGTATCAACACTGAAAAAATTTCAAAGCCTTTTCTGAAAAACATAGCAACATTTCAGACATATAAAGTCAACCTATACTTATCAAAGTGTTTATACACGAAAGAAATCCATCTATTAGTCTGTAACCTTTTCAATGTTAAACTGTTGAACAGGTTTTTAATAAATATGGTATGTGAATATATTTTACGCTCAAATCGTGACATAGTGTACACTATTAAGATCAAATGATCGAAATAGTGTATGTCCCGTCACAATGGAATTTGTAAACTTTCATAAAGTATTAAATAGTTTAACAAGTTTGAATCACACTTATACGGTATTTTATCGTAAAAGAAGATAAAATTGTATACAATATAGTAAGTTTTTCGATTAATCAACAACGTTATTAAAGCGTCCCCGTTTACGAATTTGATATTTGAAGACAGTAACAGGCTGAGAAAGGCGAAAAAAAAAAATCTTAAAACAAACTTTGTAAATGGTATATTCTGTTTTCTAAGAGACAATTGAGTCAATACGATGACAATCATACGAGTACAATGCAACGATTGAAGTAAATTGAGGAATTAGTTTATAGTGTAAAATCATTGTAGTTCCATAATTGAACTTGTCAAATGGATCTAACCATTACAGCGGGATAGTAAGTTTCCTTACTATTGGTTTTTATCGTCTTTAGACAAACTTAAGAGTAAGTGTCATATTTCTTGAAATATTAGTTTAACCTGTGTTTATTACAATTAGGCAATCGTAAATTATGTAAGTATATTGTCAAAACTAAAATTGTTATAAAGACATTAAATTATCAAAAATCGGCTTTTGTAACTGTTCCTACTGATTCTCGAAAGTAACATTTAGACGTAGATCAGCCTCATATCTTCTCCATGTTAGAGATTTCGACATAACGTCAGCAAAAAAGTGAAAGTTTGTAATGCAGTCAGGTTTTATACTTTTGATTATTTTACTTGTTATGTAGCTACTTCAATGCACGGAGCACTCTCTAATGTCAGCCATAGGATTTTATATTTCCGTCACTTCAGCTAAGAGAGGCTAGTCAGTTTTGAATAGGTTATGATAGTAATTTAGTATAATATTAGTTTTGTTTCAACATCTCGACTTTTGTCGGTTTTATAGATACCCCGTTCCGTAACCTACGGGAAAAAGGATATTTATGTCACTATTATTGTTCCAAAATTAATAAAGTTAATTATAAACGGTATGTATGAATAAATATATAAAAATTGAATGTGTAGTTTCATTGTACATATGAGAGGAACCTAACTAGTGTGTATCTGTCGTGGGGTGTGTGTCAGTCTCTGCCCTTCTCCGTCCTCGTCCTCTTCCCCTTCCTCTTACCCGTAGAGTGTTCAATGTCTGTTGTCTGTCCAGTGTATGAGATATGTTCAGAGGGTCCTGTATGTCTGATGATTGCGATATGTTTGACGATTGTTGCGGGTCCTGTGAGTCCTGTGACTGCTGCATGTTTTGCAATTCCTGGGTGTTTTGTGAGTGTTGGTCCTGCATGTTGTGTATGAATACCGTATCTCCCAAAACTTTACTGAGTATGGTTACTGTGTGTATGGCTGCTTGTTTTTGAAGAATGGTAATGTCAATGGTGGTTTCTAATTTATCTATGTATTTCTTAATGTTTTTGGCAACTATTCCCGTTGCGCCTATAACTATTGGAACGACAGTCGTTTGTGTATAACACAGACGGGTGAGTTCAGTTTTCAGTAGGTGGTATTTGCTCAATTTCTCAATTTCCTTAGCGCCTATATTGTAGTCGGATGGTACAGTGATGTCTATTAAAAATGTTTTATTGCTGGTTTTATCGATATATATAAGGTCAGGTCTATTGTGCGTTACGGTGATATCTGTTTGTACGGGCATTTCCCAAAGGATTTTAGTGGATTCATTTTCTTTAACTTGTGGTTGTGTGAGTGTTTCTTTCCACCAAAGGTCAGAGACTTCTATTTTGTGTTTTTTGGCCAGACACCAGTAGACGTATTGGACAAGGTTATTATGACGTTTAACATAATAGGTCCCCGCCAGTTTTTCGCATCCCGATATGATATGCTGAGCGGTTTCGTCCTTGCAGGCACATAGGCGAAATTTTTCGTCTACTGGTTCTTTCAGTATATCGCGCTGATGCTGTCGGGTCATGATGGCTTGGTCTTGTATGGCAAAAATTGATGATTCTAATTTGGGAGATATGTGCTATTTCTTAATCCATTTAAACGAAAGTTCTGCATCTACGTTGGCTTGATTAAGTATTTTATGCGGAAACTGCCCGTGTAACATTTTACTTCTCCACACTGTATTGTGTGTTTTCGTTATAGCTTTCTTAATTTCTTCATCTGTGTGTGTGTTTCTTCATCAGTTTATGTGAGTCGTGTTGTAATATTGCTCGAATATGATGATCGCTTTCTGCTTTTAAGTATTGCTTATATTTAACTATCTGTGTTTTACACATATATTCTACGTTTATAAGACCCCTTCCTCCTTCTGTCAACGGTAAGTATAGTCGCATAAATACTGCCTATTGCTGATGTGTTTTGTTTATTGCTAAGAGTTTTCTTGTTTTTACATCTATTTTCTTAAGATCACTGATTTTGTAATTAATAACACCAAATGAATAGAGTAGCGTATGTATTTATACCTTTTACTATTGAACGTGAATTGAGATGTGTATTTAGCAGCTTTTTAATCCTCTTGAGATATTAATTTGTTATTTGATCGATAATTATACTATGTTCTATCTTTCCTGATTCATGTACTCCTAAATATTTATATCGATCTCCTATTGCCAGTTGTTGAAACATCTCTCCGCTTATTAGAATATGGTCTTCTCTTATTGCACTACTCCTATGCCCTGAGCTAATACGTATTACATTACATTTATCTAACCCGAATCTCATCCCTATGTCTTCTGTAAATATTTCTACTCTGTCTAATAATATTTTCAAGTTACTTCTATTGTTTGCATAGACTTTAAGTAACTTCTTCTGGATAAATCATTTACTTAAGACTTTAAGTAAATGATTTATCCAAAAACTATTTTTAAGTTTATATCCTTTCATTTCGTATTTATTCAGTACAAATGATATAGAGTTAACAGCTAAACAAAACAATAACGGCGATAGGGAGTCACCTTGGAAAATGCCGCGTTTAACAGAAATCCGTTCAGCAGTTATTGAAGTTTGGGAGCCACGGGCTGTCATGATCACCCCCCACGAAGGCATAACCAGCTGAAGGAACCTTTTTATGATAGATGGACATTTATAGACATCAAGTACTTTTAGAAGCCATTCATGCGATACGCTGTCAAAGGCTTTGTAATAGTCTATCCACGCTATGCTTAGGTTCTTTTGGGATTGGTGTGCATCCTCTAATATAGCTTTGTTAACCATAAGGTGATCCTTACATCCCCTGGCACCACGGCGACATCCCCGTTGTTCTACCGCCATTATGTTGTTTTCATCACAGTGGCTATACAGTAAGTTTGCTAATACGGACGTTAATAATTTGTAAATACTTGGCAGGAATGCTATCGGTCTCCAATTTCTCGGTTCTTCTGTATTTTAATTTTTACGAATTAATATGACCTTGCCTGTAGTAAACCATTCTTCTAATGGTTCTGTACCAGCAACTATATTTGTAAATAATGAACTTAGATATGGGTGGCCACTGGTTAGATATTTTAAGTAATAATTTTGTATTTTATCTATTCCTGGTGCTTTCCAATTTTGCAGTTTTCTTATGGCAGTTTTAACTTGATCTTCTGTAATTTCTTCTGTATGAATTGTATTTACCTCTCCTGACGCCATTTCTACCTCCTTGATCCACTTAGCTTCAATGGTGTATGCTGCAGGGTTTGATAATATTGAAGACAAAAATTCTTCCACTCCTTCTCTACTTGGTATTTTAATATCTTTGCCAGAATTCGTCTTGCCCAAAGTTTTGTAAAATCTATGTTGGTTTTCCTTAAATAAACTATTTTGTACTTTTCTACTATTAATATCATCATATCGTTTGATCCTACCTGCCAGTGCTTTTATTTTTTGCTTAAGTGTTTCTGCTGTATTTCGTTGCTCATTTTCATTTTGTATGTTATATTTACTATATAGCCTTTCTTTGATATTCCTCATTCTTCGTGTAGAAATCCCTCTTTCTATTTCTATTAACTGACCTAATTCTTTTCTAAATTTTTTAATTTTAATTCTTATTCTCTTTTTCCACGGTGGATCGCACTTTGGTTTTATAGTGTGTGTGGGTGTGTATGGTGTTTGATTATTGTTTATTATTAAAGTTTTAGCGGATGCATAAATTATATTATTTATTTCGCGTAGACTAGTGTTAGTAACTAATAGGTTAGGTAGATAGCTGTCAAGAGATAGATTTTGGATGAATTGTTTATTTATTTTAGCTTTTGGGAGTAGCAAGCGTTCTGTAAGTGGAGTCTCTTTTGTTTCAGCTAATATCTGAAGGTACTGTAATACTAACGAGTCCTGATCATCGTTTACATTTATGTTGTTTGTCAACTGGTCTATTGTTTCTGCTTGTTCTGATGAGTATTGTGCATGTGGTATGTTTTCTTGTGTATTCTGTATCGGTGATGGTGTTTCATGTCGTTCTTGGGTTGCATGTGAAATATGTTCTCAGTGTGTGTGTGTGTTCTCAGTGTGAGTTCTCAGTAGAAATGGTTCCTTCTGCTTGTTTTTATATAAGATCTAGTAACTCTTGTGATATGACATTCTGTTTTATTACCCTGCGAGCTTGATTGGACAAAGTGTTACCATTAAACTTATGAATTTTATCGTTATTAGGGTTCCTCTCTATAAAAAGTGTCTGCAATCGTCCTATGTATCCTGCTCCTGATCGTGATCGTGATTTAAAATAGCAAAACATTAATTCCTTTAATTCTGCTGTTGACTACTTTCTTCTTCTGTCATCGCTTATTACATTATTTGTGGTCGTTGTAGATGAGCCGACAGAGTCTGTGGGTGAAACCCTACCCTGCAAAGCATCATCCATGCCCTCCCCTCCCCGTTGATCGGCTGTGACGTTTTGGATATCCCCTACTCTCGCCCGCCTGTTCAGCAAAGAGCCACTGGTGGTCCGTATGCTGTCACGTCCAGCACCAGCTCCAGACGTGCCCCCCCGACGATTGCCCCCGGGCAGCGGTCCTATATGTATTCCATTATTTAAATTCTCCATGTTGAATGGGTTACCTTTACCTCGTTAGCCACGTAAGTTTTATCAGTACGCGTGTCCGCCCCCCGCGTGATCTGGTGTTCGATACGGACGCAAGGTAAGAATTTGGGGGGCTTATAATATTAGTATAATAATGTATTTGTATTATAATATTATTACTATACCAGGTGTTTTAGCACACCTTTCGAAAGGTCTATGTCTAGGAGGGAACTGCAACAGGATTGTTTATTGATTGATTGATTTTGATCAACAAAGTAAGTTGTTAAGAGGAACAAACGAAAACTACAAACCTAGTTTTCAATCTATTCACATGTCAAAAAAACATTGACCTAGATGTAAACCAATCTAGAATTGCCATAAAATGAAGTTTACACCATAAACTATTTTCGTTATATTTAACACGAAGCTTGTATAAGTTGCAAACTCCCATACACCAAATAGTTCACTTAATACTACTACCGCAAAATTCCGTGGGCGCATGAACAAAACTGTGAATTACAACGCGAAACAAAAGTTATGTATGTTTTGTTAATCCGATGTGTTAATCGGTGCCTACCAGAAGTCGAATAACAAGTTTACAAAGTGGTGTTTATTAAACAAAGTTTCTATAGCTATTTGCACAGCTTAATTTATATATGCAGTTGTGACAATGTCATCCATGAGAAAACAATAGTAGTCTTAAATTTTATGATAGACGCATTGAAGTCAGTTGTCAACTTTTTAAAGTCCGATTATGTTTTGCAGATTCCGCTTCCGCTTCCGCTCATGTTCTTGATCGAAAACAAAAAAAATACCCTTTTTGTGGTTTAGGGGCTTAATTCTTGGAGTAGGTATTATAATTATTAGTTGTATCTTTGATTGCCTGTGAATGCGAATGTTGAGTGACGTATGTGTGGCGAATGTTGCGGCGGTTCTGTTATTAATTGTGGAGTGTTTGTTGGCGGCGCGACATCTTCCTGTGGCTTGAAAGGCTACAGGCCTTTCAAGAAGACTCTCCATTTGGAAGCAGGAATAGGAGGTTGATGGCTCTTCGCACGAGCCCTTGCGCAGTGGATACGTCAGCAACACGAGGTAGACCATCAGCTCCAAGAAATAATTTGGGTATTCGGCAAGGCGCCAAAACATGCGGGATGACGCGTCCTTTATTAGGCCTAAGTCATCTAGTTTCAGCACAGCACACTTTGTACGCCACTCCGTGCGTTGTTGAAGCTCGGTGATATATTCACTAGACCAACGCCACCAGAAGTGCTACCTGGCTAGTACTAGACGCTTGTAGCGATGGAGGTGGTTGACGTCGGCTGTAAGAAGACACGGAGATGGAACCGAGGTGAGTGGTCTGCTAATTGAAAAGTGTTCCGGGGTAAGAGAAGTGAAATCAGTGCGCGAAGGGCTGAGAGGACAAAGGGGACGGCTGTTAGGATCGCTTGTAAAAAGCCATTATTGCCCAAATGGGCAAATAAATAAGATAGTTCCTCATAGGTAAAGTGAGTTTTTTTAGAATTTTGTTTGCAAAAAACTGAGCACTCTTAACTCCGGTCTCCGAGAAACCGCCAGTGAGGATCGTATGCTGGTTGGCTGTAAAATCAATGATAGCATTCTTGTTACAATTTAAGAAAGTCCTTCGCTACTGAGACAAAATTTCTACGATTGTCACAGTTTATAGTTTTGCAAATTCCTTGGCGTGCAATAAACCTTTTTAGAGTAAACAAAAATGCATCTTTAGATAGGTTGCTTACCGCTTCTAGATGAATGCATTTATAGTGCAAGAAATAAATATGCACACATAGCATTTGGTTGTTTTACAGCCACGTCCCTTACGATCTGTTATTAGAAACGGTCCGTCAAAGTCGGTGCCTACGGTGTGGAAAGAAAAATCTGGCTCTAAGCGATCAGAAGACCTAAAGCGACGTAATATGAGGCATTCACGACATATGCGTCTAGCCAGGTTGCGACCACCTATAGGCCGATAATGCTCCCATACTGTAGGAAGTAAAAGTTGTTCGCCGGAATGAAACAGATGGTGGTGCTCGTGAAAGATTAATTTAGTTAGTTGATGGTTAGCTTTTAGAACAATGGGGTGTTTTTTGTCGTAGGGATAGCTAGAGTTGTCGATACGACCTCCGACTCTAAGGATACTTTTTGAATCTAGAAAAGGTTTAAGAGAGATTAGTGCGGTGTGAGGTTTTAAAGACGTATTATTAGTTAAATTTTCTACTTACGATATTTTTATTAGGTGAGTCATAACATGCTCTCTTTCGTCAGTGGATAGGGGACCTAATAATATATTCATTGGGCATTTTACATTGTGAATAAATCTTAATAATCTAGGTAATACGTTTTGCGCAAATAAAAGTTTTGAGTATTTTTCAATTCTAATTAGTTTGTCACTGCATAGTAGTGCAGTCTCCCGGACGAAAGCAGGTGTGCTTTCATCTCAGGTAGGTCCACTGCAAGCGAAGGTTATGTAGGCCAATGACATTAGTGTTGCAAAAGGAAGCCAGGTCCATTCCACCATTAGGCCAAATCACAATTTACCTGTTCAGTATTTACTTCTCGAGACACGAGATCCGCTAGATTTTGGAGGTAGAGGATTACATGACACTAGCTAGAAGGGTCGGTGATGTCATTAATAGCAGCTACTCTTTTTGCGCGAATGTTTTTGCCCCACTGGGTGCAGGTGGCTGGCTGGCTGGTGCTGGGTACGACTCTTGAGTTGCAGGTGTCCATGGATGGAAGTTGTCACTTACCATCAGATGACCCGTCTGTTCGTCTGTCCCCTTATAGTATAAAAAAACATGTTTTAGATGACGATCCGACTCTCTTACGGAGATAGCGTGAAACATCTTCTCCATGTCGTCAGTAGTAGTATATTAAAAGTGAATCTGGAATGATCGGTCCTATCATTTGCAGGTCACTGACCGATATTCCCGAAGTAGTTTTGGCGGAGGCGTCAAAAACGACGCGAAGACGAGTTGACTCGCTATTCTCCTTGAACATAGGGTGATGTAGATAATAGGAATTTTTGGATTTATTTACCGTTACTTTACCGTACCGTATGAAGTCGGTGTATGCTTGTTTCGTTTCAGGTTGCTTACGGAAACGAGCTTCTAAACTCAGAAGACGCTTCTTAGCTAAGCCATAGGAATCTCCTAAAACAATTGTTGCGATTGTTTCTCGTTGAATGTCGCAGATTGCTGGAGTTCCCGCTGGATCGCAGTCGCTTTCCCGGCGAGTGGACAGGAGGTCTCACGTAGTCACAACGTATTTTCTATAACCACGGTGAGGTATTCCTAGGCGTTTTACAGTTTAACGCAAACGTTTCTTCAATAGCGTGGTGAAACACGTTGCGTTAACCTCTAGGTGTCCTTGGTTCGGCGGGGCATAATAATTGTTACTTCCTTCGTAATCTTTACTTGTTGTTACGTTAATGTTTGCTGTATGTTTTTAATAACTCCATATCGACTTATGTTCAGCTTTGCCAATAATCCTCATAATGTTATCTTACTGCGCACGTATTTAGTTTTGCTTATATACCTTATATTTAAAAACATCACAACAAAAGTTTAATACACGTTAAACGTTCGTTGGCAAAGCGGACTCTAAACCGAGAGATTAGTAAGCTCGTACGACACGACATCCGATGCTTTAACGCTCTCTCGATTGAAAGGGCGATCGAGCAGAATCGGGGGTCAAAAGTTTTCGTACAATCTCTTGGAAGAAGCCACCTGACGAAGTTGACTACAGCAACCGGAGAAGTCGTTGCTTCGAAGCCGGCAGTCTTTTTGGAAGTAGAAAGCTTCTATGGCCGGTTATACGCTTCGCATGCATCTCGACCGCATCCCGTAAATGAGGACCCCAGAGCCGCATTAACACGCCACTTCACCGAAGACCTGCCAGAAGTCAGTACCGACGAAATTGAGATGGCTCTTAGACAGCTGAAAAATGGAAAAGCCCCTGGAGAGGATGGCGTTACAACAGAGCTGCTAAAGGCTGGAGGTAAACCTGTAATAAGGGAGCTCCAAAAGCTCTTCAACGCTGTCCTGTTTGAAGGGAGAACTCCGGAGGCGTGGAGTAGGAGTGTGGTCGTCTTGTTCTTCAAAAAGGGTGACAAGACAATGTTGAAAAACTATCGACCAATTTCCCTTCTAAGCCACGTCTACAAGCTGTTTTCAAGAATCATCACGAACCGCCTTGCGCGAACACTCGACGAATTCCAACCACTGGAGCAGGCTGGATTTCGGAGAGGATATGGCACCATAGACCACATCCACACAGTGCTGCAGATTATACAGAAGACCGAAGAATATAATCAGCCCCTGTGTCTAGCACTCGTAGACTATGAGAAGGCCTTTGACTCGATCGAGATCTGGGCTGTTATGGAGTCCCTGCAGAGTTGCCAAGTAGATTGGCGATATATCCAAGTGATGAGATGTCTCTACGAAGCCGCCACCATGTCCGTCCAAGTACAGAGCCAGCAAACAAGGCCAATACCATTGCATCGAGGAGTGAGACAAGGGGATGTTATCTCCCCGAAATTTTTCACAAATGTAATGGAGGACATGTTCAAGAAGCTGCACTGGAAAGGGCGTGGCATCAACGGCGAATACATTTCTCATTTGCGATTTGCAGACGATATCGTCATCATGGCAGAGACGCTGCAGGACCTACAGCAGATGCTGAATGACCTAGCTGACTCTTCTGTACGCATCGGCCTACGGATGAACTTGGATAAAACCAAGATCATGTTCAATAAGCATGTACCGGAACCGATTGCGGTACATGGGGCCGTTCTGGAAGTTGTTCAAAAATATGTATACCTCGGGCAGACATTGCAGTTAGGTAGAAACAACTTTGAGGACGAGGTGAACAGAAGAATTCAGCTGGGTCAGGCAGCCTTTGGGAAGCTACGCCGAGTCTTCTCATCGTCGATCCCACAGTGCCTTAAGACGAAAGTCTTCAATGAATGTGTCCTACCCGTCATGACATACGGAGCCGAAACGTGGACACTTACGGTACGGCTGGTCCACAAGCTTAAAGTTGCTCAGCGTGCTACGGAAAGGGCTATGCTCTGTGTTTCTTTAAGGGATCGCATCAGGAATGAGGTGATCCGGCAGAAAACCAGAGTAATCGACATAGCCCACCGGATCAGCAGGCTGAAGTGGCAATGGGCTGGCCATATTAGCCGCAGAACCGACGACCGTTGGGGAAAACGAGTTCTGGAGTGGAGACCGCGTCTCGGCATACGTAGCGTAGGACGCCCACAGGCCAGGTGGAGTGACGATTTGCGCAAGATGGCTGGCAGGAGCTGGATGCGAGAAGCCGAATATAGATCGAAGTGGCGTGCAATGGGAGAGGCCTATATCCAGCAGTGGACTGCGATATGCTGATGATGATGATGATGATGACGGCACGTTAACTTCTAAAAAATTATTTAGTGACAGCTCTTGTTTGTCAAGTCGACGTTTCTTTAGTACTTGCTACATCTGTTCAGTTGCAAAACGTTCGGATACATGCAATTCTTAATTTTTCCAATCAGACATGTTTTTCTTTTTTTTTTTTTTTTGTATTTTTATACACCAATCTAGCCCTATTACATTGTATTTCATTCTGCTGCTTATACATTTATATAAACTTTTTGTAACGTTACATTTGTTATACTATTCCTTTTTTTTGTTTGTTTTTGCTTTTGTGTTTTAGTATATAACTTATTTTAAACCATTGTGTGACAGCTGGCGGGTGGTGTAAAAATAAATATACCAACTTCTGACTATCTATTACTAAAATTATAATATATAAATTAACGTATTCATATATATTTAGGTTTATTGTACATATTTTATTAAGATCTATAATATTGCAAAATTCTATATCATTTCATATATTGCTATTAATATTTAAATGAACGACGATAATGACGAGTACTTCTTTGCAAACGACTATTCTGATGATGACAGTTTCAGTTCAGTGACTGAAACGCTGGGTGATCGATTGAGGAAAACATTTGATAAAAATCGTTCTCTTTTAAATGTGTTTTATTTATTAACGCACAGTGTCCCAAGTCACTATAGTGATTTAATTGAAGCATTCACTGACAATTGCACTCATGCCATCCTGATTTCTGAGACTTGGCTCAAAACTCTTCTACCTTCTAGCTCATATCATCTTCCCGGCTTTGTCCTTATTTGCAATGACCGATTGGACAAACGAGGCGGAGGTGTCGCCATTTACCTCCGAAATTCTTTACCTTATAAAATTCTCACTTCCTCCTCCTCCAACTCGTCAATCACTGCGGAATTCCTTTTTCTTGAGGTTTGTTTCAGGGGAGTCAATATTATTCTAGGCGTAGTCTACTGTCCTCCTGCTGTTAACTACTTCTCAAGTCTGGAAACAGTTCTGGAATCTTTAGGGTCGGAATATTCACATCACATCATTATGGGCGATTTTAACACAGACCTTCTAGTTCCTAACTCTCCTAGAACACGAAATCTCTTTGATATCATCCATTAAGCCTATCTTCATGTCCTACCTCTTCAAGCAACTCATCATAATGTTGACCACCAAGACACCTGCCTTGATTTAATGCTCATTTCTGCTCCCAACTTTGTCTCTTCCCATAGTCAACATCCTGCTCTTGGTATTTCCCGTCATGACTTAACTGTGTGCAAATGCATCTAGGTTACACTGGAGGAATGTGACAAAGGCTGCCAATGTTAACGAGTAACGTAACAGTTTTAACAATACCATTATCCATTTGTATGACATCCATGTTCCCATTAGGAGAGTAAAACTTACGCGTACTCCAGCACCGTAGATGACGGAGGAGGTGCGAATGGCTAAAGAGGAATGGAAACGCGATAAAACTTCTCTCACTCCCGGCCAAGGAGCGTACTACGTCCGGTAGCGAGAGATTCTCTCCGATGACTGCAGTGAGGGCCCGGCGTTGCGTCGCGTATGCTGGGCCGAGTCCTCACTGCAGTCGCAGTGGTGGCAGACGGGACTCAATTCCCTTCCCCAAGGACTACTTTCCGAAGCAGCCGTGCCCGGGAAGAACGTGCGTCAGTCGGAAGGAAAGAGCCCCGTGTTGCCGCCCTGCCCATTTGGCGATGATTGGTTGGAGCGCCTCCACGGTGGCGAAACCAGCACGTGGAGCCTCCAGCCGAGAAGACCAATGAGCCATCGTGGCTCAGCGGGCAGCTTCGCGCCACTCGCGCACCTCTTCGGGCGGGGGTTGACCGCCGCTACCCACCCGGAACTCATCCGTCCGCCGATACACTTCGGCGAGTACTTCCGCCTCTAAATCCCACGGGGGAGTTCCGGCCAAAGCGCACGCCGCTTCCGTGCAGTCGTTCCCGATGTTCCACAGTAGTGGTCCAAGAACAAACCCCTGTGGAACACCGCACGACATCGGCTGACAACTCAATTTTCCGTCTCGGTCCTCATACTTGACGGTACGCTCCTTTAAATAGTGTGCCACTAGCTGCCTGAGATATTTAGGCACCCCGTGATAATGGAGTGCTTCCCTGATGCAGCTGAATGGCAGAGTATTGAACGCGTTGGCGATGTCCAGCGATACCGCCAGTACCACACCGCCACAACTCACTACCTGTTCGGGCTTGGGCCCTTAGGCGCATTATAGCACCGATGGTCGAACGCCCGGCCCGAAATCCAAATTGGGCGTCCGACAAATCGGGGCCGACCTCGCAAAGGTGCCGTCATGACGATGCGTCTACCCAGACCCAACATTGCTAATTTAAAATTTTCTCCAGTGTCGTCTGAGGACATCAAAAAGATCATCCTTTCCATCCGTTCCAATGCTGAGGGCTGTGATGGCCTTAGCCGTAGGATGATAGTCACTATCCTGGATCACGTTCTTCAGGCCATAACTAACATTATTAACTTTTCTCTCGATTCAGGAACCTTCCCCTCTCTGTGGCGCAACGCTTATATCATTCCTTTGCCTAAAAAAAAATACTTTCCTTCCTGAACATTTCCGTCCTATTTCTATATTCTCTTCTTCTTCTTCCCTTTCCGTTACCGTTCTAGCCCTGATTGACTTTTCTAATGCCTTCAATACCGTCAGTCACGATGTCCTATTATCCATCCTGTCCTATCATATGATCTCATCAGAAGCATTGGAATGGTTCTCCACTTATCTTCAGGGACGACAACAGTGCGTTTGCGTTGATGACCTGTCATCAAATTGGTGTGAACTCCACACTCGTGTCCCTCAAGGCGGAATTCTATCTCCACTTTTGTTTTCAATTTACATTAATCTCATAACTCAGGAAGTGTGCGTATCACCTTTACGCCGATGACTTGCAGCTGTACACGCAGGTCAGCATTGAGGATATTCCGCAAGCCATTGACAAAATTAACGAGGACTTAGATTTACTAAAAAGCTGGTCGGAGAGGTTTGGATTATTCGTAAATCCCACTTAATGTCAGCAACTATCGTAGGCAGCAAACGACTTATGGGTAGGATTGATATGACTTCCATCTTACCTGTAGTCTTTAATAGCTCAGTCATACCCCCTGGTTAAAGATCTGGGCCTACATACTGACTCAACTCTTGATTGGCGTGCCCAGGTGGCTCACGTGAGTCGGAAAGTGACTGGAACTCTCCGAAGTCTATATCGCCTTAAAAAATTCCTTCCAACTAAAACCAAGACAATCCTAATGCAGTCCCTTATCATCCCCATAATCGACTATGGTGATGTATGTTATTTCGACCTGAATGCAGATCTGCTCAATAAATTTGACTGACTTCTTAATAACTGCATTCGATTTATTTTTAATCTTCGCAAGTATGACTACGTGTCTGCTTTACGTTCTGAATTAAAATGGCTTCCGATTCGCCAGCGACGTAATCTTCGCGCACTCACTTCTCTCTTCTCTTTTCTTAACTCTCCATCTCCTACATCTTATTTAGCACCCTATCTTCGTTTACTGTGCTCAAATCATGACAGACCTGACCTTCGTTCCTCACACAACAATCTTCTATTATGTCCCCCACATAACTCCAACTTCGTGAACTCTTCGTTCTATGTCCAATCTGTTCTTCTTTGGAATGCGCTCCCACTCATAATCAGGATGTCCACAAACCGCTTTACGTTTAAACAAAGGGTACGTGATCTCTTGCTCAATGAGTTGGCTTAACTGTCGCATCATTTTTTCTCATTCTTCTCTTTTGTTTTTTTTTTACGTAAGTAATAATGTATATGTAATAATGTTTATAACATTGTTTTCTTGTATTTATACTACTTTTAAACTTTTGAACTTTTAAGTTCCTTTTTTCTCCCTTATTCTTCGCACCTACCACTTTTATTTTTGCAACACCCCAACGTTGACTGGCAGAGAATGCCTAAGGCATTAAGTCCGCCTTATACAATATGTGCATAAAGTTAAATAAATAAATAAATAATCATTTTTGTCTGCAGGTCCTGTCACGGTCGCCACTTATGTTTTTGATCGAACACAGAAAAATACCCTTTTTGTGGTTTAGAGGTTTAATTCTTGGAGAAGGAATTATAATTTACAAGTTCTTGTATGGCAGTTGTAGTTCGTATCTCTGAATGTCTGTGATTGCGAATGTTTAGTGACGTATGTGTGGCGAATGATATGTATGTGTGTTGTGCGTGTACAACGTTTATGATTGCGATCTATTATTACTTGTGGAATGTTTGTTAGCGGCGTAAACATTTATATCTGTTAAAAATATTCTAATCAAATAATAAACCTATCACACGAACTCTGCCACACTCATTCCCACTACACATCTATACAACACATATCCACTCTCACACACCAAACTCGCTCATAATTAAACCCAGATGGTGTCAACTGTTCCATTAAAAACAATAAAAACAATAAAATAAAACACTAAAATATAGATGAAAATATAGATAGATAGATAGATAACAACTTTATTTGTACAACATTCGTAGAATAAGAATTATACATAGAACTTTAACACACATATTGTACAAAGGGTTTACTTATTGCTAAATGTTATCTCTTCCAGGCAACCTTAGGATGGAACAAAATATTCGGAGAGACATTTTTAGTTGGAAGTCCATTTCAACTGAAGTAGAGTTATCTAATAAATATAAAAATAGACAGGTAATCTGTACATTCAGTCCTTTTGTATACTTAGATACGTAAGTACAAAACATACATTAACAATATAAAAATATACATACAAAATATATCTACTTTAAACTAATTTGAACTGATGTACCTCGAGTTACAGCATTTGCTTCTTAATATCAATACTGGTGAGTAAATTTCACACGACTGAACACTGTCAGTCAAAATGCAACCTTCTGTCTAGTTTGGTAACAGTCTTAATACATCTAGTGTAATGTATACTGTACTCGTATAGTGTCAACAATGTATACACTGTGATGTCTATTGTGTCAATAAACATATTGAATATTTAATAATGTTTAGTTTTACCAATGCTGTTTTTTCTTTTTTATATTTAACCTTTATATTGTCTGACTTCAAGAAAAGGAGGAGGTTCTACGTTCTACTTTATTTACTTTTTTATTTTTTTTAAGTTCAGTCATTTCTCCGCCAATTGTTGACCAATTCATGGTCCTATTACCAACATTATTAGTAACCAAATCAGGATATGGTCATAGGTTATACTATTTAAAATATTGACTAAAGGAATTGGAGAGGCGCATTGAAGGCTTTTCAACTTTAGTTAAAAGTTAATTATGACATTTAAATTTATCAAAATGGCTATCTCTTGGCAATAAATACTCATGTATTTATTGCCGGTATTTGTCCACCAAAAATCTATTTAAGACAAGAAATTTAAAGAAGGGGTCCCTTATCTTTGTCTGGCAGCTGTGTTGAAACAACAGTGGGGATGAGGGCCCAATGATTCTATTATTATTTTAATAAAACCTCTTTGTTTCCCTCATACTCATTTAATCGATGCTTTATTTTATGAATTATCGACTCAGTAATGCAGATAATATTTATTGAATGATTCAATATCACTAAAGGTTTTTATACTAAGCAATGTTGTTTAAAACATTAGCATGTGTTTGACATTTTATTGTGTGTAACGAATGGTATCTTAACCATAACATGAAGATAACTGTTCCAAACTGAATATGAATAATTCACTTTAGAAAAGTAGACAACCGACTTCGATGCGTCTATCATAAAATTTAAGACTAATATGGTTTTCTCATTGATGCCATTGTCACTGGACCAAACTCTTATCTTAGTTAGATAAGAGTTTGGTTCCTTGAAGTACATCCTTTCGAATAAAAAATAATCATCGATATCAGTTGGCGTGATATTGAGCTAGTCCCTTTGTCGCGCACATGCTTAATGCAAATTTAAGACATATGGTTTTCTCATGCCATTTTCAGAACTGGACCAAATTAAAAACGTCAAAATCGGTCACGCAGTCGAAAATTCTGCGGTAACACACATAAAAAAAAGTCGAATTGAGTACCTCCTCCTTTTTGAAATCGGTTAAAAACAGAATTAAAGTCATAATTTAAAAACATTTTGACTGGAATATATGAAAATAATACTGATAATCTAATTTTTATTTAAAACGATGTGTTTTTTAATCATCTAAAAAACCTTTTTAGTATGAATATATATTTTTTGACCATCGTTACTGAAATACGTCCTTATTAAAGCCCAAAAAGTGAAGAAAGAAACGAATAAAAACGAAAAAATAAAAACGCATAAGCAGCCTATAAGTGTATTAACTTGGGTCGACATAAATAACACTCAATAGCCAGATAGTGACGTGAAAATATGTCCACTTTATAGGTGAACCTCACCGGTCTCCCCAACACTTACGCACCTTAGCTTCGATTACATTCAGTTCTGAAAGAACCTACTCATAACTTCTACAACAAAAATTTCTTAAGAGTAATTTTCGTTCAAAACTTTTTATACTGATAATTATTTACGATAATAGTCTTCAATAAAGTCTTCTACTAAATTATTAGTACAGCGCTCCAAATACTTTCAAATATATTTTGATTTGTCACGATATAGCAATTATTTCACTGAACTTAACTGAACATTTGTATCCTTGTCAACAGTAATTATTTATACCAAAAACATTACAATTTTATGTTCCAAATATCCAGACATCGAAAATGACAGATTAATCTTCGTCATATAATACTGCGGTTTAATTACGCTATCCGAAACACATGAAAGTGTTCTGGTATAGCTGTCACATCCAAATAAAACGCCCTTTCCCACATCCAAGAGGAAAAGTCATTGGGGAAATTCGTGGGGTGCGACGCACCGGCGTGTTTTCACTCCAGCCAGTGCCGTATTCGCCTACGCCGCGAGAGGGCGCCGTCCGCGCGTCCGTGTCGACCACGTGACTTGTTGCTCAAAACACACAACTCTTACAGGCACACAAACAACATGCATCCCGATGCAACCTAATATGTTTATTATGAGAAAATAATTGCAAAAATCTTTACTTTGTTGACATGAATTTTTTTGTGAAACCCCTCTATAACCATGCCAAGCTCCTTATGCTATTAATTTTCGTACTCGTTATAATATTCACCGGCGTTTTTCTTCGTACAAAAAATAAGCAATCACAAATCAAGACTTTGGGCGACATTCAAGTGCTTGAGGACAGTACTGAATACGAGTCTATGATAAATGTGAGCGCAACGGAGCCGAGAAAAACGAGAAGAAAAGAATACCTGTACCGCCTTTTGACAAATACTACCCGTTCCCTCATACAAATGGAAATAAAAGCTAGGAGACTCCAGGAAAATATGCGTAGGATTAAAGAGAAGACTGCAGATTTATTGTGGAAGAACAAGGACAAAGCTTTGTGGCATATTTTGTTCAAGAATATAAGCAGACATATTTCAATACGACACGAGTTCCACCAACACGCAAGTCTGAGGCGAATAATGCAAGATAGCAACACGCATACACATAACAGAAAGGCGGGACGTAGAAAACTACTGTTCCGAAGATAAATAAAAATATCAATAGTAGCGTTAGTTTATTGATAAACATTTGTATACATTCTACATGAAAGACTTAAAATTCTGAACTGACAATAAGCGTATTATATTTTAAGACATATTGTGTTTCCTTTGTGTGCTATTGGAGCGGAGTGCAACGCGTTTGTGTCACGAAGCACGTATGTACTATATGTCTGCCTTACTTCTACATATACTATTTTATTTCAAGGTCACGTTACGCTTCATGAATTATACTATTGCTCTCATGAATATAAGACAATTCAAACCGTTAGTTAAAAGTAACTAATTGTTCTGATTACTTAAACTTACTTCAGGTATGTTTTGATTGATGTTGTTTATAAAGACTGTTTGGAGGATAAAAACTGACTCTTTTCTCGCAAGGAAAATAATGATACTCATTTCCTTAAAAAATATATATAGAAAGATTATTCATGTAACTTGTAACTTTTTAGTTAGAAATGGTGATCAACAAATAGGGAAACCTTAAGAAAGGGATACATAGCATGAATATTAAAAAAACGAGAAGATATGTTCTTGTATCTCAAATGTATTATCAACAGCCAGTATTTTATAATCATAAGTTATAATGGGTAACACTAAGACAGAACAAGGCCTTTTTTTCTCTCTCGCCCATTTTTCGGAAATTAAATATATACATTCAAAATTAAACACATTAAATTATACTAATTTGTTCCTTATAAAATTACTATAGTTTTAATGAGTTCCCTTTTCATAAAATTTAAACATCACCAATCATCATTAAAATAAATTAATCATTTCGTTACAAGAAGCTTTCTTTGAATTATGTTTACATTTAATATTTTAATGTCATATTTGATACAAGTAGATATGATTGATCTTAACGGCTTCTTTGAATAATATTTACATATGTATTATATATGCTAAGCTCTCTTTGAACTTGTCCCTAAAGCGTTTATTTTCTAATAAAATAAATAGAATAAAAGTTATTTTTTTTAGTATAAATATCGAGACATTTTTCTTTAAAGAGGTACGCTGGGATGTACTATACCGAAGGTTGTGCCTTAGGGGACTGAGCCAAAGATTAGTGGTTAATGTATTACTGTACTTTACTTTTATTATCTATTTTTTAGACGTTTCCAACCTAATTTTCTATTTTTTACTACTTTGTTCAGATGATTCTACAAAAAAAAGCATAAGAAGTACTGTACTAGTGGTTTGTAAACATAGGATATTCCTTTACATTTCAATTGCTTTCATTCTTTTAAAATATGTTGTATTCTGTATAATATTGCATATATCAACCTATTATACTTAGATATGGTCACGCTTTTCGCTTAGTAGACAGAGACAACAGACTGCACGTTCTGCTAGCTTTACAGTCCTCACAAGGTTCTTCTACTGTCATTAAACATTTCATTAAACAAGCTCTAAGCTTTCACCCATTTGGGAACTGCCCTCTCTTCAGAACATTACTAATATAATCAGGATATCTTTTTCGATGTGTATCGTATTATTTATATTAAATATTTAAAACGAACTGTATACTATTAAATATTACCCACTAACAATAGACATTCAATGAATGGAAAACTTACAAAACATTTTTAGATGATCTAATGTATTGATCTTAAATAGAAATTTGTAAGCAAATGAAATACAAACAATAACTCTAAATTAAAAAGGATGCCAACTAAAATATCATATGATGTATTTCTGAATACTATCTATAATATACCTTAACTGACTTATTCTTCTAATAGCTTTTAGCCCGACTTCAGCTTTAACTAACTTCAACATATTTTAAGTTTACTGTTATCCCATGTCTGATTTTAACTCCTGCACGACACTGTCCTGCATGATACGACTGAGACAAAGACAACATAACTCAACATGAGGAAAAGAGAGAAGTATAAAACATGACGCTTATCATGTTTGTGTCGTTACTTGATCATCAAGGCCTTGACGGTCAGTGCGATCGGTCGCTGGTAAAACTATTAAACTATTTGTGACATACTATGACGTGTTGTAAGTACCTATACTTTTGTCTTTATTATACTTGTCTTGTGTTTAAATTTTTGACTTTTTTCCTTATTTTAATGATATAAAATATAAATTACAGACTGTTGTTTTGATCGAAGACGAGTTTCTAATATCAAGGTTGGCTTTGTTTACTTATGAATACGTGTTGTTATTTCATCTTTGCAATGTATTGGTACAAAGTAATTACTTAAAATGTATACCAGCTAACTGAAACATATTTAAACTATACATAAAACACTTAATTAATCTCGTTGACTTTGACTATGTGATATTTTAAGCAAATAAATTAAAGTGTCATGAGTTTATTGCCCACCCGGCGATTAACTTTTATCTATATAAATGTGTCTCAAAACATACTGATAGCCGAAAATAATAACTGCAAGAATTTTTTCATGCAATGTTTTGCAATGCAATATTTATTAAATGCACTTACGGTATAACAAACTTAAATGATAGTAAGTGCTAGTTTACGTCATACATACATATATACTGTTACTACGGATGTTTACACGACCTTAGTGATTTTGGGTATTTATTGTCAAGGTGCTTCTCTACTCGTCTCCATTCTTATATACTCGTATGTGTTTTAGGCAAACCTATTGATAATAATTTGATTAGTATAATACGATGTAATGTATTGATATCATCTACCATCATTTAACCATTTTTATATTACTTATTTAATTCTCGTTACGTCTTCACTATCGCATGTAATTTTTACCAAGCGAAACAAATATATTACAACGACAAGGGACAAGACTAAATTAGAACTAAACGAAGCTGACGACGCGACGCCATATAAAAATAAATGTATATATAAATATATTTCATAGGCATCATTTAGAACTTACAAATAACTCTTGCTTTCTCTAATTCTCTCTGTTCTGGTGATGTTAAAGATAAGTAACTGAAGGCTAAGAATTGATAATCTTACGTAAATGTGATTAAATTACGGTTGACGAAATGTGGGCGTTTGATACGTCTCTGGAAACAACTTTGGGGATACACGTGTGAGTGTATGTATGTATGTATGTATATATTTTATTCTAACTAAAAATGTGTGGGCTGTTAGTCTTACGGCAAGTGATACTGCTGAACGAGGACATGGGTTCGATTTCCACAAGGGACAAAAGTTTTGTGTATGTGTGTGTGATCTACAAATAGCTGTCTCGAGTCTGGGTGTTCCTTGTGTCCATTGTTACTATGTTGGTCAAGTCCCTCGCGACACAGAAATCATTCCTAATGCAGTACAGGTCTCCCAAAGTAATAATGCGCATAGAAATCTTCGTCACTGTTCGGCAACGGTCGTATGTCCCGAGCGTCGGAAGACGATATATGTATATGTATGTACCACTCTATGGTTAAGTGCATTCCTGCATAATTTAGTACAATTATGTGTTTTGTTCTAAAAGAGATAAATATTGATTTATCAGTAACGAAATTTGATTCGATAATTCCATGTAAGTAAATAGTGAGGAAAACCACACGATTGCGAATATGCTACAATCTTTGTTGGATTGATTCACTTCGAAGATGTTATAGTACTTTTCAAGTGTCTTACTAAAGCTAGTGTAGTGATGGAAGAAAAGAAGGTTTAAATAACACAAGTTTTATATTAGAAGAAGAAAAAATGGTTTTCAAACACAGGTTTACATTAAAATCTTAGAAATCTAATCATTAAAGTCTCAGTTCAAAAGTATTTACAGCACTGATCATTCTAGAATAATACTAAAATTACAAAAAAAAAAATAACCAGAATCAGGGAGGATCTCTATTCCTGACATCGTAGATTCATCAGAACTTTCATTATGCTCTTGTTCATTTACACTTTCCCCACTGCTATCACCTGTGTAAATAATCATTTCATTGGAAAAACTATCGATTCTTGGCTCAAATTTTCTATATTCATCTTCGCATTTAACAGCATGATCACAAACTTTTTTCCATTCTTCTGGTTCTATATTATTGTTTTTTTCTAATATAGCATCTTTAACTGACGTGACAGTCAATGCAATATTTTTTTTGGCTACGTCTTGCTTTATTTGGGAACAAATATTTTCAATGGGGTTAAAATCTGGATTATATGGTGGCCATCGTATAATTTTATGCCCATGTTCCTCAATTACACGGTCAATGGCAAATTCTGTGTATTTTTCTTTATATCTTTTTATAATTTCATACAAATCGGGTTTCAGTTTCTTTGGGTCATGCGGAATGTTGTGTTGCTGTAACCAAGGTATCATTTGTGGCTTAGGTGTGTTTGAGTTTGGTGGTTTCACAGACAGCTTATTATGATATGGGGCGTTGTCAATTACCAACACACTATTAGGAGGCAAGTTGGGAATCAATTGATTGCGTAGCCAAGTTTGATAACGTTCCGCGTTTATTTCTTTATGATAGTCACCTTCTGTGTCGACACATTTATGTAACATTAGAGCCCCTGAGACGAAGCCTTTTTCATTGCCTACGTGTACAATAATTATTCGCTCGCCTTTGGAAATGGGTTGTTTGATACCTTTTTTGCTGCTATCTTGCCAAGTTTTACCCTTAGTATGTGATGTATGCACGTATGACTCGTCCATAAACACTATATTTCTACCAGAATTCCTCAGCTGTTGTATTTCTCTGAGATATTTGATCCTTTTTAAACGTATATCATGCTTTTCCATAAGTAACCGTCTGTTATTATCAGTTTTCAGAAACCTAAACCCCATATCTTTCAAGATCAGCCTTAAAGACTCTGCACAGCCTTTGAAATTAATAGTTTCGATCAACTTTTTTCTCAAATTATTTACAGTTGGGAGTTCTTTGAGCGTCAACTAAAAATTGTATATCATATAACGAATCACACAGTAGTCAAATCATCAAGCCCTAGCCGAAATCTACTTTTAGGTTTTCCTTTTTTCGGTGTGGAAAATTTCATTGATTGATTCTGTTTTTTTTCGTTTAAGATATTACTTAAAGTTTTGTAACACGGTCCTGAACTTAATTAAAATAATCATCATGGTCTCTTTTGAAAACATTGGCTTCATTTAAAAAATAAAGGTACACATTAAATACCATTTGTCGTGCTTGTGACTTAAGCGGCTCTTCACGTTTAAATTGATCCATTCTGGAAGAATTTCGTCTGAAAGAAAATGGTATGGGCAGAGTTAGGCATATAAATTTATTTTATTTTTAAATTTATTTTATTTTAATTTTATTTTTTCTCTCACACATACTGATACATAGGTAGTACTTAAACTAATAGATGTAGTCATTAGAAGAATAACAGATTATAATTATCTATGTGAGAGACTGGTGTATGTACTAGGAGACCTGTATGACAGATTACCAGTCTCTCCAATTTGTTATGTTGTAATCAACTTATTAATTTTATTATATAGGTATCCTCCCAAAAACCCAAAATATTTGCTTGA
This sequence comes from Tyria jacobaeae, assembly GCA_947561695.1. NCBI lineage: Eukaryota > Metazoa > Arthropoda > Insecta > Lepidoptera > Erebidae > Tyria > Tyria jacobaeae. The sequence goes on along the minus strand of OX387222.1, from coordinate 8,541,395 downwards.
GAAGTTAGTGGACCATTGTTTACCCGACAAACAGACTTTATGTTTAAGCCGTTTATTCTGGTTTGATGAGGGATTGAATTTGATGAGAGAGTGTTGCTTGAAGATAGAGTAAAAAATGTAAAGTTGCCGTACCGTTAGAACATCTGCAAGTTTATACAAATCATTTGTGGGGAACATAAAAGGCAATGATAGACTAACTTTTAATACCGCTCTTAGGGCTCTTTCAACTTTTATCAAGTTTAGTCTTGCATGCGCCACCCCATATCGTGATGCCATATGATAAGATGGATTGACATAGGGCCATGTAGACCGTCCTAATGACAGATTTATCAGAAACATGACGGAGATTTTTAAAGATGAAAATCAGTTTGCGTGTACTATCTGATAATAGATCAAGGTGTTGGTTGAATTTAAGGAAATTGTCTATCACGATGCCAAGATATTTAGTGTGAGAAACTTTTTTTAGGTCTTCGCAAGTACAGGCATGGATGGGAGCACAAGTGTGTGCTATGATAGATAAATTGTCAATTATTGGGGGTGAATTGTTTTTAATAGATAATGGTATGTAATTAGTTTTGCCTATGTGTAAGGCCATTTTCTCAAAGCCAAGTAGATACCACATTGAAGCCATTTTGAGCAGTGGCGTATGTTGTCTCCCAAGTGTCTCCGTAGAAAATTAGGGCACACATCCGCAAAAGTCACTATTATTTATTTGTTGTATTACTGCATTATGTACTAATATACTTTTTAATATTATTTATTCCTATATCTATTTGTTTATTTATGCATGTGTTTATTTATTTGTTTATTAAATTTATATAAGCCTAAATCTTAATATGTATTTAACGAAGGTATTTTTATTTTTTTAATATAAAAAACCGTGAATTTTTTTTATGTATATTAACCTATTTGACAAAATAAACTATTTAAATTTGAATAAAATAATTAAAGTTGAAATTAAATTTACCTTTGAAAACAAAACCAAGAAGGGTGTGTAGTAGCAGCTCTATATAATTCCACACAGAAAGAACACGTGCAGTCACCACCAATATATAAAGACGACTGACGGACCTTTAACTGACCGGCGACCGCCGCCGACCGCTAGAATTGTTTTCGATTGTGTACTCATGATATTGACTCCTATTCCTTTCGAACAAAGTGGAAAATGCAAGTGCGTTGTTTAGGGCTCTTACGATTCAATGATTCGGGTGTTTCCGGGAATACGACCATTAGCGAAGATCTGCATGTGCATTATTAATTTGGGAATACTGTAGTTATCTTTATAAAAATAAAAATAATAGTTTACTTTATAATGACTGTACCATCTATCGCAATACGCAGTTCAAGTTTACACAATACAATATTTAATAGGGAGTTTATATACATATATACAGTAAATCACGGCACCTTTTTTTTGTGATTTTGTCTTGCAATCAGTCATTCCAGATAAGCAGATGTGGTGAGTATTTGTAGTCGTTTAGGGCACCACTCCCAGTGGAGCCAGTCCCTTCTGTTTAATGATCTGTTTTTTTTAGATCCTTAGACGTCAAAAATATCTCGTCGTTTTTTTAGCCCACGTATGTGCTCGGGAATTGTAAGCTGCCCAGTCAGCTGGTTTGGGTGGTTTGTTAACCTGGATTTATACTTAAGTCCATAAAAATTATTTCCTCGCTGATCATGGGCATGTTCAGAATTTCATGGAACTCTGCTGTTCTTATAAACCATGGTGAGTTACTTATTTGTTTTAAGATGTAGTTTTGTACTCTTTGTATGATTACTAGGTTAGAGGCACTGGCAGCAGCACCCATTATGTTATATGTTTGTCTAAATGGGTTTTAGAACGGTTTAGTATATGAGTAATTTATTGTCTATAGCAAGTTTTGAGTTACGTCCCAACAGCCAATGTACCCTTGTATTTAAGGTTGATTTCATCTCGCTTTGTTTGAACATGTTTCCCCCAGGTAAGCCTTCGGTCTGTATGCTGGTGTAGTAGTTGAGTGCCATTGACACTGACTGTAGTACAATCTTCTTTACGGAGATTGAATGTAATGTTCACCGATTTAGATACATTGACGGCAATCCTCCATTTAGCCAACCAATCTGTTACTTCATTCAGGCTGTTCTGTAAGACCCGAGAAGCTTAATTGGGGCATTCGTTTGATATAAGTATGGCTGTGTCATCTGGGCTTTGCAGTAAGTCGTATGTGTATATGGTGTACAGAACAGATCCCTGTGGCACGTCCGCCACTTCATAGAACATTAAGATGCAGTCGTTCTCCCTCACTTGAAAGATTCTGTCCGATGGATGGATTTTAAAATTCCATAAAATGTGTGTAGTAATACCGATTTTATTTTATACAACAATTTTATGAAAAACAGCTGAACAATATTCTTTTCTTTTTCTAGTGACTTTCTTATTTCTCTGCATTCTCCATGGACCTGTTATGCCTAAAACGGAATTGGTGATCCGGGATAGTTGCGTTTTCTTTAATGACCTTTATCATTCATTGTTATAGCGACTGCTCAAATAGTTTTAACATTATCGGCAGAAGGCTGATTAGTCTGTATGATGTGATATCATGGATAGGTTTTCCAGGTTTGTAAATCATAATAGTATTCGATAGATTCCTTCTACAAGTCCGGGAAGTACCCAATTCTCGTTATTGCATTGAATAAAATTGGTAAGTATACGGCTACTTTGCAAGGTGATTCTTCGAGAACCTTTTTGTCAATAGGGTCCCATCCTGGGGCTTTATGCTTCTTAAGGGATTGTATATCTAGGAGTCACCAATTTTAGGGGTAAGTCAAGTTGAAAATCTTGGTTTAATATCAAGTCGATTTCCTTTTCGTCATTTAATGCGCAGTTATTTGAGGTAAATACATTGCTAAGATGCCTCGCAAATGCTTCAGCTTTGTGAAGAGAAGTTCTTATCCACTGAGAGTCATATGAACGCTTTTGATGTAATGGTTTATAAAAATTTTTACAAGCCTTCCATAAAGAGTAATTTGTTGATTTGGTGGCCGATAAATCATTTAGATAACTTCCTAGAGCGGCATTGTTAACATCCTTAATAGGGGATTTAAGTTGTCGAATGGCCCTGTTTAATAACTTTTTGTCATATGGGCGTCTACTAAAATGCCACACTCGATGTAGCCTTCTTTTCTTAAGTATCTTCTGTCGTATAGCAACAGAATATGTTTTACTACGATAGGGATGAGTATTGTACTCAGGTGTGGACGACCAACAACTTACTTGTATTATTACTGTTAACTTATGTAAGGCGTTATCAATGACTATCTAAGATTTTAAGTCTATTTTCAATTTCATGTTTAGAACAGCAGTACCAACATTCACAATTATCGGAACGTGATTGGAGTTTGAGTCCAGACAAACTTCTATTTGGTGAGAAAGTCTCGATAACACTTTGACAGTAAAAAGGTCTTTGACGTCAGGCAGACGATTTCGATCAGTAGGCCAATTAGTATTTTCAGTGGTTGATATTGTGATCTGATTATTCCTATCCATATCATATCATCGATTTCTTGAGCTCTCGACCTCACGTACTAGAAAGTCGAGAAGCCCAATGAACATGCTTGGCATGCCAATAGCCTCCCTCTATAAAGCGCAGTTCAGGGTTTTGGAAAAATCATCATATTGCTCTACCCTTATAATATGTTTTTCCTTTTCGGTCATCTACAGCAACAGTCGCTGCTTGTATGTGATGTTTTTTTTTATAATGTGGTTGTTCACGATGTCTAATTTTGTCTAAGTTTGAACTTATAATCAAAGCAGCTCCCGCGTGTACAGTACCGTCTGCATAGTTTGTGGTGTAAATGTTACAGTAACGTATATAAACACTTTTGTTATCAGTCAAGTGTGACTCCGACACTAATAAGATGTCTATCTTGTGTGAATGTAAGAGGACTTCTACCTGATCTAGATAAGGAGAAACCCCACCTAGGTTCCCCGTTGCTACCTTTAGGGAAGCCATTAGGACATTTTAGTCACTAATGTTGTTATGAGATTAATCAGAGTACTCATTTGTTGTAAGATGAGATCAAACTTTCTGTTGGTGGAGAAACATTTTTTCTATTTTATTTGATGCAGATGTTTCCACTTGCATGGTGCTCTGGTTAGCTTTGTCGGCGTTGCTTACTCCCTTTTTAGTGTTGGGGTACGGTTTCCTCTATAGCTATATGTTTGTTCAGGCTGCCTGTCAGTGTGATCGGTGTCTGCTAGTGGACGGTTTTCTAAAATTTATTTCTTTTGCAATCTGTGCAATTTTGTCATCTTTTCCCTAATTCTTATATGCACCTCTTTGTTCGATTTCCTAGGTAATATTTCTTTGTAAACCTCACATGCCTTGTAGTTTGCTGGATGTGCTCGAAAACACAAAGCGCATTTTAGCGGGGTATTCCTATCGACCTTAGGACAGTCTGCTGGTTTGAGCCCCTGAGCATACTTAAAGCAGCGATAAGGTTGCATACAATAATTCTAGAGTTGCGAGGAATGTGAAGGTTGGCTTTATATTAGGTCCATGTTTTGCATTAATTATCTCTCGGATCACGGCACTAAATCATATATTTTATGTTTACTTTGCACTAGTAGATAGATCTCTTTGATGTACGACGTAGCGTATGAAATATCAAGTTTTTGAACTGTATGAGACGGAACATTTGAGAATAATTTTTCTTTAAATAAACTATTGAATATAAAAATTATATGATATCATAACATATTGAATATAAGAATCTAAAGCAAATATTTTAAAAAGTACTGTGTCTATGTGTAATGTGCTCCTATTTCTTTTTTTTTTATTAGTGTCTATATAAAAGTATGATTGTATACCGATTTAGTACTAAATATTTATTTCTACTTGTTCATTAAGGTTAAAATTTATGATTATTTGAATCCTACTATTCCCGAATGTGTACCAATCTGTTTACCGTAACCCTGATTCCACATGGCTGCTTCCCTATTGCTATTTGTCAGCTTTTTAACAAACTTATTCGTTCGTGTCACACGATAAGCGAAATAGAAGACCAGTAAAAGTTCACGGTATGAAAAAGTGTCAGACACATCAAGCGGGTTGCAATTTATCATTCCTGCCTCGAGGCACGGCCTCAAAGCGCCTTAAACGAGCTCCCTCAAACGAACCCTAGTGATTTTAATCTCACTGTTTAGATAAAGAACCTTTTTGACGTAGAAAAAATCAAGAAGTTCTTTTAATATTAAACGCGGTATTGGATTTAACAGGGCCCGTCAAAGCTACGGAAATGAGTGGAGATGAAGTACCTGTCTCAATTTATGTTCGATTTAATCTTAAATTATTTGAAGCCGAAAATGTTTTTATAATCAGATTGATACAAAATAGATATTGATTTAAAAAACTAGACAATGACAAAGATAGGCGTTAATTTGGGTTAAATGGACTTTCTAGAAAGTATGTATGAAAGGCTTAAAGTAAAATAAGGTTTCTATCGATTACTTATATCAGCTGTTATGCCACACAATCTCTATTTGTGGATAAACGAAGTTGATATCAAATGATAATAATTGAATACTTTTATAATGTTAAGAAATGTGATACGTCTCACCGACGTGTCATCCAATGTCATATGACAATGACACTTGGATTTTGTAAATGTGTATTTGTATAATATATTTTATTTACTTATGGTTTAAAACAATTAGTTGTAAGCCTGTTTTGGAAAACAAAAACATTTACTTTATTTCTTTTTCCTTTCTTTAAAAAAATAGATAAACGCCTTCAGAGTACCTTGCCAATTATTTTGAGCAATAATTTCAATCGCAAAAACAATTAAACAACTTAGTCATAATTTCCTTAGTATCCCTAAATTAAATCATGATTTAGTCACAATGGAACCTGAAACATACGTAAAATAGAACATGACCTCCTCCTTTATAGAAGTCGGTTAGAAATAATATAATACATTCATGACAAGTAAACAAGAACAATGCGTTATTGACGAGATTAACGGGACAAAGGAGTAATTTATATGCAAGCAGTACCTGACGTACCTAATTACCCAAATTGCGAGGGTTGGCGTCCCTCAGTATGTCCGCTACCCTCGTTTGTGCAAGGATAAATAACGTTTTGATTCCTATCGATAATTTATTAAAAGTGACAGTTCCTTTTTCTAAAAGGAATTCCAAAAACAGAGCACCCCAAACTCAATTTCAAGAGGAAATCATGGAATTGCTTTTTATGATTACTCGATATTACATACACATAATTTGAGGCTTATTCCGCTTTTCGGAGAAATTGTTTTTGGTAAACGATTTACTTTTATACTGAACTTGTGCTTGTATAGAATAATAAGCAGAACTTTAAGTAACAACAACAACAACATTTTTGTCATAATGTCTTTATGCTATGAACAACAATTAAATATTGTTATTCATGTAACAATACATATTTTACTTTTTGTGATTTGAAGACAAACATCATAAGATAAACAATATGACTCATTAAAAGGTGCTCTTATCAACAAGACACAATTACAAAACTAAGAATATTATAAAATTCACTACTTCTATATGTTCTAGTAAAAAGTCCATCTACTCATTTCAATAACTAACGTGAAACCTGAAGAAATGTTGTAGGTTTATTGCCCTGCATATGACACCTGTAACAAACTATGTGCCCATTATAAGTATGTTCGTCCAGTTTAATGTATTCACGTATAAAACCAGATTGATGATATGATGAAGTTGTAATAATATGAGTTTTGTTACATCTTCCAAAAAACCCTTTATAAAAAGGTAACAATTATATTATGTATTAAATAATTTTTTTTTTAATTAATCATGATACTAGGCAAAGCTAGCAAGGACCGACCACGCAGTACTCATTCTGATCAAATTGGTGATGTTCCATAAAAGTACATGTCAATAATGCTCGTATCCTGGCAGGCTTATATGAAAAACCTAATGACAGTAGATAGCTCTAGCTCTGTAAATAAACCTCTACCTTTAGCGCTTATGGGGTTTGAAGTGATAGAAGCAAGCAACGTTTTTTTAGTTTCTATTGTTTAGTTTGAATTCAGACAATCGTGTTCATGTCATCATCATCATCATCATGACGATAGTGTGCAATATAGAAAAGTAATACAAAACTATTTACAATGTTTTTATGCGTTTACATTATAAGAGAAAATTAATAATAATAAATTTCCTCTTTTTGCAGGTGAGGAAAAAGGCCCAGGCTACGCGTCGCCCTTAGACGCCTTCAAAAATGGCCCCCGGGAAGAGTTACTATACGTAACCTGTGTCCAGCCGGATAACACCAAACAAGACTATTTAGCTACTGTGGATGTTGACCCTAAATCACCAACTTATTCTCAGGTCGGAGTCAATTATAGAATATTAATTATGTAAAAAAAATCTCGTCTTCTCTCTACTTTATTAGAAAGAAAGAAAGAAAATATATAAAGTTGTACTCACTCAAAGGCAAGTATATCAAATTTATCAAGTGTTAGTGCTAACAAGTACCACTGCATGAGACCAAAATGGCCACACAGTTTTGTGCGACTTCGTAAGAAGCAGCGCTGGTATTATGCTAACACCTAATGAATATCACGGACAGAGAGCCATCGTCTGGCCTTATAATAAGAGTGAGTGAGAGAGAAAGAGTACCTACATTGAATATAAAACATAACTTACTGAAACAAGACTGACTAATGAGTACAGGATGTATAAATTATGTTACATATATATATATTTATTTATTTATATTTCAAAATGAAAAATTAAATTAAGAAATATAATGTTCGTATTATGTGCAGGGACTGAACGAAACGTCGTGCCATTTTTATTTAATCTGTGCCCCGTATGTGTGAGGTTTTCATTAGTTTTACACAAAGAGCAAGTAATCGTTTTAACATAAACAAGACAGATGCTTATCTCCATTGAGAAGCGTTCAATGGAAATTATATTAATTAATAATGTTAGTTTTTGTTTGTGAGTTTTGTTTCTGTAATAATAGTAGACTGAATTTATGAATGAATGAAAATTGTGTTAAATTGGTAATTGCTCACTAACAAATTCAAAAAACAAACAATATATATGTTTCATTTTAACAAACAGTATATGGATAGGTTTTAATGTTAGCCGTTACGCATGTATTGGCTAGCTTGACCGGAGTATTACCATGGCCTCACAGAAAACTGGTTGTAAAACTTTGCTTGGATTGTATTTCAGCGAGTGAGTGAAGTTGCTGGAGGCCCAACCCCCTTCCCTACTTTAAAAAAAAAGGACACTTCCTTCCTAGGATTAATTCCTGTGTCGCGGGGGACTTTACAAACATTTAAACAATGGACGCAAATAACACCTAGACTCAGAACAAAAATTTGAGGATTACACAAAGTGTTGTCCCGTGCGGGGATCAAACCCACAAAACTCGGCCCGGCAGTGTAGTGGCGAGATGACCACTTAATCCACTACGCCATCCGTGCAGTTTAACTTCGCCACTGGCTCATCCCCTCTTTTCTCTCTTCTATTTCCCCTACCCTCAAAGGCGGACAGTGGGTAGGTGGGTAGCGGTCGTGACTTACCACCACGTGACCCGTCTGCTCGTTGCCCCCCTACACTATAGCAAAATGAGATCAATATTTGTTGACCAAATCGGTTCGCGTTACATTAACTTAATCACTACTAAGTATTTTTCTAAGTAAGGAACTGTACAGAAAGCTAAGTTTTGATCAAGCCTTAAATCAGCTCGATCAATTTTTTTTTTATTTATTTACATTCGAAAATTCATAAATTACTGTCGAATAACGATCAACTAGCGATCTCTAATAATAATGACTATAAAGAAATTGAGCTCTGTCAAGAATCTGATTTAATTTTCCACGAACAAACCGATTATCCTCGAGGGTTTCGATTCTGTGTATTTTAATTGGCTTTTAGAAAATAACAAGCTGTTTTAGTTGAGATCTATGTTAATTCATGAGAAATGTGAATATTCACGTTGAAGTTTATTTAAAATGGCAAGATATAATGCATCTCTATTTGTTATATCTATCTGACTGTTGTAACGTTCAAACTGTGTTAATGTATTAACACTTCTCATTATGCGTAAAGACGTAATCAATTGCAATTATCATAGGAAAAATGGGCCCCCATTTCTCAGCTCTGTAGCTTCATTGCAACCAGAACCCACTATTTGTTTTTACAGTGAAGCTTTTGAACTAATGTTAGATTGTAAACTAAAATGTAACACTACAAACTACATACATACATCGTCACCAACACCGATGTCCACTGCTAGACGAAGACAATGACAATAAATCAATAACAATTTTCACACAGACATTAAGAAAGTAATTACAGCTCAAAGATGTCTTCGCTGATAAGATTTCCCCAGAAAGAATAATATTCGTCCAACAGGAAAAGTACGCAATCACGCACTACTTTATTTTAGCTAATAAAACGTAACATTGTGCTATTTAGTCCGGGGATGCCGTAGCAAGGCAATAACGTACCGGTAATCCTGGAGGATTTCAGGATTCCACCAGGAAGTATTACTGTGTATTTTGCTATTGCAATAGCAAACGGAGCTAAATTAACGATCAGAATGCAATATGTTGCTGTAGAGATTTGCTGCGTGGATTACAGGATGTTATTTCTTTTAGATGGTCTAAAATTACTTTCGGTTTGGGATTGAACAAGCAACCTGATCCCTTACAAGGTTTGGGTTATAAAAGCTATTTTGAAATCTAAATTATACTACTCACTGTAAATAAATCATTTATCTCCTATTCAAGCTTCGTTATGTTATTTTAATTGTGACATCAATTTATAAGTAACGTAATTCCCTTTAAAAAAGTAGACAACTGACTTCAATGCGTCTATTTTAAAATTTAAAACTTTTATGTTTTTTTTCATGGATGAAATCGGATTATAAAGTCGAATTGAGAACTTCCTCCTTTCTTGAAGTCCGTTAAAAATACCGAGTAGGATAAGTTAACGCTATAGTCTTACACTTGTAGAGAGCATTAATGCATCACTATCAGTCCGTAGTGGAAGAAAGCAATCAACAGAATTAGAAGTATGTGCAAAATAAACAATTAGTTTAGAGAACAATGTTACTTATTTTTAAAGGAGATATTATTAAGTAGGGTAACTAAATATACAATACTCTTTTTCGATGACAGGTGATCCATCGTACCTATACTGGCAGCGTTGGAGACGAGCTCCATCACAGCGGTTGGAACGTCTGCTCCAGTTGCCATGATGACCCCACATGGAAAAGGGACCTTCTCATTCTGCCTGCTTTGAAGTCTGCGAAAGTTTTCGCTATTGACGTAGGGACTGACCCCCGAAAACCGAAAATGCATAAAGTAAGTGTAGTCAACTACTGGCAGCTGAACGTTTAAAACTTTTAGAGTTGACAGTCGAAGAAGAGAAGAAGGTAATAAACTGTAATGTCTACATTATAATAACTTTTTAATACTGTTGTGTGCAATAAACATATTGATTAAGCATAAAGCATGTGTAGTTAGGTGTACATGCTAAATTTTTTGAACGCATGAACTTAAAAATAAGTTTAATACTTATTTACATCTTATTTTTACGTCGACTACTGTATTATGAATGAAAAAACTTGAAGCTTATTAGTTATATCCATAAATCCAAACAAGTGAGTAAATTAATGCTTTTGGGAGATTGCAACGAAAAATAAAAACTGATTTAAACTTCCATTCAAAAATCAAAGAATTATATTTGTAAAATATCATAGAAAGTGACCGATCTTTTATATTTACCTTATTGTAATAGTATCTTCTCTAAATTCTATTATTATTAAAATCATTATAACAAAAAAAATGCTGAACTTGAAAAATAACTTGAGTACCTATATTATACCTACAGATCACCTAACAATCTTTGCTGCCGCTGACGCAAATTTAAATAAAAATTATCTCAGATATTTAATTTCAGATTGTCTATGATATTCTTTAAAATGTAGTCGATACGTGTACTTTAGTCCTTTTTTATATCAACATAACTTATTAAAACTTAATTATTTACTTCTGACCAGTGAATTAATTTCTTATCGATTACCACTAAGGTAGTTAGTACAATGATCACAAAGACGAAGAGTCTAAACGATGCAAGTGTGTGCAAACAAGACTTTCGCAAAGATCTAAGAGTTTAAGGAAGAAGTCGATTTAGTTCAGTGTAAAGTTCAAACAGATTGTCTTGTCTTTACATTTAGAAAATTCTCTGTAAATTCATATTATTCACTCATCTAATGTATTGTTTTTTTTTGCGCGACTAGGCAAAAAAGAGGGATATGTTTTTCGAGTATATATGTACGTATGAATGTAGGAAATTTTTTGCCACGCCCTAGAACCTAAAAGATTGGACGGATTTTGAATCATCTTAATAGTGGAGTGACACGTGAATAAATAGATTTCGAAATGACTCTAACAAAAAAAAAAGTTAATAATATCTTCAGATTTTGTATACTTTTTAACAATTTCTTTTTAAGTATGAATAAATAACAGAAGTCAAACTCCTCGAGTGATTTGGCACACGTACACCTTATATACACCAAAGTAAAAGTTTTTAACAAAATCAATAGCGTGGGCATCTTTTGACTAGACTGTTAAACACATTTCAAACACTGACCCATTAGGTAAAAAAGGTTTGCGCTCTGATTAACATCGAATATAGTGCAGTAGCACATTGTTTCAATAGACGCCCTTTAACTTTAGACAAGTACTACTTCATTCCAATAATTATATGTTTTCACTTTTGACTAGATTCTTTAGACGATATTTTTTACACGAAGGATTAGAATTGCATACTAGAAGTGTTACGGGTTACTGGTAATTTAGCGAGTATATAAAGTTTTGAGAGTTTATTCTTTAAATCGTCATAGTATGAAGTTCATAACCAATTTGAAGCCAAGCTGCTGAGTAATCACCTTAGTCCTTGTAAAATTCTAAGGACCATTATCAGTACACGTCATCGTGGAGTTTTCCTTCTACATGACATTAAAACCAATTATTTAGGAACATAAGTTCTAAAAATCTAAAGACTTCCTTGTTTAAATTCTTGGTTAATTTATGTAGAAAAAACATTCTCAGCATTCTCAGTATTATTGCTCGATCGTAATTTAAAGTCTGAGCTGGAAGCGCTTATCTCCGTTTTTTAGATTGTTTTGTTAGATTTATGGTTCAATTTTACGATCGACTTGGCAAGCTAGAGTTTGCGTCAAGATTGAAGAGTAAACAATTTGTTTTGATCCTTAGGAATGCAGTTGCGGTTTTATAAACTTCGGATGCTGGTACGTGCCCATACAGTATGGCTAGGGAATAGTCGTAAACTGAATTTTACGTCAACAGATCTGATAAACTTTTTTAATTCTTTGTTTTTTTTTTATGTTTTGTACTTTCTGTTAGCAATTACCACTAGTAACTTATAAAATAAAAGAGTTTGATGTACCGAGTACCTCTATGTCCTCCTATAAAGGCGCAGGTTTGATGCTTATGGTAGACTCCGTCCGTGCATTGCTATGGCAAATTGTTGTTTACGAATCGAATACTCACAATGTCACAACTTACCATCTTGTACATTTTTACAATTTCAGTTCTCGTTTATTAAAGTAATTGAATGTATGATTATATTTTCATATTGAAAGAGACTAGAAAAAGATTATGTTCATAAAAATATAAATAAAATAGCGATTGAGAAAATACGACCTAGTTTCGGAAAATATGAAGTACACAATTTTATTAGCAATTTAGAGTCGAGTCGAGATTTCATCGAGACTTAACATCGTAAATTGCATATAACATAAATACCAATGCTTCAAAGGGATTCTTGATACCAACAACTACTTATAACATACTCAGTTACTTTTAGTAATAGCAACTCAGTATAAATTTGCTTTGATGTCGATTTGTGTATGAAGTTGCTGTGCCGTTACGGCTATATAATTAATACTAGCCGTTCTCCAATGAGTGCATCGCGATCTTTTATTCGTCATTAAATATTCTGTCCAATACTAAAATAATATATGTATTTATCGAACAAAAAAACTTTTCCACTTACTAATATAGCAAGATTATACAGCAAATTTTATTATAAACAGTATAAGATGATAAGATTGGGAAGATTATTTTCAAATTTCAGTAAAACCAATATTAAGTAGATCCAGTTTAATTAAAAAAGTGTTTTTAAAATCGGTGCACAAAATAAAAAGATATCGCATAACAAACTAACCAAAAAATATAGTTAAAATTGAGAACTTCTTCCTTTTTACGATTGTTTAAAAAGTATTTAAAACCCTGATGCATTAGTTTAGTACCTATAGAAGAAAAATAATGAATTAATATTATTATTATTCTCTTTATTAAACTTAAAATATATACCGATAACATTAAAAAAAGAAACAGAAAATATATTTAAAAGTGTAAAAAATAGTGTGACACCTGTAAGAGCAGTAGGGCTAAAGAGACAGGAACCTAATCACAATAAGTGTTAAGGCCCGATAAAAACGTCCACGTAGATCTTTGCTCTCCCATATCTCCCTACGATCTGTAGTATTGAGTAGGGCAGGTTTGCGCCAGTTCTCTTCCCTTGACCAAGCGGAGTGAGTCCGTTATCAACTGCCACCACATCCCGATGCATCTCCACGTTAACAAAGAGAAAATAATCTGCATACCTCGCGATTATGGAGTGTCCTGATATTTAAAAAGCACAACCCGCATATTTACGCGGGATATACAATCTCATTACCGATAAACGTGGATAGTGCACTCGTTACGCGGTTAGCAGTGTACGAACTCTACTATCCAAGGCATCCAATTCCATCGGAGATCATCTAAGAGTAGTTTAGGACTGGTATGACCCAAATATAGGCTAGCACCTTATTACCGCCTGATAAAAGACTTTTTAATACTTTTTTCAGGCGGCCAAAGAATCGTCCCTGTAGCGATTTCTTCATAGTCAATTCATTTATACCTAAGGCCTGTGATATACTTATATACTTGTATTTCATTTGCGTAAAGACGTCTCTAAGGTGTGTAAAATCTGAAAGTTCAAGTCCTTCAGATTCCACATTCTTGCCTTTCTTTCATCTCTTTTTACTTTTTCCGCACCAAACTCCATATTTACTATAGGTTTCAGTTACCTCTAGTAATTTAATTAAATGGAAATTGATGCAAGCAAGCAGTTTCAAATCATCCATGAAAATGAAGTGTTAAATAACCTGACCCCCCCTCAGCAAACGATAGCCCTGAGCTCTCCAAAGGGACTCAAACATAAAAAATATAAAAAAAAATATATTAAAAAAATATACCTCACCTGATCTTTATATACTCACTGTAACCTTGAGATTGTCGACATCATGGATAGCAAAGAACCGTTCTCCATTGCTACCGTATAATAAATTTACATATACTATATTAAAACAGTTTTAAATCTAAATTAGTCAGTCAAACGTGCAATAAGTTCGAAGCGATAGAAGTACAAGCGAAAGAGTAGGTAGTAAAACAATTCGAAACACAAGATTCTATATTTAAAAATACTAACTTTATTAACAGATCAGTCCCTAAAAGCTTCATGGCTCACAGTAATTTAGAAAACTACTTCCTCCAACATCACAAAACTTTCAGTCTTAATCTATCATCGCCTAGCTGTGGTCATTAATGCCAAATAACTCATAGTTTGACGGAGAAAGTTTTGCACACGAAGTCCAAAATTTGTCGTCAAACTTATAACATTCTAAGTGCTAGACAGTTTAAGAACTCGTTAAAATGTATTGGCTATAAGATTTTTCGTTGTCCTTTTTAAACATTATTAGCCCAATCATTCTGCCTAAAATATTATTTTTAATTCCATGTATTGTAATTTCCACAGAAGCTATATACCGTTCTATAAGATGATTGTTTGTTTACAACCTTAAGCAATAGTATCCTTATATTTGCTTTTAAAATTAAAGTTAAAAAGGTTGGGTTTACATAAAAGCAAAAGGTGTTGAGCCAAAAAAGTTTACCCCGACACCGAAAGCCAACTTAAATCTAAATCCCTTACTATCGGGTAAACTGTTAAAGACCCCATTCTCTCACCTCTCTTACGTAGAGGGTTTATAGCGAAAATCTCATTACCAGGTAATCGACAGCTCCGAGATTAGGTCATTCAACTGCAGTTTCCCGCACACGACGCACTGCCTGGCAACCGGTGAAATCATGATTTCGACGATGGGGGATAAAGATGAAAATGGAAAAGGGGATTTTCTGCTCATTGATTCGAAAACTTTCAAAGTTACAGGTGATTGTAGAATTAGATGAAAAGAATACAAAAAAAGAAAACGTGACTTATTTTTTATTTATTTATTTTTTTTTCACTTTTAGGAACGTGGACTAAGGGTAAAAATATAGCTAAATTTGGCTACGATTTCTGGTACCAACCATACCATGATGTAATGTTCTCTACAGAGTGGGGCACACCTAAAAGATTCAAGACGTGAGTATTTCGCTGATAAATACGAAAACTTCTATGTATTCAACTCGGTGGAACGAAGAGTTCAAACCAGTGTGTCAAGCCACTTACTTACGAAAATAACTTGGCTTCTACGTTTCAAAGATTAAGTATGTGTATATTATTAACTGATAAATTCTGAAATAAATAAGCTAAAATTTAAATATGATTTTTTACTCATTTAAATTATTATATGATAATTAACTTATAAAAAGTATATGAACGTTTTTACTGCACCTATAATGGTAAATTGTAATGTGCTTAATTTTTTATAGCTTAATTTTCATTCTTGGACCTTAGAGCTTTACTGTTGTTTTTGAAATTTAATCGGGACTAATTAATTAGGTTCAATCAAAACCACAAAAAAATAAAAAAAAGATTAATATTAGTATTAGTGTCGATTCACAAATTACGAAGTTATTGGATATCATATCTTCTTAATTCCTTAATTTTCCGTTAAGATTTGGAATATTTTATCTTAATTTTCAATGGGATGGTAGTCATAGATCGACTTTGAGGATCCCTTCAATTAAAAAACTTTTTTTTAAATCTGTTCATAAATCGCAAAGATTTTGAGTAACTTATACACAAAAATAATTATGAATATAGCATCTCAACTCTCGTGACACTGAACTTTTACTCAAATTTGTTTTACTTAATGATATTTAACCTACAGAGGATTCCAAGCCGAAGACGTATATGACAAATCTCTCTACGGTACATCGTTGAACATTTTTAAGTGGTCAACACACGAGTTACAGCAAGTCATAGATTTGGGCCACGAAGGCTGTGCACCTCTAGAGGTCAGATTTCTTCATGATCCCAAATCTGCGCAGGGATTTGTCGGGTGTGCGGTATACACCAACGTTTACAGGTAGGGGATTTGTAAGGATTTTAGTTACGACAACCTTGTTAAACTTTAAACACAGGCTCCGTAGCTTGCGTTGTGCGTTATATACATATATTTATATTTATTTTATGTCTGTCCTTACCTGCACTGCAGAAATATGTTTATCAGCAAAACTTTTATTTCAATAAAATAAGATGTTAGGGTTTGTTATCTTTCAAAATAAAGTAACCAAATGCAGTCTTCAGGATAACGAATTAAAAAGAATGAAAAATGAGAGGAACTACTGCTAAGAGGAATGCTAACTAAAAGCTTGAATTAATTTCATTCAGATTCTACAAAACATCGGACGGAACATGGAAAGCTGATAAAGTAATCGACATACCAGCAAAAAAAGTTTCCAAAGATGGCGTTGTGTCCGAGATTAACGGTAAATTTTCTATTCTGAGTCAATTACTTGTTTTTGAAAAAGTAAAAAAAATACGTGGGAATATTACAGGTCCTTAACCTTTTTGTCGTAGGTTTAATGAGCGACATAATTATTTCTTTGGACGACAAGTATCTTTATGTATCATGCTGGATGTTCGGAGAAGTCAGACAATATGATATTAGTAATCCTGAAAACCCAAAACTAATTGAACGCGTCCAACTAGGTGGCGTAATCGCCTCGGATCCGGATATTAAAGTTATACAGGACAAAGAATTGAAGGTGAGAAATTCTCGTTTTCCAATATGAACTGCAATAGTGAGAATTAACGTCTCATGACTTTACACAATTACGTTTTAGCTGCGTCATTCTTTTCATTTGGACTCTGATGTTTGATAAATTAGTTTTAACTCCTTCACCATTTGTGTAATTTTTCAGTGTTTTCTATTTTTAATAGAGATTCTATCCATTACAAAGGCATATTTTTTTTTGTATGCGATAGGGGGCAAACGAGCAGACGGGTCACCTGATGGTAAGTGACTACCGCCGCCCATGAACACTCGCAACTTAAGAGTCAAAAGTGCGTTGCCGTCCTTTTAGGTAGGAGTACGCTCTTTTCTTGAAGGTTTGAAGGTCGTATCGGTTAGGAAATACGGCAGGCGACAATTTGTTCCCTAAGCTGATTGTGCGAAGCAAAAAGCTTCTGGAGAAGCGCACAGTGGTGGAGTGCCAATCGTCCAGGTGATGGGGATAGATATTTTGTCACGTAGGACGATGGCGGAAACCAGCAGCCGGTATAAGTCCGAACAATTCCTCTGAACACTCCCCATGATACAAGCGATAGAGGATGCAGAGTGAAGTTACATCTCTACGCAACGCCAAGGTGTCAAGTTGATCAGAAATATCTTGGCAGTCGATGATGCGATTCGCTCTCCGTTGAATTATGCTACAGTCAATACACAAATATAAATTATGCTATAATTTCATTTTTGTATTGACTGTAGCATTTTTGAATTTAATTGATTTTTCATGAAATATTAATAATATGAGCAACATTAATTATTATTAGTCTAATGAGTAACAAAACTATATTATTGTTTCCTTTTTATTATCTATATCGAAGAGTATGAGAAGAACTATATGTATGTATCATACCATCAAACTAATAATTCCTACTTTAATATAATCCTTAACATAATTTAATCTTGATACGCTTTTCACTTAAGGGTTATATGATTGTATTGGAGGGTTTATTACAAGCAAACTTTTATCGGATACAGGATACATAAGACTGATTACGTCATATTGTACATCCGTTACATGGAAAGTTTTTTTTTTTTTTTTCATTTTTTCATAGATAATATGTAACTACAGATCTTAATTTACTTTTACTTATCTTTGTGTAATAGGCAAAGCCAAGACCTATCACAGTCAAAGGAAAAACTTTGCAAGGAGGAGCTCAGATGTTGCAATTATCCTTAGATGGAAAACGTCTCTACGTATCGTCATCTCTGTTCTCTCCTTGGGACAAACAGTTCTATCCAAAGATGGCAAAAGAGGTAAAACTTTTATTAATACAAATACCAACATACTCTTATTCTAAGTGGTTTTATACTAGTTGTGATAACAATTTAAGTTTAGAACACTCAAGTATCTTTTTAGCTGACTGCATAGGGATAGTTATGTTTTTCTAGTTTATGTACATATGTAAGTTTGTTTGATACGCCCAAGCCTAAGCCTCGCATGATTTCGACATGCGAGGATTTATTCAAGTGCCTTTGCACATAATACTGTCGGGTTTTTAAATTTTTTAATGGTTTGTTTTACCTAATAGTAAAAAATGTTTGGTTAGTAAAGGTTTGTTATTCTAGCTGTAACTATGAACATATAATTGCTCTTAAATGGTAAGCTAGCATCAGTAACCGCTGGAGGGTCAAATGTATTTAGCATATGTGCTCGTTTGACAATTAAGAATCTGGCCAAGCTATCTTTTACACAGTTTATATATGTATGTTTTCTTATATCTCCTCTATTTTAAACACAACAAATACTAGCACCTCTCTTGCTCATATGCCTTAATGCTTTTTCACTACATCTTTGCATTATAATGTCAATAATAATGTCTCCTACGTTCAGTAGGTATGTGTCCAAATCCTTAATTTTTCTATTTGATCTTCCTGAACTTTTTTATTATTGTTTTATAGGTCCGTCTTGCCACTTAACTTTGCACTAATATGATTTATCTTTGCTCTAAATACAAAATATTTTAAATATACGTTCACTTAAAAATGCGGGCAACTTTATTAAATATCACACAGCCAGGCTATGTGAAGGCTGTAGACAAAGTATTTTATTGGGTTACGTCCACTTTCGCCCAACCCAGACCGCAATAAACGACCTTTATATCTTATATCAAAACCTTCGACCCTTATCTTATTTATAACTTCGCTGCTTATATAGTATTAGATGAAGTTGTTGTTTTTATATTGTAAATTTTGTGAAGCCTACGTCACCTGGGGAATGTTAAATAATTTATGAACCTCGAAGCGCATTTTGTTATATAAATAACTGACAGGGATTGTAATATTAAAACAAGTACTGGAACTTACTTTTTACGTTAATATTTCATGATATTTTTTTTTTTGAGAGATTTAATTCTAGCTCCAACAGTGATGGTTTTTACTGACAAATATAGTTAATAAAGTAATAATTACCTAATAACTTACCTAATCTTATACTGTATATTCCTATTTCTCTATACGAATTTAATTTGTTTCACATCAAATTGGAGACTTGATTTACAGTGCTCAATACAAATGAACAAGTAAAAATAGTATAATATATGAAACTCGCTTGCATTAATTATTAATTTCCTTTCTTTTTTTTTTGTTGACTTTATCTCTAAGTTATACTTACTCTGTGTCTCCCTCATTATTAAGACTATTCAAATGACACCTCATATGTCTCAATTCATCAAGTTGTATTAGTTTTAGGCCGTGACAAAAGAACATCATTCATGCATACAAACACACAAACATAAACTCGAAAAACATAATCCACCTTCTAGCACAGTTGCAAAGATGTACCTGATTAATTATATTTGAATTGTATACACATTTCTACATATCGAGTATTTACAAAAACATTTTCTATTGTAGGGCGGGTGGATTGTGAAGTTCGACGTGGACACTGTGAATGGAGGCATGAAGTTGGATCCGGACTTCCTCGTCGACTTCGGGCAGGAACCGGATGGACCAGTGCTGCCACATGAAATGAGGTACGAACTTTTAAAGCTACTAAAGATATGTGATATTGTTTGATCGGGTTAATATTTGATTTTTTTTTTTTTGTACAGATAGTACAGATTTCAATAAAGTAAGTATAAACCTCCTAAATTAAAAAAAAAAAAATTCAGTAAACAAAAAAAACCTACATGGATTATTATTAATTTAATGAAGTACAAGGTTCAAGGTAATCTTAGATACTAACACTATGTGCCACAAAACAGTAGATTGTCTGTAAAAATGGTGTAGAATCATTAAATTAAGTATTTCTTTACTAAAGACTAATTATTTAAGTTGCTTTTTTTTACCCAAATGCGCAAGAAAGAGAGTTAAGTTTTGCCATACACCCGTATGTATGTTTGACGTTTCTTCGTCATGTGTTTATGTGTATATTTTGACATGTGACATTTGAATCGTGTTAATAATAGAGTGATATGGGGTATAACATTTAAAGATGACATCGGGGTAAAATAAATATACAAAGTTAATAACCAAATATTTTTTGGAATGCATTCAGATTTTATATCTTGGTAAATATTTTTTTCTTGTTGTAAACTCAAATCTATATATAAATATGTATATATGTATAAATAAATTTATATATATCATATCTATAATGTCAGAACTTACCCACTTCTCCTAAATACTGCATTTATTTCTAAGAAATGTGCCTAAGTTTTCATCAACATAACATTTTCTATTCACTTGAATACATACAACTTTAGTATGTTATAAAATGTTTTAGAGTTATTACTACCACAAATATACTAATATAACGATGTTTATATTTTATAGATATCCCGGCGGAGACTGTACTTCCGATATCTGGTTGGCGGACGGCTGAAAATATAGGTATTAATAATATTATCGCTTAGGACAATGTGCCAATATTTTTGTATCCATGTTAATATTAGCAATATTTCATATATATTATTATGCCTGCTAAGTTTTCTTATAGTACATATACCATGGCATAATTCTGTTTGAGTACACAAAATTTTAATATAAAATTTGAATATGTATTTTGTATGAAAGGAATGTAATGCTTTATAGACATTAAATAGTTAAATCTAAATGTTGTTTGATTTCCTTACAAAGAAATTTTTGATTTAGTTTTATCGTGAAAACATTTTATTTTTCTTGTAATCTGTATTTGTTTTAACAAAACCCTATATCAATAATATTAAATTATTATATTTTTCAACAATACTTTGAACAGATTTAAGTTGAATTATTATATAATGTCAAATGTGGGCGTTAAAGGGATTTGCTTCTACTTTGGTAAAGTGGTATACCGAACTCGGACCTATTGCAGACATCACAGAGATCATGCCAATTACCTCCGAAATACAAAGGTTTGCGCGTTCGCCGCTAAAAAGATGCCATTGGTCGTATCACCTCAATTTGAGAGCACTTCCCTAACTGCATCAGCCAGTATCGGAATCCTTGGCGTCGATATATCAAGCGAAGTCCAGTTTCGCGGTCACTTAGAGGGTAAGGCCATATTAGCCTCGAAGAAGCTTGGTGTGCTAAACAGATCGAGACGGTATTTTACTCCGGCCCATCGCCTGCAACTTTATAAGGCGCAGGTTCGGCCGCACATGGAATACTGTTCTCATCTCTATGCAAGTGCACCCCAGTACCAGCTTCTCCCTCTTGACCGCATTCAACGGAGAGCGACTCGCATCATCGGCTGCCAAGATATTTCTGATCGACTTGACACCTTGGCGTTGCGTAGAGATGTAGGTTCACTCTGCATCCTCTATCGCTTGTATCATGGGGACTGTTCAGAGGAATTGTTCGGACTTATACCGGCTGCTGGTTTCCGCCATCGTCCTACGCGACAAAATATCCATCCCCATCACCTGGACGATTGGCACTCCACCACTGTGCGCTTCTCCAGAAGCTTTTTGCCTCGCACAACCAGCTTATGGAGCAAATTGTCGCCTGCCGTATTTCCGAACCGATACGACCTTCAAACCTTCAAGAAAAGAGCGAACTCCTACCTAAAATGCCGGCAACGCACTTGTGACTCTTGAGTTACGGGTGACCGTGGGCGGCGGTAGTCACTTACCATCAGGTGACCCGTCTGCTCGTTTGCCCCATATCGCTTAAAAAAAAGACTCCAGAGGGCGCAATCCCCTAAGCAGGTGAGTTTTATAACGAAAACAATATTCATTCTATATTTATTATTTCCTCTGGGTTGTTCTATATTTATTATTTCCACTGGGTTGTTCTATATTTATTATTTCCTATGGATGTGCAAACATCAGTTAGCATTTAATTATGATAAATTTTGTATACACAAGAGACACGTCGTGTTTAAGTACATTAACAACTTTCCAATGTAGTTATGCAGGAATTCCTGTTTCGTGTTTGGGTTGTACCAAATGTTGTTCAAATTATGTTCATATTCTAGATCATTTGTAACAAATTCTGAGTACAAGTAACTTACTTAGAACATGTTATATAATTTTCGTATATTTAAATATGTTAGTTACACTTATAAAATAACAACCGAAACTTAATAATAACCTAACAAAATGTATAACGTATATGGATACCAAACAAAAAATATTTTTGACAAAAATCAAAAATATGTGGGTATGTGGGTTTCAAAAAGTACTTAAAATTAAAATTTAAGCAGCACGTACAACTCACTAATATATTAAATAAATCAGCTGCTACACGACCTGACTTACTAATGAATAGTATTGTCACACCATGTCTACCCAGTAACTAAATTGACCAGTATAAGTCTTCTTTTTCTTACTGTATACCTTTTGCGGATAAGCGTTAGGCTCTCCAGGCGGTAAGAAGTTATTTTAAGACATTTATTTCATCATGACATTCGTGCGTAATCACCAAGTTGTTCTCCTATTGAGCAAAGTGAATTTTCTGTTGTATTTTTAAAAAAATCGCCTAATACAGTTTAAATTTAATATAAAATCACAGCATTTTTAAAATGCCATACAACCACAAAAGACCGTATTATTTTCTGTATAAACGTTCACATAAATAAATTAGTACAATAGCTCCTAAACTATTTTCGAGGCTGTTTCAGGAAAATAAAGTACGTTATTTATTTTATAGAGAAGCAGTAAAAAGAAGTGTGGTATATTAGTTTACATACTGTGCTCTGAACGATTCTATATGAAATTTATTTCAAGCCTTGTAAACGCTGACCTGATTGTGGTGCAATGTGTATAAGCTTGAAGGCATATTGGAAATAGCGGGTATAAACTCTGGAGCCATATTTATGTTAAGCGATAATTAGATACGATAAGAGTTTGTCGTGATCATACATAACCGCTATTGTAATAGTATTTTAATTTTACAGCTGGTCTTTCATACACTTGCATAAGTTACACCACGACTTAATAATAAAAAGAAAAAATAAACCGATGAAATATATACAATCGCAGTAATTTCGGGTTATTTCCTGTTATTTACTGTCTATCTCTGCAGATCTTCATCAGATCCTACAACAGTATATAATCATAATCTTAGGCATTTAAATATTAAAAACTCCATTCAAATTGGATCGGCAACTGTTGAGAAAATAGCGGATATCCAATTGGTCGAACCTACCTACCTCCTTAATTTGAAGTTGGTCAAAAATTCTGTTCCGATTAGTTAATCTAATCTCAAACAAACGTACAAACAGGTTGTCAGACAGTCAAACAGATAAAAAAAATGTGAACTTATATGTATTTTGGTATAAGAAACATCTAAATAATGTAGCCTTTAGTAAAAATCTGTTATCAAGGAACAGGTTCAGGCAAAATAAGCGACGCAGCAGCCATGTGTCATCACTTTTGTCCACTTCATAACTAGACATCTATTTACCATATTCGGTATACTAATTAAAACCCATTGGATTAGATATAGCTCTAAATTTCACAAATACAGCTCAAACGACTATTGTGATATTCAAGTATTAATTTTATCATTAATATGACTGATCAAAAACCTAACAAACTTCTAAAAGAAAATTGAAACCCAGAAGTCATCCAGCTTGGTACTATGCAGCGGGAAAGAAAACAGAGAAATATTAATTTTTAAATATTTTCTAAGCAAACGGCGTCATTCATGGTTATAAAAGCAACTATTTTTTTATAACAGCAGCAAAAGTATCATGAGGAGAGGTCCCTTATATCGCTTTGTATACAAGTTTATTTATAAAACTTATACAATAGTAGTAGTACTTTAATGCAGTCAGGTTTTATAATGAACTTTTTTCACATTTCTGTTTTAGATGGCATTTTGGCATTACACACTATCTTCGATTTTATTTATTTGTATGTATAACGATGTTTAGATTATAGTTTCATTTAAGGGCCTTGTTTTTTTTTTAATATTCATATCCTTTTTTAATTTTTAAAGTATTTTCTAAGGATTATTACCATTGAGTTTTGCAAACTAAGTTTTATTTATGAAAACAATACAAAAATACATTGTTTCCCATTTAACACACTCACTTACCATAACTAAAATTTAAAAAGTAAATAATTATATTTTTATTTGAAAAAAAAAATATAAGTTGCACCTGCAAGGTTATGGTACACTGTTATTATTATAATACTTTTTTTTTAGTTAATTCTAAAGAAATTCATTAGAAAAAACTAGAAAGTACTCAATTTTAGCAAAGTTTTCAAATGTCAGTTACATTTTCATCAATCACCTTCGTAATTACACTTTCTATTGCTAAAAATAAACCATTACAAAGGTTTATAGTCCTTTGTAGGTCCAAATCCTAATCTTCACACGGCCCAATCTATGGAAATTGTGCAAAATAGAGATTGCTTTCACGATAATGAAGGAGATTAAAAGGGTCTTAGAATGTCCAGAAACCGTTCAGTATAGTCGTAACCGTTACTAGTACACATTGGCACAGAAAAAAATTGTTCTTGTTATACTGCAAATTATTTAGTATTACTAATGTAATATATATAATATAAATGTAAATATACACATATATCTAGTCTGTTTCAATTGCAGGCATAAAAGCGGACGATGACCCCTTGTATTATGTTTGCGATGACGACAACTGAAAACGGTTTTAGTCCGTAGTTTCTACATTTATCAATCATTAGCTTCAATTCTCAAAATTGACTGCACGGATGGCGTAGCGGTTTAAGTGGTCACCTCACTACTACGCTGCCGCGCCGAGTGTTGTGGGTTCGATCCCCGCACGGGACAACACTTTGTGTAATCTTCAAATTGTTGTTCTGAGTCTGGGTGTTCTTTGTGTCCGTTTCTTAAATGTTTGTAAAGTCCCCCGCGACACAGGAATTAATCCTAGTGCGGGAGTTGTCTTTTTACAAAAAAAAAAAAAAAAAAAAAAAAAAATGGTGTGGATTCTACGGCGCACTTCACTAAATAAAAATTTCTTTAAAATTATTTTATTTTGATTAAGATATTTCGAATCTGCTATTCTGCTGTTACATCGAACTTGACAAGTCCGACTGTCAAACTAAATCAGATTTAAACTTGCGTTTTCAGTACACTGAAAGTTGTTTCGCATTACTAGGTACATACATTAATGTCGCTCAATAATAATATTTACATGGGCATATTGTTAAAAAAAATAAGAAACTTTTTTTTGGAAAACAAATATTAAAATAACAGATTGTAGATTTTACAATAGGATAGGGCACGCCACAATTGCGGCGATAAGGCCTATCATGGATGATTGGCTAGAGAGGCGACATGGCAGCCTCTCCTACCGGTTGACGCAGATACTCACCGGACACGGCTGCTTCGGTAAGTATCTGTGTCGTATAGGCCGAGAGCCAACGTCTGCATGCCATCACTGTAGAGGCCGTCGCCAGGACACTGCACAACACACACTTGTGGAGTGCACAGCGTGGGCGCACCAGCGCCAAAACCTCGTGACGGCTTTAGGTGTGGGAAGCCTCTCCCTGGAGACCATGGTTCTGTCCATGTTCCAAAGCGAGAGCGAGTGGGATTCCGCCTCCTCATTCTGCGAGGAAGTCATGTTCCTCCATGAGTGCTAGCCTGGGGGTAACGGGTAGGGCTGCCCGTACCCTAGCAGAAGCAGGCCTGAGTCGGTGGCGTGACGTGTTCCACGCACGCCTCTCAA
The DNA here is from genome assembly GCA_947561695.1 of Tyria jacobaeae. Classification (NCBI taxonomy): domain Eukaryota; kingdom Metazoa; phylum Arthropoda; class Insecta; order Lepidoptera; family Erebidae; genus Tyria; species Tyria jacobaeae. The sequence continues at coordinate 8,515,217 of OX387222.1, read as the reverse complement.
ACTGAAGGGGGGTTAGGCCCCCCATATTCCCATGTTGTGGCCGCCCAGGAAAAGAGGCGGCCAAGGTGTGCAGGGGTTCCTGGAAGCATCCCTTCTTGGGTATACCCAGGTCCCCTGCAATAGACCCACTTATGACGGAACGCCGTGTGGTTTTAGTCGGTTCGAGTCCGACATACCACTTCACCGTCAGCTCCGGTGAGGTGAAGACCCGTGGGGGTTACCACACGTAAAAAAAAAAAAGATTTTACAATAGGCTAGATGACTGTCAAGTCAAATCACCATCTTTTGAATAAATGTCAACATGGTACGTTTGGTACATTTTTGTATGAAATACATCGTCACGGGTGTGTATGGTCAAATCGTTCCCTTTTAATGTTAATTTCAAGAATAAAAAAATAATTCAAAACTGAACGACAAGTGTAAACCATTTTAGTAACCTTATATCCTGACTTAGTGAAATAATTTAATTCAAACATAGTCGTCTACCAAATTGACCTGGCTGAGGACCTGGTATTGTGAAACACACTGGGAGAGGTTTAAGTGAAGCAGTGGACTGCAGTAGGCATAGCAGGTATTTTTTTGTTTTTACATATACACACATCTACATACACTTCGATATTGAATGTAATGTATAAGCTCGGTATAAAAAAATTAGCTCAAATTCGAGAGGTTTTCTAGTAACCATCAAATAGTTCCACTATCCACCTCCTGGTTGCCACTTGTTAAATTCGACTTCAAAGATAAAAATCTTCCATTCCATTTTTGCAGTTAGTTTGTAAACCTTAGTTACTTACAGTGTGTTAATAACATAGTTATAAACGAATTATCTTTCAAAATTATACTGAATATTAATAATAAAGAATATGAAAATTCACGATGGCTTTCACATTTAGTTAAAGCAATTAAAATATATTAAATATAAAGTTACTAGGTAATAGTAATAAAACCTATTGAGCAAGACGACCAAAATTCACATTTTGGAGGGTCATAATCGCCCCTCATATTTTAGAGAGGTGCCTGAAGAACACGTCGCGATTCGAGTATGCGTCTAAGTATACCTAGAACCTAAAGTAAATAATAAGAGCTTATTTTGAATAATCAATTTTTTTTTCTTTTTAATCAGTTATTTAGATAGAGAAAATAGCATATGTTCGATAGGCAGTTGTCAAGTCAAATTCAAAATTTACTTATAGAGCTAATATTTCTTAAGGGCTGACTTGAATAAAACTATAGATATGCAATATCAAAGACGTTTGTGGCATATCAGGATTGTTGCGAAAATGTAAATTTTTAAATCTTTGAAATTAGAAAATTAATAAATTTTAAGGTATTAAACGACGATACATAACACTCCTAAAATTTGATCACATTTTTTTTTAAACATCCGGTGTATAAAGGTAGGACGGCCCATTTACAACAATATCAAAACTTATGACTCTCTTCACACTTATTATAATGAATGAAATAAAATATATGTATATGTAGAATAAATGTGGATATATAAATAAGGCTAGTACTAGTACTGAGTGTTTATTATTAAAAGCGCTTTCAAACGCTTGCATAAGTATTAATTACTGCGCAATTTAATAAACCATTGTGAAGAAACTGTTGTCTGTGTTTGATTTAAAATAGAATGGCTAACAACTGAGGATGGCAAGTCTTACCTTTAATACTTTATGCAGTAGTTATAAGTAACGTCACCGGAGTTAACAGGGGAGGGACATTTTGGCATCGAACGGACTAAAACAACACAGTGTTCGTTTCAAATGAGTATGTTGCAGGGGTATAGTCTAAGATAAAAGCTATAGATAGATATTTTTATTCGATGATATCTTCTTTATACTGTACTTATTGAATAACTAGAGCAGATCTACCAAAATATTTTTATAATTGCTTACGCGCCAAATAACGATATCCTTTTTAAAGTTGTCTGTGATAAGTATAAATGACTTTTAAGAAAGTAAATACTCGCCGCCGAAGCCCTTTCCAGTTCCTTCGATCAATACGTTAAATCGTAAAATCCTGCAAGTAAAAAACTTATTCAAATTTCCCTTGTATCCCATAATGAAATCTGAATGAAAATGGATTTGGTTCAATCCACAATCCACAACAACATCGATATTAACTCACTAATAGTTGTGATGAATAATCCATTTTTTTTTCTCTTTAATCAAAAAAGAAAAAAAAAAGGATTATTCAAAATAAGCTTTGAAAACTACTCTATGCCTACTTAGTGATAATTACATCTTAATTTCTATAAATTTCAGGTACTTAGAACATGTTTATCCGACAAGCCACTCCTTAAGGTATTTGCAACGGAGCGTGTCACTCAAGCGTAGTCCCGCGCGGTGAATTTATTGCAGACTTTGGTAGCTGATTCAATTTCTTGGAGAAGTAAGCAGTTACAAATAAATAAAAACTCAAAGTAATAGAACAATAAAATAAAAAGGAAACTAAATTTTAAGGATAAACTAGCTTATGGGAAAATGGAAATTGATTGCATGAGTCTGTAGTGACACAATGCAGCAAGTTAATTGGCATATGGTTTTCACTCTTTCAGTTTTGGCTCAGATTGCAACATGAAAATGATGGTCTTAAGTAATCTTTGTCCTCACCGACACTGTAAAAGAATAGCTACTCTTTTATTGGTAGAAGTAAGAGGACATGATTACCACGACCAATTTCCTTACTTTTAAGTATAGTTGTTGTTAGTCGTAGCGCTTAGAACGCTAGTATACCAAGGTTATGGTTCAGAAGATGTAAATAATCACTTCGGGAAGGTCGACAGTCCGACGTTCCTACCTACCGAGTACTATTACAATTTGAAACATTTTTTTAATCCAGTTTAAAATTAAACCAATTCATAGTGATATAGTTTTTCTCACAATTTTAAATAGATGATTTAAAATTAACCCTACGCAAAACCCTTAAAACGATGCTAGCCATAATGTGTTAATCAGTTGCATTGTTGTCGTCATTGTATTTATTATCATTTACCTCAGGTATATATAATATTGTAATGTTAAATAGGAAATGACAAATATGCTCGGCGATGCTTCTGTTTAATTCCTGTACTCATGAAATCTTAGTAACGCTAAATGATGTAGCTGTAAGTACTAGGTCAAGTATAAGGTCTCACTTACGACTTAAATTTGTTTTTTATTTTCTTGAATAGAAAATAATACATTTTTACTATCATAGTAACGTAGTTAAGCTTAGTGCTTCCCATCACAAACAAGAAATATCTAATAGGTTCTTAGTTCAGCCTCCTCAAAGTACTTTGTATTTACTTAAATACTGTAAGGAGCTTGCAAATGCAAACGTTTATTAAATTACCAGCTATTTGTTGAAATATCTCGTAGAAAATAAGCCCTTTAAACTTTTTAATTCTGCTGTTTCTAAACTACATGGATGGCGCAGATGTTTAAGTGGTCACCTGTCGTCTACGCTACTGCTCCGAGTATTGTGAGTTCGATCCCCAAACGGAACAGTTCCTTGTGTAATCCTCAAATTATTGTTCTGAGTCTGGGTGTGTTTAGTGTCCGTTGCTTGAATGTATATGCAATAGTTTGGGAGTCGTGTTTCCAAAAATTATAAAAACATGTAATGTTTTTATACAAACAAACATAAATTGAAAACTGTTTTATTTTAGGTCAGAAAAGGCTTAGATTCCTGTAAAGCATAAACATTTTTTAGGCGGGGCCTTACAAACATTGAATCAACGAACACAAAGATCACACAGAATCGGGATAACTATTTGTAGATCACACACATTTTTGTCTCGCGTTGGAATCGAACCCTGAAAAAACATTATTATTAGACATTAAAACAAACTCCACTCTTTAAATTCAGAGATTTGCCAGTCAGACTCGTGCACCAAGTATTCCTTGCGGGTGGTCTAGAGCCCGTAAATTTTATGCTTTTTCATTATATAAATAACAACCAAACCTTTTGAAATTTTTAGGGCTATTTTATTGTTCTTTAAGTTTATAAAAATCATTACAACTAAGAAAAAAAAAATATTTTTAACATTTCAAAGATGGCGTTGAAGTTAATCTCTTTTAAAAAACGGACTCGTGCGGCGCAGAAGGTTTCGGCATTTAAGATGCTCTTAAAAAAAAAACGGAATTTTAATCAGCACGAATATAGCTATTGCTGGAACTAGAATCAAGGAAATAATTTTTTTTTGAAGAAATGGCACGTGGTCAAAAAATGAGGTCCGAAAACAGCATTTTTTTTTGTTAACATTTCGCATGTTAAAAAATCGAAATATTGAATTTCATCAGCTATTAATTTTTTACGAGCAGATCTGGCCTCTTTGGAGTCGCTGGTACTTTGACAATCGGCCTTATAGACTCGTCGCGCATCACGTTCATGAGCAAGCTGTTCGGCATGTGGGCCAACTTTTATGCCCATCACATCTAAAATTTTTGACAAGCTTGTAAAGCCTTCATTAAAAGTGCAAGCTGCACAATATGTTGCGATATCAATTACTTTTTTTCCGCAAAATTGATGTTTCGGCGCTAACTGCCAAACACAAGAATTTAAACTCTCGTTATTATTTTGCATGTTACTGCCAAGACATCGTTCCAACAGATTATCAGAAGTCAAATCCTCGTAAATAGGCTTTAAAATCTGTTGAGCATCGTCATCTAAAGCTGGTGGATGCTCGAAATTGTCTTGAGTACCTTCAGCTTCACATTTGCGCCATTTACACCAAGATTCCGAGCCTACCGGGCAATAGTCGTTTTGCGGTTCTTTATCCGTTGAAATATCATGATAAAAACCGGCCCAAATTTCATTTTTCATATTTTCTACGGATTCGGGATGACGACGAATTGCTAAGCCGTAAAAAATGGAAAATAAAAGCTATTGGACAGCACGTGATGTTGATTCCTTCAGAGACAACGATATACTAACCCATGAAGTTATCGAAACTAAAATATTCCCCTTTGTAATAACTTAAATATAAAAAAAAGTAGAGCAAATCGCTCAGCCGGCCAGCTCGACTACCTGCTCTGGCGTTAACCTTGTAAATACGTTTTAGAACATGAAATACTCGGAATTTCATCACCAAATTTTAACAGTATATTTTTAAAACACTATACTTTCGAAATATAAAAAGAAACGATTTATTGAAATTTCTAGACCACCGGGTCCCCTTATGCAAACAAACTTCTATTTACTTTATAAATAGAAACGAACGTCGTTATCGGCACTCAATCCTCGAAAATCCTTTAATCCTAATATAATTTATAATCCTTTTATAACTAATATCTACGTCATTTAAGACCTCTAAATAAAAGGTGGTAGAAAACCATTGAACGACTTCCGGACTTTGTCCTTTACTTGCGCTTTGAGACTATGCTCTATGCTAAATTTCATGATTCTAAGACAACAAGAAGGTATAGGTTTCACTTTTAGCTCTAAATTGTTAAAATGTACTGAATCTAATTGTTGACTTATAACGGTATTTTAACAGCTTTCTTGAACGCATACATATCTATTTGATTAATATTTCAACTTCATATCTCTAAGCGTTAAAAAGTGGGTCTTGATAGGCAGAGACAGACAATAACCGAAATCTCAAAGTCATAATTTTTATACAAAAAATTATGGCTGTGAGAGACACGTCAAGGCATTATAGGCTAGTATAATAAATAAACTCACAGGAAAACGTAATCGTTAACACCGGTACGCGAAGAGTTGTGGGTAAAAACTGAATGACAAATAAACCAAGCGAAGTTCAACTCAATAATGAGGAACTTATGTTATTCCAAACATTTGAGTATGCCAAAGACGCCAAGAATTTCAATCGTATCTTAAATTCTGAACAATGTCTTGTACGAGCCCTTCTACAGGGTGACGAAATTTAGGGAAAAGTAAATCTACTAGACTTCACGTTACTAAATTGAATTGTCCGAACATACCATTTTGAACTATGTTGCTTTATGTATAAAACATCCTTGACATCTCGAAAATTTAACGACAATCTTTGTCTTTACCACAGAATTGAAGGATTTTAAATTTTGTAACGGGAAGAGAGACTTGTGCTGTGTAGGTGGTTAGTAGGTTTGCCTACAGCATACTCGAGTCTTAGTCCAAATACAATATGGAGCTAGGTGTGCTCCTAGTCATGTCTATTACTTAAATTGTAAAAAAACATCTTATATATCGATTAATTGTATTTATAAATAATATCAAAAGTTAATTTCAGAAACAAAAATCATATGCTTTATGAACAACCACAAAACTATAGCAGTAAGGGTAAATCTTGGACATTAAGATATACTATAATTCATTCCAGTCATAAGTAAAATAACAACGTACAATTTAACACGGGTCCTGCCATTTATCTACCAATATGTTTCACCGCCTTAGTGTTTCGTAATTTGATTCTGCTGAAATATTTTACAGAGAAATTTCGTGACAAAAGATAAATGATGATGACACTAAGGAAGGGGAAACCCTAAATACATTCGTATCCATATACCTAAGCTGTGTTAACTTAACGATTATATAGACCTTTTGAAGGAGATTCGCATTTTGAATTTATAATAATTTATTAGGTGATGCACTTACTAATTAATTTTGTTATTAAATTTTATTCAAACATAATTATAAATTATTATATAATTTCAAGGATCAAGGAGGAAGGATCAAGGAATAACTTTGGATCAATCAAAATAAGCGATAGAGGGAGACTGTAATAGACGCAGGTTTCATACATTCTACTATTTGATAATGCCTTTTTCGGACCGTTTTAGTTGTCGTATTCCGGTTATGGGTTACTTAAGCAGCAGGGTTGCTTAGTCTTGCCATGGAGAATTCAAATCTTCTAAATAATATTTTGTCTTGTAAAAGAAATAAGACTTCATTGAAATATATTTGGTAAAAAAGCCTTTGAATTTTTTTAAGTATAAGCAGAGTAAATTACATAGTTATAACAAGCGACTTAAATAGAGAAACGTAAAGTTATATGTACATTTACAAAACGTTACACTACTGACTGTTGTAGAAACACATATAAATATAAGAAATAAGGCTTTTTTTTATTGTATAGTCATAGTATTGATTCCTTAAACATTCCTTAATAAGAATGGGGTTAGACTCAATACACGGTGGGCATTTTCATACTTGGCGTTTTTTCAATGATACTATTAAACGATGCTTCAAGTCGATAGTAATACCGCACTCTTTAAATGAATATCAATCTGAAATGTATATCAATAAGATTGGTAATTCATTGAAGGGAATCTTACATAAGGTTTTTTGAAGTAAAGTTAACAGTATCGAAAGGGTGCGTTCAACAAAAGGAGAGGCGTGTATCGAATGTCACATTTTGTATAGGTGACATAAGTTGCAAGAAAATGGCTGAAAAGCTGTTGCAACCATTGTAAGGGTCTGATCGACTTTGTATATTCTTGAATGACTCGATAAAGTAAAGAGAAAATTGATTTTGCATACTAATTTTATGTTTTCGTTTTGTCTACGTTTTACAGCCAAGTAAAGATATGCGTGTGATCTCAAACGTTCAACCATTACTTTAATATGCTATAGCGTTTATAATAAATTATATTCTTAAGTGTCTGTAAAATATCGTCTATGTACGTGCAAAAATTTATATACAATATGTTTTCTTCAATAAATTTAAAAAGAATTTGTTGAATTATTTGCAAACTAAGCAAGTACTAACCAGTGTTTGTAAATACCCCCAACTCCATTAAATATTCCGAAAAATACACATTAAAACTATGAAATACATACACAAACAATTTTAGTTTGCAAAATATACTCTTTTAATGTTATGATTGAAAAGATTACTTACGAGGCCAGTACCAGCAATCTCGTTAAAAAAAAATATACAGTTTTTTTCGAAAAGGTATAGACCAATTTAACGTATAGAACAGACCATGGTAGATACAACCTTGAAGTAGTGTAATTGGAAAAAATCGTTTTCTATATATGTCCTTTTTGTTCATATTGAGGACAGACGTATGGTCCTGGACATGTGTTTGTTGTATGATGTCATAAATGGAAATATCGATAGTGCCGAATTGGTTTCACAAATAGTTTTTAACACCCCATCCCGTCGCACCCGACATACGCCCATGCTTCATGTACCCCGTCATGCAACTAACTACGCAAGGAACTGTGTATTTACCCGTATTTCGCGTACATATAATGTTTTTTTCCATGAGGTAGATATCTTCTCATGTTCCAAAAAAATGTTTAAATTTAAAATCACCAATGTTTTGAGTGGACAGTGAAAATTTTAAGTTTTAAATTTTAAGTTTATAATATTTATTTATGTTGACTGTATTGAAACTTATGTCATATTTCATGTTCTCGTTCGCATGCTGGATACATAGTTTTTAGTTAACGAGGAAAACCTATTATTGGCCACACTTTCTGTGTATGTTATTATGTTAAAAAATATTGTATCGCTGTTGGTTTTCAATAAATAAATAAATAAATAAATAAATATTACTTATCCTTAATTTTGACCCAAGCGGCGAACACAAAACAGTGCTGAACTTTAATAAAAAAAAGGTCATCTGCAACCAGCAGAATTAGGACAATTGCCTGTTAAATGTCGGCCCTTGTCACCATTGGATTTCCCTTTTTTTATTAAATCTGGATTGCGAAAGGAATAAAGAAATTCATTTTTGCTACATAAACATTATATTTGGTTGTTCCTATGTCATAATATTATTATTATATTAGCTTTGCCTACGTCTTTGTTCGCCTTTATGTCGGAAAATATAGTAAGTTTATATAATAAGTTTTTTATAATAAGCGTGGTAAAAGTTTAATAGGTAAAATCTCCTGGCATGACATTTTTATACTGTAGTAGGAATGAAACAAACATGACATTTGATATCCATCCTAATGAATAACCCGACAAGGACACCTGTCCTATTCGGGTGATTGGATACCTACCCAAGCTAGGCATTTCCAAAATACTTTAATAAAGTGATCGTCAGATATAGTGTCATGATGACACCGTAAATCATTAAAGTCGTTTCATATCGATTTTATATCATGTGGCCTACCACATAACCTTATCCGATGACGGAGCCATTATTAGAGACTTTGTATCGCAAGGTTTTCCAACAAAAGATCTGGAAGATAAGGTCGCTAAGGAATTTGATCAAGTGGTCAAAAAATTGTTACGCAATGTAAGACTCCGTTATTAGATTAGAATGCGTTACATATTCCTGTAAATTCCAGCATTTGATTCATAATAAAAAATAAAATAAAATAACAAAGCTCCAGGTATCGAAGCTGTTTCGGTTTCTGACATGAAAATTGTAAAGAGTGATATTTCTCAGGCAATACCCAATCTTATTAACTGTAGTGTTGAAACTGGTGATTATCGAAACGTATTAAAAAATTGCTGCGTTAGACCGATTTTTAAGAAAGGTCATTGCAATGAAAATAGTAACTATCGCCCTATCACGCTTCTCTCTACCATCGAGAAAATAGTTGAAAAGTATATTTTTTTTAAAGAAAAGGATATCATTTATGAAAACCAATTTGGCTTTCAACAGAAAGATGTTACTAGTGACATCCTCTCAAGGTTTACTGACCAACTGACCAAGTCTATAGTGAAAAAAAGCAAGCCCTAGCACTCTTAACCACGACTTCTTCCTAAAAAAACTTGACACTTTAAGACCCAGGGACCTATACTATAATGGCTTAAAAATTTTCTTTCTATCCGCACATAATTATATTGTTATGGTCGACGATGCGCATAGTGATACCGTTGCTACTTCCGAAGGCACGGCACAAGGATTAGTTTTAGGACCTCTTCATTTCTTAATATATGTGAATGTTATAACGCAATTGTGTTCAACAGAGCACCTGTTATCAATTTGCTGATAATACGTGTCTAATAGTCAGTAGTAGGAACTTAGATAAAGCATATGATTACCTACAGTCAGATTTCTATACTCTTTGCAAATGGAGTCATGATGCAGGGCTTGTCCTAAATTCAAATAAAACCAAATTATTACATATCAAGTCACCATACTTGAAGCCTACACCAATCGACAAACATTTAATAGCTCACGAACACGCATGCCTACATAGCTCAAGTAGTGGTGTTTGCTGTTGTCCAACAATTATACTTGCAACCTCCATACATATCTGGGCCTTATCACTGACGACAAACTAAACTGGAAACCCCAAATTGATAAGGTATGTGATAAGCTGAGATTTTTTCTGGCAAACATTAGGATCTTATCGTCGTATCCCTTATCATGTTAAATTATTACTCTATAACTCGCTAGCAGAGTCTCATATTCAGGTTGAACTCATCAGCTATGGACGGACTTACAAGACTCACATCTACACTAATATTATCAAGGGGAAAGATTTGTATTTTTGTATGTAACGAATAATCTTAAAAACTACTTGAACGATTTTAAAAATGCTTTTGCCGTTAGAAAGCTACATTATCACTGAGTAACATAGGCTATATTTCATAGCATGAAACAAAAAAAAATCTACAATATTAGAGAACATATCAATATCTACAAAAAACTTCGTGAGACAATATGTCCAACTATTGTAGTTATGTCACTATAACTACTTTTTACCCATTTTAAAAGTAGAAATACCGATCAAAATCAGATGTCATCATTCCCTTTGTATTCATTTTTATCCAAATAAATTTATTCGTATTCAAGACTGTTTCAATACCTGATGATTACTTTTTGAATTATTGAAATCGGACATTTCATTCAATCAATATTACAAAATCAAAAAAAAAAATACACGCCGACGCGCCGGTGTGTGGCTCCACGCAGCGCTGCGAACAACGCGGCGAGAGAGGGGCACTGAATTGCGGGAGAGGGATGTACGCATCTATGAAATAGGATTTCCCAGTATGTGTAATGGTAATGGTACAAATTGATTGATAAGTAAATTAAGAGACAGTGTAATTGTAGCACTATTACGTGCCCCGTGACCGGTCAGCTCTATCTATTAAAAGATTACAGTTTCCTGCAAAGATATCGTTTGCCCTTAACATAAATAAATCCCAGGGAATAACTTTCTCGATGGTTAGCATCGACCTAAGGAAAGAGTGCTTCTCTCATGGGCAATCGATAATCAATATGTTTTGTTGTGACCTACATAGTGTACAGTGAAGCTTTGACTTAAAAATGTTACAAAATAAAAATGTAAAAAAAATAAATTAAATAAAGTCTTAAAATAAAAATATAAATAAAGAAATTAAAAATTACATGAGTAAAAAATTATAAAAAAAAAAAGAAATAGGTTTATGGTCTCGAGAAGAAAAGGCACACCGGGCTGAGCTCTGACCCTGATGGAGGAGTGGGAGCAACGACTTGCGCGACCCAGTGTAGGGCACGATGCTATAACTGCAGTAAGACCCGTCCTCCGAGAGTGGCTGGATAGAAAACATGGAACCCTCACCTTCCGGATGACACAGGTACTTTCCGGACACGGGTGCTTCGGCAAGTACCTGTGTCGGATTGGCCGAGAGCCGACGTCACGGTGTCATGACTTTTTTTTTTTTTTTAACGTGTGGAAATCCCCTCGGACCGTCACCCCGCCGGGGTTGTGTGCGGCGGGGTGGTGTGTCGGAATCGAACCGACTAAAACCACACGGTGTGCCACTCTGCGCCTGAGACGGAAGGGATCCGGGAACTGCTGATATTAAGACATCCGGACTCCTCCCAGCGCTTGCCCGCACTGAAGCGGGCACCGTCTGCTGTTAAACTCTCTAATTAGGCGACGTACGGCACACGCGTACGTCACCCCCTCGCGGGTGGCTACTAGAGCGGATGGAGGGGAAAACCCGTCCCGACCATCCGCGGCCACACTCAGGGCGGCATGAGGCGCTGATAGGCGCGCCTACGCCGCCCAGTTCGCCGGCGGCGGATTGGGTCCGAGTGGATATCGTCCTCCCGGGCCTTCTCCGCCGGCTCCTTCTGCGAGATGACATCTTCACAGAAGGTTGCGACCGCGGTAAAACTGCTATCGCTACCGGCCATGGAGCGTATGACGGCCGGTAGCGAGAGATCTCCCCCGATGACTGCAGTGAGGGCCCGGCGCTGCGACTCCCAAGCGGGGCAGATCGCCAGCGTGTGCTGGGCCGAGTCTTCACTGCAGTCGCAGTGGTGGCAGGCGGGACTCAGTTCCCTCCTGGCGACCGAGTGCAGGTACTTCCCGAAGCAACCATGCCCGGAAAGCACCTGCGTCAGCCGGAAGGAAAGGGTCCCGTGCTGCCGCCCTGCCCACTCGAGGATGACCGGCTGGAGAGCCTCCACGGCGGCAAAGCCAGCGCGGAGTCTCCAGCCGGAACGACCAACTAGCCATCGTAGTAGCGTAGCGCGCGTAGCGTCCCTCTTCGGGCGGAGGGCGAAAGCCATACTCCGCCCGATAGTCAGCCACCCGTCGATAAACTTCGGCGAGCACTTCCGCCTCCAAATCCCACGGGGGTGTTCCAGCCAAGGCGCACGCCGCCTCGGTGGACACCGTGCGGTATCCGCGTATGGCTCTGACCGCCAATACCCTTTGAGGCCGCCAGAGGCGCGCCTTATTCTGGGCGGTCAGAGCCGCCACCCACACCGGTGCCCCGTACAGCGCCATCGACCGGACTACCCCCGTGTAGAGGTGTCGCGTTGCGACGCTGGCTCCACCCAAGTTGGGCAAAAGTCGCCCAAGGGCAGAGGCAGCGTCGACCAGCTTCGGACCAAGCTGTCGGAAGTGCTCGTCGAAGAGTCACCTACCGTCGAGTATCAGGCCCAGATACCTCATCTGGGCCCGAACCGGGACGAGGACCGAGTTGACCTCGATGGAGGCACCGGCGGGTGGACCACGACGGGGCCCATGGAACAAAAGGGCCTCCGTCTTGTCCAGGGCCACCCGTAAGCCCAGTGCCTCGATGCGCCCGACTACCAAAGAAACACCCCTGGTGGCCAGGCGCGCCGCCTCTTGGAAGTTCGCCCCCCGGGCTGTGACCAATGTGTCATCAGCGTAGCAAATTACGCCCAGCCCGGGGGGGAGGCGACCTCGTAGGACCCAGTCGTACCCCACGTTCCACAGGAGTGGTCCAAGGACAGACCCCTGCGGAACGCCGCACGACATGGGTCGCCGTCTCAAGACGCCCTCTCGGTCCCTGTACACGACGGTACGCTCCTCTAAATAGTCTGCCACCAGCCGCCTCAGGTACTCTGGCACCCCGTGGTATTGGAGTGCTTCCCTGATGCAGCTGAATGGCAGACTATTGAATGCGTTGGCGATGTCCAGAGACACCGCCAACAGCACGCCGCCACAGCTCACTGCCTCTACGGTCACGGCCCTAAGGCGCATCACGGCATCGACCGTCGAACGCCCCTCCCGGAACCCGAATTAGGCGTCCGACAGGTCGGGGCCCACCTCGCTGAGGTGCCGGACGATGCGGGCAGAGAGTATCCTCTCAAAAAGTTTACCCGCCTCGTCCAGCAACACGATGGGCCTATAGGCCGCGGCCGAATCGGCAGGCCGTCCCGTCTTCCTCAACAGGACCAGCTTCCCGCATTTCCAGCACTCTGGGAAGCGTCCGGACGCCAGGCTAGCGTATAATACTTCCCTGAGGCGGTCCGACATATGTTCGAGGGCTCGGGCCATCACTCGGGCTGGTACCCCGTCTGGCCCGGGGGCGGTGTTCTTGGAACGGATCCGTAGAACAGCCGCCCCAACCTCCGATTCCCTAACGGGCGGCACATCGTCCTCTCTACCCCCGTCGTCTCCGACCGCGTAGGCCATCGACGGGGGTGTGTGCTCCGCCCGCTGCGGGAAAAGGCCCTCGACCACTTCCTGCAGGAAGCTGGGCTGGAGAGTCTCGGTAAGGGGGGTGCCCGACGTGCGGAGCTTCTGACGCACCGCACGGTATGGGCGACCCCAGGGGTCACGGTCGAGACTCTCCACCGACCTCCTCTAGTAGGTCCCTGTCCAGCTTGGCAACAGCCCACCGCGGAAAACGGGAATTACGCCGCGCCGCGTGACCCCTACTGGGGCCCTGGGACCGGGAGAGCTCAAATCGGATATACAGGTGATCCGAGAGCGTCTCAACCTCTTCCAGGACACGCCAGTTCCTTACTCGTGCGGCAACAGCAGGGGTAGCGAACGAAAGGTCCACTATCGACCCACCCTGCTGTCGCACGCACGTGTTGGTGGAGCCTCTGTTTAGTAAACAGAGGCCCACCGAAGCCGCCCACTCCTCGACGGCCTCGCCCTTGGCGTCCGTCCCGGGGGACCCCCATGCAATGGATTTTGCGTTGAAGTCCCCCAGCACGAGGACGTGTCCAGACGCTAATCGCCGCATCGAGGTCTCCAAGCTGTTAAGGAAGACCTCGAAGTCTTTGTCTCTAAGCGACAAGGGCGGGGAATGAGCCGCCGCGGAACCGACGACTGCCACGGAGCCGTCCCAGTCACCCATCCAGTTTGGACGGGGAGGAACGAAGTAGGGCTCCGCGACTACGGCAACACCGATCGACCACTGCGCCATGGTTTGCAGGAAGAGATCCTGCGCCGCGGCGCAGTGGTTTAGGTTCGTCTGGACAAGGAGGTTGGAGACGTGGTCCATTACTGGATCGTCTCTACAACCTCCATGGACGTCGACGTGGACAGACGGACAACGTCGGAGACAGCCTGGGCCGCTAGGCTAGTCCCCGACGTCTGCCGAGAAGCGCGGGAAGGCTTGCAGCCCCCCTGCCCCATCTGGTGATTGGCGGGCTTATTACCCGCCGCACACATAGGGCAGTGAGGGGCGGCAGAGCACTCTGCCGCCTTGTGCCCCGGTCGACCGCAGCGGAAACATAATCCGCTGCAGTCGAAGCAGCTGCCACATTTGATGCGGGTGTGTCCCGCAACCAGGCATTTGTAACACCTCATCGGTCTCGCCGCCAGAACTGTAACTCTGGCGCTAACGAAACCGATGAGGATCCTGCCGGCGTCGCCCAAAATTTTTGGCCGACGTTACGGGACAGCTGATCCACACCGCACCAAGGCCTCCCGGACCGGGGCGGATGGTGCCGACTTTGATGTTTTCCGCGTTGCACTGCGTCCTTTCCTGGACTGCAATGCGGACATCATCAGTAGTGACGGAGTCGTCCAGGCCCGAAATGCGCAGGCACTTCGTGGGCCTGGAGATCTTCACACCATCCGTGGCTGCGAAGACTCCCCTCAGCTTCTCGGCGAAGGTATCCGCCGTCTTTGCGCCATCGGCCCCAGGGAACTCGAGGACCCGAGCTCCCGTCTGGGCTAAGCGCAAGCGGACCCCTGCCGTCCCGAAATTGCCGGCGAGACAGTCCCGCCGGTAGACGCCTCTGGCGACACGGTGACTACAACAGCCGCGGTTTTAGGCGGCTGTAGCTTCCGCGGCTTTTTTCTGGCCACCGCCACCGACGACGACTGCGGGCCAGAGGCCGCCTTTTCGGCAGCCTTCTTGGCCCGCTGTCGGGACTTTTTCGACTTTGGCCCCCCTACTACCTGCCAACCCTCATTGGAGGGGGCAGATGTGGAGGGGCCAGGCAGAGGTGTTGGAGTGGGGGGCGGAGGCAGCTCCGCTCCAGCCGTAGCCACCGTCTTGGATCCCGTCTTCGGCGCAGCAGTTCCGGCTGGAGCTTTCGCCCCCCGCCGCGTCTTGCGAGCGGCGGCAGAACCCGGGACCGACGTCGCCGCCGCGTAGGACACTCGATCCTCTACCACGGAAAATGTGGTCGGCGCCGCAAGCGGCGGCCGAACAACAGGGGCCGGAGGCAGCCTCGCCTCCAGACCCGCAATCCGCCCGTCCACCAGATTTCCCATCGCCTGCAGCATGTACTGTAGCATCTGCTGCAGGACGTCTTCGGAAACTCCGGTGACAATAGGGGCCGGCTGAGACGTAAACGGGGCCGGCTGGGACGCAGACGGGGCAGGCCGGGACGCAGACGGGGCCGGCCGGGACGCAGACGGGGGGGCCGGCCGCGACGTAGACGGGGCCGGCTGGGATGCAGACGGGGCCGGCCGGGACGCAGACGGGGCCGGCCGCGACGTAGACGGGGCCGGCTGGGACGCAGACGGGGCCGGCTGGGACGCTGACGGGGCCGGCTGGGACGCAGACGGGGCCGGCCCGGAAGCAGACGGGGCCGGTCGGGACGCAGACGGGACCGGCCGGGACGCAGACGGGGCCGGCTGGGACGTAGACGGAGCCGGGTTCTCTCGCTCAGGGCGCTCCGCCCTGAATTGGACGAACTGTGCGCTCAGCTCCGCCACCTGCCCCGTCAGGTGATCGTTGGCCGACTGGAGGCGAGACGCGTCCCCGATTAGGGTCTCTATGACCCCCGCCACTGCGGAAGAGGAGTCCTTAAGGGCCCTGACAAAGGGACCCTTAAGGTTTACGGACTTGGTGGCCACCTTGTTTATGATGGCCACTGCCGCGTGCGCCCTCTCCTGCAAAGAGGCCGGTGATTGGGGCACTGAATCCCCCTCCACCGGCTCCCTGATTGTTAGCAGGAGACCAGCGATCTCCTCTTCCGCCTGCAGTTCGCCGTCGGCTCTGGCCCGCCTATAGGATTCCGCCTTGCTAAAGACGGAACCTGACGGGGCTGACACCGGGGTACGCGAGCGCCCCCTATGGCTGCTTACCACCTTAGGAGGCAACATCTCCTGAGCGATGTCACTCTCGCAACCTTGGGGGCGTCCGCGCTTACGGCCGTCTGCCTCGGTGTCCATCGGTTCCGGTGCGTCCGGCGTCGCACCGGAACTACCACCCGCTACATTAGCGACGGACTTGGAACGCACTCGCTCCGACATTCTTCTGCTCCCAGAAGTCAGATTGACTTCTGAGAGCACCTGCGAGATAGGCATCCCGGGCAAAAACTCCTCATCGTTAGATGAGGTGTCCACTTTCTTCTTCTTCTCCTTCCTCTTCTCCTTCTTTTCATATGTTTTTAAATTAGAAATTTCCATTATAAATCCCACGAGGGGGGAGAACTAGAGGTCAACCCGGGCAGAGATCCCCCAATACCCGGGCAAGCGTAAGTTTATGCCCAACCGAGGGGTCCGCAGGTGCCCCGGCTAGGAGTGCGCTTGCGACTGAACATCCCATCAGCCATGCATCCCATGGTCACGCACCAGAACGCGGGATTCGGGGTATTTTTTATAGAGGTTTTCTTCCTCACAGTCCGGGCGGCTAAGCCAAGACCCTCGCCCCCAATTGGAGCCTCGAGACTACGACACTCCTTTCGGGATTACGATATGCCAACGGTGGCATCGAGATAAAATCTCTTAATGCCTGCTCGGTGGTAGTGTAAGTACACGCCGGGCCCGTCTTTGTTCCTCCGCTGTGGACAGCGGAGCAACACTGAGTGACCCTTGGAAGGGTCCCACAGTGTATCCTGTTTTGTCTGGAGTCTCCCCCTGGGCCAATCCGGCATGAGTGGCTCTACCGGCACAGCCCCAGAGATCATTGACCCGCGCAAGCCCCCCCACGGCGACAACGTAAGGATACAGTTGGGGGGGACGGTGTCATGACTGCTCCAACGTCATGGCGCTTCACACATTGGCGGAATGCTCAGCTTGGGCCAACTAGCGTCATGATCTCGTCGCGGCAGTTGGTTCTGCGGGTAGTCTCTCGCTGGACACATTGGACAAAGTTGTCCCGACCGTGCATGGAGTGCCGTCGCTTCCTACTGTGAGGAGGTGATGTCCTTAAAGGAGGCGGCAGAAAGGGAGAGGGAGCGAGTAACTGCTTTCCCTACCCGCAGAAGACGCGCCGGGTGCAGGAGGGCTTTCATGGATCTCCGGTCTTGGGTGAGATGGGTCAATATCAAGTTGAGGAACACCGGGGTGGTTTTTAGTCGGTAAGAGTCCGACAGACCCCTTCGCCTACCCTCATTGGCGAAGAATATCCACCCCGATGAGGATCTCCCACCCCGTATGGTAAAAAATGTGAAACGTTTAAAAAAATTAAAAGTGAAAATAAGTTTGAAGGTTGAAGTCTTTGTTTTTTAATTTTGAACATTTGGACAAATTGAGTCATGTACGTTTTCATAAGCATACTTATAAGTTAATTTCTCTTTATTTATCCCAAAATGCTTTAAAAAAAAATCCACCAGTGCAATGCCGGGACGGGCCGCTAGTAAATAATATATATAGATTGCAACTAACAATATTAAAAACAATAACATATCCACATATTTTTATACAACACAGTACAATAATAAAATAACGTTTCATGAATAAAAAAAACTACTTTTAAAACAATTTTGGTGATAAAGTCAACATTCTGTATGTACACGAGGAGCCTCACAGAACCGGTTGCCAAAGGCACGTATGTAAGTGATTTTGCATGACTCGGAGTTCACTACACTGTTCTGTTCATAATAATAATGAATGTATTTTATACTGTGTTTACTGTATAGAAATTGGTTTTTATCACCTTCGCTTGATATAGCATCTGTTGCATTTTTACAATCCTCAGTGGCTATGAAATGCTCTTTAATCAACAATTGTAAATGGTTTTGTAAAATGGTAAATAAATAAATAAATAAGTTTACACCAAGCATTCTCCAAAATAGATAGCTCAAAGTCCGTTAAAATCAATAAAAAGTAATAAACTGTGTTTATCATAACTTTACTTTAAATGAAACAGTTTATCCCTTATCTTTGCATGTAGGGTTTGGGCACTTTTTTATGGTGTAGGTTGCCAACGAGCAGAGAGGTCATCTGATACTAAGTGACTGCCGTCAGCAGTGGACTTTGGGCTTGATATGAATCTCTTCCTTTTTATATTACTAAAGTTAAACGAAACACACCCTACTGTTTTACACTTTATAGTTGAGAGATGTCGTCATCTTAATCAAATGCTCCGAAATCGCGCGAGACTACCCAGAAGCAACGACACATGCATCGATGCATCGATTCGCGCAAAATGGCCCAGTTCACAGTTAAAATTATAATCATTTTTTTTTTCTCTAAAAGATATTACTTTACTATAAATGATTATTTTTAGTTTGAAAGTTGTTTTATTAACATAATTCCTGTTCAATATGACACCAGTGATAATGTCCTTTATGTATTTTATTTTTGTATTAGCATGACTTTCTATATCTTACCCAAAAAAAAATGACCCATCTGTATTTTTACCTCAAAATAAACACTGCTATTTTGTATTAAAAGTTTTTAGTATATTAATAGTAAGCATTAAATTTACCTTTAAGACATCTTTAATAAACGAATTGCTTTTCTATAAGTTTTTTCCTGACTGCAATATCAAAAATGATATTTATTAGCGAAACGATACAAACATTCCTTAATTTATTATGGTTTAAGAGTTATTTTTGACTATTGTGTATGTTAACAATGCTGAATACTCAAGTCATTCTTATTTTTAAAAGGAGTTATGATTTTTTTGTGAATAATAAAACCTTGACTTTTGCCTTTGTATAGTTAGTGGCGGTAAAGCTATTTAACTTTTTCCACCATAGATAAATACATATTATGTAGCTAATTAATTTATACTATACTATACAAAAATAAATCCTCAAATCTATTTAAAAATAGATTAAAAGGGTTATTTAAGTATTTTTTCTTCAGTAGTAGTTGTTTTAAGACAGCTTCCATATAAGGAATGATTCCCGCGTCTCGGGGAACTCTGCAAATATATATATAAACAACCAAGCTATTGACAATATTAGTGGATCACACGAATTTTTGTTTAGTTAAAACGCTCGGACTTCCCGGCACCAGCTAGTTCGGGTTATAGATATGCGACCCTGAATTGATTGAGCTATTGCGTATACTTTCTTCCTTTTATTCCTCCCTTTCCTGGCAACATACTAAAAAAATCTCATCCTGTTCCAACAAGTAGACCTATTACGTAAATGGGATTAAATTATAATTAGGCAATTTTGGGCGTTACTTACGCCTCTGCCTACTCTTCCGAGGATACAGGCGTAAGTGTTTGTATCTTGTATGTTGTACCTTTGGGTCAGCAGACAGCACCTTTACGTAAAAGGAGAACTCCCTTATCGCTATAGAATAGAGGAAATTTAAAATGCTACACTTTTTCACAATTAACTAGTTACATCAATTAACAGTGTATTTTGCAGGTATGATCTTTCAAATAGAATATGAATGTAAAAAATAATTTACTGTAATGATATTTTGGTTGGGGTATAAGACTTTTTTATGATAAAGGCACAAATGAGAAGACGGGACATTCGAAACTGCATCCCAAGTGCGTTTGCCGGCCGGTTGGAGTTTACCTTTACTTCGTGCATGCATTCTACTTTTTTAGACATACGTGTAAGCGGTACTTTACTGCAAAGCAAAGTTGTGTTGGATATAGGATAAGGTGTATCACTATCTCTAAGAAGATAATAAACTACAGTTCTTACTTAATATTAAGATAAGCCTTAAGGTAGTAGACGATCCCAGTTTAAAAAGCGTAACTACTATCCTGTGAGAACGTGTCTATTTTTTCATACGTGTACAATAAATTTAAAAAAGTTCCTTATTGTTTTTTTATCTTTTGAGAAGATATCCTTGATCGTGTGTAAACATATAAATTAAATAATATATATTAAATGAAAGGGCAACTTTTCTATACTTTAACTAAGTTTTAACTACTACGAATTCATAAGGGTACGAATAAAATGTTGTTACGTAAAATATAAACTGAGGCAACTTTGAAATAAAACTTGAAATAAGACCGTCACTAAATTCATTTTATTGTGTTATCGTAGAAACTAACGAAATTGAGTTATGAAAGTGGAGAGAGATTTATTGTGACGCCTTCTGGTGTTACTTTGAGCTATAAGGGTTTACACAGTACAATTTTGTAAAAACAAGATCGCAATTTTGTTATTCGTCATATCGGTATTTATATTTCATCTAAAATAATTAAAACGAATGATTCACATGTAACGAAATAAGTTAGTACCATAAATAACGTTTTTAACTGAACATATAGTATAGGTTTTTTTTTAATAGATTGTAAATAATCCCGTATAGTGCCGGGTTGACGGCTATAGGCTTGCCTAATATTACCTTAGTGTTAGTGAGACAGTAGTTGAATACACCTCTGCCTACCCCTTAGGGGATATAGGTGTGAGCGTATCTATGTATGTCAAAATAATCATGACCAAGCTTGGAGGCCGTCAGTTCTGACTTCTCTTTCCTACTTTCAGTAAAGTGTTAACCATTGTCAGGTAACAGGATCTACTACTTACTGAGGGTATATTTATAAAGATTAAAAGCAGATAGATAAAAAATATTTTTAAAGAGGAGTTACATTCTTATCTAATCCATCTTTTTTCCATCCATTACATCCATTAATTACATCTTTTTTTTATGATATAGGGCACAGATGAACAGACGGGACGGGACAGGACACCTGATGGAAAGTGACCATAGCCGCCAATGGACACCTGCCGCTCATATGCGACATCTTTAAAAAAGGAGCATATTCAGAGTACTTCAGAGCAAAACAAAATAAGTATAAACTCCAAAAATACAAAGGCAAATAAAAAGTAAAGTCTACAAGGTGAAATATCTCACTGTATGCAATTTTATAAATTCAATTTTTTATTATTCCACTGCGATGCTAGAGACGAATCGATATTTTTATTTGTAAAATATAGTTCAGAATATCTAGTCTCAAAATTGTGTTTTTCCTTTTATTCTCTTCTACAAAGACATTTAAAGTAAAATAGCTGTGAAATATCACTGAGTTTGAGGATAACAGTAAAATTAATTACAGTCTGGGGAAGTACTCGCATTTTCTTATTTTGTTTATCTGTTGTAATGGATTGCTAAGAATTTTTCTTAAGGCTGACTGAGACATTTAATAACAGTTACTTCAAACCGCAAGATCTTAATAACGCAATGTCTGTGTTCGCATTAGAAACGAGATATGAAAGCTTCATGAAATAACTGGATAAGGTTTAACTCAACTTAATGAGCTGTGTGATGAGAAGTAGCCAGTTCAGTAGAAATGTTTTTACAGATTTAGAAGAATCCAAATTCACAAAATCCCTTAAAAGTTTTACGGGACGGTAACAGCTTCTATCAAGTATAGAGTTACATAAATAATAAGGATGATAACGTAACGAAATTAAATTATTTAATCTATAACAAGACCTGCATTCTTTAAGGTTATTGACTCTGCAATAAATTTATAATCGTTTTTTTTTTATATTATAGGGAGACAGACAAACACACTGTTCACCTGATGGTAAGTGACAACCACCGTTAATGGACACCAGCAACTCGAGAGTCATAAGTTCGCTGCCCGCCTTTGAGGGTCATGAGGGATGGGGGTATGCGAAGAGGGAAAAGAGATGGAGATGAGGAGATGGGAAAGTGGAGGGGAGTCAGGGGAGAGGAAAAAGGAGAGGGCAGTTGGGCATCCAGGAACCTCACTAATTTCGGTGAAATGCAACGCGCACGGCCCGGCCGAGTGTGGTATAGCACCGGTCGAGCTGGCTCATTCGTGCGTAGGAATAGCTATACCAAGTAAAAATCTGTTTAATAAATAAATGTATTTTGTTAACTAACGCTATTTGAATAAATTACCGCTCCCTGACACAATTGGTGGTTTTTAAATAATTAATAATATTCTTGGACTTTTTTCATATTTCACGTGGGGTCTTAAATATAGAAAGACTTCTTTAAATATTTTGTACATGGATACACCCACAATACAATTTACACTCACATAACTTGTTAGCTTTAGTGAGATGAAGACGTAGTACACTAAGAACGAAAATTTTATTACCTGACAAAAAACCAATTGTTACTTGTTGTATACTCGTATACTGGCACTCCAAGGTTGATATGATTTTTTTCCTGACTGATGAACATACTTAAAGGTCTGCCACTTTTATAAGTAACATCGGCGATATTCCTTAAGAACTATAAGGAATAATTACCAACCCCATCTAAACAAATATTATGCAACAGTGTGGTAGGCAATATCAAATTAATGGCAATGTTTTGTTAAAAGGCAGGCGATGGCCGACAGAGTTTTGAGAGGATACCGCATCTCCTATGAGGCAGCGTGTTTACTGGCTGGATCACTGTCCTCGAACCTAAGGGCAAGGGCTCTCGCTTCGCTTACATCAGTGGTGTGAATAGGTGCGAGAGGGAGGACACCGACCGTCGCCAAGAGAGTACGAGAGGTGGCGGTCCGAGCTGAGTGGGGTCCTAGTGGCAGAATGGCGGATGCGATTACTGCGCCCGTCATTTGGCCTATTTTTGTCGAGTATAGTAAAACGGAAACTAAAGTTGGAAGGCAAGCAAAATATGCATGGATTTAGGGTTGCAAATAATAGCTAAATCAGATCAGGGTCGTAATCATCCCAAATAATAAAAAAAATATACATTTACACATTAGTATAATAATTCTGTAATAAATAAATAGTCGGTACTGCTATACTTTATTATTGACCTAAGTTTAGTGTTGGTAGATAAACCAACTTTACAGTATACCCACAAAGGTTAGGTAGGCTTACAACTTTATTTAACGTACTTATTTAGTACTTGATCTGCATTTGATATTTACCATATAGAAATGCAAATATACATATATACTTATACATATTTTAAATATTTATATATATTCCCCCAAAACCAAAATGACTTGACAGATTAGAACTAATGGCACGTCATAGTAACCGTATAGAGAAATTGTATGAAGTTGCTAGTAAGCGTCAGTTAAGGCATTCATATCATACACAAAACAAACCTTGCCACTGAAAATCAATCAATGTTTGCGCTCTAATCAATCTATTTTAAACTGATGAGATATAGATACATTTAACTTTAATTGCATATTAAAGTTACATGTATCTATATCTCATCAGTTTAAAATAGATTGATTATTAATAATTGATTATTTATTTATTGATATTTGGTTATAATAATATATATATATATATTATATAATGTTTTCGTAATAAATATAACTAAAAAAATATCACTTATAGTACTCTATAACAGAAAGTTTTAAAGTTATGTCAAAATTGAGAATATTTTATCGTGTTTAAGTACTCGCACACATTAGTGTATTTTTTTTCTTTTTTTCTCTCTCTCTCATCTCATCAAACACCCCTTTGGAGTGCATAAGAATGAAATGATATAACAAAAAAAAGTCAGCAGCAAATAATTAAATCTAATATTTGGTTAGTATTTTTTACCCTAAGTCCCACGTCATCCATTATTTTTTATCTCAATTGAATTTATTGAAATTATGATGGTTATAACAGTGTTGACGTTTCTTTCTACTTTTTTATATGTAAAATAGTTCTTCATTTTATAACTGTTACGTTATATAGCTTTTAAAGCTTTATCTAATTTAATTCTCACCTCGCAACCGTACCTATAATCCCTTTCCTGTTTAATATTCGACGCGTTTCGAGCCTAAATGGTAATGAGTTCCCCAGTTTTAGCTAAATGAAGATTCTGTTTATACGATAGTAACTCAGCTAATCCACTAAGGCTATTGAAAACGCATTTAGTGTGCAAGTAAGACGTTTATTCTATCGATTTATAGGCTCAGGGTAAATTAAATGGTTCTCCGTGAATAGAGGGTAGTCTGGAGTCGTCTAAGTATGGTTTCTGGTAATCGTCCCCCCTAATGGGTGTTTTAATGAGTTCGCTTTGTTCATCTTACATTTTGTAGTAGTAATATAATGTAGAATAAATATTTAAAGATATTTTTTTTAAACCTACTCAATCAATTTCTATATAAAAACCAAGTTTTTTGTTATACTTTAAGTATTTTATACACAAAGTTTTAAGGCGAATAAATTTTAGTTACACACATGCATACACACATCAACTCACACTACTGCTATATACTATATTATACTAATCTTACATAAATAAGGAGCTACTGTCATTAAAACATTCGCCAGCCGGTTTTAGGTATTCCGCCTACCTTTTTTAAGAACATCAAAAATTAGAAGTACAGTAAAGATAAGAATTAAGTACACCTACGAGTATATATGTATGTACATATGCAGGCCGTGAGTTTTGTGTGTACCTTCGTTGTACGAAATAATGTATTGTATTTTCCTGTTATTGTATAATTCTACTTTAATTAATAGGTGGACTTATATTCCAGTTAATAATGAACACATGTGATGTTGCTATAAATAAATTTTGTTGATACTGTGTTACATTAGTTAATATAATAAAACAATGTCGATGTACCAATCTAAGATAATAAGATTAAAAAAGAAACTTGTTGGACTGTTAGACTGTCTCAATGTTTATGTGCAGGTATTTATATTTTTCTTATATATGTAAAAATGCTACATCTTAGTAAATAGCTTTTAATAAAAAAAACTTTACACAATATAATACAACAATATTAATTGATAAATATTTAATATTTGAAGCAAACCTCTTTCATAAAACACCGTCAAAATGTTCACAACAGCCATTATCACGTTATCGAAACTTGAACCCCAAAATCACATTTCCACGTTAACGCTTACAATTGTTTCGCTTTCCGCTGTAAAGAGCAAAATAAATTAGTTGTGCACAAAATTTTTCCGGTAAAGGATTTTAATGAATTTTTAAAACTCGTTTTTCTCGTATCGTGCCGACAACTTTAATTAAAACCCTAGCGGCGTAAAAACGACGACGATTTAAAATAACTGTAAAAAAACGATAGAAACGCAAAATGATTTCGTTTAGTTTTGCTTCTTATTTCGTTCGTCAAACATGTTGTGGCGTGAAGTTCTGTGTGTTTCCAATAATTGGTAGTCGATAGTCAGATATTGTTTTTCTTTTTACCCTATTTATTAAACCATTGTATATATTACGATTTATTAGAAGATGTAATGGCTCGATGATATTATAAATTATTAAGTGGATAAATGAATTTACCAGCTCTTTAAACAAATATCGTATCTAATGACGAATGTAGATTAAATAATAATAAAAGTAAGAAAATTTTATAATATTAGTTTAGTATTTGTTAAATCGAATTGGCGAGGCAACTAATAATTTTATATAAATAATGTCAGTTTTTTTCTATTTTAATACATATGTAATTTTTTAAGTGACTTCAAAGAAGGAGGAGGTTCTATGTTCGACTGTATGGATTCTTTTTATTTAGTTTAGCGATATCTCCTCCAATTTGAGACTGAATTTCCAATGTTTTTATTTGAAAAAGTAAACTTTTTTATATTATAGGGGGGCAAACGAACAGACGGGTCACCTGATGGTAAGTGACAACCGCCGTCCATGGACACCTGCAACTGGAGAGTCGTAAGTGCGCTGCCCAACTTTGAGAGTGAAGAGGGCTGAGGATATGTGGGAAGATAAAAGAGACGGGGATGAGGAGATGGGAAAAGGGGCGAAAGGTCAAGGGAGTGGGGCCTCCGAAAACCTCACTAATTTCGGGGAAATGCAACGCAAGTGTTGACCACCAGTTCTCTATGAGGCCGTGGTATCGCACCGGCCGAGCCGGCCCATTCATGCCTAAGCATGGCTCTACCACGTAAAAATACTCCTGCATTGGTCCTATTGTAACCAAATCAGGAATTGATTATGGAAATTACGAAATAGTTTTAAAATTCCACGATTTATGATTGAAAGTATTGCACAAACTAAATAACAAACTAAAAACTTTTTGATTAGACAATTATTTAAACAATGCTTTGTAATTTTACGTTCAAAACTTTTGAAGCTAAAACCTTGTTAAATTAACGAAATTAAAGTAATTTATTTAAGTAGTTGTATTAATGACATTGATACAGCCATTTTATATACCTGCATACAGAAATACAATTAATTAATTAACAAATATAATGCAATATGCAGTCAGAATCAACATGAAATTGCATCCTACGAAATTCGGACCAAAACGTAGCAATTTCCAAACTCATCGAGACGTAATTTGACGTTATTATGCTGTAATCGAACCAAGAAACTGTCAGTGCCAAAGCAGATCCCTAATGCAAAAGTAACCAGTAAAGGTGAGGCGTATATACTGTAACAGGTTTCAACACTAGGTTTTATATAAGACGTCTCGCGTACGAGTACGTACTGGGAACACAAACACGTATTAAGCGTATTTAGAAGTACCGAGGAGTCCGCGGACGACGATTCCACTAAACGTATACGCGTAGGTACTCAATAGACAATACGATACGTACGAGGAGCCAAACTTTAAAATACTCCAACCATAGCAAGACGCGTTCACATACGCGTTTGTTTATGAATGTGTGAGTGAAAAAGTCCCAATGCTGAAAGTAAATTGCGTATTGCAATGCGTTAAAACGTACGTCCTAACTTTGCAAAGCATATATGGAAGTATGTGTGAGTGAAAGAGTAAGTCCTGATTTCGAACAGCAATAGACTAAAAAATATTTTTAAAGTTTATTTTTAAAGATCATGCAGTTGAAGTGGCCATAAGACAGTTGAATTGATTTGAATTTTTAATTTATCAAAATGTTCAAATTAAACCTCAGTGTCGTCAATTGATTGAGAGTTCCGCGAATCGTTTGACTGCTGTGATTGTTATTTTTGTCAGTCAGTGTTTTTACGGTTTCCATCAGGCAAAGTGGAGTCACTCTGGTAGGCTAATATAAAAAATTAAAAAACTGCATGAGTGGTGGTGGTGTAAATAAACTAAACTTGTACTGTAAATATTTTCGATTATCCTATATCTTCTTTAATGCCTAGAGATACCTAATAATATCAATAACTTTTCTTTATTGATAATTGTCGTGAAAATAAAACTGCATAATTGGTGTTTATATAAATAAATAGGTATATATTTTTAGACATTATAAGTATTTTTGACCTACGCATATCTTGGTACATAGTTAAACCTAATAATAGTTACTTATTGGTAAAAGTGATAAATGAGGGTGTGAGCTTATAGTTTTAATAGATCGTGTATATATTAGTAAATTAGGTATAAAAACTTTTCTTTTATTAGTTTCATCGTGGCTCCTAAGAGAAGCACTTGTTTTTAATTGTTAGGACAAAGTTTGTTTATACACACATTTTTGGAGAATACATCGGGAAGATAAAAAAACGTAAACGTGTGAAAACGGAATCAGTCGCTATCAATACTAGTTTTAATATACATACATATACTGTTTGGAATATTCCGTTCTTAGGCATACTCTGACGCGTACTTCTACATACTCGTGGAACTAGTCTTTGGAACGCGTATCTTAGCGTACTCGTACTCGTAAAACTCAGTACGTGTTTTAGCAAGTACGACTCACCTCTAGTAACCAGGCTCGCTCTCAAGAATTCTCTTTGACATAATGCACCTGCATTAGGAATACCACCTCATCTTTCCCCCAATGATATAGTGTTACGTTCGTCTTAATTATATCGGTTTATAGCTAGGATTAACTGTCCCCTTTTAATCTTCCGATGAAAGCTGATGAAACCTTTTTGCGAGGCCGGTAGGTAGTTAAACGCAATTTCGGTCCTATTACGTATTAATATCAGATGTGATGTATAATGGAGAGGGTTAAGCGATTTTATGGCTTCCTATGTCTGATCTCTGCTAAAATAATGAAGGTAAGAATATAACTAATGCTTAATGTCAAGACAGTCAAATTGTATTATTAATTATTCATGAGGAAATAACTCTTAATGGAAATACGCAATTACGAAGTACCCTTCTATAGAGATAAGATTTTTTAAACGAGAACAGGTCGTGAGGCGGAAGTTAGGGAGTGACTCGAAAATGGAACGGAAATAGTGAAATGGAAATGACTTCATTCCAATTCTAAGGACCCTGGTATTGTTTGTAGAACTAGTACCTCAATAGGTGTGTATTTAGAGGGTACCTCAATATATGAAAGGCACCTTTGGATGGATTTTTAACAGACTTTTTCACTTAAGAAAAAAAAATTAAAAAATCTGAAATATTGTGAGATTTGTTTTTTTTTAAGTAAAACCAATGTCACTGTCCCATTGCCGACAATGTTTATCAATTGTGAGATGATTCGGGTAAACTTAATTAATATGCCAAGAGTTGTTACAACGTAATAATAATAAACAAAACATCTCACACCGGCCGTCTGATCCCAAAAAGCAGAGCTTGTATATGGTGGACATACTGCTGATAAACATACTTAATTCTAAATAGATAAATGTTATAAATAAATTACACCCAGACAAAGAACAAGTGATCTAGCTCATCACACAAATAGGTAGGTAGGAATCGAAGTGGCTTAGCAGCCAGGATCGCTAACCGCTAGACAAACACTTACATACGTATAAGAAATACGAATGTACCTTTTTTGTATAAACTTCTTTCTGTATAACTTATATAGCGCCATTTAAATCAATCATGAGAATTTACTTATCTATAAAATAGTTTTAATTTTCATGCAATAAAATTAAGAATATTATAAATTCTATTCAAAATAAGGAAATCTAAACCTAAAATGACTTTGCTTCCTAGTAGCATAAAATGTATATACCCACATAGTACGTACATCATGAGCTGCCTCACTGTCATCAATGCTTTCATACGATCCCACAGATTTCGGGTACTTCTGACTTGCCCTTTCTTCTTTTTATGATAACGGCCATGGACTCCTGCAACAGAAAAAAAAACAAAAAGAGTCGCGAGTCCGCTGTGCGCCTTTGAGGTTGAGGAAGGGGAGGCTGATGAGGGGATCGGAAAAAGGGGAGTCGGAGGTGGGCCTCCAGTACCCTCCCTCACTATTCAATACAATGTAAGCGTTGTTTATTTCCTGCTTTTCTATGAGGCCGTGGTATTACTCCGGTCGGGCAGGCCAATACCTGCCTAAGCATGGCCCTCACAGGGTTCTTAAAAACATCATAAAATATTAGTACATAAATATTGTACTTTGTATCCACCAATGTAAAGTCACTGCATTTAGACTCTAAGCTATGTTTTAAAATTACTAAATTCTATTTTATAGTTGTCCAATATAAAGGAGAGCTTTATAATTTCGAATGATATAAATTTGTAATAAACTCACAATATCAAGTTAGTAAGTAGTCCCTCTGTATTCAAATGTGTAACTCGAACTAAACTCAGGTTAATTTAAACATTGTAATTGTTTGCCATAAACCTGTTTGCAGAAGGTTGTTGAGCATAATGTACTATGTTACGAATGGGATGCGGTGAAACGGTGCGTAAACCAACAGTGTTGGTCCTTATGGTTATTCCATAAGGTAAATAGTGTTTCTACCAACATCAAGGGTCGAATGGTTTATTGTTGTGATTGACTTACTATTGTAATGATAACTCTTTTGATAGCGAACCCGATTTCTTCAGATTCCATTAATGATTTCTTTTTATTATAAAATTTATTAAGATAACAAATATTCAGCAAATCTTCTGGTCCGAGAGTCACCATTGTATTTTGTGTGTAGTCTAGCTGTGTAGCTATCGTCTATCATAGTATTGATGGAGCTTTTTGAGAGGTATGGTCAATTACAAATAATATAAAATTTCTAGTGTGTTGAAAGTTTGTCACATCTAGTTATTATATAATATTATGACAAGAATTACAGTATTAAAATAACAGTAGACAAAGCCCGTAATGTATGTAATGATTAATTAATTAATTTGATGTTACGTTTTGATTTAAATACTGATCATCTTCAAAAATGCATTTTTATTTAAATATGTAGATGTGTTCCGCACGCGCCTCTCTGATCTATAGGGGGGTAAAGGGTCGGTTAATTTTAAGAGGAGTGTTTTTATTTATGGTATTAGTAATCTACTAATTTTAGAAGTTTCTACAACTTCTTTAATTCTTATATTACTGTTTATTTAGTAAATTTCTTCATACTCTCATACAACCAAACTAAATTAATTAGGAAATTGTTCAAAACTACCTATATTCTGCCGCATTGCGTAGGAAAAGTCAAATACAGACAACTTCCTTGATTAACATGCCACAGTTATATGCAAATATATACTTATTGCTGTAAAGGGTACGGCAGATGCCCTCTTGGGCGATGTTAGGAAAATTGACGCCAAACAGGGAGACGTAACGAGGTTAGGCCTTACGGTTGAAACCGCGATGCTCGATACATATTTAGGTATGCGGTTTCATACATATGGCTCCAGATGAAAATTGATATATGGGAGAAAATTAACAGTTCATTTTGACGATAGCTAACTTAAAACAGGCCGGGAGTTTAATTTCAACATTAATTCTTTTAAATGTCACGTTTAGGAATAGTTTGTTAAATATTATTTATAGGCGACTAGGGGATGTTCTATATATATATTTAAAAAGTGTTATATACAGTGCACAGTTGATGGCCCTAGGCTTGTTCGCTATCAAGCAAGAGGTTGACGAAATAGGTGGGTGTTTGATACTATAATAATTGCGTGAGTGTATGTAAATATGTTTTTTTTATATATATATAAGCCTACCATTATGACTCCACTCTGCCTGATGGCCAGATGACGTATACATATGTATATAATACAATTTTGTAACCGCCGTCATGATATTTTTTTTAAATAATTCACAAACACAGGCCTCTTGAACCCAAGCTATCAATAAAACAATTAAAGTAATAGTTAACTGTTATTAGTTTTTTCATTCAGATAAATGTGCTCACAGGGAAGAAACTCTTATTCTTTGAGATGCATACCTCACTTGGTTTATCATGGTTCAAGTTTTACCAGCATGAATTAATTCATGCTGGTAAAACTGTTAGGGTAACATTTAACTGAAATTTTATATGTTTGATGAGATTAACATCTAGCTTATCTTTGTCTTTGTACTATATCAAAATTTCGTGTAGTATTCTCGGAGTAGGTATTTGAAGTGTAGTAAAAGCTATACGTGTCTTCATATAACGCTTCACAGAATGGGCTCTGGGTACTGGACGCCAGATGTTACGATTGGAAGTGAGCCAACCGATTCAAAAAACTTTATCACTTTTTAAGACGTACTTCCTAAGCCTTTACAACTTAAGTATATACATTAACTAACTGTAAAAAATTAAAAAAAAAACGTTTATATAAATGCAGGCATACAAAGATTGAGAGGAAAACATTTGAGAAAAGGAAAATTAATCATTTCATCATCTAACTGTAAAAAATTAAAAAAAAAAGGTTTATATAATTGCAGGCATACAAATACTGAGAGGAAAACATTTGAGAAAAGGAAAATTAATCATTTGTAGTTTATACATACAATCGCACGTGACTGTAAAAATTGAGGCTCAGGATTTTGATTCGAACCATGAAAATAAATAAATTTTCTGAAAGCGGATTCACAATAAAACCAAAAGATTGTACGTAGGAATTCGAGATTAAAATTCCACCCTTTATTTTGGGGGAGTCAATAGAATAAAATGAAAACCAGAAATCAAAGGAGCCTATTTATACAAGAATTCGTAAAAGATCTTCAAGATTTTTGAATACCTACGAAGAATCGATGGCTCCAATATTCCGATTAAAATAATTATTTAGATTAATTTCAAAATCCCTTTTATCAACTTGTGTGATAAGAATTATACCATAAGTTTTATGCATAACTTGGCTAATATTTTAAAGGTTAACAACATATTCTTTAAAGCTATATCTCGCAAAAGGCGATATATGAGACTCGATTAAAACGAAGAATTAATTAATGTTTGTTATATCGTATCATATCCATATTTGACTCCGAGTGATCCTTATTATTGTTTCATCTATAATACTAAAAATAACAATTGAAGAAATACATATGAATAGTGAAAATAATTATTTTAATCTAGCTGCTGTACCCTGATTCGTTTTACAAAATAAGTATATATACAAAAAAAAAATTGCTTAAGGCACTCCTAATAACAGCAGCTATTTGCCAGTGAAAGTCCCTGAAAAGCGGTCTCCTCATTTTGGACAGACAGACAGATTTTTTCTAATTAAAATTTTGCTATAAGTACCGTGTAAAAAATGTATACAATAACAAATAAAATACGCTTGACGCTTCAACTTGAACTTTCACATAAAAAGCAGTATTTAAATTTGAGCGACAGATACGCCGCACGACGTGACGTTCTGTTTTTACTGATTACACTCACGATTTGTCCGGGTAGGGAATCGAAGCCACGAATTCTGGCTAAGCAGTCAGGATCACTAACCACTAGACCAACAGACCTTCCTTCCTTAGACTTCGAATATGTTTTCCTGTAATCTATAAGAAAATATTAGAATAAAAGCTTTCGTTAATTAGATTCATATTTATTTAAATGTACGGTTTTAATCACGTGTGTATTTTGGGGATGCCCGACTAGTTTCGGTCTCAACAGGAAGCCTTTTTCAAGGAGTAAGTCGTCCAGCAAAAAATAGTCGATAAAAGGCTACTAAACCAATTCTCTCATAACTTTAAAATATTGATCTTAAAATGATTAAATAATAAATTTAAAGGACCTCGCCTGTCTGATTTTTGTAAAGTCAAGTAAAATTTATATAGTGAGTGAGTAACTAGTGAGAAGTAATCTGAACAAAACGCACAAAATAAACATATTGACTAATGTGTGTATCAGTTCGACAACCTGTTATCGGTTCGCTTAGTATGATAATAAACCTAACAATAGACACAAACGTATACTTTGCAGACGCTTGTGTGTTTATTTACCTAAAGTGCCAAACGCGTTAAAGACCGGTCTATAAAGGGTATAAATGCCTGTTTATTAGTTCTAGTGTAATACAATAAATCGTTACTTTACTTTAGCATTTCACACAAACTCACAAGTCAGTGAAGGGGCTATCCATAGACAGATACTGTTTGGTTAAAATAGCATTTTGAATAATTCAGGCATGCACCCCTTCGACAAGGGTTCATTATCCCCTCGCAGTGGATTAGGAAGTGAGACCCAACTTTGGGGCTGCGGTGAAGAAAAAAACTTGTATTTGGCATATGACGTGACTGCGCATAAATTGTTATGAGATTTACCCATATACTTACAGGGTTCTAGATTATGCCTGAAATTATTAAAGTGTGAATAAATGTATTACTTAACATTCGCAAAGTGCAAATAAATGTAAGCAAAGTTTTTCATATAAAATTATGAAACATAGTTCTTATGTTATGCATATATCATACATATATTACATCTATATATATAATGATCGAGTTAATCTTATATAACACTAATCTATATGACTTTAACTCTTTCGTTTATTTGAAACATCAAATATTGTTCACGATATGTTTGCTCAAGATAGATCAACTTCATCCGTTTAATTGAATGAATAAACATTTTTATTATTATTATTATATTGGCAAGCTGGCCACTTTGAACTCAAATATCTGGCGTTTAGTTAGGAATTACAAATTTAGGCTTGTGTATATGTTTCGTATTCAGTGATTCATTTATTTCCACGCCATTTCATTTTTCTTTGACACCGTTCTGTTCACAAAATGGAAAACTTAAAATATCGCATTGATTACAAAACAGCTCGAAGGATTAATTATGCGTATGGAAAAGCTACAGTAAAATATAGCACGGTAAGTTTTTGGTTCCAACATTTTTATTGAAGCACCGTGGACGGCTGGAGACCCTAGTTGACAAAAAAGAAGACAATGAAGAATTAAAGATGGTCGTGGAAACGGATCCATCGCAAAATACGTCAGAGTACACTAACTTGCAGGCTTCGGTTTAAGTGATAAAACAATTTTAATGCACTTGAAACAAATAGGAAAAAATAAAAAGCTTTAAAATTGGAAAAATAAAAGATTTGTGAAGAATTAAGTGAAGCACTCTAATAAACACTCATTAAGTGCTACGTTACATTACTCAACCAACACAATATCGAAGAAATTTTGAATCGTATCGTTACTTGTGATGAAAAATAGATCTGTACGACCTGGCCAGGCGATAAAGGCAGAATGAGGCAGTCCAAATCGCCTTCAAAGATTTTATCGATTCTCTCTCCCACAATTTTTTCAGCAATCGAATCAATGAACTTACTATTAAATGTCGAAAATGCATAGATAATAATAACGAATACTTCCTTCGAAGGATAATTTTTTTCTTAAATAAAGCTCTAATTTCATATATGTATTTTTTGTACGAATGAATTGACATAAACTAAGAAGAATTAAAAAACCTTCATCCCTTATATTACTCAAACCCCTTGAAGTCGTTATATTAGATATGTTAGATATAGTTATATTAGATAGTAGATACAATACTAGTTTCAGGTTACATTCAAGAAATAAAATTATACTTAAATATTCATGTTATTGTTACCAAAATTCTACTGATCTAAAAAAACCAAATTTCTACTGACTACATATTATACTAAACTTGATTCAATTTAAAAAAGTCCAATAAGTATAATTCAAAACCATCTCTAGTTTTCACGTAATTCATAAATTACCTTACATGAAATTTTAGGTACTTTTAATACGTCAGATGCCACTTTTTCCTTACAGCTGCTAAGAATCTTGAAATACTATACATGTAATTGAAATGGCAAAATTTCTATCATTAGAGCACCTACGATCTGATCGGCCTCTTGATACCCGTAGCTGAATAGTGCCTGAATAGTAGTCCTATCTTGATTGGAACTATTGTACATTTCAAGTTATTTATGGTTGATTTGAATGAGATAGTACTTAAAGTGTTCTCTAAGTGCATGGGAAGTGTTTAGAACTTCCTCTATAGAGGTTTAATTTTTTTTAGAATTTGGAGTACATTGATAGGAATTTAAGAATAGAAAATATATGCAAACGAAATTGCTTATAAAGGTTGATTGGGGCAATATAAGCAATAGCTCAAGTTGCCTTGCTTGGATTTCATACCTATACCTCGAACTGGATGATGCCGGGAAGTCCGAGCTCCCTAACTAATATCTCATATACCCTTTATATGAAGTGATCTCTGATCTTACTTAAATGGCTAACTATTATAACTTTATTTCATTCCTTATGTAATTTATAAAACATTCACTTTATGCATCAGTTCAAAAACGAGAAAACTTACATTAACAAAATGCATAGCAAGGTAATACCTGAAAGTATTAACTGAGTAACAGTCTGAGTGAGTCTGGGGAAAATTATCATCTGTTTTGTTTTCTTTTGTTTCGTTCGTTTGATTTTGCTTTCTTACTTTTATTTTGAAATTGGCATCTGTTTTATTTGCCCGTTTCCACGACAGAAACGATTAAAGTGAAAGGTCCGTGTGTTTACTAAATATATTATTATGAGCCGATCCGTCTAGCGGGAACGTACATTTTCATTACAATAATAATAATTAATTAACTAAGATGTTTAACCCGTTTCAGTTAATTAATAATTATAATGAAAAAATATTATTATAATGAAAATGTAGCACAGCATAGAACAAACATCCACTAAAAACTTTGATGACCATGTTTTCATCACAGAATAAAACAAACAGTTGGGAATTAGATCCATTCTGCGTAACATGCCCAGTGAACAATACAATAGGCTATGAAATTATAGGCACTCAACATTTTTTCAAATCCTACTAAGATTTCTAGAGATTAGTGCATTCCAACAAAAGGCATACAAATTTATCATATATGCAACAGAATTATTTTTTATACATAAGCCCTTGCTGATGTTCCCTCTTCTGGCATTAGGTCAGTTGCAATATACCGATACGTGAGGGAACCCTGTCTGGTTTTACTTGTTCTACTCCGACATAGTTAGATCATTCTGTGTCGATTGGTATTTTGAATTCGTATTATTTAATTAAGCGTCATTAAAGTTTAAGGTAAAATTCTAATGGATGTCAGATATGGTATGGATTCTAATGGATGTCTATATATATGTATATACGGATATATATAGACACGTACAACCTTCAACAACATTGAACAACGTTTGCTTTACCAGGTATTTTGTTACAGTTTATACATTAAACAAGAAAAGTGTATATACCTCTTAAAAACTATAAATATTAAGTAGGACGCGGAAAAACAAGCTACTCTTCGAGGATTAATTATGCATATCTGTTTTTAAGGTTTCACCTATAAAAAGCAAAATTTTGCTATGCAATGAAATAAGTTACCCTCGTCAAATTAAGACAGACAGTACCTACCGCTAAAGCCGATTCTGTTTGGGCTATGCATATTTAATTATATATTGTTCTTTTTTTATGTAACCAATACTAATTAAACATGACATCAAATACGCTCACGTCTTTATTCCCTAAGGGGTAAGCAGAGAGTTATATTAAACATGTCTATGAATAAAACTCACAAGTCAATTTTGAAAGGGGTATTTAAGTTTATGGTAACAAGATTAGAATAAACTAGATACATTTTATACGGTGACATTTTAAATACGAGTACAAACAGATTACCTCACATATCAATATATGCTATAACTAAGGTATAGATACCACTAACGATACCCTCTATAGATAAAAACAAAAGTGATCGTATATTATGACCGCTGGATTTGACTGTCCCCTATTTTTAGCCTGACCAAATTACCCAAATTCACATAAACACGTTCTTGTTTTTATTAGCTAACCTCTTAATCTTAAATCTAACCCCTGAATACATAAATTACCGTTTTCACCAAATAAGTAGCTTTATATTCAACAAAGTACCCGTGGGGTACTTTACAGCGATTTACTGATGTTTGGGCCACATCGACCGGCTGTCTAGAAAAATGGACGGCCATGCATTAGCGGGCGGGGGGTTAAAACGCTTAGCTCGGAGCGCGTTTACGATTTGGGGTGATTTTATATGGAAAGATATGGGAAAGTTGTGTATGGGAATGTTTTGGCTTAGTTTCGTATATTTTTTTATAGAATTTCGTATCTATTCGTAATGTCTCTTCGAAAACTAGGTTAGATAGGACCTGGACAGTTTTTAACAGATAATACTATACAGGAAGTATCTTTGACTACATTTCTTCCTTAAACTCAAAAGCTAAAGAAAGAAGCTATACCTATATATAAAATATGGAAGATATTTGTTTAAAAATAGCAGCAAAACCAGAGGTTCATATTTTTTTCAATAAACGCCCATATAATGCAACATAAGATCCGTAATAATAATATGTAGTTTCTGGTTAATATTACTAAGCGCCATGGCGTAAAAACCAAGCATGTGATGAAAAATCTCATTCGAATCGTTATTATCGTAACAGATACTTACATTGAGGTCAAAATTATTATTTCTTTCTTTGAGTACTCTATCCGTTGTATCAAGATCATATAACGCACTTTGAACACGTCATACAAGAAGAATAGAAAAAATAACACAACTCAATACACTGGTGAATGGCTGTACCAATTTCTCGCTGATGGCAATAACCACCAACAATTGCTTTGTGTTGCTTTCAAAAGAAAAATAGTATGCCCCTAGATTGCTTTCAAGCCCTTGAGGTTGTCAGATGGGAGGGTTATTTACATCGCATTGGATAAAAAGTTGCTTTCTTTTATTTAACCAGCCCGGGGACGCGTGAAAAAAATGTGTTTATTTATTCTTTGCCCGATAGTTTTTATTTTTTATGGAATAATGTATACGGCTGTCGGAGTGTCATTTTGTTTTTGAAATTTAAAGAAAATGGTTTTAATAACAAACAATATTACATAGAATGGGATGAATTATGAGATATGTTAGTATATAAGAGATATGATATGAATTATATGATAACCGAATATACGATTATACAATATGATACTCTAGCACGTGCTTCAGCAAAGAAATATTATAAATGACACTTGTTTTCATATAAAATTTTAATAAACTTTCAGACAATAATATAAGATGACTTCGTACTTTATCGTGACCCACTATTACATAAAAGAGATATCAACATGAGTAAGTTACATAAAAAGACACACCGAAATAAATTTTGACGTAAAACCTTAGTCTATAAAGTGGTTTAATAAGCACGCATTTACGCTCTGGACATCTTTTTTGGAAGCCATCAGTGATATTTACTTTACGAGGAGCTCGTAAAAGGCAAATTTCATCGCGTTTTTGACGTTTCGCGTCCTTACTATGTTTATGGTGACGTATGTAGGTTCACGATCGCTACAAAACCAATGTTGTCTTGACATTTTCTTCGAATAGATAAGTGGATTATGTATTAAGTAGTATGTTTTATATCATATATATATTATGAGATAAACCTTTTGATGATGTGGTTGAATAGACCTTTAGCACGTAACATTTGATAAACGTGCCTCATAGTCTTATATTTTGGTTGGCTCAGTGATGCGGTTATTCATTGAAAGTCTTTAATTGAGTAATGTCAATATGTTTCTTCTCACTGTGTCTAAAGATGATTATTATTATATTAAGACTTCCGGCATTCAGTCTGTCGCATAAATTATGCAACTGGGTTGTTGCCTTCATTAGGGTTTAGGGTTCTCTAGATAGGCCTCTGATTTTCAGCAGGTAAACGCTGGTGTACCTCAGGGCTCAGTCTAGTCACCCACACTGTTCTTTTTGCCTTGGCAATATAGATTGCTATGCAGACAGTACATGGGCGATATTTTGGAAACCTTTCTGCCAAGCTAGCAGATGTTAAGGGAAAATGACAGAAGCTTGTCGCTGACCTCGACCTGGTCTTAAGCCGAATTTCTCAATGGGGTTGTGAGAATCTGGTCAAGTTCAGCGTCTAAAAACACAAATGTGTGCGTTCTCTACCAAAATGTCTCCATTCCTTCCCCTTTCTACTAATCAGAACACTCAACTTTACTACTATCTTATACATAGTCACATGCTATGCACAAAACAGTTGTAAAGTTGAGTGCTATGTATTGTTACTACAGCATAGGCTTAGTATTCTGGGTATGGACATTTGCGGGGATCTCAACCCACGTGATTACATCGAGAGCATCACTGAGGCGGCCGCGTGGAAGCTCGGTACGTATACAAGGTGAGACGTTTCTTCTGGCTCGAGCATTCTTAGAATCTTGTCTTATCTTAGAATCTGTGTATTTTATACAACTATAATACACACATATTCTAAGAAAGATTAAACCTTGGTCTTGACCCAGGTTTACTCTTGGGTGGATTACTTCTCTGAACTTTGGGATGGCTATTAACAGTATTTGTTAAGATTAGTATCTATATATATTGTGATTGATATGATTAGTATCTAGAACACCGAGGCCACCGAGTCCCTTGAGCCTCTCCAGTTCCGAAGAGATGTCGCCTCTATGGCAGTCTTCTATCACCTACATCATGTAGAGTGTTCTGACGAGCTTTTAAAATTGGTCCTACCTTTCTCTATACGACAACACGTTGATAAACGATGACTCCTCAGTCTAGTTGAGGAGTCATCGTTTTAGAGTGGAAAACATAGCATCTCGAATTAATCGGTTCGACTCTTCCTACCTCTGCCGATTGACAAAGTCTAACTCAGCAAAACTGCTCGTTGAGTTAAAAATATACATTTTTATAAATCTATTTTATTTTTGTTTAAGTTTCATTAAATATGGCAATTTTTATAAAATCTTAAGCATTATTTTCCATTACTTTCTAAAGAAAAATTATTTATTCATAGAGTAAATTATGTACATGACTGTGCTAGTTAAGCAATGCTCTTAAAAACAATACCTATTTATTTATCAATAATAAAATATATTACCTACAGTAATAACGCACATATAATAATATTAATATGTCGTATCATTAATATGGTGCCAATACGAAGACACTAACGGCATAGCTAGTACGTACGTATAACGCCCCCCAGCCAGATAGACCTACTATTTATCCTATTAGACCAACCGTGTAGTAAACAACCTACTATTGCCACGAGACTTATAAAAGCAACAAATGTTGTCATATGCAAATTTTTACGAAATATTAACAAAAAAAGACTCCCGGTATTGAGAACATATGGGTTAAAGATTTATTGTATATGAGTGAGCAGGTTATCCCCGTCATTACACATTTGATTTGTACGTATATATCAACGTCACTTTTCCCTAATCAACTAAAGACAGGCATTGTTAGACCAAAACATAAAAAAGCTAGTTACACGGAGGTTGATAAAAGAAGACCTATAACAATTTTGTGTAGCACGGATAACAGAGCTACTTTCATAATGAAATAAATTACTTTTTGACTAAAAATAATCTATTGCATCACAATCAATATGGTTTTCGAAAGGGACGAAATACTTGGCCACATTCAACTTAACAATCAAATAAAAAAACTAAACATTCAAAAAAAATACTTGCAACTACCAGCTAGATTTGTCAATTAAGTCAGTCAGTCAGTCAGTAACTAAGGAAAATAAACGGCAATCAGGTGAAACGTCCAAAAAAACAAAACACAAACGGAAAACTACGGTCAATAAAATAAAATATAGATAGATAGAAGATAAAATTAGAATTTTTGTTTGAATAAGAGTTAGATTTTTTATAATGTCAAACATTTATATGACAATCATGGTATTAGATTAAATCTTAGTGCACTTGCACGCCTTTAGGATATACAAATAATTTTTCTATTCATAATTATTAATAGGTAAGATGATTTTACATTACATGCACAAATATGAATGATAATAAGATGATATACAGATAAATAAAGGTTATATCATTTAAATAATTGCCTCTTACTATTACCTATATGCAAGGTACCAGGTTAGTTAGAAAAGGGTTACGAACATCTTTTACTATGGGACAAAACCTGAAATCGCAAAAAGCAAGTGTTCCACATATTCTATTCAAGGTTACCGGGCAAAATGTAAGAAACAGCTGAATTTTTTTTTGCTACTTCAGGTTTGGTCCCATAGTAAAAGATGTTCGTAACGATGGGTCGAATGCTGAGCTCTTTTCGGATTAGTACCCCCTTTCAGACTAATCTTGTATACAGGGTGCCAAAATTATCCTCCCAGACTAAAGTGATCACATTACTAATTATTTATATAATGTGTAATATATAATAATGAAAAGTTGTTTCTTTTCATAAGATCTAAGGCTGAGTTTTATCTTTAAATAAAATTTCTGTTACAGCCTGTATACAGTAACTTATTAGTGTAATTACATACAACACAAACGCTTGCTAGTTTTTAAAAAATATTAAAGGAGCATTTCCTGAATTGCTGAACGATAGGGACTCTGATGCCCGGAATCTTGTGTTTGCCTATCTCTCATTATTATATTTTATATAATCTGTATAATTGTAATAATTTATGTACATATGTGTTTAATGTGTTTATTTATATGTTTGTATCTAACAATAGTCCTAATTACTTCAAACTCAGGAAACTTTTGCAAATTGCAACTTCTCTCATCGCATTATTAATGTCACTTTCCATCAATTGGTTGCCTGGAAGAGATCGCTAATCGCGATAAGGCTAAGGATAACTATAAAATAAAATAAAATAAAATAAAATAAATATAAAAGTTGTACAATTAGCGAATTGTACAACTTTTATATTTTATTTTATTTATTTCAACTTTCTAACTTTAGCTGATAAGACTTATAGCAATGTGTACAAACTGTTCTATTATTATGTTTTTTTTTGTTTGTTGTACAATAAAGAGTTATCTATCTATCTATCTATCTATCTAACCTAGTGATCCAATTCTAACAAAACATAAGTTTTACTCTTTTACGGTCCGGACTGCCGCTCCCGTGGGGTTCTTGAATGGAAAATGTACCAGCGCCCGCCCGCCGTCTTCAAATGATAAGAGGGGAAATCAGTTGAGTTCACAATTTTGTGGCATACCTGAACCGCAGAGAACTATATATATTTATTTGATATATATTTTATTTCTCAATACAAATGCTAAGTATTTTGTAGAAAATTTTTAACACAACTTTTTGAGAACAAAAGTTCGAAATGGTATTGGTTCATAGTTTTTAAAGGACTAGAAGGAGGTTCTCAAATTGACTTTTTATGTGTATATGTTTACTATATTCGCCATTTGTGAACAGTTTTTTGTTATTAAATTATTGTACTAATGTATGGTTCATTTTAAAATTGAAGAAAATATTACACCTCTAAGGTGAAAAATAAAGGGACTAAGAATACAGCATATTTGTGATGAGAATTTATGAGTTGTTTGAAAGACTCTAAACCAACCAACAAACTTTTAAACGTAAAAGGGTTTAAAAAAGCAACTGAATAGCATACACACATTCCGTGTATAATATTTTCATACCCACGTTAACCTGTCCTTTTTTTTAAACGGAGATCATACTTTCGACCATTCGCAGTACAGTTTTAGGGGCTAGGTTTATTGTATTTGTAGGATCTGATGTAAAAATTCAAGGTGGAAAATATTTACACCTAACCTATATTTTACTTTTTGCTGCCGGGGAAATTACTGTTAAGTACATTATTGTTCATTCTTCTTGAATTTATAGAATGGTTTACAATATTTTCTCATTTGCGTTCGTTTATTTGCACTCGAATATTTGAATATTCCGATATTATTAATTTTATACGTGACATTTCCTGTTTATGGACTTAAACTTAGAAACTAAATGAAACATATTATATGAGATGGAAGAAATGTAAGATATTAAAAGATATATATACTTCATGTCAAAACTAAAATGAGTCTGTAAGGACTGCGGACATCATCGAACGTTGGCGTGCCTTCTGAGTGAAGCTCTGGTTCATGAATATGAAATATATTTAGAAGTTTAAAAAATTGCTTAGTAAGTATTTGGAGGAATACATTCACATCTTTTATTATAAAGTTTACGTGTATTTACATTTATAATATTAAATTATTAGTAAAGTGAAAATGGTAATAATGTATTATACTTTTTACAGAAAAGTAACATTTTGCCCTTTATTCAATTGATTCTCGAGACCTACACAAGCCCATGTTAAACTGTTATTCAATTGAGAACTATTGTACTATTCTACACTAGAAGGACCTAATCATAGACTCTTGTGATATACTGACACAGACACACACTTCAAATATAATCTGTCATTAGTATTGTATTCGATTAGGATCTGTAGTTATTCTGGTTATAGTATTTCAATTAAGTTAGAGAATTTCTGGAATAAGCCCACTGACACTAAAATACTACTTTTTTAAGAACTTTTCACCTAATGTTTGCCATTCAGTTCCTGGTTATATAGAGCTTGACAGGAACTTTTAAATAAAGTAAAAATATTGTAGTAAGATTCAGAACCGGCGTAAATATTAAACTCAGCTACAAATCTATTGCAGGTGCATTAAGTATTCCCCACAGAGCAACCTTAAAATTTCAATTGTAACCGTAGAAGGGGGCAATGCACGGTTCCCATGGCAACTGGGCACTTAGACGGGGGGAGGCTCAATATAAACTGCACCATTTGAATTTCAAGTGCTATGCAAAGCGATTCCGAACTGAAGATCCGTCGAGATCGCTTTAATGTACTTTAGTAAACATGGATATCAATGTTTCACTCGAATACCAATGTTCTTTGGGGTTTAGTGGACCTTTGTAGGCTGATAAAGGCTTGAGCTAAGTGCAAATGCCCTGAAGACTAAGCACAAACAAAGATAAAAGCTCCCTTGCCGGCAGCACAACCTTCAGTCCAATTTAATTAGTGTTGTACCACCTGAGGTAGCTCGACTCGCTTGTGAGAGGTTTTGAATTGTATGTGTGATATAGGGGGTTCGAATAAAATAAAATTTAAAAAAATATGGTGGACAGTATAGGTCGTAGGACACCAGATAGGAACGAGGTTCCTTATTATAAGGAAAGGTTCAAAATTCAGTTGCATGTAATACTTGTACTAAATGCAGTGTTCTACCATGTTTCGTTTTAAAATAAAAATCCCTAAACTTCTTTGCAGTTAATAATAGAAACACTAGATAGCAGTATTATCAATATATAAAAAAATCTTAGGTTACGGACGTTTTTTGCAGGCAAGGGTACTCCTCCGTAACGCCCCATAAGGAACTTCATTCCAAAAAAAATTCTTCAAATAT
Organism: Tyria jacobaeae; assembly: GCA_947561695.1. Lineage (NCBI taxonomy): Eukaryota > Metazoa > Arthropoda > Insecta > Lepidoptera > Erebidae > Tyria > Tyria jacobaeae. The sequence goes on along the minus strand of OX387222.1, from coordinate 8,470,343 downwards.
ATGTATCCCTATTGAGACTCCCGTAATTATAAATCCCGTAATCCCGTATATATAAACACATATGTATAGTATTTAATACTTCATTCTGCCTTCTCTTTTCTTTATTAGACTATTCTATTTTTATTTGAAATTTTATACAATTCTGTCACATACCGTGGGTAAGCCATGCGAATGGGTGGACTTGATCGAAGTAATATCATGGCCTCACAGGAAACCGGTAGACAAACAATTTTCTGTGAGGCTGTGGTATTACTCAGGTCGAGCCGGCCTATTCGTGCCTAAGAATGGTTCTCCCGCTGTCGAAGAATATAGTAAAATTGATATAATTCTGTATATGTACATAGAAAATGTATCATCATGAATTAAAACTTCATAAACAAACAAAATTCAAGTAGTAGCTTATTGTCTAGATACTCTTACAATAAATCGTCAACGTACCCAAAAGACTAAGGCACAACTTTACTAAGCATGGCCGGGTTTAGTAAGTATCTATTCATTACACAAATATACAATAATAATACAATAGAACGGCATACAGCAAATCCTGTCTGTAATTGATCATTACGTCTAGGAACGATGGATAACAATTTAAAGGGGATCAGTTCCATATTATAGTCCGGGAGGTAGCGTTGCAAATACAAAAGTCATAGTATGCCGGCTGATATTAACAGCGATAGTTGATCTTATATGACTAATAAGTCCGCCAGCTGCTCAAGTCGCGGTGGGTGCGGCTGTGGGGGGCTGCGAAAGAGGTACAAAAAAAAAAAAAAACAATTTAAGTGATAGTATGCCAGGCTGAAACTTTTTCCATAAATAGTTGTTATCATACTGAGCTAAAAAAAATCGTCAGCTACATCGTGGAGGGGGGAATATGCGTCAGCTGCTCAAATGAACTTGTAAAAAAAAACCTAAAATAAAGTTATATTACGCCGAATGAAATTTAGCTTCGTGATTCTTCAAATAATTAAGAGTACGAAAACAACAATCAGCTGCTAGTATAGCGGTGGAAATACCTTCAGTTGACCCAGTAAAGATTTAAATTATTGGAGCATTGCTATTATGCTGTTTCCTTTTAAACACATATTTCGAGATAGATTCTGGCCTTGCTCGAACCCATAACACGACCTTCGGGCTACCTAAGCCCCCATTATTTCAAAGACAAATCTGCGTGTCCGTGTGGATTTTTGTCGTACACAATCAGTTTCGGTTCTCCTCATCGATGGAACGGGCGCAAGTCTAAATATGTTGACAATTAAACCGTTTTGTGTTTTCTGTGGTAAAAAAAAAAGAAAAATTAATATTATTTTCTGACAAAACGATTGAAAAATGTTTTTTTTTTTATATATGCCTATCATAATGACTCCACTCTGCCTGATGGGAAGCAACAAGTGGAGTCTAAGAGTGGTGGTCACCATTATCATTGCAAGTGTAGTCAATGTAGCATGGTGGCCATGATACTATGGCGGCCTGTTGAGATGCTTTTTCACGCCCCGCTTAGAAGACCCGGGATCAAAGTGGGAGACCGATCGGCACAGAAAGGAAGAGCCGAACTGTTGTACTCCTATATTGTAGATTCGTCAGAAAAATAATCTCTCTATGAACAACGCTAAAGTGCATTTAGAATTGAACGATTTTTAAAAATACCATGCGAAGTGTTATCGACGGCTCACCGCTTTCTCTAAGTTATACTTTATTAATGTTTCACTGTTATTTGTATTGAAATTAATTTGATTTTTACTATTTGATTGTACTTAAGTTCGAAGATTTTTTTTTCAATTTTCAATTCATTATTTTTCCATTGTCTAATTTTAAAATTTAAATAAAATTTTAATTGTCTAATTTTTCTGGCAGATTTTGCCCTTAAGTCTTGAAAAAGCTAGTCTAGCCCGAAGGTCGTGTTATGGGTTCGAGGAAGGCCAGAATCATTCTCGAAATATGTGTTTAAAAGGAAACAGCATAATAGCAATGCTCCAATAATTTAAATCTTCACTGGGTCAGCTGACGGTCTTTTCGCCGCTATACAAACAGCTGATTATTGTTTTCGTACTCTCAATTATTTGAAGAATCACGTAGTTAAATTTTATACGGCCTAATATAACTTTATTTTACGTTTTTTTTTTTACAAGTTCATGTGAGCAGCTGACGCATATTCCCCCCTCCACGATGCAGCTGACGATTTTTTTTCAGCTCAGTATGATAGCAACTATTTATGGAAAAGTTTCAGCCGGCGTACTATCACTTTTTTTTTTTTGACCACTTCCGCAACCTCCCAATTCCACACCCACCGCGGGTGCGCCAGCTGACACTTGGTTCAGATGTAAGTCATTCGAGATCTATCGACAAAGATAGCAAGCAATCGGCGTAAAATTACTGCCCACAATGCAACGCTACCTCCCGGACCATTACGCTTCTTGTTGTACAAACTGAAGATAAACAACGTCAATATTTCTAAATAATTATTTAGCTTTATTAATTAATATTATTGTTATAAACAGGACTAAATGCCTATTTCATTGTTCGTGATCTTTTAAATTTTTGTTAGACTAATTTTCAAAAATTGTAATATTAGATCTCTACTTAAAGAACAATTATAGATGAGGCACTAGCTCAGACATTATTTTATGTTATATCGCTAAACCGCATCATATTCTTTACCTTACAAAGAAGGTTATCATTTAACAAAAACAGATGTGTTTGAGCAAAGGAAGTTTCTCGAAAAATATCTACTGAGTTAAGAAGGGTAGTGCGCTTACTTTTGATAATTTTCTGACTCATTGATGGGTGAAATAGGGTTTCAGTTTAAATATGAATAGGTACCAGGCATATAGTTTGTCTTTGGGACGTATCCTATAGTATAATTTTTATTTGAGTATTAAAAAAATATTGTCGCAAATGTTCAAATATTAATCATTAAGAAATTGGTTTTATAAACATTAATTATCAAAAATACTGCTCAACTATATAATGTGGACATTTAAACTTAGAACACATATTAACACAAAATATATTTGCATACACTAGCTCTACATAGTCCCATAGTTTCTAGTACTAAATCACTTCCGAATCCATTACAGAAATAGTGTAATATGCAAATGACTAACTTGACAATGGCGCACTAATAGATTAATCGGAGGGCGACAGTGGTACACAAGGCAACAAAGCTACGAATTCTATGTTGAATTCAAATCAATTAACTAGAACCAATTTTGGAACGAAGTTGGACGATGCAATTAGAAATGTCAGACTATCTGACCGAAGCAAGACCGCCACGATGTTAACGACGTACAGACTATCCGTAATGATTTTCAATTTTGAACCGTTCAAGTCTAACGAAGACAATAGATACAAAATCAATTTAATCTTAGTTATAATTAATGAAACAATAATAATAATATACAGTCGTGGTCAACTAATTAAGGACATTCAAGATAGTGGACAGCAATAACCGGCTATGTACATATAAATATAAAACCCTGTTGATTTCTCAGTAACTATTATTTGCATAATTTGATCCGATTATTATACTATAAATGGCTGTAAATAAAAGATTAAATAAATATAAAAAAGTGTTTAATATCAAAGGTTAACCATGTATTCAATTTAAGGTACAATTCTGTAGCTGGACATTTAATTAAGAACAGTAAAGTAAAATGAAAAATAGAGTTAAACAGAACTAATAATCTGCAGTATTTTAATTTCTTTAACAACTTCATTTTATTACGGGTAAAATCAGTACCCAGTAGCAAAACCTTTGTTAGTAATTACCGCTTGACACCGATGTGGCATAGACATTATCAGTTTCTGACATATTTCAACAGGAATGTTTGCCCATGCCTCACAAAAAGCTTCATTAAGTTCATCTAAAGTTGTGGTACGATAAATGGCAACTTTTTTCTTAATTTCGTGCCAAAGGTGCTCGATTGGGTTGAGGTCGGGGCTATTTGCTGGCCAATCTAGCACTGATACCGACTGTCTGTTAAGAAACGACTTGACTGAACGGGCTGTATGTTTTGGGTCGTTATCATGCTGAAAAGTCCATATAATAGGAAGATGTTCCTCAGCATAGGGAAGCATAGTTTCTTCTAATATTGCCTTGTATTGATGTTGGTCTAAGTTACCCTGAACTTTCCTCACAGGTCCCACTCCACGTCCAGAAAATGATCCCCACATTATAATGTTTCCTCCGCCATGTTTCACCTGCTTTTTTGTGAATCTTGGATTCATTTCCGCTTTTACAGGACGCCGTACGTATTGCCTTCCATCTGAAGAAATCAAATTAACCTTGGTCTCGTCAGAGAATAATACATGTTGCCATTGGTCGTAGGTCCAATGTCCATATTTACGTGCAAACGCCAAACGTGCATTTCTATGCTCTTTCTTTAACAACGGTACTTTGCGAGCCACTCTTCCGAACAACCCTGCTTCTACCAGACGTCGTCGAACTGTCCTCGCTGATACACTGACTCTTTCGTCTGCCCCAAACACTTCATGTTTAATTAAAATAGAGCCTAGAAACGGATCTTTCTTAGCTAACCTGGTTATCATTCTATCTTCTTGCGGAGTTGTTTTTCTCGATCTTTTTTTTCTGGGCACATTTAAAGTTGTGTTATTGCGCCTGAAATGTTGCACTGCATTGCATACCATAGTTTTTGAATTAAAAATTTAAATATCCTGCTATCCTTCGGTATGACCAACCACGCTCGACAAACTTCATGATAATTTTTCGTAGTGTTGCATCGCAACTTTTATTTTTGCCCATTGTTCTTCAAAATAACTCTCAAAACTTGAAATTACAAATCTAGATTGCCGCCAAAACTACCACAAAGAATAGGAGAAGAAAGAAAATAATAATTGAGATTCAGATTTTGAAACTAGAACGCAATATCTCAGTGTCCCTAATTAAATGGCCAGCCAGCATTCTTTGAACAAATAGCACTGTGATCATCTATCAGCTATACTGTAAAGAGGTTTAATGTTTAAGAAGTTGTTATTGTTTGTATAATTAGGCACATAAATGACTAATTATACTTACATGTAAAAGATGTGGAATATTGTTTAGACTCGTTGGAAAATAAAAAATAAATTCACAATTTGGATTAACTAGAGAGTGTCCCTAATTAGTTGACCACGACTGTATATATATATTTTTAACTTAAGAGGTTCAAGATTTAATAGATGTAGGCCTTTTTAATTTTAATAGAATACCAAAGACTAACAAATACAAATATTAAGAAATATATGAAACACGAGTGCATTGTGTATAAATTAAATAGTTTATTCATAATTTTCTTTTTTATTACCTCATCTTAAAAAACTTAATAAATATGTCACTACCATATACGAAATAAAGTGCTATTGAGTGCCCCGGACTCTTTATAACCTATTTATTTAAAATTAAGGGAGAACTGTAACTGAAAATATTTAGAGACACGTTGGATAGATTTTAAATAAATAATAGTTAAAAAAAAAACTAAAAAACAAGGTTTTATTAATAAACCAAACTAAAACGTGGAAAATATTTTTTAATAAGTCAGATTAACAATCTGAATGGGTACTTTCGATTAGTATGGTCCACAATTTACTCTACTGTACACAAACGCTATATAGATGCTTTTTTTATTTTATACTATAGGGGGACAGACGAACAGACGGATCACCTGATGGTAAGAGACAACCTCCGTCTATGGACACCTGCCAGATAAGAGTCGTAAGTGCGCTGCCCGCCCTTGAGTTGCAGGACATGAGTGACATGACTTGAGTCCATGGACTGAGGACTGATGGACTGAGTCCATGGACAGCCGAGGCGGTTACATTACGGTGACTCGTCTGTTCGTCTAATCCCCTGTCCCTACTAATACCTATCCCTACTAATATTATAAATGTGAATGTAAGTTTGTTTGTCATATATGTGTGCAAAGTGTCATGATAATGAAAGCATTATTAAGGAAGGAAATGAGATACTTTTAATTAAAAAAAAATTATACTGCCTGCACCTCTCGTTTACTCTTACACAACTGTGTTACTCAGACATATACAAGAATAAGGAGAGCCGCCGCACTGCTGTTTCGGTATACGTACATACATATATCCTTGTTTTTAAATTTTGCTTGTTTTTTTTATGTACCGTTTACAGTACATTTAATATGAAGTAAAATATCATAAGGTATTTGGCTCGACATAGTGTAAACCGTCACTAACAATATAATAATTATCTTACAATATAATTGACAGAAATGTTAGGTAGTGATACATATTTTTTGCGATGAAAAAATGTAACTCTGAATGACATACTATCTTAGCGCATAAGGAGTTATTTAAAAAGTCGTATTTTTTACGTGATGCACATATAAATAGTTCGGGTTTACAGATTTATTATATTTAAAATAAACAATGGTGTAACTCTGATAAATTTTATTGAACATACAATTAACATTTTGTTTTCTTAAACATTGTTTTAAGAGAGGTTCTACTACATGACAAATTTACTACAACACAATACATAAGTTTAACATGAATCTTAAATTCGTTTTATATAATAATAGCAGCAGCTTCGCAGTGTATTTTGGCTCCAAGCCTTTCCGTAAAAGTCTTTCCGTTATAAGAAAACTCTGTAAACGGTACACGCAAATAAACTTTAAAATCCAAAGCCTTCCCAATCTTCTGAGTGGGTTCTGCAGTCCATAAAGCTTGGACAATCTTTGGAACCTTACTCACAGCTTGCCGTTCGGGCATAAATGAATATTTCGAACCAAAGTCCTTAACAGTTATTTCGGAAACAGGACCATCTTGTAGTTTCTTCGCTAATTCCACAGAGGTTTTACACAGTATTGTACCCAGCTTGCGGTATCTGTGATGATGTAGAGTTGCTAGGAACATTATTTCTAGGCTGCAGTCTATGCCAAACCTGAAACAGAAACACATACTATAGATGACCGGGGTACATCATGTAGTTCTATCGAGGGGGGGAAAGGTGGAAGAGTGGGTGGTAGGAGAGAGGTGAGGGGAGAAGATAGGTTAACTCACTCATTCAGTAATACTGGTTTTCTGTGAAACCGTGGTACTACGATCGAACCGGTCTATTCGTGAGCATTTTGGTGGGCATTTAATTTGTCATATAATTCTGAAAGTATTTATATAAATGTCCAGCTCTTTCTGCAACATGTGATAAATGGGTGATAAATGGAAGTATAATATCATAAATTCTGCTAATTGCAATTGGGGTTTACCAATTGGCATATTTGGTTTGTAAAAAGTAAATAAGAATATATTAAGCTTTCTTTGTACACAGACAAAGGACGCGCAGATAATGAATAAGACAGCGGATTACTTTTTATCCAACCTCTCTGGAGTTCCCTAAATTATAAGGTTCGTAAAATAAACTTTTAGCTATCAGTTGGGATTTTTTACAAACCACAATATTAAGCCACTACTCTGCCTGATAAATTTATATCTGTCTTTGGTTTCATAGCATATTGGATCACTTTTCAATTAGGTGTCTCTTTTCATACTGAGAAATAATCGGCAAGATGAAACATTATTTATTGCAAATTAAATGTCATTAAGAAATTTATACGTAAAAGGATGACGTCGTTGTATGTACTAAATGATTGGTAACAAATTAGAAAATATTAAATAAAATATAATAAATTTGAATAAAAAAAATATAAATATTAAATAAAATATAATAAGTCACGTGAGTCAGTATTAACTGGAGGACTATGACAGATATGACGACATGCTGCAGATTAGCAGCATCCATTGCTATGCAGACGATAGCACGAGTGATGCCCTTTACACTGGCCGCGCTAACATTTCTCGGGTAAACGTCATCGAAAGCCGATCCAAACTTGTGTCTGAAATCGAAACTTCTTTATCAAAAGTTTCAGATTGGGGTCGACTTAACCTAGTCCAATTTAACCCCACAAAGACACAGGTTTGCGCGTTCACCGCTAAAAAGATGCCATTGGTCGTATCACCTCAATTTGAGAGCACTTCCCTAACTGCATCAGCCAGTATCGGAATCCTTGGCGTCGATATATCAAGCGAAGTCCAGTTTCGCCGTCACTTAGAGAGTAAGGCCATATTAGCCTCGAAGAAGCTTGGTGTGCTAAACAGATCGAGACAGTATTTTACTCCGGCCCACCGCCTGCAACTTTATAAGGCGCAGGTTCGGCCGCACATGGAATACTGTTCTCATCTCTATGCAGGTGCACCCCAGTACCAACTTCTGCCTCTTGACCGCATTCAACGGAGAGCGACTCGCATCATCGACTGCCAAGATATTTCTGATCGACTTGACACCTTGGCGTTGCGTAGAGATGTAGCTTCACTCTGCATCCTCTATCGCTTGTATCATGGGGAGTGTTCAGAGGAATTGTTCGGACTTATACCGGCTGCTGGTTTCCGCCATCGTCCTACGCGACAAAATATCCATCCCCATCACCTGGACGATTGGCACTCCACCACTGTGCGCTTCTCCAGAAGCTTTTTGCCTCGCACAACCAGCTTATGGAACAAATTGTCGCCTGCCGTATTTCCGAACCGATACGACCTTCAAACCTTCAAGAAGAGAGCGTACTTCTACCTAAAAGGCCGGCAACGCACTTGTGACTCTTGAGTTGCGGGTGTCCATGGGCGGCGGTAGTCACTTACCATCAGGTGACCCGTCTGCTCGTTTGCCCCCTATCGCATAAAAAAAAAAAAAAAAAAAAAAAAGATAACATTTACTTTTGAAAGACGCAATAGAAGTAAAGTTAGCAGTCAGGGCCACTAAACACTAGACCAACAGGCCAATCGAGATTACTACGAAAAGATTACTTGATACTTCGTATCAATTGCTACTAAAATAATTTTAGAAGAGTACAAACAACAACACAACATAAACAACTTCATGTGTCCTGTGTATAAATTAAATAAGTAATTACTTGTCAAAAAAATTGCAACGTGCATCTACGTCCGCCATAAATACAATCAGCGCCCGCGACGATGGTTGAGTGCAACGCTCCGCGGCAAAAACCTCGAAAAATGATTTCTCAGAAGGATCTGATGTAGCCACCTGAAAATAAAATCATGTTGATAATCTAGTATCTAATTAAATATTAATAATGGGTATATATGTATGTGTATATATAAATGTTTGTGTTTATCAGTCTTAAATATATATATATTGGAGGCTTATTATAAACAATCTCGCTATATTGAGTAAGTAGTCCAAAAACAAATAATTTAGTAATTAAATAATTATCACAAAAGGCCAATTTTCAACCCATCTCCAAAAGAGGTGACAGCTCCAATCGGGCCAATTACCGACCTAGGGCGCTATCCATCGCGGTAGCTGATCATCCACACACAACTAATCCGCTCAAAAGCGTCACTAAGGCGGCCTTGCGGAGGCCGATATGTTAAACAAAGTTGGAACTTTTCTTCTCACCCGAGCATCTGTCTTTTATACAAGACCTGCACCTGCATGGAGTACTTCTCTCATCTTTAGGAGGGCTAAGAGGTATATAGGTTTCTATATGTATACAATCTGTACGTCATATCTTTTTTGTTGTCTAATAAAGAGTTTTATCAAACTATGTACCTAATTGCACATAATGATACGAATTTTTAATATTATTTTTCGTATAGAAGAACAATGTTCCTCCTAAAGGCTCCTCACAAAATATGTAGACATTGTAAATATTCGAATTTAAATATAAATTCTAAAATCGTTAAGTTTTTATTGAAGCTACATGTAACCCTGGTAAATACAATGTATTGCATAATTTGCATAAAAACAAACAATGGCATTTTTAGTAGCCACTATCTTCAACACTTTAAAGCCACGACAAAATATTAAGATTACAAAGTAAACACATTATGGCGGTTAATTATTCATCTTTTTTAGTTATTTAAATATCTCGTGAATACCGCATCAACTGTACTTTTATACTCGTATTTCGTTGTGCTAATATTGCGTTGAATGGGCGTCTCGTAACGGTGTCGCGAGTCTACAGTTTTATCTCATCTAAAAATATGCGTACCGCGCTTAAAGAAGTTTTCACTTCAAAAACTTTATAATTAACTTGCTTGAATAATGCATGTGGCTAAATATTCTCCACCTTAGGACGATTGCAAATTCGGGTTAACTGATTTATTTTTTCTGATGATTAGTGTTATTTTTCAATACATATATTTATTTCAATACATACATACATACATACAAACATTCAATACATACATTTATTTCGGTTAGTTTATAATATGCCTAGTCATATTATAAACTAAACGAAAATGTGTAATAAAACAATTGTATTATTTATATCAGGTAACCTATTCAGACTCAATATAGTACAACTGTTAGTTGTAGTAGTAAAAATGATGTCACAATAACAATTGGTTAATAACATCATTAAAAATGCATAAAATCGACTAAGACAACAAAGTAACTTAATATTATATCGGTGGCAAATTGTTGTAGACACTTAATATGTTTTCTAATGACGCAGAAACATCACCAATATACATAAATGCAGCATCAACGTAAATTTCAACAGGGTATTATTCCTTTTTACTTTATCGCCTGGAATCGCAGATTTTGAGTATATGTATTAAATAATTGTTGTGTATTTAATAATCATCGGTTTAGAAGTTAAAGCCTGAAGCTTAAATGTATTAGATCCATCAATTCTGCCTCCCGATGTAGACTATGGTTATGTCTGGACCGAGAGTGCGAGATGCGGATTCCACCGCCTCCGCAAATAGAACAAGAGAGAACCGTACTCTCAGGTTTGATAATGATGAAATGATCTCCGGCTTCCGTGAGCGCTTGCATGAGGGCAACGGACAGGGCTTTTCGTCGTCCTGGCAGAAGCAGGTCCGAGACGGTGGTGTCACGTGCTCCAAGTGCAATTCTCTGAAAAAGAAGGAGAGGTGAGTAACCTCCCCACATAGTAGTGGTGTCGCCTTGTTTAGCTGTTGGTGTGCTGGAGGCAAGGTCTGCCGGGATACATAGGGAATTCCTTTCTAGGAAACATCTGGAGCCCCGGCCACAAGATCCGGTAACGGAACACTGTGGTTTTAGTTGGTTGGAGTTTTACATACTACCCTTGATCACGGTGAAGAGACACAGGGGGTTATCACGTATAAGAAAAGAATATAGTACCTGTAATTTATTAAAAGCAGTTGCAACTACTTCGCCTGTTTCAATATGCACAGCCACAAGAGAAACACCATCCAGTGCAGCGTCGGCGCACAGTTCTAGTAACTCTTCAGCCGCTACTTCATTCTTGTTTATCTCTGTTCCGATACTGACGGTCTCATCTTGAAAGAAAGATTCTTTTATTACCTAAAACGGAAAATTCGGTTTACTCATTCGTCGTAGCACTTAAATCAGAATAAAAACGGAAATGTGCAAGTTCTTCGTATTAAAAGCAACCATAATTCGTCAAGTGCAATAATGTTAAAATATGAGTATTGTCAACGGTTTAAGGTGAACTTGATGCATATTGGACTGGTGAGTTGGTTTAGTGTTTATTGACCGTGACTGCTGTCCAGGGTTCGATTACCACACAGGAAAAAAAATGTGTGATCTACAACTAGTTGTTCTGAGTCTGGATGTTTTTTGCGACGGATGTTTGTATGTTTGTAAAGACTCCCGTGACTCAGAAATGCCTCTTACTGCGAATCGTCTTTAAAAAAAAATTGTTATACACTGACTTTTTATTATTAGTACTACGTACACGCACACGCGTAAACACGTTCAGCGCATGTATAATACTTTGGTGTCTGTATTCTTCAGTGTTGAGTTGAATTCCTTCTCAAGCCAACCGTGGGTGCAGAATCACAATGGAAGGGGATGAGCAAGGATATGTTTGTTGTATTGATTTGTGTCAGTCAGTCACCCATAAAAATTATGATTGTCAGTCATTTATTATTTAAAACTATTAGCACATGATGTGGTGAGAAGGCCCTTTTCAAAGTTCTAGCCAATCCTTTTTTTTTTTTTTTTTTTCGTGTGGAAACCCCCTCGGGCCGTCATTCCACCGGGGTTTTCGGTGAAACGGTGTGTCGGAATCAAACCGACTAAAACCACACGGTGTGCCACGCTGCGTTTTAAATAGGAGGTATCCGGGAACAGCTTTATTAAGACATCCGGACCCCTCCTAGCGCTTGCCCGCACTATGCGGGCACCACCTACGGGTAACCTATCAATAAGGTGACGTCCAGACACACGCGGACGTCACCCCCTCGCGGCTGGCCATATGGCGGATGGAAGGGAAAACCCGTCCCGACCACCCGCGGCCACACTCAGGGCGGCATGAGGCGCTGGTAAGTGCGTCTACGCCGCCCGGTTCGCCGGCGACGAATTGGGTCCGAGTGGAGATCGTCTTCCCGGTCCCTCTCCGCCGCCTCCTTCTGAGAGATGACCTCTTCACAGAAGGTTGCGACCGCGGTAAAATTCCTGTCGCTACCGGCCATGGAGCGTATGACGGCCGGTAGCGAGAGATCCGCTCCGATGACTGCAGTGAGAACCCGACGCTGCGCCGCCCAAGCGGGGCAATCCGCGAGCGTATGTTGAGCCGAGTCCTCACTGCAGTCGCAGTGGTGGCAGGCGGGACTTAATTCCCTCCAAGCGACCGAGTGCAGATATTTTCCGAAGCAGCCGTGCCCGGAAAGTACCTGCGTCAGTCGGAAGGAAAGAGTCCCGTGCTGCCGCTCTGCCCATTCGACGATGACCGGCTGGAGCGCCTCCACGGTGGCAAAGCCAGCACGTGGAGCCTCCAGCCGGGACGACCAACAAGCCATCATGGCTTGACGAGCAGCATCACGCCACTCGCGTACCTCTTCGGGCGGGGGCCGTCTGCCGCTACCCGCCCGGAACTCAGCCGTTCGCCGATAAACTTCGGCGAGCACTTCCGCCTCCAAGTCCCTCGGGGGTGTTCCGACCAACGCGCACGCCGCCTCAGTGGACACGGTGCGGTAACCACGTATGGCTCTAACCGCCATAACCCTCTGAGGGTGCCAAAGGCGTGCCCTATTCTGGGCGGTCAGAGCCCCCACCCACACCGGTGCGCCGTACAGTGCCATTGACCGGACAACCCCCGTGTACAGCCGTCTTGTAGCGATGCTGGGTCCACCCAAGTTGGATAAAAGGCGCCCAAGAGCGGACGCAGCACCGACCAGCTTTGGAGCAAGCTGCCGAAAGTGCTCGTCGAAGAGCCACCTCCCGTCAAGGATCAGGCCCAGATATTTAATATGGGCCCGAACTGGTACAAAGACCGAGTTAACCATGATGGAGGCGCCAGGGCGCCCCCTGGCGCCTCCATCATGGTTAACTCGGTCTTTGTACCACGACGGGGCCCATGAAATAAAAGAGCCTCCGTCTTGTCCAAGGCCACCCGTAAGCCCAGCCCTGCCAGTGCCTGTGGCCCGGTCGACCGCAGCGGAAGCAAAGTCCGCTACAGTCAAAGCAGCTTCCGCACTTGACGCGGGTATGTCCCGACCCTAGGCATTTAAAACACCTCATCGGTCTCGCCGCCAGGACCGTGACTCTGGCGTTCACAAAACCGATGAGGATCTTGCCGGCGTCGCCCAAAATTTTGGCCGACGCTACGGGACAACTCGCCCACACCGCGCCAAGACCGCCTGGACCGGGACGGATGGTGCCGACCCTTATGTTGTCCGCGTTGCACTCGGTGTTCTCCCGAATTGCAACCCGGACATCATCGACCGTAACGGAGTCGTCCAAGCCCGATATACGTAGCTCCGCGCACTTGGTGGGCCTGGCGACTTTCACATGGGCTAGGCGCAGCCTCACACCTGAGGCCCCGAATTGAGGGCCCAGGCTATCCCGGACCTTTTTGAATACGGCCGCATAGGATAGCCCGCCGCTCGCCGCCTCCGCCGATAAGGTAACCACCACAGCTGCCGTTTTCGGTGCCTGCAGTTTCCTTCGATTCCTCTTTGTCACTGCCACAGTCGACGTTATAGGCGGAGAGGCCGCAATTTTGGCGGCCTTGTTTCGATTTCGGGACCTCTTCTTCTTGCCTCCCTCAACCTTTTGCCACCCATCATTGGAGGGGGCGGAGGTAGAGGGGGCAGGGATAGCCTGGGCCTGGATGGATAGATCACCAGCAGCGCAAGGGGCACTCCTACCTTGTAGTGCTTGAGAGGGGAGTGGAGGGAACTCCATTACTGCCCCCTTCCCGGCTTTAGCCGGCCGCTTGGTTCTCGTTGTGGTCGCAGGGGAGCAACGCGGCGGCCCCAGACCGGGAGCGGCATCGGAGGCGCATTCCTTAACTTATCCGCAGCAAGAGGCGGCCGAACGATGGGTGCCGGAGGCAGCCTAGCCTCCAGGCCCGCGAGGCGCCCGTCCATCATCTTCCACACTGCGGAAATGACTTCACGCAGGTGGGAATCCGTGACATCAGGCACCCCGGGGTTTGATGGGGTGGGAGCTGGCAGCCATACTGGGCTTTGACGCTTTGAACAGTCCGTCCTCACCCGAAATCGGGCGAATTGTGTGCCGAGTTCGGCCACCTGCTTGGTCAGACGGTCGTTTGCCGCTTGTAGTCGCGCGACGTCTGTAATTAAAGTCCCAACGACCCCAGAGACGGCGTAGGAGGAGTCCTTAAGGGCCTATACAAAAGAACCCTTAAGATTTTTGGACTTGGTGGCCACTTTGTGGATGATGGCCACCGCTGCGTTCGCTCTCTCCTGTATAATTGATGGTGTTTGGGGAACAGAACCCCCCACCACAGGCTCATGGATTTTTTGCAGGAGATCCGCAATCTCCTCCTCCGCTACGTTTTCGCCCTCCTCTCTAGAACGGGCTTGAGAGAGAACACTCCGAGAGAAGGGGGAGCTTGTCTGGACTGAGATCGGTGTTCGCGACCTCTCTCGCTGGCTGCTGGGAACCTTGGGTGGCAACATATCCTGGGACGTGTCACCATCCGAGTCTTTTGATCGCCCACGCTTGCGACTCTCGGTGTCGTGGAGCTCCACCTCCATTTCTTCACCTGAGTCAGCCGTTAAACTAGCCGTTATGCTCGCAGCCCTGGAGCGCACTCGCTCCGAGATTCTTCTACTCCCAGAAGACAAATTGACTTCTGGGAGCTCCTGCGTGATAGGCGTTCCAAGTGAAGTTTCTTGGTAGTTAGATGCGGCGACGTCTACCTTGTTCGACTCCTCATTAATCTTCTCCTTCTTTTCTACTTCACTGTTTTGTTTTTTAAATTTATAGCAATCCATAATAAGACCCACGAGTGGGGGAGAACTAAAGGTCCACCCGAGCAGAGATCCCCCAATACCCGGGCAAGCGTAGATTTATGCCCAACCGAGGGAGGGAGTGCGCTTGCGACTGAACCACCCATCAGCCATGCATCCTATGGTCACGCACCAGAACACGAGATTCGGGGTAATTTTTTATAGAGGTATTCTTCCTCGCAGTCCGGGCGGCTAAGCCAAGACCCTCGCCCCCGATCAAAGCCGCGAGACTTAACCACGACGCTCCTTTCGGGATTACGATATGCCGACGGTGGCATTGAGACCAATCTCGAAATGCCTGCTCGGTGGCAGTGCAAGTGCACGCCGAGTCCGTCCTCTTTCTCCACTGTAAACAATGGAGAAACACCGACCCATGAAAGGGTCCCACTTTGGTAATTTTTTATTGAGGTTTCCTTCCTCATAGCTCCGAGGAGCGAAGAGCCAACAGAGTGATCGACATACAAGCCCGCTCTGTTGGGCCAGACCTCGACCGAGGGGCCGAAGAAATGTGGCACTCTTCTAGCCAGAAGATTAGCCGTTGGCGATAACGCCCTCCTCAAAAACAGAGGTGGCGGCGTCATCGCCGACGTTGCCCAGGATGCACCACGTGGAGGTTTTCTAGCCAGCACCCCAAAGTTCTAGCCAATCCTGAGTTAACAGGTGCCCTAAAAATGGCTTGAAATGGTTGGTGTAGGTCGAGCACTGTCCCCCCCCAACTGTATCCTTACGTTGTCGTCGTGGGGGGGCTTGCGCGGGTCAGTGATCCCTGGGGCTGTGCCGGTAGAGCTACTCATGCTGGATTGGCCCAGGGTGAGACTCCAGACGAAACAGGATACCCTGTGGGACCCTTTAAAGGGTCACTCAGAGTTGCTCCGCTGTCCACAGCGGAGGAACGAGTACGGGCTCGGCGTGCGCTCGCACTGCCACCGAGCAGGCATCTGGAGATTTGTCGTGATGCCACCGTTGGCATATCGTAATCCCGAAAGGAGCGTCGTGGTTAAGTCTCGCGGCTCCGATCGGGGGCGAGGGTCTTGGCTTAGCCGCCCGAACTGCGAGGAAGAAAACCTCTATAAAAAATTACCCCGAATCTCGTGTTCTGGTGCGTGACCATGGGATGCATGGCTGATGGGTGGTTCAGTCGCAAGCGCACTCCCAGCCGGGGCACCTGCGGACCCCTTGGTTGGGCATAAATCTTCGCTTACCCGGGTATTGGGGGATCTCTGCCCGGGCGGACCTTTATTTCTCCCCCTCTCGTGGGATTAATTATGGAAAATATTAAAATTATGCAGAAAGATTTAAATAGTGCGGAAAAAAAAAACAAGAAGGAGAAGGAAATTAAGGAAGGAAGGAGAAGGAGCAGAAGGTTGGCGGCAGAGGCTTCATCGACCGATGAAGAAGTCTCTCGCGAGACCACTTGTTCGGTGGAGCTCCCAGAAGTCAAGACTCCTGGGAGCAATAAAATGTCGGAGCAAAGTCGCTCCAGAACTGTCAGTACAGTGGCTGGCTCAGTCGAGGACATGGACGTGGAGCTCCGCGACGCTGAGAGCCGCAAACGTGGACGTTCCAGGGAGTCGGACGGTGAGGCGACCCAGGCGATGCTGCCTCCTAAAGTGGCTAGTAGCCAAAGAGGGAGGTCTCGCACGCCGGTTTCGGCTATGGCGGGGTCAGCCTTTTCGAGAAGGGGTGCTCTTTCCCAGGCCAGAGCGGAAGGCGAAGTGGTAGCGGAGGAGGAGATTGCGGATCTCCTGCTGAAGATCCGGGATCCGGTTGAAGGGGGTTCTGTCCCCCAGACACCGGAAACAATGCAGGAGAAAGCTGACGCGGCGGTGGCCATAATCCACAAAGTGGCCACTAAGTCCACGAACCTTAAGGGCTGCTTTGTGAAGGCCCTTAAGGACTCCTCCTCTCGTCTCCTCGTCTCTGAGGTTGTTGGGTGCCTCATTGGGGATGTGGCGCGCCTCCAGGCAGCGAATGATCGTCTGACGGAGCAGGTGGCCGATTTAAGCGCTCAGTTCGCCCAATTTCGGGCGCAGGCAGTTTGTCCCGAACAGCAGTCCTTGGTTGCGCAGCAGCCTGCCCCCTCTCCATCTCCCCCCGAGGTGTTAGAAGTGCCGGATTCCCACCTGCGTCATGTTATTGAAGCAGTGTGGAGATTGATGGACGGGCGCCTTGCGGGCCTGGAGGCTAGGCTGCCTCCCACGCCCATTGTTCGGCCACCGCTCACCGCGGATAAGTTGAAGGTGGCAATGGTTCCGACGAAACTCCCTGTCTCCGGAGGCCGCGTCACTGTTTCCTACGCAGCGGCGACATCGGTGAAACCCCCTACAGCCACGTCGAAGCCTCGGCGACCGGTCAAGAGTATGACGGGTTTAGCCAAGGAGTTCCCTCCACTCCCCTCCCCGGCTCCTACAACTGCTTCCACTGGTGAAATAAATATGTCTGGCCCATCCACTTCTGCTCCATCTGCGTCTACCCAATTCAAAGATGGGTGGCAGAAAGTTGAGGGGGGCAAAAAGAGCTCTCGAAAGCGGAAGAAAAAAGCAGCCAAAATTGCAGCCTCATTGCCCCAAACATCGCCGGAAGCTGTGACCAGGCAGCGGGAAAGACAACTGCAGGTGCCTAAAACAGCAGCTGTGGTAGTCACATTGTTACCTGAGGCGGCGAGCGGTGGGCTATCGTATGCGAGCCTATTTAAGAAGGCCCGAGATAGCCTGGGCTCTGAATTTGGGGCTTCAGGTGTAAGGCTGCGCCTTGCCCAGACGGGAGCTCGCATCCTCGAGTTCCCCGGGGTTGACGGTCCAAAGATGGCAGACACCGTTGCGGATAAGTTGCGGGGAATATTCCAAGTAACGGATGGTGTCAGGGTCGCCAGGCCTACCAAATGCGCGGAGGTGCGCATCTCAGGCCTGGACGATTCCGTTACGATTGATGACGTCCGTGTTGCAATTCAGGAAAAAACCGGGTGCAGCACGGAGAACATTAGGGTCGGCACCATTCGCCCCGGTCCGGGTGGTCTTGGCGCGGTGTGGGCAAGCTGCCCCGTAGCGTCGGCCAAAATTTTGGGCGACGCCGGTAAGGTTCTCATCGGTTTCGTGAACGCCAGAGTTACAGTCCTGGCGGCGAGACCGATGAGGTGTTTTAAATGCCTAGGCCAGGGACACACCCGCGTCAAGTGTGGAAGTTGTTTCGACAGTAGCGGGCTTTGCTTCCGCTGCGGTCGACCGGGACACAAAGCGGCGGAATGTTCCGCCGCCCCTCGCTGCCCGGCGTGTGCGGCGGGTAATCTGCCCGCTAATCACCAGATGGGGCAGCGAGGTTGTAAACCTCCGCGCACTACTTCGCAAGCATCGGTGGCTGGCCAATCGACCCAGGCTTCCACCGAGGTAATTTGTTTGTCGGCACCATCGCCCATGGAGGAAGTTCTGGAGACAATCCAATAATGAACCAAGTCTCTAACCTCTTAGTCCAGACGAACCTGAACCACTGTGCCGGTGCGCAGGACCTTTTCCTGCAAACCATGGCAGAGTGGTCGATCGGTGTAGCCGTAGCCGCAGAACCTTATTACGTTCCTCCCCGTCCAAACTGGGTGGGTGATCAGGACGGCTCTGTGGCAGTCGTCAGCTCTACGACGGTGCATTCTCCGCCCTTGTCACTAAAAGACAAGGGCTCTGGATATGTAGCTGTCGAGTGGGGGGGGGTCACCATATATGGTGTTTATTTCTCCCCCAACCGGAGTTTGAGTGACTTCGAGGTTTTCCTCAACAACCTGGAAACCTCGATACGGCGTCTAGGGTCTGGGCACGTCCTAGTGCTGGGGGACTTTAACGCCAAGTCCGTTGCGTGGGGATCCCCCAGGACGGACGCACGGGGCGATGCTGTTGAGGAGTGGGCGACATCAGTGGGCCTCTGTCTCCTAAACAGAGGCTCCACTAACACGTGTGTGCGGCAGCAGGGGGGGTCGATAGTGGACCTCTCGTTCGCTACCCCTGCTCTCGCCGCACGAGTAAGGAACTGGCGTGTCCTGGAAGAGGTTGAGACGCTCTCAGATCATCTCTATATCCGATTTGAGCTCTCCCGGACCCAGGACCCCAGAAGGGGTCACACGGCGCGGCGATCATCCCGTTTTCCGCGGTGGGCTGTTGCAAAATTAGATAGGGACCTACTGGAGGAGGCATCCATCATTTATTCTTGGCTGCCTCCACAGCCTCCAACTGAAGAGGTAGACACAGGGGCAGGCCGCTTCTGCGTTGCAGTAACGCATATCTGCGATGCGGCAATGCCCCGGATTCGAGGTAGTCGGCCTCCAAGGAAGGAGGTCTACTGGTGGTCCCAGGAGTTGGCGGATCTCCGCTTGGCCTGCATTTGTGCCCGGAGATCCTACACCCGCAGTCGTCGGCGTCACCGCGAAGAAGGAAGAGGACCGGCTTCATGAAGAGTACCGAGAGGCACGGAAAACTCTGAATCTGGCCATTAGCCGCGCCAAAGAGCTGAAGAGAAAGGAGATGTTGGAGGGTGTCGATCGTGACCCCTGGGGTCGCCCTTATCGTGCGGCGCAACAAAAGCTCCGCGCGTTGGGCTCCCCCCTTACCGAGACTCTCCAGCCCAGCTTCCTGCGAGAAGTGGTTGAGGGCCTTTTCCCGCAACGGGTGGAGCACTCACCCCCGTCGATGGCCCCCTTGGCCGGTGACGACGGGGAGTTAGAGGAGGAGGATGTTTCACCCGTCACGGAGGCGGAGATAGGGGCGGCTGTTTTACGGATTCGCTCCAAGAAAACCGCCCCCGGGCCAGACGGAATCCCTGCCCGAGTCCTGGCCCTGGCCCTTGACCACATGGCGGACCGCCTCAGGGAGGTGTTCGACGCTAGCCTGTCGTCCGGACGCTTTCCTGATTGCTGGAAAAGCGGGAAGCTGGTGCTTTTAAAGAAGCCGGGACGGCCTACCGACTCGGTTGCGGCCTACAGACCCATCGTGCTGCTGGATGAGGCGGGTAAACTGTTTGAGAGGGTACTCTCTGCCCGCATCGTCCGGCACCTGGACGAGGTCGGCCCCGATTTGTCGGACGCTCAATTCGGTTTCCGAGCGGGTCGATCGACGATCGGTGCTGTGTTGCGTCTGAGGGCCGTAACCGAAGAGGCAGTGAGCTGTGGCGGCGTGCTGTTGGCGGTGTCATTGGACATCGCCAATGCATTCAATAGTCTGCCATTCAGTTGCATCAGGGAAGCACTCCGCTATCACGGGGTGCCACAGTACCTGAGGCGACTAGTGGCAGACTATTTAGAGGAGCGTACCGTCATGTACGAGGACCGAGAGGGACATCTGAGTCGTCGGCCCATGTCGTGCGGTGTTCCGCAGGGATCTGTCCTTGGACCGCTCCTGTGGAACATGGGGTACGACTGGGCCCTTCGAGGTGACTTCCCCCCCGGGCTGGGCGTAATCTGTTACGCTGATGACACTTTGGTCACGGCTCGGGGGGCGAACTTTCAGGAGGTGGTACGTTTGGCCACCAGAGGAGCCTCACTGGTGGTCAGGCGCATCGAGGCGCTGGGCCTGCGGGTGGCCCTGGACAAGACGGAGGCCCTTCTATTCCATGGGCCCCGTCGTGGTCCGCCCCCTGGCGCCTCAATCATGGTCAACTCGGTTCTCGTACCGGTTCGGGCCCACATAAAATATCTGGGCCTGATCCTTGACGGGAGGTGGCTCTTCGACGAGCACTTTCGGCAGCTTGCTCCAAAGCTGGTCGGCGCTGCGTCCGCCCTTGGGCGACTTTTGCCCAACTTGGGAGGACCCAGCGTCGCAACAAGACGGCTGTATACGGGGGTTGTCCGGTCAATGGCACTATACGGTGCACCGGTGTGGGCGGAGGCTCTGACCGCCCAGAATAGGGCACGCCTCTGGCGTCCTCAGAGAGTTATGGCGGTTAGAGCCATACGCGGTTACCGCACCGTATCAACGGAGGCGGCATGCGCGTTGGCCGGAACGCCCCCGTGGGATTTGGAGGCGGAAGTGCTCGCCGAGGTCTATCGGCGAACGGCTGATTTCCTGGCGGTTGGTGGCAGTCGGCCCCCGCCCGAAGAGGTACGCGAGTGGTGTGAGGCCGCACGCCGAGCCACAATGGTTCGTTGGTCGTCCCGGCTGGAGGCTCCACGTGCTGGCTTTGCCACCGTGGAGGCGCTCCAGCCGGTCATTGTCGAATGGGCAGGGCGGCAGCACGGGACTCTTTCCTTCCGACTGACGCAGGTTCTTTCCGGGCACGGTTGCTTCGGGAAGTATCTGCACTCGGTCGCTAGGAGGGAAATGAGCCCCGTCTGTCACCACTGCGACTGTAGTGAGGACTCGGCTCAGCACACGCTTGCGGTTTGCCCTTCTTGGGCGTCGCAGCGCCGGGCCCTCACTGCAGTCATCGGAGAGGATCTGTCGCTACTGGCTGTTATACGCTCCATGGCCAGTAACGACAGTAATTTTACCGCGGTTGCAACCTTCTGCGAGGACGTTATCTCGCGGAAGGAGGCGGCGGAGCGGGCCCGGGAGGACGATCTCCATTCGGACCTAATCCGCCGCCGGCGAACCGGGCGGCGGAGGCGCGCCTACCAGCGCCTCATGCCACCCTGAGTGTGGCCGCGGGTGGTCGGGACGGGTTTTCCCCTCCACCTGCTTTAGTGGCCAGCCGCGAGGGGGTGACGTCCGCGTGTGTCTGGACGCCGCCTTATTGATAGGTTACCCGTAGGTGGTGCCCGCATAGTGCGGGCAGGCGCTAGAAGGGGTCCGGATGTCTTAATAAAGCTGTTCCCGGATTTCTCCTATTTTAAGCGCAGTATGGCACACCGTGTGGTAGGTAGTAGGTGGTAGGTAGGTGGTTTAGTCGGTTCGATTCCGACACACTGTTCCACCGAAAACCCCGGTGGGATGACGGCCCGAGGGGGTTTCCACACGAAAAAAAAAAAAAAAAAAAAAAAAAAAAAAAAAAAAAAAAAAAAGGTCTTTGCTCAAGTGGCTCCCAATTCGTCTTCGACGGGATACTCATATTCTCACTATGCTTTATAATATTCTTTTCAATCCCTTTACTCCTACTTATCTTAAAGAACGTTTTACGTTTCTCAGTGACACACACACCAAAACATTAAGATCCTCGGCATCATTGGAACTGGCAGTACCTCCACATTCAACCAGGTACTATGACCTATCTTTTAGTGTACAGGCTGTGCGCCTGTGGAATAACCTACCTTTACACATTAGACGTGCCCAATCGCTGGCTACATTTAAGAATATGGTTAAAGACTATTACTTGGCTTGCTAGTACATTTTTTGTTTATATCTCATTTATACTTTTTGTCTAACTGCTGCATTTATCGATCTAATAAACCCATGGTATATAATATATGTGTACGTATATGCATTTTTATATATATAATTGTATGTACATAGGTATGTTTATTTATATATATATATGTATATATATATATTATAGGTACCTAGTTATAAATTTGATCCTTCTTAAATAAAACGCTTTTTTTTTCTCTCTTCTTTCTACACCTAAACTACCCGTATGTTCTTTTGCATCTTGTCTTTTTCTGTCCATCCTAAGGTTGCCTGGCAGAAATTGCATTTAGCGATAAGGCCGCCCATTGTACATTTCTATTCTGCATAAGTACTGTAAATTTTTGTTTTAAGGTGTACAATAAAGTATATTCTATTCTATTCTATTCTGCATGGCTGATGGGTGGTTCAGTCGCAAGCGCACTCCCAGCCGGGGTAACTGCGGACCCCTCGGTTGGGTATAAATTTACGCTTACCCGGGTACTGGGGGATCTCTGCCCGGATCAACCTATAGTTCTCGATCATTGAAGCAGTGTGGAGGATGATGGACGGACGCCTCGCGGGGCTAGAGGCAAGGCTACCGCCGGCCCCAACCATTCGGCCACCGCTTACAGCGGGAAAACCCAAGGCCACATCGATTCCGAAGCCGCTCCCGTTCTCAGGTGGCAGTGTCGCAATTTCGTCGTGCCAGCCACCGCACCGAGGACTCGAAACGCGGCTAAGACTGGTACAGGGTCAAGGTCAGAGTAACCTCCGCTCACCACTCCAAGACCTGTACCAGGCAGCCAGATACAAAGGTGTCCAGCACGAGGTAAAAGCGCCCCTAGCGCTCCCTCTGGTGCTGAGTCTGTCCCTGCTCCCTCAACGTCTGCCTCCTCCAGTGATGGGTGGCAGAAAGTTGAGGGGGGTAAGAAGAAGAGGTCCCGAAAGAGTTACAAGAAGGCCACCAAAAGTGCAGCCTCAGTGCCTCAGAATGCGTCGGTGGCAGTCACTGCCACAAAAAAGGCAAGGAAATTGCAGGCGCCCAAAACGGCGGCGGTGGTTGTCACCGTGTTTACGGTTTTTAAGAAAGTCCGCAATAGCCTCGGTGGCGAATTCGGGTCCTCAGGTGTGAGGCTGCGCCTTGCCCAGACGGGGGCTCGAGTTTTGGAGTTTCCTGGTGCTGAAGGGGCAAAGACGGCGGACGTCGTTGCGGTGAAGCTGCGGGGAGTTTTTGCAGCGTCGGATGTTGTCAAAGTCGTTAGGCCCACCAAGTGCGCTGAGCTGCGCATTTCAGGCCTGGACAACTCTGTGACGGTGGAAGATGTGCGTGTTGCCATTCAGGAGAAGACGGGGTGCAATGCGGACATCATCAGAGTCGGCACTATCCGCCCCGGTCCGGGTGGTCTTGGCGCGGTGTGGGCCAGTTGTCCCGTTGTATCAGCCAAAATTTTGCATGATGCCGGCAAGATCCTCATCGGTTTCGTGAATGCCAGAGTCACAATCCTGGCGGCGAGACCGATGAGGTGTTTCAAATGCCTCGGGTCGGGACTCACTCGCGTCAAGTGTGAAAGTTGCTTTGGGGCACAGAGCGGCGGAATGTTCCGCCACGCCTCACTGCCCGGCATGTGCGGCGGGTAATCTGCCCGCCAATCACCAGATGGGGCAGGGGGGCTGCAAACCTCCCCGCACTTTTCCGCAAACATCGGTGGCTAGCCAATCGGCCCAGGCCGCCTCCGATGCTAATCGTGCGTCGTTGCCGTCGCCCATGGAGGAGGCTGTAGAGACGATCCAATAATGGACCAAGTCTCCAGCCTCCTTGTCCAGACGAACTTAAACCACTGTGCCGGTGCGCAGCTCCTATTCCTGCAAACCATGGCGGAGTGGTCGATTGGTGTCGCCTGCGGAGCCCTATTACGTTCCTCCCCATTCAAACTGGCTGGGTGACCGGGACGGCTCCGTGGAAGTCGTCGGCTCCACAGCGGCTCATTCCCCACCCTTGTCGCTACGAGCCAAGGTACGGGATATGTTGCCGCTGAGTGGGGTGGATCACCATTTATGGTATCTACTTCTCCCCCAACCGGAGTCTGAGCGATTTCGAGGTTTTTCTCAATAACCTGGAAACCTCGATACGGCGACTAGCGTCTGGGCACGTTCTAGTTCTGGGGGACTTTAACGCTAAGTCCGTTGCGTGGGGTTCCCCCAAGACGGACGCACGGGGCGACGTTGTACAAGAGTGGGCAACATCGGTGGGCCTCTGTCTCCTAAACAGAGGCACCACCAACACGTGCGTGCGACAGCAGGGGGGGTCGATAGTGGACCTTTCGTTCGCTACCCCTGCTCTTGCCGCACGAGTAAGGGACTGGCGTGTCCTGGAAAAGGTTGAGACGCTCTCGGATCACCTTTATATCCGATTTGAGCTCTCCCGGACCCAGGACCGCAGAATGCCCGCCATGTGACCCCGGCACTGCGCTCTTCCCGCTTTCCGCGGTGGGCTATTTCGAAGCTAGACCGGGATCTACTGGAGGAGGCAGCCATCATTCACTCTTGGCTGTCTCCGCAGCCTCCAACCGAGGAGGTAGACATAGGGGCGGGCCGCTTTCGTGATGCGATCACGCAGATCTGCGATGCGGCCATGCCCCGCGTTCAAGGTCGTCGGCCTCCAAGGAAGGAGGTCTACTGGTGGTCCCCGGAGTTGGCGGATCTCCGTGCGGCTTGTATTCGTGCCCGGAGATCCTACACCCGCAGCCGTCGGCGTCATCGCGAAGAGGGGGAAGAGGATCGGCTGCAAGAGGAGTACCGAGAGGCCCGAAAAACTCTGCAACTGGCCATTTGCCGTGCCAAAGAAGAGAAAAGAAAGGAGATGCTGGAGGGTCTCAATCGTGACCCCTGGGGTCGCCCATATCGTGCGGCGCAACAAAAGCTCCGCGCGCTGCCCCCCCCCCCTCCCCTTACTGAGACTCTCCAGCCCAGCTTCCTGCAGGAAGTAGTTGAGGGTCTTTTTCCACGACGAGTGGAGCATTCATCCCCGTCGATGGCCCCTGTGGCTGGAGACGACGGGGAGTTCGGGGTGGAGGATACTCTCGAGCGGGTCGTTCGACGATCGGAGCTGTAATGCGTCTGAGAGCCGTGACCGAAGTGGCTGTGAGCTGTGGCGGCGTGCTGTTGGCGGTGTCGTTGGACATCGCCAACGCATTCAATAGTCTGCCATTCAGTTGCATAAGGGAAGCGCTCCGCTATCATGGAGTGCCACAGTACCTGATGCGACTAGTGGCAGACTATTTAGAGGAGCGTACCGTCATGTACGAGGACCGAGATGGAAACGTAAGTCATCGGCCCATGTCGTGCGGTGTTCCGCAGGGGTCTGTCCTTTGACCACTCCTGTGGAACATGGGGTACGACTGGGCCCTTCGTGGTGACTTCCCCCCCGGGCTGGGCGTAATCTGTTACGCCGATGACACTTTGGTCACAGCCCGGGGGTCGAACTTTCGGGAGGCGGCGCGCCTGGCCACCAGAGGAGCCTCACTGGTGGTCCATTGTATTGAGGCGCTGGGCTTGCGGGTGGCCTGTTACTATAATTGATAATTACTACAATTGATAATTATAGTTTTTTTTAGGTGAAAATGTCAATCAATCATCTAATTTCGTTAGAGGGCTCGAGATCAGTTTAAGGGTTCATAAACGTTTGAACAAAAAACTTATGACAAATGATCATTTTAAAACACTATAAAAACTAATAATTCGACAAATATCTCATGTCGCAAACGTAATCTTTTTATAAAATACAGATTTCCAAGACGGAGGCCCTTTTATTTCATGGTACCCGTCGTGGTCCACCCGCTGACGCCGCCATCATGGTCAACTCGGTCCTCGTACCGGTTCGGGTCCACATTAAATATCTGGGCCTGACCCTTGACGGGAGGTGGCTCTTCGACGAGCACTTCCGACAGCTTGCTCCAAAGCTGGTCGCCGCTACGTCCGCCCATGGGCGACTTTTGTCCAACTTGGGTGGACCCAGCGTCGCAACAAGACGGCTGTACACGTGGTTGTCCGGTCAATGGCACGGTGTGAGGGCGGAGGGCGATGGGCTTAGCTACCGTCGAGGCACTCCAGCCGGTCATCATCGAGTGGGCAGGGCGGCAGCACGGGACCCTTTCTTTCCGACTAACGCAGGTTCTTTCCGGGCACGGTTGCTTCGGAAGGTACCTGCACTCGTCGCTAGGAGAGAATTGAGTTCCGCCTATCACCACTGCGGCTGTAGTGAGGACTCCGCCCAGCATACGCTCGCGGATTGCCCGCTTGGGCGGCGCAGCGTCGGGCCCTCACTGCCGTCATTGGAGAGGACCTGTTACTGCCGGCCATCATACGCTCCGTGGTCGGCAGTGACAGGAATTTTACCGCGGTCGCACGAGCCGGCGGAGACGCGCTTACCAGCGCCTCATGCCGCCCTGAGTGTGGCTGCGGGTGGTCGGGACGGGTTTTCCCTCCATCCGCCATATGGCTAGCCGCGAGGGGGTGACGTAGGTAGTGCCCGCAGCAGCGGGCAGGCGCTAGGAGTGGTCTGGATGACTTACCAAAGCTGATCCCGGATTCCTCCTCTGTCAGGCATAGGATGGCACACCGTGTGGTTTTAGTCTGTTCGATTCCGACACACCGTTCCACCGAAAACCCGGGTGACATGACGGCCCGAGGGGGTTTCCACACGAAAAAAAAAAAAAAAAGTCGAGCATTGTCGGATTCCTCCTATTTTAAGCGCAGTATGACACACCGTGTGGTTTTAGTCGGTCCGATTGCGACACACCGTCCCGCCGTAAACCCCGGTGGGATGACGGCCCGAGGGGGATTCCACACGAAAAAAAAAAGTCGAGCACTGTGCGCTTAGATATTTAAATAAATATGATTTATTTAATATTCATGCCATTTCTTATTTAAACTTGAATTTTTGCTACCAGTTTTAAGGAGAGAGCGATATGCAAATTTATCCAAGTAATGAAGTTTATAGTACTTTGAGATGAACACTTAAAATATCAGAGCTCTCAACTTCAAAAAGAAATCAAATCTGTATTATAAATATTCCTTTGAAAGAGTTAGTCATTAGCGTTCACAAGAATTTTAAATTAAGGTAACAACTCAAGTTTAGAGAAATACTTCAGAATTAATAACTTCATCTGTTGGTAATTTGTAAATAACTAATTTGGTACAAGCATTTTTCTGTTTAAATCTTCACACTGCCCATGTGGTACAAAATAATTTATGGTGATAATCTGATGATAAATTCCTTAGCTAAGGGACTCCACTAACTTAGTAGTGAATGAAATATGTGTCTAATGAAATATGACATGAAAGGCAAAAACGCATCTCATCGTGTTATAATCATGGAAACTGATGGAACAACATTTGAATAATAAACGACAGAAAAATGTGCACTAAATGCTTGTATGATTTTTGTTTGCGTTATGTGCAAAAAAACATCAATCAAAAATTTTTTTCTTAGGAAAAGGAAAATATGTAATTATGGACGACACTATAAAATAAAATTAAAACAACAAACTCACTCTTAATGCACCAAGGAAAGTTGCAGCTGACAGAGATTCTATTCTGTAGTTTCCTGAAATAAATGAGAAATTGCAAGCTGCTTAAAAATTGCACTATTTGAACGTTGCGTTGCTTGTGTTTTACTTTGTATTATTCCTGAGAATCATTTTTGTCTTTAGAAAACATATCTTATATATAAATTTTTAGTGATTTCTAATTAACATTTTTCTTTCACTTTATTTATCTCTGTTCTGGATATAACTTTGGTACGTCGTGTGATTAGGTGGCACAAAGTTATATTTTATACAAAGCATGTTTTATATGATGTCATTTTATATTTATTTTATTTACAAAATCATATGTTTTTATTGCGATAAGTGGAGGCGTGGAGTAATAAATTGTAAGCCTATACCAATATAATATTTTATATGGATTGATAAACAATATTATTAATTAAATTTATTGCAAAAAACCACAGTTGAATTGGAAGGAAAGAGCGTATAAAGAACTGTTAAATAATTTGATCAGTTTAAATAAATCTGTGGGAGTGGGAGAAAGAGATTGGAAATTGTGGGAGTATAATAATCCATCTATATATAAACATGACAGGAAAAATATAGTCATAAAAACCTATAAGTAAAATATGTGATACGTAAACTCGTGAACCGACATATACGATTCTAATTCATATAGATATACACCAACATATTTTTTTCATATATCATGAGATAAAGAACATGAAGAAGTCTTAGAATCGTGGTAATAAACAGAGCCTAGAGTTTCTTTCCTATATCTTTATTATTTTATTTATAATAATATTTATACATTTTATTTCTCATTTTTAAAGTATTTGTCAATTCTTAAATTTCATTTTATCGAAATAGTGGGCGACCCATTTTAACTAAATATTTAAACAGCAAATCAAGTTTTTAATTATGCTGTATTGGTAAGTTACCCTGACATTGCAAATGCAAACTAAGAATTGTCTCGACGTTCGAGTGACCACTTAAGATTGTCGGAGTTATTGTTCAAACAACGATTGTAAAAAAAGAACCGGTTTTAGTTATTTAGTATATGACTATACAGGTTTTATTACCATAAAAGATGAATAAAGAGTGATGGCATGCATATACATAATTACCTATGAAATAAATATAGGTTACGAACACTGACTGATGTTTGCACCAAGTGCTGTCAATTAGTTCCAATGCTTGGTTTGCCCTATTGTTCACTGTTTTGTTTGTTCTAAAAACTCTAAAACTAAAATAATATAACCAAGTCATAAATGCTGTTAATAAAAATATAGAAACTAACCGTCGTCTGTTATTAACCATTCCATTTTAAGATACACACACACATGCACAACTTAAGCAATAAGAACGTGCGCTTGCGTCGCAGTCGCTCATTGAACTGTCCGCATCGATAAACACTGCTACACACACGTTTTAACACTTATCTGATCCTATCTATACATATGTGTTTCATAATTTTGATAATGATTCTTTAAACTGTGGTACTATTACCAAGCTATATAGAATACGTCTATTTAATTGAGTTGCCTTCATTTTATATATTTTCTTTTAGTCTTTCTTTCCCTGGTAAAAAATATATTGTTATTATTAACGAAGATGTGTATGTGAATCAAGGAATAGGTTAATGATCAGTATAACATTATTACTGCCAAAACTTATTTCACGTTCTTGTTTCACTTTTTAATTGAGTACCTGAGTATGAAAGTCTAAATTGTGAACGTAGTCTAGTTGTGAAGTAGGGCTAAAAAATTTAAGTGGCTGTGTGCTTTATGTATGTTACCAATAACGTTGTTAATTATGAACAAAGAACAAAGTATTATTCTTCAATCTAAATATACTAATATTATACATTACTACGTCGTTAAGTACATTTCTAAATACAAGATATTTCAAGTAAGTTGTTATCATTATTTTGCACGTAAGTAGAACATAATTAAAAGAGTTCATTTATATTGATTTACAAACAGCTTACTCAGCTTGCACTTGTCTTAAAAGTCATAGTGTTATGCTTTTTAAATATTAACGTTTAAATATAATTTCACTTAAAAACAATCTGTTTTTGTGACAAGTTATTAAGTACAAATCCGATTAATTTTAAGAACACAATTGAAAGTATACTCAAATATTAAACAAAAAAGTTGTTAGAGAAAGTTAAGGAAAATCATCTTAAAAATAAACCCCCAAGGCATTTTAGACGACCGCTGAAAATTCGAGTAAAGTAAAAAGAAGTGTAATGTGTTTAGGGTATGCACGCACGATGTAGAGTGAGTGACTCACTGTATTCTTATAAATAGGTAACCTCTTCTTTAATGTAAACTAAAGTCATTTTAAGAAGGTTTACTGTTCAGTTGAATATTGTTTTGACCTACTTACAATAAAAACAATAGCTTGTATGCTTCTAACAGTAAGCTTATTGCAAAAGATTTATTGTGGACATGGGATCCCAATTAGCAAAAAGCAGGCCTCGAGTCGAGCTGGAATCTGGTGTGCGCTTATCCTGAAACCACTAGCTTAGGGAGCCTTACATATTAAATAAAATAAATTAAAAAATAATTAAAAAAGGACACCTCGTCAGGTAGTAAATACACGCTTCGGGTCAAGGCAATCAGCAGGAGTGCGATGCCAACAAAATTCAATTCCGTAGTGCTAACTGCTAAAAGCCATCGAAGCAATAAAGCCTTTTCATGTTTTACTAGAGAAACTCTTAACTTCTCTCACTATCGTTTTAAGTGCTTTTAAATTTAACAAGAGTGTAATAAGGGGTAATAGATTCAATGAGTGCTTGTCTTCACAAGAACGAATATTCTCATATCAGAACAAGTTTTTCCATCTCCGGTAAAAATACGTACGTTCTCTTGAATACTGAGGAATAGTTGAGTCGGAAAATGTTCCTAAGCTAAAAAGTTTTGACAAGTAACAGCTGAATAAAACCAAATCTGATTTTGGCTACACGCAAAATTTTATAAACAAAATATATATATATATGTATATAATATATTACTTTAATAATATTTCATTCAATCATCATCATTACATTCATAAGACGTCCAGTCCTGGACATATACATTAATCGATAAATTTCAAGAAGACTGGTTGTAAGGTGATCGATCTTTAGGAGTTCATCTGTCTACCTAGAATGACGTCCTTTCTTAATGGTGCATTAGCTGCGTATTAGTTATCTAGCTTTTAGTAGCAGCTAAGGCTGACACAATATGCAGCCGCTACACTGCTGTTTTTTAGTAAGTTTAGTATGTTACTAGTATCACTCGGGATCCTGTAAATAATCGACTGATACCTCATTCATCCAAATCTGTTCAGGTATTTAGAACTTATAGTGGAATAAAAAAAGTCATACAAATACGTTTTTTTTATTAATGAACCCTT
The DNA here is from genome assembly GCA_947561695.1 of Tyria jacobaeae. Lineage (NCBI taxonomy): Eukaryota > Metazoa > Arthropoda > Insecta > Lepidoptera > Erebidae > Tyria > Tyria jacobaeae. Next base: position 8,438,851 of record OX387222.1, on the reverse strand, counting down.
AAAACATTACACTTAGGTTCTAGCCAGTCGAATAGAGTTTGTTTAAAATAAAAGTCTGTTACTTTTATGTAAATTAAGTAGTTCCTCTAAGAACAAAATATAAGTTCTTAATGTTTAAGGAAATGCAATCCAATATATAATTCCGAAATATATATGACTTCTAATAATTACTACTAAGTACATTTAAGTAATAGCAGTCTGGAGATGACCGTTCCCGATCAACAGCAATCATTCCCTGGCATGGCGCACGTTGCAGGTATCGACATTTTAAAGGGAGCCGAACGACACGACACATAAGCCACCACTGGCAGGACTTCTTGGCGAGCATCAAATACTCAAAACTGCAAGCCGACATAGTAAATAAATCTAAACAAGTGATTACACAGTTCTCAAAGTACTACTCAACAATTACTATATATAACAATCTCAACATACATAAGTGATATTCCAATCTAAATAACATAACAAGTAGGTATATACAGTGTGGCTGCTGAACAAGACCAACAAGTTGCCAAGCATTTTTGTCAACTAAATAAACATCTCCTTTGTAGTAGGTATGCTTATTTACAAAGCATGTGTTTCAAACATTTTTTTTCTACTCGTTCAGATGAAGAATATCGTAATGTATTTTATTATATATTTTAACACACTATCCGTACCCCATCCAAATTTTTGTACTTTTGTTATTCAAATATTTGGTTGAACTAATTTATTTTTATCTCTCGTAATATCATTACGTATTTCACAACGTTCAATAGATGCAGATTTTTTCTAACGTACATAATGTTTTCATAAATATGCTGACAAGGCACTGTCAGCCTGTTAATCTCTTTAAATAGCTCCCTAAGGGATTCTCGACTACGTAGATTATAAATGACTCCAATGGCTCTCTTTTGCACAATGATAATTGATTCTATATCTGCAATAGGCCTCCATAATAAAATACCCATATGCATACTGTGAAAATAACTGTAGCAAACTAGTCGTGCAGTCTCGATGTCTGTTAATAAGCGGACTTTCCTTACGGCATATACGGCAGAACTGAGCCTCTTTGATATATATATTAAGTGAGGGCTCCATTGTCATCTAGAATCAAGCATTATCCCTAAGATAATAGTTTCCTTTATAAATTCTAACCTTACGTTATGTTAAACAAAATCAATCTCACAATCTTTGTTTTTTTTCTCATTTAGTCCTAAATTATAAAGTAAGCAAACCCTGAACTCATTCCATGTGTATAAAGTCTGAGAACGACATATATACATATAATATATGTACATATATACTCGCTAAAACTCAAAAGTTAGAGGACTCGGACTTCCCGGCTCCAGCCAGTTCAAGTTATAGGTATATGACCCTGACTTGCTTGAGTTATTAGCCTATTACTTATACTCATAAAGCCATCTGTATAAGCAATATTCCTTTCTTTCTCTTTATATCATCCCTTTCCTGTCTAAATAGTTTAAATTTCTCTCTCTAATTCCCATAAGTACCCGGATGACAGCAATAAGTAAACAGTACTAGATTACAATCGGAAATATGTGGGATACTTATTGCGCGTTAATCACGGCCTTGCCCTTGAGTGTTTGTATGTATGTACTCACGCCCGTTTCCCCGAAGCGGTAAGAGAAACAACTCCACGCTTTAGAAAAGATCTGGAAATATTCAGTTTGGTTGCCACATGAGTTGACGCCATTTCAACTTCATAAGAAAGCTAACGTCTGCATGGAACTACTTAGTTATCATCGTACCAATGAGTGGCTGAGGGGTGTAATTACGGGGGATGAAAAGTGGGTTATGTATGAAGCAAGAGTACCGACGCCAAAATCTGATACGAGTAAAAAAGTTCTTTTAAGTGAGTGGCGGGGAATAAACGGAATTATATGCTGGGAGCTGTTGCCATCTAACACTACAATCACGGCCAACATTCATTGTGGCCAACTGGATAAAGTAGCAGCGAGATTACCGAAAAATCAAAATAAAGTATACTTTTTGCACGATAATGCTCGATCACATGTAGCAAAAGAAAAAATTACTTTCGCTTGGCATGGCTGTCTTTACTTACCCACCGTACTCTCCAGACATTATGCCCCCAGATTATCGTCTATTTAGTTCTCTAGCCCACTACTTAGCAGATAAAAAAAAATAAAATGAAGACCAGCTTAAAAGTGACCTTACCACCTTTTGTGATCAAAAGCCTAAAAACTTCTACGAAGAAGGCATTATGTCTCTGCCAGCGCGTTGGCGACAGGTGGTAGAAAACGACGGTGCTTATATAGTTGGGAAATAATTTGATTTTGTATAATTTAAAATATTAAATAAATTTGTGCACAGAGATGGCGGATTTATTAGTTGCTAACCTAATAGATACACATTTTTATAAAAGAAACCAATTACTAAGAAATCATTGTATTGCGTGTCACGAGTAAACTAAATGAAACACGTCAGACTCGGAGAGGTACGAATTACGAATTCTAAACATGATCCAACCTTGTTAACTATACGGCTGTCAGCCCACTTCATTTCCCAAGGAAAATCACCAAGTTAATGTACGTTTTGTAATACAATAAGAAAACAATTTTGTCTACTAAGTATTTTCATATTTTTTTTTTTTTTTTTTTTATGCGATAGGGGGCAAACGAGCAGACGGGTCACCTGATGGTAAGTGACTACCGCCGCCCATGGACACCCGCAACTCAAGAGTCACAAGTGCGTTGCCGGCCTTTTAGGTAGAGGTACGCTCTCTTCTTGAAGGTTTGAAGGTCGTATCGTTTCGGAAATACGGCAGGCGACAATTTGTTCCATAAGCTGGTTGTGCGAGGCAAAAAGCACACAGTGGTGGAGTGCCAATCGTCCAGGTGATGGGGATGGATATTTTGTCGCGTAGGACGATGGCGGAAACCAGCAGCCGGTATAAGTCCGAACAATTCCTCTGAACACTCCCCATGATACAAGCGATAGAGGATGCAGAGTGAAGCTACATCTCTACGCAACGCCAAGGTGTCAAGTCGATCAGAAATATCTTGGCAGTCGATGATGCGAGTCGCTCTCCGTTGAATGCGGTCAAGAGGCAGAAGTTGGTACTGGGGTGCACCTGCATAGAGATGAGAACAGTATTCCATGTGCGGCCGAACCTGCGCCTTATAAAGTTGCAGGCGGTGGGCCGGAGTAAAATACTGTCTCGATCTGTTTAGCACACCAAGCTTCTTCGAGGCTAATATGGCCTTACTTTCTAAGTGACCGCGAAACTGGACTTCGCTTGATATATCGACGCCAAGGATTCCGATACTGGCTGATGCAGTTAGGGAAGTGCTCTCAAATTGAGGTGATACGACCAATGGCATCTTTTTAGCGGTGAACGCGCAAACCTGTGTCTTCGTGGGGTTAAATTGGACTAGGTTAAGTCGACCCCAATCTGAAACTTTTGATAAAGAAGTTTCGATTTCAGACACAAGTTTGGATCGGCTTTCGATGACGTTTACCCGAGAAATGTTAGCGCGGCCGGTGTAAAGGGCATCACTCGTACTATCGTCTGCATAGCAATGGATGCTGCTAATCTGCAGCATGTCGTTGATATGCAGAAGAAACAGCGTGGGTGATAGCACACAGCCTTGTGGGACACCAGAATTAACAGACTTGGAGTCGGAGCATGCACCGTCAACAACTACCTTGATGCTTCTGTCTGTAAGAAAACTGGTGAGCCAATTGCACAGTTTCTCGGGAAGCCCATAGGAAGGAAGCTTCGCAAGGAGCGCTTTGTGCCAGACCCGATCGAAGGCCTTCGCCACGTCCAAACTAACGGCCAACGCTTCCCCCTTGGTCTCGATCGCCTGTGCCCACCGGTGAGTCAAGTATACGAGAAGATCACCAGCTGAACGACCCTGACGGAAGCCGTATTGTCGATCATTGAGGAGCTGGTGGTCTTCTAAGTACCGGAGGAGCTGGCAGTTAACAATGGATTCCATTATCTTGGAGAACAAGGAGGTGATGGCTATGGGTCTGTAGTTGGACGGATCCGAGCGATCTCCTTTTTAGGGATTGGGTGCACTAGAGCTGTCTTCCATGAGTTTGGGACTACGCCAAGAGAGTAGGAAAGCCGATAAAGGCGCGTTAAAACCGGTGCTAACTCTGGAGCACACGTCTTGAGCACGATAGGAGAGATTCTATCGGGCCCACTCGACTTATGAACGTCGAGGGAAAGAAGCGCTTTACGCACTGCCCTTTGTGTAAACCGGACTTCCGGCATGCGGGTCTCGCACTGCGGTATGGTCGGCGGTGCGTTTCCCCCGTCGTCCAGGGTCGAGTTGTACGCAAAGAGTTTGCCCAGAAGATCGGCTTTTTCTTTAGCGTTAGGATGCAAAGAATGTTCTCATTCCATCCCAGTCTGCTGACCTATAGTGCCATACGCGGCGTCTGCCTGTAACTCGCGACCGCAGCGAGTGAACGAGTGGCACCATACTCCTAATTAGGCAATGGTCCGAAGAGCCAAGAGGGGCCTCAACGGATACTTTGTAGCCGTCAGGATGTGAGGTCAGCAGAAGATCCAACAGTGAAGGCACGTGGCTTTCTGCATCTGGGATTCGCGTAGGCGTTGCTACCAGCTGCGTCAAGCCATATGCCAAGGCGAAATCGTGAACAGATCTTCCCGCATGATCGGTTTTGCGCGAACCAAGCCATTCGGCGTGATGGGCGTTAAAGTCGCCAAGAATCACGATCTCTGCGGATGGGACCTGCTGGAGCACTGAGTCTGTAGCCATTTGGACGTGGTCGATGAGTCGGTCCGTTTCGGCATCACCGCTATGGGACCTGTAGAGGCATAGGTAGATGCGGGGATGGTCGTCGCAGTCTACACGTAGCCATAAGATGGAGAGGTCCCTACCTTCAAGATTGCCGAGGCGGCGAGAAGTGATATCATCTCTAACGTACACGCATACACCAGCCTTAGGAACAAAGGAGTGTTCCAGTCCGTACCCAGGATAGCAGAGGTAGGATGTGTCCGGTGGAGATGTTATCTGCGTCTCGGTTAAATAGAGCAAGGCCGGCTTTGCTGTCTCAAGGTGGTGGTGGACAGTGTCGAGGTTCGAATGTAAGCCCCTGATGTTACAAAAATCCACGGTAAACGTGACAGGGGGTGCCATGGTGTGCCTTCTTTTGCCCCCGAGCAGATTTTGAGAGCGCAGTTGAGCCCCCCCCAGAGTACGAGGGGCAGCCTGGGCGTCTACGCTCAGGCACAATCCGTACTGAGGGTGGACGTCTCGTCGTCGGGGGATTCTCCAACGCCAGCGCTGGTACCCCCCTGGAGTATCCTTTTCGTTAACAGCGCTATCATTAGGGGGGTGAGGGATTTTGGGCCTCCGGAGACCTCACTCAATTCGGGGAAATGCAACGCAAGCGTTACTTCACAACCGGTTTTCTATGAGGCCGTGGTATCGCACCGGTCGAGCCGGCCCATTCGTGCTTAAGCAAGCATGGCTCTACCACTACAAGTATATTAAGTACTGTAGTTTCATTAGAAATTTTAGAATAATTTTTGTTTAAATAGTAAGAGTCAATAGCTTTTTTTTTATCGCTTGGAAACCCCCTCGGGCCGTCGTCCCACTGGGGTTTTCGGTGGAACGGTCTGTCTGAATCGTGCCATACTGCTCTTGAAATGGGAGGAAACCGGGAACAGCTTTAGTAAGACATCTGCACCCCTCCTATCGCCTGTTCCCCCCAAAGCGCGGGCACCACCTTTGGGTAACTCTCAATTAGGCAACGTCCAGGCACACCAGGACATCGCCTCCTCGCGGTTGGCGGATGTTTCAAACTGTCGTTAGATACGCTTCTTTTGTGTTTTGAAAGATAAAATATTCAAGAACATTGTTTTACTTATTACGTTGAAAGAGAGACATATACATATACATACACGGGTATAATTCTGTAAGACGTTTTAAGCACAGTTTGCTAATAGTAGACATTTTCAAGCTTATATTTTAATGTTTTATTGCACACAAAGTAAATTGATACAGTTGGGAAAGAATAGTACTGAAACGCTACTTTAGGCTACTATCTTGTAGGGATCAATGTCTTTCGTTATATAACATGGGCAACTGTATAAAAAAAAAAATTAAGACAAAGAAAAAATATGCACATATTGCAATAAATAAGTATTACATTATCTTCGTGATAGCACCCATTCCTAATCCTGTCCTATCTCTTTATTAATACGATATTATTATATAATTCAAATCGGCACTTTCTTTTTAACCGACTTCAAGAAGGAAGAGGTCGTAGAAGGAAGAGTTCGACTTTGTTTATATTTTTTTATGAATGTTAAGCGATTTCTCTGCTAAGTATGGACCAATTTTCAAGTCTCTGATGAACTCTGATGATTTTGATCATGGGATAACAAGTTACGAATAAGTTATTAAATTGCAAAGTTTAACGTGGGAGAGCCATGCTTCGGCACGTATGGGTCGGCTCGTCCGGAGTGTTACATCGGCTTTACAGAAAACTGGCTGTTAAACAATACTTGCATTGTATGTCTGAGTGAGTGAGGTTACCGGACGCCCTTCCCTTTTCCCCTCTTTACCCTAGTCATTTGCCCATCCAGTCTTTCCCCTCCTCCATTCCATTTCTCCTACCCGAAAAGGCGGACAGCACTCTGGTGACTCTCGAGTTACAAGTGTCCATGGGCGACGAAAGTCACTTTCAATCAGGTGACCATTTTCCTAGCTTGTCCCCCTACGCTATAAAAATATGCGGTTGAAAGTATTGCGCAAACTAATTGGTAAGCCGTATCGAAGGCAGTTCCTTGTGGGTGTTTGAGACTTTCGAAGGAGCAGTAGAAGACTCAGAGAAAATTTGTTGACATTGAGATGCGGCAGAGGGAGGATGGGCACATTAAAAAATATAGCCTGAAGGAGGCAAAAAAATAAACGCTAAGCAAAAATTATTATATTTTGGATTCAAATGATTACAATAAGTATTGTAATCATTTTTAACACATGTGCGAAAACTCACGTATTTTGTTAAGACGGACAGTGGATTAAAATCATTATCACTATATCACTAAAAGCTTTAGAATAAAAAGTAATTTTATCGAGGCTAAAGTACCTACAAAGATTAAGATTATACTATAATTTTAATTTCCAAAAGATACAGGTAAAGAGATAGAGAAAAGATAGATATGTATTTCTTGAAATTGTAAATTACAAATTCAATTTAAATTCAAATTAATTATCTTTATTTCATAAAATTGCTCAACAATTATTTGAAATGGTCTTATTTCGAAAATATTTATAGTTATAGATACACACAACGTCACCGCAACTATAGGTTACCTAGTCAATTGTAAAATTATATAATATGAAATGAATACTAAAAAGATAAAATAATTAAATACTTGCCTGTGTTGCTCTATAACCGCCGGTTTCCAATTATGATAATGCCTTATGAGAAGAAATCGGGCAAACTCATGGCCACTTTTTTTAATCACCAGATAGATATTAGAATATTTCGTGTACAACATATACTAGTCAATACAACACTATTTTCTCGTGTGCTATTATGTTGTTAAAAGTAAATAAACTATAATTAGACCATTGATCAGACTGAACTGTTACAGATTCACATTCTCTAACAGTCAATCCCATCTACATTATAGTAAATGATTTGTTCTGAGTTGTAGGTAGTTGTGTTATTAAGAACACATTCTGGGATGGCACAACTAGTTGTGCGTCTTTTTACAGAAGTTCAGTTGCCTCACCTATTACCAATCGTTTGTGTGATTACTATATATTTCTTCTGATGCGCTATATTAGTTCCACCGCAACACAGTAAGGTAGGATCAAAATAACAACACTGAGTTTATCCACGTATTGTCAATTTAAACTTACATAGACCTTCACATTCAGATTGTAATTCTGATGTAAACCGATTGTGATGGACGCCGTGTATTCTAAGCTCACTCTAGTTCATCTTTATCAAAACTATTCCTTTTTTTTAGCCGGAATAGGTGACTTAACTCACACACAGACATACTTCAATCGTAACACCGATGTTGTTAAAATTTGTACATCTGGAAACTCCTACTGTTTTTTATATTTTTTATTTAGTTCGAGGTTTTGATACAACAAGGATATGTCAATCGTTCATGAAACCAAAAGTGGACAACAAATAAACGTAAAATTATAATAAATAAAAAAAAAAAAATAATTATAGTAATCATTTATTTCAGAAAATTCAATATTATTTATTATTTCCAGCTTTTAGAGTTATCTCCGAAGTACAACAGAAAAAGTAAAGAAAAGTAAAAGCGGTATTTGAATTATGCGGTCGGCCCACACCAAATACATATCACATGATATACGTTTCTATAGGTTAACTATCTCCTTAGATGTTTAAATAAGTTCGTAACTTGTTAATGAATTTCAGAAAATAATATCTTCATTATTTAAAGCTAGAACAGCTGTTAGTACTGCGAGCAACAAATGTAAATAATTGTAAAGGTTTTCTGAAAAGAACTACCATAAGAGAGAAGGCTTTTTGTAAGTGTAAAGGAATCGAATTGGTGCCGGTACCTGAGTTAGTATCGTTCTTTACGATATTTTATCTTTATGCAATCCGTCCGTTTGTTGCCCTTAGGGAATATAATTTTTTGATTTTATAAAGCAACGTTTTTTAAGAATCTAGAGACTCGATATTGGTCTGTGATTAATATTAAATTGTTTCTCGCTCGTTGCCAACCTTTTTAAAACGTAAATAAGTATTTAATGAAGCGCTCTTAGCTCAAGTGATATTTATATTCAAACTATTGTAGCACTATACCTGTATTCTACAATAACTTCCACAAAATGTATGTTTCATTATTAGACAATTATTGCAATAACCAATAATTTCTATCAAATGTGTCTCCATAGTCACGTTTTCTTTTTTTAGTTGCACGGTGCAATACATTCATACATTCGTACTTCGATTGGGAACTTCAAATTCCGACTCAACTCGTAATTCCATTGTATGTGTTTTTGACGAATAAAGGAGAACCGATGAAGTATTATTGACTAGTACTGCACTACACGTAGTACATCTTTGTAATAGAGTAAAACACCTTTGGAATCCAATTCCGTAACAGAATTTCCTGGAAGCAATTGAATTTGAAAACTCTTTCCTCACGATTTAAAATCAAAACCTTGACCGTAGCTTGAAATTATTTATGTCTGATGGTTTTGAATGAAATAAAAAAAAATAAGAACTTTCTTACATATAAAAGGTATAATTACGGAAAAACATGTATTCTTAACAAACTCTAGGGACATCAAAATTTTATTAATGTTACAAAAAAATATTATTTCAACTTGTAGCTCGGGTCTTTAGCACAACAAATATTTATTTATAGTTGATAATTGATAAAAAAAGATCATTCGTTGCATACAACGTGAAATAAATACACCAAAAAAAAATATCACTACTCATAATAAAGAAACAATCTTTTTATATATTATCACGGGTACTATATTAATATTTTAAAAGATTTAGTTCGTATGGTATTATATAACTTAAATCAGAACTACAGTGACTTTCAAACCATTTTAGCTCTTACAACTTCTAGGTAACGCTCGATTTTCTACGGCAATACAATATTAAGCGAAATAGTCCAAACAGCTTTCATCGCAATAAAATTTTATGCAAATACTGTACAGAATTGTTACGGTTGATATGCCCAATTACTCTCTTAGGCGCTTAAGTGCTGTAAGATCGTCGTTTTTAAAGGTAATTCTGTGAAAAGTATTAATCTCCCAAAAAAAGTACGAAAACGTGAGAATTTGTATTTGGAGCTGACTCGCAGTTAATTTCTATGTTCCTTTTACATTCGTGTAGCCTTTAATTCTCCTATCAAATAACTTAGTTATTTTAATACAAGACATTGTTTCTTATTAGCTTTTTCGAGTTGTTATTATCTCGGCTTACTTTAACTTATAAATTTTTCAAAGAGACTTTTAATTATGTACGTTTAGAAGTAATCGTTCTTTATTATCGCCCTTTGCTCCTTCATTGGGGTATGTTGAAAGAATATCGCGATTGCCTTAATAGTGGATATGTGTAATTAACAGCACGATATATGCCTACTACATTTTACCTTTTTTCTAAATATTATAAATATCATTGTCGCCACAAAGTACATCATACACTATGTATTGAATGTGCACGCCTTACAATGTTGAAACTTAGACATTTTAATACATATATATTACAGATCAACATAAAACTTGATTAGAATTCGTTAACCCGAAGTGTTCAAAAATATTTTAGTTTTAAAGATTACTCAACTTAAAGATATAGAATGATAGTATTATACCTTGAATACATTTCCACTAGATATTTCACACAACCCCACACATAAGGTGACTAATACATGTATATTAGATTTATACTCATAATGTATTGTAAGTAGAACTTAGTCCTGAGTGTGGATTTTGTACCTACGTACATACATACATATATAATGTATAAAACGATTCTTAAAGTTTGTTAAGATTTTTGAATGTTCGAATTAGTGTAATATGAACTTGAATTTCATAAGTTAAAGAATCTTTTCTTTTAATTTTCTTTTTTTTGCTTTAACATATTTTAATAACCATTAACGAACTACAGAATTAAAACATTATTACGACAATTGTGAAATTAACTACATAACAAAAGGAGGATATTAGTTTACAGATTTAATTTCACCCTTCAGTAACATTCTTTAAATTACCTAAAGGGGAATTGTCTCTGACGGTTGCATTTATATACAGACGTCCTTAGACAGTCGGTTATATATAATAAATACCATTTAATTCTACGAGAAGTCTATCCAAAACACGTGTCTCTGTACTGTTGCTACATGTAAATTTTATTTATATAAAACAAGTTACTAGTGTAAAAAATAGCTAAAAAAATAGCATAATGAGCCCAATGACACCTCATAATAGTTAGAACTTTATACAAGTTATGGTTAAGTTAAAAACTCACATACATACATACACATTTACCACAAACAAAACACCTTAAAAATTATTATACAAATAAATACCCCATGAAGCCATACCAGCCCGTTATTTGTTTCAAACCTGGTACATATTGGGTAGAATTCACAAAATTTTCTATATAATTCAAATATTTTTAATGCGTCTGATAACTATAAACTTCCAACACCTTAACTTTGTCAAAATCTGAAAGCATACCGATGTTGAAACTTGCCTATAACTATAACATCATAAGCACACCAACATAAGTAGAAGAATCATTCATTAAAATACTGAAAGTTATTACTTTTATTTTTCACGTGTCATTCATATTTTGTCATAAATAATAATAGTTAGCACTCCAGTGAGCTTTTTATAGGGGTTGCAATCGACGCGGGACATTAATTCCTGGGAATGCGTAAGGTATGCGTCTAGCCACTTCGATCCTTCAGTACTGTAAAGTAATAGTAGGCTTTGTTAACAGTACAAGGCGGTTGAGACTTCTACTGTAAATATAAGACTGTTTACACTTTACACAACTGTAAGCGACCTAAGAGAGTTCATTAGCCCCTAACAGTCTCTATTTATTAGACTGTATGGAATTGCCAAAGATAAGAGGTACACAGCCATAGCATTATTATAATCTTATTTAAATCAGTATCGTAATTTTAGCTGCGGACAATAATCAAGTAATACAAAACTAAACGTTAAAAAAAAAAAAATTATAAAGATGCTTTGTATCTTTTAGTTGTCATACATATAGTAGAAAGTAGATGTAAATAAGAAGATTTTTAACAAATATGAGTACATATTTTTAACGGCTCGCGGCTGCGATACGCAGACAGTGTCTGTGAGCTCTGCGTGTTATGGCTGCTTTTATATTTTTTTTGTACTTTTTTTTTTTGTATATTGTAAATAAATTACTATATGCATGACCGAATTAAAACCACAGCTTGATATAAAACTGGTTGGCAAGTAGTCCTTCGGTTACGTTTCACCGAGTGAGTGAGATTACCTAAAGTCTAACACACAGGGTGCACATGCCACAGCTCTATGCAGATTTGCAGTCTAAGCTAGTACAACAGTTTAAGAGCTAAACTATCTTACCAATCATTGTCTAATAAAAAAATAATAATGGTTTTCTTTAATATAAAAATATTAAAGAAAACCAGTTCATAGAAGATCTTTATCACAAAAAGTTTTCTTTTAGGAGTCCTCAAAACTACTCTTAATTTTCTAGTCTCTAAGCACTAGAAGATCAATGAATTTTACTTTCAATTAAAACCCCAATAAAGCACAAATTTATTTGTTAACTTCTAAACAGTTGAGCCTTTTCGTAAATAAGTGATATACTCGAGACAGTAGGCACTCAGTCAGAGGTGCGGTCTAGAAATTAATGTAGCGTGTCTAAAACGTGGCACGCACTCTCCTGTGCATGCTTTCCCTTTTTCTTATAGACAACAATGTTAGTGGCGGTGAAGAGCCGGTTTTTACTTTGTAGATGACATTTCAAATAGCTCGTGCTGCGGTTTTTAAGAGTAAATGGTGCAAATTGCATGTGTGCTCTAAAAGAATAATTGGAGTGAAGTTCCTTATGGGGCGTTGCCGGCTAGGAGTACCCTAAAAAAAAAATGTCCGTAACGTTCAACAAAAGCGTAACATTTTTTATTTATTGATAATGCTGCCATCTAGTGTTCTGCCATGTTTCTATTATGAACTGCAAAGAAGATTAGGCATTTTAGTTTAAAAAAAAAATATGGTGTAACACTGCCATCTAGTAAAAGTATTACAAACGACGGAAACTTGAACCTTTCCTTATAATAACGAACTTCGTTCCCATCTGGTTTCTTACAACACCACACTGTTTTTTGTATAACATATTAACAACTGTCTAGTCTAGTTTCAAAGCTATACAATATTAGCAGTATTTAACATAATGCTTCTAATTTCGCGAACTAATGTTACTAACAACTTATAAAAAAGTGAACAAAGAATGCAATATCTACTTAGCAAGCAAATATAAGTGCAAACAAAGGGTCACATCTTGGCTAATAGAACTAAGTTAGAATCAAACAGATATCTTGATTAACATATCGCGACAATCTTCTCTTTTTTACACAGAACATAACTCTCATATTACACACACACACATTTTTTTATCCTTTACACAACAATGATCAAGTGTGATCCTTAGAGCATATTATCCTTGTATCCTCATCATTGGAAATAAATTTAAATATAATTTACAAATAAAAAAAAATATCAGCCATACATACGGCAACAATTGTATAACCCACCGACAAAATTCACGTAGAACTTACATATCAATGCACACAATCGTATATATCGATATGTACTATACATATCTATCTATCTGTCTCTGCTGTTGAACTAAGGATACGTATACTTCACTCATCGATATATTTATAGTTATATAGACATTGGGAGATAGATTATAAGATATATGGAAGATTGATCGCAAATGATTATTCCTTAAGGTTCTTTAATAGACTCGATAGATCTAAGTACATTTCGTTAAAAGTATATACACAACCGTGTGTAACAATATTGTTGAATGACATGGTTACAATACATATTAGTATCTAAATTACTTTAGTAACACAATATAAATACACTATACAATGATAAAATATTAGAGACTCCTTAGTAAAGTTACTATGTAAGTTTTTTACTTTTGCCATACCTGCTAGGGTAGGCGTTATCTACAGATGCAAGTTAAATAAGAATTTGTAATAAATACAAAGTTAAATAAGGTGACACTACAGTCGCGTTCGTAAATAAATAAAATTGTTCATCATATTTAGAGCATTATATTATCCTCGGTGTACCAGGATTTGCCGACAAATTATCGCGCCCTACTATATCCTTAAAAAATGCCTGAAATTTGTGAAGAATTCACATTGACTTAATGACATTCAATATATCATCATTACGTCACATGAATAATGGAAGGTGACAGTGTGAATTTGCTTGAGCAGTCAACCATGAAATCGCATTCGTACGTTGAACCATTAATCCAACGTACTTTTGAAAGGTTGCTTGGAAATTCACACAATTTTAGCTCATAATTCGTGTACTATCCGTGAATACATACATACATACACTCAAGATTATATATCACGAAGATGTAGGCAAGGTCGTAATTATCGCCCATATTTTACCGATAATAATCTTGTCTCAATTAAGTAGGCTCCAAGCCCGTTGCCGTCATCCGGACACTTATGGGAATTATTATAGATGGGAAATATGAAGTATTTATACAGGAAAGGGAGGATAGAAAGGGAAGGAAAGGGATATTGCTTATACAAATGGTTTGATGAGTATAAGTAATAGCTAAATCAAGTCAAAATTGCATACCTATAATTCGAACTGACTCGTGCAGGGAAGTGAATCTTTTGAAACTATATATCTAAATTATTTTGAATTTATGGAACACTGTAATTACATTTTAATCAATATAATTTAAAACATAAAATACAAAATTAGTTATAAGTATTACGCGTCCGCTGCTTTTAAAAAGAAAAGATTATTATATTATACATAACACAATGTGTCGTTAACTAATCATGCGAATCAACGTTTTTAAAAAGTATCTATCAGTAACGATGAAATTTATTTAAGTTTGAATTGACTCCCTCACTTAAAGTACTGCCAATACCTAAATTCGTATATTATATAATTCTTAAAGAAAACAAGGATTGATCGATGAAAACAGTTTTGTGCAAATCGACTACTAAACCTCACAAACCTAACACTAACGATAACCGTAAGATACTGTTATGATATGCCTTGCCACACTATCCACGTACGTTGGTACAGATGTCCTGTGGAATGATATACACAATATTGTACAAGGTTGTTTCTTGAACTTCTGGCTACATGATAAATTAAAATTTCCAACCACTAATCGTTGCAATTTTTCTATTGTTAGGCGAAAACATATTACATAGATATTTGAACATTATATAACATTTTCACTCATTTTCTGAAAAGTGATAAAGAAAACAAGCGTTATCCTAATTAATGTTATAAATTATAATATAGTGTTGTATTAAGGAGTTCGTATTTAGTTTCGTGTTTTCAAGACCACGTTTTGTGAATTGGGCATTACCAGCAGTACTGATGCGTTTAAATATTTTCAAGGTTTCATTAAATGAAAAGTGCACAGCACTAAATATGAAACTCAGTGTGTTTGATTATTCTATTAAACTTCCTTAGGTTTCATAAATCAAACCTGAACAAATTTAAATTCGGTACCTCTATATTAGTTAATACGTAAATATCTAAATACATACTATAAATGTTTAATTGAACGATTATTCCATTTGGCCCAAATTAACATTTCTAGAATGAGGTAACGTGAAAAGCTAAAAAAAAATTATCTACTTAATTTGAATTCAGTAATTGTGATGGAATATTCATTTCATGTTTTATTTTCGGCTATCTGTAACATGAATTATTTAATAATATCATCATATCCTCCATATGCTCCATTGCTTTTGCAGACAGGGTTTACAACGGGACCTACATTACAGCTCTTCTCTCTTCTTCATCACCATCAGGACGAAACGACTTTGCTATAATTTCAGAGTTTAAGGGAACTGAAACAATAAGCCAGTGAGCCACCAAACCAGCTTAGAGATAAGTTATAAATATTTTTAAACAGGACTCCTAAACCTTAAGATCATAAAAAACTAACAAACCAACAAACTCCTAAAATCATACATAATGATAATAGGAATTATAATGGACACATTTAGTAACTATGTATAATAATGTAATCTGTGCCTCTATCTCCAGTCTGCTCTCTTGCCACTTAATCAATCCCACTGTAGTCTCCACTATTCAATATAAGCCTCTCCAAATGTGCATCTTAGCACCCTGTTAATTTCAGAGACCTTTTTCAGGTCGTCCTGGCCGATCACGGTCACCTCTGTAAGTCCCTTTTGTTACAATGGTTATCATGCCAACTTATGTAACTTTAGATTTTTGTGAAATCACCAGATACGGATTTTAAAGAACCTCCTTTTCCTTTAAAGAACCTCCAAGAACAGGTGCGACGCACTAGTCCTTTGGTGTCGAACTACTACCAAGACGATGTCGCCTCTACTAGACAGTTAATAAATAGGTTTCAAAGCAAATATACGAAATATACCTAAGTGGTGAGTTTTTGAAAATATGTATGTATGCATGTATTTCACAAACATGTAGGTACATATATTTTATGGTTAACATTTACTATAAGAACCCTAGACCAAAGAGAATGATGTATATTTTTTTTGTATAGGCATATAGAGTGGTATTTTAGTTCTTCCACTACTAGTTAAAAAATATACGGTACACGATAATAATAATATTTTATTTTTTATGAAAGTAGTTACACAGTGATGGTATTTTAAAATTAGCAGACCTTACATTCTGCAGTTACAATGGTACGAAAATTATTAAACAAGTAATGTAACGAGTACTTACAAATGAAAGAATATACTTAATTCAGTTTTATATACATCTCCGCAACTACTTTATATGGAGCATGTCATTGAGACCGACGGATACCGATATAATATCGTTAAGTACTGGGACAATACAATGTTGATTAATTAATTTATTTTCCTAATTTAATTGTTAAGCACTTGATATATGTAAGAACTATGAAATCAAAATCAATTTTCAATGAATTTATTAATTCTTATCATAATTCAATACTCAACCTAAAACACCATGTGCGCGTCATCACTTGTATAAATAAGCGCGACAGTTCGAGCGCAGATTCTGCTCCCACTCATTCCAACCCTCTAATGATTGTGGCTGTAAATTACATACCTAGTTTAATATACGTGATATTCGCAGACCCAAACATGGTCTAGGAGAGCTAGGCTAATAAGAGCTAATAAGGCCGGTTGAGAGCCCTCAACGCTCACCGGAAGTCCATGCAAGCTTTTCGAGGCCATCTGCAGCCAACAGCCATACACCACACAATAAAAAAACAGTGCCGGTCATTCTCGCTCGAGCTGTCGGACCGTTTAGATCTATGTACAGCTGTTGGTAAGAACTTAGAATACATCTTTAATTGCATTTACTATATATTTTTTATTATACCATATATAGTTTTTATTTACCATTACAATGGAAAACCTGGATAATGTAAAAAAATATATCAGCACTGCTAACGTCACTCTTTTCAAAACTAACCCACCGGCCGCTTATCCGTCATATATGATTAAATGCCAGTAAAAGCTTATAATTGATAAATAATAATAAATGTATTATAAAAATTTTGGAGTTTATTTTATTTCTACTTATATTAAATGTCATATTGACACACAACATGTAATCTCTTGCTACTTCATGACTGACGGACAGCGCTCCACTGCATTGCAGTAAACAAGAACCTCCGTGATGTCTACACATATTTCGAAATTCAGTCTTCACGACAGAACAACAAGTCAATCCATTTAAACATCCATATGTTCCCATAGTAGACTCTTCACATTGTTCAGATTCAATGCAGTTCTCGGCTGGGCACGTTTCTTGTCCAGTTGTAACTTGGAAGTACAGAAAAGCGGGAATAAAAAACATATGGACCGTCACCATTTTAATTTTGCGTGTTGTTTGAAAGACAGTCGACAATAAATTAAGTTATAATGACAGTTTACACGTCGTACCTAAAATCTCAAACGATTCTGAAATGTTAGTTCACCAAATTTCCTTTTATAATAACCACTAATTGGCCTTTTTTTAGTTTATATAATTAAGCCCAAGTCATTAAAGATATCCATGAATTTAGCTACCTACATTTAAGTTGATAACAAACACTTGTTGACAGTATAAACTTTGCTATCTCGAATGTATAATAGTTCCCTGTCTTGACATTAACAATTTGAATGCTATTTTTGAAAAACATTTAATGAACCAAATCCTATGTAATCATAATAATAAATGGGTGATAACAACAAGGGGAATCAAAATTAATAAGATGAATATAAAATACAATATTTAACACGATTGTTTTTATTATATAAGACTAGCCGTTCCTCAAAGTTTTACTAAAGTTTATACTATTTATTTTATTTATTTATATTATTCCTTAGTAAATACTCGTAATAATCGACTATAACAAAATCATACCAATCCGACAGGTAGTACCAGAGATTAGCACGTTTAAACATACAAACAAAAAATATATGTATATCCCTTAAATATAAATAATGATGCATAAATTAACACACGAATACAATTTGTTTTAAATACTTTTCATTCAAAATTACTAATTTCGATCGTTGCGATCATATGTTTATGTACATACATACATATGTATACAACTACATACATATGTATGTAGTTGCTTTATCTTTGGGCATAACGTACTAAAAAAAAAAACGAGAATTGGCCTTTTATCAACGAAGCAAGTAAAACTTAATGAATTTGTTCATGTTGTTTCCATATTCAGACAAAACTCATAACGTATTTTGTCTTTAATAGAGAATCTTTTCTAACCGTTGGAAGCGAAATCCCCTTTCAAAAAATAGTAATAAATTTTGCAAACAAATTAATGTGACTAAATTTATTCGTTTGTATAGTTATAACAATGACAAGTTAAAAAACCAATCAGTTCAAATACATATAGTTCATTCTTTTGCACGTGCTCTCGATCGGTTGCAGCGGCGTGCAGTCCGCATTATCGACTGTTCTGAGGTCACCCAGTCTCTTGAGTTGCGAAGTTGCGAAGAGATGTCGCCTCTATTGCAGTTCTCTATCGCCTACATCACGGGGAGTGTTCTGACGAGCTCTTCCAATTGGACCTCTCCCACCTTCTCCCTTCCTCTACAGGACTACACGTGCTGGCCTGAGGAGTCACCGTTTGAGCGTCGAAAATATACGTACCCGAACTAAACTTTTCTTTCCTGTGCCGATCGGTGAAAGCCTGGAATTCCCTACCAGCGCACGCGTTTCCTTCCCACTTTGATCCCGGGTCTTTTAAGCGGGGCGTGAAAAGGCATTTCAGCAGGCCGCCATAGTGTGCGTCACCATGCTGCATTGACTAGTCATGCAATGAGGATGGTAACCACCATTCTTTGACTCCGCTAATTGTTTTCCATCGGGCAAAGTGGAGTCACTATGGTAGGCTAATATATATAAAAAAAAAGTTACCATTAACATAACATAATAACTTGACTGCATTTTTACCACCACATCAGTCTAGAGTTAGGGGAGGCTAGTAATCTGTAATGTAGTAAAAAATAACACATGACATACTTTATTTGAATTACAATCACTTGCCTTTTTTTATTAACTCATTATACATTCACCACCGTGATGTCGACAAAAGCTTCTATATTCGGGGCGCATATTAGAACAATAAGTTCTTTCATTTATTGAACATAACACCACCATTTTAGTTACCTGTTCACATTCATCAGGTATAAAGCAAATTTGTTTATTTATTTATATTAACACCTCAATTTGAGAGCACTTCTAACCTAACTACATCAGCCAGCATCGGAATCCTTGGCGTCGATATATCAAGTGAAGTCCAGTTTCGCGGTCACTTAGAGAGTAAGGCCATATTAGCCTCGAAGAAGCTTTGTGTGCTAAACAGATCGAGACAGTATTTTACTCCGGCCCACCGCCGGCAACTTTATAAGGCGCAGGTTCGGCCGCACTTGGAATACTGTTCTCATCTCTATGCAGGTGCACCCCAGTACCAACTGCCTCTTGACCGCATTCAACGGAGAGCGACTCGCATCATCGACTGCCAAGATATTTCTGATCGACTTGACACCTTGGCGTTGCGTAGAGATGTAGCTTCACTCTGCATCCTCTATCGCTTGTATCATGGGGAGTGTTCAGAGGAATCGTTCGGACTCATACCGGCTGCAGGTTTCCGCCATCGTCCTACGCGACAAAATATCCATCCCCATCACCTGGACGATTGGCACTCCACCACTGTGCGCTTCTCCAGAAGCTTTTTGCCTCGCACAACCAGCTTATGGAACAGATTGTCGCCTGCCGTATTTCCGAACCGATACGACCTTCAAACCTTCAAGAAAAGAGCCTACTCCTACCTAAAAGGCCGGCAACGCACTTGTGACTCTTGAGTATAACACGCTTATCAAGCTTATCACACGACAATTCTATGGTGTGTGTGTGTGTTCAACAGACAGCCCCATGATGTCTTTTCGTTCTTTCGATTTAATATAATTTTTAACAAATATTAAATATCCGCCATGTATCATACGTTTTCGGCTGGTAAAGCTAACTAATAAAAAATTAATACGTAAAGTGGGACATTAACAAACACCTAAAAGAATTTTAACATGATGCAGCTTGACTTCCACAATTAAGTGTTCACTAGCATTTGGTGGAGGTGGTTATGAAGATGCAGTGACCACAGAGTGAGGAAAGTAGCTACGTAGCACTATGGCTACGGGTGTGCGGGGACTCGTAAGGGGGGATGAAGGAGTCCTGGCAGTTGAGCTGAAAGGTAACACACTGCTTTGGCAAGGGGTTCCCCAGACACGGGAGGCTGGAGACTAACCAACTCCAGTCAATCAGCTGTGTCGTCCCGTCGGAGGACCGTCTGGTGAGACCTCTTCCCTGGTGGGGGCAGACCACGGGTGGGAATTCTATGTCATTCTGCCTTGCTCGGCGTTTGTGCATTACACACACACACACAATTACTATTGACGTTTGTGTGCCATCTGCCGCAATGCCCCCACTTGAGGGCTCCAAGGAGGGTGGAAGAACGGAGGGACGAATAAAATTAAGAACACACATGGATAACCAGAACAAAAACATATTTTCTAAGAAAAACAAGGCAGCGCCCCGGACCAACAATCCAGGTGATGCGTCATCCTACAGACAGGCCGCGCCTCGGAATAACAATCCGAGTGCAACGCCATCGACCAAACCGGCAGCCCCTCGGGTAACCAACCCGGGTGTAGCACCACCAAACCGACCGGCAGCACCTCTAGCTGACAGTAAAAGCGTATCGCCATCCAAGACAGTAGCGGAGCTGCGTCTGTCTTGGATGGCGCTACTAAAACAGAGTAGAGCGCTAGGTTCTAACATCGACCTCTCCTCTTTGAAGGCAGCAATACCCGCGAGTTTCGTCCAGGACGAACCCTGCTGGAACCTCGTGGGTGTAAAGAAGAGGGGAGCTCCAAAAGCACCGAACCAGTCTAAACAGACTCTTAAAGCCAAGAGGTCTAAAGCCCGGGCGGAAGCCAAGCGAGCGCGGCGTCTGGCGTCAGATGGCAGTAAGCGACTTGAAGCTGCTGAAGGGTCTGAGAAGACCCACGTTGCCCCCGTTAGCGATGCGCTGACCCATGGCGAAGGCACTTGCCTAGCCGAGGGAGTAGCTGCACCTGCGGGGGTGCCATATGGCGTCATGAGGCCTGCTGCTGCTAGCGCGACCCCATGGCAAGTCTGGCGCTCCAGTTGTTGCACCGCAATTAAGGGGAAAGGCCTTCCACAGCGAGGGCGTCTTCAAGATGTGGTGCAATGATAAGTTTCTCTCAAATGACTACGTCAAGCTCTTGAGAAGGTACGATCACCACGCGAGGGAACCAGACTGATAGTCAAAAAACAGGCTGAGATTCCCAAGCGCATTAAGGCCGGACTACTAATACCACAGGTAGGCCCAGAAGACACGCTAGACCGTATCCGTAAATGGCTGACGTGTCAAAACCAAGAATACAAGGTGTCCAACTGGGCACTTTACCATGCCGAGCCCCAGGAAGAAAAGAAAAGTGTATTCCTGGTGCTTGGTATACCAGAAGAGGATGCGCTCAAACTCAAGGTGAGCGAGCGTAGAGTTTACTACAAACTTGGTAATCTCTACGTCCGCTTCCTTGACGAACGCCCTCTGCCGCCGCTGACCAAGCCCGAGGAGGTCTCCAGCGATGACCTAGGCAGCGGAACAGCACAAGGAGTAGGCCAACCGTGCCCAAGCAAAGGGCCAATCGTCAGGGTTACTAGGGAAGAAGAGGAACTTCAAATGGAAAGTGACCCGGACGAGGAAGAGGCCCTAATGCTGAGCAGTGATGATAGCAGTGCCAACTCCCCCAGCTCCTAATCTCGCCATCATCCAAACCAACCTCCAGTATAGCCAGACTGCAACGGCTAACCTACGCAGAACGCTGGAGGTAAACACCAAGGCCGTGGCCCTAATAAAGGAGCCGTGGATTAGGAAAGGCAGGATTTGAGGCCTCAGCAACTTCGGAGGTAAACTACACCTAGGCACCACTATCGACAACCCGCGTACTTGTATATATATATGTATATATATATATATATATATGTATATATACATATATATATATATACCTAAATACGCGAACACTACCCTAATTACCGAGTTCTGTTCCAGAGACTTAACTACCGTCAGGCTCAATGAACCTTCCCCAGGCTTGCACAGCGTGGTGATGGTACTTGCCGGGCGACGTAGACATCTCCACCCCTGAACTCGCTGCGCTTGTGGATTTCTGTGAGCGACAGGGAATGGAACTGATAGTCGCGGCCGACATCAACGCGCATCATGCCCTATGGGGTAGCAAAACCAACAACCAACGCGGTGAGAATTTTGTTTCTTTCTTACTCTCAACCAAACTAAATGTTATCAACAAGAGCTCAGAACCAACATTTGTCACATCAAGAGCCCAAACAATAATTTATCTAACTCTAGCTACTGAGTACGCGTCATCATACATCTCGGATTGGCACGTCTCAGAAGAGTCATCGTGCTCGGACCATCGCTGGATTAAATTCAACCTTAAGATGTCACTCACATCACCTAAACCCCGACGAAATCCCCGCAAAATGGACCTCCTGCAGTATAAGCGGATGACAGCAGAGCTGCTAACAAACTCAGATGCGCCAAATGCTCATGAGACCACAGTGGAGATCGATAACCATGTAAAAAACCTCACTAACTCATTGATCACCTGCTTTGAACAGACATGCCCACTTTCGTCACACAGAACCAGACCAGGGGGTGAGCACCAATGGTGGACACCAGAACTGCAGAGATTGCGGCAAAAGGTAAGAAAGTTGATCAAGATGAACTCAAGACTAGACCAGCACTGGGACGCTTACAGGCAGGCCCGGAACAAATACAAGAAGCGGATCAGAATCAGGAGAACTGATTGCTGGCGAAGCTTCTGCACTAACATAGACACTAACAACCATGCTAACAGAGTTAAAAATATTCTGTGCTCTGCGCGGAAGCATGACCTTGGCTTCCTTAAAAAAACCTGATGGTACCTTCACCAAAACAGATTCGGAGACTTCGGAACTGTTAATCACAACTCACTTCCCGGGGTGTCGCATACTTAATGAGAATGATAT
Source organism: Tyria jacobaeae (assembly GCA_947561695.1). NCBI lineage: Eukaryota > Metazoa > Arthropoda > Insecta > Lepidoptera > Erebidae > Tyria > Tyria jacobaeae. The sequence goes on along the minus strand of OX387222.1, from coordinate 8,415,497 downwards.
TTGGGAGGAAGGTGAGGTATATACCAGATGAGTCAGATTGGACCACCGCTCACAGAATCGTGAACCACGATAAGTTAAAGTGGGCTATCAACAGCTTCCTTCCATTCAAAGCTGCAGGACTGGATGGTATTTTCCCAGGTCTGCTAAAATGGTATGACGCTGCACTGATGGATCATCAGCATCATACAGTCCATCTACAGAAGCTGCGTAGCACACCGTTACGTACCTACGAATTGGAGAGAAGCCAAAGTAGTTTTCCTTCCCAAACCCGGCAAAGGAGACTACACACAACCTAAATCATTCAGGCCTATCAGCCTCACATCCTTCATGCTAAAGGTTCTAGAGAGGCTAATAGATAGAGAAATCAGGAGCACGGCGCTAAACAAGCAACCCCTGAACCCAAACCAACATGCTTACTCGATGGGTAAATCAACAGAATCCGCTCTGCATCGTGTAGTCTCATACATACAGGGCAACCTCAAATATAAAAAATCAACCCTAGGAACCTTCATCGACATGGAAGGTGCCTTCGATAAAACAAACTTCAACAGCATAAGCCAGGCTCTGTCTAGACACGGAGTCGACTCCACCATTACAGGGTGGATCGACAGTATGCTTAGAGGCAGAGCTATACAATTCACTGTTAACAACACAACAAGAGGAATAGTGGCAAGAGGGTGCCTACAAGGCGGAGTTCTCGCACCACTCCTCTGGAACATCGTGGTAGATGAGCTGATTACTCAACTCAACGACCGCAAGTTGTTCACAGTGGGCTATGCAGACGACCTGACCATTCTTATTAGTGGTGAGTGAGTGAGTTCCAAATGAGGTCTGCTTTAAAGGTCGTCGAACAGTGGTGCGTAAAACATAATCTATCAGTGAACCCAACAAAAACGAAGTTGATAATGTTCACAAACAAACGTAGTTTAGGTGACATAAGGCTGCCAAAACTATTCGGCACTAATCTGGTTCTTACCACAGAGGTCAAGTAACTAGGAGTCATACTTGACTGCAAACTCCTATGGAATAGACACCTAGACGCAAAACTTAATAAAGCCTGCATTATCTTTCACCAATGCAAGCGACTCCTCGGCAAAACCTGGGGTCTCTCACCGAAAATCACTTTATGCCTTTATAAAGCGGTAATAAGGCCGATAATCACGTACGGGCTATTGCTTTGTGGCAGAGAACTGAGCTTAGCACAGTTAGAAACAGGTTGTAGCAATTCCAGAGACTCGTTTGTACGGCCGTCACTGTATGCATGCGAACAACCCCTACTGCCGCCCTTGAGGTGGCAGCGCAGCCCTCGCGGCTATGTCTAGAGGCATCAAGCAGTATAACATCCGCATACTGTCAGATAGTATGGCGGTACTAAGGGCCCTAATGGGCAACACCATGAACTCCGGTCTCATCTACGAATGCCACCAGTCGCTAGAACGCTTAGCGTCGGCGAATGGGGTAATTCTTCAATGGATCAGGGGGCACAGCAACTCACTCGGTAACGATGCCACCGACGAGCTAGCAAGGAAGGGATCTACAACACTAGTGGCAGGCCCTACCACACTCCTGCCACTACCCTTCAACTTATATCGCTCCTGGGTAAGGCAAAGGACTCGAGAAGCACACAATAGCAGATGGATTAACACACTTGGCTGTAGGCAATCCGAACTGGTATTAACAGAAATATCACCACGTTTATCGCGTAGACTCATCAGTCTTCATAGAACGGACATTCGAATAGTGGTCGGAAGCATTACAGGCCATCTGGCTCTGAACCGACACGTATTCGTCATTAACGCGACCGATAGCCCCCAGTGCAGGGGTTGTCTGAGCGCGGAGGAAACGGCTGCCCACGTTATCCTGGATTGCGAGGGCGTGGCTGCACAACGGGCAGAAATCCTTGCAGGCGCGAGGACGCTCCTAGAAGCCTGTGAACGCCCATAGTGTTAATGGTTTACCATTACCATTAACACTATGGCTACACCACCGCCACCGCTAGCAGAGCAGTAATTCTAATGTGTGGGAAGCCGGGCATATAGTAAGAGATATGGCTTATGCCAAAACTTGGAAACAAGAACACCGTAAATATCCTTACAATCAAAGTACGTCAGCATATCGGGGAAGTGAGTTGAATTACTCTGAGCATTTAAACTAATGACACTAAAGTTTTTTGGAACATTTGCAGTGTATCAGCCAAGAATGGAATGGTTAATACAAGGTTTACATTATCATCATCACTGAGCGAATAATAAGTATGATTTTAATTAAGTATGTATCTACAGTTTTACTCACGTGTGTATTTCAGGGTTGCTTGACCAGTTTCGGCCCCTACAGGAGGCCTTTCTCAAGGAGTAAGTCGTCCAGCCATGAGGGTACCGGTAGTGTTACGTCTGTTACCATCGCGGCTAGTTACACAATTCTGCAGCTCTTTTAATTAACAAAACAAAAGACTAACACTCCTAACGTAAACGTTTGTTTTATAAATTGATTTAAACTAGGTATGAATTAAATAACCAAGTGTGTGTCGTATAGTAAAGGGTTCCAACATTGGTTATCACAAGCACAACTATATATTAAACTCTTAAAATCTTTATAATGATTAGAAAAACGATGTTGATAATCTGTACATTTTTTTTTTTTATAATGTAGGGGGACAGATGAACAGACGGGTCACCTGATGGTAAGTGACAACCGAAGTCCATGGACACTTGCAACTCTTGTCGTAAGTGCGCTGCCCGCCTTTAAGGATGATGAGGGATGCGGGGTGCTGGATGTGAAAGAGGAGAAGAAGGATGAGGGGAGAAGTAAGAGGAGAGGGAGAGTCGGGCCTCCGGAAATCTCACTCATTTCGGGGAAATTCATACTTCACAACCGGTTTTCTGTGAGGCCCAAGTATTGCACCGGTCAAGCCGGCAGATTCGTGCCTAAGCATGGCTCTACCACTGTCAAACTATACCTTAAAACAATCTTTCTTATTATTAGCTAAATTATATCTCGATCACACCAACTTTCAGAACCGCATCGTAATAGGTTGATCTGTTAAGTAGGTATGAGCAAACAGATGCACAGGCATGCGATTAATCATACACACACAGCAGCCATGCTTAGTAGAGTTGTGGAAATTACGGGGGTTTAAAAATGTGAACAAGTGTTACAGCGTCTTAAGGATATACATTCTTTCAGATTATTCTTCAATCATGAAAAAAACGCTCAATCATGTAACAGTTAACGATAACCGATATTATTCTTTAAATGCACCAAAGAGCGTTTAACGATCTCCAGCCTTTATGAGCGTTGGTCTACATAAGAGCGGGTTTAGCAGCATGGGCTGGCCTGAAGCGAAAACACCTGACGTCCTGCCAGGGAGGCAAAGTCTGTCGGGAGTTGAGTGGTAATCTTTCTAGAGCATAACTTGACTTCCGACTATAGGCTATATGCCGAGTGGTTTTAGTCGGTTCGAGTCCGACATAACCGCGACATCGTTCATACGATGAAGTGCTAACCGAGTGATACTGTGATGCTTTTCCTTTTGAGGAACACAACTTAAAAAAAAAACTTCATAACAATTATAATATAAAAAAAAACCTTAGGGGTCAAACCGTTAATTTTATATAAATCTATGTATAAATACATTGCCCGAATCCATTATATCCCCGAAATGCTAGGCAGAGGCGTCACACACCAGTCAATGCCACTCTTTGCTTTTCTTTATTAGTTACAATAAAACCAATAATTACTTTTTAGCTTTATTTATCGGTCTATAACTTCTTTTAAATGTTTCAGGGCTTCATCTAAAGCTTGGTAGACCTCTGGAGTATTTGGTGGTCTCACTTCCAAAGAAGCCGTTGGACTCCTTAATTGTGATTTGTGCAGAATACTTTGAGTCAAAGGGCAAAATACATCAGGGTTCATTGAGTCGGACCTTGATTTCCCCGTGAGGTAACTCATAAGAACACCTATGATTATAACTGAAATAGCTCCAGCAAATGGACAGTATGTAAAAGAAATCCGGAATAAGGATTGTAGGCGTTTCGTTGGTAACTGGTTTCTGAAAAAATAAGGACAAAAGTATTATATCTAATTTAAAGTAAACAATAAAAGCTATCTCAAGAAGCAGTGGATAAGATAGCTGCTATCGCTTGTTCATAAATATGTAAGTATATATTGGGTTTTCGATCCTGTCAAAATGTTAAGAAAAAGTTCGTGACAAGCTGAATATATGTACAGTACATGGAAATTAAGAAATTGGAAATTAAGAATATTGAATTGCAGATATTAAAAATTGTAAATACTCACATTAACTACAATTACTATTGACAATCTGTAAAACTGTATTCTACGAACACTTATTCAAAATAAGCTATGCTGAATTTAATCAATTTGAATAAACGGCAATAGTAATTTTACTCTCCGGAATCAAAGATTTTAAATATGTGTAGCTGTGGGTAAGAGTTAATTGTTTTTTTTTTTTCAGATTTTCATTTCGTAGAACCCTTGAGAATAAAGAAGTGAGTATCCATATACTATATATACTATACTGTATTCCCAATAAATAATAACTGCTTAAATAACAAGTCAATGTTATGTGACAATGACATAATAAGGTTTAGGAAATTATGCCAATTTAATTTTGTTAACTTAATCCAATTGTTTTGTTTTATTATTTTATAAATTAATGTGTTGTATGCCTGTTCTGGTAAATATAAAAAATCTTTCTTTCTTTCTTTCCTTCTTTCCAAAGACGTATAATGACACTCAGTGCTCAAAACAATTTCATAGTTATTTGGCCGGTTGACAGTAAGGACCACAGTAGTTTATCTACTCGCGACGGACTTGCAAGATTTATGACCGTAATGGGCCATCCTGTTAAAAGCGTAGTAGTGTTGTATTTAGTCCGGAACGGTTTTGTACCCGTATATTAAAGGAAATCAGGACAATAACGGTTATTTGTAATAAGAGGGATCACTATTGAGTATGTGTTAGAATGTAGCCGATCATTGACGTTTTGTCAAATTCATCTTTAAACGTGATCAAAATAGACACAAACATCCCGATCTTGTATTTTGCAGGTCATAGAATGTTTTCTTTTGATTACTTCTGCAATATGAATTCTACATGTGTCCATGTGTACTTTACAAGCGTACATATAAAAACACTCAGACTCGGATAAACTATAAATACAATATTTTTGTCTTCTGTGGGAACCGAACTCACGATCACTGTCACAGCAGTAGGGTCATTGACCACTAGAGCAACATATTTTTCTTTTCATTATCGTATGCAATACTACGTCATAAGGATACAGCTTCTCTAAACATTGTTCTAATTCATAAGTAGGTAACGTATACAAAATAAGCTAATCAAAAGTAACATCTGTCCTAATAATTATAATAGCTGTTGAAACTATTGACTGTTTACAAAGTGGTTTACAAAATGAATAATTAAGTTAATAAAATCACGTACGTAAAATCACTTTAGAAAAGTAGACAACCGACTTTAATGTATCTATCATAAAATTTAAGACTTATATGGTTTTCTCAAATATGCCATTGTCAAAACTTAACCAAACTCTCATTTATTTTATATTTTAACAGTGGTAGAGCCATGCTTAGGCACGAATGGGCCGGCTCGACCGGTGCGATACCACGGCCTCACAGAAAACCGGTTGTGAAGTAACGCTTGCGTTGCATTTCCCCGAATTGAGTGAGGTTTCCGGAGGCCCAATTCCCCCTCCCCCCTTTTCTCTCCCCTCTTCTCCTTTCTCCTTTTTACCATCTCCTCATCCCTCCTCTCTTCTTTCCACTCCCTGCATTCCCCATCCCTCATCACCCTCAAAGGCGGGCAGCGCACTTGAGTTGCAAGGGTCCATGGACGGCGGTGTCACTTACCATCAGGTGAGCCGTCTGTTCGTCTGTCCCCCTATAGTATAAAAAAAAAAAAAAAAAAAAAAATTTAACTACTCTTGAAGTACATCCTTTCCAATAAAAAAAGAATCAGAAATCAGTTGGCGTGATATTGAGTTATTCTTCCATTTCTCGCACACCAATGTGTGAATGTGACAATGTGTCCATTTGTTACAAACTTAATTCAAATTTAAAACTTATAGGTTTTCTCATGGATGCCCTTGTTAGAACTGGACCTGGACTGGTAGTTGATAATGGACCAGACGGGAAGCACCAGCTTTCAAATAAAAAAAAATCATCAAAATCAGTTCACCCAGTTGAAAGTTCTAAGCTAACAAATATAAAAAATAAAACATAAAACAGTCTTCGAATTGAGAACCTGCTCCTTTTTTAAAGTCGGTTGATAATCTATTGAAATAACGTAACGTAAATATAATAATAATAATAACGAAAAGTATCATCATAGATTTCTCAGTAAAATGAAAAATAATGATACGACCATGAAGAAAAGTCATAAAAGTGCGAAGCAGTCATGTAATAGTAATATGGGAAAAGTTTTAATAAGGGGAAAATAAAACAGAAATGAGGCTTGCGAAGAAAGATTAAAACTTAGTCCTCCTTTAACCGCGGGTGATCTTATAGGAGGTAATAAAAATGATCCTGTGTCTTCGAAGCTCAGGACATTAGGTCACAACTTAAAACTAACGAAGGAATGAAAGCGGTTTTCTACTTATAAATCTTCATGAATAACTCCTCCTTAACACATTTTAAATCTATACTAATATTGTAAAGAGGCAGACTTCATTTCTTTTATTTTTGATGCGATATGTAATCTGAGGAACTGATAATCCATATTTTACAATTTAATAAACGGGCTATATAATATAGCCTGTTTATTGAAGAAGACTATAAGCTATATAGCTAGACTGTCAGTCTGTCACCAACATATTCTTCGATATTTTGACCATATTTTCCGTTGAAAAGCAGACTAAGTTATATCTCTATGTGGTCTCTCGGTAACATATGCCCTAAAAGAAGCTGAAACAGAATAAAGTGAAAAGAAGTAACCGAGCAAGCTACAAAAACCTTTCAAGGACACGATCATGAAAAATTAGGAGGACACGAATATATAGTAGATTAACACGAATATATAGTAGATTAAAACGAATGATAAGAATAGCCTATATATCATCACATGAAACTGTGAAGAACGGCTAGTTTTTAATAAACCATTACGAAACAGCATTAAGTAACCATTTGTCTTAGAAGGGCAATGTTTTCTTTATATAATATAGAAACTCTTTAGGTGACCTAAGGTGAATCTGTAAGCTTAAGCTTACAAAGTTTCCTATTAATGACATCAGACACAATACAATGCTCAGAAATAATAGTTCCTGTTGTTATAGTAAATCTTTACCCACTCAAGCTTTTTCTGTCTCAAATATGTTGACTCACACAGTGTCAACACATTTTCGTCGATATATGGAACGGCATTCGAAATACAATATTGAAAATATGAAACATACTAGTTTGAAGCATAAAAAGTTGTTTCAAAGCTTGCACTATATATACCTAAATACCAATTTTACATTCCTAAAACCTCGTACATTTTGCATTTAGTACAACAAAGTTCCTAAAAATGCATAAAAAAAATATGTGTTCCATGCAGTTACGCAGTATACACATTTTTAATTTTTATTTTAAGCCTGAATCTTTAAAATACATTTAGATAAATATATATATCCTCCAAAGCACCAAATGAAACAAATTTTAATTATCAAGTAAATAATAAATACTCACGCAGCATTAGGAAGGGTTTTTGTTATGTTAACCAACGCAGGCGTAAAATTAGGCTTGCCGCAGCCTGATATCGCCAATGGTTTACCCTGAAAGGTCAATGCCCCTGTGGCTAATGCATTTTCTGCACCAATGAGCAGCCACCCACATAGGATCAGGCTTAATAAACACCCACTTAAAGCACCCTAAAAAGTTATAATATTGTAAATAAAAGAATAATTGTAATCATAAAAAACGTGCAAAATAAAAATGAATTTCGCAGACCTAAATAACTGTTTGTCTGCGAAATTCATACAGAGAATGGCGACATCTGTTTGTTTACAACGGCAACTTGAATCTATTACTGCCCTCTTCATAATACTTTGTAGACTAAATATATTGAATGCAAGTTAACAACCACAGTAACACGTCGTGTTACAATGTAATATGACAGATGTCGCTATTACTATTATAATATTAGCTAAAAACATATTATTCTGCAGTAGAGATAATTGTTAAAAAAAAAAGTTACACGACAAATATTTGTTAATTTATATTGATGAAAAATATAAATAAACATAGGACAAAGATTAGAAAGGCTTCTCAGAAATTACTCACAGAACAATTAGCTCTGGAGAATACAATGCCCAAAGTAAATAGTCCCAGTAGAGTACCAGCTGTTACTCCAGTCACCCCTGAAGCAACATGCTGTAAACGATCTAATTCTTTAGCAAACCATACCACCAGTCCGCAGTAAATGCCCACTAATACGCAGAGTAACTGAAAAGGTAACCATGTTACAAAATTATAGATTATAGATATTTGTCTCAGGTTAAAAAAAAACATTAGTTATTACATCTAACTAGTAGACTAGTAGATTTTGGGCTAACAATAAACAAACTCTTCGATAATAGTTTACGGGTCTAACAAAAGTTTGCTAAAAGCAATGAGTGAGAGTTACAATTGTGGTTAGACATAAATACCGTTTATTTGATATACATTTTAATTTTTTTATTATACTTATTATCCTCATACTGTGCCATTCTGCCACGGCCTGATAGAATACCTAAACTTATTTATCTAATTCTAAATTTAAATTTTATTCAATCACGACGATACTATCAACGGAGGTATCGCATTTTATATTTTCCGTCCTCTAACTAAGCTGCTGGTATTTTTTTTTTTTACCTTCATAATCCTGCAACAACCCGACTCTTTAGCACTCTGAGGCATCCACGGTCTGATAAATTCTTCAAAGAGCACTCCAGCAATCGAATTAATCAGTGATGCAATGCACCTGGAATTCACAATTTTATACTATTTACAAACCTTACTAAATAGAAGTGAAACGAGTAGTGTAAAAATACTTAATAAAAAACTTTCATCTGTCACTAACTTAAGTACTATATATATAAATGATAAGTGAATATATCTTCAACCCCAACTCTAACTTACAGAACTTACCTTTACTTAACTTACCGTTCCGACTTACAACTTTGCAATTAAATTAATTTCAAAAACAATGTAAACAATGACTTTCATTAGGATAATGATACTCTTTAATTGTTGCTAATGAAACCTTTGGAGGTTTTCTCACTTGTTTTGTTTTAACGAATTAAATATAATTACAATAGGTGACGGGACCTCAATGTTTTTTAAGGTTTTAGTAGAACACACTTAAAACGGAAGTTTTGACTCACAGTTATATTTAAATAATAACAGTTCTACGTGTTCATTACAAGTCCAGAATTTTATAAATTTTTCTTTTACGTATAAACTAAGTTTCCCATTCCTTCTCTTTGTTATCGATACCAACATTAAATAACCTCTTCCATACGCTTTGATATTACAAACTTGAAGCAAGTGCTAAGTATGTATTTTTTTTTGTATTAGGTGCAATTCTGCAAAAAAAACTCACCCAGTGGTCGCACTGAATATTGACATGATGAAAATACCACAAATACCAGGAAACATGGAAGCAAGGCTATTTAGAAAATGTGGCACAAGCTGAAACATTTACACGCAATTAGGACACAGTGTGAGGATAATAGTGATTATATCGACAAGATAAAATATTTCGCAGAAAAGTCTATAGCTGAATATACTTAGTTGTATTGTCAAAAATTGTCTTGTACTTTCTTTACACGCACTAAAAGGACAAATATAAAAAAATAAGTAGGTACTTTTAAGTAAATATATATTTGGGTGCCGCCTTACCTGTTCATGTTTTTTAATTTGCCCTGTAAGTAAAGGATCACATCCAGCGAACCAAGCATATAATGCCAAACCAAGAAAACATGACAGCAACTTCATCAATATCACCCCAACACATGACACAGACAAACACAATCTAGCTTCTCTTATGGTAGGTACAGCAAGAAGCTTTTGTAACGTAGATTGGCTTAGAGCCGTCTTCCAAAGCCAGTTTGTTGACAGCGCTAGAGTTACCGCAAAGAAGGATGTATGGTGAGCCAGTTCGGGGTCTGGACTGAAAGAAGAGTCATTAAAAGTCCGTGTTTACTTGAATAAACTTCTTGTGTATTCCTCTACTTTTCGTGAATAATGATATCTTAATCGCAGAAAGATTGATCGTACTGAGTTTTAATATAATTATTTTTCAATATAACAATATGGGTGTTTAATATGAAACATGACCAAGACAATGGAAGACTATTTTTAACCACTGAAAATATACACTTTCTTTAAAAATATACTTTTTATAGATTTTCTCAAGAGTGGACTCAGCAAAATAAAAAAATACATACAGGTCTCCCAAAGTAATAATGCGCATAGAAATCTTCGTCACTGTTCGGCAACGGTCGTATGTCCCGAGCGTCGGAAGACGATATATATGTATATAGAGTGGTTAAGTGCATTCATGCATAATTTAGTAGAATTATGTGTTTTGTTCTAAAAGAGATAAATATTGATTTATCAGTAACGAAATTTGATTCGATAATTCCATGTAAGTAAATAGTGAGGAAAACCACACGATTGCGAATATGCTACAATCTTTGTTGGATTGATTCACTTCGAAGATGTTATAGTACTTTTCAAGTGTCTTACTGAAGCTGGTGTAGTGATGGAAGAAAATAAGGTTTAAATAACACAAGTTTTATATTAGAAGAAGAAAAAATGGTTTTCAAACACAGGTTTACATTAAAATCTTAGAAATCTAATTATTAAAGTCTCAGTTCAAAAGTATTTACAGCACTGATCATTCTAGAATAATATTACAATTACAAAAAATTAATCAGAATCAGGGAGGATCTCTATTCCTGACATCGTAGATTCATCAGAACTTTCATTATGCTCTTGTTCATTTACACTTTCCCCCACTGCTATCACCTATGTAAATAATCATTTCATCGGAAAAACTATCGATTCTTGGCTCAAATTTTCTATATTCATCTTCGCATTTAACAGCATGATCACAAACTTTTTCCATTCTTCTGGTCCTATATTATTGATTTTTTCTAATATAGCATCTTTAACTGACGTGACAGTCATTGCAATATTTTTTTTGGCTACGTGTAAGTAACACGTAACAAATATTTTCAATGGGGTTAAAATCTGGATGATATGGTGGCAATCGTATAATTTTATGCCCATGTTCCTCCATTATACGGTCAATGGCAAATTCTGTGTATTTTTCTTTATATCTTTTTATAATTTCATACAAATCGGGTTTCAGTTTCTTTGGGTCATGCTGAATGTTGTGTTGTTGTAACCAAGCTATCATTTGTGGTTTAGGTGTGTTTGAGTTTGGTGGTTTCACAGACAGCTTACTATGATATGGGGCGTTGTCAATTACCAACACACTATTAGGAGGCAAGTTGGGAATCAATTGATTGCGTAGCCAAGTTTGATAACGTTCCGCGTTTATTTCTTTATGATAGTCACCTTCTGTGTCGACACATTTATGTAACATTAGAGCCCCTGGGACAAAGCCTTTTTCATTGCCTGCGTGTACAATAATTATTCGCTCTCCTTTGGAAATGGGTTGTTTGATACCTTTTCTGCTGCTATCTTGCCAAGTTTAACCCTCAGTATGTGTAAACATAGTGTTTATGGACGAGTCATATGTATGCACGTATGACTCGTCCATAAACACTATGTTTCTACCAGAATTCCTCAGCTGTTGTATTTCTCTGAGATATTTGATCCTTTTTAAATGTATATCATGCTTTTCCATAAGTAACCGTCTGTTTTTATCAGTTTTCAGAAACCTAAACCCCATATCTTTCAAGATTAGCCATAAAGACTCTGCACAGCCTTTGAAATTAATAGCTTCGATCAACTTTTTTCTCGAATTATTTACAGTTGGGAGTTCTTTGATCGTCAACTAAAATTTTATATCATATAACGAATCCCAAAGTAGTCAAATCATCAAGTCCTAGCCGAAATCTACTTTTAGGTTTTCCTTTTTTCGGTGTGGAAAATTTCATTGATTGATTCTGGTTTTTTTCGTTTAAGATATTACTTAAAGTTCGTCGTGAAATTCCTGTAGCTTTTGTAACACGGTCCTGAACTTATTTAAAATAATCATCATGGTCTCTTTTGAAAACATTGGCTTCATTTAATAAATAAAGGTACACATTAAATACCATTTGTCGTGCTTGTGACTTAAGCGGCTTTCCACGTTTAAATTGATCAATTCTGGAAGAATTCGTCTGAAATAAAATGGTATGGGCAGAGTAAGGCATATTTTTATTTATTTGTTGTATTATTGCATTATGTACTAATATACTTTTTAATATTATTTATTATTATCCTATATCTATTTGTTTATTTATGCATGTGTTTATTTATTTGTTTATTAAATTTATATAAGCCTAAATCTTAATATGTATTTAACAAAGGTATTTTTAATTTTTTAATATAAAAGAGTCGTTAATTTTTTTATGTATATTTACCTATTTTACAAAATAAACTATTTAAATTTGAATAAAATAATTAAAGTTGAAATTAAATTTACCTTTGAAAACAAAACCAAGAAGGGTGTGTAGTAGCAGCTCTATATAATTCTACACAAAAAGAACACGTGCAGTCACCACCAATATATAAAGACAACTGATGGACCTTTAACTGACCGGCGACCGCCGCCGACCGCTGGAATTGTTTTCGATTGTGTACTCATGATATTGACTCCTATTCCTTTCGAAGAAAGTGGAAAATGCAAGTGCGTTGTTTAGGGCTCTTACGATTCAATGATTCGGGTGTTTCCGGGAATGCGACCATTAGCGAAGATCTGCATGCGCATTATTAATTTGGGAATACTGTAAGACTAAAAGTCTGTACACATTCCAACTGTAGATTTCGATTGCATACATTTTATCAAAAAATCTGGGTATGCTACCAATATCCTATATATAAAATACCTCTATTATTCACCACCACCACTACCATTTCATTTTTTTTAAAGTGTCTAGATGACGGCAATAGGCTTTTCGCCAAAATGTGGTCGTTAATGACGCCTCTGCCTACTCCAATGGGAATACAAAAGTGAGTGTATGTATGTATGTTATTCACTGGGTCAAAAAAACAACTCTAAAATATAACCATACCTTTCTGAAACAGCCAGTATAATGCCAACGATAATAAGTAAATAAGTAACTAAATGTTATCATATGGAGTAAATGAATCATAGAATTAGTTATTTGATAACTTATAATTCTGAAAGTGCTTTGTATGATCAAATAAATAGTTTTTTTAGTACTTACTCATATAAGACTAATCGGCCTCCTAAATCGGCAATTTCCCACATTCTTTTAAAACCCATAGGCAATAGTGCTAAACCGCTAGGTAAGGCTGTTCCGGCCAAAGCGAGGAACGATGTGACTATTCCAAGAGCAACTATAGCTCTTAAACCACCAATAGCACAGAAAGTTGAACAGGCGACGCACAAAACTGCTGTAATACGACCCGCTAATGGGTTTGTAACTGAAATACAAAAGATATGTAGGTACGAGTACCTATAAGAGGTATGTTTTGGAAAAGCATCTAACACGAACGTTGGAAAAAGGTATGACACGTTGCTATTGAAATAAAATTAAAAAGAAATTGAACCATGCTTAGGCACCAATCGGTAAGGTAGAAACGATCTCAATGAAAACCGGTAGACAAACAATGCTGGCATTTTATTGCCGAGTGAGTGTAGATACCGGAGGCAAAACTTCCCCTCCTCTTTTAAATTACCTTAATTATTAATAAATGCCTAAAACGTATGTATCTTTAGTACATAAACAATCTAAAGTATGTAAATTTTATTATTTTAATATTTTGTGTGATGTCACGTGTCTCGAACAGAAGCAGAATCAATAACACTTACCTAATCTAAATGCCATGAGAGGCACGTAAGGAACTATAGGCAGTAACATAAGCTTGCTGAGTACAAATAAAACAGCAGCTATTGTTCTTGTATGTGTTGAGAACCTTATTTCTAAATATTCAAAACTTGACGACAGTTGTAGCTTGTGAAAGACTGAAACAAAAAAAAAATTAACTATGATTGCAGTGTGTGTTGATTGTCATATGTTTTTATGAAGCTTACCTACTATAAAATGACTAAAGGAAATACTCACCAGGCAAATAGATAACTGCCGTTAGAAAGGTGACTATCACAAGCGATAGTGCTGATGCCCAATATTGTGTTCCCCTGAGATATATTTCCACTGGCACTCCCAGGAGTGTAATACTAGTCAAATGGCTTAAAATAACATTATAAGTTTATCACTGTTTAAAAAAGAAAGCTTCTCTAGGTGGACTCATATTATGTACTAGCGTTCTAGTAAACTCGTCCAAGTTAATTAAACTGGAAGTGAGCCCAGCCGAGTCTTTTTTTTTTTTAAACGGGGCACCCGATGGTAATTGACTACCACCGCCGACGGTTATCACCAACTCAAGAGTCGTAAGTACATAGCCGGTTAGTAATAATTGTATGTACAATTTGTTACAGAAAGGGCTTTAAAAAATATTTATCAAAAGACAATGAAGCACTGGAAACCGTGAGTCCGTGATAAAATCGTCCTCTATAGCATTAGTTGTAATGGCTCTTTAAGGTTTAATGAAAGAATCTTTCCCTAGCTCCATAATGATTTATGAACATAGCAAAGGAAACAGAATATATTATAAAAGACGAGAAAGCGGTGCAAAGTGCTACCGCTCTAGACGGAATACTTAACGACACAAAAAAGAAGTTAGTCTCGTGTTGTACCAGTACAAAATAACAGTAACAAAATAAATTGATTTAAGTTCGATATATTGTGATAATTGAATCGGTGAAAGATATGAAAGAACTTACCTCGAGATGAGGGCCAAAGTTATAGATATCACTGACATGTTCTTACCCCCGAACAAAAATCCGGCAACTGTTTTATATTTCTTATTGATAACATTATAATATACTATTATACCAACAATAACACCTAAAATAATACCGAACAAACAATATTCAGCCACATTAAAATAAATCGGAGACACGGGTACTTCCTTACTAGCCTTTTTCAGCATTTTGACTTTGGTAAGTTTTACAATTGCGTATACACGAATACACGTGTTCTGATAAACGCGTCTTGGTACAAATAACATGTTGCTATCAGCAGTTTATTCTCTTCTAACAGTAAATGATATTAAAGCAGAGATAAAAGTGGATTTGACTTCAATCTTTCAGCAAATACTAGCGATGTAAGTACTATTGTTTGTAAGAATATCGCAAATGAAACATTCTCTGGTACTCTAATAGCACAATAAGATAAATTGGTGTAATTTTACTAGTTTTTTTGACCACATATCACACATCGTTATTGTTACTATTCTCACTTAGTGTAAAATCGCAGCACTGCAGCAATAAATTACTAAATTTTATGTACTTATATATTTTTGTAAATATTGGTCTCGCTACTAATGTAATGAATATCATTAAGAAATAATTAACTATTATAATCATTAATTTCTTCTCATATTAGGGTAGAGTTGACATCTGTGAAGTACACAAAGAGACTCGAGTACTCGTCTAACCACATTTGATCATTCATACAAACTCGCCTTAATCAGATACTTCTGAATTGTCTTAATACCTAGACGTTCGTAACGTACTTCTTAATTAAAAACCTTGGATTACATTTATATGTATATTCAATATTTCCTAAGCTTTTTGAGCAAAGAAGCTCTTCAGACGTGACCATATAAAATAAAACAATTAATAGTAGTGTAATTATCATTTGGTTTCCGGTAGAGTACAATAGAGTCCCATTGGTATTGTAAAAGATGATTAAGGGACCTGACTGTTAACTTTCAGCTTACCACCTATTACGTCAGTGGGATCGTGGGATCCTTATTAGCAATGTGAGTGTTTTATACATCTCCATCTACCCCTTAGGGCATACAGGCGTGAGCGTATGTATGTATGTGGTAGTATAAATTTTATATATTAAAAAAAATTCATTCTACCAAATAATTATTGTCTGAACTATTTTTAGGTGGATGCAAAATCGGCGTACATTGAGAAGATATTTTTATTTTCCTTCTACCTAAACGAATGTTTCGCTTAAGTAGTTACATATCTACGTAAATTATATTCATGTAGAGGTTTACAGTGAATTAATTGTCGATTAGTAATTACTAATATAAATAATTATAAAAGTTTAAGAAACTAAAATGCTCATTTTGTCACCTGTAATATTTTTAGATAAACAGCAGGGGTTTCTAGTAATTTCTAAAGAGTTCTAATATCAACCTCATTGTTTTATCAACAGACCATCGTTACTAAACTAGTCTGTAGGATCCGTCAAAATGAATCTTATGAGGTTTACTAGTAGCGACTGACGCGTTTCAGATTACTTACAATTTATAGTATTATCATCCAAACTACATTTACATACATACAAAGATTCATATCGATGCGACAATTCTAAGAAGTAACATTAATTACAAGCGAAGCTAGTAAAGCAAATGTTACAATATAAAAAAATCTAATGTCATAGTCAAACATATTCGTGACGAATCAAATTAAATAATAACGTGCAAATAAATATCAGTTATGTTCAATTACCTACTAATTATCTCACAAAACGTAATCTTGAGCAAATACAATGTATCAACGTAGACAGAGCAAATAGTGTGTACCTCAGTATACAGTTCAATAACATGATAAAAGTCACTTATGTCACTGATGTTATTACGACAGTCCTTTGTTTAGTCATCTCTATAATTATACTAGTAATGTCCCTCAGTTTGCCTGTCTTTACAGTTAGTGCTCCCGCATATCTATAAGAATGGTATCTTACACAACAATACATTGGCATTTATTTTAGTTATTGGGATATATAACAGTTATGCATTAATACTCTTCAGAGCACTCAACTGCCACTGCAGGATAGGCTTAGTATTCTGGGTATGGATATTTGCCGGGATCTCAATCCGCGCGATTACATCGAGAGTGTCACTAAGGCGGCCTCGCGTAAGCTCGGCGTTTTGAACAAGGTGAGACGGTTCTTCTCGCCCGAGCAACTGTGTCTTTTGTACAAGACCCAGGTTCGCTCCTGCGTGGAGTACTGCTCTCATCTCTGGGACGGCTATGCGCAGTATTTGCTTGACGCTCTCGATCGCTTGCAGCGGCGCGCAGTCCGCATTTTCGACTGTCCTGAGATCACCCAGTCTCTTGACCCTCTGCAGTTGCGAAGAGATGTCGCCTCTATGGCAGTCCTCTATCGCCTACATCACGGGGAGTGTTCTGATGAGCTCTTCCAATTGGTCCCACCTTCTCCCTTCCTCTACAGGACTACACGTGCTGGCCTGAGGAGTCACCGTTTGTGCGTCGAAAATATACGTACCCGAACTAAACGGTTTGGCTCTTCTTTCCTGTGCCGATCGATAAAAGCCTGGAACTCTCTACCAGCGCACGTTTTTCCTTCCCAATTTGATCCCGGGTCTTTTAAGCGGGGCGTGAAAAAGCATCTCACCAGGCCGCCATAGTGTGGGTCACCATGCTGCATTGACTAGACATGCAATGAGGATGGTGACCACCACTCTTTGACTCCACCTATTGCTTTCCATCAGGCAAAGTGGAGTCACTATGGTAGGCTAATATAAAAAAAAAAAAAAAAAAAAAGCATAATAGTATTTCTATACAAGATAATGTACCACCTACGTCCGCTGAGTAATATTAAAGAAATTTAAAAATCAATATGTAGTACTCATTAAATACCCCTCCACAACGCCCCATAAGGAACTTCGTTCCAAAAAATATATAAGTATATTGTTACTGTAAACATTAAAAACAAAAATAATAATCAAAATAAATATAAAAAAAACAGTGGAAATCCTAAAACAGGTGTTTTAAGATTTCAATTTCGCTCCTTTGAATTTAGAGTGTGTTTGTCCAAAAATATCGATATCCACGAAGTGTGCGTTATAGGTTTCTAAGAGGTGTCATTTGTTCTACACTTTAGAAGTCCTAGGCACCACATAACACAGCTTATTCATAATCCCGCCGCAGTTAAATTCATTGTCACATAAGCCGTATAACATATGGACGTATTATGGACATGGGTAGTTTGCGTCTCGATTTCAAGCTTAATAAATGATTACTATATAATACCTATGCATTATTTGTCGAACCGACTGGCGTAGACGTTTGTAGCATCTAATTTTTTTTTGAGCAATAATCTACAGTTTTTTAAAGCTAAAAGCAGTACTTCCTCACAGGCCAGCACTGAAGTGGTATGTCGGAATTAATCTTACTAAAATCACACTGCATTCGATCGTGACAAGTTGGTCTATTGTAAGGAATTCGGATATATCCTAGTAATGAAATCCTTAAAAACAACAATTTTTAATAATCTCATCTTTTGCAAAAAGAAGTACAATATACAAATCCACTGATATTTCCATTCCCACATTACTTTTATTATTATGACTACTTTCCATAATCGTTGTAATGTTCATGTCACAGTATCATTCTAAGTCACTCTTTATAACATCAGCACGTTTAGGATTTACAATGTTTTTTGACTGTAACATGTGTACATACGTATGTGTACATAAAAATACTTAAAAATGTAACCATCTTTTACCGTCTAATCGGTTAAAAATGCACTCTTGATCAAAGTTTACCATTGTATAAAACAATTATTATATTTTATCAGCGCCATCTAAAAGCGAATGCCCGTACTACGTTTTTGCTTAGATAGCTTATGTAGAAGAAACTTTTACAGATATGAGAATTCTACACAGTTTCCTAATCCTACGTAAAGATGGCACTAACATAAACTTTAGAAATAAACACTAAAAGAAAGTTTATTTGCGTTTGTTTTTATTTTTGGTTTGTGTTGCAATGATTCGATTATGATGTCAATCCTAAGTAGTTCATTACATAAAAAAAGGTGTTCTGAATTAATCTTCTGAAATAAAGACCTTAATTACGTTATAAAATAATCTTGAAAAGATAATGAAAAGTTTTTCGAGATGGACTTACTGTTAGCTGTTTTCCATGCTTTTGTATAGATGGCACTTTTAACGAAAGATGCAAGTATATTTGGAAAGAAGGACGACTGACGTCAAGTGTTAACCGGCAAGTAGTAGGTACCTATTTGTAACAGTACTTTGGCCGGTTTACCTTTTTTACGTAAAAAATAGGGTAATGATTTTCAATTTTGTATGCATATTTATTATACATAATGTTTCTTTATCCCGCCCTAGAGCAAAAAATATAGAGTCAATTAACAATGCAGTAGGGTTTTATATATTTATATAATTTTACTCAGTGCTTTATTATTCTGTCAGGACTTTATATAAAAAATATAAAAAGTTTGGAAAAAAAAGCACTTGAAAAAGAGTGTCCATGGAGTTTATTGCCAGTTCTTCCCCATAGAATTTACGTATTGGAACAGGCAGCTCAGTAGCTTCACATCTGACTTAGTGTGATTGATTCCAACTCCTTGCAATAACAAAATATTTGTATTTTTTATTTTTTTAGTTATCTACCTTCAAGAGTATCTAAGTATATATATTACACCTCATTATTAAATTTTATTAAATAATTATCTAAAATCATGGTTATTCACGAATTAGCAAGACCGGAGTATTATCACGGCCTCACAGTAACCGGGAGACAAACAACGCTGGCATTGCACTGTCGAGTGAGTGAGGATACCGGAGGCCCAACTCCCTCTCTTCCATCCTTGCTCATCAGGTGACCCTTCTGTTCGTCTGTCAAATTGTTTTCAAAAGTTACTGTTTCAAGCAGGCAGCATGCAGGCATTTTTTATTCTATAATTTCAAATGTTTTTAATTGTATATTATGAATATTAGCTTTAACCTTTAACATACATTTCTTATTCTAGCTACCTACGCGGGTATGTTAGTGTAATGTAGTTGTAGTTTTATGTAAAAGGGTGTAGTAGGAAGTTATGTATATTATTATTGATGGCGGGTGGCACTTACCAACATTACAATATTATCCTGCCACCTGTCCCCTAGGTGACCTTAGTTTTATAACTTTATAAGGTTTGTTTATATTATAGGGGAGAGACAGATAGACGGGTCACCTGATGGTAAGTGACAACCGCCGTCCATGGACACCCAGGGGCGAGGGGTCAGGGAAGATAAATAAGAGGGGGAGTTGGCCTCCGGCGACCTCACAAATTTGGGGGATCTTGTTCGAAACGCAAGTGTTGCTTCACAACCGGTTTTCTGTGAGGCCGCGGTATCGCACCGGTCGAGCCGGCCCATTCGTGCTTAAGCATGGCTCTGCCACGTAAATTACTTTATGCTGGCTTTGGTTTTGTGACTTATGTTAATGTTTTATATGTGTACTTATACATTACTAGACAACACAGTCGCAGCAGAGAATAAAGAACATTCTAAAAAGGAAAAGTATCTAAAAAACATATTTGTGTGTAGGTATTATATTGAAAGTAATGCAATAATGTAATGTAATACATTACATATACCTACCTAAATAGGCAGAGGTGTAGATTTTTTTTATATGTAATTTGGTCCCCATTACCAAGCCTATTACCATTAACCGGACACTGTATGAATGTACACATACTGTCTGACAGATAACAGTCGGCTTTTACGACACCACCGGAACGAAATGGGGTGGCCCTATTCTGCTCCACCGTGAACCACACTTCAGCGTGAGCCAGACGGCGGTGTATGAAAGCTATGACATGTTTTTGCAGCATATGAAAAAAAAAATCCTTGTTCTAAAAAAAACTTTATCGTTCTTGGTATTTGGTGAGTTTGAATTTCGAAGTACAAGAGTATTTAATTAAAAATATTGTAAGTGTTGAAACTCTACTTAGTAAGTACCTACTTAGAAGAGTCGCTAATGGTTTTTCTTAGTGTGCCAGATTGTGGGATCTCTTGAGCAAGCCTAAAAAACATACAATCTTATTAATTAGATGACTGCGCAAGAAGGAGTGTTATGTTTTTCAAGTTTGTTTTTGCATGTATGATATTATTTATTATGTTCTACAGGCTAGATGAATTGATGGATTTCGTCTTGTTGGAATGTTATGAAAAAGTGGAAGTGTAGCATGCAGGCGGGTCTTCTATTTTTTCATCAAGAAATACATAACAATATTCATGTTTTTGTTTACATTTAGAAATTGAAGTCACTTAAAATACAAAGCTGATATTTACAACTTTGCTAATACATATAATATTCCGTCATACAAAATACATCTGGTTGAGGAGTACAAAGTAATATGTTGCTCGGGAGCTTGTTAAAAACTTTTGAAGAGGATGCCACTACCTTGGAGTGTTTGGTATTAAAGAATTGCTGCGCAACTGTACTTTAGTCCTATAAATTCCCACCACGTACATTCGAATACACAAATCATCTAATACACAATATCGCAAATATTTCTTGTCCAGAACATTGGGTGACACGGGGCGCCCGAACAAACGGAAGTTTGAGGGGGCGGGTGCGAGAGGGGGACACAACCGAGGAAATGCCAGACAGAGATACAAATACCCCTTAAGTAAAGAATGAAGAGTAAGGCAATAAAGAAAAATTAAATTATATTTCCCAATGGTGTCAGCCAGTTATTAAGTGGCCAGACGCCATTTTGAATTATTATATTTTTTATTTCTTTACCCCAGGTTTCCCTTTTGTACGAGGAATTCCTTTTATTTGGAATAGTTGTGGGAGCGGATTGCAAATGGATTCAGTAGAAATGTGTTAAAGCTGTAAATCAATTGGTGTATTATATGGCACGTTTGGGATCATTAGATACCTTATAAATCTTGGTTGAACAAATACGAGTATATCTCGCTTTAAGAATGCACAGATAGTAGACTGAAAAGTACTGTTTTTATAATACATAATTAGATAGTTAATTTACTAACAAATAACAAAACATGGACTCGAATATTGAGACAGATTTACTAAAACTTTAAATTTCTACGTCACTTGTATGGTAAACAAGCATGCACGATGTACGTGATGGTGGGTAGGGTTGCCGTTTTCGTTATTTTTCAAACCTTTTAAAATTGGACCTGTTTAAAAAACTACAATATAAAAAATATAGTGTCAAAGCCCCGTTAGCGTAATTGTTCACTTTACTTAACATTAAGAACTTTTAGTATTGGAATCATCGAGTTAGAAAACCTCTTCTTGTGGAGTAAGTGTAACAAGTATAAACACACGTCTAGGGTATTTATTCAGGAGGTAAGAACGGATGTTACTAATGCAAATAACGGACGAAATTTACTAATGTTGATCATTGATCAGAGCTTGTCGTATGGATCTAAATAGATCGCTATTTACCTTAAAATGTTAAATATTTAAATAAAAAACTTATTTCCTATTGATGCAAAACCCCTATCCCCATACAAAGGTGTGTCTACCTACATGTCGCTATATATAAAATTGCAACAGAGTGGAAAACCTTTCAGGGCTTTGCATTTTTTCGCAGTCCGAGTTTTTGAGCCCGAGGCTAGATAATTATAAAGAAAAGGGGAGCTGGAACAAGGCAACGCATTCTGTTTGCGTGATTGCACTTTCCAAAGAGCAAACGCTATTAGAAAGAGATATAATTCAGGACTTTTGTTCTCTTGTGTTTTTTTGTAAAATTGTAGAAGGTTTCAATTAATGCAGATACTCTCACTCATTTAACATAAGGTTGCCTGTAACTGCAGAATTTGCCATCTATTGTAAAGTAAAAGAAATGCATTGATAGGCCAGACATATAACACGTCCATAGATAATTTTTCTACGGAACCCATACCCGTAGTATGGATACATGCAGAAAGAGATTATCAATATATGAATACGGATATGGATTAAAGATTAAAAGGGCTCTGCTTCTTACACTTTGTAAGACCTTAGATTTAGGTACATACCTACATAGTAGTAAACAGTGTATCTACGCATATTGTATTTGACCGACTTTCTCACATCTCATGAGTCATCTATAAATCCAATTTGTACTAATATCAGAATCGACGTTACAATATCAAACTCTCTCAACTGTTCTCCATAAACGACATTAGCGATAACAACGCAACTCTTAACCCCACTGGCGAAAGGGCCACTCTCGGGAATGATACTTTAATCAAACGTTAAGGGGTGAACCTTAAAATAATCTTGGGAGGACTTACGCTGGCCTCCGGGTGTATGATAAACGGACGATAACCGGATATGAGAAGGAATGAATTGGTCGCTTCAAGCAACTTTTTTTTGCGTGCTACTATAGTTTTGAGGCGTCTATCTTACTGTCAGTCGACATATAAAGATGAAAAAAAAATGTGCTTAGAATATTTTTACTTAGAGTTTTCAGGGGTTTGAAATTAAAATGTTTAATAACTTGTAGAAGATAAGCTAAAGAAGTTTGATTTTTTCTGTCATCAAACAAAATATCACTAATGTTTCTTGGCGCTCCTAAGAAAACACTCGATGTTGATGCGAAAGCTGAAACAGATGCTTTAACTAATACAAAATCCAAATTTACCCTTTACTCCATTCACTCTTATAATAATAAGTAAATGCAAATCGAACGCGTCACAATAGCCCCCTCCGTTCATTTAACGAGGACGCGTTATCGGGAAATGCTTTCTTCTTCTTTGGTTTAACGTTATGTTATTTTCCGTACTGAAGGCGGTCATTAACATAAATTTTACGCTTTCCCAGATAATCTTGGAAGACTGCCCGGCCCTCCTATTAGGTCCTTTCTTTCGACTAAATTTACGCGATATTATTACGTATGTTATGGGGAAGCACTACAGTATTTTAGCCGTTATTACTTATCATAAGTTAGTACATAGTTAATGATAAAAGATAGAAGAGTCTTCATATAGGCTTTGTACGTTGTTTATGTAGTGGAAATGGGGGGAATTGGACATAATCTGTGAAATAACAAAACGGAATACTGTGATTTTAGTCTGGCATATCAATTTATTCATAAAGTGACTTGTAGGATTTTGCCACAGTTCAAGAAAAAGGATTTTGTACTGCGTCTTATTTAGTTACCAATAAAATGACAGGTTAAAAAGAAATTATGAAAGTACATTCACATGTCTTAATAAGCGAACTTATTTAAGCAATCGTCTTATTTGATTTCGAGTATATTGAACCAGAAGTATACACACATTCATAAAATATTTTGAAACAAACTTGACTTGAATTGACAAAACCTTTTTTATTGAAGTCGTTAATAGTATTGCAGTTTATGTGTGCAGTCTCTTGTAATTTTAGTCCATGTGGTATTTATATAATAGGTATTTAAACATTCATCAATTCAACTCAGAGCCTCCATAATTCAAATGCCTTTTAACTATATTATATAGATGTTCCAATACTTAAATATTTTTTTAAGACTTAATACTTTAGTGACTTAACACCATACTTTTTGAAATGGCAATGTTGTCCACATGCGTAATCATAGTTTATCTGTTTCTCCATCTTAACTGAGTCCATGCTTATGTTTATATGCATTGTCACTACATTCTCTCTCCGTGATAGTAAAATGAACTAAAACATTTCTTTGTTTTCGTATAACACGACGAAACTACTCCGATTTCGCCTTTCACATAACAATTTTCATTCCACACATTTCGTTTGAATTAGCCGTCGTAATACCACGTCTCCCACACGCCTTCAAAACTCGGAGAACGAATAGAAAAATGGCTGGAGGCACACGACACCGGAATATATTACGTAATCGTACTCTAGTTTTTATGTGAGGTGAAGGAATAAATGTGTTTGTAGTGTGACGCTCGAACTCTGATAAATAGCAAGCCCAAATATTTGTGTTCTGAAAATCGCTAACTAAATTGAATTGGGCACGACTTCAGCGCCATGTGTCAAGGTGTTAACTTACCATAGGCTTATTATGACGTATGAGGTGAATTTATAAGTTACCTATGCTCGTTACTAAATTGGTGTTGAGGGCGTAGAAACTGTATCTGGATGGCTTGTACAGTCAGATATTTAATATAATGTACCTCAAGCACTCACTTTAAGAATTTTTTTCTTGCTTACGTATTAGGTACCTACTTGTAACTAGGACTTCGAAAGCCTGAAAACTTATGTTTTATTTTGAAGTTTCATAAAACTCAAAAAATGATTAATATTGGCATTTTAATTTATTTATTCCTTCACTAGGCCACCAACATAAAGTTCTAAATCTTCGGTTCTAAACATTTCGCAACTTGTTTTGAACTTGTTCTTTGACATCCGTTATGATAGGCTAATTATTGTTGATTATTGTTAATTATAACTAAAGTCCTCTACTACAGTGCCATGTCTACACATATTTCTCACACTGAATTAGTTTTCCACCCATAGCAAGAACCAAAGCCATGATTGTGGTCCTAACCGACGATGGTGTCACACTCTCACGTAGTCATACTGATTAGACCACAACCGTTTCTCTAGTCAATTTTAGTATTATAATTGTAAGAAATAAATCATTAAAGAATAGTTCAATTACAATTACAGGATTCAAATTCGTTAAAAATGTTTTACGTATTTGAACCTACAGTGAAATATAGGTAAGTAAAGTATATATAGTGGCAACTGCTCGCGACTCAAGGCGTCACGTCTAAAGCTAAGAAAAGCTAAGATTTTTTTGTTTAGTTTGCACTTTGTATTTGTCATTTGAAAGATAACTGGATATTTAGACTGGTTGACCAACATGGCGATCATATTTTTACAGACTGTTTTTTTTCTCTCGAAATACTTGACACTGGTAGAATCCCTGCGTTGAGTATACATGCGAGAGAGAGTCCATAAACAACTAATAATAATAATAAAGATAACTGACAATTCTTAAGGAAATATCTGTTTGGTGACAATTTAGTTTTGTTTTCTCGAAATACGATTGACATTGGCGGAATCTCTGCGTTAAATATATACGCGAGAGAGTCCATACACAACTAATAATAATAATATTTGCAATGAATTGATTTTCCGTTTTTTAAGTGTCATTTGACCCGGACTGCCTAGGGACTCACTCTCACAGTCACTCAAGAAAGTATCAGTATCAGGGTCCTCAGCCATAGGACTGTGCTGTTTTATATCCAGCCAGTGATCAACAAAATATTAGCAATTAAGCAGTGGTTATTCTAGATAAATAAGAATATTATTTAGTGCCCAACTATAAAGCCTAAAAGCCTGACGCGACGGCGGGTAGCGCGGCGGATGGCAGCGGCCGATAATGTTAGGTTAGGATTAGAATTTACAATTCATTATATGTTGAAATAGGCAATTAAGATATATTATTGAATATATATGTATATTATATGTTGAAATAGGCAATTAAGATATATTATTGAATATATATGTATATTATATGTTGAAATAGGCAATTAAGATATATTATTGAATATATATGTATATTATATGTTGAAATAGGCAATTAAGATATATTATTGAATATATATGTATATTCATGTGTACATAAATATAAGATGATTATATAGCCTATTAAAGTTCAATTGTATTAATTACGTCGTTTTAAATTATTATTTTTTTAATATGAAAACGCACCTAATTATTCTTAAATAAAATCATGTATGGTAAGGCTGTTATTTAGTGTTTCCTACGATATACGAATAAATTTTAAATTTATTGTTTCCTACAATCATGGTGCTAGCACTTCTAATGCTATTGCATTAGAAGTGCTAGCACCATGATTGTAGTATCGTATATTTCTACATATATATAAAATAGCGGATTACTAAAAAATATACTCTTTGAAAATCTAACCGTGTCTCAAAAAATTAAACAGAATATTCAATCCGCACACACAGGCGCCTAAAACAATAGAAACCTTACACAGACATAGGCGCAGTTCGCTCTACCTTTTAGTGTCAAAAGTGTGAGAAGAATATGGGTAAACAAATCCTCCAATTTCCATCACATTTATTCGAGGCGGTGTTGTGACGTCACACCTCCCCCGCCCACACCTGATAGAGAGGAGCATGTAATTTCTTTTGTAGATAGTGTGAACCGACACACCCTATTGGCTTCGATGCGGTGTAGTGATAGCAAAATTTCGTCAACACTAGGGACGTGGGAGCCAATTTTCCAATAATATCATTAAAGTATGTACCTTGTATGGATATAATATGAATAAGGCTGTTTTACAGGGGAGAATGAATAAATTCTATGTAAAGAAGGTTTAAGTAAAATGTTTATTTGGCTTATAACCATCAAAGATAAAATAAAATTAATACAAATCCCACGAACTGACTTTCCTACTGGTCGTTCGACTATTTTATTGTGCAAACTCATGATTCTGGGTTTGATGGCCAGGTAGAGAATAATGTTATGGGATTTTACTATTCTGCACTATTACTGTATATGTGTGAGATAGAATGCAGAAAGCGCGTCCCTTGATACGTGGGACAGTAGTAACACGTCTAGGAACCGAGAAAGAAAAATTTGTGATTCTAGAAAGTGAAGCGTGACATTTCTTTGTACTAGATGAACCATGAATCTAATCAAAGTGACATAGAGCAATTGGATGGAGCTAACGCAATGCTGCTTCGAGTGGAACATGGTGAGCAAATGCACGTGTGAAAATGTTCATAATGTAACGGTATGCTAACACCATAACACCATACTTTCTAAGGAAGCGATAGGAATTAAGGAAGGATGAACTGTATTTTAAAGAATGACATTTTCTGTTGTTTATTTAGATACAATGGAGCTCTTATTTTGGCATATTCATTAAGTACGGTGAGTACCTCTAAATACAATATGGTATACGAGACAGTATTTTCTGTATTTACACAGTCGCGAAATTAGTAATCGCTCATGTGAACTTTGTCTTGTATAATAATTAAATTTTGAAATCTTTCTTTTTTTTTCAATATGTACGATACATGTTAGGTAGATCGCGATATGCATATTTTTGAAGTTTTCGCGGGCTACTGCATAAGTAGTAGCTAATTTAATAAACGTTGTAAGTACTTAGGCAACTGAAACGCACCCGTTTCATTTCCTACCACATTCCTAAGTGCAGTTTTGTAACTTAATTCTTTGAAGCTTTAACTGGGTAAAACTATGTCATACTTATCTATGTCAACAAAAATTAAATGCTAGTAAGTGTAAATTCGAGCAGTGAATTTTCGTACAATAGACTTATTGCTTTTACACTACGGTTTGTCCTAACGCACTTTACTTTTGTATAATTTATATATTTTTTTGAGGTTTTTCTTGTTATTATTTTCATTAGAATATGCGTTTGTATGTATTCATGAAATTTCTACGGCAGGTTTAAGTATACTTTTTTTACGTCAAAATATTTTACTTTTAATGACTGCGTACTCGTAAGTGGGTTACGTTCTGTTTCGGTAAAACTGCAATCAGTTTATATCCCAGTGATAACCAACAATCCGGAAATGCGTTATATTAATATACTTCTACAAAACGATCCTATTGTTTTATATAAATAAAACCGACAAACATTTCACTTTGTACACACGTCACATTCATTTTCGATCCTGCGACCCAATATCCTGGCGTAGATATTTATTTAACATATCATATCAGCATTAGCATGATATATAGGCTTTGATCCTCCGTTGGACTGAGGGCAGGCTCCGTGATTTATGTCTACATTAACGCAATGCAAAGGAATAGATAGGTGACGTCATACCAAGAAATATTGCACCGATTCGTATTTATTTCTATTAAAGACCCTGAGTTTTGTATAAACCTTATTTTATGTAAACATCGTGGTATTGGAATTAATAATACTAACAATTGTTTGACAATAAAATCAACCAATTTGTAGAAAAAGTCACAAGAACTGTGTTAATACTACAAACCAATGTATGTAATGTATAAGGTATCGGGCTTGACCAATGAATCTCAAATCTGAACACTTTAAAGAGATTGAAGTAGTTCGTTGATCTCTTTGTTTCGGAGGAAATTAATATAATTATATAAATAATAAAAATGAAGAATAATTATAAAATAATAGATAAAATAAAAGTAAAAAATAATAATAAGAATAAATGAAGAGAGAGATAACAAATACCATTCAAAATAACTAGTCTACAGAGCAATTTCTTACATAAGCCTTTACTTTAAAAAACCTTTTAAATTGTAAGTTTTAAAATCTTCCAAATTAACGAGTACAGCCTACAGCCTAAATAATACAGTTAAAAAATAATTTCTACACCACCGCCGTTCATTGATTAGATATAAGTATAATAGAACATCTAAAGATTTCAATTCACAATTGAATTTTTTACTTGTTGTAAATACTTCTTTATGAAAAATACCCTTTTGTTAAATGTTATCGTTATATTCGAATTGTCATATAAAGAAGCATTCAGAATGGACCTACAAAAACAAATCCTGAAATTCAAATCTACGTATTAGAGTTAAAACAATTTACTCGCCGTTATAACGTCCGTTTAAAGAAAGGAAAAGAAAACTTTTGTTTAATCAACAATATTGATTTCCAAAATATATTAATAAAACTATATATGTATGTATGTGAGGATAATAAATTTCATATTTATATGAGAGTACTATCAACACTTTCGTAGAGTGCCTACGGAATTACAGAGCATCGCGACGAGTTTTCTAATCGCGTCCGCACGGGACGGGAAAACATCATATTTCACCGGGCCCGGGGGAGGGACACCAACCTGAAAGGGAGGGGGGATGTAGGGTGTCGGAGATGAGTTTTTTACGCATTATTGCTACACACGGAACCAAAATTGAACCCCTACGCGCCTCTAATAAATTCTAATTTCGATTATTTGTGACACTTTTCGCTGATGAGTTCGGACGACGAAATGGATTTAGTTTTCAAGTTTGTGAGTTGGGTATTATGTATAGTCAGCAACTAAATCGATGAGTGTGTCTAAATTTAATAGCGTACTTTAACGAAATCTATATTAATTGTTATCACGAGGGTTGCATCCATGATATATGATAGATATTAGGTTCAATTATAAGCAAGAAAAACAAATAATGCAATAGTTGAAATCGAAAAAATCATATATCAAACATTTATAATTACAATAAGAGACCAACTACTACTTGAACTGAACGAAAGGCAATTTTAAAAATCAAGTAAAAACAAAACTTAGGTTTAAATGGACACCCATTAATGAGCATGTAGTATTTGTAACTATCCAAGACGTGTAGCACAGCTACCGGGGAAAATGTTAACAAACAAATTGGAAATAGTCGGCGAGATAGCAGCGTTCCTAATACCCAACTTCATTTCAGAGGCACGAGCTTCTGATCGAAGGAAAACATTGTTGTGTGCCCTTACTGACGCTGTTTTATGAGCACTAGAAGAGACTGGTGTCATTTGACTTCTTATGAACGACCTAGCTAATAATACGGCTAAATTACTGAGAATAATGTAAGTATAGAACTGATGACCCAGAGAATACAATATTTGAATAAATTTAATAAACATTAAAATCGTAATCTACAGAATATTTTCAAATCAAAGTATTCGACAATATAGATATGATTGAACCACCACTTGAAACGTAATATAAGTCTTATTCCGATATTCACGTAGCGGAGCAGAATCAGAAGAAACTTCTTAAAGTAATAATCGAAGGTTACATTTTTGGTCAGTCCATAGAAATTAAAGAAAATTGCTCTTTCGTAGCACGTGACAGATTTTCTTACTTACAAAACATGGGACATCATAACAGTCATCATGAAAACCTTCTGCTTACAGCCTGTGTCACAGTTTAAAGTATAACCATTCCCATTATTCTATAGCCCTGTACCGCACGATTTGCTTACATACAGGCTGAGGGTGTATTTTTATTAATAAAGAGCTTATACTGAATACCTCTTCTGCAAAACCTTTTAAGCGCTTCAGCGCTGAACGAAAACGTTTTCCTCTTGTTTTGATAATCAGATACTGCTATTAAATTTTTAGCCTAAGATAAATCGAGCCAGAATTTTCTTATTTAAAATCGAGTTATTATTTTATGGCCCCATACATTTTGCCGGTTATAAATTAGTACCATTTATGTAATAGGGGGCATCCTATTGCCATCATCCGGGCACTTTTGAGCTTGAGATTTTAAAATTTGATGAATATTGACGTGAAAGGGAGGATATAAAGGGAAGTATAAAAGGAATATCTCTTGATATTGCTTTTAAAAATTGATTGAGGAGTATATATCGGGCAATAACTCAACAAGTCAGCATTATAATCACATTAAAAAAAAAACAGTTTTTGTGGAATGTGAAACAATATTTGATTAAGGTAAAAGTTATTTAGAATATTTATAAGCCAACACGTATAAATTTGTCAAACCTAAGCGTTCAAGGGGCAGTTAACACGTCAATGTATCACATAATGGTCCGGTCAACGTGCGAGAGCAACTAATCACTACGTTGTACGCTAATTCTCCGGTTAACAAGCGGCGAGTATGCAAAGCTGACGTGCAAACATCTACTTTGCTATTAGTCTTTCTATAGAGCTTGGAATAACGGATATGGTATATTTTATATTCAGATACAAACATTTTCTATTACAATTTATGTTTCCCTTATGCAATTCGTTATTAGAAAATTATTATAGTATTGTTAGAAGAAAGGTGGTTATTTCTTTAAAAATATTGTATAGTACTCTTTCGGACAATTGAACGATTGATGTTCGAATTAGATGATGTTTGAAATAAGAGTACTAGTTATGTGTCACCGAAATTAACAATTGTCTTTAAGAAGGTAAGAAAAATCGATTTAACATTTTTATTAATTAGTTTGAAAGATCCCGTTATTGAAACAGGCGTTCGTCTTCATCCGCGTGTCCGGTTTCTAGCCAACAGCTGGACCAGTTGACCGCTTCTTGATACTCTAAAATGTTGATAACCGCAATTGCCACTTTAAATTGTACATTGTATCTATAGAATAAATACAATTTTTCCGACTCCACTGCACTCTATTCCACGTCGCACAACTAACGTAAGGGGGAGTGTCCACTGTCCACCGCGACGTTGATGTATCATGTCGGATCAACGGACGGGCGCGTCTGTCCACCGCCTAATCTCCATACATTATTGCCGTGGATATTGTTCAAATAAATGGTACTTGAGACTTAAGTTTTGACAGTAGCAATAGGGTTGTCCAGTTGACGTTTTGGTTGCGATTCTGCTGAATAAATATTTTGCACAAATTTTCATTAGTATCTAATAACAGATTGCACTTACATAAGCATCGTTTTGGTATTGATTCATTCGCCAATGCAAAGTTATATTTTTTTCGTCAGTCCAACTAGATTCCCTCCGTCTACCAATTCGAGGTCGCCACTGTAAGACCCGTTTGCTTCAACTATATAAATGTTAAGATATCGCAGTTGTTTGGTGACAGATGGATATGGAATAATTATTTGAGTGATGTGTGGATCACTTAATCTAGTAAGCGCCCGGTTAAAATATGCAATACCTCCAGGTATGGAACTTGAAAAGATAGCAAAATTAATAAAATAGAATATTTTATTGGAATTAAACCCATCAGGTAGCTAAATATTTTTTTTTTTTGTAGAGTGATTCTATCTTTACCTGCAGGTGTCGCAAAGGCGACTGAAGGATCGGACTGTTATCCATCAGACAGAATATATACCACACAGTGCTCTCTAACGAATCCATTAGAGCGCTCTCTAACGAAAGGCCTTATATATTATGCCTACAGCTCACGCAATGCAAGGCTCCAAGTTACGAGATCTTCAATAATATCTAATTGAGAAAGCGAGTTGCGTTGAGTCAATTAACAATCTGAAGAGCCTGTGGGTTTATCTTTTATAACTCTTCACAGTGGTCACCCATCAAATGGTTGTGATAAGAGTGATAGGTTACAAAGAGAATATATATCTGTATCATAATTAAAACACTGTTAGTAACTCTTTTCTTAATTGAAGCCAGAGGCATTTTAATAAAAAAATAAATGAAATGAAATAAAATTCAACAGACAAAATATTATAACGACGTATAGAAAAGGCTACATACTAGCTGAATATTTAAAAAAAAAACAGAGCTCTTAACAACGCAATTAAGTAAAGAATAATTCGAATAATAATACTGATACACAATAACGAGCAGCGGGCGGCGCGTGCGCAACATATGGAGATTAATTTGCGCTCGGCGCCTCCACTGACCAGGCACAACCTGCAACACCGTTGGCTTAGTATGGATTTAGTGCACCAATTGTGTCATTAAAAGAAAAATATACCTACATCAAATCATAAACTCACTGAGTAATGTTATGTTGAATCGTTTGACTAAGTGAAAACACCTGTTACGTAGAAAAAGTATTTCAGATGTATTAATCACCCACATACCTGGAAGAGTTGACAATATTTATTAATTTAATAAATAAAAATATCATAAAATACGATTATATAAAAGATAACTAGAATAGTTTTTTACTCTACAAGCTATGTTTTTAATAACGTTGACAGTCAAGGTATAAAAACCTGAATAATCAGTAATTTCGTTGTATTGATGTTTACAGCAAAGACAAGATGGCCAGTTTTTTCTTGATACCGTTCCCGCAAAATAGAAGGCAATATTTTGTGGACGTTTGAACTTTAATACTGTTCAAACAATATCTATTATTTATAGTGAAAAACATGATCAAACATCGAAATACTATCAGATTTTAGAACGTATTTTGAATATAAATAGCATGTCCATACCAAGCCAATGCGGTTGGTTAACAAACGAACAACCCCATCCCTCAGTACCCTTGTAGCAGTCGTTGTAGGTATATAAGGTAAGAAACTGAGTAATTTACAACGACCAAATATTCTTGATACTGTAGCATTTTTCATAAAGAACTGAAAATGTATGCTGTGTTAAGCGATAGATTACCTATACAAAATATAAGTTTAATAAGATGTTAAGCTGCCAATTGACAACTCTTGCCTGGATACTGAATATGTAATGTTGGTCAGCAAGTTTATTTTTTGCCTGCTATTATTACTAAGTGTGTACCCTAATATTCACTTTATATAATAGTCCACTAGTAAGTGTGCGAGTCTTAGTGGCCTATTCTATCCAGTCATAGGAACGACAATACTGATACACGAGGCTAGCTTCTGCGAGCTATTGTTATCTCAATCACGATTCTTCATCTAAGACTTGCGATTATCTTAATCCATCTCTATTTATTCTATCTTTGCCGTTTTAATCGCTTATATTCCCAAGAAGGGTTGGCGGCCGGATATAAAAGAAACTAGTCATAACTCACTTGCAATATGTACATTGACTAGTTTTATCTGGGTTTTCACATCAAAAATTTATTTGATGACGGTGCCCAAAATAAATTTGATAAATATCAATGTAATACATATTTTACATTAAAGATTAACAAAAGGGTTTTTTTCTAATTCAATATCATACCTATATTTTCACTTTTCACAAATGAGTCTTAAATACCTAGCGTGAGTTGCAAATATCAAGAATATTATACCGCTTTACTAGTCTGAGTGTCGAAGATAAGGCAGGCCGGGCGAACTATTAACAACTACGGCTGCTGAATATGAAGCCGGAGCCACAGCCAACGGAGGCCATTTAATGAATATTTGATCCCCATTGCACTGGTCGCATGCCCCGGACACATTCGAATCAATTGCACAATGTTCACACAACAAACGTACGGAATATTAAAGATGGCAACATGAAATTTGGATAAGGCGTCGAGAGAAATTTAAATTGCTTCTTTTGCGACATTTTTATTCAGTCAATGTTTCCAGGTTTGCTGTGGTCAATAACTGTTGTTTATCTGTAATTTCTGTATTTAACATTATATTATATATATAACAACATTATATTTAACTATAAATCCTTATAACATCGCATTGCAAGAAGGTTAAGTAGTAGTACACAACACAAGTACAGTATTTATATTTATGACTTGACTGCTCTATTCATAGAGACTTTTCAAAGAGTTTTAGAGGAGTCAAATACCAATATGTAAGAAGGTGTCCAAGGGACAAGAGAATTGCCTTTAAGGAGAACGTAACTTGATTTTTGGTGTTGCATTCTTTGAAAACAACTTCATTTATAACACCGGTAGGAAAATGTTTAACTAAAACCCAAATAGTAAATCCGACAGATCCAAGGCTGTCATAGCTTAAATTTCAAATTCAAATAAACGTCTTCAACGTCGTTATAAAAACACCTGTTTCATCATCGTTTACTACATTCATATTCTCATACCCGTTTCCCCAAAGGGTTTCAGTGTTACATTTTGCTGACCTTCATTTAAATCTGTTAACCGGGCACTTTTGGAATTAAATGAGATTAATGAGAGTTGATATTGAAGATAAAAGTTAGGATAAACAGAAAAATACGACTGGGGAATGTAACCAACAGCTCAAGCAGGTCCTGTTCATGTACTGCGTAACTCGAACTGGCTGATGCCAGGAAGTCCGAGCCCTGTATTCGAATAATGCAGTTACTTAAAAGATTAATTAATTAAATAATAAAGGCTTTCATCTGTTTTTTATTCGTTTTACACAACAGTGAACCTTACGGTCAAACACTCTTACTTAAGTGTAAAAGTGTATCTGTCTAAAAGTACTGAGTTTATTCTAGGCAGGTAAGCTAATGTTTCTAATGTTTCTGTAATCATAATACGGAACCATGTTTCACCGTCACCTATTTTGTAAATATAATATTAGAGCTAAGATATATTTTTTTGTGTGTATTACAAAAAGTATGGCGAGCAAGCATAAGTTAATGAGCGGTAAGCTATTGTCATGCAATAATATAAATTTGTTACATCCATTATTTGTGATTTGAACAGAAAAGGTTCCTGAACATAAAATTAGAACTGAGCAGCTCATTACATTATAATACCTTTACGTAGATACAAGAAAAATATATAATAAAAGTTTCATCATTACTATGAAATACCTTCAAAGCCTAACCTATTTGAAGCGAATTACGCGCCTAATCCAATATTTGTTCAAGAAGAAAGCAAGAGAAAAAAAATTCGTCCCAATTAGCGTGCGACCCGGTTCTAAGAGAAAAACGAAATTGCTACGTAAAAAGTCGTAACTCAATTACGTCGATGAACCGCTGTCGCAATAAGGCGTTCGTTAGCAGGGTTGAGACTAAAGTTGGAGCATGCGCCGTGACCCGAGGTCGATAATGAGGGAGACCTCTCGCTCTGGAGCCTTAACATCACACATCCTCACAATTTAACATTTACGTATTTACATACGCTACCACATATGCATATTCACCCTATAACTAGGGTTGTCACGCGGAGACTGAAGTTTTGTTACGGGTAAAAATAATGGCTTTTCCTGTTCAAATTTAGGACTTTTTTTTTGAAGAAAAATCAAAAAAGGTGGTATGGAAATCCAGTATAAATAAGTATGACTGCATGACTCCTGGTGTGCTTAAACTGATGCATTTCGAATAAAATACTTTACCAAGCTTTTGAATATGGTATGGATAAATTTATCATTAAAAAAAGTGGCTGCAACTCCTTGCATCATTATTTAATGATATTTTTTTTATAAAATATAAATAAATCTAACTATATTTCTTATTTAAATTAAACTTCTTATCGTTCTTTGAAACTTCGAGGTTTGACGTACGCTTGCCAACCCTAAGTACACTATGACGTATATGTATCGTATGGCACACATATACATTCATACACTCACACACACATGCGCACGTAGTGAGATCTCGGAATTTGTTTAACTCAAGTAATGGCGTTCTTACATTGACATTAGTTTGTCGAAAGATATTTATGCGACTTGAATGTTTAGTTGAATAAGGGGTTAAGTTTATGGTGCTCTATTGTTGTAACTTCAGTAGTTTTTCCAGTAGCTTCTATATAAATAGACATTCTGATATAAATCATTTAATGATTGAGGTTAAAAAAAAACTTTATTAAAAGTGTTGTTATAACAATGTTTAACTATAAAGCAGCTATTTATAGATAAATAAAGAAGAGCTGCAGTTAAAATATGTACTTAAAACTAAAAAAAATGAACGTAATTAAAATTACTGTTTATGCTCAATCATTTTGTTGTGCTCATTCATTCGACTTCCAGGAACTGTATAATTAAATACTTTATAACATAACTAATAGTGCTTATTAAAATTAAAATAAGTCTGCCCGCTGGGTCTCAAGCCATAACAAATAACATACTAATTGTATTTATTCATTATACAACTGGTCTAATTGGGTAATACAGATAAAACTCATTAGTAATCCTATAATACTTTCTACCTAAAAATATCCTAGAAAAAAAACAAAATTTAAAAGTATCTTCATCCTAGCTAACAGCAATTCATAACAACTTATCAGACCTAATTAAAATAAATATTATCTTAAAACGAGACTAAATCCCTCAATTAAAAAACCATGTTAAAAGTAACTTAATATAATCTCTAACATAAAATTCATCCACTCACACAATCTAAAAACAATTTCACTCCCATAATTTTATTTAAACATTAATTACCAAACATAAAACCTTTTACAGACCTGAATATAACATTTCAAATTCATAAGTATCCGAGCGTCCATAACTCTCGTCTCACGTCGCAATATAATTAAAATCACGACTGTCCCGTGGTCCTCCGTTGAAGAAAGTACCACCCCCACCCATAACCCTCCCCCGGAAAAGGGGGAAGGTAGGGAGGGCGATTCACATTAATATTCCCCACTTTTATCTCTATATGCAAACTGGCAGCTAAAAGTTGGTCCGTTCATTGTGACCGGTTGATTCTTTGGACTCGAATGATTGTGCTGGTCCAATGCTCTGCGCAATGAGAAACTTTTTGTTCAGTTACAGAGCTCTACATTTCTTTTGTGTTTGCTCTGCTCTTGTTTTATTATGACTAGTTTTAATATTAATGGCGATGAAGGTTTCTTGAAAGTTTGCTTTAGGAAAATGCTGTTTAATTTTTAGATACAATCTAGGTACTGCGACTTCTAGGTACACATAAAAAGGATTGGTTCTGTTAGGTTATAGATAATACGAGTATATCATCAAGTCATATACCTCCTGATATTTTTTAATGTAGACAAAATGAAAAAACACAAAAAAAAAAACATTAAAAAAGCAATGATCATTTTTGTTGACTGTTCAAACAGTAATTAAATATAAGCCCCAAAGATTCTGTAAAATTACTTTTAATGGTGTGAATCTGAAGACATAACGCCCATTCCATAGCACTGATTGTATTCAGCAAATGAGAACCTTTCTGAATCTAAGGTACTTTTAATTAAATTACTCACAGAAATTCCTTCAACAACAAAATAATGCCACTAAATACAAAATCCCATTGGTCATCTTTGTAAGAGGAAGAGCGGTACGTTCTAATTACAAATAATCAAGCTTTCTGATTGGTGGATAAGTTCCCCTCTTCTGTTTGTTCTGAGCCGTGGGCGTGGTTTCTCTCGCTCACTCTTTTAATTAGTGTAAGGAGTAAATTGCTCGTGAGAGAGAGCACTGACGCTAGTTTTGTTTAGGCGCCATCTCTTATTGGATGCTGTAACTAGTGGGGGGTAGGGTGAAAGGGGGAATAGTGTTACGTAGTTAATATAAGGAAAACACGTACGACGAGCTTTGTAAAGGAAATAGCTCGGTTGACATTTTCAGAGTTGATAGTTCCACGCTCCTCAGTTAAATCGTTTGTTGGTATGCAACATGAGAATAACAATATAAAACATGGGGATAGAAGATAAAAGAGTCATGTTAACTCAAGAAAAATATATTGATAGCTGTATTACCTGTAATCTGACATAGTTAGAGGACTAGTTTGTTGTGGTTTTAGTACCCTACTAAGTTTGAGAACAAGCTGGCCGTGGCATTGGGCCACGTAGTTAGTGACTCTGACTACTGAACCAGTGGCCGTGGGTTCGATTGTCATACGGTACAAAAAATTGTGTGATCTGAGTCTGGGTGTTTGTGTTTGTAAAATCCCCCATAACACATGAATACTGATAATTGCATATGTATATAAGTACTGCTTTTTTGTCGGCTTCCTTCAAATGAAGACATAGTGCCGTCCGGCAGCAAAATGGCGGGACGATATCACTTTATCGGCCTAAAAGTGGATGTGCACAAACAGTAGTTGACTAGGGCAGGCTGTGCAGGATGAGAATGATGATGGCTTCAAATTAATTAAATCCCAATGGTGAAGAAGATACTTTATTCTAAATATTTTGTATGCAGTTTTACGTGGAGAAATTAGTAATTCTTCCTCAATCAGATGGATTTTATTTTGAACTGCGTAGTAGCAATAATGCCATATCTGCTCTATCAATAAACTTTTTAAAATAATCGTTAGTATACATACGTCTACCAATATTTTATTAACTAATATTGGTGAAAGTGATGAAGAGGGATCCATATTAATAATTGAACGGTTCATGGCTGTGATGATAGATAACCTTATATTATATTTCGCTGTCTAAAGAATAAATACACTAGCACTCATTAAAAATAAGTTTTTGGAGTGAAAATTTCTATAGGCGCGTTGAGCACTTTTTGGGTGAACAAAAATCATGTAACTCGCGTCATCGTCACCGAACGCTTTCCATGAGCTACATATATCTATACTGTGTATATATGTGTACTTTTTGAGTGAACAAGTGTGCACGCTTCCCATGAGCTAGTTAGTAAGTTACTTAGTTTTCACTTCTATCGACATTCTCCTAAGACTGCCCCGCATTTTTTTTTAACAAACTCTTGAAGCATAGACAAACTAACTCAACATAGATAAAGAGGACAAGCGAGATGAAACCTCAAGTACTGTATTAAACGTCACACGGACGACATCGATAACTAAACAATCTGCATCATTGTTGAAACAATAAGAAACACGAACCACCTTC
The DNA here is from genome assembly GCA_947561695.1 of Tyria jacobaeae. Lineage (NCBI taxonomy): Eukaryota > Metazoa > Arthropoda > Insecta > Lepidoptera > Erebidae > Tyria > Tyria jacobaeae. The sequence continues at coordinate 8,375,495 of OX387222.1, read as the reverse complement.
GGTGTATCATCGACGCCCGTTTGCTTTTTTATTGCAACCACCCAGCCCACTCTCCTCGCGCTGTCCCCCACAACGCAGCATTTCCAAGCCATTTAATATTAATGTGCATTTTCGTGGAGAGGAGAGATTCGTATAAAGCCCCAGTCTGCGATACAGCGCTGCGAGGAAGTCGGGCTACAATGGACAATACGTTTAAATTTTAATTATACAAGCACTTGGAAGAAACAATTTTCGTTTTATGGGTGACATAAAAATTAGCTTTCACACTGATTATTTGTATTTTAGCATAAACAAAGTTTGGGCTGCACTTTGGGATGCTTAGCTTTAGCCAACTATGGTATATAGTTGTATGTAAACGGATTTAAATGAAACTTTATTGTTAGTAATTAGTACATACATACTTACATATGCATATACTAACGCCTATATCCGCAAAAGGATAGGCAGAGGCGCATCTAACGCCACAATGTTGATGCGTCTCTGCCGCACTTATATTACTATAAATTGTATACAACATCCATTGGGAAGAGATGGGTGCCTATTCTACTTTACCAGAAACCACTCTAGTTGTAGTTACTAATTGTAGTTAGTAGGTACTCTCATCTTTTGAACGCTAAATGCTATTCAATATTTTGTTTCTTTTAAATCATTTCAAGAGTAAGTTATTAAGTTTTTCTTTACTAATTATTATACACTGACACGATTTTACAAAATGAAGGTGACAGAAAGTTGTTTCAGCTTAATTTAGTCACTTTGATTCCAACAGAAACTGTGTCTATCTAGTCATATCACAAAATGGAATAAATTTTGACTAGTCTTTATGGGAGACATAGTTATTGCCTGTAATTGTTTGATTAGAAAGAATGTATGTTTGTTCCATGACCGCGGATTATGTTTTTCGAGTATATGCATGTATTTACGTATGTATTTATGTTAGAGCATTACCGGCTTGATGGATTTCGAAATCTGAGCAGTCATTTGAATCTCCCAAAATAGTGGTATAACATTTTGTGATAACGTCAGCAAAAAAGAGGGGCAGTTAATAATGAAGTCGGGTTTCATATTCTTTAAATTATTTTACTTGTGTTTGAAGTCATTCTACTACTGAATACAAAATCAAATACTCAAAACTATAGGATCTCTTCATTAATATTTAAATACATAAAAAAAACTAGAGGATATTGAAAAAGTAGACGATATTATCATAATAAATGTTAGTGGCTATTTCACACGATCCCTTCCTCCTCACTATGCAGAGTTGCAGAGACGGCAGCCGGCCTTACATTGGATTTATTACTCGTAGTTAAAAGTAGTTCGTAAGGCCAACAGTAGTTCGAAACAGCCATTTCCAATAGATAAAGCTTCGAGACAGATTCCAAATACATTAGCCAGTGACGCCTATAACAGCGAAGGGGTGAAACTATTAAAAATTCCACAGAACCGTCGTATCGTGGTGTATTTTCGGAGATCGTGAGTCGAGTGCATGACACGTTTATTAGAAAATTTCACCCCTTGAGGGGTTTAAGAAGCTTTATGTAAGTAGGTATCAGCATAAGTTTACGTTAATATAAAACTTTCAAATAGAGAATATTACATAGAAACTGTATTAAAATACACATTCTACAAAATTAAACCAGACGAACAGACAGGTCACTTGATGGTAAGTGACAACCGCCGTTCATAGACACCTGCAACTCAAGAGTCGTAAGTGCGCTACCCGCTTTTGAGGGTGATGAGGAATAGAGCGATGCGGGAGTCGAAAGAAAAGACGGGGGATTTGGATATGGGAAAGAGGAGAGGGGGATTAGGATATAGGAAAGAATTGAGGAGGGATGAGGAGAGATAAAGGAGGAAAGGGGGATTTGGGCCTCCGGAAACCTTACTTATTTTAGGGAAATGCGCCGCAAGCGTTACTTCACAACTGGGTTTCTGTGAGGCCGTGGTATCGCACCGGTCGAGCCGGCCCATTCGTGCCTAAGCATGGCTCTACCACTGTTAAAAAAACACTGTTTTTATTGTAACTAGTATGAAATACAATTATCATCTCAATGAAACGATTTTTTTATATTTACAATTCAAATGTTGTATTGCATTGTTATATTGTTGTATTGTAATACAAAACATTCGGGGGTGTTTCCATCACCGTTACAAAAGAGTTGCGGCACACCTAATGTTAAACTGAAGCACATGCTTTAAGATGTAGTAGATCAGGAATCATGCATACTTAAGAGTTGACAGCTGTATCGTAATCATTTCAAAGTTGTCGAAAACCTGAAAATATCTCATTTAATTAAATGAGTCATTCAAAATAAACACAAGTTCTCATATACCATGCTAGTCGTCTTCAAGTTTATACTGTCACTTCTAATATAATGTTTCATTGTATATACTCATTCGTTAAAAATCCAACGCGTCCATACGAAAGTACTTATCAGCTGAGGGAAGAGTGGGGTGACAATGGCCCGGATGGCGAATCGTAATTCCTATTTTACAAATGGTCCACGATTTATACGACACCTTCGTGATTATTCCCAGTACCACCATAAATTACCTGAGTTCCGTTCTAAGAGGATTTTATTTTTGGATTTATAACGGCCATTTTGTAATTCGATTCTCTGATTAGGGTAACAGATGGTTATTGTTATATTAATTAGATTTAAAATTCTGGCTCAAATCCTCATCTTCATCAACATTTAATTTTTTCTTTATTCAATTTTGACTAAATGTTTAAATCAGGTTTAAAACTTTCACTTAGACAATATTATTGAAGTCGTTCTTTCCAAGATGTAAACAAAATAAGATAGTAAGATAATTTACTTTCTTCTTTGTCAATGTTTATTTACTTACCTATATTTTGTTTATTGACTAGATTACCCCTCACAGTTTACTTTTTCTGTATCTTCCGTCTATAAGAAGTTAATCGTTACACTGATACATATGTATGCATATAAAAAAATCGATGTTCATCTTTACTGAGTCTCCTTTTGTAAAGTTTTCTTTATGTTCAAATAAACAAGTAAAAAAAACTCAGAGAAAGTAAGTTCCTCTGAGTGTTTTTTACTTGTTTATTTTAATCAATACATTATACAGAATATTGTAAACAGTACAGTCCTAATTTAAGTTCTATAAAAACTATACTTTCCAATAAATAATCCCAAGCAATATTACAGAAATTAAAATATTATTAATTTGAATTCATCAGATAGCCAATAAATATTTAAACCATATTCGTTATGTTATCTTGCACCTCGTTATGATAAATGAATTAGATAAGTAAATGACAAGTATATGGACAATTTCCATTCGTGCCCACTGCCCCGGCGTGCCCGTGCGCAGTGTCACCTGGCGCTGCTTGCGAACTTATTTTATAGCTTCCTTTCACCACAAGCTTGGTTTTTTATGTTAACTAAGTAATATCGAGGTGGAAAGAGAAAGTGTTATACTATAATTTTTTCATTAGTTTATTGTGTTTGAGTTATGTTTGGTATATTTTGTATTAAAGTCTCTCCATTACTAAAAATATTAATTAAATGTTTATTTAAATAAATGTAATGAGGAGTAAAACATATTGTGACTAAAATTAAAAAGTTAAGGTGTATTTGTATGTTGAAGTAAGGTTTATGATTTTTATGGGCAATCTCATAGGAGAGATAGAAGCATAAAGTATGTGCACATAAAACAAAATCTATTTATCTAATTACAACAGGAAAAATATTTGCTTAATAGAAATTAAAAACAACTCGTAATTATTACACATGTACCTAGCTACACATTGCTTCAACTTTTGAGAAGATTCTGGAAATATTTAATACAAACCAAACATATCTAAAAGTTTTTTTTAATATAGCCTTCAATTAGGGAGCGTACCCATACTACGTGACCTGTTCAGGGGGGGGGGTCTTTAAAAATACCACGCTTGGTTAAAAAATACCACAGGGGCGAGGGGGTCGTCTTAGGCTTCGTCACGTAATCAATAATCTCTAGAAAAATCTTACGCTTTTTCGAGCTATACTCAAAATGTGAAAAAAAAAAAATAAAAATAAAACATTTCTACTTTAGTAAATTAAGTTCCTGTTACACTATGTCTTTTTTTTCTTGATAATATTTTTTTCGCTTGTAGTTATTGGTATGTACAAATTCTGGGGGTCACGCGGCAAGCGCTGTATTACTAAAGACAAACGTGAGTCAAAATATATTATTTCAACTTTCTGTTTTGCAAAAAAATATTTAAGCCATGGGTTACTAAGTGAACACTCGAGGGGAAGGGGGGTCTTAGCAATACTAAATACTAATGGTGGTCACCAAGGAGGAGGGAGGGGGTTAAAAAATTATAAAAACGGGTTACGTAGTATGGGTACGTTCCCTTACCTGCATAATTTGAAAATTTAACACAATAAGTTTATAAAAAATATCATGAGATTGGGTTCTTGGTTCTGTAATAGATTGGTTACCTGCCAATCCTGACTTAGCCAATTGCTACTTAAAATAAATTTATATATTACTTATAAATGTATAAAAATCAAAGTAGCCCTTAAAATGCAAAATAAGTAAACGGTTAGTACCGAAATCTATTGCGGTAAAAAAAAATGAATGATGTACACGGCGTGGCTGTCACAGTACGTCGAACACTTAATTTATAGTTGGAAGTGTTAATTGCAGTAACGAATAGCTAACATTAAGTGAGTATTGCTTATCAATACATCTATTTGTTTTTGTTAAACGGCTCTTATGTTAATTTAAGGAAGTGTGCTTCAATGGGTACGGAATGTTGGGTTTGATCGTTGACTATACATATACACATACACATGTGTGGTGTGGACTAAAACTGTTTATAGTTATATGGGAATACTGTTCACGTGCTTGATAGCACAGAAATTAATTAGGTATATTATTAATTTACAATACTGTTAAGTTTATAACCATCCTAATTGGCGCTTATCTCTGCACTGCTAATTGCGTACCTTTTACACATATAACAATAATTTAGAGATTATTTTTCAATTATGTATGGATCAATCGCCCAATGAAAAACTCACCACCGCTCCAAATGGACTGACGATCTGAGGAAGGTGGCTGAAATAAGGAAAACTATATGCGAAAGGTGGCGGACCGGGTGCAGGGTGCTATGACGCAAATTGGAAGAGCTCAATGTTAAGCAGTAGACACAGTAAAAAAAACCGTTTTACCGTGGCAGAGTTATGCTTAAGCACAAATGGGCCAGCTCAACTGGAGTATTACCACGGTCTCACTGAAAACCGGCAGACAAACAATGCTTACATTGTATTGCCGAGTGAGTGAGGGTACCGGAGGCCCAACTCCCCCATCCTCTTTCTCCTCCCCTCACTTCCCTCTTCTCTTTCTACTCCCTCATAACCCTCAAAGGTGGGCAGCGCACTTGCGACTCTGAGTTGGAGGTGTCTATAGGCGGCGGTTGTTACTTACCATCAGGTGACCCGTCTGTTCGTCTGTTCCCCTATATAATAAAAAAAGAACTTGCTAATTCTTACCAAGCAACAGCGGGTCGGTTGCGGTGTGCCTATTGCTGCACAAAATTGACATTAGAAACTGACATTTTATTTATGTGTATATGTATGGTTGGATGGAAGAGATCGCTAAATATTATAAGGCCGCCAATTGTACATATCGTTAGTTATTAAATATTTATAAGTAAAATATAGCATCTGACTGTATATACACAATAACAATCCCAACCTAGTAATTCCTATTATTAAGTTTTCTGTGAATGTTTTGCTATTAGGTTGCCGTTACTGAATTACGCCTAAAGCAATATTAAAATAAAACTTAACGACAAGAACTAAATTACTTTATTCTAGGCTGTCATGACAACATTTTTACAAGCCACGGAGCAACAAAACGCTATGCAAATGAATCATGTTTTTAACTATGTTGATGAAAGTTATCTATTCCGATGTTTATCTATCTGAATTATAGTCAACTAAACGGCTATTACACGCCAATTAACCAGACTGTGTTTTATGTTAATCAGATGCACCCCAAGTTCATATAAATTATCATTCAAAGCTTCTTGTTACCCATTAGTAGTACTATTTAGTCAATGAATAATTATCACTTTAAAAGTATCTGTTTTAAAACACTACTCTTTATCACATAAAATACGTGTGAAACTTTGTAACTACAGCGAACATTGGTAAATATGACGTGTAACAGAATTGATTAAATTTTAAAGTTTAAATTGAGATGGCTATCGTAATGCATTTAAGTGTTTACTTTCTTCGTATTACAATTTGTGTATTTATTTTTAGTTATATTTTATATAAAATAAACCTTGCTTGTAAAAAAAAATGTTTCCTAGGCCTAAACTCAACTTCATCAGTAATTAAATATATTAAATAATTAAACATCGCTTACTATTTTTTAATATAGTGTTGTGTTGTGCTTTGTTAGCTGTCAGAGAGCTCGGACATCCTGGCATCAGCCAGTTCCAGATGTATGCGACCTTGACCTGCGTAACCTATTGCTTACCCTTTAATCCCTCTTTACTTTAATGTATTCCCAATTTTCTGATTTAATCCTCAAAGCGACTGGTTGATGGCAATGAATCTCAGAAAAAAAGTGTGATTTTAAAATTACTTTTCAAATAACATTGAACTCAATAAAATGCTTGAAACCAAAAAATTTGTGAATTTAATTTTTATGATCCTTAAGTATCGGAGAATATATGTAGACTTTTCTTTCTTTATTACAATTTTCTTTGTCAAAGTATAGTCACAGCATTTTCTTAGCCTCGGATGTAAAGTTGGATACTTTATTAAAACGATTTGTCATCTAGTCCGTAGTACGTAACGGAACCGATATTGATGAAACTGCACATTTTTTTATTACAAGCGTAGGATTAATAGTTGACAGGAAGACTTGGCTCGCATAAATATCTCATTAGGCAAAGATTTATTACTTAAGCAGTCACGAAACTGTAAAAAAAGTTTGGAAAAAGCGGTTTTGATAATTACTTGTCAACATGCGATTGTCTATTTGAAGCTCGATGTTGGTTAATTTCATTTTTTATTTGCTGTAATATATCATTTTGTTAATGACACCTAAATGAAGAGCCATCACGAATGCATTCGACAATTTTTTGTTAACAAATATGGATTAATAAATTTCAAAATTAAATATATTTTTTAAACGTTAAACAAGTTCGGACATTAAAAGTTTTATGCTAGCATTTCTTTAGACTCAGCGATTAATGTATATCTTAAACTATAAGATATACATTAATCGCTGAGTGTTATTTATTGTTAATTACACTTTCACAGATTACCCGTTTACAGAACACGGTTTTACGGGCACGGAAAACAACCTTTCAACCGAAAGAAACTACCTACTCTGAATGAGATTGATTAAAAAAGTGTATATTCACAAAATCAAGTTTTGGATACTATATTAAAATGGTTTTGGGTACCTGAATAAATATTAAAAATATTAGTCGTACATATTCATTAAATTTCAATTTAAGTTTTGACAGTGATTGTACTATTATGGTATTATTTACTCCCTGTGTTTACCTGTATTTAGTACTTTTCTTACATATTTTATTATTAAAGCTATAAATATTTCAACTTATTTTAAACTAATTTAATTTTAGTTCTTCTGGAATTACACATTTAGCATTTATTTTGTTTTAATGGTTAACAGCTGTTTGATGTGACAGCAAATAAAAAACCGCTATTAAAATTTGTCCCCGATTGTGCCGATAAGCAAACACTGAACGCAGGAAAGATGACATTCGGTGAGCATAAAAGTCGAAAGGAATCGGTGAGCGTACTAATAATTTATCGACGGCTTGACCTCGCTTCATTTACATTAAACAAATTGTTAATTTTTTGATAGCTATCATCCGGAACAGATGGTCGGAACCAGGTAGCTATGCTTAGAACAATTTTCAACTTTATGTCAGATATACTTGGGTTAAATTTAGAGTGTTCTAGAGTAAAATTCTTCAAAGTGTTTTTTTTTGTTTACGGAGTAATAATTGTGGAAGGTAAGCATGGCATGTGCCTTGGTTATGAGACAGGTTGACCACATGTGGCGCAATCTGCTAAGTATTTTATCGTACATTTTAGATTATAATTTGACGGGAATCGTTTAACTTAATGAAATTTGTTTTGTGACTTAACGCGTTACCGGGCTGCGATCATAAGTTAGGATCAGACGTATTAAAATATAAAATTTGATATGTACTTTAGTTTTATTAAAGTTTATACTTGTGAGGGTCGTCTTTCGTATACTGGTTTAAAAAGATAATTTCCCTTTATGTGTGGTACGCATACCTTGTCTTAGAAAATTAAGAGTTTAAACTTTTACTTATGTGTAAAAGTATTTTACACATAAGTACGTATGAAGGAGGTTGCTCGAATGTTGTATATGATATTGTTACATGTGACATTGTTACGAACCCGAAACCAAAGACAAATTGAGCAATGGATGTTTCCAATCGAAGATTTGCAGACAAAAGTAAAGAAGGTCAGAAGTCGAGGAAAATGTATGATTCTTATGACGGAGGGTCATTACGCAACAATCATTCTAGAAGATAAAAAGACTGTTACTGCAAACTGGTGAGTCAGTTATTGTTTACCAGTTGTCTTGTAAAATGTTAAATAGCAGCACCCAAGAAACAGGATTCTCCTTTGTAACCACAACGCACCAACTCACTCCGCCAGACGGATATTTGTCGGCAGGTCGAATATTTGTCTATTGAAGGTGTGAAGTCAGTGAGTCATCCTCTTTTCACTTCCGACCTGGCACCTTGTGACTTTTCTTTATTTCCATAAATAAAAGATAAACTTAGAGGAATTCGTTTTATGAACCAAGAAGATTTTGTGGTTGCGTATGAAAAATGCGTGGAAAAAATCCCTAAGAAAGAGTGGGATCACTCTTTTTGGAACCATTGTTCCATCGCAATATTGCATGCGACGGTGCTTAAAAAGTAACGAAGACTACTTCGAAAATCAATAGAAGTATTAAGACGTCTCTTTGTTATTTACTTTAGTTCTACAATTATAGCAATTATTCAATTACATACATAAAATGCCCATAAAATACTTATATAAAAAATACTGTATATAAATTAATTAAAATAATCATGCTACATAAAAATGTATATAAATGAATGTTTAAATAAAGTAAAGTTATATACGATGTGTCAGGTATTTAGTTCATATCATTTTGAGTAGTCGCAGCATGTCATTGTCATTATTTAGATTGTGGGAGGTAGAACATGGACTGTACTGTTATGTTCCTATTTCAAATGTAGGTACATGGCTTTATAATTATGTATATCTTTGAGAATGGCGTACATAAACATTCTAAAGTTGTTGTAATTTATGAAATTATTAAACATTAAATCGTGTACGTGCATCATAAACAACAGCAATGTGTAAAGCGTCCCATATGTCTGGGACTAAAGTACGACATTTATTCACACAAACCATTACCGAGCGCCACCGAAAGTGCCATTAACATAAAAGTACGAAAACAGAAACTACTTTCAAACTCAATATCAGAATCTTTTGTGTAGCAAATCTACTCTCGGAGCCCTCGGTTGGCGGCCATCCGTTAACACATTGATTATACATCAAGGAAAATAAAAAGGAAATAGCACCACGAAAAAAGCCGAACGTAACGTAACGATTTCAATCAGACAAAACGTTTTGCGTTTTTATGGTGGCACGCCATCGGCGACTATCTCGTTCCGAAACAGATTATTTCTCATTTGATTTATGGCGGTTGAATCTTCCAACGATATTATGTTTTGGTCATCCATTCGATTCCTATTTGAATGCTGAACGCCGAATGGGGTGGTATGAGACGGGGTGGCACTCGTACTATATTAATCTCAAATCCATTTGTTGTAATCTGCATGCAATAGTGGCGCTCTACACTGTCGCGTTAAGGTTGAATTTTGTCTTGATTGTATATATGAGTTAAGTCGGTTCAGAGATCGCCAACCGATAGAGGTGAGAGATGAAACAGTAGCATCGAATTCATTTCGCCGATGTATAACGCTGTCTCCTTCGCACGCCCTGCGGGAGACTGGGCCCTAGTATGTATCAGATTTGGGTTTTATCGTTTTATTGCTTATTCTTTTTAGATTTTCAGCGGCGAAGGCATATCATTTTGTTTTTAATGTAAGGCATAAATAACTGCACAACCAGCTAGTGAGTAAAAGTAATGGTGGTGGGTAGGGAAATATAGGGAAATGAACACTATTTCTTATAATGTAATAAAGAAGAATTGATGGCCATTTTATTGTAATTGAATGACAAAATTAAAATTTTGTTCAAAGATGAAATTTACTATTCAGATACGATTAATGAATGTAATGCTGAAATAGAAAATCTCAGTATCTACCCAGTAGGTATGTAAAAGTTATTATTCCAGCATCATTGACAATTGACAGGTAAAGCTTGAAATCAATTTTCATCAATTAGACACAAACGTCAATCACATAAAGTAAGGTTTAAAAAATTGCTGCTCAATTTCTGTGGAGTGATTTTAAAGAGCGGAGGGGTGATTTACTTGAGTAAGTATTTTGCAGCGAAATATTTTGTCGTCGGTTTGCCGCATCTGGCGTAGGTCCAGTCGCCTGATGACAGCTTATGAATATTTTTGGCAAAATTCTGTGCTTTTTACATTCAAAGTGTTTTCCTTGTGGAACTTTTAGTTCCAAATTAAACTTTTGCATACAATATCATATGTTTTATGAAATAGAAAATCTAAGAATGCCAATAAAAATGTGTAAATTATACAGAATATGTTGTGACCTCAGACAAAGACTACTTGTACTTATCCGTCTATCTTTATGTCATCTAAAGAGAACGATAAAATACCTCCATTTATTTGCGCGTGCCCTTTCTCACCTCGTGCTTACGTTACTCAACAATAGACTATAGTTTTTTCCGCTCAATAATAGATGCCGCTAGGTGGCAGTGTGTCCAATGTCGTGCGGTACAACCCCTCGCCGCATGGGGCGCCACGATCACCCATTGTTTCGAGCCGAGCATCAAACACAATTCGATAACGCATAAATTCAACGGGTTTCGAATCTTTTGTTTTATCTCAGTAACGTATGGACACTACGAGAAGTGAGTCCGTATGATATCTTGTTGTTTGTTTTGCGTTTATTAATGAAATATGTCGCTTGATGCACACAGCCGCGGCTTTATTTTATTATTTTAGTTACCATTTGTTATCACGACTTTATCTGCCGTATAGAACAGGGATGCATCGAAAAGTAAATTATGAAGGCATTGTTTGGATCAGATGTCTTTAGTGAGGAACAATAGGAACGAATAATTTTTGCTTTCGATAATAAATTATATATTAACAAACACTGTTTTATCCAAGATCTTTATGAAAGCCCCCGACAAGCTATCGTCGAGTTTTCATTTCTGTCATTAATTTTATACGGTGTTGTTAATCCATCGATATTAGATGGAGTGCAAACATTGCGGTGTTCAATTGCCAATGTTGGTATGAGGGGGAGGAACTAATGAACCGGTGAAAACTTTCCCTATTTATAATGAAAGCTTCCAACTTTTAAGTTGCTCGTGAATGAATGGCTACCTACTATTCAATGTGAAACTGGTTAAAATTACAGGTGATCAAATTTTGGTTAAATCGATGGATAACAATCATGTATATTAATACACGAAGTTTGTTAGTTCTAAGGTAACAGAATGAAGTAGCTGTTGATAAAACTGTAATACATATGAATTAGATAAGGCCAGTTAAAGTTAAGGTTTATTATGCTGTTGTACATATATATTTTTTTTAATTTTCATCCACTTTTGAAAATGAAATCTAAAATCCAATTCTAAACTCTGTCCATTATTTTCAGCCGCCAGAAAAACAACTAAGTAAATCAGTATATAATTTTACTTGAGGCTTAATTAAGTTTTGAAAATTATATTTGTATAACCGACGACAAATTGTAATAAGCTGTATTTTTCATCTCTTAATTTTCTTTCTACCATAGAGATTGAATATTTTTTTCAAATTAAAATCGGATCTAATTCAAGAGTTAAAGAATTATGAATTTGGTTTAAAAATGACAAATGTATCGCGAAAATACACACAAAAAAAGGATGTTCTTGGAAACTTCCTCCTATTTGAAATTGGTTACAGATATCAGTTAAAATGAGAATTAATTATAAGAACAATTTAGGGTTATGGCAGCATAGTATACCTACAGCTCTATCTTTGTGCAGTACACTTATTTCTTTGTGTTTTTTTCTTTGCTAGTCGGTGCAGGTAGGTTCTGAAATACGTATAGCGACAAGTGTACCTAAAGTGTGTGATGTGTGTAAAGAAGGGCCTCAACGCGAAACAGGCGAGGGTGTATGAAAGGTCCGATGAATGTAGAAAAAGCTCGCGTTGTATGTCACAATTGTGGCAAAGGGCCGTCTCTGCTTGCCGTGGACTGAATTAATAAATACGTTATATGAATAAAGTACTAAAATATTTTAAAGAATAAATATGTAACGTAAATATTTTATACGTCAACCTATTTTTGAACACATTATTAATTTCAACTAATCACAGTTATAACAAATTCATTAAAATACTAACAAATGTTCACATCAAGGACATTCGTCACGCGGTCCCCTGTAACCCTTCACTGTCGTCGTGGGTCCAAATCGCCCGCTGTGCTAAATCCAAATGAACGTAATAATTGACGCTGCCCACTCGCCGACGACCTTTGGACATGTTTGACACGAATGTTAGCACTAAATTTAGTGGAGACATGTTTCATTATTTATCATTTAATCCTTGAATACTGTTATTTAGATAAATATCCTTTCCTCCTTTTTTTTGCGCATATTCACATAAATTGTGTACATAATATATTTTTATAAAAATCAGTAAGATTTACTAACATATTCAAAAGTAGTCCTTGCTAAGTCTTTAAAATAACTGTGACGCTTGTGTGCGGGTCAAAACCAGAACATGCTAATATATAATAATTCAACACGATGATACAATATACTATTTATTTTCTTACGTAAATGATATAAGAAGTAAAAAGATGTAGCTGGGTCACTAGTCACCGATTTTCTGTAATACGCAATACTAAAACATCACCATGCCGTCGCGTCATCTGAAATAGCGTCTTACAACTCCCAAGTTAATAACTTAATTCCAAACAATTATTAAGATTTGTAAAACGCTAAAATACGTCCTCTCAAATCTGTTCTCATCCGCCCCTTACACTAACAAGTGAGGGTGACATAATCGCAGAAACAAATCTGGCTACTGGTGCTGCATGTAAATGATGATGATTAATTTGTTCTTCGCAAATGACAAGAAGGGTTAAAAGGCAAGGGTTGGTCGTAATTTTGCCACTTGTACGAAGTATCCCCGGTATGCAGGAGTAGGGTTAGAATTTGCACAGTTTAATTTCGACAGGCGGTACTGTCTGATTGCCTTTGTCGATGCTACGAGTTTGATGGAGAGATATTTCCGGCTTCAGTTGTATTAATTGCGATTGTGATAGAATACGGAACGACGTCCGTTTTGTTTTGGAAAGTTTTGTTCTTTGATCCTCAACGGGGTTGATTTTATTGTGATTTGTTGATTATTTTATGAATAATTTAGTCCCATTTAATACATTCAATTATACTCAATGTCATAAAATCATCAAGCTCTTATCATTACAAATAATTGAAGATTTAATGCACCACACCCATCACGATCTAAAAGCGTAGGCAATCCTTTAACGTCGATCGTTCCCAGTCAGCGGTTCGCGAGACATTTGCAATATTCTTAAAAACATTCGGGTCCCGTCGGCTATCGAGTTTCACCCGACATCATATGGGAAAAGAATTTGCAATTCGAATAATAAGTTTCAATACATACGAATCTACAAGACCGGTGTAGCCTTTTCAGTGGTTAATATGAAAGACGAAAATGATTATTTACTGGATTCTATTAATGGTTAGTGGTTATGACGACACGCTGCCTGGAATTGTTTGAGCTGGAAAGAACAATTGTAGTTTTTTAAACACATAACTACATTTGTTCTCATATCCTTTTAATATTTTATAATGATTTTTATCACTTTTAACAATCATTATTTTTAATACATAACAGAACAAATTATAGTCTTAATAATTTTAAATATTCGTATACATATTTTAAATCTTTAAGAAGATTGCGTCAAAAATACGTCCGTCAAAATTATTATTCTATAAATTACTTAATGGTATAATTTAATGAATAGACTAGTTGACATGTTTAAAAAAAATCACTTAGAAGCTATAATGGCTCTGCAAAACGGAAGTATATACATTAATATTTTTATGGGACTTCGGCAAAGCAAAACTAATTTAAAAGTTGACTTTGACAAACACTACCTGTCACCTGAAACAAGTATTTACGTTTATACTTACTTAGTTTAATACAAATATAATAACCATGACTCTTGCTAGGTTGCACTGAAGTTTGCACTGAATAGTAAGTATAACTATTGCATCATTAGCGAACGCAAAAAGACATCGCAAAAGACTTTTGGAGTGTTGTGGATTAAGAAATGTGCAAGCAATTTTATACGCAATAAATGCTAAACTATTTTAGGCTGATGGTTGAATGGGTGGATGGATTTAGGCTGATAGGTAAGGTAATTTAATAATTCTCACTCATAATAGGAACCTTTATGAGTCCGTTACTTGACAACATTTAAATTCGTTCTGAATGTTTTTTTTGTCACGTTTAGATTTAGATTTAGAGTTTTAGATTATCATGTTTTCGTACACTTCTCACTTTTTTTTTTATTTCAATGACGTATGTGTAAAGGCTGTTTCACAAAGTCGTGGTCATATTTCAGAGGTACTGCTATAATACTTTTAGTCAAGTTTGTAGTTTTTAATATAGAAATCCTAGTTTGATACTAACTTTATAACCTTAAAATTTATCTATACACCCAATATTTCGTATAATTTAGGTCTCACACTAATAAATATACAGAAAATGTAATATATATTATGTATGCATAAAAGAAACTAGAAATATTAAATCTTTTATCTCGTTGACTTCACAATAATCAAATAACGGCCACATAAACACCCAGAACAGAACAGAGCAACAATGTGAATGCCTTATGTACATTGCTTCTTTTGAATATTTGAATGCTTATTAAAATAATTGTTTTTCTTTTTGATACTTTCTTTAAGCAGAGAGTTTTACCGTATGAGAGCCATGCTCTGGCACGAATGGCCTGGCTTGACCAAAACTTGTGACGATGGTTGGTGGACTGTAGGATGCACGATGCGAAGACTTTGGTTGAATTTAATCTTAAACGAGCAGAATTCAACGGGTGTGTTCACATCCGTTTATTTCACAGTCGTGGTTGGAAGGGACAACTACTGATAAACATGAAATTTCAGTTTCACATTATAACTATAGAGTTGGTGGTGTAGCCAACAACACCCTCCTCGTTTCCCTCCCCTCAAACCTTCAAATGTGGCAACACATAAACATCTCTTGAATTATAGGTGTGCATGAGCGACGGTTGCCACTTACCATCACGTGACCCGTTTGCTCGTTTCCCGCCTATGACATAAAAAAATAGGACGACAGTTTGTAAGTAGATACATTGTCCTCTTGTTAGCTTTTCATCGAAATTGATATCACTTTTGTATTATAAATCAATAACTGTCAATTGAGTCCCCAGAATATTGAATCGGTATCCGGAAATTCCACTTTGGTAATTCTAAGTTAATACATGAGGAATAATAATAATAATATAGGGAGTTTTTTAGAAAAGTACGGTAGGTACCAAAAATTCCCAGGAATAGTTACTGGTACAGGTACTCTTTGTATCAAGGTTCAAATAGTTACCTAACAATAGCGACGGCGTCGAGTGTTGTGGCTACGAATCCAAAATAGGACTACTAATTAAGTATCTACAAAAAAAATATTTAATAAAATGTAATCTAAAAAAATACATTTAATATTTTCTTGCACAACTGGCTTAGGCATTACAAAATAAGAATATCAGGCAGCTAAGTCATATGCTACATAAGGTGCGCAATGCAAACAAAAGGTTGCATAAAGTCAAAAATAAAAAATAAGTTGTTCTTAACCCGGTGTACTTTGGGTCCGTTATTTGAGAAGTAGGTAGGCTATAACTATAAAAATATAAATGCCGAAACATTTCTTACCTTTCAAAATATATAAAAAAAAAACAAAATGACTTGAGATTTAAAAGAATCATGCGAAGACGCTCATACACCTACATTTTCACATCAAAAATTGGACATACACACAGGAAGTATGAGTTCTTACAAGAAAAAAATAGATAATTTTCAAACCCATAGTAGTTTCAAAGGTGGGTAGATCGAGACAAGATCACGTCACTACTGAGAAATCGTGTAAGTGCGCTTGCGCCGGCCCACACAACGCAATTAAGATAAACAGTGCAACGCACATCTTCTTTATAATAAAGTTTATGAGACACACATTTTTTGCCAGTGTTAGAATTATCTGGAACATCTAAAATGTTGTGTATTGTGAAATAAAACTGTTTATATCATAATTAAATACGTCATTTCTCGAAGAAAAGCACTATTTTACACAATGGATTCAGTTCAGTAAATGCTTGTATTAAGATCGGGTCAATGACGGCAATCGCTTGATTGCAAGTCCGACACCTTAGCAATTGAGCTAAATACTAAAATACAAAACTGGTCAATCTGAAAAAAAAATAATACAATTAATAGAATTAGAATCATAATCACTTCTATGATTATTTTTTATTGTAAGAAAAAACAATCCTTCATGACTCTACAAGATCTAGACAAAAGCTTAATAAGTAGAACTACGCAAATGAAGCGGCTAGAAACAATATCTTTCATGAAATTTACCCAAATTGCTACTAAATTTTGAATAGCATAATATATACGAGTAGCTAATCATAGCTTAACCACAAAAGGAGGCAGTAGCATATGGTACCCACGTTTTATAAAAACATAATCGTAACCAATATTTTAATTATAAACTGAAGGAGGCCTACAATTCAGCGGTTGAGATGGTCTAAAGAAGATAAGGAAGAAGTTTTTTGGTCGCATACTGATATTTCTTAAAAAAAAAATTAATCATTTCCTTGTGGGATGTTTCTGACGAGACAGTATTTAGAAGTTAAGGTGAAAAGAAATGCACATACATACAGAAATAAAACTTAGATATAACACTCCTCTTTTTACGCAGCCGTGTAAAAAATAGGTACACATATTTTTTTTAATAATAGACTGGGACAGATGAACAAACGGGTCACCAACAGATGGTAAGTGACAACCGCCATCAATGGCCACTTGCAACTCAAAAATCATAAGTGCGCTGCCCGTCTTTGAAGGGGATGAGGGATAGGGGATGCGAAGAAGGGAAAGAGGAGAGAGAGAATACGGAGACGGGAGAGAGAAGAGGGGGAATGAAGGGTGAAGAAAGGGGAAACGGGCCTCTGCAAACCTCACTAATTGTAATTAACGCAAGCGTTGCTTCACAACCCCTTTTCTGTTAGGCCGTAGTATCGCACCGGTCGAGCCGGCCCCTTCGTGCCTAAGCATTGCTCTACTACTATACAAATATATACGTAAATTTACTCCTGTATGCCTGAAAGGGTTGGCAATAAAAATGTATTCATATAGTTTATAACTATTACTCAACAAAGGCGCTCATAGCAGGCATCCCCTCATAGAGATTATTATCAACACTCATCTTTACTTCGAAAAAAATGCCTTCGTTAAAACTAGTGCACGTGCTCCCCATAGCACGAACTTATTACTGCGAAGATAAGCATCTAGTTAATTTTACAAGAAACGTGTAAACCTTTGTTTAAGGTACCGGGGTTTAAACGACCTCTTTAGTATTAGCAGCACGCCCGCTACCGGTTCTACAGACTTTTTTGTTCTATGATGTGCCTAGGGTGTAGGGTTGGTGCGTTTTGTAAATATTTATATTACATACATACATACAACACTGACGCCCGCATCCCCGGCAGAGGCGTAATTAACGCCCACATTTTGCGGATAATAATTTAGTCCCGAAAAATTTCGATAAAAAACTAGTAGGGGAAAGCCTATTTGCGCTCCCGGGCACTTTTGGGAATTAGACGAGAAAATTTACAGTATATTGACAGGAAAGGGAGGATAGAAAGGGATATTGCTTATACAGATGGATTGGGGAGTATAAACAATCACCCAAGCAAGTCAGGGTCGCGTACCTAAAGCTAGAACTTGCTGATGGCGAGAAGTCTGAGCCCTCTAACTAAAATTTGTTATCTCTTTCAAAACCAGCCTCTTTAAATATCAATATTTTTAAACCGTAAAGATTGCAACCCAGTTTGTGTATAGTATTTAATTTTGTTCCCATTATTATTATTACATTGTTAATTTATTTGACAGCAGGTCGGAGAAATTTTAGACGCCTCAAATTAATTTACATAATTTATATACATATACATATGTATAAGCAACCATGCATAAGCACCTTTTGTATTTCCATATATGCTATTGTTAAATGATTAAAATTATATGTTTTGATTATTAGAATAACAATAACAGTTTGGAAACTTTACCGGTCAGAAGTACCCGACTGGCAGCTTAGGCAGGCAGGTCTTGGGTGAAACCTTTAATGACAGTAGAAGAAGCTCGTAAGATATTTTAAGGATAGAAGTAAGTTGTAGTCTGCTTTTATTGTCTACTCTGAAAGGAAAATGCCTGAGTTTATGAAAAATGTAAAACAATATAGAAGTATTTTAATGGCCTATGATTAACAGGATTGGAAATTGATACAAGAAGATGGAACATGTCATTTGTTTGATTAGATGACTAAAAAAAAAAGAGAACATTCAATCGGTTAGTTTGCGGTGGACAAGCAAGTGGCAAGAGGCTTACCCATTGTTACGAACATGGGTCCAAACTGTGGTTGGTCCAAATGTAGGTCTTTAATACGCCTATGTGTGTTTATTGTTGTAATTATTTACAATAATCACAATTCAATAAAAGTGCATCCTCTTTAGAACTATTCAAGCTTGGTTAATTTAAGCCTGCCAATAAACTTTAATATTCCATAAAAACGCATTATATTTCTTAAGAAAAGCTCTTATTTTCAGTCTGATGTTCCTATTATTATTCCTATTATAATTGTCAAAAGCACAAATCTTGCATCAAATATCTTACTTATCAACTAAATTAAATAAATAAATTATATAATTTTTTCAACATACATACATAATATCACCCCTCTTTACCATAGGGGTAGGCAAAGACCACTTCCTTCCATATGCTACGATTATGACATACCTTTCTCGCTTCTTCAACTTTCATTCCGTTCCGCATACGGGCTCGTCGGTTAAATATACGTTCGACCTGGCCTTTGCTTAGATTTTCTTGAACTTGATCCAAAAACATTCGCCTATGTCTTCCTCTTCCGACAACTCCATTTACCTCTGCCATATACATACCTTATGTCAACCTTCTTTCATTCATCCTTTTGATATGTCCGAACCAGTACAGCATACTTTTTTCTATTTTAGTCAGTACATCCTCATTCACACCACACTGATCCCTTACTCTGTCTGTCTTATCTTCACTCTGTCACTCAATTTCACATTAGCTATACTCCGCAATGCTCTCATTTCTACCGCATTAATTCTACTTCCGTGCTTCTTCTGCCATACCCAACTTTCGTTGCCATACATAAGTGTTGGCACCAACACACCTCTATGCACAGCCATGCGAGCCTTCATTGGGACTCTGTGGCTGGTCATAAAAGTATGCAATGCGCCATTGATCGCATGCCCCGCACCCACTCTTCGTTCTATATCACCATCACACTTTCCGTCCCTAGTAAACTTTGATCCCAGATATACAAATTCATACACTTTTGTTCCACTTTTTTACTACCTATTATAATTTCACAAAACGCTCTATTTTCATCTCTTTTAAAACCCATCGTTTTCGTCTTGCTCACATTAATTTTCATACCCTTTCTTTCTAATGCCCCATGCAAGCTTGTTACCGTCTCCTGTAACTCCTCAGCTAATGACGCAAGTATTACTTGGTCAGACGATTTTTTTTCAAATTTCTTTTTAAATCACCTTTAACATTACATGAACTTGTAATTTGTTTGAATTATTACCATTACATATAAAACATTAGTTATTTTTTTAAATAAGTCTCATCGACTCAGTATGTAAATAGAGGGATATCTTCAATATTACATCCTAACTGTAAATAAATACATTTTATCAAAAGAGACACCCCTGACAATTTAGTTAATTGTTACGACGCAGCTATCACGAATATCATCTTATACTTCATGGGAATTCAGTTCCGCCATTTTCGACGTTTGTCGGTAGAATACTATACGTACAAAAACATGTTTCCTAGTAATGAATGAGATAATGTGTAGCACGCACTACCCTCTCGTTTTGTTCACGTTGCCGTATCATTATACTGTTTATTGTTATTTTTAATGTCAACACGGACGTCCTTAATGACTTTTATTGTCATAAAGCGGTAATTTTTTGATAACATGTAAGAACTGCATTCAGTTATGTATTACATGCATTTAAGATTACATCTTTTACCTTAGTAGTTATAAAATCCTTTGTTTTATGTTCTTTGAGCTATAGCTCTTGAGGTAATAGAGAATTGCTTTGCTGATGTTGAAATCAGTGATAGGTAAAGTCAGTGTAGTAAAATTAATTGCGTCTGTTAAGTCGGATGAACTTTAGATGGTAAGTATTATCTTAGTATGTATATGTATATGTCTGGAAGAAATCACCACGAGTGACAAGACCGCCGACTGTTATGCATGTATAACATTACATGTCTGTGTTATTTTCTTTTTAAATGATACAATTATTTTAATGTTTTGACAATTTCACAAAAAAAGTAGATGGCGCCGTTAATTACTTGACGTGTGACAATGGATTGTGTATGCAACCTATTAACACGTATTGGTTGCACTTAGCACCAACAAAACTGTAACTTGACCAAACATCTTAATTGTAAATTATAAAATGATTATACTATAAATGAAAAACACGTAACCGACACAAAAATTACTGATACTTTTTTTTTGTCTAAACAACTCCATAAAACTTATCTATGCAAGACGAGTAGCAGTCGGTAACGAGCCACCCAAAATATGCCTATGTGCGTACATAAATGTTAATAGAACTGTAACGAATTTGTTCAGATCGCCATCCACTTTAAATGAACAGACACCATACTACCGTGAAACAGAAGTTGAATTTGCGTATTCATAACTGTAAGATGACCGCACCTTACACCGAAGCCACTATAATAACTTTTTTCGATAGAAAGTGTTAAACACTCAAATATAAAGGAAAGAATAATAGTTGTCCATAAATTAAGTCCTTCGCTAAATCAATGAAATTATTTCGGATGAAACATAGTGAGTTTTTTTTTTTTTTTTTATACTATAGGGGGACAGACGAGCAGACGAGTCACCTGATGGTAAGTGACACCGCCGTCCATGGACCCTTGCAACTCAAGTGCGCTGCCCGCCTTTGAAGGTGATGAGGGATGGGGAATGCAGGGAGGGGAGAGAAGAGAGGAGGGATGAGGAGATGGAAAAAAAGAAGAAAGGAGACGAGGGGAGAGAAAAGGGGGGAGGGGGAATTGGGCCTCCGGAAACCTCACTCAATTCGGGGAAATGCAACGCAAGCGTTACTTCACAACCGGTTTTGTGTGAGGCCGTGTTATCGCACCGGTCGAGCCGGCCCATTCGTTCCTAAGCATGGCTCTACCACAAGCGGTACTCTTGTGACTCTTCTTAGTAAAATAAACTATTCGGTTGTATCATTTTTGATTTAGGGTTTTTCAACAAACAACTACGAGGTAAACAGTTCAACAATATCATGACAATTTAATGAAAGTTAATTTAATAAAATTCTCACACCGAGAAGCTAAAGTGAAACATAATTCTCCCTTTTTTTTTCTCTATTCTTATTTTTTTATCTTAACGTACTTAATAAACTCACTAAACTATTACATTCATTATTAATAATACAATAAATTATTATTTTAAGCAATATGAGGCCCAAAGAATAATAAACCAAATCGAAAAAGTTAAAAACATGTTATGTATCCTCAGACTTTTGTGTACTGAAGCCAATTCTCTTGAAAGTCGAAATGTTTTAGGTAATTGCGAAACAAATTTTCTGTGAAATGATTTAATGCTAAACCTTGTTCTTGTTCACTTTGTTATTAGCAAACTTACAAATCTTATCCTGAGAACGTATCTAGCTTTTAATTACACCTTAAAAGTTTTTTAAGGTTAATACCTACTCACGGGATACTGTCAACAAATATTGTACTACGTATTACTACGTACATATTTTTCAAAGGAACTGTTATATTTCTGTGTAATGTACGACCATTGTAATGAGTTGTGTCGGCGGCTCCACCGTTCGCAGCGTATCCACCCGTATTCATATTCATTAGGGCGCGAAGGGCTCGCTTGATTGCACAAAGAGCCAACTAATTCGCTCCCGCGACTCCGTCTGTACTCGCCTTAATTTATTTACGCTAACGACGTGATATCTTCGGACCTTGATGTTATAGAGATGAACATGTGAAGGGTTATTGGTTAAGCAATAGATAAAGTTCAGGTCGACTTCTCAATTATACTCTTTTGTTGGTAGAAATATTTTTTTCTGTTGCAGACAATAATTATCCTAGAGTATAATACTTTCATTATCCTAGAGTACAAAACTCTAGGATAATTATTTTCTGTCTTTAAATTACCAATCTCACGAATTACCACGCTCCGTATCCGCATAGGTTCGTTTATAAAATGACTTCATAAAAGAGTGCGCTCTTAATCGACTTATTTTTTTATTTACGTCATTCGTAAACCAATTTCAAATATAATTTTAGAATTTAAATAATTGTGCTTAAGGTTGGTCCCATTAAAAGTATTCCTCTTTATATGTGCATAATTCAAGGATGAAAAATATTGCAACTTACTATTTATCCTGACATTGAATTCGTTTATATATCTTTTAAAAGTAAATTATATCCTCTTCCACTATTTATAATTTTTATCAAAGTTGTAAATTTGATTTAAAATATTGGAACCTTTTAAGCATTTTTATTACAAACTAGCTGTTACCCACGACTTTGTCCGCGTGGTATTTAATAAAAAAGTTATGGTTCAGTTCGCAGAGTTTACGATAACTTATTAATTCTGTATTTAAGAAACACCTATACTAATTTTAATGAAATTCTTCTTTTAATCGAATATTATAAAATATTAATTGGTTTTAATTTTTTTTCGTGAGCTCCTATTTTTTTTTTCTTAATTCAAAGTAGCCTCAGTTACTCCTTGTTACATCAGCTAACTGCCAGTGAAAGTCCCGAAAAAATCAGTCCAGCCATTTCAGAGATTAGCCGGAACAAACAGACACACAGACAGATAGACAGACAAAAATTGTAAAAAATGTTGTTTTGGTATATGTACCGTATATACATTCATATGCAATTAGTAAATAACTGTTATTTTAACATTACAAACAGACACTCCAATATTATTTATTTGTATAGATGTATAATAAAAGAAGGAACACCAGGAAAATGATAAGACGCTTTTGATTTTTAATAAAGAGATTATAAATATGTAATTGTAATTTAAGTAGTTGTTGATAATTTCTCAGGATTTTTAAAAAATATTTTTTTCGTTATAAGTGTCTTGTTAATCTGTTTATATTAAATAGTTTACCTGTTATGCTGCTATTTTGCGACGCACACAGCCTGTTATAGCCCACATGGCCATAGGATTATACCGCACGGTCTGATAGCCGGAACTCCATGGAAATTGGAAGCGAAATCCCTCACTACACTGTACCATTTCCTCAGGGAACCGCAAGGGCTGAACCTGAGACCAGGTAAGAACGAGTGCCACAGTTGTGGTGATAAGTCGCGAGGTGACATGCTACTCTCTCCTATCAAATGATCTGAAAATGTCATCTTACCTCCATGAGTGCTTGCCTGATTGTGATGGACTGGAGTATCTGTTGCCCTAGCTTCAGCCAGCCCGAGATGGCCTCGCAACGTGTTCCGCGCTCTAAGAGGTCGGGAGGGTTGCAACAAATGTATGTACTTGAAATATTTATTTTAGTGTTTACTGCGTTTATACTTCTCCTACTAATCCGACTCATTCAACAAGATTCATAAAACCAGTAACAAAACACACATAGAATTCCCACATAACGTAATCAGTAGGTATAGAGAACACAATGAATTGGTACTGCCGAAGTACATAATATGTGATAATACAAATGTACCACCTCTATAGCACACTCGTACAGTTGGTACCAACGCATTGTCAAATCAATAGCCGTTTTGGAGCACGCTCAGTTACGGCCCGCTCGACTTAATTATTGAATTAGCATTTAAATTATTTCGGTAACCGTTCATTTGTAACTAATACAAATAGCGAGCCGCATGAATAATGCCGGGACTGCGGAGGTACGAAGAGACTGTGGAGAGTACTTTGTACCAATGTCTAATAGTAGGTGTGCAGTCAGTTTGATGAATACCTCCTCGGTTTTTTTAGTCCTACTGTTCATGAGGTTCGGGGTTCTTGTTTAGTTTTTATGTCAAACAATTTTCAATTACAGAAAGTCGTTTGAAAAGGTGCCAAATATTATGAAGTAACTTAAAAATTAATAAATATTGCCAATTAAAGTTTTTCACTTAAGTAATAGGGGACAATCCTACAGATAGATAACAGTCTGATTCTACTCTATGGCTGATTAAGAAATTTTCGGCTCGACCGGTGCGACACGGCCTCACAGAAAACCGGTTGCGAAGCACGCTTGCGTTGCATTTCCCCGAAATTGGTGAGGTTTCCGGAGGCTCAACTCCCTCTCTCCGCCCTCCCCTTTTTCAATCTCCTCACCCCCTCTCTTCTTTACCCTCCCCGCATCCCTTCATCTCTCAACACCCTCAAGGATGGGCAGCGCAGTTACGACTCTCGAGTTGCAGGTGTCCATGGACGGAATGAGATATCTATATATAGTAGAACATACATTAGGGAAATTTTTAATTTTTATTTGAACAGCTTGATAGAGAGAATTTATCTTTTATTTATAAAAAGAACCTCTGTATTAAAATTGAAGCGACAACCTAAGGTAACAATTTAATATTTTTACCTTTAGTTAAATTGGGATATCCAAATGTCTTCGTGTCTTCGGGTATAAAGCCTATGACGCACAGCTACGTACCGTCTTGCTGACGCGAATATTAAGTGCCACATACTATTTTTACAAAATTAATAAAGATACTCAATTTCAATGAAAAAATATATACTGTTTGATATTCTTCACTATGTTTTTTATATAACCATATAACGTATAAATGAGTTTAAATCTCTAATAATTAGTGATTACCAGAAATTACATTATTTTACATCGAAATAATGACTCGAATTTAAAATGATTCATTAACCGTTGGCACTTGAATATGCGAAAACGCCGCAAGAATTTTTAATAAATGAACGATAGCGAATCATCATGGAAATTCACATTTATTACAGGCATAAGAGAACCTACGTGTTAAAATGCACTATGATTATGACTAAGACTTTAACGGAAATCTCGATCGTGCCTGGTCTTTTAAATTTAGTATATTACCTTTCTTTAAACAAAAGCTGATAAATGATCATTACGTAATACACTTCTAATTCACGAAATGTTTCCTAATTCCGAAAAATTTGAACTGACGTTTATGGTCACTGCTTCAAATTATAAACGTCCCTTAAGACTGGGAGATCACGTCAAAAAATATGTTTCTCATCAAACTGGCACTGATCAGTCCAGTAGTATGGATGATGGTACTGTATACTGGTAACTGGCAGTTCCAGAAATGAAAACGGTCAATGAAAATAAAAGATAATAAATTCAACGTTTTTGTTAGAATCCTACCACAATTTTCAAGTCACTGACTTTTCGTGCAAATCAATAATAACCATACCTAAATTGGCCAAGTCCGTCTTTAATGTTTATATTTTTTCCAATTTATTCTTTTTAAAAAACTATCATGAATCAGTGCATCATATTAGCGATATACCCACTACATCAGCTAACACAACATTTAACCTCAAACCTTATACAGGCACACGAATACTCGTATTTCAATAACAAATAAATAGATGGCTTGTCACAGCTCGTCACGAAGCATTAAAATCAGTGTTTCGTCGGCATGAGTCATTAATTCCCATATTTATAGACCATGGTGCACGAACCTTGAGTATTAGAAACATGTTATGGCGTTCTAATGTGAGGATATCCGTATTGGTAATGGTTAATTGGTGGGCCTGTTATTACTCATTAAACGACAGCATAAAATAGATTATTTGACTTACCACACCTCTGGACAGCTATGTAGTTTAATGGTATATAAGGGGGTAAACATTGTAATCAATAATTTCAAAAAGCGTGTATGAATTTTAGTTAAGCTAGTCCTATGTTTATGTGTAGCTTCTATACTTTTTAAGTTTTCGTCGTTGAGATATATTATGTATATTTCACATGGGATATAATTCATTGAATATTTAACTTATATTAACTATATATGTGAGGAGTATCCTGCCAAGTATAATATCTACCCAAAGGTTCAATTGAAGCCAACTTCAAAGGTTTCCTTAAAGTCAATACTTTCGGTCGTTGTGTAGGTATGTGGTGTAACATGTTAAAACTTTAAACTGAGATTAATCTAACCACACGTTCTAATTGGAACGTGAGGAATCCTTTGTAATACGGGTGAATTAAAATGAAGAATGGGAGGGAACAACTTTTGTAATTAGATCAGTGGATCTAACCCACCATGTGAGGGATGCGGCTAGTCAAGTTGGGTATACGATACTTTTTTAATTATTTCAGTCATCAGAAAGGAATATTATATATGGGAACCTGGAAGCTATTAGATTATAGGGAGGTAACTGAAACTATATACATAATGGATTATTACACATAAAACTATAGACATACATATATATATATATATATATATATATAAGTAGATAAATAAATACACAAACATATGTATGTATGTATACATATATGTATAAAATAACTTTGAGGTGAAGTCTTAAGGATATTTATTAACTGCTTCAAATAAAATTTGCGAACACTAGCTTTAAAAGTGGCTGGTGGACATCCTAATCTTAAGAGGAAGCGCATTCCATAATAGAATAGAGAAAACAGAAAACACTTACATACATATATATATATATATATATATATGTATATAAGTAGATAAATAAATACACAAACATATGTATACATATATGTATAAAATAACTTTGAGGTGAAGTCTTAAGGATATTTATTAACTGCTTCAAATAAAATTTGCGAACACTAGCTTTAAAAGTGGCTGGTGGACATCCTAATCTTAAGAGGAAGCGCATTCCATAATAGAATAGAGAAAACAGAAAATAAAGAATCAACAAGGGAAGAGCTATGTGTAGGACAAAGGAGTAAGCGGTTATTTGAAGACCGAAGATCTCTGCTGTGGTTAGAAGACATCATATGAATCTGTGACGTGAGATAGGATGGGGAAGTTGGGCTTTCAAAAATGCTAAACAACATAGTCAAAACACGTAGGCTTCGTCGATGACGTATAGGTAGCCATTAGAGATGGGTTCGATGTGCAGACACATTGTCGTATTTACGGAGATTGAAAATGAATCGAATGCAACTGTTGAGAAGTCAGGATGTTAAGGATTGTACAAGTTTAAATTTTTGCTGGTTGGGAGATAGTGTTTAAGTCTATAAAGTGATCGCAATGGCCCAGTGACTTATTGACTAACGCGCGCAATCGCCAGTTGATGAATTATCTGATTATATATTATTTTTAGTGGTTCTTGTTATACTAGCAGGTAAAAACGTCGCTAAGATCAGTCGCTAAATGGAGTCATTCGATTCCATTACACCTATAAATGTAGTTACTAATTTCCTTAACCATTTGTGGAAAGTACTAGATACACAATACTCAACGAAGTTTTTTTAGACAGTCTTGTTTTTAAAATGTTGTAAATACGATATTTTAAGTAATGTAACAACTTTTTACTATTCGCCAATAGATGGCGTTATGGTATTCTGTTTTGCAAATAAAATGACATCACACGCCTACAATGTTTTTACCTACAACAATCATTTAGGAACACGATAATATTTCCCGTGCGAAAAAAGGCTTGCAGCTATATTTTTAATGCATTCTTGGAGGCAAGGCGCGCCCGCGTGGGTAGCATCACAATTAGGTATGATACTTAAACCACGTTAATCTGATGTTTTCTTGTAACAGAGATAAATATGTTCTTTGTTTATTTTGGAGAAAATAATAAATAACTTTAAGAAAGGATCGAGATATGGTTTCAAAAATAATTATTATATTTTATGTACTCTACTTGAACAACTCTGTTTAGGTACAAACATGATAATGATAAATATGTATAACGTCATATTAAGACGATAGAAAGATAATTTTCTTTATTAAATATGCGCCTTAAATGCATGACTTGACTTGTATAGATTGATGGTACACCGAAATACCTACACCATGCGAGGTGACACTTCACTAGCACCACTACGCTAATAATATATTTACAGACACGTTGAGAAACACGTGGAATTTAATGAAGTCAGTAACTCGGTTTGAAGAAAACTTGTGCAGAATAAGTTGTATTGTAAATGTATTTATAATACTTTTTTTTATACAATTCGTGTGTCGCGGATGCCTTGCCAAATTGTTTGTAATAACTGATACAAGGAACACCGAGACTCTAACAACTATTTGTGAATAATGAGAATCGATCCCATGACCAGCTAACATGCCAGTCATATCATTTTACATGTTTCCTAAATTATAAAATACATCATGATTACGATTGGGTATTGTGTTAGGTTAATGATTTTGAGTTCAATAAATAGTTTTAAATTTTCCTAGAGTCACGCTTTTATAGATTAGTAGTATGTTAATAGTTCCAATCCTTTTATGGAAAGGGTCATAACCGAAGTAAGAGTATATAACCATAGTTAATGAGTCGCTTTCGTTGTCTTAGAAGTGTCGGCATTGAATGTCTTACATACACACACACACATACATACACTCACGCCTGTATCTCTGATGGAGTCAGAGGCGTAATTAACGCCCCAATTTTTCCGATTATAATTTAGTTTTATATACGTAATAGATGCTTTTTGGTAATTAGATGGGAAAATTGTCAGGAAAGGGAGGATCGAACGGAAAGGATAGAGATATTGCCTATATATGTACATGGATTCGGAAATATAAGCAATAGCTCAAGCAAGTCAGTGTCGCGTACCTATAACTCGAGTTGGCTGGTGCCGGGAATTCCGAGCTTTCTAACTAAAGTCTTCTTTCATAGAAATCAATTGCACCAACTATTGCCATGACGTATGATGCCTAATGAAAAAGAAACTAAGCTTTTACGAATTCATTTTGCGTGGAAGTATGTACGTCGCAAGCCTCATATTATATAACTCATCTTCGTGTAGGTATGTAGTCACGTGCTCATTGTTAAGATGAGCCGGTTTAAATGAAATAATTTATAAGGCTGCGCCTATGCCACGATCTCGACGATAACATGGTGTTTGTTTTATTACGGTGATAAGTGGCTAAATTTTGAAAGCTAGAGTGTAGTGTAGTATTTCCATTATTTCTCCTCCTAGATCTTATATCATAATTGAACCGTTTGATACGGTTTTGTGACGTGACGTGAGAAAAAAAGGGTCTGATTTAAATTAAAACTGCACTTTTCTTTTTCATACAACAGTAATTCCATTCTTTTTTTGAACCGTTGTAGGAGCAAGTAAGTCATAATTAAGAGTAATAAATTATTTAAATAAATAAGCAAACATTTTTTGATTTTGAGGCCAACTTCTTTTTTTTACCATTCAATCACCCTACCCTAAACAGCAGTGCAACATCTTCGTAAATATAATTGTAATGAATGAGCGGAGGCAGCGTAGCACAACGCCTTTGCCTTAATAAAATTGTCATAAAGGTATGATAAATATATGAATGACTAAAAGAGTGAAACCTCGTACCGAACCGGTGTAAAAAATAAAGAAATTTGAGTAAAAGTCAACGAACACCTTTGTTGGTGTAAGGTTGTATTTTGAATTTTCTTGTTTATGACGCATATTGCGAGTGTCTACTGTATAAAGTGCTTGATCTATGCTGCTCTTAACGGTTTCTGATTAGAGTTTTGAATAACAATGTTTGATACTTTTTATGTTGTAGATAAATTATTATATTTTGTTCGTTTGTTAGATTACATTATCAGGTAGGTTTTGGATAGTAGTTGGAATATGATCTTACTATACATTGATGACGCGGTCACCACTAACGAAGCCTCTAATAGCTTCGAGTTATAGAATATGGTTTATTATTGTAAGCAGCGAACTTGCGATCAAGTACTCCATTTAGAGCGTCTTGAACCGAGTCCTAAGAGTAACATTTAGCTTTGCTGGAAGTTTAACAACAATAGTAGTAATGTACGATTGACGTCGCTACTGTTTCTAAAAGGCGGGTTAATATTAAAAAATGAAGGTGGATGGTGGCGGATGAATGAAGGTGAATTTTATTTCTATAAGTATTGATTGCATATTGAACTCCTGTAATCTACAGCTGTGACATGACATACACGAAAAAACTACTACCACTACTGCCAGATAGAAATATTAAAAATATTGATACTTCAAAACTAAATTACAGAAATCCAATAACGGTGTGTACAAGCAATAATCTTTGAAATCACAAATCAAGTTGTAAGCTGAACGCTTTCACGAGGCCTGTAGGCGGTTCACTAGTCGCTTCCAGCCATTATGGATGACATACAGCCGTTTAGATTAACGAACCCAATACTACATACTTTCTCACGAATGACAAGAGTATTTAAATACCATACACTCGGTGTAAGACTTTAAAATGGTTTCCAATAAACTTATGCAAATACCGGTTGGCGGTCTTTGCATAAGTTTATTGGATTAAGTATTTCAAATAAGCTAAAACCGAATAAATCAGGATATTGATACATCATTTAAAATATGCAATATAATGTATTATATAATGTTTACAGACCGGTAACCGTAAACAAAATGTGAACTTGCACATCTCATCAGCCTAATATTATTTTCTCTTAGATATCTAAATTATCAATATTACCTTAAAAATGTTACTTGCTAACTAACAAAGGTCTGGGAAAATCATCCAAGATCAGGTAATTACTGAAAGAAACGATACCAATAAATTTCGAACAATATTATGATTCTTAAGTGCGGTCTCACATTGCTCTTAAAAATAAAATGTCATCCATTAAAGCAATCAAACAAAAACATTTTATTTAAAGCTCACCGTTCATCATAACCGTAAGTATTCAGTATTACGAACAGCTTCGAACTGTCAAAATAACTAAAATATATGCCGTTTTATTAACACTGGACACAACAATTGCTGGGCAAAGTGTGGGATTCCTTACTTCACTAGTTTATTGGCCGGTAGAAGTGCGTGGGCCTTGACGTAGACTCTCGGTGGTCCAGTATTTCCATACTAATTGTTGTCGAACTTGTATCGGTATTTGATCGGTTGGGAATAACTGTCATGTTAGTTTCGTAAAAGCTGTTATTAGTTGAGGAGGAAGGACTTACGTGATATTTTCAAATTATGATAGGAGAGGTGGTTTTTGATTGTCGCCTTGAGTAAACTTTTTGTTTTGATCTGCTGGAGGTAATTCTACGGTGTTACTAGTTAGTTTACTTAGATGACGGTTATTTAAGATATGTCGGGCCTACTGTCAATTTTTAAGATAACTTAAGCACACACGAAGTCAATTGAATTCGTAATGGAATGGAAATACATAATTTTGATTTATTAGATTTGCTATTGATAGCGTTTTCAGCGCCGTCGGAGCAAGGCTTGATTAAAAATCAACGAAGATACTTGTAAATAAAAAAAGTTGAATAAGTGGTTAGTACTCTTATTAATTAAAATCAGAATCAAAATCATTTATTTCAATTAAACCGATTACAGATATTATAGAATCGTTAGCAATAAGAGGCGTATCAGTCAGTGACACTAAGTCAGTCGTGAGACTAGTTGCCTATGTGCAAAATTGATTATTTATTCCAAGTACAAAATAAAATCATAAGCTAAGTAGCCTATGATTTTATTTTATACTTGGAACAAATAATTAAGTAAAAATACATCAATCAATTGTTCACAAGTAGATCACTTTAATTATTCAAATTATTACCATAAGCGATACCAACTATTATCGGTAGATACCAATTAATGTCAGTTGAAACTGGCGCATCCTTGGCTAGTCATTAGGCCTGCCAATAGATTATTGATTGGTGCTGATTGTTCGTTCGTATGTGTGTACGTAGCTGGGGTCATTTGCATGAATCTCTGCCGGTTTTAATGGACAATCTGGACTAATTGTATAGAGTAGTGATACGTTTTACTTTTTTACCTACTGTTTGATATTTTTTTTTTGTTTTAGTATACGTTGGTGGTAATTAAAGCACACGGTAGTTATAAATAAATAGTGTGATGAAGGATACAGAAAATATATTCTATAGACAGTGATGTAAATTGAAAAACAGGTACAAGCTTGTAAAGTAGAGTAACTGATAAACGAATGAAGTTTCTAAAACAACGATGCAGGAAAATGTTTATAATTTAAAGGCTGGTGAAGCCATGAAAATTACCTGGATTGTACTGAAGACTGCAGTGTGCAAATCTCAATCGTTCTTCTTTTAAACGCGATACGCCATTTTAATTCCTCTGCTGAAGTAAACGAAACATTACATTAACAAGCAGCTGATATTTGCGACCTAAAAAAAAAATTAGTAATCTTATTATGTCGTCACAGATTGTGAGATTATTTTGATCAAACAGAACGGTCAATTGAACTAGTCAAATAGCGCGCAATGGCGTCCTTTAAGTAATTAATATAAACGAATACTATTCAACTCCTGAAAGCAACACTTGAAACGCCTCACCCATTATCTACCTAGAAGACCTTTTTTGAGATTTTATTCGAGGGTCTTACTGTCTTACTCTTACACTATAAATTAAAAAAAAAACTGTGATTTTTGTGAAAGTTAAACTACTCTGTGCAATTAGTGTTCGCTTACAAATTGTCTATACGTTCGACATTCAGGCAAGTGCCTCAAATTGCGGATAATTGATCACCAATGAGCCCACTAACTCACATGACTGTGATAAATAATGAGCAATGTCATCTGTGACAATTGACTACCCTGTTTTATGAATATTCACGTGTGGTGTGGAAAGTGCTAATGAGTTTGGAGTGGGTAGATATTTGCGTTAATTTATAAATATGTTACGTTCTGACGATAAGCTTTTTTACATTTTTGATGTACTTAGACCTCACTGAAAGGTTAACGTTATTCAAACAACTTTGTTACCAGCTACAGAATTAACACAAAACCTTTAATGAATTAAATACTTACTTAATATATATAATACTTAACTTTTTTAATCCATCCCTTGTGTGATAGATGTTTAATTTAACAAGCTGTGAAATCACACTTACACGAGCATACAGTGTATACAGCATACAGTTTTCCATTATTATCATAGTTACAAATCCATACCCAGAAAATATTCCAATTGTCAGTTTTTAGATCACAGTCTACTGTTTACTTGACTTTAACCAATTTTACTGCGTTTTTGTTATTTATTTCGTGAAGAGACACCCAGTTATAATCATAATGTCTAGACGATATTGATTGGTAAGAAAAATGGAACTTTAAAAACGGATTGCATACCTAAAAATGTATAACTTGCTTATGCTTTGTCGACGGATTTAATGAAGGTTATATCAATTATTCTAGGTATTCTTTTGATTTTGTTTTTGTACACAGAGGGAGTATGCAAAGTCATTAAAATTTGCAAAATAGTTAAAACATAAAAGCGATAACAAACAAAATCAAAATCAATCACATTTATAGCATAGGCAGGACTAGTATGCCTTGGAAAATCATCACATCACGTAATGTCTTTTCTATATGATCAGTTCTTTAAATTAACTAAACTTATTTTAATAGTATCTAAAAACTATTAAAATAAGTTTAGTAAAGTGCATATGAATAATTATTGATCTATCAATTGTTGCAGAGAATAATGATTGATCTATCAATTGTTGTTTTAGAGCATTAACAGATTAATTTGAAATTATTTTAGATCTTACTTCTTCTAAGTTCAATGACCCAAATATAGAGACAAAAATCTAAACTCACACCGAAATATGAAGCTCTAAAGGCGTATAATCGTTCTATAACGTCCGGCATTCAATACAAAACCTTAAGTAATGAAACTGGGGCTTATGTTTATTATATTATTTTACGCTGAACAAATTACTAATGCTATGAAAAAATACCCGTTTTTTGGACGCCCCATCAATTTAGATTAGTGAGGTAATAGCTCTGTGTAGTCACTTAGCCCGGTAGCAAACCACCCTCGGACCAAGAAAATCTATGTAAAAGTTAAGTTATAAGAAAATTTCAAGCCTATTATGACTTTCCGTGGCCAACGACTTCGAAGGACACGATAGTCTTAGTACTTGCGAGCTACCTACAAAATGAATCTACTACTTTTTGTACCTCTATGATTGAATATGAATTATTATATAGTAATAAACTGCATAGGTCATAATTTTATCACAAAATAACAATTGATCTATCAATTGTTGTTTTAGATCATTGGTTAGGAATTATTCTATAGGAGTATGGTTTTGTTAATTCGTGAGATTTAATTTGTCTCTCATATTGTTTTTCTCTAATATTTGTTTTGTTATTAATAGCATTTAGAGCTACTGTTTTGTAACTTGTAATTTATAAATATAATAAATCTAACTGAGCTTTTCTACCTTATAATATACATTTTAAAATGGCTCTTTTAGTTTACTAACTATTGAAGTTCTCTTTAAGCGTTCCCAACATTAAAATACATGATACTTGTAATCTTTCTGTAACACTTACATATGTCTTCAACATTGTAAATGTAAAAACAAGACGAAGACGAACGAGAGAAACATTTATATTGCATTTGAATCTCGATACATTCTAGTTTCAAAATGATAGAAAGCACTAAAGTATCAAAACTATTTTTCCTAATACACTAATATGCACAGCGAAGCTAATACGGTATGAGGTTAATTTTTGTATGGTGGGTCCATCGATAGCCTTGGTTAATAAATTAGTAGCCCCACCGCGCCCTCATTACTTAACCTGCATTATAACTTAGACTATTTCTCATTACTTCTAATGTGAACCACTTATGAATTAGAAACAATCATATATTTAAAGTGCTGCTAAGTTTATTACGTCAATACCCACAATGATAGTAACTATTTCTTTTTCGTTTTGGTAACAGCAAATACTTAGTCTGGCCATAAATACCGTTACAATTAAAAAAGAAACAATACTACGTATAAAAAAAGCAATCAAAGCAATGAAGTAAAAAAATTCGAAGAAATCCTGTCTGAAAACAAAAGATTTTATCCCGGGAAATGAACATAGCACCTAGAACCATGTCGCTTATTTTAAAAGATGACTAATTACTTGCAGCCTATAAGAAACGTGCATGGTCATTATTTAACTGATGATTTAAAAATGAATAGTATGGTAAATCAAAATAACTTCCTAAGCGTTAACCAAAGCGAAGACACAAAAAATCCTATTTACTGACAAGAAAATTTTTACTATTGAGCAATATTTTAGAAACAGAATGACAGAGTTTATGGTCCAAGCTCTATAGAAGCTTTCCAATTAGTCTCCTAATTGGTCCATTTTGCGTACAGACAGACTGACTAACTGAGCCAGCCTAGCTCCTTCTAGAAACTCAGAAGCTGAAGGCTAGCCCGACCTCCATCTAGTCCCGACTTTAATCCGTTGGATTATGATTTATGGTCAGTTTTACAGATGATGGAATGCTCTAAACATCATAATTTGGAGTCTCTAAAACGATCTATAAGAATTTTCCCATGGAGAGATTGCGTGTTTCTTCTATTTATAAATGGCCTCAACGTTTTAAGGATTGTATTAAAGCCAATGGAGATTATTTTGAATGAGCTTCTTATATTTTAATGCTATTATATTAATGTATGAATTATAACACAATACAGTAATAAATGTTTTATACAATAGAAAAAAGAAAAGGTTTTTCCTTGTAACAATATTTATGGCAAGAACTAGTAATATATGTACCATGTCATAATTTTATTAGAAGCTTAAAATACCCTATTTATCATTGTACTGAATTTTCAAGAATGTTAGGAATGGTAGGAAAACAAACAAAGAAACACTTATACCTCAGGTATTATAATTAAGTAGAATACAAACATTTGTTGTATTTGAGAATAAAATTTAAACAGCGTTTAAAAAAAGCTATTATTACATTTTCTTTTTGTTTTTAAGACAACTCCCGCACTGGGAATAATTCCTGTGTCGCGGTGGACTTTACAAACTATCTAAACATTGACCCAAAGAACACCTAGACTTGGGACAATTATTGATCACACAATTTTGTTCGGTGTGAGATTAGAACCCACGACCACTGGCTCAGCAGACATGATCGCTAACCACTAGATCTGCAGGCCAGTCCAACAAATCTGGTTATAGACAGAATTAGGTAATTCTAATGTTTAGAAGATACTGGTATGGTTTTATAGATTTCCTAACCATAAAAACCCACAACATGCTGCTAACTGATACGGTTGTATGTTTGTCTTGAAACTGATTTCTTCCATAGACTTTTTAGAGTAACTTTTAGGCTTTCATGACAAAAAGACTGGCTCAGGGTAGCTTGTGACTACAACAGTGCAACCTGGTCGAAACGTCAGGTAAATTATATGATCGCGTTTATTCTGGCTGTCATAGTTTTCTTATAACCTTAATGTCGGTAATGTGATTTCTAAAGATAGTGTCCAATAGTTAGTGTGATGAATATATTCTTTATGTAACCAATAAAGAACGCATGCTTAAAAGCACGTTTGACTCATATATATAAGTATTATGGAAAAAATAAAAAAGGTCTAATTATATCGACGTTGTTCCTATGTCTAGTTACATAATTATGAAAGTAAGTAGGAAAAGAAAGCTTGAACAATTTTGCTTTTACAATAAATATTCTAACAAAAACACGATAAACAATTTTTTACCATATTTTAATATAAAGTCAATTTTCTATTCAACCAAACTTATAACAACAAAAAACTTTTCTTAGTGTTGTAAAAAGTAATATTTGCCGCTTAGTCGATAAGAAAAATGGTGTGCGTGATTCTCTATCATTATATTATTGTCATAAGGGCTAATAGTTCTACAAGAATCATACAATATGATAATAAAATGGACCTTTAAGTCTTTAAATTGTCATTATGTCTTGGAGCCTCGATATCATGACTTTGAGCTAATCAATGTCATATTAAGAATTATTTCCTAAGTCGTTTGTGAATATGTAATCAGAGTCATTATGTCCGTTTTGTAATTGCTACCTACTTATGGCAATTTTTTTCTTGATGTGCGCTTGTTAAAAGGTTGTTTGCTAGATTTATGTAATAGGTGGAGTAATTGACAAGCTTTGTAATATTGTTTGTTGAAGTAATATCTTTACTTGTTTCAGTGTGTAATGTGTATTCGAACTGGGCTCACATAATCGGTTTGTATGAATGGCTTGCCATCTTTATAGAACGTATGTTGCAAACAAGTAGAAGTTCCGCCTAAGGGTTTATATATATGGTATTCTTTGTGTCTGTCATGTGTATGTTTGTAAAGTCCCTCTCGATACAGGAATAATTCTTATTCCTGTTGAGTTGTAATTTATATAAAAAAAAGAAAAAAATAGTACTAAGCATGATCTACTGTCCTGGTAATGAGTTTTGAATATTTAATTTGTAGATGGAACAAACTTACAAGATTCATACATACTTCTGTCTTCTGTCTTAGTTATTATTTTGGTATTTTGAGGTTGTTAGTAAACGCAAATGTATATACATATACAAGAAGTTATCTTTTTAACTCTTTTCTTAATTTGTAATTAATTATTAAAATTGTTAAGAAATACATGAACCAAACTGAATTTTTTATCTGAGAATTATATCAAAACTCAATATAACATTAAGATTAACTGCGCGCCGCCAGTACTCAAGATTCCGCAGAAGGCATCGCCGTCTAGATAATGCGGCATCCCATGAGGCGGACCTTCTTCAACGTTACAAGGAGACCAAAAGATCTCTTCAAGCTCATAAAACTGACCAAGAGGGAGGCCCGTCAGCAGCTGTTGGAGACTCTGGGGGCGCCCCTATCTCTTAGTAAGTGCAAAACCCGTCGGCACCTCCACTAACCCAGAGTCTGCCCCAAACGCTGCTTGAAGATGTTGTGGTTTGCATTAGGGAGGCACTCGTCCATCACGGAGCGCCTCTCTACTTCCGCCGTATTGTCGGGGCATACTTACCCTACCTCTCCTGTGGAACATTGGCTACGACTGGGTGCTAAGCGGTGTGCTCTTAGGGGGTGTCGTTGTGACATGTTATGCCGATGACACCCTCGTGACAGCGCAGTGTAAGACTCATCGCGAAGCGACCATAAAGGCCACGGCCAGGGTCGCCCAAGCCGTTACAAGAATCCAGCGACTGGGGTCTTCAAGTAGCTCTCAACAAATCCGAGGCCCTCTGCTTCCGTGGGC
This sequence comes from Tyria jacobaeae, assembly GCA_947561695.1. Classification (NCBI taxonomy): domain Eukaryota; kingdom Metazoa; phylum Arthropoda; class Insecta; order Lepidoptera; family Erebidae; genus Tyria; species Tyria jacobaeae. The sequence continues at coordinate 8,336,691 of OX387222.1, read as the reverse complement.
CTCGGATGAGACCACCCAGAGGATCCAGTCTTATAGTGAGAGGTATTCGTATCGGCATCGAGTCCTCGATGAGATATCTAGGACTCGTACTAAACGGTCGATGGGACTTCGGACCTCACTTCCGAAGTTTGGTTTGCATGGACTCAGCAGCGTGTCGACCTCGTGGCGGCTTCGCTGGAAACCATGGTCATATCTATGGTCCAAAGCGAGAGTGCGTGGGATTCCGCCGCCTTGTATTGCGAGACAGTAATGCTTGCAATAGAAGCGGCGGAACGGGAACGGGAGAGGAAAAGAACTTACCCCTCCCGCAGAGGACGCACCAGGCGCCGGAGAATGCGAAATGATCTCTGGCCTCCATGAGTGCTGGCCTGAGGATAACAGATCGGGCTGACCGCTACCCTAGCAGAAGCAGGCCTGAGACGGTGGCGCGCCGTGTTCCGAGCGCGCCTTTTCGATTTGGAGGATAATCAGATGGCCAAGGCTTGCAGGGGATCCCGAAGGCTTCCTTGTTAGGGTATCCCGGGTCAAACACCGACATACCATCTAACCCTCAGCTCCGGTGAGATGATACCCCGTGGGGGTTTCCACAAGAAAAAAAAATAACATTAAGATATAATATAATAGTAAATATAGATTACTTTCGTGTGAAAACCTTACTTGCTGAAACTTTTTTTATTTAAGTTTACCTAATATTTCCGACTCATTACTACCTAACAATGGCTACCAAACAATGGCTTTTAAAAACGAAATAAACTCATGCGTTAATTACAGCAAGGCTGTTTATAACTCTGTGCGCTATATGGGTTGCAAATCCTCAATAACTTTTTCGATTAACCTCAATTAAAATTACAGTAGCTCTAGAATATACAAGTGTTTGGCTTTTAACCATGAACAAAAACACAAAATTTTATGAGATATAATGTTTAAAAAAACTGGAATGGTGGAAACCCAAATGATATATACATATATATACCATTCGGGGGCCATAAAATATATATATCAGCATCTTTTTGGTGCATAATTTAATTGTATAATTTTCATTTAAAAAGTTATTATGACAAAATGTCAGCCTTATATCTTTTTCTCTAAAGGTGTACTTATGTGTTATACATAATGGAGTTCACTTGTCGTTATAAATTTTAATGGTAATTGTACCTGTGTTGTATTTTAATAATATTGTATTCTATTTATTCATGGTAGTTAATTACTAGGACTCCCCGGAGCTATTGCTTATACCATAATTCATCTGTATAAGCAATATCCATTTGGTTCCTTCTCCATCCTCCCTTTCCTGTTTATATAGTCTTTCAGACGATGGCAATAGACTACTACGTAAATGGGACTAAATATAATCAACGAAATGTGTTAATTAGACGTCTGTCTACCCCTTTGAGCATACAGGCGTGAGTTATTTCATATTTTATGCAATTTATTTAATTAACTTAAACATCAATGGTAGAATCAGGAGCAAGAGCTCCTGGTACTATCATTAGATGGAACCTGATTTTTGTACTTTCATCGGTATTTCCTTATACATATTTGCTAAGTAGCAAATTGGTGCGACAATTAGGTGGTGTCTGATTGCATAATGTGCTTACATAATAAGTTAGTTATTTAGACACATTTGGTTAATTTTTATTGTTAATTGGTGTAGGCGTTTATCAAATCGTCCTACAATTCACCAGATGGGAACTGATCATGAAGACGAATATGGTATACCAATGCAAGAGAATCTTTGTAACTGTATTCTTGAAGGTTTTTTTTTTATACTATAGGGGGACAGACGAAAAGACGGGTCACCTGATGGTAAGTGACACCGCCGCCCATGGACACTTGCAACTCAAGAGTCGCAAGTGCGCTGCCCGCCTTTGAGGGTGATGAGGGATGGGGGATGCAGGGGGATTATACCTCATTACCAAACAACATGGATCAGTATTTTTTTATTATAGAAATATTTCTATATCTTGCCAGGCTTTTCTCGGTGGAATAGGAACCCCCATCTCTGCCCGTGGGTGTCGTAAAATGCTACTAAGGGATCGGACTGTTATATATCAGACAGTATATATACAGTCCTAAATTGCCCGGATGACGGCAATAGTCTTGCGCCCTACTACGTATGTAGGATTAAATTATTCTTGGCAAATGTGGGACCCTCGCGGATAGAGGCGTAATTGTATCTGTCTATTCTATATCGCATTTCTTGATGAGGCCGGTAATATTCCTATTGTACAAATGTATTCAGACACCGTTACGCATTTAAATGTTCCACCTATTGCCAAAGTTCTCGTACAATAGTTCCATCATTACGAACTCGTATCAAATGAAGAAAGAGCCCATTCGGCATTTTTATTGTTTATTACAGTCAACTTTTAATTCCACCAAGTTTTGGATGCGTGATATGCTGTCGTTAGTTTTTCAACTTTTTTTATAGTAGGGGATTAGGTTCGTGTCTCCCACTTAATGTACCCTATTAGGCATGCTGGGGTCTTAGATCGTGTGACACGGCCTTTACAGTTAATCAGTTTATACTACAGCAAAGTAAATAAAGGGGTTACGTTAATTTATGGACAGAATGGGGAATATTTTGTTACTCTTGTCTAAAAGAAAAGAAGTTCAGTGAAGTGAATGTATTTCAGTTTTGTAATGGTTTGTTTTGAATATGTATGATGTAGCAGTATGATGAAGTTTGTTATTAGATTCTTGAAACGTTAACAATATCATTTCTTGTAATCTTATCCAATCTTGAAGTCATCCCTTCTTTATAATAAGCCCTATTTATTTCCAGTCATAGTTATTGTGGCAATGCTTTTTGTTTCAAATGATCTCTGATCCCAAAAACACATATTTTACGTAAACTAATGGAGTTCCATTTAAGATCACTGTTCAAATCCTAATAGTCTATGTAACAGCCGATGTCCATACAGTAGTGGTAGAGCCATGCTTGCTTAAGCAGGAATGGGCCGGCTCGACCGGTGCGATACCACGGCCTCACAGAAAACCGGTTATGAAGTAACGCTTGCGTTGCATTTCCCCGAAATGAGTGAGGTCTCCAGAGGCCCAAAATCCCCCACCCCCCTAATGATAGCGCTGTTAACGAAAAGGATACCCCAGGGGGGTACCAGCGCTAGCGTTGGAGAATCCCCCCCTGGACTTCCACCCTCAGTACGGATTATGCCTGAGCGTGGACGCCCAGGCTGCCCCTCGTACTCTGGGGGGGGCTCAACTGCGCTCTCGAAATCTGCTCGGGGCAAGAGAAGGCATACCATGGCACCCCCTGTCACGTTTACCGTGGATTTTTGCAACATTAGGGGCTTATATTCGAACCTCGACACTGTCCACCAAGACCTTGAGACAGCACAGCCGGCCTTGCTCTTTTTAACCGAGACGCAGATATCATCTCCATCGGACACACAATACCTCTGCTACCCTGGGTACGGACTGGAACACTCCTTTGTTCCTAAGGCTGGTGTATGCGTGTACGTTAGAGATGATATCACTTCTCGCCCCCTCGGCAATCTTGAAGGTAGGGACCTCTCCATCTTATGGCTACGTGTAGACTGCGACGACCATCCCCGCATCTACCTATGCCTCTACAGGTCCCATAGCGGTGATGCCAAAACTGACCGACTCATCGACCACGTCCAAATGGCTACAGACTTAGTGCTCCAGCAGGTCCCATCCGCAGAGATCGTGATTCTTGGCGACTTTAACACCCATCACACCGAATGGCTTGGTTCGCGCAAAACCGATCATGCGGGAAGATCTGTTCACGATTTCGCCTTGGCATATGGCTTGACGCAGCTGGTAGCAACGCCTACGCGAATCCCAGATGCAGAAAGCCACGTGCCTTCACTGTTGGATCTTCTGCTGACCTCACATCCTGACGGCTACAAAGTATCCGTTGAGGCCCCTCTTGGCTCTTCGGACCATTGCCTGATTAGGAGTATGGTGCCACTCGTTCACTCGCTGCGGCCGCGTGTTACAGGCAGTCGCCGCGTATGGCACTATAGGTCAGCAGACTGGGATGGAATGAGAACATTCTTTGCATCCTACCCATGGAGGCAGGTTTGCTTCTCGCCGGATGGTCCCAATGTCGTTGCTGACTCTGTCGCGGATGTTGTGCTTCAGGGTATGGAACTTTTCATGCCATTCTCCCTGATTCTCACAGGTGGCAAGTCCCAGCCTTGGTTTGGTCGAACCTGCAAAGCGGCGTCCCGCCGAAAGCAGGAATGTTACCAAGCATGGGCTAATGCAGCGACAGCACGGGATGTAAAGACCAGCACATTAAAGAAGCAATTTAACTTTGCCTCCAGGTCCCTCAAAAGAGTAATTGCTGGGGCGAAGTCGGCTCACATCGGCAGAATTGGCGAGAGACTAGTTAGTCTCCCCTCCGGAACTCGTGCATTCTGGTCTCTTGCCAAAGCTGTCCAGGGGAACTTTTGTAAGCCATCCCTTCCACCTCTGCGCATAGGAGATAATTCGTTGGCCCACGACGCTAAAGAAAAAGCCGATCTTCTGGGCAAACTCTTTGCGTCCAACTCGACCCTGGACGACGGAGGAAACGCACCGCCGACCATACCGCAGTGCGAGACCCGCATGCCGGAAGTCCGGTTTACACAAAGGGCAGTGCGTAAAGCGCTTCTTTCCCTCGACGTTCATAAGTCGAGTGGGCCCGATAGAATCTCTCCTATCGTGCTGAAGACGTGTGCTCCAGAGTTAGCACCGGTTTTAACGCGCCTTTATCGGCTTTCCTACTCTCTTGGCGTAGTCCCGAACTCATGGAAGACAGCTCTAGTGCACCCAATCCCTAAAAAAGAAGATCGCTCGGATCCGTCCAACTACAGACCCATAGCCATCACCTCCTTGTTCTCCAAGATAATGGAATCCATTGTTAACTGCCAGCTCCTCCTCCTCCTCCTCAATGATCGACAATACGGCTTCCGTCAGGGTCGTTCAGCTGGTGATCTTCTCGTATACTTGACTCACCGGTGGGCACAGGCGATCGAGACCAAGGGGGAAGCGTTGGCCGTTAGTTTGGACGTGGCGAAGGCCTTCGATCGGGTCTGGCACAAAGCGCTCCTTGCGAAGCTTCCTTCCTATGGGCTTCCCGAGAAACTGTGCAATTGGCTCACCAGTTTTCTTACAGACAGAAGCATCAAGGTCGTTGTTGACGGTGCATGCTCCGACTCGAAGTCAATATCAACGACATGCTGCAGATTAGCAGCATCCATTGCTATGCAGACGATAGCACGAGTGATGCCCTTTACACCGGCCGCGCTAACATTTCTCGGGTAAACGTCATCGAAAGCCGATCCAAACTTGTGTCTGAAATCGAAACTTCTTTATCAAAAGTTTCAGATTGGGGTCGACTTAACTTAGTCCAATTTAACCCCACGAAGACACAGGTTTGCGCGTTCACCGCTAAAAAGATGCCATTGGTCGTATCACCTCAATTTGAGAGCACTTCCCTAACTGCATCAGCCAGTATCGGAATCCTTGGCGTCGATATATCAAGCGAAGTCCAGTTTCACGGTCACTTAGAGAGTAAGGCCATATTAGCCTCGAAGAAGCTTGGTGTGCTAAACAGATCGAGACAGTGTTTTACTCCGGCCCACCGCCTGCAACTTTATAAGGCGCAGGTTCGGCCGCACATGGAATACTGTTCTCATCTCTATACAGGTGCACCCCAGTACCAACTTCTGCCTCTTGACCGCATTCAACGGAGAGCGACTCGCATCATCGACTGCCAAGATATTTCTGATCGACTTGACACCTTGGCGTTGCGTAGAGATGTAGCTTCACTTTGCATCCTCTATCGCTTGTATCATGGGGAGTGTTCAGAGGAATTGTTCGGACTTATACCGGCTGCTGGTTTCCGCCATCGTCCTACGCGACAAAATATCCATCCCCATCACCTGGACGATTGGCACTCCACCACTGTGCGCTTCTCGAGAAGCTTTTTGCCTCGCACAACCAGCTTATGGAACAAATTGTCGCCTGCCGTATTTCCGAACCGATACGACCTTCAAACCTTCAAGAAGAGAGCGTACCTCTACCTAAAAGGCCGGCAACGCACTTGTGACTCTTGAGTTGCGGGTGTCCATGGGCGGCGGTAGTCACTTACCATCAGGTGACCCGTCTGCTCGTTTGCCCCCTATCGCATAAAAAAAAAAAAAAAAATACATAGGTGAATTATTCCACAGGGTTTTAAATAAATATTAAAATCGATTTAGCCGTTTAGCCATGAGAAGGTAACTGTCAGATTAATAGATGGTGTTACTCTCGCATTTATAATATTAGTACAGATAATATTCTTAATACTCTATCCAATATCAAAAAGAATCGTAAGAATTATTTAACTCTGACCTGTTAATCAGATTTGAATAATTGTTATGATTCTTTTTGATATTAGATTCCAGATATCAGTGCGTTTGAACAAACAACCAAAAAAACCTTTGGCTTTATTATATTAATACAGATAGATATGTATTTTTAGCCACACTACTCTCAAGGATTTTACCACGCGTTTAAAGTAAAAATATGCCCAATATATAAATAGTGATCCCTTCATTAAAGAGTTGCAACCTAGCGCTTCAAGTAAGAGACAAATGGCCTTAAAGCATGCCGGCCAAAAACGGGTCTGGACACGATTACTTATATTTACAAAGAAAATACAGAAGTTAAACTATTTTAATAAATGGTGCCGTTTTTAAACTTTCGTTGTATTTCTAGTAGCAATGGATGCCCCAGAAAATTGATAGATCATACTAAAGAAAATTATCTTTTAAATGAGTCTTACTTTTTATATAATAAATCATTTTTACGATATCAAATCTTTCTATCTAGGTCTGTTCTTTAAAAAAAAAAACAATAAAATAAAAGTAACATTAAGCGATTCGATAGTATTACTACCAAATGAGTACTAAATGCTTAGCCTTGATGGAAAATGGAAAATTGACTTTCCGTTTACTTTTAAAATAAATTTGATGGGTACTAAACGTAATGACTTGAATAAGTATTTGCGGTAAAGCACAACCACCTGCTTTCGTAATTTTTTTCATAAATCGGTTGATCATCTTAGTACATATCTTATCAATTTATAATTTTGTTAATGAAATAATAGTTTTTAAAACAAGCTTATAAACTCACAGTCAGGCCATATTTAGCAAGAAGATGCATGCGTGTTATCGAAACTGAAGGTGTATGAAATTTTTCAAATCGGATCGGATCGGATCGGATTTTTTTTTTTTCAGATACGGATTTGACTCGAACAAATATTAATTAGAATGCAATTAAAAGTTTGTAAAAGACAGGACCATGCCGCCGAAGTGTATAAATAGACAAATAACAACCCAATTTTCTCTGCATTTATACCAGGCCTTGTTTAAGTGAACAAACTTACGGAAATTTATACTAAACAACTTCAGTGACTCGCAATTTCATTGTGTACCAAAGAATTATGACGTATGAGAAATCGGCATTTGCGAATCGTTTAACTGATACTAAGGAAATTGCGAACAATTTGTGTAATAGCCTTTCATGGTATCGTAGCGATTGACTAAGTGTATGGATTTTGTCTAAATTATTATGCAGAGATGGTTATTAGAGCATCCTTGCGTAGCCAGAAAATTACAAATTGGAGTTTTATTTTCATACTAGCATTTCACTCAGTATTGTAAATAACAATTACGTATTTTCTGTATATATTGACTAAAATGTTATTTTAATCTTACTTAAATTGAAATTATACTTGTAGTACGGTAGGCATGTCTATTTAGTGTTTACTGATCCCGGCTACTGAGTCATTGGTAGTGGGTTCTAATCCACGCGGGAGCTGGCTTAAACGAGTAAAATTAAAAGGTAAAATTAAAAAGTAAAAAAAAAACGTATAAATTTAAACCTACTTTTTATACTTGTATATTTACTTCATTGATACATTGTATATACTCGTATATATTTTACCATCTTAATTATCCTAACTTTTAACCGACTTTGAAAGTTATTTAAGTTGAAAATTTAATTGTCAATCCAGCAGGGCTTTATCAGAACTATTACTAATGTTACAAACAGAATAGTCATATTGGCCGGTATTTTTATAGCACTATTATTTTTGAATATGTATTTAACCACCACTCTACTGAGTCTTAAGTTAAATTTAACCAAGTTTTATATATCTACCCCTGCATTTCTATTGCATTAAGATCTATTTTCCATATGTATTATTTCAAAAATGAAAGTTACAAAACACGCATAGCAGAATAGATTAACGAACTAACAATATAACATTAACAAGATACAAGTTAAATTCTAAGTACAAAATTCATTCGTGTTGAATTATCATTTGAATGCAAGATCAATTTGCATTTAGTTAGTCATTCTGTCGACGACTAGTTGATGTAGATGCGGTTTATGGCTACCAAGTTTGTTAGCTGTGAACTACGATTGAATGGGCCGTTTGAAAATTATTGTTTAAATGGTTGGTTATTTTAGCTTTTACCTTTACGGTTATGTTTGCAGCCTTCGAGGTTCGATGCTTTAATTCATTTATACTGAAGAATATTGCATTACTTTTTTTATTTTTCTACTTTGCTAGAGCATTGTATTGTAAAATTTGTGGTGTAGGTAAATCTGAAGAGGAGGTTTATTGATTAAAACCCCAATAAAATACTTAAACTCTATGCTATGTAAATATTTTTATTTTACTATAATTTTAAACCTGAACTTGCATTAAATATTGAGTTAAACTGAGGATCTTAATGGACTTGTAAGTCCAAAAACACTTTTCTGATATTTGTCTTAAGTTTAAGGTAATCAAATGCAACTCTTCTCGAATCCACTCCTAATCGAAGTAGATAACAAGAATGACTAGAAATCTTAAGTAAAAGACATATGGTCAAACTATTAAATATTATATGGTATAACGGGCAGCCGAGCAGGCTGGTCACCTGTTGGTAAGTAACTTTCGCCGCCCATTGACACCTGCAACTACAGAGTCGCACGTGCACTACCTTAGAAGAAAGAGGAGTACTGTGATTACAGTAACCTCACTGCCTTGGTAAAACACAACACAAGCATTACTTTACAACTGGTTTTCAGTGAAGCTGAAGTACTACTCCGGTCAAGCTGGTCCTAAGCTTGGCTCTACCATGTAAATATTTGTAGTACTAATAGTGATAATACGCTCACACCTACATTTCACAAGGGGTTGACAGATGTGTATTTAATACTCACATTTTGCCTTATAGAATTTGTGTCCCACTAGCGGCACTATGTGACTGTATACATACTATCTGGTAGAAAACAGTCTGATCCCTTAGTCGCCTTTTCCGACACCCATAGGAAGAGAGGGGCTGGCTATATTCTACTCCACTGAGAACCACACGGCAAGTAATAGTATTAGTAATAGTAATAATCACAACACGTCTTGATACTATTTTTACACCTACAACCAACAATATATATTCTAATGCATCAAATTTAATCTAGAATCCTATTCGTGTAATAAAAATGTGTCGCGAATGACATGTCGGGACCAAACGACATTTCCACCAGCATATACAGTTTCAATTTGATTTCCAGCACACGTCGACATTTTTAAGTAGCAATCATGATATGTGATTTCAATTTTACATACATATGTATCGATTCCGGACTGCAAACATATTTATATAGGTTAGGTCTCTATTTACGGGTCGATACTTCTTAAAAAAAATGTAAAATTAATTAACGGTAGTAACGTTATTTTAATGAAACTGTAAGTAAATACTCTCTTGTTTCCAATTCCCTAATCATTATTATAACATGATTATTTAATTATTCGGTTTATCTGGAACCGATTTTGATTAAGTTATATTTGTCTGAAAGTTGTCCTAATGGAGAATGTTCTTATCTAACCTTCTAACCTTCGGAGTGATTCTCAAGTTTGGAGTTTTAATTTTTTTTAAATATGTAAAATATAATACTCATCTATAATACTCAGTTAATTAATAAACATAAACTCTGTTGGTTTATTTATTAATTAAAATGATCATCTTAGCATTCTTTTAAATAAAGTAGCCGTTATTTTATGAACATACTTACCTGAATTGAAAACATCGATCGAAATGCTGTGTTTTAAAACTGCACTAGCGATCCTCATAAGATTATTAGAAGCGTATGCAATAATGTGAGATAAGCCTGCACATTCCGCGCTACAGAATTACATCAGACGGATATTAGGCAGCGCAATTATAATTGTTTAGCACTTCCATCTAAAACCTTTACACCATTACCAGCACGTAAATGGGCTGTGTAATCAGTAAGTGTCGATTAATTATAATAAGTAATACATTCGTAAGCTGGTTTCTACAAGTTTTATCTAAAGCATTACCACACAGTCACTATAAATATAATAATCATTACAATAAATGCGTATCAGAAGAACTAAACGAGAGCTAAGGTGAAATTATTTGCTGTCGTTAGCATATGTAAATGTAATCTGTAGCCTGCATATAACACATGTATTATATATGGTATTTTTTCAATATCTCCTCACTCACTCGCACTCATCTCACTTCGCGCTATGGGGATTTTGTAATCGGTCGATAGTGTGTCGAATTCTGGCAGTCAGTACGGAAAAAATCATCAGTGCACGTTGGCTCTAAGAGGATGTTGTGATACGTTGTATAAAGGAGGATATATAGAGAATTAGTAGCTAAGCATGGCTCTACCACGACAAATATATATATATATATATATATATATATTTAAAAAATAAATACACATATACTTGATTGTTTTGTGTTTTAAAAATAAACAGATAGCCGTAGTTTTGATCGCTTCGTTTATCCTTTAGTTTTTTCTCTTTATTTAATTGGTACGTTAATGTGATATTAACCAGTGACCTCAGTTAACACGACAGAGTGCCCTTTATTTTATTGACAACTAGTTTACACCCGATTATTTGTTAAATTGTAAGCTCGTTAATAAAAGTTGTATTGTCTATCACTTGGGAAATATACTTTTTCGGGTTTAAAGGTACATTCACATTCATGATGATCAGTTCTGTAGTTAAAACGATAAAGCTGAACAAACAACAAACTTATTTTCGCCTATATGAAGTCAGTATGGATAAGGACCAGTAAGTATACAAATGCAAATATAAAAGATTGCTAGTACACGTAGTAAATAAATATTTGGGAGTTGGAACCAAAAACGCATCCCAGACGTTGCAGTCGACTACTCTACCTCCGTGCTTCGAAGTTCATAAAATTCGAAGATCCTTTTCCTAAATACTATATACATATAATTTGAATTCAGAATTTCATCAAAATCAATGAGCAGTCAGCTGCTAGCTGCTACAGCTTAATAATTACATAATTCTAAGTAAAAATATCCATCTATTGGAAGGATGAAGGTGGTTGCTTCATACGGTAGCAAAACTCCTACAATGTAGTCATATCTACAGTGTACTCATATACCTAAGTGCATACGTCGTCGCCACATCGACGTAGACCTCTGAAATTACCTTACCGATTGGCTTCAAATATGAATGGTAAATTGGATGGCACCGTAGCCCCCACATGTTGGCTTTATGCCTGTATGTACTGAACAATGCTTAAGAATATTCCATGAATGCAAAATAAGCAGCTAACAACGAAAAGGTATTGTGTTTGTTCGCGATTTCTATGATTATGTCATGTCTCTTTATTGAGTTATGTAAGTAGTAAAAATACTACTTACATAACTCAACATAGCGACAAAAATTTATTATGTAAATTGAAAATTTTAATGGCGTTTTTATTTACGTTACCTTGTCGATATGCATGCATTCTTCTATCTATAATCTTTATAAAAAAACATCTTATAAATAATTATGATACATATTAGAATTGTCAGTTGAAGTTTGGATTTTGGAATCTTCATGTTGCTAATTGTCAGAATTTACAAAAATGATTTATGTGTTTGTGCTTCCTGGATTATCGAAGTCCTAAAAATATGAATACAAACAAATAGCTATATAAATTTGAATTTTTATAATAGACTTTATAACTAATATCATATTTTATATAGTATATGGTATGTTATTATAAGGCTTATCTTACAACACAATTTCTAACGTGTAACTTAACTACTATATGAAAATGGAAATAAAAATAATACAGATTATAATTTAAATAAACCAAAATATTCAAGCCATGTTTAAAGATGTCTGTATTGTATTTTTATAAGGACGGTGGTTAAAAACTGCAAATTGTATATATAATATAAAAAGTTTACGAAACGCAAGTTTTGTTGAGATGTATCAAGTGACTAATTAATCTTAAATACGTTCATGTACCTATCAAAACGGGTGTACATTGCAAAGTATGCCTGGCATGACATACTTGTCACTTACTACTAGCGGAAGGAGCTTACTAGCGGAAAATAATGTATTGCAGAGTAAAAGTGAATGAAGAGACTCAAAATCCATACAACTTGAGAACGTGACGTGACGGTGACGATCTATTTTCTTATTTTAGAAGAAAAACTCTGGTTTTTACCACAAACACTTTTCAAGTGTGTCAAAGTCTTAAATCACATTTATATTTGTTTACAACAAAAACTTAAACAACAATTCAAGACAAAAGTTCATAGAAAGTAGTAAAGTCCTAATAAAACTATTATAAGGACAGTTATCAAACCATAATAATTACGATCCAAAAGTGACTAGAATGCCACACGCATATCTACAACAGGAGACAAAACGCGGCCGTTCGGTAAAACTGGCTAACTTTTAAAACGTTATATGGCCGGCAATAAAACGTTTGTTCCCGTACGAGCACAATACTTGCAGAAATATTTTTGAATACGGAATTAGGTTTGGCAAAAGCGCGGGGAGCAGATAAGGCGAAAAAAAAAAACAAATTTGTAACGGGTAAAGTTTTTGGAGGCGGAATGTCTCCCTTGGGTGCTGAATCTTCGTCGGCGTGGCTCGTAAAACGCGGGACGTGGGCAAGCGGACAAATTTGTCCTGTGAGCGACCTATGACGTTTTGATGGAACGCTCCCCGACTGATTTCCCACACCCTAGATTCATATTCATAACGATACCTCAACCAACAGTGACATATACATATGACCCAAAATATAAATCTAGGTCGCCCTTTCAATACGTGACAAGTTACAAGAAATTGATTCCTTAATAAGTAATCTCAAAGTTAGTACTTCAAACAAAACAGCTCGTTAAAAATGTCATTAAAACTAAAACTCTATTTCGAAGTCGAATAAGAAGCTTCGAATGTCCTTTGCATGATGATCGCCTCTTCAAAAGAATGGCACCCGTGTCTAAGCTATCTTGTAGGAATTTTAAATTGGACGAATCGCTCAAATGTAAATGGTTTTCCTTTATACCCCATCCTCTCGGGCTGCCCACCCCCGTCTATTGCGCGCCTAGAGGCGACTGGCATACCAACACACACGCACACATGTATACGAAAGCCTACGTCGTATATCACCATTGGATGTGGATCTCCTTGTTTACATACGTCATCCGCGGAGCCGTCTCATTTGCATAGCGGCGGGAGGAACCGAATGGTTCCACTTAGACTGGTATCGTTAAGCTGACACTACTACACACAAACCTCACACATGCTCACATCTCATCTCGACATACAACTAGGAGTAATGCGAGTGTGAATACGTAAATACGCGTCAGAATCGCGAGTTCAAAAACGCGAAACGCAATATGTCTTCATAGTAAAAGGTGTAGGGAATCTTTTAAGGGACTCGAACAAAAGGGCGGGTGACGTTATCACGAAAGAAAATCTCGTGTTTTTGATGTGTTCTCGAAATGCGCGAGATATTATGTAAAAGTGAACGTCATGTTGTTTAAATTCAAAATGTATTAAAATTATACATACATATATTAAATGTATTAGAAACAAATATAAAGAAATCATTATTTTTAATACTTATATGATAATTGGTAGTCTTAAGGAGGTTAGTGAACCCGACTGTTGAGCCAGAGGTCGTGGGTTTAATTCCCACACGAGACCAAAATTTGTGTGCGCTACAAATATGTAAATTTATAAAATACAATTACCCCCAAGTCGGGATTTTCTTTGCTTCTATGTTTGTAAGGTCCTCCGCGACATAGAATATCTCAGTCCGAGAGTTGTTGTTAAAAATAAATATTATTTATACGATAACTATTAAATGTACTTCACTTATTAATGAAATGAATTTCACTACACAACAAAAACTGTAATCGCTTTAAATGAATGAAAGATTTACGTAGAAAACTGTCGTATTTCCTTACCGTAACTAGTTCTAGCAACCTTTGACTATCAGCGTCGGTACTGAATGGACAGAGTCGTAAACAGTTTAATGTGTGGGATCGGCTAATTAATTAGAGACCATCGCATTATCGTTACCCACCCTACTTGATAAGCTTCGATAGATAGGCTTGTCTTTAACTAGGTATAATAACCTAGAATGTTCTTTATTAGTACACGAGGCTTTGCAAGTTTGTTTAACAAGCTGTAACTAACAAAATTTGCTACAATTTTGATCGATTTAATTTTAAAGTTTAACGTTTCATGTTAACATGTATTCCCTTCTCTTTATACCTATTATCTACTTATGAGCGGTCTTCTGCCATCATCGTATAAATAAAGAATAAGAAAGAATGAAATATAAATAAAAAATATTGTCTTTTAACTTTTCTCGGAAACTACATTAATGACCATAATTTAATATATGATGGGGGAAGTTTTTTTTAATCTCTAATTCAAGTACTATAGAAGTACATACTCAAATTATTTAAAGTTTCAACTGATTGTCTCACTGCGCTATTCACCACTAGATGGCGCATCAAGTTTCTCAGTGCCTTTCTCTTCCCTTTCATATTTACAGTTTTTTTTTACTTTTGTAACACACTTTGCACAGTTTTCTCATTATACAGATATTCCTAGAAAATGCTATTTTCTCTTCCTCTCTCGTAGCAGGGAACTCCTCAGTTTTAATGAACAAAGTTGAGCTCGTGCACTTTTCCATTTAAAAGTTTTCATATTGATTTCCAAGTTTTTTATAACAATGAACTTGATTCTAAAACGAGTTCGATTATAATGTTAATTGAAGTCTTGATTAAAAATTTGGTTTATTATTATGTAAACAATGACGTGATTTACTTTTCTACATAATATCTACTGATTACTCTTTTTATTACTTTTATAGATAACGTGTTTAAAACTTCTTACTGTTTAAAATGTAGTTATTATAACATGACTTATTCTTGACTTTGAGCCTCAATCTCACAATTGACGCGTGTAGCTAGAGGGAAAAACAAATCTCCTATAACTTCAAGGTAACTGCCAACTACCCACATTTTAATTGGTAGTACGTATTATGTGATTCGTAATAGTTTTATGAAATAACGATCAGCAAATTCGTGTTGGGCAATGATTGTAATGATGTTGAAATCATGGATCAGACAACCACGCTTAGGCACGAGTTGGCGGCTCAACCGGTGCGATACCACTGCCTAACAGAAAATCGGTTGTGAAGTAACTAACGCTTGCGTTGCATATCCCCCCATCCCCCTCTCTTCTTTCCCCTCACCGCATCCTCCATCCCTCATCACCATCAAAGGCGGGTGGCGCACTTGCGACTCTTGGGTTGCGGGTGTCCATGGGCAGCGGTTGTCACTTGCCGTCAGGTGATTCGTGTGTTCGTCTGTCCCCCTTTATTATAAAAAAAACAGCAATTGTTCTTTGTGTCACCGTTGTTTTTGTTGTTGTCATTTTCGATTATTATACACATAATATACATACGTACTCTCAGGCCTGTATCCCCGACGGTGTGGTCACCTAAGCATCATTCTTAGGGTATACCCGGGTCCTCTGCAATAGACCTCGTGACGGAACACCGTGTGGTTTTAGTCGGTTCGAGTCCGACATACCACTTTACTGTTGGCTCCAGTGAGGTGATGACCCGTGGGGGTTTTCGAACGAAAAAAAAAGTCCTGTACCCCCGAAGGGGTAGGCAGAGGCGTAATTAGCCCCCTTACTTAGCCGATTATAATTTAGTTTCGTAATTGAGGCAAGCCTAATACCGTCCTCCGGGCACTTTTGGGAATTGTATGAGAAATTTTGCTATTATGTTGCTTATAAAGATTTTTATTCTGGAATATAAGCAAGAGCTCAAGAAAGTCGGGCAGGACCGACGACCTATATGTTTTAATATACATTAAAACATATAGGTCGTTTGTTTATTCTTTAACATACAGTTCGTGTTATAGGTATGCCACCCCGACTTTCTCGGGCTATTGCATATACTCCGTCTCTCTAATGTCTCAGTTTTATTATATCTATATAAGTATATAAGCTAGATCACTAATTTGTACATGTCTTTGCAACTTCATGCCAACATTTTATTTTTTGTAATTAAGTTATCCATTCTATCAAATTTTATTGCGGTCGTAATATTATTCAAACTAGTAATTAATAACTAAAAAAAACATTAAAATAAAAATATTTGCATAAATTTATACACATTAATATTAACATATATTAATATTAATAACATTATTTACATGTTAATTACGTATATTTAATGTATTTTCATCATTAGTTTTAGTTACATTTTTAGTACCTAAAATTGAGGAGTTTTTACAAATAAAATATTTGCAAAAATATAAAATCCGACTCCATTAATAGCTGTCTTTTATATATTTTACGGACGATGTCTTCCCCCTGTCACTCTCTTATAATCATCATCTATCAAAACGATTCAAATGACACCTTAAAAAATGAAATCTCTACACATGATAAGGCTTCAGCCTGTGACAATTAACAATCATCGTATCGTATCTATCGTAATTTGACAATTTACACTCAAGAAGTATTTATAATCAATAACCACAAACAAGAAAAACAAGCATTTCACAATAAAATAACGACCGCTATTGGCAAGAGGAAGTGTTCGGAAGACATTAATTTAGTTTAATGGTTTTTGTGTTTGTCACACGACGATCCAGTGTGATTTGTTAGTTCTCTAACGAGTAGATTAATAAGTGGTGCCTCTTGTTCTGAAGGATGGGGGAAGTTTCTTGCTTGGTAAGAGAAAGCCAGTTTCTGTAGATTATAAAAGCGTTAGAGACGCTGAACAAGTTAATATTTTGTAAGGGAACGTTGTTAAGATGTATACAGTCTGTGTATATACAAAATAAACTCAATAACTTATACTCAAAATAATCAAATTAAGCATAAAAGTTAATTATATTTCAAATTTTTCTCCAAAATATTATTTCGCGTCAACCATTAACTGGTACACTTTTGTCGGTGTTGATACTTGTCACAGTACACTAAGAAAATAAACGGATCTGGTCTGTTGAAAGTAAAATGTGTCAAAAAAATATCTCTTAGTTATATACATAAAGTGAGAAAGACCTTTATGTCTAAAGTGCTATCAGATACTAATTCTGTGTCAAAAGATGGCGCTACTAGTAAAATTATGTTATTCTATCTGTTGATCCGGTCCGATATTATACATATAAAATATTGTATTATTTTAGAATTAATAAAAAAATAACCTCAATAATTGTTCTAAATGAAATAAAAAGCGGACAATTAAATTTGTTTTGTTTTTCGAGATATTCTACATTCCAGTCCTAGTTAGAAGCACCAGTAAACGTACTTATTGAAAGGTTAAGTTTTTTAGCCTTACAGATGTCGGTGAGGTG
This sequence comes from Tyria jacobaeae, assembly GCA_947561695.1. Classification (NCBI taxonomy): domain Eukaryota; kingdom Metazoa; phylum Arthropoda; class Insecta; order Lepidoptera; family Erebidae; genus Tyria; species Tyria jacobaeae. Next base: position 8,318,991 of record OX387222.1, on the reverse strand, counting down.
GGATAGGGCCACCCCATCTATTCCTTTGGGTGTCGTAAAAGGTCGACTAGGAATCAGACTGTTATCACTATTAGACAGTATGTGTACTATATAGTCATAAAGAGAAGTTACAGGAGTGGAACTCTGTTATTAATGTGAATGTGTGTGAAAGGGGGCCTCTGCCTATCCCTTTTTGGAAATCTATACGCGAGAGTATATGTATATTTGTATGTTTTTTTTTAAGTTGTATGAACTCTTTAGCATTAAACAAACATATTAGTCATTTTAATAATATTCATTAAAATGTCAAAACAAAAATTAATCCGAACGCGATCACCTAATCTCCTCTTCGCATCACAGATCGTGAACATTGACACTGAATCATTCCTTCAAACATTCCAACAAGACTAAACAACTCCAAGAAAGAGACAAGTATACACCCAGCTCGCTCAAACCTCTTGTTTCTTACTATACCCATTTATCACTATTTGAATAAATTCAATATGTACATTGAATTGCTTGTAATTAATGGTTTTATTCGTTTAGCACTTAAAACGCTTTAAGGGCGAGGTGTCCAAACATGCGATGTCCCTTTCATTACAAAAGGGAAGAGGAGGATGGGTGATCGCGCAAGAACACCCGCTGGTTTAGATCATTAATATTGATTTGTGGTCAATCAAAGCTCTGGAGGATTTCACTTTTAATGTTATTATTTTTTATCTTATGCCATCGTGAGTTTGGATTTAAGTCCTTCGTTAGCGAGATGGAGGTAGTTTTTATGTGTCTCTGCCTTTGTCGCTAAAATTAACATAAATTTAATACTTTGTATCGTTTTTATTTTAAAATGAATGTACCTTATAGTTCTCACCGGAGTAAGACAACAGATCTCTTCCCGTGCGTGTCGTAATTAAGGGATCGGACTGTTATCTATAGGCTTACGCAAGTTTGACTAATTTATGCTTGGCACAGTCGGGTCGGTATCGTTACATGAATGTAATACAATAAGACATTTTAGCCGAATTTGTTTGCTGATTGTCTTGCTTAATAGCACAAATTCAGGACCCAAAATTGTATTGAACTCCTTAAATTGTTTTTTTTTTTACATACTTATCTAATAATATCAAAATGAGCCCAGATTCTAGTAGTTTACAATAATTTAAGATTTCTAGTATCTACCTCTTGCGTTCATCATCAAACCATAGTTACCAAGTCCAATCTATTGGATTTATATGACAAATTATATGAGTCAGAAAGCGAAGGTTGTATAAATTTGTAGTACCCACCTCTTGCTCCAGCTTCGATATGCATAACCTATATGCATACATACTACGTTTTAATTTCGATACGACAATCAAAGCGTACATACTCGCGGTAATATTCCTGAGAGGGTAGCCCGAGTTGCCTCAAACGCCCACTCTTTACAAATCTCAATTTAGCCCCACTATATCTAATTCGCAAGCCTTATACCGTCCTCCGGGCACTTTATAGAAACAGACAGAAAACAGTCCGATCCTTTAGTCGTATTTTTCTATACCCACGAAAATGATAGTGTATTCTACTTAATTGAGAACCACATGGTACCAAATTAAAAAAAAAAAACACTTCTACGATTTGTATTCATAGATACAAGTGAAGGTAATGTTATAAATATTTTACCTAAGGAATTAAAAACGCTGACCTTTAAAAATAGTTATCAAAGGATCAGGAGCAACCCAAAACAAAAGATACTAGAAATACAGTCACAACAATATTAAGTGTTGCGTTCTTATACCCACTTAAACAACAAAGCGTAATGTTTCCACTCAACAAATAAAAGAGAACTGCACTAACGATAGTGATGTCGGTGTAAATGTTGTTGACGCCGGGATTGTGGTGGCCATATTTGTAAAAATTAAACGGATGAAAAAAATATTAAATGTTAAATGATTTTATAAGAACACAATTAAAAGAAAAAGAAAAGAAAGAAAGCATTTATTCTGACATTCACCGGAAAGCACATAGTTGTTACAATCAATAACTATGAGTACGTATAATGCCATGTGCGATCTCAGAAAAGGCACCTATCTCAGCATATTGCTGCAGCCGGAGACTGCAGCGCTGGTGTTATGATTGGTAATCTATAATAATAATATTTAATGGTAGGTACACATATAAAAGTGCTTAATTAAAGTCCTATTGTCCCTATGATGTAAAAAATAATCAACTTTAAAAAAAATACGCTTTTTTGTTTTATTTTTATTTATTTGAATCTTTTTCTGCATAATACAATGCACGAGGCGGACACGATATATTTGCATTCATTAGTCTTTCAGCAACTCTGGTCATAACTAAATTATTTAAAAATATGTCACTTCCCGTATTAAAGAGATTCAAGTAACACTTAAGACGACGAAATCTATAAAGTCCTTAAAGCTAGCTAAGGGTGTGACAAAGAAACTTCATGCATACATATATATACATACACGTGAAAGAAATAATCAGAGTTGTAGTCACGTTACTACTCCCTCTTAATGAATGTAATAATGCCAAAAAAATAATTAAAAACAATTTATTTGTGTGGAGCCAAGCTTGGCTCTGTCATCACTACTTCGACGCCATAAACAGGTAAGGTAACACATATACCAGCTACTACAAGTTGGTTGCTTCATAAAAGTTTTGTGGTTGGTTGGTTATAAATAGAATTATAATATGATAAAACAAAAATTAAAGTTTTATATGAATAATGTGCGACACGACGCGATTTGTATAGAGTTGAATACACTGCCCATCACTAGTACAGTCACCTCAGCGGTGAGCAATGACCGTCGGCCGATAATCATTAACAATGCACTGTGTTATCTAACTGGGAATAATTAATGAAACCACCTCTCGCTGTGAAGTGTGAGTGCAGTACCAACTTATTGGCACGTATAGCCTTTATGTTGTGTACACTCGTTAAGAACTCTGGATGATTATTTAGAATGGCATTCGAAATATACATATTTTCGTCTGCCATTTTAATTCTCCGCTATTGTTCAAGTAATGACAGTTTACACCCAAAAAAACAACAAAATAAGAGAACCGTTACTTTTTTACTTTGTTGTTTGATTCACTTCGAATCGCACTGAGCATACTCTTGCAAAAATGGAATAATTGTTAGACAGTATAGCACAGAAAGCACAATAATAGTAGAGCAAAAGTAGTTTTATTATTAGTAAAGGTGTTCACTCACATAATCAAATAGCTTCTCTAATATCTCTTAAATTGCAGGCGGTAGTCGCTTTACATCAGGTGACCCGTCAGATCGTTGCCTCCTATCCAATAAAAAAAGAATGTCAAACCAATTGCATCTTCATCTATAGTCTCGGTGGTTACAACGGCATTGACTTGCATGGTGTGCCAGTTCCATCTCTAACAGTAATAGTAACATACAAGATACAATTACTCAATTATTTACGACTGCCGACTGCCCAAAACAGGAGTAAAATGTTTTTCGGGTTCAACAGATTTGGACGTCTGCGGTATCATTAGAATCCGTACACATACCATGTGACAAATAAAAAGAAAATGCAGGTCTATGGCATGTAATTAAATATCGGGACTTTTATTTTTATAAAAAGAGTGTCAAGTATATTTTGTTATCATTTTAGTTATTATCTATGTGTTCGTTAAATTACTCAACTCGCCTGATGGTAAGCTACATTGAAATCTAAAGACCACCTCACACCAATATAGGCGTCAGGTTACGTATCCAACATTTTCCCAATAAAAATTTGGTCCCACCGACATAATAGAGAGCAAGCCTATTGCCTTTAACCGGGCATTATATAGTCATTTAACATATACATACTGTCTGATAGAAAACAGTCCGATCTCTTAGTCGACCTTTGCGACACTCATAGGAAGAGAGAGGGTTTCTCTAACCTACTCTACCGAGAAAGACACGGCTAAAAGTTTTGAAGGCTACCATTATAGAGGTTGTGATACTATAACGGTGGTTCTCAGTTTGACGGCCTCTACATATGCTTTTTCACGCCCCATTTAAAAATATCAACAATAATAATAAAACAATTCATTACAATATTATTAATAACCATCAAACGCCGCACGACCATTCATTTAATATGCCTTTATAAACTTAAAACCTTGAGCTATGGGGTGCAAACTATTATTTGAAGATGAATAATGGAAGGGAATCAGTGGAATTATGAGGTTGCACATTCCTTTGACCTCAGTGATGGTTATTCGTTATGTTTACTTATTCGCATTGATCGATGGTTCTGCACATAGACTGACTGCAATTACGTCGGTGTGGGAGTTTAAAGAGGAATGGAGTTTGTTTGTCTGAGCTATAATAAGATATTGTTCAGATAAGTATCAATTAAACTGTGGTACCATTATTGATCAACAGTAATGCATACTTTGTCAAAAGAAATTTATGGTACAGATCAAAGAAAAGGGCTTGTCCTGTCCCGTTCCCCTTTTTTATCTATTGTGCCAACTGCTTATTCTGAGAAAAAAGTCCTCGTCACTGGTGGTGATATTTGACTCCCTATGGCCTATTGATAAAGGGTCCACCACTAGTCTGGCATCCTCCCACTCCCACACTTCCTAGGAACAAAACATTTAAATTTCTACAATTTCAACAATTAAAGTGAAACATCAACACTTTTAATATTAAGATTACACATTAATCTTTGCGATAAAAATCTTTCTTAATTAACAATCAACCATAAATTATATTCTACATAATCTTAAATAAACTTACAAAGTCTTAGAAAAATGACTGGAAACTTCTACAAACCGCCGCAAGCGCAGCAACAAACAATGTCAATATTTAGTTAGTCACTAATCTATACAAATAAATAAAATTGGAGTGTCTGTTTGTAATATTAAAATTACCGCTTTTTACTAAGTGCATATGGACGTATACACGCTACATATACCTAAACGTTTTTTTTTTCATTTTTGTCTGTCTGTCTGTCTGTCTGTCTGTTTGTTCCGGTTAATCTCTGAAGTGGCTGGACCGATTTTGACGGGACTTTCACTGGCAGATAGCTGATGTAACAAGGAGTAACTTAGGCTACTTTTATTTTTGAAAAAACAAAAATAGGACCTCACAAAAAAAAAAAAAAACCAACCAACCAATTAAAACCAAATTGAAAACTGTGATCTGAACAATAACTTTTTTGTAAAATACCACGCGGACGAAGTCGCGGGCAACAGCTAGTTAAATATACTATAGCGACATTTTAGAAGTTCAGCCTCATAATGGACATGAATTTAGGCTCTTATCATTTTAGATATAATTAATGGTGTTCATAATAATACACAATTAGAAACAATAAACTTTGAGGTATCGTTGCTTGTCCTTGTTTGCATAAATTAATTTGTCAGTTTGTTGAAATCTCACAATAGCAATTTAGTGCGTGATGTTATATTGTGAATTTAATACCATTTAACTTTGACTACGAAAAAATATGAACAGACGATGACAACAAGAAGAAATGCGAAGTAAAGTTCGTATGCGCTTCAACACGTATGTATTTATAACCAACTGCCCGAGAAGGAGGGTTGTTTTTTTTTTCAAGTGTACGTATGTATGATTTATTTGAATAGTCTTAATTGTAAAAGCGACGATAAATTATTTTTTTTAAATATAAAAGTTTGGCAATGTCCAAACATATCATAATTGCCTTGTTATTATTAATTTGGAAATTTGAAGTATTCTGCACAAATTTACTGCACGGACTTATGATGCACGAAATTAGTGGTTTAAGTGGTTACCTTACCACTAAAGCTATCACGTCGAGTGTTGCGGGGTCGTTCGTTCGGTACGACACTTTGTGTAATCCGTCAAAGTTGTTGTTCTGAGTTTGGGTGTTATTTGAGTCCGTTACTTGAATATTTGTAAAGTGCCGCGTGATACAGGAATACATCCTAGTGTGGGAGTTGTCTTTTCAAAAACATAAAAAAAACCTGACTAATATTAACTTCTGAAACTATAACTGTCACATCAAATAAAAATAATGAGCGTAAGTATGTATTATATATATGAATGTTGTCTTGATTTAGTCGTAAAGCTGTTATACAGACAAACATATGTAGCTAGATTGAATATTACTCCTTCACAGGCTGTAATATATTCACCAGATATTTAATATCGACTGTCAATAGTACAGCGCAACGACCATTTTAGTTTTATATCAACGTTGTTCGAACGGTTTAAGTGTCTGAATTGAGAAACAGTGACATTAAATCAGTATGGCAGATACAGTTCATTTTCATCATTTTCAACCACAAATTGAGACCTAATTTTTATTTACTTGTACGTGCTAAGTTGAAGTTGACTTCTTCAATAGTTAGTGAAGCTACTAAAACATACCTTAACGAAAACTTGAGTCTTTATTTTGTTTATTACTTACACATACGCTCATGCCTATAATCTCTATGGGGTATTTATAAGTGTATTAAACACCCACATTTTGGCAATTAGAACTTGGTCCCACCTACATAATAAGCAAGCCTCTTGTCGTCAACCACACTATATGACTGTATACATACTGTCTGATAGAAAATAGTCTGATTCCTTACGGGAAGAGAGGTGGTGGCTCCATTCTACATTCATGGCTTTTGTTGATTATTTCTATAGATTATCATTATTAGGTAGAGATTGCTTGAGCTATTGCTTATCCTCTCAAATGCATCTGTGTAACCATTATCTCTTTCTATCCTCCCTTGTCTGTCCATATACACTATATTTCCCTATTTAATTGGGTTTTAGTTAGGCCTCTGTCTACCCCTACGGGCGTGAGTGCATGTATGTGTATTGGATAGAGGTTTCTGACTTCTCAGTTACTTCTCGCTATTGCTTAAACTACCCACTCTATCAGTATAAAATCTAAAATCCCTTTCCTCGCTTTGAATTCCCTTGTTGTTCCCTTTCCCTTTCAATATACTCCCTATTTTACCCTATTTAATTCTTAAAGTGCACTGTTGACGGCAATGCGTCGGAGGCTTGAATCCTATTAAGTTAGAGAGTTAGTTTAAGCCTACCCCTTCAGGAAACAGACGCAGTGTGAGCGTTTGTAGATACATATATATGTATGTGTAACTGACTAATAAAACTATTAATTATGAAGGATGAAGTTGTTCAATGACTACTTTGATATTTTTGACATTAAGAAACCATTGATTTTAGTTTTCTTTTCAGTCTATTTAATAAGCTATATGTGGAGTAGACTAAACTTGAACAGTGAAATTTGCATGCAAAATTTGATGTGTAGAATATATTATTTGTTTATTAAAGTAAATGTCATTGACCCAAGAATAATTAAAAGAAAGATATGCATACTTCGTTTGTAATCGATGTTCACAGAGCTTTAATTGGTGTTGGGGCACTCGATAAATCATAGTCATTTGTTTCAAAGTCTCAAGGCTTATTTAAACATTATGAGCCTTTTGATTGCGATGCAAAGATCGGTATTATTCTTCATTCGCCGGTTGATGTTTCTCATTAATTTTATTTAACTTCAAATAGCGATTTACATTATTGAAATGATCTTATGACAATAAATAAGTCAAGTAGGTACTTTCAAAGCCCAATGTTTGTTTTACATCTAGTGCGATAATTTAAATTTCCGCTTCGAATTTTTTATAATAAAAGTCTCTTAAAGTCTGCCATGTATGTATGTCATCGTATCCATAAAATAGAGTTTCAATGTCGAAGGAAAAAGGCAAATTGCAAACAATGTATAAATCTACCAAAGCCTTAGTATTCATCTATTGATGCATTAGCGTTATATGCATAAAGGCCCCTTTTTAACCTAATCTAAAATTGTTAATCATTAGTAAAAATAAAATATATAAAATATATTTTTATCATTATTTATTTTCACTGTCAGTGTTTTTTACTTTGAATTATAGTAAACTACATGAGTAGGAATATATACATATATAAGATTACCGGTGCAAATAATAGATGTTTTGGTACAGCTACTACTTTAACACAGAAATGAAAATAATTTATTACATAAATGCAATGAAACTTTAAGAACAATCGTGTACAAATTTGATTAAAAATGACAATTAACACTGATCTTAAAGTTTTTAAGGTCAGTATTAATTGACAGATGATAATGAACAAAGAACGCAAAGGTCTTTCAGTACGTAGAAACACACAATTGACATGTGGTTTTATAGGTCCAGAATTATAAATAGAGAAACACCTTCAAGATTGAGATAAAAAAACTTTTTTTTTATCAACATTTTGACAAATTATTACATTTGCAGGTTTTAAAAGGCCAGGTACCCACAATTTTAAAATAATAATTAATCATTATATTTTGTTTGACTACGGTTGACAGTAAAAATTAATTAACATTCCATGTAAAAAATACAAAAACACCAATCAGGTGTTCCCGTAAATGTACGCCCACATTCACTCAATTTATTTTATACATGACCAAAGATTATTTTAAAGACGGGTTCATATTTATTCCTAAAATCTATTTCATTTTTAAATCTTAATTTATATATTAACATAATTTTGAGATATTTGAGAAGATAAACTACATGAAAGGTCCTTTTTTATTAAAAAGTGAGAAAACAGAGGGATAGAAGACGTGAAGAAACATTTGTCATTAACTCAAGGAAGCAAACGGCAATCGGTGATATATCTGACTTAAATCGACTAATACTATAAGGTATTATTATCATCTCTTAATCTACCTTGGAATAGCGACGGTAGTCGCTTACCATAGGATGACCCATCTGCTCATTTGCAACATATATCATATAAAAAAATATGATTAGAATTCTCGCCAAAACATACGCTGGTGTCATGACGTCAGCTTGTGTCGTTACGAGCATGTAACCAGACCGTAAACATTAGGAGCTCATACAACAAATCCGATATTTTGCGTGTTAAATATGAATTCTGAAGTGTAAAAGTGGTGTGTGGTCCCTCAGTGCATAAATACCTCAACAAAAACTCCTAACAAGTTGTTTGCTTACGCTCCAAGAAAAAAAACTGCAAAAAAAGTGGCTGAATCTTGCACGCAAAGCTATGAATCTCTTCTTCTTCTTAAGCCGTTTTTTATCGTATTGGTGTTGGCTTTCTTTAATCTCATCCAATCTTTTCTATTTTGGGCTGTCAAAATCCAGTTATTGCTCGCCATCTTAACGATATGGTCCTTACATCTCACCTGTTGTCTTCCCACTGGCTGTTTTCCAGTTCCACGGTCGCCATTCTAAAACGGTCTTGCACCACGAATCCGTTTTGGGGCTACATGCCCTCTGCCATTTTAGATTCACCATCCGTTGCACGACATCAGAGACCTTGGTGTGTTTTCTGAGCCACTTATTTGTCTTCCTGTCTCCGAGTCTAACTGACACGATTATTCTTTCCATCGGCCTTTGGGATACTTTAAGTCTTTGGAGAATAACTTTGGTGTGTGTGTGTGTGAGAATAACTTTAGAGTGTGTCAATAACAATAAGTAGTCGGGCATCCCCGAAATACATTTGAGTAAAACCGTATATTTAAATGAATATAAATAAATAAATAACTTTAGTGGTTAACCAAGTTCAGCTCCATAAGTTAGAACTGACAATATGCGCTAATTAAATATGTACGTGTTTCTTGGCAAAGCTGTCCAGGGGAACTTTTGTAAGCCATCCCTTCCACCTCTGCGCATAGGAGATAATTCGTTGGCCCACGACGCTAAAGAAAAAGCCGATCTTCTGGGCGAGCCGATCTTCTCGAGAAAGAGAGAACAGAATTCTGTGTGGCGTTTAACTCATCATGGCAGACTGCTCTATTTTGGTGAATAAATAAATTATCAATCTAGCCCTAATCATGAAATTAAATAAGTTTTTCAAAATCTTTAACACCTGTAATGTATGGTACATAAATACACTATTTCAGTGATTCTAGGTTGCTGTCATCACGCCTAATATAAAATATATTGTTTTGAGTATCACGACCTCTCCGGAAGATCATTTGAGTGACACATCTCTAAATCTAATCTTTGACCACTTGCAGCTGTTATCTACAACAAGTTCAGTAGCCGATCGGTCGCTCGGCCGTTAGTAATTTGACAGTTCAGATGACAGATTACAACAAGCCCCGAGGACCACCAGGGCATCAGGCCATTGTCGCTTCACTCCATCAAGCTTGGTTTATATTTAGGAGACATAGTCACTTCATAATTGGGAAAACTGGTCTTAATGAGTTGTTTAACTGATTAAGATTCAAATGGAAATAAGGTATCATTTTTAAAGCTCAGTGTCATCGATAGGGTTTTCATGTTGCGAATTAACCAAAGTAGTCGTCACTTAGTGATATTATTTTTTTATTAGTTGATATTTCATTCTATGATACTTCGTCATTTTGTGAATTTCCGAAAAAAAACTTACGTTTGTATTGTATATTCTTGTATTCTACTTATACTCTCTTATGGGAGAAGACAGAGAAGAAACAGTGTGTTTATATTTTTCATAAAACTATTTAAGTTAATTTTAATATTCATTAATGTATGTAGATAAGTAAATGTAGTAATATCAGCGTATTCATGCTATAACTTAGCCATTGGACCAGGCTCTTTCTTAAATATCCTTTTTGATTTTGTAATGGTTTTGAACATGTCGGTCATTATTTAGTTACTAGCTGACCCAATCCTATGGCATCATCGTATCGAATTATTTTAGAATAAGTCAGTCTTGAAAAAAAAAATACTTATTACTTATTTTTCTCGTTAACAGAACCTACTTTGGACTTTAACAAGTATTTGAAAAAAGGCACAACACTCGCAACGTATATTTTTATTTATATTAACGATTGATGACCATTACTAGTATCGTTCAACACTTGTTAATTTACTTTAAATACTTTACTTTAAAATTATTGTTTTATAAATGTGTTTTGTAGTTTAAATTTGACTTATAATATCTAAATCACAAATCTAACCTAACCATTAAGCTAATGTCGCTACAAATTAGACCTACAGGATTGACCACCCATCTAGTTTGCATTGTTTCACAAAATGCTTTGAATGCCTTTGAAAATTATATTATAGGAGGCAACATTAAATTAACTATTGATAACAACACCAAGTGCATAGTCCGTACAAAACACTTGTGCCCTGTCAGTTCCGGCACGAAGGCACACTTCAACTTTCAAATATGTATTTAATAAATAGAGTACTCACAGGCGGTCTGTTTCGTCAAATACGATAAAGTAGTTCTCTAATTTCACAATGCATTTCTAGTAAACGTCTGGTATTTAAATATAAATCGAAAGAGCGGAACACAATGGTGTAATCGATAATTGAATTCAGCATTGATGAACTTTACACCGCTCGACCTCAAACGTGACAGATTAGAATGGAATCCATGCTGAGATGTGTTAAGAGTTGATACAACACTTTCTGAATATGACTTTTCAATTAAGTGTTTCTAAATATACCTTTAAATATTTTTAATAATTTGTGGATGTTTTTCAGTTTCTACTCCTAAGAGCAAATGGGAAACCACGTATATCTGTATCTGTATAATCTGGCATAAGATTTTTTAACCTCACTTCTTAAAAAAGTATATTATAATAAATATAGCAGTAGTAGTAGGAAGCTAAATCATAGTTTAAGTCCTGAACTTTAAGAGATCGCGCTTGTGTAGTATGTCAGACTTACATAGATAAATTTAAAATAATCTTCACTTTACTTTCAACTAATTACAAAAGAACACGCTTTTCTTTAGTAAACACCTGTGCCAGTCCGTACGAAAAGAACACGCTAATGTGCTACCAAACTGGGGCCGTCCTAAGGATATTGGTCTCTAATTTGAAACAGCAACCCTCTAATTTTAAACTTTAGTTAATATTTTTGTAATGTTCACTTTAAGAATATATATAAAATGTATTAATTGTCCAACAAAGACATAAGTGTAGAGGACACTTCTATCGCTTTACAAAAACAATGAAAATAATATTAATATTACCATACAACCAGCTCTATATGCATATCATAACAAGTCAGATTAGGCAAGTCACCGCATGTCGTCATACTTAATGCCAATTAAAAGATTTAGAATTGTGAATCTTTGTTTGACTCGACTAATATGGTACGTTATACGACAAGCTTTTACTTTTCATACTTGATTCCATTGTTAACGAGCTTGGAACCTTCGGCTCAAAAGTGAGATGAAGGGTGATTAAGGAATGTTGTATCATTTTCTTATTCTGAATACAACGAACTAGTCTGAATAAAAAAAGTTTTATTTAATGTGCTTTATCTACAGCTTGTTTTGTATTTATACAATACATTATTACAAATACAATATCATATATATATATGTTTATAGGCAATATAAAAGATGATCGATAGTGATGAATACATGCATGAAATGTATTTTAAAATTATTTCTAGAATGTCTTACTATTAAAAGATACTGGTAACATATTGTACGATCAACAAACATGAATATTAAAAACAATAAAAAATCATTAATGTCAAATAATGTTTTTGCTACACACTCTTCGTAAGGGCAGCTCTTTGCTTCAACACATATGTAGGATATACATATGTAGGATCTTTATATAGATGCATACCTAGATATATAAATTGTCTGTGTAACTAAACTTCTCCAAAAATAGTAATATTGTGTGTATTTGTGTGCGTCTCTGGATGGTTTAGATTCATAATGATACCCGGTAGCTTGCTGAGTTAGGTCCTTGTATATCAATGTCTTTAGTTCGCTCTTACTCTTAATTTATATTTATAAAACTATAAAACCAGAATGTATTATTAAAGACCTCTCTTTTTTGCTTATCTCAATAAGCCACTATACCCTATGTCACTCCCGCTGTTACGGACGATTGAAATGTTACCTCACATGCTCTGGGGCGTTACAAAGAACATAATTATATACATACGTACATATATAGATACATACATACATATATAGATACATAGATATATACACTCATGTACGCTGAAGTACCAATAGACTGGCCATACTTAGATGAAACCTTGAACTCTGATCTGAGATTGCCAATTAGTTTATTATATATTTTTGTATAAGATTTATATTTGGGCTACGAAAATATGATCACGTTTCTGAGTTCCGTCAAAAGCTCAAGTGGCTTCCATCTCGTTTTCGCCGGAATACTCACATTCTAACGTTTCTTTACAACATGTTATTCAATCCTAAAGCCCCTTTTTATCTCAAAGTACGGGTCAAGTTCCTTCATGACACACATGACAAATATGTAAGGTCATCGGAAAATTTAAGACTGGAGATGCCATTGCATTCCACAAGGTTTTATGACAAATCTTTCACTGTTGAAGCTGTACGCTTGTGGAATGCGTTGCCAAAGAACATTAGGCTGGCGGAATCATTGAACATTTTTAAGAAAATGGTTCATAACTATTATTTATCACTTTAGTTCTGTTATCTAGTATCTATTATTTCTATATTAATGGTATGTATGTATGTATTGTTGTATGTATTTATATGCGTCTGTATGTATTTTTATCTGTATGTGTGTTAGTATGTTGTGTAGTTATATTTTGTACATAAATATGTTAGTTTTTATATAAGTTTTATATTTTAAAATAAGTTAGTATACTTTTCATTAAAATGTTGATATGATCCTCCAACTACCTCTGTCTCTCCGAATGATTATAATCTATCCTAAGGTTGCCTGGAAAAGATTGCATATAGCAATGAGGCCGCCATTTGTACATTATATAGTTGACACGTGTATTATATGATTGTATTTTACTGTAAGAATGGTGTACAAATAAAGAGTATTCTATCTATCTATCTATCTATCTATATTCTCATTAACTCTGTTTCATTAAACGGTTAGAAAAGGGAATACAGTATTTCTTAAATTGGTTAATTTAGAACTGCTGCTTGAGACCATCTTAATGTACTTAGAACTTGTTGCTTTCATTTACATAAGTAAAATATATATTTTTTTACAATTCCTTTATAGATCCGGTTCATTTTAATTATTCATAATTCACCTTTGTATTGACTCTTATCGTAATGTTATTCAGTTTTTGTCTCACATATTGTTTGCTAATTATACTTTTTATGCCATATCCATACGTCATTTGGGTTTTACCAGAAGGTGTATGCAAACTTTAGATTAGATAATAATTATAAGCGATGATATGAGACGGACACACTTTTCGTCTTTTGAACAATATTGTGCATTCTCAAAATTGAGATTTAGTATTTACGGACCGGGTGCTATATAGCACATTGGAAGATTCCGAATAATGATGATGATTTAGAGAGCACGGGGATCAATAATTATATTACCGTAGAATATATTTTTTCAGAAAACTCCTTTATGAACATTTCTATTTAGTTCTTGTCGGAAATGGAACCTACACTACCCGGTACTCTGACGAACCCGTATACACAACGAGGTAAATTAAATAATGGCATAATTGCATTGGTATAATTAGACGCTTGGTCACATAGTCGGGAAGTTAAAATTAAAGTTCTGAGTCTCTTTAATGTCTCGTGTGTGTTAATTTATTTTATTATAACTGCATTGCGGAGTATAGCTAATGTGAAATTTAGTGACAGAGTGAGGAATAGTGTGATTAGGGATCAGTGTGGTGTCAAAGAGGATGTAGTGGTTTGGTCATATCGAAAGGATGAATGAAAGAATATTGACAAAAGGTATTTCAAGGGGAAGTCCTAGGTGAATATTCTTGGACCGAGTTCAAGACAATCTAAGCAAAGGCCAGGTCAAAAGTACCTTTAACCGACGAGCCTGTATACGGAACGGAACGAAGGTTAAAGAAGCAAGAAAGGTATGTCAGAATCGTAGCAAATGGAAGGAAGTGGTCTCTGCCTACCCCTATGGGAAAGAGGCGTGATAATATGTATGTATGTATGTATGCGTGTATAAATGTAAGCTACTTCTAATCTTTTATAAATTAAATTGCGTTATAAACGTTTGGTTATTCTAATTAATACTGTGGACAGAAGTTACACCATGGCAGCGACTTACATATGTACATAGATATGCAATATAAACAAATGTAGGAAAATATATGTTTTGTTTATTTAAATCTAAATAATGTTCAAATCTATATTTTAAGTTAATATTAAACATTAACTGCATTCATACATAAATCTTAATTCATCAATTATCTGATCGTATTACAAGAAATTAATATCAGCAAACACAATGGAATCGAAACCTAATATCTTCAACACGAACAATCTTATGAATTAACAGAAAATAATTCGCAAGCTGCAAGATCACTGATTGTGTCAAAAGGACCTGTTTCATAAACTGTTTAAAGGTCTATTCATCAAGGGAGTAGACAGAAGGAAAATAAATAACGTACGTACTTATACTCGTATAATGCATTTTCATGCATGGAAGGTGAGTCCTAGTGAACTCTTATGTAGGATATCGCTTGACATTTCTTTTGTTTACTGGATTTTGTTACCAAATGAAAGTAAGCAATATAAGATAGATTTATGTGAGAGGAGAAGAATAAATCGTTTAAGAACATTTCGTGAGCCTTGCCGTAAACTTATGTTTTCTATTTTAGTACACCCAGTATTGATATTGTGATAACCAGAACAGCAATAACCAGCCAGGAACAGACTCTTTAAAGTCTGGTATATGCTGAACTAGCGTGAACTGGCATTTTAAAAGCTCTACTAGATGACGTACAGATTTGTAGGATACATAAATATCTGGTCTAAGGTCTGTAATTTTGAGTAGCCTAATTAAGTGATAAGAAACAACAATAAAAGCGAATTTCTTCCAATTATAAAAAGGACTATGCATTTTTCATACAGCGTTTCAAAAAATTCAGTCTAGTCAAAGATAAGTTTTACCTACCAGCTGAAGGTGGAAAGATTTGTATAATTATATATAAATTAAAACAAACGAAAAATATTGCAGTACAGTCACCATTTTTTCATTTTTGTAGCCCTTTTCATTTGTTCCACTGTTTAAAAATTTCGTCACAATAAACATTACATATTTTACATACCTGAACTATGAAAATATTACACTCCTATTTATAAAATATCTGAAAAATCTTTGTCGTCCCACTGAAGACGTGTTTTTCTACCAACACAATAAAGATAATAGATACATTGATAGAGTTTATACGTATACACAAGCCACACACAGAAGTACGTTTAAATTAAGCGCGTAAATGTAGTAATTGCTGCTTTGAAATTACAGGCGGTTCTTAGTAGGATTTATAAGATTAGTGTTATGGCCGTGACGTAAAGCGCATTCCTGATGACGCAAATAAGATCATCCGGATTTATTCATTAATTATTAAAAAAGAAAGATATTTTTGGCGGCCAGTCTGTATTACATAAAATCATGTGATTACTGCTTTCTTGTATTTTTTACACATTAATATAATCACGAACGAGCATACGGCTGCTATATATTTCATCCTAATATTTTATCGTAATAAGTAAAGGAACATATTGTTGAATTTACAAAATTAAATATATTTCACAAGCGACTCCAATGAGCTCAAGTGGGACTTTTGAAATTAACCATGTTTTATATCTCAATAGATATTTTAGTAAAATAATTTTAATTATTAAAGAGGAGAAGATGAGGACTACTGCCTTTTTTGCTTTAGTGATGCAAACATTTAGGTAGCCTCATATGTTAATATTCAATGTAGTAAAATCATTACTCAATTCTTCATATCTTCTATTAGCAGCAAGCTCGAGCGAGGCTTAAATAAATATTCATGTTTTTTTTTATTTTGTGATTACTCATTAGATGAAGTTGATTTAATTACATTTCAAATTCCTTACTTCTATATATAAATTTAATTTAATTTAAATTTCTATCCAATTTGCCTTCTGTAACTCTATACACTGCTGCTCTTACATATGTACTTTTTGTATCAAGACCTGTGTATATAAGACAACACCTTTACACCTTTCATTATAATTAATTGTCGATGCTACAGATATCTGTTTAAATTCAAGTACAATTACAATGTTTGTTTGTCATTGAATGACACCGTAACGGCTATGCACGGATCTGGATGATATTTGGTATTGACATAAGATATACATAATTTTTTATCTTATAAAAATATACGCAACAGGTAATTCCTTGTAAAAATCTGTAGCACTCGATTGCTATGAGTCGTACAGTTAAAGTTCCTGCTTTATGTAATTATACATTGTAGCTATTTAATTTCTATATGTCGCTACAATCACCTTAGTGTCGACATGAGACATAATAATGACTTATAAGAAATATTTTTGTAATATGTAGTGTTTAGAGAAGTCTTACAAGTAAAGGTAGTACATAATTGCATGAATGCATGACAATTGTTTTGTCTCTAAACCAATAAATATCGCAAGATATATTCGTCAAAATCAGGCATCAGGTAAATTGAAATACATGAGAAATTCTCACACTCAATAATGAAAAAAATATTTACCTCGAACTAGTAAGTAAAACTCAACATCCAATTTTTGTTCACCATTTAACACTGCTCATGCTCATTCATTACCGACAAGCACAACCGACTTCATTCATTAATTTCAGAATGCAAACTTGTACATTCCCACACTGACTAACGCTGCTGAGAGCCAAACATTAGCTAAATAAACTTTGACGATAATGTACGATTCGAGAACGATGCGACATCACGATGAACAGGATTGGAGGAGCAACATCAGCGGGTTAAACAAGATAACAAGTTGTTGTAAAAAACGGGCTATGTCATTATCATATTTTTGGTGACAATCGGGCAATCGGCTCACCTGATGGTAAATGACAACCACCGCCAATGAACACCTCAAACTTAAGAGAGCAATGTGGCGAATGAGGGGAGGGGAAAGAGTTGAAGGGGGATCTTACTCCGGTATCCTCACTCATTCGAAGAAAAAGCATGTCCTTCCCACAGTGGTTCTGAACAATCTGTAATATTAAGGAAGCTAATGATTTTATACACAAATAAATGGACTGAATTATAAACACAAAGTGAAAGTCTCTGCTAACTTTGTATTTCCTCTACATAAAATCGTTAGTCAATCGTTTCCATGTCGTGAGTCGTATCCTCTAAAATTGTTAAATTTTAGACTCTATATAGATATTTAGCTACCGTTTAGATAATAAATCATTTTGTCGGTACTGTTGGTAATTATGGCAATTAAGGTTAAGTAACGATTAGCTTTGTTCTTCGTCGCGAAGGAAACGTGGGATTGTGAGGTGTTCCGGTGAATCAATGCTTAGGAATTCCTTCGAGGTGAACGTTTTCGTTGTCTCTTGCTTCATAGAAGCCGGTGTTGTATTTAACAAAGGGAATGTATGAATGGACAATGCTATAGTCAATAGCCAGTGAGATGGCATGGGAAGGTAATACGATTTCATCGTCTACCACTAAGGTGACCAACAAGAATACGTCCACCTGCTGCGTAGAAGTCATCTAAGCTTACAGGTTTATTATAACACGGGGATGTGCTTAAAAAATATGGGTTTGTAACGTAGCCCTAGATAATGTTGATTGGTATGTAGGAGAAAGTAAATATGTCACGGAGTAACATAGAACAGTAAAGCCAAAAAACAAGGATCACAACAGTTTATTCAGGTCACGGTAAATACATTGTTATTGCTTGTTCTGATATTTTAAAAATGTACTACATTTATAGCTTTTGCCTACACCGCATTCTTTTATTTAATATAATAACTCGATCTATACGATATAATTTGAAGTCGTAGGACCAAGGTCTTCTATGGAATAGTGCCAAAACCTTAAGGGACTGGGATACTACAATTTCCTTAAACCTACTATCTTATATAGGATATTCCACTGTCTGTCTAATAATCATTGGGGATTATAAGACATTATCGTATAATCTCGTTGCGTGACTTTTAAATTTAAAAGCGACTAAAAATAACTTTCAGTTCTAAAATAAATGCGTGAAAATAACTGACACAAATAAATTGTAGAGTATGATTTAACATAATGTATCTAATGGACAGCACACGACATAGATACAAAAAAGTACTATCGTGATTCCAATAATATTTATCAATGCACACTTAGTTAGTTACATCGACAGAAGCATATATTGGGTATCTGGTAGAAGCTTTACTTTTGCTTACGTCTCCTATGTTTATTAAATTAATGATACCTAAATTATATATATAGATTACCTAAGTTCTTCTGTAGTTGTTTCCTTATGTACTTATATGCTCATTAACCTTTTACTTTTATGATTATATCGTTATTTACTTATGTATTATGCACCGTTATAGTTTTACAGTTCTCCTTTTATCCAACTTTCCACTAAAATATTTCAGTATCATGTACCATCACTGACTGAAAACATATCGAGCGCTGTTGTCATTTGTAGTCTGCATTAATTAACAAAAGTATCATATTACAGACTTCAATGTACTAAATCATGTTAAATTGAAAGAGCTTGTATTTTAATGCCTTTTCAACACTTAGAAGCGGAATATTTTTTTTTAAGTTTACGGAGGGTAACCTTAAGAGGCCTACCAGTCAAATGGAGAAACTGAATGGTTGCCATCGATCCATACACACGCGCCTATATACAAGAAGGGGTAGGCAGAGCAGGCAGAGTCTCCTTTTACGACACTAACGGGAAAAGGTGGTATGAGAATCACAGAACTCACTGACATTACTATGCTGAATGGTCTGAGAAAAATCATATACGCGATGTTTAAGGTATGGTTTGTCAGGTCATTGACTATTATATATCCAACAAAATATATATATATATATATATATATATATATATATATATATATATATATATATATATATATATATATATATATATATATTTATATATATAGATATATATATTTATTCTTTTACCTAACAATAAAATAATGAAAGTAATTTATTTTCTTATAATATTGTTGAAAACTCCCAAGTCATATTTCAAATTATTAATAATGAGCCCGGTACCTGACGGTTTGAGATCGCGCTAAGACTTCGATCTAAAGAGGCTGCATTTGCATAAAATCATTAGTAAGCACAATGGTGTACGGGCAGGGACACGGGCCCAAAGACACCTCACAGTTGATCTTAAATATTAAGCTACTAACGACAAAAACGTATGATGTGCTGTACACTTCCGTTGCGAATACAGACACCAGTTCAGTCAATATAACTGCCACAGTAATGGACTGTAGTTTGCTAAAATCAGTCGTGTATTGGTGCGTCGTAAGAATAACATAGCACAGGCTACGAGCCGCCTCTCGAATATGATTTATCATCGTTCATTAGGCGAGTTTGTCCGCCGCGACAACAGATGGAGCTGATAGCACTTGGCAGGGTGGCCGCTTTGTTATTATTTTTATTACCAGTTTTCAAAGAATACTACTTGAGGAATGCATCTCTTAATGAACTTCAACCCTTTTCGGGATCGGTATGATGGATAGAATTAATGTCGCCTTCCATTGTTGATTGGAGACACTTTCAATGGTTAGGGACACGTTTACTTTGATTATGTCGCATTGATTTCGAGATTGATACCTTAAATGGATTTCTAAGAAGGGTTTATTAGTTGTTTTTGCTACTGTGATGTATGGTTCTATGGAAAATCAAATGTAGCTCTTTCTGTTCGATATGTATAATAAATGATTGAATACCTCTTTTCGAGTTAATATTTAATAATGAAATGGGTTTCTAAAACTTTTGACATCAGGTAACTAAACGAAACGATCTCTCCTATCTTCGAAATCTTAAATTATTAATAAACATTTTCATAGTCACATACAATGCTCTCACTCAATCCTCTTACCATTTAAATATCGCGCACGTGCAAAGCAAATACTGACAATTTTTAAAACTGCATCTTTAACGCCGTCGTCAGTCGTGTTCGAAGCGTAATTAAAGGTCCGAGAGGAATTTGCATACACTTCTCAGAGCTCGTAGGGCAGAAAAAAAGGACGGTAATTAGCATATTGTATTTTGAAATGTGACGGTTTGCACGCATACTTATGCTACTCAGCGGCGGGCCGCTGTCGGACTTTTATATCATCACATTATGTGGACGTGTCTCAGTTTGATTTACAAAGAATAAAATAAGCTTTTGGTATTAATTAAGAATCATATCTACCTATACAAGTAGCTATTTTAATAATTTGTCAGGTACTTTTATTGAGGCGGGACTTTACCTGTAGATAAATACTATTCTATATATGGTGTCGTCGGAATACTACGTTATTTTTAATAACAATATAATTGTATATGACTCATGCAATTATATACTATATTTTATTGTATATATCTATATTTATTCATACATACGTACGCCTGTATCTCCGAAGGGGTAGGCAGAAGCGTGTTAATCACCCACATTTTGCCAATTAGAATTTGGTTGAACTAACGGGAAGTCAACCGGGTACTACATGACTGTGTATACATATATTATCTGATAGATAACATTCCAATCGATTAGTCGCCTTTTAAGACCTTTACTGAGAACCACACGGCAATAGTTAAACCCTTATTTATATATTATATCTCAACTTTTACAAGCGCGTTTAGTCGACACTCAAAGATAAAACAGTCCTTTCGAATACCGAAGAATCTTATTTCTTTATTCCAGGTACTGCAGCTGTAGTAGTTTGTATATCGAACAGACCAAACTTACAATCGTATAATTGCAATTTCTTGGATCTTCGTCATCAGCAAATGCTATCCTCATCAAGTACACGCAATTTCAATCAAAGCGTCAGGAAATGTAAAGTTTTGTAACTTTATAAATGTTATATATATTAACATGTGAAGACTCCATTAGTGTACTAATTAGTGCACATATCAATTTAAAGCAAATCAAGAGCGATACAGACACTTTAAACAAACTGTGTGTAGTTGTGTACTAAGTTAGTTATATTTCATACCTATAGGCTTAATTCGAAATATATCACGTTCCAACGTTTGACGTTCCAAAATTGCGCCACAAATTGAAATAATGCATTCTAATTAACACGTCGTATCCATGCTAAGAAACCGTCTATAGTCTAAACCAATCGTGATAGCTTTAGTTTTGTGTCTCTGTTTTAATTAATTTGGATCACGAAGTCGCCACTTCGAGCGTCACGACGCGATGCTACAAGCCCTGACTGACATACTTCAAAATGTCACCAAATCATTGGGATTATCGGAGATTGCTACTAGTACTGCCTACCCTTTTTGACCGTTATTGTTAGAGGTGTGCCACACATGGGGAATTAGAAGACAAGATGCAACAGATAAATATGAGCGTGTTGAAGGTATTAAATAATGTTCTGTTGTTAATGCTTAAGAAGTTTTTTTTAATAGTTGAGTTGCAGGATTAACATAATAAGCCCTGTCTATACTAACATTCTTAAAAGAAATAAGTTTTTGTGAAGTATCGAGCTCCATGTCAAAGTCAAGTAGATTGGTATTGGATTCTTCTGTTATTGAGATATTAGCAGCAACAGGGAGTGAAGAAAATGCGTTTATTAAATTTATTTATGGGGACCTGGAACAGACATATGATAATTTAGATTCATATTGATAAAAATATAAATATTGCATTGTTGTTCTAAAACAAAATATTTTTTTATTTTTAAATATTTATATTATTATATATATTGACATGAACTATTTACAATGATTGATTACTATTACAGAATAAGTACCCGTAATCGTTTCCCAGGATTTAAAGTATCAACTTACCAAATTTAATAAAAATCGGTTTCTGATTTTTATTAAATTCAGCTGTTTATATATAAAAAATCTGCTGAGATTTTTTTTTACTAACAGATAGATGGGTGGCGTTAGTTTCGCATTTGTAATATTAGTTAGATTAATAATACGTAGAATCGCAAAAAACAAAATATCCTTCATCCGTGTGAGAATATGAAGGTTAGCCCGTTCGGTATCATGCTCACGGTTTTAGCTGATGTCGCAATGTTCCAATTAGGTGCTTATTTGTGTCATGCATTGTTGCTATTCATTGACGTCGAACAATCGTATCATTGTTGAATTTACCTTTTAATTTTGGAATTTTGTGATTTATCTTTCGTTATTTATGAATACTTGGTATTAATGGTAGTATATCAAACATACTTGTTATTTTTTTAATATTTACGGTGAGTTATACATGTTAAAAGTTGTAAGTAAAACGGTTTATTTATTTCTGTTAATCTATAGAGATTAAGAAATAAACGAAATTGACAGGATATTAGCAGTTACGGTCTTCAAGGGTTTTAATAAAATAAGTTGTATCCTTGCGTTTCAACCCTAGTCTTCAAGTTCGCTAATGTAAATTGGTGCCGTATGTCTATTCTACCAGGAAGGGTCAAATTAAACACTAAATAAGGTAGTGTTACGAGTTTCAAGCAAGATTTTTATTTTGGAACTGATCTGATCATGAAGTTAGGAAGTGGATAGTGGAATTTCTTAGTGCCTACTAGTGTATAATTTGAGTTTCGGCTCATGTGATTTGTTTTGATGAGTACATAAGAATGTGTAATGAAGGCCTGATGATAAGGTTGGATTTTAAAATCTATATTGGTTACGAGTAAACATTCTTAGCTTTTTCTCATTTCCTTTATAAGGAACATAACGTTTGTTTTTATTTTATTTATATAGGGACCAAACGAACAGACGAGTCACCTAAAGGTATTTGACAACCACCGCCCACCTGTTGACACCTGCAACTCAAGATTCCTAAGTGCGCAGGGTGCCTTTGAGGGTGATGAGGAAGTGGAAAGAGAAGAGAAAGAAAATAGGGTATAAGGGGAGAGTAAAGAGGAAAAGATAAGTTGGGGCTCCGGTATCCTCATTGTTTATCTACCGGTTTTCTCTGAGGCCTTGGTATAACTCCAGTCGAGGCAGTCCACTTGGGCCTAAGTAGCTCTTCCACGACTGAAGGGAGGGTCAGACTGACCGTTATCCTAGCACCAGCGGGCCTGAGATGGTAGCGCGACGTGTTCCTCGCTCGGCTTTCTGATGTGGAGAGGGTTAAGGCCCCCATACTCCACGGAGTTCTCACCTGCTAATTGGATTGGCAAGGTCTGCAGGGGTTCATGAAAGCTTCCTTCTTAGAGTATCTCAGGTGCATCAGGAATATCCCCTGCAATAGACCCACTGTGGCGGAACACCGTGACAGTGATACATAAATAATTAAATTTTATGTCAAACAATTTGAGCGAGGGAATGTATCGGGCAAGCAGCCTTAATGACTATCCTTCCTGTGCCGATCTGTTAAAGCCTCACGGAACTCACTACCAGGGCACGTGTTTTCCTCCCACTTTGATTCCGGGTCTTTTAAGAGGGCGTGAAAAAGCATCTCACCGGGCCGCCATAGTATGGGCCACTATGCTGCATTGACTACACTCGCAATGAGGATGGTGACCACCACTCTTAAACTCCACTTATTGTTTTCAATCAGGCTGACGAGTCATTATGGTCGTCTTATACAATATAAAAAAATCCTATCCTTGTGGGAGTATTAACTAAAGAGCGTCATAATGGTCCAAGTATTATTTAACTAGATACTCAATAGATTCAATCAGTGATAGACCGATTAACATAGTAGGTACACTCCCATCACACTAAGCCAGGCGGAGTGGTAATACAATGGACCGAACGCCATAACATCATCAAACAATTTCAAAATCTGATCCTATGCATAACGAATGGAGTTGATAAATAGTTTGAATTAACCGATTTAATGCGGGTCACCCACAACACAGTGACTGGACGGAATCTCGGCTGGTAATGATAATTGAACTGGCAAACACCCAGCTTGGACTATCGGCACAATCTATAGAGAAACGACGTCGGAAACTATATGACTTGCGCTATTGTATTTATGAATGTTTTTTTTATTTCTTGTCTTTCGACACAATCTTTAGCGTTCTGATTAACTCGGAGCTTTACCGCTGTGAATATTGTTTCAAGCGTCCCGCTATTATTGAATAATGCACGCATTATGTTGTTCAAAGAAATCAATAGGTCATTTGATATATAATTGTTCTGCTATGGTCTATACTGCTTTGTCTCTATATTTTCTTTCTTTTAATTGATATACAGAATAAAAGAGATTGAATAGGAATACTAAGAATTAACTACGAGTCTGTTTCAGTTAAAGTAAGAAAATAAATACAAGGTGCAGGCAGAGAAGCATCAAACGCCCACTTTTAGCCAATCATTTAGTCCCACTCACGTATAGGGGCCCCGTCCGATCCCTTAGTCGCCTTTTACGACACTTACGGGCAGAGATGAGATGGCCCTATTCTCCTCCACCGACATCGAAGGTGAAGGATAGGATAAGGAATGTCAGAAGTTAAACAGTGTACTGGGGAATCATAAAGGTCAAGGAAATGAGCATTTAAATACTGGCTAAATTAGCACAGACAGATATTCTTTAGATGACGTGAATTAAAGAGTTCAGTATAAGTAAATTTTAGTCTAGTGAACTTGGTGGAGAAATTATTTCACCGTTAAGCAAATTAATTGCACCCATTTAATCATAGGTAATAAACAATCACTATTATAGGTCATCATTGAGTATTTATTCGGATTTGAATGTTAATAAATTAGAATGTTATTAAATTAGAAGTTTCTAATCTTTTAAAGCTTACTTCTTTGCTTGCTAATGATTTCAACTTAAGTTTTTTTTTTGATAGAGGCGGACAGACGAGCAGGTGGGCCTCCCGATGGTAAGTGACAACCGCTGCCCACGGTCTCCTGCAACTCAAGAGTCGTAACTGCATTGGTCACCTTAGATTGTTGACGACGGGGGGAGGGGAAAGAGGAGAGGGAGAGTTTGGAGTCCGGTACTCTCACTCGCTCGGGGTACAATGCAGGCATTATAGCACCCCAAACCTACATTAGACCGCATATATACTATCCTTACGTTGCACTACTTTATTTATTTATTTATTTAAAACTTCATGCACCAAATGCACACAGGCGGACTTAATGCCAAAGGCATTCTCTGCCAGTCTACCTTAGGGTGATGTAGTCGAACTTTATGACTGAAGTAGGTGCATTAAACAGTAATATAAACTGCAAATTAATTATAGAAAATAAAGGAGTAGGATACGTATATAATTTTCATATCAGAAATAAACAAAAAACATAAATATGTTAAATATATCTACAGAAATATAATATACATTATCATACACATACATATGCTTTACATACATACACATGCCTATATATATATATAGTCTATCGATGAGATGAATCTGCCAGTTTATGGAAGAGAAGAGCTCGAACCTTAGTCTTAAACGACAGGCGACTAGGTGCCATCCTGATTACCGGTAGGGAGTTCCAGAGAAGGACAGACTGAATAACGAAAGAAGAGTTGACACAGGTGGAATATACTTCTAAATACATACATATTATAGATAAATTACACCCAGACACAGAAAAATTATCATGCTCATCACACAAATATTTGTCCTGGGTGGGAATCGAACCCACAACCTCTGGCTTAGCAGTCAGAGTCATTAACCATGTGTTGCTTCTTTACCTTCTTACAATATATAATGCCTATAACTAACATGCCGTGCCGTGTGGTTCTCGGCCAAGTAGAATAGAGTCACTGCATTTCTTCCCGTGAGTGTTATCTATCTGACAGTATGTACAGTCATGAAGTGCCCTATTGACGGCAATAAGCTTGCCTCCTATTACGTTAATGGGACCAAATTCTTATTGGCAAAATAAGGGTGTGGCTGGGATACAAGAGTCAGCGTATATGTATGTATGTTTAACTAACACCGGAGATAGATAATGAAAATTAATGAAAGTGAAATAATACCTATGGAACAAATATGTTTTTTAATGCAAAATTCAAACACTTTCTTGGACCGTAACATTTCATTTCTGCTAGTCATAGGGAACTCTCTAATGTAATTTAAGTTATAAAGAGAAACAATAAGCTGTATTTTAATATAGATTAACGGCCGATGACTTGACACCGAGATTTCAAATCCGAAGCCGGTTGCCCACAAACAAAGTTAATATTACCATTCTTAAAGTTAAGTTCTACAACATAATGATTTTTATTTAAATGTAGTCATAGTTTGTCAGCTGTAAAAATAAGATCGTCAAAATCATAGATGCTGCATTAAAATTAGTTCGAAATCTATTAATATGTATTAGTGTCAGCCTTTTTACATTATTGGTTATTGGTTCATTGTTGTCTTATGGAAATTTTTAAAGTTATATATTTGTTTTCTTCTGATTAAAATCTTCTATCATAGCACACTTTTGATGGATAATAACGATCATATAGTTCAGTATAGTTTAATCTAAATTCACGCCTGTCTACAGCTGTACACATCTAATAAGTAAAAGTTGTTAAAATACCAGGACTTCATTTTTTTACACTACTGTGAATTACTATAGTACATTCAAGCAAGTAAGCCTCCTATTTCTTGAGCAAGCCCGAATTACTCTCATAAAAATATAATAAGAAACAACAATATTGTTAGAGAATAAGATTATGTAGAAAACAGTATAAAAGGAGAGCGCGCATTGTTACAAGGTCATCCCTATCGACGTTATTAAACTTTGACATTGTAACACCACTAGAGCCGATACACTACCCGGCAAATGTGACTCACAGACCCGACATCCTAGACGTGGCGCTTCTAAAGAACATAAACCTACGTTTGTGTTCAGTAGAAGTGCTACACGAACTAACCTCAGACCACCGACCTGTAGTCGTAGAATTCGCTCCACGTCTAGGTCCCATTGACACAGGTCATGTCCCGACTAAGGTGATTACAGACTGGAAGCGGCTAGGGGAGAAACTCGAGTCGGTCTCGTCTGTACATCTCGACAAAATACCTGACAACATAGTTAGTACAGAGGACACTACGACCGCAATCGATGCGCTCACAGATCACGTCCAATCGTTACTTAACGATTGTTCTCGGAGAGCCCCAGCAACGGGAGACCGTCATTGGAACCTACCCGAAGACGTGCGGGAACTGTTGAGACAGAAGAACGCGGCCGTCCGTGCCTATGACAGATACCCTACTGAAGACCATAGGGTTAGATTACGGACTCTCGAGCGAACCGTTAAGGCACGCATGGATGAAATGCGTCAATCTCGATGGGACGCAACATTAAGCGAGCTTGAGCCTTCTCATCTTGCCTTCTGGCAGCTGTCCCGATCTTTGAGTAAAGATATCATCACCACCATGCCTCCCTTAAACAGACCAAACCTTCCTCCGGCCTTCGACGACTCAAAAGTCCACATCCCCCTAGTTACCCCAGACGAGGTAAAAACGATTGTCAAGGACCTACACACTCGAAAAGCACCGGGCTCCCTTCCTGATAGAATAACATTTATATTCAACGCAGCGCTCGCAAACAACATCTTTCCCCAACAGTTATTGGAATACCCAAACCCGGCAAACCTAAGTCCAACCCAACTAGTTATAGACCGATAAAATCTGATCGATCTGCTTAAAGGTTTAGGTAAAATCTATGAGCGTCTAGTTTACAGTAGGCTGAAAGCATATGCCGATGACAACCTACTCATCCCCCACGAGCAATTTGGTTTTCGAACCAAACACTCGTGTGTCCAACAAGTCCACCGCATCGTTGAATACACCAGCGTGCGGCTCCAAAAAAACCTATTTACGGGGATACTTTTCTTCGACGTAGCGAAAGCTTTCGACAAAGTTTGGCACAACGGCTTGATCTACAAGCTTTTCACTATAGGAGTGCCCCACAGACTCGTACTCATCATACGAGACTACTTGTCGAATCGTAGCTTCTGCTACCGCGTGGAGGGATCTCTATCCACCCCCCACCCTATCCTCGCCGGAGTACCGCAAGGATCCGTGCTCTCCCCCCTCCTGTACACGCTATACACCAGCGATATCCCGTTGCATCGGTCTGTGCAAACAGCACTTTTTGCAGACGACACAGCGATATACTACTCAGGTATGAACCCGTCATCAGTCGTTAGGAACCTCCAATCTGCAGCTAACGCCCTAGGCGCGTGGTTTCGGAAATGGAGAATAGAGGTCAATCCCGAGAAGAGCCAGGCGGTACTGATTTACAGAAGACAGCTCAGCCTGTATCCCTTGGAGGAGATCCTACAAATAAGGATGTTTGGCCCGCCTATCCCTTGGGCTAGGCAGGCCAAATATCTAGGTATAATCCTTGACGATCGTCTATCCCTCGGACCTCACACAAAGGCGGTTCGTAACAGGGACGCCTTTGTGTTAGGTCGACTTCATAGCTTAGTGAACTCTCGTTCAAAGCTGTCGCTTCGGAGTAAAGTTAGACTTTACACAGCTTGCATTAGACCCATCATGACATATGGTAGTGTAGTTTTCGTACATACTAGGGAACACAGGATCCATAGGCTACAAATACTACAAAATAAGTTCATGCGCCAAGCTACGGGAGCACCGTGGTATGTACGTAATGTCGATCTTCACATAGACCTAGATCTGCCGACCATCAGGCAATTCATAAAGCAGTGCTCCCTTAGCTACTTTGACTCTGCTCCGACTCACCCCAACCCTTTAGTGGTTGCGGCTGTAAATTACACACCCAGTAATATATCACGAATACGTAGACCTAAACATGCTCTCGGAGAGCTAGACGATAACATCACACTCGCTCAACGTAGAGCGCACACAGCTCACGCAGCTACCACAAATCGTCCGCGATTCCGCCCCCGCCGCCGGGGCCGGAATACGCGTCGCGTTAATCATTTAAATGTGGGTCTTGGTCGCCCTAGTTTGCCAGCGATACCCCAAGCCGAGGTGCGTACTCCACAGGGGGTGCCCTTGGGCAACGTCGCTTAAAAAAAAGACCGGCTGAGGCCATCTGCGGCCAACAGCCATACATCATACAATAAAAAAATAGTTACAAGGTCAGGAGTGTTTCGGACTGTCGTGGCGAACGGACGTGCTTGCGCTCCGACCGCCATCGTACGGGCCCCCCAAACACTGCTTATTTTAATATTTAATATTTGTTAAATATTATTATTTGCACCCGAATTGTACATTCGGAGGCGAATACCTTCCCCGAGAGAGCCAGCGTGTGAAACCTTCACCGCGGGGGGGGGGTCTCTGACCTCAACCTCAACGGTGATGGCAAACATGCCAAGGCGCCACGAACGAACGAAGCGAAAGGATCGAGCGACACAGGACCTGCGACAAAAATACCAGGGTGACCTGAATATTTTCAACTCCCTTCGAGAGAAGGAAGAAGTGTATCAGTGGTAGAGCCATGCTTAGGCACGAATGGGCCGGCTCGACCGGTGCGATACCACGGCCTCACAGAAAACCGGTTGTGAAGTAACGCTTGCGTTGCATTTCAACGAATTGAGTGAGGTTTCCGGAGGCCCAATTCCCCCTCCCCCCTTTTCTCTCCCCTCATCTCCTTTCTCCTTTTTTCCATCTCCTCATCCCTCCTCTCTTCTTTCCGCTCCCTGCATCCCCCATCCCTCATCACCCTCAAAGGCGGGCAGCGCACTTGCGACTCTTGAGTTGCAAGTGTCCATGGACGGCGGTGTCACTTACCATCAGGTGACCCGTCTGTTCGTCTGTCCCCCTATAATATAAAAAAAAAAAAAAAAAAAAATGGGGGTGCAGAGCTGGTTGGAGGCCTACTTCCGAGTGATGGAAGTTCACATCGGAGACAAAAGAAAGGAGGACCTCACTGCGCAGGATGTTTAAATCCTTAAAGCGGTGGGCCACTGCACCATAGCATCAGCACTGCTGCCTACCCCAACGCCTATACCAGGCAAACGGAGGCGCGAAGAAGATCCAGAGCCGCAAACAGCAAAGCGGACGATCGTAGAGGCTTCCATAAGCTCGGACTCCGAGGAAGGGGATAGCGAAGAGATGGACGTCCAAGTCCTCTCTTTTTCACGCCCGAATCGACCCCAGTAACACTGGAAGTCGAACGGGCACCTACGGCAACACCCAGGCCAAGGACAGCAGCAGCTGTACTTGCCGCACCGCCACCACAGAAACCCATAGGCCCATAACAACAACGCAAGGCTCTTCCAAGGAGGCCACTACCCAGACTTCCACAAGGAAACAACCAATCCTTGTAGTGGACCGTCTGGAGAACTGGACGGCACAAATGAAAGAGTTGACCGCCAAAATCGGTCACGCACCCAGCGTAAGGCCCTTTGGGAAGGGATACAATTCAAATTCCGAATCATTCAGGCTCACCTGGATGACCTCGAACAGGACAAGGCGCCTTACTACGCCATCGCCCCACCGCACCAGGAGCCGCTGAAATTGGCAAACCGGGGCTAACCAGCCGACACTCCCACTGAGGAAATAGTGGAGGACTTGACTAGCAAGGGAGTGCCAGTCAAGTTCGCGAAGCACATCCGTGCTCGAACAAGCAGACCCGGATGCATCTTCTTCGCGGAAGTGGAGAAGAACCCAACCGCAGCCAAGGCCTACAACATTGATGAGGTCTTGCTCATGCCAGGCGTCGTCATAGAGGCCTGGAGGGGCAAGAAAGGACCCTCTCAATGCCACCGTTGCCAAGGCTTTCGCCACAGTTCCCAGAACTGTCACAGGCGCCTAGCCTGTGTACGATGCGGTGGTGAGCATCAGGCGCACAACTGCCCTTGACCAAAAGAGGAGCCACCTACATGCGCCAACTGCCAATTGCCTCTTCGCTATCCTAGTGAAGAGGACAGTAGTGCATCAACCCGTCGAACCGAAGAGACCCGACACCATGTATGCGCTTGGTATCGATGCCCAAATCGGCAGGCGGGAGATGCGCCTCTCCACTAGATTGGACCCAGCGGGCCATAGCGATAGCGTACTGGACATCATAGTATTCAAAGGGCTAATAGCACCTCCGGCACAGGATGTGCTCGAGAACCTTCCATCGGACCACAGGCCGGAGCTACTTGTGTTCAGGGAGCTCGCGGTTAGCCCACCGAAGCCCACAGTCCACACTGACTGGAGGGCCTACCAAGAATCCCTAGTAGGTTACAGCCGCCCAACGGTTGTAAAAACGCCAGTGGACCCGATACAACCACCTTATCAACTTGTTCAAGGCCGCTCTTTGGGAGCACAGAAGAGACGCATGGGAGAACTTTCTCATAGATATCGAGGACGAACAGCCCTCGGTACACCGACTCTGTAGGCAACTGACTGCAGAACCAAACCCCACGCGCCCCCTGTTCGCTGAGGACGGGCAAATACGCTACAAAGCTCAAGACCGTGCCGAGATCATCGCGAACAGCCTCGAAAAACAGTTCACACCTCAAGACAATCAAGACGAGGACCACGCTCGAGAGATAGAGGCGGCAACCCATCTCTACCTCTCGAGGCCCCTTGCCCAGTCCGATGGCGAACTGCTCGTAACACCGAGCGAGGTTGCTGCGGTGATCAGGAAAACCAACCCACGGAAAGCACCAGGTGAAGACGGAATACCAAACGTTGCGCTGCAACGACTACCACTGAAAACACTCATAGCGTTGACACAAATGTTCAACGGTATCCTGAGGACCGGCCACTTCCCTAACATCTGGAAGTGGGGTCGGCTTATCGTACTCCCGAAGCCCGGCAAGGACCTGAAAAAACCGGAGAACTACCGGCCCATCACACTCCTCTCGACGACGTCCAAGGTGTTCGAGCGCTTACTGCTAGTAAGGGCTCAACCCCACATCCGGCTGAGGCCCGAGCAATTTGGATTTCGTCAAGAACACTCCACCACGCTCCAGTTGACTCGTGTCCTAGAAGACATGGAGAAGGCATTCGACAGAGTGTGGCATGAAGGTCTCATCCACAAGCTGTCGACATCGTCTCTACCACGAAAAGTAGTAGCGATCATCGCATCGTTCCTGACCCAGAGAATCTTCCGTGTGGCTATAGAGGATACGACATCGGAAACCAAAACCATCAGGGCCGGAGTCCCGCAAGGGAGCTGTCTGTCACCGGCCTTGTACGCCCACTAAACGGATGACATCCCTGTAGTCGGAGACGTCAAACTGGCACTGTTCGCAGACGATGCCGCGTACTTATCAAGTTCACGCAACGCCGCACACGCTGCACGGAAATTGCGCCCCACACTCGAAGCCCTTCCAGGCTGGCTGAAGCGATGGAGGCTCAAGTGCAACGTGTCGAAGACTCAGGCGATGATAACCGGTATGGCACACCACCCCCCAAACCTGCATCTGATGGAAGATCACATCCCATGGTCCCCAAAGGTCAAGTACCTGGGAATCACCATCGACAATTCAGGCCATCACAGCAAAGGACAGAGCTGCGCGGACGAAGCTGCGTCCCCTGCTATCCTCCAGAATATCAGTAAGTGCCAAACTAGGCATTTACAAAGCGTATATCAGGTCGCGCCTCACCTACGGTGGGCCGGCCTAGTACAACCTGATAGCAAGGGCATCGCACCAACGTTTGCAGGCAACTTCCCCACCTGGTAGGCATTGCTCCGCTCCCACATCCAGACGCAATGACACTCATCCGGAGGCAAACCTCGAGGCCGGTGAACTAACTGCAATGACCGGCTCACAGTGGTGAGCTGCGAGGAAAACTACTATAAGGAGCCCAGAGCTCCAAATAGTCTCCTCACCACTAACAAGGTCACTTTGTCGTCGTCGCTCGAGAAGGCAAAATCTCAAGGATTCGTATTGTTATAGATTATCTATTTCTATTAACTGTAATTATTCTGCAAATATAGTGGGAACTGTGATTAACCTATTGGTATAAGTTTTGTTCCTTGTGTTTATTTCCATTACAAAGATTTTAGTTGTGATAAATAAAAAGCGTCACTTCGTGTGACGTCTAATATATTTTTGTAATACCTTCGCTTTTGATTCCTAACAATATATAACTACAAAATTCCAATTTGTCCTAGACAATTAAAAATAAATGATTGCATCAAGATTGTGCTATCCGTCAAAGTAATATACGGCCGAGTTTTATACTTGCAAGCGACCAATAGAATCGTCCAATAAATACATCTAGCTCTCATTGTTCAGCTGTTTCGGAATTTTCACGATAGTGATGGTTAAATCACGGAGAGAAACTTAATTCATCACAGGGAAGATATTGTATCAGGTTTCCTCTCTTTATCTCTCAATTTTATAGGTATTGGAAATCCATGAATATGTCTTTACACGTTACTAACAACAAATGATGAGGTTCGACGATATTCATAATCTATGATTCAATAATAGACTAGTTTGCGCCGGAGGCTAGGTTCGCGTAATTTATATATAAATAATACATTTATTTTTTTATAGTCCGTAAGGCAAGGGAAGGACGGTACTATTGTTAGAGAACAATTATAAATTAACGGTAAAAGATATTATGTAAATGATTTATTTACCGCCTTTAGAAGGACAAAGCTTATGCAATCTGGACGTCACTTAAAAAATTAAATTACAAGCACAACACACACATATAAAAAAAAAACTCAATTATTTTTTCGCTGACATTGTCTTGAATATCATATTATAGGGTATTTCGTGACAATGAAGATTGAAGGCGATTTAAATGACAACACACTTGTCGAATTCCAGCAAGTCCTCTAGGTTGAACACTTTTATTTTTACTTTACTTATATACATACAAAGGTATATTCAAAAACTATATTTCTCCTTCGTCATAAATTCGTCAGTCGTCAGGTCACGTCAATTCGTCAGTCTTGTAAGTGATTAAGTTATTACACTTTTAACACATTTATACTGTCACAAGAATATAGTTAAAAATACATACACCAATAATATATGTTATTGTCAATACTATTTCACAATAAAAAAAATACACTTAACATATAATGGTATGCCAACAAAATCTAAAATTCCGTTTTGTGATTTGTTCATAAATACGATTAAATCCGTGGGATTTATTCACAAAATGTAAGTCAGTACTCGTGGTTACAACCTTTTTATTGGAGGTAAAAATATTTTATTTTATTTACACAGCCTAAGTTACGATCAATTTGATTCAACGAAAGCCAATATTACAAGTGTCCACTTAACCTCACTACAGTGTACGAGCCTTTCTTATTAAAATAATCATAAAACACTAAGGAGAAATTTCTTGAAACCTTACGTTGTGTGAGGTCGATGGCTCATTTGATGAGAATGCGGATCTCACTGATACAATACATCGATGTAAATTGTTTTAATTGTTTTGAGATGGTAAAGGAGCGTCGTGTCAATGAGAGGTCAACTAACGACCTGATTAGTATTTCAAAATGAGAACTCGATTCTACTTAATGCTAATCAATACTTTATCGACACGCCGTGCAGTGTTGTGACTTTACTGCAGTTTTATTTTAAATTATGTAAACGGAGTTTTTAATTGCCAGTTGTGAGAAGAGGAAATGTATTTATTGACCTGCTTTAATGTTTATTTATGTTTACCTTACAAAAAGGTTTGTCGTATATATTCCTATATCATTCTGTCAGTTTTGTCGCATTCTTGAGCCACATAAAAGAAACCGGTTTTTACTTTAATTCTTAAATATTAACTTCAAGAAAGTTAGTCAAAGTTTTTTACTGGCCCTTGACAACCTATGCTTAAATTTATATTACTGCATTACTTTCAATATTTAAATATTTTAAAGTAACATTATCGCAAAAGTAACATATTTTAAAGGTTTCTTATAAATATGTATAATCAAATGTATTATGACGTCACGCACCATTGATACAAATTGAAACGATTCAAGAACAGCGACATTCTCAAGTAATTTCGCATTAATGAATTTACCTTTACTTTTTACCCAGATTTTAGGGATTTTTTATGTTATACCGGTTTTTAATAAGCTAAGCTATACAAAATCTGAGTGTAAAACATTTTCATTCATAAACTCGAGTTGAATCATCACGAACCACAGGTAACCATTGTCCATTAGGTGTGTGCGATAAGTTTTGCCAGATTACTAAATATTTATAATATTAGCAATTTCCTAAAAACATATATTCATTCATTCAACATTAGAAATCATTATTTTCTGTATTTTCTTATGATATTTTGCTGATCGAAGTAAATCCCCATCGTCTTTAGTTTCAACTTATTACACTTACTTATATTTTTGTCGGGATCACAATCCGCGTGATTACATCTAGAGCGTCACTAAGGCGGCCTCGCAGAAGCTCAGTGTATTGAACAAGGTGAGACGGTTCTTCTCGCCCGAGCAACTGTGTCTTTTATTCAAGACCCAGGTTCGCTCCTGCGTGAAGTACTGCTCTCATCTCTGAAACGGCTATGGGCAGTATTTCTTTGACGCTCTCGATCAGTTGCAGCGGCGTGCAGTCCTGAGGTCACCCAGTCTCTTGAGCCTCTGCAGTTGCGAAGAGATGTCGCCTTAATGGCAGTTCTCTATCGCCTACATCACGGCGAGTGTTCTGACGAGCTCTTCCAATTGGTCCCACCTTCTCCCTTCCTCTACAGGACTACACGTGCTGGCCTGAGGAGTCACCGTTTGAGAGTCGAAGGCATGCAATCCCGAACGAAACGGTTTGCCTCTTCTTTCCTGTGCCGATCGGTGAAAGACTAGAATTCACTACCACGTTTACGTGTACGCACGTTTTTTCTTCCCACTTTGATCCTGCGTCTTTTAAGCGGGGCGTGAAAAAGCATCTCACCAGGCCGCGATAGTGAGGGTCACCATACTACATTGACTAGACATGCAATGAGGATGGTAACCACCATTCTTGGACTCCATTTATTGCTTACCATCAGGCAAAAGTGGAGTCATTATGGAAGGCTTAAAAATAAAAAAAAATATACATATATATCAGGCAACACTGATAATTATTACACATCTTCGATGATGTGAGGTCCTTTGAATTTATAAACATAAAATTACTATTTAAGCATCATAAAGTACTTACATATATGTCACCTGTGTTTTTATTAAGTCTCAGCGTATTTTGGTTTGTTCGAAATTAAAAGTGAGTTCGTAAATAAACACTTTTACATCCGATATCACGCATTAAATATAGGGTTGTCCACAGAGTTTTAAAAGTAAGGCTGTCTCTACATTAATTTAAAAACTTAGTATTAAGGATCGAATACTCTCCTAGTCGTGTGGATCTCGGTAGAGTAAAATACGGCCACCTCATCTATTCCCGGAGGTGTCTTAAGCGTAAGAGGCGACTCGCTGTGTTCTACCAGACAGTATGGACCATACAGTGCCCGGCTGACGGCAATAGACTTGACCCCTATTACGTTAGTGGAACCAAATTCTAATTGGCAAAATGTAGGTGTTTAATATACCTTTGCCTACCCTTTAGGGTATACAGGAGTGAGCGTATGTATGGATGTGTACGTTTTTACAATTTTTTTTCTTATTTTGTGAATACAAATAATGGTCCAATAATCCAAGAGTAATCTATACGTTTACAGTGCCATAATTTTTTTTGTTCTATATTTGCATTTACAACAAGAGTTTTTTGTGTGTTTGTTTATACGTGATAATTTCTAGAACTATGAGATTTGAATTAGTCCTAATTTTATGGACAAAATATGAATTGAGGATAAATATAGGTTATAAAACATTACGCTTCGATCCTGACGAGTGGAGCAGCATAAATGCACGTGAACCTGCGGGAACGACTAGTGTACAATATTCAAGAAAACCCACGTATTAAAAAACCCGTTGCCACTCATTCTTCCATTAACGTGTGTCAACCTTAATAAAGGTCGAACTAAAATTCCCGCCTACATTTGTTAATAAGTGGCGTTTGAGTGTGTTTAATAAAAATGGATTGTCCTCCACGTCGAAGGGGGTATAAATAAAAACATGTTCACATGCTCTCTGGTGCAGCTTGCTTAGGAGCGACATTACGTTTTGGAAAATCGTTAGCTACGCCTACGGAAAGATTGTACGATAGAATCAGGAAGATATAGAGTAAGCACCTGTTAAAAAAAAACATTGTATTTGTTTAGGTAATATATTCTATTTCAATATATAAAAAAAAAATCTTGTCTTTTTGATTTTTATAAGTATTTTATAGTAATATATGCCTTCGGGGTAGGCAGAGACAACAAAATAATATATTGATATAGCACATAGTCAATTAGTATGGAAAAAGAACTAATTGTACAATAACGTAGCGTAATTGGAAAGAAGAATCAGCATAATAATGCAGTAAACGTTGGTTATCGAAACAATCACAAATTAAATAAAAAACACATATTTATATTGTTATATATTGCCGTTAACAGGTTTTTATAAAAAAATGTAAGTCGGAGGTTTGCTGTGGAACCTAGTATAAAACACTCTTATTGACAGAGTAGTTCGTCACATTTCACGTTTGCAATAGGCTAGATGAATATTAAGTCAAATCAGCATATTTTTAGTAAACGTCAAAACGGTAGGTTTGGTACATTTTTGTATGCAATACGTAATCGTGATATCACGGGTTTGATTTGTCAAATCATTCCAATTTCATGTTAATTTCCTGAAAAAAAAAAACGTGTAGTGTCGTGGGACACCAGATAGGAACGAAGTTCTTTATTATAAGGAAAGATTCAAGTTTCTGTTGTTTGTAATACTTTTACTAGATGGCAGTGTTACACCATATTTTGTTTTAAAACAAAAATCCCTAATCTTTTTTGCAGTTCACAATAGACACACTAGATGGCAGTATTATCAATAAATAAAAAATTCCTACGCTTTTTTTTGTTTAACGTTACGGACGTTTTTTGCCGGCTAGGGTACCCCTCCGCAACGACTCATAAGGAACTTCGTTCCAAAAATAAAAACGTTACAGTAAAATAGAACGACAATCGGAAACTATTCCTAATAATCCTATTGCTCGAGCTCGACTTAGCGATTTAATTTAATACAACCTTAGTCATCTAAAGAATTAAGTCGGAAAAAAATGCTTAGGAATAGCACAGAGAACAGCAGGTAACAACATTTTCAAAGAGGCGTCTCTAAAATGTTTATAAGACTACAACCCCATATCTCGACTCATAAGCCGTCCTCACTTATCCGAAACATCACCCCGAATGCACTTAATGTACAAAATATTGTAATGTTATTATTATTATTTCAAATGATAACAAAAGCTTTACCTTCAATACCGGATAAAATAATTTCAATGTTGCTGTGTAAGTTGGATGTGTGTCGATAATCTATAAAGTGAAGAAAAAATACATAATATATGACCATTCATATACAGCACAGCCATAAGGATATGCATTAATTTATAAGGATTTATGTTATCGTTAGATTTAGAGCAGATTAAATATTTTCATTGGGGGACTAACAAAAGTACGAAAGTAACAGAGTTAAGTTATGAAAATAACTGCGTTAGTATACTTATGGACTTCAGTACCGCAATAAAATAGTAAAAATTAAGTTCTAAGTAGCTATAACACCGTAATCACCGTGTCTTGTGGCCGGGGCATCAGCTTTATCCTAGAAAGGGAAGCCCTGTGACCCCGGCATACTTGAAGACTTAACTACACTTACTTGTGACTTAATTTGAGTATTTTGTATCTATATTATAATGTAGGTAGTGTATGTTTTACAATGATAGTAAATTGATTATTTAGTGAATCTGGCATGATACTTATGATCAGTACTATATGGAGTTGCTATCGTTAGTAAGAGAACTTTGTTTTTAAATCTATGAATAAAGTTTGTTTTTATGAACAAAAAAAACTGCCATACTGTAAGCTCCTCTCTAGTAAATAAAATAATTTGTGTACATGTTGAATTGTTGTGTGAATGTGGTACATACTGAAATTATTATGAGTGTAAAATAAATACAAAGTCGCGTAATAAAACCTTTAAAGCGATTAATACGTACACCATTACCCTACGAATGCCAACCATTGAATGCCACACCCGGTGCGAAGAATTAATATTTAAATACCTACTAGACCTATCCATGCATTCAGAGTTTAATTTTATAGTTATTGGTTTCGCAAATTAATATTGAATTTAAACTTGTATTTAGAATGAAATAAATACAAGGACTTAAAGTCATCGAACATTTATCGACTCAGGTGGGAGACATAAAACTGGGCAAGATCACAACCCGGCTAAACTAAACGTAGGCAGACCCAATAAAAACCCCTAAGCCATTTAAATCTCTCTAAACGACAGGGTTATAGTTTAATTTTACTGCAGAAAGCATTTCCATCACAATTGGAAGTGACTTCTTGTCATTTATTTTAAAGTGTTTGTGGGCTGCGTCCTGACCGTGCGTTATCATAAATCTTTTTTAAGATCGTACCATAAAGGCAGATAAGGTCGCACCCAATCGCCTAAAGATTGCCCCTTACCGAATTCACAATGCTGACGAATTGCAGCCGAATGTAAAATGATTAGCTGTTGCGTCAAAAATAATTCGGTGCACGATATTACTTACAACCTCTAAATTGGTAGATAATAATAACTTTCTTTATTTAAAATAAAAAACATTAAAAGTAAAAATAAGGCATCATAATTTGTTTTAATTCGTTTATAATAACATTTGTAAAATGTTTTACACAATAACATTATTTGGATATGAATTGTATTCTTACAGATTTTTTAATATGTGTTTAATGGCGCATTCAGCTAGTTTTTAAACCGATATACCTATGTATAAACATAACATTATTTTTTATTTATAAAATGCATACTAACAAGTTAAAACGCTTGTTGCAGCATAACTAACTGTATGCATTTAAGTAAAACAACAGGCTGTCTTTTCTACTATACTTGGCTTGATCTTCGGTAAAAAAGGAATGATTGAGTGTTGGCTGCGATCTCAGTAAATTGATTAAGTGTCTGAGTTTTAAATATTTCCCGTTTAGGGCTCCATGTTGAATAATCAATTAAGTTGATCGACGTTTGAGTGCGGTGATTTCTGAATTAAATACGTCTGAGTTTTAATCTGAATGATTCTTGTCTGTTGAGCATGTATGATCACGATTACAACTTTAATTTAGTTTAAAGTATTTTATTGAGACAACTCAACATTATGTTATTATAATAACGTATGACATATATTGTCATATTTGTCACAGACCAAGTATGATTACTTACTACTTACAAATAACTATAAAATTAAACCCCTAAAACGAAAATATTGAACGAATGTTGCGAAGAACATACTACACCATATTATTTAATGCTGCACTAATAAGCCATGATGGCTTCTTCATATTATTCACTAAGACACAACTTTCGTAGATAACATATGTTTAAAATTTACCAAACCATATACATAGTATCGTAACGTCTATTTAGATCTAATCTTTTAATAACACTAATGCAACTCACGATGCCCAAAAAATGACAAATGTTTCTAAAGACATTCAATAACTTGACAATAGTCACAACAATGATCACCAAACTTTTAAAATCTAACGACGCATTTAATTTCATACAAACGTATGTACTTTTTATACTAGTGCCACAAAAGATCTAATTGAAGCGAAAAAAAAGGAATGATGCTCAAATGATACGTGTTTGTTTGTGTGATTGATGTATCGACGGGCGAGGCGGCTATTTAACAGGCGGTTAGACAAAATAGTGGAGGTATGCGAGACGTCGGGGTGCCATACCAGTGCTTGTTCAGATATTGGTGTCAGCGGTACTCAAAGTTACAAGTTAATTACTTTTTTGTACTTTTAAGGGCTCTATCTGCCGACAATAATTTTCGAGGTCCTTTTTATGAGATATAAATATGTTTTGAAATGAGATTAATATTTTTAAAACCTTACCTATATTTCTGTTTTAAACTAAAAGTCTAACTCAAGTTCTAAACATAAGGTTGTTATTCATCCTGACTGCTGAGTCAAGGGTGAGCCGACCAAGGTGTCTCTGATAACATACCTGTCTCATGTCCGGGAGAAATGTTATACAAGTAACATGCTGATTAATTTAGTAGTCCTCACTTTTTTTTAAACCGCTGCAAAAGACACGCGCATGCACCTCATCTAAAGTAATCATTTGTAATTGTTGCAGTTGTTGGTTGGGACTATTTTATATGATGGGGACTAAATCTTTTTAAGCAAAAGCTAATTGCATGGCATAGTGTTGGTCACTACCCAAACATGTTGTAATGTGGGTCAAAAGTTTCTAAAGTAAGGTGGACAAGGTATTCATTTTTATTCATGCTTTCAAATGAGCTTAATGAACATCGTACTTTGATTAAACAAAGACAATATGTTTAATAAGTGTGTCTATGTTCTCTTAAAGTTTGTACATCGCTGTTCCTCAAACACTGAGAGACGTGTGTGTGCGTGTCATGATCACAATCAGGTTATTTCACTGGTAATTATGATACGACGGGCGAGAGTTCGACCCCGGGTCACACCATCGCCGAATGGTACCGAAATTAACCGAATGTAACTGAATCTGGCACACGTGACTAAATGTACTCTCAAAATCTCATCTTGATTATATCTCATTATATTTGTTTATAACAAATAATGTTGAGAAACTGCTTCGATTGTGACTTTCACAATAGGAATCATTGTCGAAATGTTAATCGATTTATTGTTTGTTGGATTGGCCTAAATTACACTATGAACTGAAAGGTTGTTGATAAAAGTTGCTGTGAATTAGCCCTGCTCCAAATGGTTTGCAATTTCCTAATCATAAATTACACTGGTAACTATTTATATATACAACCTTCGGAATCGTTCATTATTTTTTTATGTTTTGCTTGTTATTTCATTATAATGCCATGACGAAAAAGACACCGATTGTTCGATCTTTCTTCTTCGCGCTAGCAATAATTCCGTAAAATGTTTTCAACATTGTTTGTTCGATCTGTTTTATACAGTAAATAAATTAACTAATTCCTGATCTAAATCATGTACGTAATTATATTTTTATAATTAAACAATTTTCAACCAGTGCATAACATTGTTTTCCATGTATTTTCGTATTTACAAACTGACCTCAAGATCAGTTATAAATTTATAAAGATATTTATTGATTATTGTTTTTTTCAAAGGCAACTTTTGCACTAGCAAATATTCCTATGTCGCGGATATTTTACAAAGATACAAAAAACGGACGCAAAATATACTTAGTTTCGGGATTACTGTTTGTGAATGAAATAGATTTTTATTTCGTGTAGAAATAGAACCCACGACCTCCGAATTGAAAAGTACATGTTTTGTGAAAATCTAAAAATATTTAACGAATAAACAATACTATCCTCAATTGTCAACTTGTTGTAACCTATTGTTACAACAAGTTAACGTTCAATTAACAATATTTTTCTCTACAAACACTCAAAGAGATCAACACTGATAACTTAAGGACGCATTCCCACCAATACACCGTGTAATCATATTAAACAGTATAAACTCACTTCGTGGGCGGGAGACCCCGGGTCAAACGAATTCATAGATAAAAACCAGCCGTCAACTATGACGTCACACACCTCACTAAAGCCTCCATGAACACAGACTAGTAATGACTCGACGTTGATTTAACACGCCCGTTAATTTATACATCAAATGAATGACACCATAGAATGATTTATGGAGAATAAAGATTAGATAATTGTTGCTTTTAAGCTTCTTTATTTTATGAGGCTAGATTCAAGCGGGTACTTTGTGCTATAAAATTTCGGGCCACATCTTCATTAAGTAAGGGGCATTATTGTATATCGTAAATAGTCACGATCATACTCTTCCAGTTGAAACATAATATATAATAGTGCTGCGAATCGGGCCGCAAGAAGAAGAAGTTTTTAGGGTTCATGTTTGTATGGATGGATGCAATGAATTTTAGTTTTGTAAATATATTGGGTTGGATGTATGATATATTGTTATACCTAATGCTTACATCAGAATTTTGAACCCACCTTAGTAATGTTAATTGTCACCCTAGTAGTGCTAGTAGTTTAATTTTCACGAAGGTAGGAAAGTTTAAGTGGTATTTACCGGTACAGTACTCAGTTTATATTCTTTGATTGGGTAAGAATATATAACCTCATAGTTACTAAAACATAGGAGCGCACATAAATGAACAATTCCGAAAAACGTAAACAATCGAGGCCGCAGCGCCTGTGTCTTGATGAGCACTTAAATCATTTTGCGGTACGTATTTAATCAGGGAGTCATACAACATTGTATTATATATTATTTAACATCAATATAACATCCAAGATAATTAAATGACACTTGGTATGTGAAACAAAATATAGTCTGTATACTTTGTATGTTTTCAAATATATCTCCTTCTGATCTACTACTATTTCAGGAAACTTTTATCAATTGGCACACGACAATTCCTTCAATAAAATGTAGACAAATATTTGTGGGAGCACAATAGTTAGATGCAGCCCACGAGGCGTTCCAGTTGCCCCCGCGCTGTATATCACGTTGCCCCTGCGTCGACAGTGTTTTGCACTTCGCGTTGCTAAGGGACGGACTTGGGAGTATAAAGGTTTACATAATTTAGTTGCATTATTTTAGCCGCAAAAATAAAAATAATACAATAATTTAAAGATTTTTGAGCTACTGGGGCGTAGATTTTTTTTTTGTAGATGTGATTATATTTTCTTATAATTTTTTAAGTGAAGACGATAGA
This sequence comes from Tyria jacobaeae, assembly GCA_947561695.1. Taxonomy (NCBI): domain Eukaryota; kingdom Metazoa; phylum Arthropoda; class Insecta; order Lepidoptera; family Erebidae; genus Tyria; species Tyria jacobaeae. Next base: position 8,274,489 of record OX387222.1, on the reverse strand, counting down.
GGCAGACTGCCATAAAACATAAAGAAAAGTATGAGCAGCACTTACATGAATTGAGTTTCCTCAGTTACTAACATATGTATAATAAAAAGGTTTATCTCTGTGGATTTCAGCTGTTTAGGTAGCCAAGGTCTGGTACGTTTTCAGACACTTCATTTTTAGGGTACACTCGGTTCGCGTGCGATAGAACCACTTGAGATGGATCTCCGTATGGTTTTAATTCATTTGATTATAGTCAATAATTATAAGAGAGAGTCACACGATATAATTATATAATTAGTTTCTTTAAGGTACTTTCCCAAGCTACCTAAAAATCACACTACTACTTGCCAATACACCCCTGTTTCTATGTAGTACCAGTTGAAAGAGTTACAATCCATGGCAGCGGCGTGTTCAGCGGCGGCCCACACTCCGATAGCATGTCATCTGTTTATTGTGAACAATGAACTAAAGTATTACTATTGCAAGGTTTCAAAACGATTAACTTCCTGGTATTTAATTAACAACAGAACATAGGTATGTAGGTAAATTTTAAAAGAGAACATTTTAAATTAAATATACAATAGAATACAATAGAATGGACTTTATTGTACACTATTAAAATACAGCTTAGCTTAGCCTTATCGCTAAATAGTAATTTCAGACAGGCAACCTTAGGATGGACAAAAACATACAAGATATAAAAAAATGAATGAACGAATAGGTGTAAAAATAAAATAATAATAATAATAGTAATAAAGAGATGTAGAATGTTGTTGGGAGTTGGGAGGAATCCAAATGTAACTTTATTTATGTACATCCAACATACCTACAGACATAAATACAGAAATATATGTATATACAAATGTGACCACATATATACAATACATCTGTAAAAATCGAAATGTAGCAGTGCAAGCAACGGAGAGATTACCTAAGAAGTTAAGTAAAATTCTTTGACCATTTTTTTAATGTAGACAGTTATTGAGCTCGTCTGAGGATAAAGGATATTCCATAACCTGTACAGCCTGTACAATAAAAGATTTGTCGTAGAATGAGTAGGCACAGCCAGTTCCAATGACTGATGATCTCAATGTTCTACTGTGTGTGTCATTGAGGAACGTAAACTTTTCCTTTACTTAGGTGGATTAAGACGAATATTATGCAAAAAAAAGTACATAAGTATTCCTTCGAAGGTGAATTGGGAGTCACTAGAACAAAATGCGAAATTCGGATACGTGAGCTATGAAACGGTACTAAAGGTCTAAATAGGCTCGCAGTCATATCTAGAAATGCTATGAATTACAAGTATCTGTGCATTGTTTCATTTTACGATGTGTCCACACTATTGTTCCCTTTACAATAGATTTCGTCTGCATTGCTCTTGTTTCAGAACCGGTTGGTTGTTATGTAGAAAAATTACCATTTGTTATCTTCGTTAACGACACGGTTTATTCCGGTACTTGTTCTGTTTATACGATGGTAATCAGTAACGTTCATGGAAAGCTTAAAGCTGCATTAAGTGCAGCAAAAAAATGGGAATTATGTTCCTAATATTTATGGTATAAACATTTATTCATGTCTTCCAGAGTCAATGTTTGAATTGTTGAAATATAAATGATGATGAATAATCATATGTAGTTTAAATGTTCCCAGTGCGTAAAATTGTAAAAGTTTTATAAAAGTCAGATGTTCCATTAAGGAAAAACAATTCAATCTAGGTAGCTTAACTTAAAAAAAACATGTAAGACGGAATAAAATACATACACAAAGTGAGTGTTTTTTCAGTGACTGCTATTTATACGAAAGGCTTTTTTATGAAAGTTTCCAAAAACATCCTATGTCTAGCACAAATTCATAATATACTTTAAAACATTCAAGCTGATTCATTGACAATAAATTATCAGCCCATAGTCGTAAATTTAAATTCTTTACTACACTTCTATGTTCAACTTATCATACACCTAAAATATTTAAGGAAGAAAATTATTATTTCAAAAGTGTAATATAATACGAAAGCAATATACTATATTAGAAAAGCAAACAAATTAATAATAACAAAACGATGTTCTTAAAGTTTTGACGCAACACTCTTTTAACTAACTAAATGGAGGATCGAATGAACAAGTGAATGATGAAGGAATTTAAACAATTTAATAAATATCTAAGGCAAATGTCATTGAGTCCATGAAAAGGGACACATGGGAAGGTCCAGGGAAAGACTGAACTTGTAATGTTCGTGCATTGTTTATTCACACAATTATAATTATGTCATTTGCTGTATGCGAGAAATGTCAAATGGCAACCCAAACTTATTATAAACATACATACACTCACGCCCGTATCTTCGAAGCGGCAGAGTCGTAATTAACACCTACATTTTGACGATTATAACCTAGCCTATTGACGTCATCTTTTCACCGTATGGCTGTATACATACTTTCTGATAAAAACTATCCGACCCTTTAGGCGACTTTAACGACACCCTCACGTGACGAGTTGGTGTAAAATTAATGTAATTCCGTTGTAAATTAATTTAAATAAATCAAGTAATCGTGAATTAAAACGAACCTTCCTAACGCTAAAGACATTTAAACAAATGTTATAATACCTCTTACAGCTCATATAGTTTAAAACACACATCAATATACTTCCATGCACACAATGAAATAAATAATATACATAATTATAAAATCCCACCTTCTGATAAACAAAGTATTCTCACAAATATATGATAACTAGTAAGTGCAGTTGAGACCACTTTGAATCTACGAAAAGGTACATGTACAATTCATGTGGTCGAAATAAAGTAAATGATAGTATCTTGTATTCTTAATTCCATATATGTAGTTATGTGGACGCAAAATTTACCAAAATTGAAATCTTACGTCAAAAAAAGTTTAATTTTGCAACTTTTGAGAATAAGTGTTGTGTTAAATTCTGATCTACTCATTTATCATTCTGATGATAATTTCAATTTTTACTGAAGTCAGTAAAGTTGTATCAAAAAAGTAAAATGTTCAATATGAAAAGTTTATTTTATTGCCTAAAGACGTTGAGCCGTGACACAGTTATTAAAAAAACGACAATATAAACAATTGGATATCAATGTCATCCCTTTTATATAATTTTAAGAACCCACAGTAATCGCACGGTATCATAACAATAAAAAATTTATATGTCACAGCACATGCTCTTAAAAAAATCGTATTATTTAATCCTAAGTGAAGTGTCGTCTTCATTTTATCAAGTTCCAAGTGTCGATATATTGTTATAACGGCGATGCCTGGTACTAAAGAGTGCGGTCCAGATAACCACGTGGATGTACTCCCCTTGTTAACGATCCCACAACCAAATAAATTTGTAACCAAATTAGTCCCGAGCGATAAAATTTATTCGAAATCCACTGAGGAGAGTAAAAATAACACATTCTCTGTCGGATTAAAGAAGAGATATGAGCGAGATACGGGTCCCGAACGCCTCTTCCGTCCGTTTTTAACACTTCCAATTAATAAAATTGATTTTGTTTTTTAATTAAGCCCGTAACGAAGCCTTGAGGCTTGTTTAGGGACCCAGATCAGGTGTACCTCTTAAAACAAGATTTATTTTATTGCTCAAAGCACAGCATTTTGAATCTTTGACTCTGATCGTACCTACACGACAAAAAACAATCGCCTGCATTTATAGCATCATCGATGCATAAAATTTGTTGTTTATAAAATGTAATCGAACTCGTAACAATTATGCCGATGTAAAATTACTGAAATTAAGCTTACATAAAAAAATCTATACTGGTGAAAAGTACATTTTAGTATCCGTTCTGGTTCCGTTCCGTCTTTCTTCTCTAATAATATTAATTTTGATAGAGCCGTTCTTTCACGGCTCAAATGCAAACAGGACATATAAACAACATGAATAAAAAAGTGGTCATTCAAAAGTATATTCCAAAAAAAATAATTTGGACGGTATTCCAAAGCCATTATTCTGGTAACTGCAAATATTTTTAAAGAACTCTTGTACATAACATGACTTTCCTTCATACTTTTAAGTTATGACAATTATTTTGGAGACTGTACTAATGATTTTGAAAAGATATCTAACAAACTGTAAACAAGCGCATAAAGGAAAGCAGAGCTTTAAGCATATATTTTCACCCCATCAAGGGTTAAAATAAACAAGTTCGAGTCTAAACTTAGTGCTCCCAAATGATGGTGTACGAAAGCCATACATTTAATCCCTCGCTATAAAAAGTTCTATTGAAAGCTTCGCTAATTACAGTGCCAACATGCACAGAAGCACGCATGAATGACCCCACATCAATGTGTGAACTTGTGCTACTTATTTGTGTATTATTTTGTATGCATGTATGAGTGTATGGACGAATCTTTACGGCATTCCCGTACTCATTTGCATATGAATGTGTAATTAAACTACGGTATGAATGCTAAAACACTTAGACCCCTTTTATACGCACATTTTGATATTTATGTTCGTTTCGCTAGTTTTCGTTCTCCGTTTCGCTTGTGATGCTTTAGTTTTTGATTATTTTTTACTTTCCCGTGTTGTTAGATTTATTGACTGATACAAAATATTTTTTTTATATATCTACTTTAATATTTTAATTTTAGTACTTTTGTGATTGCTTTTTATTTTTTGGTACAGCTTCAACGATTTCTAAAAATGTTTGTAATTATGCGGTCACCTTGAATGTACTTATAATATTTACTTACTTACTTTATGTATGGAAGAGTAGTCTGGTGGGTACCCCCACTAGCCTACTCTTCCAAAACAATGTAATAGCTTGAGTGGTCCAAGTAAATACCCAGGGATTGAATATTACTACTTAAGAAATAAAAATTAATACCGATTCCACTTCAAAGCATTATGACCTGTAAAATATGAATGACACCACTCCAAACATAATTAGAACTCAAAAGAACTTTGTTTAATTCAAGAGCTCATGAAATGTATGTAGCCTTTTAGGATATGTTGGCAATCGTCTTTTAGGTAGGCATGTTATAGGTAGTAAGTAACCATCTCTGGACTTGAATACAACCAAGAAGTACACCCCCTGTTCTGGAAAGATATGGTGCAAATTGGATATAATATATTGAAAAAATATATTGAACTGGTACTGGCTTTACACTGCCAGCTGAGCATATAAAGTGATTGGATTATACGGTGCATGCAAATTAAGCTTCTAGTTCGCATATTTTTCTTTGATATCTTTTACACACGAAACACGAAAATTTTGACGAAACCCTAAAGAACTATACAAAGTTTTAATTAGTGAGTTCGTCCCTTGGTTTTATCAGAACACAGCCTTCAAATATTAGTTTTATTAGTTTTTCATTTTATCGTGTTTAGACACTCAGACAGACATGCGACGAGGGCTTTACTTATTTTAGAGGCGTTGACCTTGCAGCGCTTTGCGATGCACGTAGCTCACTGTATTGGCTACTTATATGTTCTTTGGTAATAATATTATTATTATTATTATCAAAGAACATACATAGAAGCTAGATAAGTAGATACATATATGATTTTCAATGTTTTAAATAAAAACCTCATCCGAACCCCATGACAGGTTTTTTTTTTCGGTAAAAATATGTGGTGATATTGGTGAAGGCTTTATCAATTATGTAGGTGATAATATTTATTAAGGACCCATTTTTAGTACGGCCGGCTTCGTAGAGACATCTCATCAGTTGGATATATCGCCAATCTACTTGGCAACGCTGCAGGAGCTCCATAACAGCCCAGATCTCGATCGAGTCTAAGGCCTTCTCATAGTCCACGAATGCTAGACACAGGGGCTGATTAAATTCTTCTTAATTTTTTTTTTAAAAGTCTTCTTAAAGTATAAACTTATAAACAAAACTTCAGGAGGTGCAACGAGTACTATGTCACTTATTTATAGTGTGCCTGTGGAGCAGGGCAAGCATTCTACCAAGCGTGTTTTTAATACAAGTTTTAAATTTCTACTCATTTTGAAATCAGATATGTACAGGTCTTTATTATAGAATTTAACGCAGTATTCTTCAGTAGTAAATGATGTTTGCACGTGTGTTAATTTATATGTAAAACACTTAGTTTGTAAAACAAATTTACAAATTTATAAAGTGAAAAAATCATATACGTATGTAGATAGAAGTAGTATTTTTTTAATAAAGGCAATCAACGAGATGAATATCACGGTATGTTAGTTCGAATAGAATCCGACACTCGCATTAAAATATACTCGTATCAAAAACAAAATTTGAAAAGAACGCTAAATATTTTATTAAAATGTTAAGCAATGCAAATAGGGTTTAAATTCCAATGTAACTGAATTTTATCAGACGTAATAAAACATCTGTATAGAGCAAATGTAACAAAGAACACTTCAGTTTCAATATGGCATGCGAAAACATGGTCAAAGCGAGATTGCACTTAGAAACAAAAGCACTCATCGGAACAATTAACTCAATCACAGTAATTACAGTACATTGCAAACGATACCATCATTGTAGTATTAATTCTTTTTGTTAGAGTCAAAAGAAACAAAGATGTTAACCCTTTAGGCGCGTGCCATGCCATATGCCACTAAGGTTAGGGTGCTCAAATTTCGAAAACAGTAAAGCTGTTTACCGTTTGTTTAAAGGAAAAAGGAGATCGCTAATGCTATTGTGTGTGTAATGTTATTATTCCTTAACATGCAAATGAAATTTTTAAGTTTGGTACTCGATCAGTGAGAGCACTATTATTTACAGTACCTAGTAATCTTTTGTAAAAAATATTTGGTGAAGGTTATAGGTTATATATAAAACATCACCGCCGCTTCATATTGCGGGGAGGTGATGAACGCTAAAGACGCATCGGCAAGGTAACTGAAGAGGGCTACCGCTCTCTCGTCCCGCAGAGGACTCACCGGGCACCTGGTAGAGATGATCTACACCCTCCATGACCGCTGGTCTGAAGAAGACGGTGGTATGACACGTTTCAAACCAGTAGACCACTCCCAAATAAGGTCCCAACCAGTTTGAGACCACCTGTTTTGTAAAGTTCGTTCCTGGGCTCTATGCCTTAACCAACAGGCCATAGACAACCGGGCCGGAACACGGAGGGGTTTTAGTCGGTTCGATTCCTGTGACAGGGGGTACCAGTGAGTATAAACGTAGGTAGGAACTATCCGGAATGGCTAGTTATTTACACTTCTTCCAAATAATAGTGATCATCAGACTTAGTTAGGGATGCCACCCTAACTAGCTTGAGCTGTTGCTTACAATTTCCAGTTCATCTCTATAAGCAATATCTATTTCCTTTCATTGATTTCCCTATTCCCTTGTCCCTATCCTGTCAATATACTTTCATTTTCAATTTCATTTGCCATGTATTTCCCAGAGTGCCCGGTCGATGGCAATAAACTTGCCCCAGTTACATAAGTGGGACTAATTTACGGTAAATGTGGGCATATATTACTCCTCTATGAACGAGCACATGAAAAGAAACCTCCATAGATGGTTCCATCAATAAATAAAAATGTTTGACAAGACAGAAGTAGTAGTACAAAGTAAATGATATTTTTAGTTATTAATAAAATGGAAAAAGGAAACAATTTATAATTAAATTTACTTTAAATAACTTATTTGTTTACAGAATTGTTTAACACATTTTGTTTTATAAATTTACATTTAATTTATTTTGGAGATATTGAGAGATGGATACATTCAAGAAAATTGGAAAGACCACGGTTTAAATTTGTAGTATTAGGGTCAACAGATGGATTATTGGGATGTGCATAACCACTACTGATACACCGGACAAATGTTTTTACTGGTCCCAGGTTAGTTAACGCCTGGTAAAGCCTGATGTTGTCTTACATATACGCGTGAGAGTTATGTATGTAAAATAATCACTAGCCAGCAGATGTTCTTATCCTAGTTGCCTCTCCAGTTAAAGTGGTACATCGAAAGCCCAACTCCCCCTATTCTCTTTTTTCTCCCCTCATCTCCCTCTTCTCTTTTCTCTCCCCTCACTCCCCTCTTCTCTTTCCCGTCTCCTCTTCCCCACTCTCTTCTTTCCAATCACCCCCCCATCCCTCATCACCCTCAAAGGCGGGAGGCACACTTACGACTCTTGAGTTGCAGGTGTCCATGTTTGGCGGTCTGCTCGGCTGTCCCACCCATTACAAAAAAAAATCGGGTACAGGACTCTGGCTTCTACAGTCTCAGTCTAGTTTGCTCAGTACTTGTGGTAGCCCTAACCCCAATTACATCTTTCTTAACATTTTCCTTTTAAAAATTCCTTCTTGCCTGTCTCAAATCGAACATATTCCCAAGGAGGCCAAGGAGTCCAAGGATGGCCCACCTACCTGAGGCCAAGCTCAGGTAGGCAGGCCATAAAACAACTAACCAAAATCCTTTTGGAATTTACAGATTTCACCGATAGGAAGATGACATTTTAACCCTATTCAGGATTGAGTAACGTTACCGATGAATCACCACAACTAAAAGTATCGATTAAATAAATCAAACATCAAATCATACATATGTAACAATGAAATCACAGAGACAATAATGTTACGTTAAACAGTTTTTTTTTTTTAAGAATTCTTTAGAAATTGCGATTCTAAATGTAGGTATATGTATATTCACTTTCACATTTAACAGTGAAAAATTTGTAATAAAATTGTCATACTACATTACCACCTTCTCTAGCTACTTTATTACAGTATTTTTGTATAGACACGTCTAAAATACGCACATCTGCCAAACAAAGGGCGTCAAAATCTAATAATTATGAGTGCAGAATAATTATCACTTTAATCCGCGGGCGCGGGGTTACGAACAGATGCGACAGCGCAGTGAGCGGCACACCGGGCCACTCGCGCGGCCACTGTATCGTTCATAATTGTTTTTTTTTACTCTTTTCTTTTCACTAGCAAAAGCCCCCATCGAGCTTTGTAATTAGCCTGACGTTGATTCTCTGAGTAATTATGGCCAATGCGGACTACGGATAAGGACTCTTGAATTTGTCGTTTGTTTTTTTTTTTCTAATTTAGGTATGTACAAAATCTGATGTAGATTTGAATTTATATTTTCTATACATGTATTTCTAATAAAAACGTGTTATTGTTTTTGGGTATTAGGTTTTGTTTTTTCATTTGTTGTGAAAATAGTTTCTTTTGTTGAAGAGTTTCTTTGGACACACCACACCTAGGTAGTCTACTGTTGTTAATGTTTATATGAATGAGATATAATTTAAATTTAATGGCAATATATATATTGTTTAATGTCATGTTATTCAATAACATACTATTTTGCATGCCGTAGTCTCGGTTCTGTACTACACTCAAGAGCAATGATCTAGGTCACATAAAGGTACTTAAACATATGGTAAGTAATAATACCACCTAAGCTAAATGAATTGTATTTAATATACTAATACAATGCTCAGGCTCCAGGTAAGAGCTTTTTGCAGGTTTGCAGGGGTTCCTGGAAGCTTTCTTCCTAGGGTAGACCCAGATGGAGACCTGTGGCTTTAATACGATGTTCGATCGACATGTCGATCAATGTATTATGCACTAGCGTGTATATCTACTGTGACGTGACTTCATTAATAGCGACCCGTATACATATTTACAAAGGCAACTCGTAACTGTCAATTAACCCTTTGCAAATTGTACCGAAGCATATTCAAATATTTTGACCCTCACCAAAGGAGGCATAATCCACGTTGTTCAACATTCATATTTATTACATCGCGCGTGTAAGCGACTTGTAATAGAATAAAGCCATTGTGCCAGAAGGGCCGATTTAACCCTTTCATAGACGCTAAGAGAAACGACTGCTAATGGTCTTATTTTGCCTAATGATGCCCAAGCGAAAGGGTTGTTACTGTTCAGAGATGAAGTGATAAGTTGATGCATGAATTTCTATTTGTTCTTAAAGGATTGCGGGGATTACGAATACAATTAGCAATGCATTTAAAAATTGGGTACAAGGGTATGATTATGATGCTTGTTAGATAACTACGGTAAAATTATAAATAATATTATTAATATATTACTTTAATCATTTCAAACTCAAACCTAAGTTAAAAACGCAATAGCTTTGAAATAAAAATATACGCATTAATCAGTATTCCTTGTTGGTTCAGCTGATGGATTTGAATAATGAATATCCATTTTTTCGTGAAAAAAAAAATGATTGCATTACATTATCGCCCCTAACCTAATAATAACAAACAAGCACCCTATTGTTTGGCGTCTGAAAAAATAGCTTAAGGGCTGAAGTATGATAATGATCATTCTTTTTCGACCGCCTGATTGCACCTAAATTGAAGACAAAAAATATTATTCCAATTAATCTTGCATCCCAATCAGCCACTATGCAAATATTGCGGCAGATGCGCCCGCGCAAGCCCGTGCCATACTGTAATGATGAATATAATAATAACCTGTTAGTTTTAGCGATCAATCTACGATCGAACGAAAAATCTACATACACATCGACGGGCCTGTTGGTCTACTGGTTAGTTAGCCTGACTGCTGAACCGTCGGTCGTGGGTTCAATTCCCATACATTTACATTTGTAAAAGCCCCTGCGACACAGGAATTATTCCTAATGCGGGAGTTGTTGTTTTTAATAAAAAAAAAATAGATGTGTATGTGGACAAAAAAATAATCATAATAAACACGTAAAGTTCTTTTCAGTTTTAACTGCGTTGCTAGTACTGAATTATATATATATATATATCTATATATAATTCAGTACTAGTAGTAGTAGTATAATGTAGTAGTACTATAAATTATAATTCAAATACTATATATATATATATATATATATATATATATAGTATTTGAATTATAATTTTTGTATTGGATATAGTATTTCTGAACTATCAAATATAAAACCACGACCTTTAGGAACATAACTCCTAAAGGTCGTGGTTTTATATTTTATAGCCCAGAAATACTATATCCAATACAAAAATTATAATTCAAATATGGATGAAGGGTTAGAGATTAGAGCTTTATTGTAGTAGTAGTCTAGTAGGTATTCTATAGTTTTATTCATGAAATAAAAAACAAATAAACTCACAAGTACTATATAGCTAATCTATAATTTACAAGTAGATAATTTATTACAAAACCAATGTGGTCATTATTTGTTTCCCTTCATGAATAATGATCGCTTTAGGCAATATTGTTATTGAGAGGTAATTTTTGTGTAGTTTATTCTGAGAAGCGTATATTAATTATTACCTAATTTTTTTATAGTTTCGCTTTCGATGATAAATTCACTAAATATTTTAATATTAATAAAAATATTATATGTTTAACAAAAATATATATGTTGTATTTTTATTAATATTAAAATATTTCGTGAAATTAACATTCACATTTTAATTTGATTTAAATAGTCCTTTCCATCTTCCGTTTCTCTAAATCTGCATGATTTATTATGCCGATTTCTAATCAGTGTGTGTTAGAAAGATTCACTTTTACTGATTTTATTTTTATGTATATTTAAATACCGACCGATAGTATTTATAAAGTTTTATGTATACCTAAGCAATGGCTGCAATACATTTATAAATTAAGAAAACAATTGAATGAGACGAATCATCGAATGAAAAGAGGTACAATTTCATTCGGACAAAACGATTGTGAGGTGAAGCACAAAATTAGTATAAGCAGAAATTGACAAGCAATTAACAGCAATTGCTTTGAATTAAAAAACTAAATTAAGGAAACTGACAAAAATACACCGAACTATGCAAGTCGAGACTTACGAGTATGTTATGCAAGGATGAACCTTGCATAACATACTCGTAATGAAAACATACTTAATGCATTAATAGAAACAACCAACATGTATGTACGGCGTGATTTTATTGTAACTAAATTATAAATAGAATGAGACAAAAACATTTCAACTTAATAGCACTTGTTATTATTTTGACTACCATAGCTAAAATTACATTATTATTCATAAGACGCCTCGATTACTGTGATGACATTAACAAGTGTCTGTCTCAAAATAAGTTATGCCGCATTGGTATAAAATAATGATAAGTAAACAATTCATATTTTTCCATACAGAATAAAATATACCTATGTTATTAATTTGTACTACTGTGTCTTTTGAGTCTCCGGAGCAGGATTTTAGTTATACTGTGGTAGGCTTGGAAAGTGTAAACGAACGTAGGTTGGCAGGCGCCGAATTGATGTCTGAAGTATGTATAATCAATAAAAAATGTAACATAGCAGAAAGTTAATTCGGTTCTATTTCGGACTAAGTGATTTGATTTTTTGAATATCCAATATATTTATCCTTTTTATAAATTAAGATGACACACTTAGCGTACAGTTCATCAAAGTGTAGTGACATTTTGATGAACTGTACGCTAAGTATGTAAATATGGCCGTCTGTATGTCTGCCTACCTGTGTGTATGTATGTTATATTCTTTGTTGTAATGTTTTACACTTAAGGCAGAGACTCATTAAACATAATTTTACATACCGTGATATTTATTCCCGGTTACATAAGCAAGCCTATTGCCGTCTACCGGGAGCTGTATATATAAATATACTGTCTGATAGATAACAGTCCAATATCTTAGTCACCTTTTATGACACCCACGGACAGACTTGGAACGATACTATTCTACTCCACCGAGAATCACACTGCTATAGAACATGACTTGTACAAAATTTAATAAAACATTTTTTTATTAGTTAAGATTTCTAACTGTTATATGTATATATTTATATCGCATGTTTTATAGGTAGAAAAAGTGTAGTGGTACTACTGCACTACACTTTTTTATGTTTTGTCACCAATGTCAGTCATACACACATTAATTATTTATGTTTAGTCTGGTAGTCGAAAGTCGAGAGGCTCGTAATAATATGTGTGCTATCGAAAACAATCGTCTGATAAGTGGACGCCAAGGGCGACTCATTCATATTGATATCTTCTGTTTAGTGCTACGTTTATAGTGCCAGATGTTAATGAGAATATACATATAAATGACGATTCTACAGCTTGTATGTAAGCATTTTTATCTATATGAAGGTATAACTCAGATAGTCATAAACGATTTGAACACTCAAAATCGTTATGGAATTTTTTGATGTTTCGAAATGTAGGTCATAGAGACTTGGAAATGAAACAACTACAATAAAATCACAATTTTGGTAGGTCACATGATAAATAGTTAAAAATATTATATTACTCAAAACTATAGTTATAGTTTTTTACTGCTAATATCGAATATAAACGATTCCAAATTTATTGTGTTCTATTAGATGTAATCGGTAAAAGCTATTATAAACATGTACAAACAGAGTCCAAATTGGACTAGGTTATTTTCCTTCTTTTTAGGCATTTATTTCAGACGGTCCTGACTATCGAAAAAGCAAGACCGATGCTACTAAGCATTTCTCCTAAAACCGTAGGCGCTTAGTCTCCTCACGATTTGGGAGTCAAATATTGAACTCAGAACCTTACAGAATTTAGCCTGTTGATTACTTAGTAGTAGTAGAGTAGTAAGATTTGGTTGAGGCGTCTTTAATTTTTTTTTTTGCACTAATAAATGAGCTTTACCTCATCAGCAAATAATACATGTCTATAAAAGGTCGCCATCATGTCAGCTATTACCATTTCCTTTCCAGACGCTGTTGTAATATAATAACATATGTAGGTATTAATGTTATGTTGTAATTACCCGAATAGAATTATCTTACCTTGTCGTATAATTTAAACGTCAAACATAACTCTTTCAAGCAAAATTTCGATATTATTTACAACCTTCACATAATGGGCTGTCAAAACCATTCGTTAATGAAAACGATATAATAGTAATAAAACTATGAGTAGGATCCCTCATTGTTATTTATATAGGATGTATTAACGGGTAAAAAGTAGAATAAACCCTTTTTCACACTGTCGGTGGTCCGTTGTAGAAACTTATAAAAGAAACGTTCCGTACTATAAATAAGAATCGAACAAAGGTGTCGGACCTCTGTTAAAAATTATAATGTATCACTAATGTATTAATTCCTAATACGCATTCTACATATTTTAAGAATGAATTATTCTTAGTAAATCTATTTGCAATCCATAAGGGAGATTGCTTACGGTCTGATATTTCTGAGGTAATTGATCAAAATTTTAATATAGTTTTCTCTTTGCATGGTTGGCTGCTTATACTCGTACCTTCAATCTACAGGAGAATACAAGATGTTATGCTATTTTTCTGGGGACAAGTATAGTCGCCACACTTCCCAAAAAGGGATAGAGTTGGTAATGTACAAGTGATATCATTGGTATTGTAAACATAGAAGACAGCGATATTTGCGCACTTGAATTAAATAATACATAAAAATATTATAGGAGTCCAAGGTAAGAATCCCTAACAATTTTTTTATGCGTTAGGGGGCAAACGAGCAGACGGGTCACTTAATGGTAAGTGACTACCGCCACCCATGGACACCCACAACTCAAGAGTCACAAGTGCGTTGCCGGCCTATGAGGTAGGAGTACTCTCTTCTCTTTTTTTTTTTTTTTTTTTTTTTATTCGTAAGCCTACCATAATGACTCCACTTTGCCTGATGGTAAGCAATAAATGGAGTCCAAGAGTGGTGGTCACCATCCTCATTGCATGTCTAGTCAATGCAGCATGGTGACCCACACTATGGCGGCCTGGTGAGATGCTTTTTCACGCCCCGCTTAAAAGACCCGGGATCAAATTGGGAAGGAAACACGTGCGCTGGTAGGGAATTCCAGGCTTTCACTGATCGGCACAGGAAAGAAGAGCCAAACCGTTTCGTTCGGAATCGCATATCTTCGACTCGCAAACGGTGACTCCTCAGGCCAGCACGTGTAGTCCTGTAGAGGAAGGGAGAAGGTGGGACCAATTGGAAGAGCTCGTCAGAACACTCCCCGTGATGTAGGCGATAGAGAACTGCCATAGAGGCGACATCTCTTAGCAACTGCAGGGGCTCAAGAGACTGGGTGACCTCCGGACAGTCTATAATACGGACTGCGCGTCGCTGCAACCGATCGAGAGCGTCAAGCAGATACTGTGCATAGCCATCCCAAAGATGAGAGCAGTACTCCACGCAGGAGCGAACCTGGGTCTTATATAAAAGACACAGATGCTCGGGCGAGAAGAACCGTCTCACCTTGTTCAATACACCGAGCTTCCGCGAGGCCGCCTTAGTGACGCTCTCGATGTAATCACGCGGATTGAGATCCCGACAGATGTCCATACCCAGTATACTAAGCCTATCCTGCAGTGGCAGTTGAGTGTTCTGAAGAGTAGGAAAGGGAAAGAATGGAGACTTTTTGTTTGAAAACGCGCACGCCTGTGTTTTCTTGGCGCTGAACTCGACCCGATTCTCACATCCCCATTGAGAGATGCGGCTCAGGACCCGGTCGAGCTCAGCAACAAGCTCCTGTCGTTTTCCCTCAACGTCTGCTAGCTTGGCAGCAGGATGTCCAAAGTATCGCCCGTGTACTGTGCTGTCGTCTGCATAACAATGTATGTTGCCAAGAGCCAGCATATCATTGATATGCAGAAGGAACAGCGTGGGCGATAGGACGGAGCCCTGAGGTACACCAGCGCTAACCTCCTGGAAGTCAGAGGCCGCGCCGTCACAGAGAACCCTAATGCGGCGCTTGTGGAGGAAGGCAGCAACCCAGTTGCATAGCTGAGATGGCAGACCAAATGCAGGAAGTTTGGAGAGAAGCGAGCGATGCCAGACCCTATCGAATGCCTTGGCAATGTCGAGGCTGATGGCCAAGGACTCCCCATGCCTATCCATAGCCTCACCCCAAAGGTGTGTGACGTACGCTAGAAGATCACCCGTGGATCGGTTCGGCCTAAAACCATATTGCCGATCATTTAACAAGGAGTGATCCTCTAGGTGGCGGATTAATTGGGCGTTGATTATCCGCTCGAGCACCTTACAGAGTATGGAGGTGACGGCTATAGGACGGTAATTATCTGGATCGGAGCGGTCGCCTTTTTTGGGAATGGGTTGGACGTTCGCCTCTCTCCAGGCCTCCGGAACAATTCCCGAGGAATAGGACAGGCGATACAGGCGCGTCAGTACAGGAGACAACTCTGGTGCACAGTTTTTAAGAACCACCGCCGGAATACCGTCGGGTCCACTGGCTTTCCGAACATCGAGTGACCGAAGCTCCGCACGGACATCCCTCTGCCGGATGCGAATATCCCGCATTGCGGAGTCGCAGGTCGCAATGGTGGGCGTGTGCGCGCCACGGTCGTCGATTCGGGAGTTAGCCGCAAAGAGGTTAGCTAGTAGATTCGCTTTCTCTTGCGGCTCGTGGGCCAGTGATCCGTCAGGGTACTTCAGCGGTGGCAGCGAAGGCTGGCAGTAGTTGGACTGCACGGCTTTGGCCAATCGCCAAAACTTACGGCTACCCGTAGGGTATGCGACGAGTTCTTGACCAAACCGTGCAATGCGCTGGGCATCAGCTCTGATGTAAGCCCTCTTGCATTCCTTAGTGGCTTTGTTAAACGCTGCTTTTAGGCGATCAACGTCTGGGTCACAATGAGCGCGGGCACTGATCCATGCGCGGTAGGCTGACTGCTTTTGAGCGACAGCACGGGTGCACTCGCGATTGAACCAGGGACGGGTCTTTGTGCTGGCGACTTCACTGTAGGGGATATAGTACTCCATACCGACAGTGATTTCGTCAGCCACGGCAGACGCACTTTGCGACAGATCCCTGTCTTTAAAGCAGCGTTGAGCCCACGGGATGGATGCAAAATAATCCCGCATTCCATCCCAGTCTGCTGACGAGTAGTGCCATAACCGTCGCCTTGTTACCACAGGCCGTGGTGGGGCAACAAGAGGCACCGAGGTGGACACCAGGCAGTGGTCGGAGGATCCCAGAGGGGCGTGAACCGTTACACTGTACTGCGCTGGGTGACTCGTCAGCAGAAGGTCTAGCAAAGAGGGCGCTTGACCCGATATGTCTGGTATCCTGGTGGGCTGGAGTACCAGTTGGGTAAGGTCATGCGTGAGAGCGAATGCGTGGGCAGTTCGACCAGCGCGGTCCGTTCTGGAAGATCCCAGCCAGAAGTCATGGTGGGCATTAAAGTCTCCCAAAAACACCAGTTCGGCGGTCGGGAACTGCTCCTGCGCTTTGTCCGTTGCGTGACTCATGTAGTCAAAGTGTCGAGTTGTCTCGGAGTCTCCGGAATGGGACCGATAAAGGCAAACGTAGATCCGGCTTATAGAGCCAAAATCCACGTGTAGCCAAAGGATGGAGAAGGATGCGTCTTCTAGGCAGTGCAGACGGCGACAACAAACATCCGCCCTGACGAAA
Organism: Tyria jacobaeae; assembly: GCA_947561695.1. NCBI lineage: Eukaryota > Metazoa > Arthropoda > Insecta > Lepidoptera > Erebidae > Tyria > Tyria jacobaeae. Next base: position 8,257,161 of record OX387222.1, on the reverse strand, counting down.
AGACATACCCCAGCCCTCGCGAGGAAGCACTCCTCTAGAACGTATCCGGGATAGTAGAGATATGCCGTGTCGGCAGGGCGGCGTATTTGTGTCTCCGTAAGAAAAAGCATGGCCGGCCGAGCCGTCTCAAGGTGCTGGTGTACGGCGCTGAGGTTTGCATGGAGTCCACGTATGTTAGTGAACTCCACCTCAAAAAGCGGGTTGGTGGGAGAGGAAGATGCCGCTGTTGGACCATTTTTCTTTTTTTGTACTGCCATGATAAGAGTTGGGAAAGGGGGCGTAAAAGGCATGACAGTCATCGCGACTGTGTAAACTGAGACTGAAAATACTGTGTCATCATGTAACGGTGAGGCATGGCGGAGACCGAACCGCCGGACGGAAGGGCCCCCGTACCCTCCCGGAAATGGACGCCGGGTCCCACCGTCCGGTCACCAACCGGCACGACGAGCCACTCCGTGGATTATGCGCGACCTGACGGGGCAGCCTCCCAGGGTGGTTAGCCGTGGTTGGGCCCCTCTCTATGCCGCGGGCGGTTTATATAAACCTATCATAATGACTACACTCTGCCTGATGGAAAGCAATAAGTGGAGTCTAAGAGTGGTGGTCACCATGACCCACACTGTGGCGGCCGTGCGGCCAGCGATGCTTTTTCACGCCCCGCTTAAAAGACTCGGGATCTAAGTGGGAGTGAAACGCGTGTTGCACGGGTTGCTGTTGTAATGTGATATTATGCAAATACAACCATGTGACCAGAAACTCTTTTTAAATTAATAAGTTTAATTACATGAATTTTTGCCATTTTTGAAATAATATTGTTTAAGAAATATATCAGACTGTACCACCATTTTATACTCGATTACTTTTTAATTATTGCTTCGAGATTGGATTGGAACTAATCTAAAGTTAATTAGTTTTTGCGTTAATAACACCTTAACCGTATTGGGAACCAAAATAATTAAATACAAAATATATTTTACTGAACAACTTTTATTACACCTATCAATCACAAAAATATTTTTGATTAATTAATTTATGGAAAAGCTTTTCATCAAATATGGTATGTCCATCCAACCATTAATTTACCTATTAACTAAAAATATTAAATATTGCTGTAAATAAGCGATCATAGCATAAAGTAAATGTATTATGTTTTAAATACATTCTAAGGTATTGAGTCATCATTTAGAGACTTGTTTCGCTTAAATAATATAATTAATAGCAATTTTTATAAATGTGAAGCCTGTTTACCCACACGATATTAAGACCTCATCAGACTAGTATAGCTCTACGCATCCGTGATATTAATTTTCACACTGGTAACATACAGTGAAGAAAGTACAATACGATAGTAGAAGAACTCGGTTCATATGTACATATATAAGAGATAAGTCAAGTATACACGGTGCTATGCAGAGGCTTCTCGTTTGCAAACCAAGTCATACATGTGTATATATATAATAGGGGGCCATCCTATTGCCGTCGTCCGGGTACTTTATTTTATGTGGATATGCTATCGGATTCTTCTGATCTAAAACATGCTTAAAAATATTCTTGTCGCTTCGGCTTACCCGTACAAAAATATTGTTAAGGAATATAAAAAATATATATCTAATATACCTTAAACAACATTATCTGCAGTTAAATATCTATACCTATTATACTAAAAACATACAAACGAAACTTTCAATCAAATATATGAACATTTTTTGTAATACTATCAACTTGTGCAACAGGACCTCAATGCTTGGCAAATTTAAAAATCTGGATGAAAAAGGGTATTTCGTATGTTGAATTAGTAGTGAAATGACCCCCTTTCGCTACTGAAACAAACTGATTTTAGGTGCCTGTGAAAAGTGACCTTCACTGACAGAACAACAAACAAGATAGCGGTTTTCATTTTGAAAAGGACGTAACTATATATATATATATAATTTTGATACAATCGCGCGGTTGGTCAATCTGTGTCGACCTTAATACTTGATTGCAAAATATTTCTTATTAATAAGCTTACCATATCATCAAATATTTTATAATCTGAATGCTAATGACCGTTCTTTTGATTCCTCATGATAATTATTTACTGCCAATTAATGATTTAGATCTTGTTTATTTTAAATAGTGATTGGAAACTAAATTAAAATGCCAATTTATTATGCTAAACCAGAAAATATTATAATATGTTTACTGTTGATTAGTTGTTTTTTCATGCATTCTTCGTTACATAAAAAAAACAGTTTTTAAAAAATTTTAACTTTAAAGAAAGCAGGACTGCTTGAAAAAAAAGGCACAGATTAGCAAAGAATACAACTAAAACTATATTTTTTTGATATATTAGTATTAACATAATTATGTAAAAACAAGAACTCATCAACAAACATAACTATGTTTAGTGACAATCTTCCGTAGAGAGCAGGACAAATGATGGATTAAAATCCATCTATTCTCTCAGAGTCACGAATAAAATTGATTTAAAACTAAAATTTATTTAATGTCTTTGAAATGTAAGATGAGGCAGCAAAGATGAGAGCAGTACTCCATGCAGTAGCGAACCTGGGTTTTAAAAGACACAGATGCTCGGGTGAGAAAAACCTTCTCACTTTGTTCAATACGCCGAGCTTCCACGATGACGCCTTTGTGACACTCTCGATGTAATCGCGCGAATTTAGATCCCGGCAAAAGTCCATACCCAGGATACTAGCCTATCCTGTAATGGCAGTTGAGTAATCTGAAGAGTAGGTAGATGAAGGAATGGAGACTTTTTGTTAGAAAACGCGCACGCCTGTTTTCTTGGCGCTGAACTCGAATAGATTCTCACAAGCCCATCGAGCTCAGCAACAAGCTTCTGTCGTTTTCCCTCAACGTCTGCCAGCTTGCTTTAGTCTGTTAGCCTGTTAGCTAGCTTTTATTTAGTAATTTGAGATTTCAAATAATACATTAAATTTGACTAGTCTGTAGGTCTTAGTCGTTAGTTATATTCACTGCTGAGCTAGAAGTCGTGGGTTTTTATCCCACACTGGAAATGTATTTTTCTGTGCCCCTTATATTTTCCTAAAGAAATGTTATAACAGATGTAAAGTTATATTCCAACTATTAAAATGCTATAATCAAACATGTATATTGAATGCATATTAAATATGTCAACATTATAATTTATTACCGAAGTCCACTCTGGCTCTAACATTTGGCAATAAATTAAAATAGTTTATTGGACAGTAAATCTACACAGTGTGTTGATACAACAGTGTTGGATTACAAGTTGATTTGTGACGAGTAATTATCGCTTCAATGACATCGGGTGATAACTCAACGACTTTACATAGTAACATCTCTGTTTCGAAGTTGTTTGTCGAGAGTTATGTTAATAATAACTTTCCATTTATCACTCCTAACACTAATTGTTGGCATACTTATAAGTTTCTATGCTGATATTGTAAATTAAGAACGGTTACATTATTCTTATGTAATAGATATTAGTATATCGGCTATTATACTTATACCGCATATTTATACTTATATATATAATCTCAATTTACAATATCACTATAGAAACTATGACACTTATAAGTATGCCAACAATTTGTGTTTCCATTTCATCTGTGTAACCAACATCCTTTTTCTACCCTTTCCATCCCCTCTTTCAATTTCACTAAACTCCATTTTTCCCAAAGTGCCCTAATGACGGCAATGTCCTTATTACGTGTTTTTTTTTATCATATAGCGAGATAAATGAAAAGATGGGTCACCTGTTGGTAAGTAGCAAACGCCACCCAGGGACACTTGATGGATGGGGCTAGATTAGGATGGGCAAAGTGTAGGCGTTAACTATGCCTCTGCCTTCCCCAGCGGGGATACAGGCTCACGTCCGTACATTTATGTATGTATATAGTAAGATCAGAATAAATAACAATATTATATAGATTTAAAGTCTGATCACTGGTACTTACTTATTATTTATTAAATCTTTGTTTTTCTCGTTGCAAGCAACGTGACTACTTAAACAGATCTTGTAACTCTCTACGTCTGTCTTTCTATGGGACACAACTACAACTGCAAAAATTAAGACACACGTTTTTCTTGTCACTGACTTCTATAAGCATAATTGAAAGAAAAAACATGTCGCCCAAAAAATAGTATTGGGAATATAGATGAGATAAATCAAAAATATATAACAATAACTCCACACATCTCACACACAGCCGTCTGATCTCAAACTAAGCAGAGCTTATACTATGGTAACCTTGCTTATGCTGTTTAACATACTTATCTATTTATAAATACTTACATTTACATACTATAGATAAATTAGACACAGGCACCGAAGAATTGATCGTGCTCATCACACAAATATTTGTCCTGGGTGTAAATATTAGTATTCCTTGAGCACTTCTTTACCACAAACTCTTATGCTTGCTACCAATCTCTGTCCATTGTCATATAAAACCATCTCAAGCCCTACAAATTTAATTTACATAAGGATTTGATTAATTTTTTTATCTCATTTTGTGTGGCATATGCGTGTGCACAGTGGGGCGTCTATACCGGCGATCCTGGCCCATTGTGTACGTATCCGATCTCTTTACTTCTTGACATTCGCTTCAAAAAATTATAAATTTAAACTCAGGTTAGTTTAGTGTTTAATATGTCCTTTTCGGGAGATAGGATATGTTTATGAACGGTGTTGTTTACAGTTATTTAAATTGAGTTTTAGTAGGCGTTAAATAATGTCACATTTAATCTTCATTTGTTAAAAAATTATAGGTTGTTTATTTCACTGAAATTAGTATAGAGATACTAGATAGATATAGAGATACCACTACTTGTCTACTATCCATATAGTAGACAAGTAGTGGTAGATAGCAAGATTATAAATATTGTACAGACATTGAGATAGCAGAAATAATAAATAAAAAAAAAAAAAAAAAAAATCAATCAAAAATATTTCCATTTGAGTTTAAAAGTTTGTAGTTGTGTGTGTGTGTGTGTCCAGACTGATATAGACTTCCGAAACCAACCTTAGTTAATAATCTTCTTAATAGGAAAACAAGTTGTAAAATTGCTCTATTGCACGTTTATGTACAATAAATACAAAGATATGTACGTTTTTTTCAAGTTCAGTTAGTAGGTAATCAATAACAAGGCTATGCAAAAAAGGAACCTGCTCAATTAACCCATTACACGTAACACCATATCAAAATACCACATGTTAGCTGCCACTTTCTTTAGATACCATCTTCTACGGTTCGTAAATACACACGATCGAACAATAGCATTCCTAAGTTCGATTAATGTTCGAGTGCGTTACTATAAGAGCTCGCCACACCTACACTTGGTTGACATTATGTAAATACGGTACCACTTTACATTGTCGTACTCATTATGCGATAGAAGATTCGTTAGGTGAAGAAACACATGTTGTTTTATCGTAAATTCTTTGGTACGGTTGGAAGAAAGTACTAAACCTAGTTTATATGTTTGTTTATTTATTTATTGTTTCACTGATTTCTTATTTTTAAGATATTCAACTGAATTTAATAAAGAGGGATTCTCAATTTTGTTGTATTTTGTTGTTTTAACCTACCTCATAACTCCGTCTTTTTGTCATTTAAAAATAAAAATAGATGGAAAATTTTAAAATAAAGTACGAAATTACGTATTTTAAATTCCTGTAACTTTTCAGTATTGTTTGCGTATTACAAATAATGATAAAGTACTAAAAAGTATAAAATAAACTTTTTAAACCGTCTTCAGTTCGTTCTTCCATTCGGTACGGTTCGGTTTTCTATTCGGGTATTTTTTTATGATAGACGCATTGAAGTGGTTATCTATTTTTTTAAAGTCAATATTGTTGGTGTCAAATGAATTTGTAATATACGTAATTTAGGGTAGGTACTATGTTACTGCCACAGAGCTTCACTAAGCAACCATTATAATATATATGATATGATACTTGGAACTCATGGATCTCTTGGTAAATTTATTTTCTTTTAAAGAGTAAATTTGTTTGTAGCTGGCTTTTGTCTTTATTGTCTTATTTGTCCCGCGTTGTAAATTCTTTAGGTTACCAATTTTTGGCCCTATTCGGGATAAACTCTTGTGTTGTTAAAGAAATGTGAGATGTCGGAGAATATTTTTCACAACGGACCAAAACAGGAATCTAATGTTTTTAGGGTTAGGGTATGTATGAATTTTAATCGTTTCACGATAACTAACAAATTGTCGCCTGCCGTATATCCGGACCGATACCACTTTCAAACCTTCACAAAAAGAGCGTACTCCTAACCTACCTAAAAGGCCGGCAAAGCACTTGTGACCCTTGAGTTGCGAATGTCCATGGGCGGCGGTAGTCACTTACCATCAGGTGACCCGTCTGCTCGTTTGCCCCCTATCGCATAAAAAAAAACTTCTAAATAACTGAACAGGTTTTGTGTATGTCTTATTGTTAGGACCTTTACATCACCCCGACTGTTATACATACATACGCTGCGCCTGTAGCCGACTAAGGTGTAGCCGAGTTTAGTCAACTGGGCACTGTATGACTGTATACATAATGTCTGATAGACAACAGTCTAATCCTGTTGGGTGATGGGGTGACTCTATTATGCTTCACCTCGAATCCCACGACACAAGAGTGTTGGTATGTGTGTGTTGCTATACTTTTTTGTTAGATCAGTATTGCAGTTTTTTTGTAGTTGTTGTATTTTTTTGTATTTTTAAATATGAAACTTCTTGTGTTTCATTATTTAAAGTTTAAACTAAAATTTTATTATTTCCGTAAACATTATATATGATTATACAATCAGACGTGAAAATAATAACAAATGTAATGTAAATTTACATTTCTGTAAATTATTGACCTACTTTCGTATATCTTACATGTGTATGCACATTATTGCTATAGAGAATAATAATTCCTTCATACAAATACAATGAACATCAACGATAGCGTGCATAAGTGATTATGGACAGCAGCCTCTTTAATAGAAGCGGCATAACGCACCGTACTTCTCCACCTACGACTCATGTTCACAAACCTAAACGAGAGCGATCTCAAAAAATGGAAATCGTACCAACCCTGCAGATGGATGGGATCTATTGAGCAGTTCTTAAATTAAGTTTGTTCTATTGCATCTGAAGGCAAGCTAAACTCGAACCAAAAGCTGAACATAAATACCCTTTACCGTAAAGTAACAAATGGAGTTGCCCAAAGGTCTGTTCAATATCAGTCACTCAATGTTAAAGCCGTTCAAGCGCAAAGTTCTTAACAACATGCATCTGAAACTCAATAAATTATGGATTCTCTAATGTATATCAAGCTAGCCGTTCAGGAGTCTAATGTAAAGCAGCAATCAAAAAGGACATCGAGAGGCTCAAGCAGACTGTCAAACTAGCGGAATCAAGACTTAAGGTTGATGAATCACACAAACGCAAGCCTCTTTTTTTTTTTTTTTATTCGTAAGCCTACCATAATGACTCCACTTTGCCTGATGGTAAGCAATAAATGGAGTCCAAGAGTGGTGGTCACCATCCTCATTGCATGTCTAGTCAATGCAGCATGGTGACCCACACTATGGCGGGTATCATTGTAATAGGAATTCCAGCAAAAATGGCTGAAAATTAGGTTTATAAATGTATTTATGAATAAAACGTAGCCTATTAATTACCTTATATGACAAGAAATACATTTATGATCTCGTTAAAACTTAGCCACAAATCTGGCAAGAGAAATGCTGAGACCTGTAATTATATTATTGAAGTATCTGCCGTTATACGTATAGCTTTCATTACCCAGAACCGGTTATTCATTAACTGGACCTCCTGTCTGGTTCGAGATTTCACGATAGTCACAGCCAAGACGTGCAAAACAGTCACTACGTGCGGACACTTTGCATTTGCATTGCACGAAAAAAGTAGAGTCACTTAAATGTGCAACCACAACGGGAGATGTTGATTGCCCAGCTATACAGGCAGCTGAATATAGGTATATAAATTATATTGACTATGGGGGCGCCCTAAGAGCGTCGCATGTTCGCTTGTATATATTAGATTTACCCCTTTATTACATTAGTTTATGGATAATAATTTATTATCTAATATATATTATAATATATACAGAAATAGATATTTTTTCTGCATAGGATTCAAAATTGTATACAGTGGAGGACTGCAGACAATATATTTCCGTTTAGAACGATTCCTTAACCATACTTACCCAAAATATACGTAATATTTTTTGGTCTATGTTAAAAAAATATATATATTTATTTATTTATATATTTTTTTTAACATAGACCAAATATTGTATGTGATGTAATTGTTTTTACCGAGTGTTGGTTATCAAAGCGCCACAAAAGTCGGCCAGTAATATCTGGATACAATACATATCACATAGTATATGTTAAGGAGTCATTACAGGTTTCAATCGAAGAACTACCTTTACAAGATTGTAGTTGTTTAGTTTTTAAAATCGGCACAAACACAGCGATGATTGCTATGTATAGATCTCGTTTAGTTAGAAATTTGGACACTTTTAGCAATTTCTTAAATTAGACGCTTCAAACACTTAATGCTTTCAAAAAAAATATACTTACAGGTGACATAAACAAAAATATCGGGTCTGAGCATACAGTAACACAAGATTACCTTAAATTGCCTACAGAGAGTGGTTCCTGCCAGTTTATCATCTATCACGCTTGTTACCAACTAAACTTTATACGAATATTCTATGTCCATTTGTATATATTGGATTGGATAGAGAGCTATATATATGTATATATATATGTTTAATTTTTATATAAGTATATAAAAATTAAACTATGTCCGATGTAAGAACATACTATATAATTATGTACAAGTTTTGTCGTATGAGCAAACTGAACAGTTACTCGACGAAGTACATAAAAAAAATTTGCTGAACCGTCTTAGTGCATTATTATTGACCCTCTTATGAATGGTACTGCTGGTTGCTTATGTAGGTTATTAAAATGTTATTGTTGAATTGTAGTTTTGTAAATTTATACTGCTAAAGTAGTTTGTAAGCACTTCTCCCGAGTCACGGGTTCAATATTTCGGGCAAACCACGAATGTATGTTATTAATAAATTAATGAGTCATTTATTATAAATTATTGAAGTTATTATATAAATAAAGATTATTGTTAAGTATAATGATAGTAAAAAAGTATGATGATTACCGAAATTTTAAAATCAAAAATAATTTTCACCAGTCATTTTCAAACCACAGATTAGATATACTATATTATAATAAATCAAGCCTTTTTTATTCGTATGAGATACAAAGTCTCTTTTTGTTTTCCCAACTTTTCTATTTAAATACTTTTTCGACCAGATTTCATACAAAACCTTAACCAATTCATACAAAAAATGCGAGCCCGTACTTCCTCTACCACCTGTACAAACCTTAGATACATCTTAGCTCACACAATGAGATGATTACAATCCGTTATACCTATCTATAATACTTTACAATATAAAAAAATAACAAGCCTTGGTCGTGGGCGAAAGAAAACAATCGATCCTCCTTCTTGCTCTAATTTCGAAGATACACTGGCCAAAGATAAAATCTATAGAGTGATTTGATTAATTCGAACAATGCTTTTGTACAAGACAAGCATAGTTAGGGTTAAGTATTTTTATTGTTGGCGCGTGTCGATTTAATCAGCTGCGTTAAAGTTATTAATAATAATTTTGTAATGAAGTTTTAATGATTTTGTTTTATGCAGCTGGACTGACCCTCCGGGCACAATTATGTAAAATGTTATTATTATTAAACCCCTAAATGAATACTACTTGTAACAGAAGCTTGTTAATGCTTGGTAATGGAATATTGTTTACTGTTGTAGTCGCGTTACAGTCTGTGATTTATGGAAATATATTAATTAACAAACAAATAAAACGACTTAAAAACACTTATCAAGTCGCAAATAAAAAAAACTCAATATAAGAAATATAAAAAGCAATACAATTGTATAACGATATTGAATTAATAATAACAAAGGTATTCAAATTTATAATGAATATTGAAAGCAATCTTCTATTGCGTGTTGTTCTTCAGTTTGAGTGTCATGTTCAAAATAGAATAAAAAATCGTCTAAAATGAACTCGTTTGGTTTAGTGATCCTTTGTGTGCAATATACTTAGTACCAAAATAGTATAAACATAGCTCAACTTGTAGTGCCACCTCTGTTTATAATTTTCATAAAACGTATGAGACTCACCAGAAAATCACGAGTGAAAAGGATGCTAAGCAGAAAATTAAGATGATAGCTTATTTTTAACATAAAATCTAATTTAAAGTGTTCATTAAAATTGTAAAGCCATTTTGCAAGACGCCTCTAAAGCTTTTAAGGGCGTTTGTGAAGACGATCAGTTTTCTGCACCAATTCACAGGAACCGTATCAATTATGGTAATACCTCGTTTAATTTCCTGAGCCAGATTAACTATACCCCCCCCAGTAATAAACTTGATTTATTAGATGAAGTGTTTTTTTTTTTAATTTTTCTCTCGAATGACGTTGAATGTTGGTCGGATTGGAAGTTATTTATGCGTCTCATTTTAAAATATTGGTTTCCTGAATTATGTCATTTGGGGAATATTTGTGTAGAAATATCTTCTTTCACGTAGTTCGAGCCTTTCAAAGTTCTGTCACAAATACATTCAACAATTTCATCATAAATTTTATAAAAAAAACAAAAACATGATAAAAAAATGTATAAGGAAAACATAATTAAAGAAACCTAACGGACAGCTTATGATAAAATATACCTATTCGTAAATCGTGTATACTTTCTACAAGAAGATATGTAAATATTGTAACGTATTTTTGCAATATCTAAATTTTCCCACATACAATACTAAACCGGAATTCGCGCTCTGTTAACAGTATAATCTTTACAGTACCTAAATAAAAGACAAGCATGAAGCGCTTCTAAATTAATGTGGTTCTTGTGTATAAAACATGATTAAGCTGCATATTTAGATTTTTTTAAAAACGTTACTTACTTCTAATGATTTGATTGTCATTCATACCAACATTGTCCAAAACGTTATCACTAAAGAGACTTACCAAGGAATTCTTTCTAGCCGATTTTTCTATCTCTTTTTGGCCTATGTACAAAGAATAATCAGACTGCTGTACTTAATATAAATGTAACATTATCTCCTACTTACGACTGTTTAGATTTTGCTTACAATAGTCAGAAACGATACAATACAAATACAATAGCGATTGATATTATCAGAATGAAGTAGTAGTCATGATTAGAAAATTCAACACTGTCTTTGTAGGTCTTCCAAAATAATAAGGTTTATCTCTACTTCTAATTTTACAGGAACACTCAACTAGACCTGACCGATGTACGTATTGACTTCACTGTTAATATTTATGCTTACTTGCATATAGCATCGTTTCTATATCAGTTTTGTTAGACCTGCTTCTAATGGACTGGCTGAAAGGCTTCCGTGACAACAACGAAATTATCTAAATATTCACATTATAGCACTTATACTTGTATATATTACTGCGCTATAAGCTTTGTTGTTTAAAAATACTTAGCGGTACCCTGATATATCGAAAACGTTGTTCTAGAAAGCATACAAACGCGTTGTTACATCGAATTAAACAGTCTTAAACACAATTGAATTACTTGAATTTCCTCGTGGAGAGAACAAAAGCGTTATTAAATACGTAATTATTCACATTTACTTGGCGTGCAAGGTTTTAATTCAGTTTCGAGGGAACATTCGATTTAATTCTAGCCGAACTAATTGCCGACGTGGGTCGATATAATTGTGTTTACTACCTTTTAAACGACCCCACCCACTTGCATCTCATTAAGTGTTTTATTGTAATTACAGAGTTCTTGGATTTTGTAAGAAACATTTTGTAGAACACGAGCATTTTATGAAATTATATGAGTCAACCGTCACGGTGTGCCAGGTCCTTTAATGAGCGTTTGTATTTATTTTTCTTTATGCTATTGCTAAACGTCAAACGTTAAACGCACAAGTGTAGATGTATTGGAACCCATTTTTTTTCAAATGTTATCTATTTTAATCATCCATTTGCACATGGTCTTCACCTAGGAATCGGTGAATAAGAATACTGAGCCATGTCTCTTTTAAGTCATTCTTAAAAGTAGTAGCAAGGTGGTGTGTGTGTCAAGATATTGATTACAAGGTGACGCTAACCAACGAATGCGTAATATAATATTATGATTCCTGTGTCGCGGCTGACTTTACAAATATTAAAGCAATTGTCACAAAGAAACCCAGAATCGAGAAACTATTCGTGAAACACACAAACCTGTGTGGAAATCGGACCCACGACCTTCAGCTCATCATTCAGGATCACCAGCCTCTAGACCAAAAGGCCAGTCTCATCACTGTTGAACTCTTTTCTTAATTATGTTGATAACCCTAACATCCTATTTTTTATATTTAATTTTATTTATTATATGAAGTTCCCGGAATCTAATATATAACCATACATACAGCTTATTGTTAGATTTCTGCCGATAAGTGTGCATGGACTTAATTATGTCCTTTGTTTGCGAAATAAGTTCAAGAAGCGACGTAAAATTTTTTTATTGCCAAATAGCGGCTATTAAAATGACTCACCTTGTGATACTAAGGTAACAAATTTCTTTATTCGACATATGAGTGACTAGAATACTAATCATGTATGAGGAAAAAATAAATTGGCTTCGTTGAGTATTTGGTATGTTTAAAGCGCATTTTAATTGTGTACGCCTTTCTAAATACCTTAATACGATGTGTTTAAAATATACCGTCCCGAGCGAATGACCCTACAAAATCATTTCGGAATTGTTTGCTTCAATTAGTATGGATTAAGGGTAACCAGTAAGTAGTTAACTTTTTAGAACGCTAATCACGGATTACATGTGTTGAGTTTTGATTAATGAATAGTCAGCCATTGTATATGTATGTAAATGTTCTAATGCTTATAGGTGCTAATATCTCAATGAACACACTTGGGCTCTTCAATGAGACCAATGACCACTTCACGTGTAGTAAATATAAATACAAATCTTTGGAACTAATTAAGAAGCTTTTAATTTTAAAAAAACATACATCATAGTATAAGCTTTAAGAGAGTGTATGTTGTTACATACAAGCAAAGTGTGCCCTGCTCTTATTTATCACAAGCTGTCGTAAGATCACAAACTCTGAACGACTCTCGTTAGGAATAGGTTTATGTAGTAGCGAAGCCGATACTCGTCGTTTGTCTGTTTCATTTCCACAATTCTTCTGTTGTTACAGTGGTAACAATTACAGTTTGGTTTTGAAGCACATTGTAAAATCACAACCTCTACCCTATTCGTTCACCGATAATCGTTATGAGGCACGATTTCGACCCAATGCCGTTATTATCGCTTGAACCTGTAAATAATTAACGCATGCGAATACGCTCTGCAGCGCTGCGGCTCAGATTGTCCTAATTGTTTGCAATTATATGTTTGTTATTGTTATTCTTAATTACAGCAATTTTTATTTTAATATGAACTAGTTGCTTTTCCAATAATTAAACTCGAGAATTAACTAGAAAGTCTATAACAATGTTTCTAGCAATTATTTGTATATATATAACTACAAAACTTATGTTGATGCTAAGCTATAATTGTGCAATTTAAAATTGTGATCCTTTGTATTAAATACTAGGCATCCCAATCCGTAGGCTACTGAATCGGGTATCTTCTTTGAATGCATTACTTTGATATTTTGACAAGCATGGTTTTAAAGTTTCACGTCTTCAATGATTTTTTTTTTTACAAAAAGACAACTTCCGCACTAGTATTAATTACTCTATCGCGGCTGCATTTACAAACATCATCAAATAACGGACACAAAAACACCCAGACACAGAAAAACAATTAAAGGTTTACACAATGTGTTGTCCCGGGTGGGATCAAAGTCACTTCATAGTGGCGAGGTGATCACTTAAACCTCTGCTCCATCCGTGCTATCATGAATATTGTGGAAATTGTGAGTAAACCACGATAATACATTACCTTTTTAAAGTCAACTCCCACATTAGGAATGATTCTTCTGTCACTGACTTGACAAACATACAAATAACGATCACAAAGAATATTCCGAACCCAGAACACCTACTTGAGTATCATACAAGTTATTGATTCATTTGGAAATCGATCCCACGACCTCTTGCTCAGCAGTCACTATCACTTACCACTGACCAACAGGCCAGTTACGACCGACCGACGATGAGAGACCTTATCTTTGATAGATATTCGTGAAGTTGAAAGAATCTTACACCTATATAATACTCGTGAAATATTATTACAATAAGCTTAAAGCGCTTGATGTTCCATGCAGTATAAACAGAATAAAAAGGTTTGGGAACCCGAGAAGCCTGTCTTACAAACTTACAATTATTTGTTAGTGTTGTACAACCTTTGATTACGAATCATTAATAAACCAATCATTAAAATATTCTCGAATATAACAGGAAAATGTGTTCATAATACTCTAAATTATATTAAGTATATTTAAAGGATATATGCACATCTGCAAATGAAACTAACAGTCTATGATTATACTTGTATTAATGTATATAAAACTGCGTGTTTAAAAATGTCTTGCTGCCTATTACCCTTAATAGCATTCAATTATATTAAAATGTGAAACATGAGGGCATGTATGTATCTAAAATTAAATTTAATATTTAATATGTAATAATGTGGTAATTGCATTTTTTTATTAATATTATGAATTATAAATGCCAGATGTGTTTGTTACGGAACCCATAATTATACAATTCTGCATACACGTTACAAGTAGTATAGAAAAAATAAATTTGCTATTTACCTTTCAGTACCTGGATGACTGATAATTTACCTTCGTATTCTAATGATATTGTAGCAGGTTTTCATTGCCTGAAAACACGGATAAAACGACGTTTTCTAAAAATGAAACCTAGCTAGATCGATTTATCGGCCCTGAAATCCCCTGAATACAAAATTTCATGAATATCGTTGAAGCCGTTTCTGAGATTTAGATTATACATATATATACAATAATTGCTCGTTTAAAGGTATTAGATAATGAAAAAAAGTACTATTTAAGTGGGATAGGCACAACAACTTCTACAACAGCTAAGACGTAGACCCTCGCGCATGACTCTCCTTTTCTACATTGTAACCAACATTTAGTAATACACTTCACAAAATATAAAAAAAAACATCAACTAAGTCAGAATAATAATCAATCCTCTCATATATGCATACAAACAATGACTACCGTTTTTGTCTTCAAATACAGTAGTCACATGGAAATTACGAATGTAGTATAAATGATAATCCTTAAGTTTGGATTCACAATTCTCACATATATTACTGGCGGTATCTTTTTGAGGACCAAACGCATGTACAAGTACTTATTTTTATTCAAGTCTAGTCAATGGGATTGAAGGCTTAAAAGTATCATGCTAAGGTTTTAATTTGTTGTATCCGCCGTAGTATATTTGCCGCATGAGAGGTGATTTTCCTTGCACCTCACGGAAACTATTTGTATCTATAGATTTTAGTATCGTGTCACGAAGACTACATCTCATGCGTTTGCGTCACGTGTTCTAGAGTGTTATAATGTAACACAACATTGACCTTAAATTGTTTTCTGTAAAGCTCTATAATTCCAATCACTAAGTGTTCTTTCGTTTTTATTACATAAGTTACAACTTTTTATATAGGCTATTTATAGTTTTAAATCTAAAAGCAGTGAATAGAATGGTTTTATAAACACATAAAAAAAAATATGGAAAAAATAAAAAAAAAGTGATGTAGTCGTAGAAAGAACTAATGGTTACAAAAAATCGCAATGTGGTCAATTTGAAATAGAATTAGTCAATATTACGTCCTAACTATTTACATTGCGTCTGACAGGCCAAATCTTCAGAGCTGACTGCCAACGACTAGCAGCCAAAGTAATAGTGTAAGGTGTAATTTTTATAGCTCTGGTAGTCCGAAAAACAGTTTAGCCTCCCGATAGGAATGTCTGTTGCACAGTACAATGACTAGCAATTTTTTTGTTCTGAATCTTTATCATAAGAAGCGACTACTGGCACCTGGCACAAGCATTTCTAGCATCAGAAGTCCCACTCATTGTTAGCCTTAAACTCTTACAGAACATACAAGTACAAGCTCAAAATAATTATGGGTCACAAAGTGGCATTTATTAATATCTGGTTTCCACAGCAATAAACAGACAATTTATTAACAACAGCCAAATGAGAATATATATTAAATGTATATATGTATATATCAACATGTTTACTAGTTAATGAATAAACGATCTTTTAATTATACCGTTTTCTTTGTCTATCTACTTCGAAAGCATTGTCTCCTAAGTAACAGTTTCAATATCTTTATTTTTCAGTCATTAGCTATATATTAGCTTCACATAAAATCCAATTTTACAGAACCCTGAACTTCCTGAGTACTTCTCAAGTACGTTATAATTTGAGTACCTCCTATAACCGAAACGTATTTTTTACATTATGGAAACAAATGCCATAACCTTGGACATAATGTGTTATCTAATTTAAAAAAAGCGATCTCTATGAATCTTTTTTGTTCCCTAACGAAAGTTGAATATTATTATGTACAGATATTTAAAAAAATATATTACAATAAAAAGCAAGTTAGGCAATATATCTCATATTAAAATCCTAATTAGCAAATTATAGCCATTATCAGTTCGGGTCACGCTTAATTTAATTTAATTAATATGCATAATTTGGCCAAATGAATAAAACATACGCAAAATAATTTTAAAAAGAAATCCTTATCAGTGTTAGTATTCATCTTTATCTCATTAATTAAATTAATCTTTCAATTGGCAACTATTGCAAATACAGTTTTAAGTCTCTGTATATAAAAATATAAGATAAGCTTTTTTTCTAAGAATACATATAATTAAAAAAAACGATGCATATTTGGCATTAATCAGCATAAATATTCAAACAGTTTAAAAAAAATAATATTAAGAATTATAAAGATCAAATGAGTGAAACTTGCGACTAATCGAGTAAACGTAGAGAAAGCGCGATTACTAGTAAAATTATAAGGACGCATTGCTTACCCCGAACCCTAAAAAAATTGTTGATTATACAGATACAAATCTAAAAATCTGATTAAACCTGGACACAGTGTACGTGTCGAAAGAATAATCTCCAAACAACATAACAGTTAATTCGGCCTAATCTATTCGACTCATAATTATTATATTCGTTTGTTCCTCGCGACCGAGTACGTTTCGTCTGCGACCCGAATTCGTAATGAGTAAGGCTTTCCAAGTATCGGGTTGGCACTTATCGGGCGTGCCATCTGACTATTATATTACCAAAATACCACTTTAAATGCAGTCCACTGTAATCCTATAATTAGCTTAAATGTACCCTACAGTCAACGGGTTACATGAACAACTGTGTGCGGAAAATGCATTTTCGATGGCGAAAATCGTGACGTCCAACGTGTGACGCCCCTTGAATTACAGGGTGATTTATTCATAGAGCCTTTAAATAAACGCTTTTGTAGATATTTTGTATGTTTGCTTCATTTTACTGTGTTCAGGTAAAGTTGCAAAATAGCATAACAGTGGTAGAGCCATGCTTAGGCACGAATGGGCCGGCTTGACCAGTGCGATACCACGGCCTCACTAAAAACTGGTTGTGAAGCAATGGGTGCCAAGCTTTTCTCCTAAATTAGTGAGGTTTCCGGAGGCCCAACTCCCCCTCTCCTTTGTCCACACCCTTGTCCCCTTTCTCTTTTCCCATATCCTCACCCAACTCTCTTCTTTTCCCTCCCCGCATCCCTCATCACCATCAAAGGCGGGCAGCGCAATTACGACTGTGTGTGTGTGAGGACAGGTGTCCACGGACGGCAGTTGTCACTTACCATCAAGTGACCCGTCTTTTCGCCTGTCCCCCTATAATATAAAAAAAGCATGTACTTATTTAAAATTTAAAATATTTTAAAATATATTTCGTTACAGTCTTTAAATTGGCTTTCATACTTAATCTACCTTTAATTACCTACTTTTGAGCAAGTACCTTAATTTTACTATCTCATGTATCAGAATATTATATAACATCTACAGAATATGATTATTATCTGCTTGACCATTACCCAAATATATTCGGAGTGGGTGCATTGTCATGTCATTTTTTCTTCCATTTTTCTCTATCGTTCCCTAAGATTTTTCTTTTTTATTATCCGTATGATTTAAAGTAGAAAGTTTAGTTTACATATTCCTTATAAAAATATAAATTTACCTCAAAACACGTCATGCTTCTTATAGGAAACGAGAATCATGTGTGGTGAACGTACAGAAAACGTTTGGTGAATCACTACGAATGATTAATTTAACTGCGAGTAGAACAAGTTGGAAGATTTAATGTATACCACCGACCGCATTGTCGGTGGTATACATTAAAGTGGTCAAAGTGGCCAAGTTCTGGGTTTTTCAACAATTTAAATATTGTTTGTATTAGGATTACGTCTCTTAAGTAACAATAGTAGCTTGAATGAGCTTGAAATAGCTTGAATAAAATATTTTAAAGATTATCTGAGTTAATAAAAGCAGTTTCATGCAAGAGAATTTAAAGAGTCAGTAGGAGATTGGGGACGATAAGCTAGTGACTCTGATCTGAGGCCACCCAGTGGCCAGCTTACCGATACTAGAAGTAAAATAAATAAAACCAGTACACATTATCCTATTTGAGGATGTGCCTTACCCTACCGCAGATAACTGGGGCAGCTAACTGCAACTGCACTTAAATATAATTTATTCGAAGCATGTAGACATAAGCTTATTTTATGATCGGTTAATTGTTTCTAACGACATCCGCGGGAAACGGTGAGGTGATGCCATATTCACGGTCCGACCACACAGAAGCCGTAGAAGAATACGCTCATTATAATTATTAGATAATTGAAGAGACAGCGGTTAATAACGCACGCACTAACCCAGTTTCACCAATACTTAATGTAGTATTATACAATACTATATTCTTTATTGTACACACTAATACACACAAATACACACAAATATATATTAAAGTAAGTAAGTAAGTAAGTAAAGATAATACTGTAGGGTAGCCATTTTCCATACCTGATGGAAAATGGCTACCTTACAGTATTATCTTTAGTTGCTGTTAGAGGAAGAATAGACAAGTTGCAAGAGCATAAAATAGTTGTAAGAGAAGAAGATCGAGAATCATTTTTAAGTAGGCAGGTATTAAAATCACCCATTATTATAGTATGACTGTAAGAAGAGACAAGATTTTCTAGCACATTTTCAAGAGAAGAAAAGAAATTGATGCGCAGAGAAGGACAGTAATATACACCCAGTAGTAACTTGGCATGATTGAGTACCGCTTCAATAAAAAGGTGTTGATGTGTGATCGGTGGAGATATGTCGTGAATTTTAAAATGTAGATAATTCCGGAGGTATATGGCAATGCCACCACCAGTACAGCCCGTACGATCATTCCTAATAAGTCGAAAGCCTGGTAGGGAATAGGAGTTGGAAGAGAGACGAGGTTTAAGCTAAGATTCAGAAATGAGATTAGCATGTATATTCTTACAGTCAAAAGTCGCCAGCATATCAGTGAAGTGAGCCGGAATGCTCTGGGCACTGATGTGAACCACATTAAAGTTTCTGACAACATCAGAAAACGTGCATTGCAAAGTATCGGCAAGTGAAGGCATGCTAACGAAGCTATCATCGCTGCTAACAGAAAAGAAACTTTCAGAGTCGTTGCTATGATTTAAGACATTTATATCTAAATCACACATAGAATACTATATATGTATAATACAAATAAAATATATGTATAAAGTTGTAATTATATTTCAATTAATTTAATATAAAAATAATGAAATGATGACTACCTAGTGTAATCTGCAAAGCACACTGTCCACCCACCAGTTGAGTGTTACAAATTAAATTGAGTTACACAATTACATAAAATAGATACACATCCGGGCGTTAAAAGGATGTGAATTTTAATTTATAGATAATAATTTAATACTAAACAATTTGGTCCGGAGAAAAGTCTTCATAAATAAAAAATAAATTAAATTGAAGTGTTTCCGATCGGAATTTGTCGATGGTTGACAGACGACTGTCAAGTCCGTCAGGATTTCAATTCTGTCACTTTGTATAAACTATGCAGGTATTTTAAAATTAAGCTTAAAAGTAAATTCAAATGTTTAAAAGTTCAAGTCTTGCAGGGTATAGTGGTGAGACGAAAATAATAAAATATAAAATATTATTATACAATCCAGAAAATATACCCCTCGGAATAAGTTTATAGGGAGCTTTAAGAACGTTAAATGATTTTAAGTCATAGATTACGAGTTCTTCTAGAGTCAGCATCCCCTAAAGGTAAATATAAAATGAATTACCTTAGTTCATATGTGTGGCTATTGTGATCTATACATATATTTGTACAAGGAGATAAAACTACTTGCTACCGCCCGCTGCCTGCAGCCCCAAATACCAGAAACGCGAGTATACAACGTCAGACTTAACTCATTGAGAATAGATCTATATATTAGCTTCACATATTACCTTCACCATATTAACCTAATGGTCGCCCAACCTTGGCAATGTAACCAACAAAAGCGAACCAAGTATGACACTTGGTTTGGCTTTCCTTTATACAGGAGAAATTAATACCGTTAGTTAAATTTGTGAGGGTTTAATGGCATGATGGCT
This sequence comes from Tyria jacobaeae, assembly GCA_947561695.1. NCBI lineage: Eukaryota > Metazoa > Arthropoda > Insecta > Lepidoptera > Erebidae > Tyria > Tyria jacobaeae. Next base: position 8,236,384 of record OX387222.1, on the reverse strand, counting down.
TTCTGCTTCCGATCTTTCTCTCAGACCTAAACTCTGGACTAACAGAAGAACCTGAACGACTGCTGCAACCTACAATATAAATAAATATAACATACATACATATATACATATACAGGGATCTTGAACGCCTACGACTATGAGAGTTTAGAGTTTATAAGAGTTTAGCCCCACTTACGATATGGGGTAAGCCTATTTCCGTCATCCATGCACTTTAGAAAATGAAATACTTGGGAATTGGGAATATATTTAGAAAGATAGATATTGCTTATGCGGATGGTCGCGGTATATAAAATATAAGTAAGGCATCTCAACAACAATAAATTAATACAAATGTATGAATATCCAAGAAACTTATAAGTGGAAGATATTTAAACAAAATCTATAGAAATGTACACTGCCAGTTACAAGCAATAGAATCGTTTCAAAATCCCTTATTACGATCTTTGCACGGAAAATTTTCGTAATACCTAAACTGTTATAAAACGCAACCACTTATGCAAAGCAATATTACAAAACTAGAAGAGCCTAATGTTCACATCGATACGTACTCATTAGCACGTTCAATTGCACCGCGTAGGTATCCTGTTGCTTTAAATTATAACAGTGAGTTATTTATATACTACTTTAAGACGTTCGATATGGTAATCTAAAGAGGTGCCGACGTGACAGTACGAAGCATTCCACCAAACGCAATTGTAATTTGCATACGTATATCGAACACCCACATCGCAATAACGATGGTAGCAGGATCAAAATGTAATTAAATCGTCAATACACGAACTCTATATGAATGGCGTACCAATAATAGCACGTGGCTATAGAAAATGGATAAGACAACATGGGGAAGGCCTGGTTTTAACTTACTAATTATCGTGATTAATTATAACTTGTGTACCTAAAAATAAAAACTAAAACGTTCATTATATTAGGTCTTCCGGTTAGTTTTGATGGTACGTTTTAAGTAGCTGTCGCGACACGTCAAGTACAAGTTACTTAGATATTCGATGCGGCGTGTTTTGCTTGAACTTTAATTTTTCGAAGTAACTCACTTACAATAAACGCACGCAAGTTTTTAGTGTGATTAAATATGGAACGCTATAAATATCATTTTCGTCGTTTACTACTATACTTTTTCGATTCAAGAAAAATAGCAGCAGAAGCTCACCGACTTATTGTAGATACGTATCATGAATATGCACCATCTGTTAAAACATGTGGATACTAGTTTCGACGATTTAAAAGTGGTAATTTTGATTTAGAGGTTAAAGAACGTAGTGGAAATATAAAAGAGTTTGAAGATGGTGAATTGCAGGCGTTATTAAATGAAAACCCTGCTCGCACACTACAAGAGTTGGCTGAAGAATTAAATGCAGGTAATGGGTAAAAATCAAAAACAAGGAAAATGGGTTCCACATGTTTTATTAGAATTAGCGATGCAAAATCGAGTAACCATTTATGATTCACTACTGTCTCGTCACAAAAAGAAATCTTTTTTGTATCAAATCGTTTAACGGCGATGAAAAATGGATCTACTATGATAATCCAAATCGTAGGAAATCATGGGTAGACCCTGGTCAACCGTCCACATTGACTCCGAAGCGTAACATTCACGTAAATAAAGTATTGTTATGAATTTTGTGGGATATGATGTCATCAAGAATTGCACATAGAAAACAAAAGGTCACTTTACTGCACACATCGCAAAAGCTGTAAGAGATACACTTTCAGATCTTCAGTGGGAAGTATTACCGCATCCCGCATATTAACCAGATTGTGCTCCTTCTGACTACCACCTATTTCGATCTATGCAACACAGCCTTGCAGATCAGCACTTCAAATCTTACGAATGTATAAAAAAATAATCGATGAATGGATCGCTTCAAAAGATAATCAGTTTTTTTTATGATGGAATCCATTTGTTGCCCGAAAAATAGCAAAAGGTTGTAGCTAGTAATGGTTGACTAAAATATAAATTATCTTTTTTATAATACAAGAGTATTTCATTTTTAATAAATCCCTCAGAACTAACCGGAAGATATATTTTTTTTAACGTTATATAATGATTTCATCATAATCAAATTAATATGAATAACTCATATTAGCGATTTTACAGGGTCTTCATGAACTTTGGTATAAAATAACATTGCTAATGTATCTTAGCCAAGGTTAACATATTTTTACCTGACTCTTTCTTTGTCAAGCGGTAGAGCCTGAAATACATTTTTGATTTTGACGTGTAAAGTATCATTTGAATCGTCTTAATAGCGGGAGTAACATAGGGTATAACTTTTGTTGATTACCTTATCAAGAAAGAGATGTTATAATATCGCAGTCGGGTATTATAATTTTACTTTTTTTATGTATAAGTTACATACTTTATATTCACCAGTTACAGACACAGGTAGATTTTTTTTAATTTACTAACTTAAAAAAAATGATGGCGTTAAACAAATTTTTCAAGCTTCAACTTTCAAAAAATTGTAGATGTAATTTGCAACTTAAAATAACACCATTCGCCATGCTATATACTGTATACAATCAGGTAAAATACCAGACCAGATCATCAATTACGCTGAAATGAACAGCAGGGAAACGATATTATTAGATAATTAAAGTTTAATTAAATATTTGACTGGCCTGTTAGTCTAGCGGGTAGCGATCCTGACTGCTAGGCCGAGGTCGTGGGTACGATTCCCACCCAGTACAAATATTTGTTTGATGAGCACGATCATTTGTTCTGTGTCTGGGTGTAATTTATCTATAATATGTATTTAGAAATATATAAGTATATTTATCAGTAGTCTGGTTTCCATAGTGAAAGCTCTGCTTAGTTTGGGATCAGACGGCCCTGTATGTGAGATAAGTGGAGTATTTTATTTGTTTAGTATTTACCTTCCACTACTAAACATTGAAATGAAACAGAAAAAAAAACAATTGTATAATTAGTTTCTCATTCTTCATTAGATAACCAATCACATCTAGTTGATTTATATCCGCGTCAAAAGCTATGTGGCCCAGCGGTTTTGCCAAAGTAAGTCGCGATAAAACTACTAATGAACAATGTAAGACTTCCAAGTAACGGTTGGCGATGTGCATAACATCGATGCGCTATGAATTATTGATACGACACTAACCAATCTGATAAAACATTTTGTTTTACTCCCCATATGGCTATACTTAATATTACACTAATGATGAAAAGTTTATTAGCTGTCGTTCAAAATTTTCTTATTGTTTGTAAATCGTTCTTAATTGTTGTTCATTTTGATTTGTTTAATGTTGATTGTGTGTTAATGAATAAAAAAATTCGTTACAAAACTGAGCAATAACAAATGTAATATTTATCTCAGTTTAATCCACTCAAAATATTATATACCGATTTTTTTGTTATTGCATTGAATTAATACAGTTAGAACTAACAGGATTGACGGAGATATACTTACATAATTAGTATCTATAAAGTTTTATTTGTCTTCATGTTTTATATTTCTGCTATAAAACTTAATGGTAATTTTAAACCCATTTAATACCAGTAGTGTTAAAAAAAACGCAGTAGTTTAAAAAAAATGCATATAAAAAAATTCGAACACCTGTTTTCATATGTATATCTGTAAATTTCAAATATTTGTCTAGTTTCGCTGCCTTAAGCTTAATTCTTTCAAAATAGATTATACATATATGCGTACAAAACTCGGCAATATCAACTGTTACCACGTTTGCTCCGAATAATCGATTTGAGTAGAATTTTCATGAAAACTTCAAAATAACCTAACCTTAACATATTTTTGGGATACAGTTTGGGATTGGTAAAATAGTCAGTCTTCATATATTTTTGTGTCGCCATGGGGTTCTCCGTATTTACATAAAACATTAACTATTATTTTACTGATTCATCCATACGTATCGTACGTATCCCAAAGTGGTAGCTAGAGATGTATAAAACACCAAAATTTTGCTAATAAGAATTTGGTATCGCTTACGTAATAGGGGCAAGCCCCTAAATGCAGGTGGAATATGTAAAGTTTAATTACTACGTACGTTAACAAGTACGTACGCTATGTATTTTCTTGATTTACGATTATTCAATCGGCTATTGATAAAATCCATAAAAATTAACTAAAAAGTTTTTTAGTTACAAAAGTGTTTCATTTTCTGGAACACGCTGTCTTACACAATGTTATTAAACGTGTATTATACGACGAATTCAAATTTATTTAAACATATAAATCTTAAGTTTGTCCTAAATGCAGAGATGGATGTAAATGTGTCAAGTAAACCTGTGATAGCTGCCAAGTTTGTACACTGTATAACACTGATCTATGTTTCTTGCCAGTGTCCTTTCTAAAAGAAATATTGACACAGCCGTATGAACTTTAAGTTCCTAAACTGGCAATATAGGCACTATATGTTGCAGTTTGTGTACAATAATGGTTATATGTGTTTTGCCAAATTGCTTTTGGTTCAGGCTCTACCAACTATATTTTTTTATCGTAGTAGAGCCATGCTAAGGCACGCATGGGCTTGCTGACCCGGTGCGATACCACGGCCTCTCAAAAAACCGAAACTCCTCTTCCCCCCCTCATACCCCTCTCCTTCTTCGATCCAGCATCCATCATCACCCTCAAAAGCGGACAGCGCACTTACGACTCTTAATAGTAGGTGTCCACGGACGGTGATTGTCACTTACCATCAGGTGAACCGTCTGTTCATCTGTCACCTATAAATCCTGTATACACTGTGGTGAAGTGGTAGGCATACACATATTTTACCAACGTACTATTTAATTTTCTGAATTGAATGAGCAAATTATATATTGACAGGAAAATTAATATAGAAAGGGTAGGAAAGGGATTTTGTTAATACGAATGGATTGGGGAGTTTCAGCGATAGCTCAAACTCAAACTGATTTATAGTTAAGTAAGAATTCTAAACCCTTTAACCAATATTATATATATGTTACGGAATGTAGGATGCTCCAGACAGATGGACCACCTACCGGAAGACCAAAACTGAGATAGACTGAATGCGGAAGGCGGAAGACCGGTTGCTATGACGCACATTGAGGGAGGCCTACGTCCAGCTGTGCACTGCAGTAGGCTGATTGATTTATTGATATTTTTAGACTTAAGAGATTATGCAATTTTGCAATTTATGCAATTGATTCTCTAATATTGATTAAGTACAAGTACAAAGATTTCAAAATAGACCAACCAACAGTGTAGATAATTTTATATGAATAATATAAATTAGTATTTTTAGTAGTCACTATAAACATTAAGCAGGTACATACGTAATATGACACCCTGGTTAGTCTTTTAGTTATTTAACATTACTTTTAAAGTAAGATCATCACCTGTTAAGTTAACTGGTATAGATGAGAACTTGCCATTATGTAACTCCTGTAACAGTTACGGTACATATACATACATGCGATATATACTTAGTGGAATAAATTGCTACAGATTAAAAACAGATTATTATAGAACTATTATAGTTCTATTTTAATCTGTTTTAACTTTAGATAATACATATAAATGCGTCTGTGTGCTTAATGCTGATTAATGTATAGTTATGAGTTTTACTATCTTTTGTAAAATAAATTTCACACAAAAAGAAAATGGTAACAAAATTAACAGAAATTGAATGTAGTTTGATATTAAACAAAATCTTTGTTTATTATTATATTGAGGGTATTACATATATGTATTTCAGATTGTAAAATAACCGTTAAAATTTTTAAGTAACTCTTATTTTGAACTGTAGACCAAAACAGACAAAAAAACGAAAGACATTTTTAACGACTATTGGAGCAAATGTAAACCAGAGTCATGACGACGATTAGACAAAGGCTTTGACGGCACAAACACTCGTTTTGGAGACAATCATTATGAGAAAATCTTACAAATGACTAAAACACGGTAATAAAGACATTCATAGATGTACACATTGTACTTATGAACAACACTCACGTTTATGATGTATATCTTAAAATAAAAGTACCGCTTTGCTGTAAGATGCCGCGAGAAAACTTGATTGTTATAACTAGTGATGCCTTGGTACGGGATGAGTTTTTGCAACACCCTGGCCTCGCAGAACGTGTTTATAAGCGAATGATATATAATATAATCAGCGTTGAGAATCATTATTATAAATGAATATGCAAAACACTAAATAGTGGACCGTGAAACTAGTTGGAAATCAAAATTGTTAATAAGATAGATTCAATTGGAAATAAATGGTAATGAATGGCGATGGATTGATACATATTAAAGTATCACACACCTTTGGGAAACTTTAAAAATAATTTAAACATATTCGAGTTTCAGAAATCATGCCTATTAATTTTAAGTAACAAGTATTGCAATTAATTATGATATTCAATTTTTACCTATACATACATATGTCTAAATATTGAAAGAGCTGGTTCAACTATTTTTTTTTTTTTTCACTTCTACCAACGCCCACCTTAGCATTTGTGAAATATGAATGTATGTACGTAGGCCTTAGGACATGGTCTAAATATATGTCGTATGTGATATAATCTATCACATACTAATAGTACAAAGTACCCCTCGAATTAAACAATAATAAAACATAATAGTGGAGACAATTTTTTTGCTAGACCATTCGGTACAACTTTATGTTCCGTATATAGGCTGTAAATCGTTGCGTCGTGCATATTTGGCACTGGGAGCCTCTTTAAGTGTACCGCTAAGCACATGTATTAGCGCTCCGATGTTTTCATGAGCAGAATTGTAAGTCACATCGCGTAAGTAGATTACATTTTCTGCTGTTTCTACTGGTCTATTGTCATTTGTTGATGGAATGAGGCTACTGTATGCACTAATTTATTTTATCGCTCTGGAAAGAATGCTACGATGTCTTCTGAATTCTTTAAGTTTTCTTACAGAATTTAAATTGTGTATAAATGTAAATTTGTGTTGTATATTATTTGAAGATTTTTCCATTTAGTATGTTTAGAGCATAATTATTACGTGAAGTCATTTTAAAGTTACGACTTGTATTCATAACTTCCAAGTTGCAGTATTATTTATATTTTAATGCCTAGAAGCAAAATAATACATTTTAATATTTTTTTGTAACATTTCACCTTTTAAACAAAATATCAAACCTTTGTTGGATGTTTCAGTTGTAAGTGAGCTTTGTCACGATCATTTTAATTACAAATCACCAATGTGGATATAATCGTTAAATTCCTGTAGAACCATGATTAAAATATTAATGTTGTACAAGTAATGTCTAAATATAGAATGAAAATTCAATTGTTTATATCAATCACGCGTCAACAGCGCCGAGCACCTGTTTGTAGATCGCGGCCGAGAAATCTTGATCATGTTGGTTTACAGCTTTTCAGAATGCATGTCGCATCGTACGCAGGACATTCGCGCGACTGGACCAATGTGTGATTGCTATTCCACGTATGTCCCTGTATAATTATAAAATATGCTGCGCCCCGTGCGCTGACAGATGGCCTACTACGGTGATGTCAGCTTGAAGGATTATTCTTCTGCAGCATTGAATTTTTTTTTTTTTTTTACGAAATTGCTGTTTGGCTATAAATAACAGGAATGTATGTAAATACTGCAAAAATTACTAATATTAATTATCTTTACAGGCGTGATTGATTGAACTGATTTGTATTATTAACACATACACATGTCCATACATACATATACTCACTCTCCTCTTTAACCTCCCCTCATCCCCCTCTTCTTTTTCCCATCTCCTCATCCCCTTTCTCCCCTTTCCCCTTACCACATCCCCCATCCCTGTCATCACCCTCAAAGGTGTACAGCGCACTTAGGATTCTTGAGTTATAGTTTGTGATCGGTTCGTTCTCTATTTCATCTCATGAACCAATAAAAGTCAGCCCAAAGATAATAATTAAGATTGAGTAAAATACTATTAAATTGATCGCCATATGCACCGACAATTTTATCCTGAAATCGAGAAGTATTGAAGAAAACATCAGATCTCTCCAGCATATACAGAATGCTTTTTTTTTTATTTTAAACCTGGTAATCCAGTAGCTACCTACTTCATACAAGGTAAAATTTATGTGACACCTGAGCTATTGTTTCTTTTTGAGCATTTACGAAATTTTTATACGTTCAGTGTACCTACAATATACAAGCACAATTGTGAATTCTGACAACGAATGAGCTTTATGTTATTTTGTTTGCACCGTCACGCAGTTTACTTGGAAGAGATTTTTTTAGTATTAGTCACCCCTCATTTGTTAGCGAAGTGTCGATATTAATCAGATTTTTTTTTTGCACAAGTTCCCAAAATTTTTGAAATTCTTATTTAGTTTCTTTTTTTAAGAGCATATTGACAAAACAATATTGTCGTAGTTGCTCCTACTTATTCCTTTCAAACTACATCATACTTCATATCCGTTGGTAAGAGAGACAGTAGGCAACAGAGGAGCAAAGCAATGGAGGTATGGAATGGATTCAGTCATTTGCTGTTACCAATTAGAGTCACACAATGCAGATGTGACCAATTAGAGTCACACAATGCAGATCTCAGGCGTAATCTTCTACTAACATAGAACCCATAAGACCACCGTCATGGCCTTTCAAGTACTCTATTCTAATTAGAGATACAAGTCGAGAAAGAGATTGACCGATTATGTTAGCCACTGCCATTAGTCGGATTCCACAAAGTCCAACCAAAAAAAGTTGTCACCATTTTTAGGTACAATTAATTTCACATTGGCGGTTTTAGCAACCACCGTTTATGAGACTTCCGAGGAAAATAATTAAATAAGCCTCGTTAAATTCAGTTAAGTCTCCACTTTTGTAAAAAGTGAATAACAAAAGATAAAACATAATCTTACTTTTATAAGTAACTTAATGTTTATGATAGCAATAATAAACAAATATGTTTATATTTAATATAATATGTTCATAGTTAGCAATAAACCAAGAAACCTTTCTAGAAATCAAAATGTAGGTATAGGATAATGAGAAAACACAACACAAAATATTTCAACAAACAAACTATAGTTGAAATTCAGTACACGTAGAAAAACACATTTAATACGCTTGTTATGGAAGTAATGTTTTATGTGTTTTAGTATTGCATAACAATAAATTACTTTTCCAGCCTTTAGTTGATGACACGATTATAGTCTATTAGATAGACTGGATAGACGAGGTTCAGAATTTAGATATTATGTGACAGAGACTTAACAATATTTACGTATTTTCTCCATGTAGCCTTCGAACATGCAGTACATACTAAAATACTGATTTTACGAAAATGACACATGCTTAATAAAAACTGCCAAAAAATTAAAAAAAAATAATAATTATTAAATAAGTAAGTAGCAGCATGCTTATTTGCGAATTGGCGTGTTAGTAGTTAGTTAAGACAAAAACATTAGAAAATTGGGAACAAAGAGGCGTAAGTCTATATATATTTTTATTGGCACTTATTAAACTGAGCAAATGACTTTAATATAATGTTTCGTTTCATTTAAACTAGTTGTCACTCGAAGCTTCTTTCATGTCTAGACGTTTTTCGTGACCACACAATGGGCAAGTCATCAAAATTGTTTTCCTTCTATGAAAGGTACTCTTATATGTTCTTTTAAATATCTCTGGCAACGTGTATTTAAAATGGCATGATAATTGGTTGAATAATTAGGAAGAAGAGAATTGACTTTCCCATTTACGAGTATAATATGACTAGGTTTGATCGGCTCCATTCACCTAAAAGTTATGTTGTTTATCCCTCGGGACTTGCACAGTTTTCTGGATAAGAGGTACCCTATTGACTTTTCTGTACCCAGGGGTAGGGTCAACCTGGGTGCGAGATGTAAAAGATGTTTCATCTTCTTTTTTTTACTTTCTTCCATATTTCTGCTAATTTCTTTATGTCATGGCCAACCTAATTTAAGTTTATTTAATTTTAGTAACAGAATAGCGCATGATAAAAGAGTGTTGTATGACTATTCACTAAATATTGCAGTCTCTGTCTGGTGATTTAAAGGCTATCGATTAAAACATATATCTATATAAGCGGATCCGGCAGACGTCCGGTAAAGCAGCATTAAATACCATACCGACTGCAGCGCCATCTGTCAGGCTGATTTGTGAGTCTAAACCATACAGGGCGGCAACTAATCGCATACATAAAAAAATCATTCAAATCGGTGCAGCCGTTTAGGAGGAGTTCAGTGACATACACATGTACAGTAGAATGATATATATTACCAACTAATGAACCCGACTACTTTTTTCGATCAGTTTCTAATACTTTATAGAACTATCTCGAATTTCTTGGAGTAGTATATAAATAAAGCAAGAGTTGTATATCAGATCAGTCAACAACTGGATCTTGAATAGTATAACTAAACAGTAAATTATGGATATTTCTCGTAAAAAACTTCGGCTGCTTTTACTTCACGAATTTCGCTTAGGTCGAAAAGCGGCTGAAGCAGTTCGCAATATATGTGCAACGATTGGCGAAGGCGTGCTCTCTTACGATTCTATTAAATATTGGTTCAGAAGATTTAAGGATGGAAATTATGATCTATCTGATGATCCTCATACAGGACGACCTCCTACAATAGATGTAGATGAGTTAAAAAGACTCCTAGAAAGGGATCCCAGGTTCACTTCACGTTGTCTGGCAGAGCAGCTTCAGTGTTCTCATACTGCAGTAGAAAAACAACTCCACGCTTTAGAAAAGACCTGATAATATTCAGTTTGGTTGCCACATGAGTTGACACCGTTTCAACTTCAGAAGAGAGCTAACGTGTGCATGGAACTACTTAGTTCTCATCGTCCCAATGAGTGGCTGCGGGATGTAATTACGGGGGATGAAAAGTGGGTTATCTACATAAATTTTTCGCGTAAGCGCCAGTGGCTTGGACCTGGAGAAGCAGGAGTACCGACGCCAAAATCTGACACGAGTAAAAAAGTTATTTTACGTGTGCGGTGGGGAATAAACGGCATTATATACTGATAGCTGTTGCCATCTAACACTACAATCATAAAGGAGAAGAGAAGAAGAAGGAGAGGATAAAGTAGCAGGGAGACTAACAAAAAATCAAAATAAAGTACACTTTTGCACGATAATGCTCGATCACATGTAGCAAAAGCCACTCGTGAAAAATTACTTTCGCTTGGCTGAGGTGTCCTTCCTCACCCACCGTACTCTCCAGACATTGTGCCCTCAGATTATCATCTATTTCGTTCTCTAGCCCACTACTTAGCAGATAAAAAAATTAAAACGATGGTGCTTATATAGTTGAGAAACAATTTGATTTTGTATACTTATAAATTAAATGAATTTGTGTACAAATATGGCAGGTTTATTAGCTGCCAATCTAATATAAAGATATAAAAAATCTGTGGACTCGAAATGCTTGTAATTACATATTAGGATAGGATACGGAGTAACATTAAGGCTACTTTTTATCTTAATCTTGGTACTCTCTAACCATAAAAAGATTAATTGAAATTTCGAAGAACGATGTACCACTACCCAACATTTTTTTCATTTATATTTTAAGATATTTAATCCTGCATTTTAAAATATTGGGAATGTTGGGGTATGAGAGAATTTCATTTTCTAATAAGAACACAATTGCTTACTTATATTAACCATATTTTTACATGAACATTAAAACTATTTGAAGATTTGCACAGATTAATACTAAAAATACACAAATTAACAAAAAAACGTTGGTTACGGTATTCCATTCCATGTATGGGTTGCAAAATTATTTGTACCAGTTGCAAAATACTAAATCTTGTATTCAAGTAGGTTTTCAATCACAATATAGTATATTCATCCGCTGACCAAGAGCGTCACTCACTGTAACGTGAGAGTCCCTCTCACAAAACTTACTTAAATTAAGTCCTATCAAATATAAAGTATTACACTTAGGACTTAATTTCAGTACTGTGAGTATATTTCAGTATTATACTTAGCCAAACGAGGTTACCTAACTGAGTATGCGGCATGACACACAAAGCGATATATGACTGACTGATGGAAGGAATTACTTTGCATTTGTTGGTAGAGTGTGGAAACATCGAGTATATTTACGATTAGGGGAGAAAAACCTTTACAGTTTCAATCAAGCCGTTTGGTTACTCCAGTTCACAATAGAAAGATTCAACTAAAAAAAGTCGTATGTTTGACAGATAAGTTATAAATTATAACAATATTTTTGAATAAGAAGAAGAATGAATAGTCAGACGCGTTGGATCAAAAAATAACTGATAACTTTAGGTCTAATATAAAATTGTTTTGGAAGTCCATAAGAACTGCTCGTGGAAAGTCAACCAACTCAGAACTTGGCAAAATTAGGAGTGAAAGTGGTGATTTGATGAATAAAGAAGGAAGTGTGCTAAAGAGGTGGAAGGAATATTTTGAAAGTTTATTTGAAAAAGGACAGCACGCTGATTGCAATGGAGTTGAGCTCGATGTGAGTGAAAGCGAAATTAGTGTAGATGAAATAATGGAAGCAATGAAGAGTTTGAAAGTAGGAAAGGCTGCGGAGTGTGACTGAATTACAACCGAGATGCTTAAAGCTGGAAAAGGTGTAATTATGAACCAGCTGTACCGCCTTTTCAACCTTTGTTGGAGGAACGGCCGAGTGCCAAGTGATTGGTGCAAGGCTGTAATCGTGCCGTTGTTTAAGGGAAAAGGGTCACCGCAGGATTGCAAAAACTACCGGGGTATCAGCCTCCTAAGCGTGGTAGGCAAATTGTATGCAAAGGTATTAATTGAAAGGGTAATGAAAGAAACTGATGAAAGGATATGGGATGTGCAAGGAAGATTTAGAAAAGGAATGGGATGTACGGACCAGGTTTTCTCCTTGCGAAAAGTTCACTGCGTATTCGTGGATTTGGAGAAAGCTTACGATCGAGTGGAGAGGAATAAATTGTGGAGGGTTTTATCGGTGAATGGGGTGAACAGCGAACTAGTCCGAGCACTGAAATCTCTATATGAGAACTCCAGTGCTTGTGTCAGGGTGAACGGTGCCTACACTGAATGGTTTAAGATTGAGAAAGGTCTTAGACAGGGATGTGTAGCTTCGCCATGGCTGTTTAACTTATTCATTGATGATTGTCTTAGGGAAATGAAAAGGAAAGAATGTGGTTTGAGAATGAAGGAATTACTCATCAAATGTCTCCTATATGCGGATGACCAAGTAATACTTGCGTCATCAGTTGAGGAGTTACAGGAGATGGTAACAAACTTGCATGGGGCATTAGAAAGAAAGGGTATGAAAATTAATGTGAGCAAGACGAAAACGATGGTTTTTGAAAGAGATGAAAATAGAACGTTTTGTGAAATTATAATAGGTGGTCAAAAAGTGGAACAAGTGGATGAATTTGTATATCTGGGATCAAAGTTCACTAGGGACGGAAAGTGTGATGGTGATATAGAACGAAGAGTGAGTGCGGGTAATGCGATCAATGGCGCATTGCATACTTTTATGACCAGCCACAGAGTCTCAATGAAGGCTCGCATGGCTGTGCATAGAGGTGTGTTGGTGCCAACACTTATGTATGGTAGCGAAAGTTGGGTATGGCAAAAGAACACGAAAGTAGAATTAATGCGGTAGAAATGAGAGCATTGCGGAGTATAGCTCATGTCAAATTGAGTGACAGAGTGAGGAAAAGTGTGATAAGGGATCAGAGCGGTGTGAAAGAGGATGTAGTGACTAAAATAGAAAAAAGTATGCTGTACTGGTTCGGTCATATCGAAAGGATGAATGAAAGAAGGTTGACAAAAGGTATTTATATGGCAGAGGTAAATGGAGTTGTCGGAAGAGGAAGACCTAAATGGCGAATGTTCTTGGACCAAGTCCAAGAAAATCTAAGCAAAGGCCAGGTCAAAAGTACCTTTAACCGACCTGTATGCGGAACGGAATGAAAGTTGAAGAAGCGAGAAAGGTATGTCAGAATCGTAGCAAATTTAAGGAAGTGGTCTCTGCCTACCCCTATGGGAAAGAGGCGTGATGTTATGTATGTATGTATGTATATTTTTGTGGATACGCTCTTCGCGTTTAATAAGTACAGTATAAAAAAAAAAACAAAAAAGCTTGATCGAACCTATAACTTATAGGCGTAATATGTTTTGGTTTTTTTTTTCGACATAAATGGCAACGAATTGGCGGGCACAGCACACAGTATTAATTTTATATTTATCAAAGCGACCTATAGTTGCTGTAACACTGTGTATGTAGAGGCCTATAACTTTAATTATTTAAAAAAAAACAGGATGATTTAGGATAATCGTTCTGCAAATTGAAAAGTGAATTTTAATTAAATAGTTACAAACAAACGCACACAAACAAAAACACACTGCTACTAGCTATTGCTCGTTGCTACATCCATTCAAACTTTTGCAGGTTTATATTAATGGGAAAAAGAGTAAACAGTAGCCTATGTCCATTCCATGGGTTTTTTTTAATCGTTTCAGCAGTTTAGCCGTGAAAAGGTAACAGACAGACAGAGTAACTTTCGAGTTTATAATATTTTACATTCGATGGGTATCCGCTATTTATACTGATATTACGTCCAAAAATACCCACTGCTACCCATAGCCTACCTTTTTAAACCGTTTCACTTCAACATATTGAAAGTATATAATATCATAAACTCATAAAAAACTAGTTGCAAAGGAATACCTGCCTTGTATTTCACCTTTTAAGTTAGGAGCCTCTGGCACAATCCTCCACCCTTCTTTCTTTTACCTTTTCCCTTCTTCCCCCTACTTTCCTCCCCTATCCTACTCTTAAGTTGCAGGTATCCATGGATAGCGGTAATAACTTACTGTCAAGTCACCCGACCACTCGTTTAACCCTCTGTTTGTACCACAACGATCTAAACGAATATCTTTGTATACATAAAACGGTCTATAAATAAAACGAATAGTGCAATATATTTAATAAAAAAATACAAATATGTACATATATGTATATTAAAAGAGTAGTCTGATCTTAAACTATTATTATTATTTAGAGAAAAAATTGCTAAGGTGCTTATAAACTTTCATATTAAGCCATTTCATATTTGTTAATATCTTCAATTACAAACATTTGTTCCTAAACTTAAAATTAATTTTTAAATGTCTTTAAATTTAAATTAAATTCAAAATTTATCTACTATTTTATTACGATTTGGAATTACTTTTGCGAGAGTGAGAAAGATATGGTGAATTAAAAGTAAAAATTAATGTATGTATATCTATAAAGCTACAGAAAACAGATCGACAACCAGATCATGGGGCTAATGCAAATTTTATGTGGTAGAAGCTGGAGGCACAGTAATGCTTTAGAAAAGAACAAACTATGTATACATAACTAGTTGTGTCAGAAGGGATATTTTTTTTTTAAATCATTCCCATAGGCAACAACTTAATAACTTTCAATTAATATTGGTTACTAGGGTAGGTATACACAACTAATTACAGTTGGCGTACACTTTTTATTTCCACTCATATTCATTCGGTTCTGGTGTTGTGGAAGTTGTTGGAAGTCAAAAAATGGTTGTAGTAAATCAGTTGTGCTTAGTTGAGCGTACTTTTATTGATAGGAACACATTCTGGGATGGCACAACGAGTTGTGCGTACATAGTTGGTTGATGAGGAAACCCTTCTTAGATAGTGCGTACTATATATGTAAGTAAAAATACAGGTTAAGATTTATTGAAGGAACCATACATGTGAAATACAGTTTTTTTTTTGGGTTTGAACAGTATACATATATAAATTGTATTCCAACGAAACAATCTAAGATATTGATGAGGATAGAACGGTTACTGAGATAATTGCACAAATCATAGCTGTCTTACGTACGTATATAATTAAGTTAATAAACAAACTTATTGCTTAAACAAAACTATGTCAGAAAAGGCCGGTTTCGTTTGAAACGAAGTCACGGTTTTACAATTACGTTTGCTCATAAAAGGCAATCCTTAATCGCTTGTCAAGTGTGTACGCTTATTAAAACAATTTTATATTACAACAGTGCCTAAGTACAGTCTATTATTATACTCTCATCATCAATTCCTTTCAGAACCTGAGTAATCGACGTTCAGACATTCATACTATGAGCACGTTTATGTACGACATACCACTAGCCTATTTAGCTTCGTACATATGAATACTAAAGCGATTAATATCTCAGATCCCACACTAAGGGCTCTAATATAAAATTCTGCATCCGATGCGCACGGTTACACACACCACAAAATCCATTTCGCGCATCCGGCTAAACGCTTGCGCAGTCAACGCACAAGTGTCACCTGTGACAAGAAAGCGCATAACCTTATTAGAAACCTAACACACAAATTGAGCGTTCTGCTCATCTAATAATTTTATTATACATATTCAAAAGGGCTCCGTTCGTAATGGTTGAAATGACCCGCATTCGGCTTTTAATAGTCCAATTAACATTTGGAGTCACGTTTTGAAAAGACAATGGCCATCTTCGTGGGGGCAGCGTTGGCTGGCACATTGGCAGAGGCGAGCTTTCCATATTAATGGATGTTTGTTAGCGGTAAAACACGTACTGATGACGTAAACCTGCAAGCATGTGCGGGTCGGCTCATGCTTTCTGTTGAGGTGGGTTTCATTAGCTTGTTTTATAGGATTAATATTGCTTTGTACATAACATAAACACTTTGTTACTGCATTGAATTCCTAACGAGTTATTTAATTCTGCAAAATTTTCCCCTTCATTGTTCTGGCAGTTTGCCTATGACTCCAGAGTTTATAGTTAAGGTGGTGGTATGGTGGTAAATGGTTGCTTAGGGTTCGGTAATAGTAATCACATAAACCGTAAGTTATATAGAGTATAGCACCATAAAACCTACAGATTACTATGCTTATCATTTCAACTCAACATATTAAGTAAGATTAATGAGTACCTAGTAAGTATTGCCTAACGCATTGTCAAGTTGGCTGTTGTATTGACAGGTCAGTTCACCTTGCAGCAGTTGCGATTCATTAGTAGTTTCCAATTGTATTGTTCTCAGAATATCAGGACCGTTGTTTACAGAAACAAGCTGTTCTATTCGGTTGGTTAACTACACTTCGAAATAATAATTAATGACTCCTCCTGTTAGTTTTGCGATCTAGAGAACGGACTCGGTTTTTGATTTACATTATTTATTAGTACCTTAGTATTTAAAGTTAAGTTTTCTCTAAAACAAGTCAAAATATGTTAATGTGTCTTCTAAAACCACCATACAATCTGCCTATTTCTGCTTTCAATAACGGTGTTCTATGTCCCACACGCAAAACATTATTCACTATTTCTGTTTCTTTTTGTGTGAGGAGTGATAGCGATATTCTAAATTCAATTTTACACACAAGGGCTCTTCGAGAACACTGATACTTTTAAGGGATTGTTAATATGTTACTGGGTGTTAATGGTACGTTTTGATTAAAGATACTAATAGCGTGGGCAGTGAAGACCACTTCTCATCGCTTCTAATCTTCTCTCATCGTAATAATGCTTATTTGTCGCCATGTTATTTTGTACCCATTTTTACTATTAGCCTATAGATATTAATTAATAGATTACTGTACTTATGTGGGCAGCAATATCTGCGATCGCATAGAACTGACGAGCTCAGACATCTTCAAGTGACCCGGATTCAATGATTACGAGTGTATATATAATGTTAAAGACTATGCCTACATCCTTCGACGAAACTAGTTGAATTATAACATTATTATGTAAGTTATATAGTCTTTTTTATGGCTTAGGGAGACAAACGAGCAAACGGTTCACCTGATGGTAAGTGACTTCCGCCCCCCATGAACACTTGCAACTCAAGAGTCACAAGAGTGCTGTCCGCCTTTTCGGGTAGGGGAAAGGGAGGAAAGAGAGTATTTGAAAATGGAGAGGAGAAAGGGGGTTGGGCCTCCGATAACGTCACTCACTCGGTCACACAATAAAAGCATTGTTTAACAGCGGGTTTTCTGTGAAGCCGTGGTATCGCACCGGTCGAGCCGGGGAGTTCGTGCTTAAGTATGGCTCTAAAACTGTTAAAACCTAGTTCTCGAGACAGTTTATAGGTATTTTAACATCTCGCTATTATCTTTACCACTCCGCTTGTAAGGAAGGAACGCTGGGGACATCATTGTATTACATGGAGCATAATGCTACATTCGTTTAGTATACATTTAATATCCTATAAATAATTAATGCAAATATCAAATTATTTAAAATGTTAGAAGGCTTGGAAAAGGCCCGTCCGAATTATAGGCAAGCAACCCTAAACACGCAAAACTATCCATAAGTTAAGTCTTTTGTATTTTTCTGTCCATTCTAATGTGGCTTGGCAAAAATTGCATTTAGCGATAAGCACTTTGTTTATTCTATTATATTATATTCTTTTCCTCCCCAATTCTATCAAAATCAATATACATACATATATCATTATTGTTCAAGTTTAATACACCTCTTAGTAGCTTATGAAAGAATCTTTTTGAAGGCCTTTAAGAAAAATCTAGTGCACAATACAAAAAAAAACAGTAACCTGTGAAAATATAGTACATAATATACCTCTTTATTCTTTACCACAATATATCAAAGAGTAAGAATACAGCAGTTTTGGACAGAAAATTAGTGTTTTTAAAAGAGGTTAGGATTTGGCTTAAAGAAACACTCACACATCAAAATTAAATCAAACATCAAAATTTAATCAAATACAAGTACTCAAAATAAATTTTCTGATAAAAATGTCTATTATTAAAGTGACCTTGACATTAAGTCCTATCCAAAATACCCATAATACATATTTAAAAAGATTATTATAGCCGGTTTCAACAATGTCTTGTTTGCTAATGAATTAATTTAAGCATTATTGATTACAACATTTAAATCGATTATTTTAACTACTTTGTTAATATAAATTAGATAATGAGTTATATTCTTGAATTAAAGATTTTTGCATAATAACCGTCGCTAGAAGTTGTCGTAATTATTTGCTTAATTAGTTAAATTTAAACTTTAGCTAGTATACGTTTAATTATGCTAACTCGTCATATAACCGTTCTCGGTGGAGTAGAAAGGTTCCACCACACCTCTTTCCGTTGGTGTGTTAAAAGGCGATTAAGAGATCGGACTGAGATGACGGCAATAGCCTTGCCTTTTTTGACGTAAGCGTGACTAAGTTATGGTTGGTAATAAATGGGCATTTGAAACGCCTCTACCTATTCTTTGGGGTATGTATGTTTACTGATAATGAAAAGGGCAAAAGCAAAGTAATCTAGTGTACCTACAATAAAAATTAAAAGTATCAAAAACTTGGTGTTCTAAAGTAATAAGATATAACGTGTGTATATTTTTAAACCAGTAATTGGTGACAATACGCAATGATAATGGGAAATCCTTCGCGGATCGGTCATTGAATTATAACGGTCTAACCGGCTTGAATAACAATATCCAGTAATAGACAATAGGCATAAGTAAAGGTGCTTTATACACCGTTGAATAGGTCTGACATAGATTACTGATTAGTTGGACAGATATTGCTGTATTGCTCAATGTCTAGCATCACTAATATAGCGTTAGATTTACTGTGATTTTTGAAATCGGTAAGCTAATTGATAATTGAGGAGCAAAGAAACTGAGATAAAACATCTAATTAGGTTTTTTGTCAATAAATCAGTAAATTACAGTAAGTAATTAAGTAGGTACTCTTTAATACAAAACAAATATACATATAATAAAACTGATATTTTTACACATAAAACATACAACGGACGGCCTTATCACAACCAGCAATATCTTAGAGACAACCTTGGGATGGACAGGACTGTAATGATTTAGTGTGGATGGCTGTATACACTTTTTAATAATCTATGCCCGATTGCATGATAATTTACAATATTTTATTCTTTACTTTTAATGTGGAATCAACAACCAAGCGTGACTAGTACAAGACAAGATAATGAATGCGAGATTATTTGTCGATGGGATCCGATCATTGTTGTAATTCATCTTGATTTATTGTTGCGTGTTCAGCTCGGCAAACGTCGTAAATTGACGGGTTAACTACTAAACTTGGGCTTTATCGTAAGATGTCGTTTGACAAATGGGAATAATTGGTTGATTGTTTTATAGGTATAAAGTAAAAAAAAAATTCTACCATAAAAGCAGAAGATAGTCGCGAAACAACTCTTAGTCGCTAATAGAAATTCCTCAATAGTTTGATATAATGATATAATAGAATATCATTTTTAGGAAACAACAAAGAAAAAAAGAGAAACATGGAAACAATTAATGAGTGTCCGAATTGTTTCGATTCTGTCCACTTTGACTTGAACAGTCAAAGTGGACAGAATGTCAGTAACAAGCAACTCAAATATAAGGAGTTTCATGATGCAATATAGCATAACTCCTATATATAAAAAGGGTTTTTCAATAAATCCTAACATATGCCACATATGGCATGCAAATACAATTACCATATTATATATGTATGTATATATACATATATTTACACCTGGATCTCCCAAGGGATAGGCCTTTTATCCACAATAATGTATTTTTAACATAATAGAGTACAAGCCTATTAAGTTTATCTGGGTACTCTTGGAATTAATTATGAGGATATTGAAAAATAAAAAAGAGCATGCTAAAGAACCAAACCTCTTCTTTAAAATTTCTTGTTTAACCAATCAGCCAAAACTGATTGCCTAAAACTGTAATTTGTGAAGCTCTGCCTGTTTCTTCGCACTTTGTACGCACCAGCCATGTGGCATGTTCGTCCACGTTCTTTTCTAATTAAGTAACGTGTTAACAATAAAAAGCCTTATTTTACTATCCAACAATTACCAGATGGACTGTTTTATATTTATAAAAAGAGTGACTTGCATCGAAATCGTTTATTTATAGTTATAAACATTTTTTATTGGCAACAAAAGCTGGGCAAGCGGATAGAGAAGTGTCATTGCGCATACTGAATAGATTTTTAATTGTTACATTCAAGGTTAGAATAACGAAAGGATATTGGTATTCTTGGAATCATTGTATGGCTGTAAAGTGTTAAGGTTTGTTAACTGATTCGCTTACTGGCTTTGTTTGAACACAAAAGAATACGCTTAAGAAATCGCACGGATTAAATAATAATTGTTTTAATTTTTATTTAACGTGACACTGATGTACGTTGTTAAGTTAGGTAATTGTTCGTAGTGGTGTCTAGTGAAGGGTAGGCAACGATTGTTACTACGGTCCACAAATATTCAAATTTCTATTTAATGTTAACACTTAAATACTAAGTAAATTCATCAAACAAAAGCCATGTTAAGGGACCTTTTTGATAGTTAAGTTATTTTATAAATTTGTGGGTCACATAGACTAGTATACAATACGGCGACAATTCCAAGCAATAAGGCCTACTTTGTATGAAGCCGAATATCATAAAATCTTCCTTGAAAAACGTCTGGACTAAGATAAATCCAGGCACGTTTTATTTAAAAAACAGTATTAACTTTTTTTTTTTTAGTAATGAGTAATAGTTTAAAAAACAATAAAAACGCTTTCATAAAAAATCCAACTATAAAATAGAATATAAATTTATTTAAATTTATATTAATAATAGTGTAAATAAGAAAAAAAAAGAATTGTAATAAAGCGAGGGGTGAACGGTGTTAATAGTGATAAATATTTTATTGAAAGATATGAGTAGAAGGATTATCATTTTGATAATATCTTAAAAAGCAAAATAAGCGTGTTAAAAAGTAGAACCATCATATCGTTATAAAGTTCAGTCTGAATTTGATTGTATTGATCTGATGAAAATGCTCTTATTATATAACGTTCAATTGACCTAATTTTCATATTTACTAATTTTAAGAAATTGTGCCAAATAATCGTCGCTCTACATAAACCTTGTGCTAAACGAAATTTTGCGGGATTTAAAATTTGCCAAAAGTTCATATTTTTTTATATGCATCTTAATTATGCCAAATAAAAAATGCCAATGCCGAAATTATGCCATTGTAATTTGGTACCCCAGCTAGATGTCGGTGATTCCAATAAAAAAAACATCCAATGGTTCTTACAGATTAAATCAGTGTTGAGCAAATTGGACAACGTTAAAACAAAACGCCAACTGTTTACTCCATAAAGCGGAGTCATTACTTCGTGGATTTCGCTTTTAAACTAATTTGTAGTACATGCATCTATTGGCATTTAATTGATCCCAACCTCATTCCTATTCATGAACTGTTAAGTTGAACTATTCTACGAGAACACGCTATCACTTTTTCAGAATAATTAATTCAAGTGCATACCTTTTATAAAGCATTTTTTTATATAGCATTGAATATTGTCAAAACAGAGAGTGTGGCGTATATTGAAGGCTTTTAGTTGAGAATAAGGTTGACCGTCGAGGTTTCTCGTTTTCTTTAATTTATTTTCCTCCGGGAGGTGTCTAATGACCTGCTGCGTGTGGCCCGACATTTTTATCGGCCAGAGAGGCGCTTTGACAATATTTTTTGAATATTAATGTCGATACTGTATCTGAAAGCAATAGTTATATTTAAGTAACGACCTGGAGATCTCTGATACGTACTTAACTAATTGAGTTGCATGTGTTTGCAATATCAACCGCATATTAAAGTCGTGTTTTATTTTTAGTTCAGATAATGTCAGATCGAAATTCTAGATAGAATTTTGAATCCCTCTTATAAGTATATATGGTAAGTTATTGTAGAAATAAAGCAAATACTTATGATATATCAGTCTTATTTCTATAATAAAGAGAATGGTTTCCTAGATAATAGATTAATGAAAAAACGGTTAAAAGTAAGCTTGTTGGCGAAAATATACCTTGAATTAAGGTCAGCAAGATTGAATGTATTATTTACTTATATTCACAAGATGAATCTACATTAACATTCATACGTCACCTGAAGTATTTAATGAAAATGCATTAAATTACTTAGCATTTCTATATATATTTACATGAAAAGACAACTCCCGCACTATGAAAATCTTTTAGGTTGTGGGGTACTTCACAAACACAAACAATGGTCGCAAAAAAACACTCAGGCCCGGAACAACTATTTGATGACCATACCATTTGACTGGTAGAGCAATGCTTAGGCACGAATGGGCCGGCTCGACCGGTGCAATACCAAGGCCTCACAGAAACACGGTCGTGAAGTAGCGCTTGCGTTGCATTTCCCCGAAATGAGTGAGGTTTCCGGAGGCCCAACTCCCCCTCTCCTCTTTAACATCCCCTCATCATCCCTCTCTTCTTTCCCTTCCCCGTATCCCCCATCCCTCATCACCCTTTAAAGGGGGCAGCGCACTTACGACATGAGGTGCAAGTGTCTATGGACGGCGGTTGTTACTTACCGTCAGGTGAAAAAAAAATACAAATGTTTATCCCGTGTGGGAATCGAACCCAACCTCCGGCTCAGCAATGAAGGTCACTAACCAACAGGCATGTATAACTACATACTCTATGCATATTATTTTAAGCTAAATGCGGTCTCACTTATCTA
Organism: Tyria jacobaeae; assembly: GCA_947561695.1. Taxonomy (NCBI): domain Eukaryota; kingdom Metazoa; phylum Arthropoda; class Insecta; order Lepidoptera; family Erebidae; genus Tyria; species Tyria jacobaeae. The sequence continues at coordinate 8,212,858 of OX387222.1, read as the reverse complement.
CTAACCTACATAGCATGAGCATTCCTTACTTTCCTCGTTCGTTTGTATACCTAAACCATTTAAAAAGATACAACAACCTAATCCAAAACCAAAATCTATTAGCCGTTTCTAAGAAAGATTCTAGGAGAAACCATTTGAGGCGCTAAAAGGACCCAGAGTCAAATAAAAAAATTAAAAATAAAGCTGCCATGTCGCATCGTGAGGTGTTAAATAAACAGTCGGAGTCGCCATTAAGGTCCGGTCCTTTGGTTGTATTAATTTGTATTTAAGTGTATTGAACAAGATAAAGTAAATATATGGGTACAGCATGGTCGGGTCGAGAAGGCTCTTGTTACGTATGGCATTGCTATGTTGTAGCTTTTTATTTATTTATTTTTTGATTCGTTCTTAATTAGCTTGGTTTGTATATGGAATGGAGCTGTTTAAATTATTAAAAATGGAATAGTGTTGATCCGTTATCGACAAAGTAACTTTTTATATGAAAAATATGAACAAGATTATTGGGTTATCAATAGAAATAATATATTAAATTTATCTGAACATTTGTAACCAATAATATGTTAATTATACAGTTTATCTCAAAATCTTAATGTCTGAATAATTCATTAAGAAGTAAAACACATTTAACAAGTTATTCATACTAGTCTTTAAAGACATTAAACTAAAATGTTTGTCACCTCAATCTATGTCATGTCATACTCATTTATGTATGACCTGAATTAACATGCTTTTTAATTAAGGTGACGTAATTTAAAGCCTGAGACCACCACAGACTAACACATCACGATAACTTCTGAGAACACAAAAAGTATGTTGTAGTTCAGCTTCTTAATTCGCCCGGATTTCAATGACCATCTTTAAAATATATAGTAATATACAATATATGATGCAGGCAGGCAGATTATGTTTAAAGGAGAGTTGCTTAACTAATCTTTTTAATTCAAAGTTTTTAGAGCAATACATTTAAAGTGTAATTATAAAAAAAAACCTTTCAAATATTTGTTGTTATGGTTCAATATGTTATAAGTGAAATAAAATATAGTTAATCTTAACTAGATTTACTGTTTTATTATTTAAAGTCGGTCAGTCCTTAGTGTGTGTAGAATACCTTTTACGGTTCTTAGCTCAATTTTTCTTTTTTTAATTGTAAAAATAGTAAAACCAAATAGTATACTTAAATACAATATATTATAGGCTGGTGAACAGTTTCAATATTCAACTAGTCTGTCAAAAGTCCAACATACTCGTAGGTTCCAAAGTTCCAAAGTTCCAACATACTCGTAGGACACCACATTCCCTGTTTGTTATTGATATGTCTTTAAAATAATAAGTTTTTTTGCATTTTAATTATGCATTTCTTTTTAATATGCAAAATATCTTTTACCGTTACCGTTTATATAAGGTAACGGTTACGAACATTTGTGAATTTGAGTATCTGTACAATCAGATAAATCTAAATGAGCATCAATGATGACTATTAAAGTTGACATATATGTATGTCAATAATTCATAGTTACTATTTCTACTCCATTTTTATACATCAATACATTTCTTTTGTACTTTTATGAGGTATAACAGTTTCTACAATATGAAGGCTATTCCTACAGCTGTAATTTTTATGGGCCAACTCAATATCAAGTTACGTACCAGAGACATCAGATGACTTCGACAGTGCGACACCTTAACAGCGTTTATTAAGGGGAAAAGTTGACACAAAGATACGAATATTTACTTCACGCCAATACAAGTACACGTTAGTTGTATTTATAACCAACAAATGGAATTTGTATTTCTTGTTAAATGTATTAAATCATCCTTCAATGTTTCTGAATATATTATTCTAAACTTAAACTAGTATATAACATTTTAGGATTTCTAGCCTATTTTGCAGAAATAACAAAATAGGGAAGACAACGCATTTTTTGGGGCATGTGAGTCTTTGAAATTATTGCAGCTTGTTTCTGACGATGCTTAGCTTGGTTCTCTGCCTCCAGGCTATAGCACCATATGCTATAATTGGTGTGATAACCGTTTTGTACAGCTATGTTTCTTTGTGAACATTGGACGACTATATTTTATAGAAAGAGGAGGTGAGAGGACTCCGCCTCGCGGTCACCTTCTGGCCACAACTCCTCTTGTAGTGTTATTCTCAGTAAATTGTATTGCCAATTGTTGGTTCAACTCCATGTCTTGACAGTACTTGTTTTATGCTTGTAAAGTTAGTTATATCAAATGCGCCTTCAATGCCGATAGAGGTTCCTATGGTTGTCTTGCTTAAATTTCGATTGCTCTCTATGTATAAAACAACTCGATTCAAGTGGTGGCTGACAAGTACAGTGTTCCTAATCTCTGTCTATAAGTCTCTCTAGAACCTTTCGTCGGTCGTATCTTCGTTTCCGTTTACAGAGTGTTGGGTAGTATTTTAATTTGTAATGAGTTTTAGGACCATTTGTAGGGTACATAGTTGTCTTTCGATTAGAACTGGGATATCTTTGAAAAGTTGTGAGGTTGGATAGCAAAAGGGTATTTTGGTCATAACTTCGAGGATAGCTCGCTGTAACCTTTCTAATTTTATTAGGTAACATTTTGTTAGTCAAGCCTAGGCCCAGTTGCAGTAAGTCGGAAGAGATTCGCACAAGGTAGTGTATAACATTAGCAGATGTTGTCTTTCGTATACTTATTCATTTTATTTTATTTTTAACTAAGTTTTAAAATATAAAGTTAGTGTTCTCATTTTAGAGGAAAGTGCTTTTGTACGCTGGTCCGATTTGAAATACGGGTCAATGATCATACCTAAGTATTTTACTTGTTGTATTCTAGAAATTTGTAGGAAGGAGCAGTTACCAGTTTACTGAAAAATGTGTTGCTACGTGGTTGTCTTGTAGTTTTTAGGCCAAAGGGTGCACAAACCGTTTTGTCTAAGTTTATTGTTAAAAGGTTATTCAAAACCATGTCATAAGAGTTATAAGTGTTATTCAAAAAAATCAATGCATACAGAAAGTCCCGGGTCTCCACAGTTGATCGTTTAGAAGTTTTCTCATCTGCAGCTAACCCAGGGTGCAGCAGCCAGGTCACGATGAAATTTAAAACAAACTGTATATACGTTTACCGTTGAGGAGGTCCTATTTCAAGGTCCTATTGCCATGACCCTGTATCAAATTTAGTTTTTAGCTGGTTAGACCCTGAAAGATCAATTTTTAATGATCTGTAACTCAGTCAGTCTGGTTACCAAAATACAAAATACCTAAAATTTCAAGATTTTCAGACGTTCACTGCTCAGAAACCATTTTAGTTAAAGTTTTATAATATGAAACATGGTGTAATGAGAAGTATATATTGAATTTAATCTTAGGTTTGGTCAACCTAATCTTGAGTTAGAGAGAGTCTAGAAATAGTTTGTTGAACTATAGCACTGTAACTTTTTGGACTAGAGAACTTGGCTGGACCTGGATATTTTGAGGAGTGGGTATAATAAACAAACGTTTTCATTTATATGTTAAGTTTATTTTTTGTTTTCTTTCTCAATTTTAGTTTATATATATATATATATATTTTGTAAATATGTGTGTTAAATTAAATACTAAAAGATTTTAAAAAATATAATGTCAACTAACTGCAAACTCTAAATACAAAAGAATTATCTTCGAACTGGACGATAGAGTAGTAATAATGATAACTTCAGAAATTTCAATTTGTATTTTGGTAACCAGACTGATGATAAACATACTTCACTTCTAAATTACAATCGTTTGTCCTCGTGGTGGGAATCAAACCCGCGTGGGTTCGACTGATAGACAGATAAATGTGTGATCATTTGTTCTATATCTGTATGAATTTATTTATAATATGTATTTAGAAATGTATATTAGTATGTTTATTAGCAGTCTGGTGACCTCGGGCTGAGCAATCAAGATCCCTAACCACTAAATAACAGACGAAACCAAATTGACAAAGACATACACCTGAAATAAACTTATAATTTTCGTAATATATATACATAGTTCTTGTTCAGTTTTCGACAAATGTTATATTAACTCTTAAAAATAGCTTCCTCTATATTCACATTACACTAAAGTGAAATAAATGTTTGAACAAAATGCAAATAAAAAAATAAAAATAGGTTCTCACGACGTCTTTTTGATACATTTGTGAACAGAAGCGTTCTCAATAGGGCTGTTTATTTTTTTTGTGTAAGTTAAGCGATATTTTTATTATACATACAAATGTGTGTGAACCGATCTAATTCTTTCTTAATAGAAAAGGTTGTACTTAAGGTTGTTCCCATTGTGGTTCGAAGCAAATATTGAGCTCCTAAGGGTGGAAAATAAGGGAAGAAGAGTACAGATTCTTGCAATGTGTCATGGCATTAAATTCGGTTTTATACTTTTTTCAAGTTATCAACAAAACCGGTCATTCTGTGATGAAAGTGTTAATGCACCTGTCAGTATTATATATCTCTTGAAGGTGCCCAATTTGTCTCTAATTAGAGTTTTTAGGGTTATCTTTATTTGGGCATTTATTTCGTAAACATTGAGATAATGTTCTCTTATATCGTTTCAAAAAGTGACAGGCTACATTACATTATCTCATTCGATTTTCAACTCTGGGTAAATGTTATTAAGCGCAATATTATGATTTTAGGACAGATTTGACAAGTTAAGTACAACTTAGAAATACTCGTATATCGTTTTATTTTATTACTTCAAAATTATTAACTTTTAATTGTTAAGCCGAGATTAAGTTTCAGCAAATAAGTGGTACAGGTACGAGGGGCGACTGATAAGTTCGCGGCCTAAGGTACTTAATGAAAGAAAAGTATAGTTTTATATTTTTTATTTTTCAATATAATCCCTTTCAAGTGAAATACACTTTTCGTGGAAATAGTATGCCTTTATATCACTAAAAAATATTGCGCAGATTTCTCTTGAAAATGGTTTCCTACGGAGGCCTTCATCTCATTGTTTTTCAAAAATCTTTGCACCTTTTGCTTTTTTTTAAATTAGAAAAAAGGAAAGTCACTGGGAGTCTGGTCCGGACTGGATGGTAAATATTTGTGAACTCCGGCTCCGGCGGCTTCAGCTAGGGAGTCTCTTGAATACCGTGATCGAACAGGGCTTAACATCTAGGGCATACAGCGGGAGTGTAACTGTTCGTAGTGGGTAACTGTTCTTTAAGAAAGATATATACAGAGACTTGGGATATTCTGAACTGCAGCGATGTTGTACTGTTGTATTATATTGTATAGTAACTTTACATCGAGGTTTTAATATGCTTATAAACCACTTCTACAATGATGTATAGCCTAAATTATGGTTCTCGATGTGACGTTTACGTATAAACTAGGACAAAACCAAGGTTTTCCAAGGTCACGTATTGGGGAGGCCTATTCTAGACTAGATCCACTGCTGGATAGTGGGGCTAATTGATTGAAAGCGTTTATTATCTCTAAGACTAATGGATAAATTTATCTTCTGATGAAGGTAAAAAAAATGAATGTTTATGGCTTATGATATGATCATACTCTCTTGGACTATGCATAAATTTCCATATATATAACAAAAAAACATTAATTTAAAAAATTAATGGCCACCGTAGCCAGGTTTGCCACATCACAAGAATATTTTTTTAAGTTAAGAAGATAAGAAACAGATAAATTCTTATCGTTAATCCTTGCACTAGTTCAAGAGAATCTAAAATTTACTTCATGTTTTTAATAATAATTTTATCAATTTATGCAGGAATTTAAAGAAATTATAAAAAATCTAGTAATGTAATATTTCTAATTTACACGACCTCACGCAGCACTAAAAGCAACAAATAAAGAGGTAACAGTTTGACCCCACAAAACCGAAATAAAATTATGATCCCTTCGAAACTCGAAGATTCCACAAAATAAATTAGAATTTAATCTGTATGAAACACGTTAAAGTTAAACCAACAAACATAACTGGACATTATTTACGGCCAAAGCTATGCAGAGAAAAAAAGATATTGCCTTATAATGACAAAGAATTAGTGTTGCTATATACATAATTCCCATCGGAGAGTTAAAATTAACACCGGCTCATTTAAGACGAGGGAAATTAAAACTTTTTATCCTTTTTTATGTGGCATTTATGTTGATCGTAAAGTTGAGCTTGGTACCCCTTTTAAAATGTTGTCGCAGGATTGCTTCGGATTTACTTCTATATGTAGTTTTTAGTTTACTTTTAAGTTGATGTATAATGGAATATTTATTGCTTTTTAAAGGATTACTTTATATCATTAGCCAATTCTTTTGGGTAATCGGTTATGAGATTATTGTGTGTGCCAACATTTGCAACACATATGATTCTCTTCTGTATATAATACCTACATGATCTTGACAACTCTATCCTACCTATAAGTGGTATCAATCGGAAGCAGCTTAAAATAGTGTGTCCTGTAGGTTCTCTCAGGCTAGGCCGGAGTTTGCTGCACTTTCGTGAAATCTCAGGTTATGATATATTTAAACTTGTTTTCTCCAGCGGCTTTCTATAGAACATTTTTTTTTCCACTTGGATTTTTGTAGGTCCTGCTCTATGCCCAAGACAATTTTTTTTTACTGAAACAATTTTATTACTGAATACTACCTGTGGAGACTAAACTTATAAATATTTAAACAGACATAAAGAGTTCCTAGACCCAAGACTGAATATTTGTAGATCGCTCAATATTTTTTCCAACAAATGTCCACTTCTCTGGTACTCAAGACAATTACTTTATATTAGTAAAGTACTTATTTTAATTTAATTACGCCTAAGAAAATGAATCTATAAAAAAGATAGAGAAGGTAAAGTTAAAATATCGCTGGGCTCGACCGGGTCTTGAGCCGCATCTCTCAATGGGGTTGTGAGAATCTGATCGAGTTCAGCGCCAAGAAAACACAGGCGTGCGACTTTTCAAACAAAAAATCTCTATTCCTTCCCCTTCCTACTCTTCAGAACACTCAACTGCCACTACAGGATAGGCTTCGTATACTGGGTATGGACATCTGTCGGGATCTGAATCCGCGTGAAACGGCTTGGCTCTTCTTTCCTGTGCCGATCGGTGAAAGATTGGAATTCACTAGCAGCGCACGTTTTTCCTTCCCACTTTGATCCTGGGACTTTTAAGCGGGGCGTGAAAAAACATCTCACCAGGCTGCCATAGCGTGGGTCACCATACTACATTGACTAGACATGCAATGAGGATGGTGACCACCACTCTTGGACTCCATTTATTGCTTACCATCAGGCAAAGTGGAGTCATTATGGTAGGCTTACACATAAAAAAAAGTAATCTATATCAATCTATACAAAAAAAACTGCTGTCTTCTATATAAATAAAAATTAATTATATGAAAAAATAAATAAAATAAAATTTGTTTAAGCATTTTGCATAGATTAGGAATGCCTGCGCGCAATCGCCCCATTCACGATGCATTCAATAGTAAATTTGAACGAGAACGAAGCAATACGATAGAAATGCTCTCAGTCAATCCGTACAAAGTATGGTCCCACTTTTAAATCGGCAACAAAAACAGCTTATAATATAATAATTAATGCAGTAAATGTTGGTAATGGCGGATTTTTATTTTCTTGATTTCTTGACGAACCCGGCGGAAATGGTGAGACTTTCTTAATTTTATTGATTTTTGATACAATTTGGGCACAAAGTAAATTAGCGCTTGCAATAGCATCGTCTGGGACATGGTTAGAAGGTAGACGAACCGCTCATTCTGCGCTCACATTGAATTTACAATCAATAGATGAACCAACATGTAATATAACAAAAACATCAGCAATGGCGAAAGTGCTACAAAATTATAAATTAATAATTTGGGAGGAGTGTACAATGGCGCAAAAACGAGCTTTAGAGGCACTCGATCGAACGTTAAAAGATTTGCTTAGTAATCAGAACTTATTCTGAGGTGCGATGATTCTACTGGCTGGAGACTTTCGCCAAACACTGCTAGTCATTCCTAGATCAACGCCTGCTGATGAAATAAATGCTTGCTTGAATACATCCAATTTATAGAAATATGTGAAAAGTCTCAAGTTGAGAAAGAATATGCGAGTGTCGTTACAAAATGATGAAGTATTTTCAAATGTATGACTAGATATTGGCAATGGAAATATTTCTTTCATCTTCCTTTCATGGGCTCATTTCATTTTCACCAAATTTTTGTTCATTCACAACGACAAAGGAAGAATTAATATTAAAAGTTTCTTATTCTTATTAGATCTGCCGGTTAGTTTTGAGGGATTTATTAAAAATAAAATACTCTTGTATTATAAAAAAGATAATTAATATTTTAATCAAAATATGCTCCATTACTTGCTGCAACCTTTTGCCATTTTTCGGGTAAAAATGGATTCCATCACAAAAAAAATATCATCTTTTGAAGCGATCCATCCATCGATCAATTTTTTGATACGTTCGTAAGATTTTAAGTGCTGATCTGCAAGACTGTGTTGCATAGATCGAAATAGGTGGTTATCAGAAGGAGCACAATCTGGTGAATATGCGGGATGCGGTAACACTTCCCACTGAAGATCTGAAAGTGTATCTCTTACAGCTTTTGCGATGTGTGGGCGAGCATTGTCATGGAGTAAAATGACCTTTTGTTTTCTATGTGCAATTCTTGGACGTTTTTGGTTCAATGCATGACTCAATTCGATTAATTGATATTGATAATGCTCAGCTGTGATAGTTTCATTTGGTTTTAACAATTCATAATAAATAACACCAATCATATCCCACCAAATGCATAACAATACCTTATTTACGTGAATTTACGCTTCGGAGTCGGTTGACCAGGATCTACCCATGATTTCCTATGTTTTGGATTTTTTTTATGCGATAGGGGCAAACGAGCAGACGGCTCACCTGATGGTAAGTGACTACCGCCGCCTATGGACACCCGCAACTCAAAAGTAACAAGTGCGTTGCCGGCCTTTTAGGTAGGAGTACGCTCTTTTCTTGAAGGTTTGAAGGTCGTATCGGTTCGGAAATACGGCAGGCGTCAATTTGTTCAATAGGCTGGTTGTACGAAGCAACAACAACATTTTGTCGCGTAGGACGATGGCGGAAACCTCCAGCTGGTATAAGTCCGAACAATTCCTCTGAACACTCCCCATGATACAAGCGATAGAGGATGCAGAGTGAAGCTACGTCTCTCCGCAACGCCAAGGTGTCAAGCCGATCAGAAATATTTTGGCAGTCGATGATGCGAGTCGCTCTCCGTTGAATGCGGTCAAGAGGGAGAAGCTGGTACTGGGGTGCACCTGCGTAGAGATGAGAACAGTATTCCATGTACGGCTGAACCTGCGCCTTATAAAGTTGCAGGCGGTGGGCCGGAGTAATTATATATATATATATATATATCATAGTAGATCCATTTTTCATCCCCAGTAACGATTTGATACAAAAAAAGATTTCTTTTTGTGACCAGACAGTAGTGAAGCACAAATGGTTACTCGATTTTGCATTGCTAATTCTGATAAAACATGTGGAACCCATTTTCCTTGTTTTTGAATTTTACCCATTGCGTGTAAACGATCAAAAATTGTTGATTTATCTACACGTGCGGGCACGGTTTTCATTTAATAACGCCTGCAATTCACCGTCTTCAAACTTTTTTGGTTTTCCACTACGTTCTTTATCCTCTAAACCAAAATTACCACTTTTAAATCGTCGAAACCAGTATTCATATGTTTTAACAGATGGTGCAGATTCATGATACGTGTCTACAATAAGTCTGTGAGCTTCTGCTGCTGTTTTTCTTGAATCGAAAATTATATTTATCGCGTTCCGTATTTAATCACACTAAAAACTTGCGTGCGTTTACTGTAAGTGAGTTACTTCGAATAATTAAAGTGCAAGCTAAAACACGCCGCATCGAATATCTAAGTAACTTCTACTTACGTGTCGCGACAGCTACTTGACACGTTCCCTCAATACTAAACGGAAGACCTAATAATTACTTTAAATCACGAATATAAAACATTTTTCTAAGGTAAGTATAAGATTTCTTGTTTATAAGGTTTTGTAATTTTAGAGACTTATTTAACAAACCTAAAATGAAGTTAGCGATTATCTGCTTATATGAAACGCATTGTAATAAGGCTTAAACATGCGTTTAGACAGTTCGGTAGCAACTAAGTAGCAATTGAGAGAAAGGGCCACCCCTTGCCAATTGCCAAGAGACTGAATGTAGATTGAATATGGAAGGGATGCGTGTTAGGTGCCTTTTATATGCAGATTATCATGTCGTACATGATTTATCATCGGAAGGTTATGGTAATGGAACTTTATCATATATATTAATATACAGGTGAATTCGAAGTGTAAGACGAAAGTTTTGTTTTCGAGAAAAATTATGAAATCACTAATTATAAATTACCGAATAAAAGCAGTGTCAGACTTTACCTACTCAGGTACTTTCCATGGAGGGTTGGAAGATCTTAAAGGTATATTGAAAGGGGATTTAATGTGGGCATTTACTACTTAGTTGTTGTTTCCTTTTGAAGTGGGTTTTGGCCACTCAAATCACTACATTATAAGCGGTTGAATTCCTCGAGGTTAACTAATCTATAAACCATAGCGTAAAATAAGATTAAGACTATGATTTAAGACTCAAAAAGACTTGGCTCTTTTAAGGATGCCATGAGATAGATTTATTTATAACGATAAGAAATCGTTACTCGTTATAATAACTTAGTTAATTATATGGTTTATGTTTTATTAGATGTATTTATTTTAGCCCTGTTTTTACCGGTAATAAAACAGTAGGTGATATTGTAGTTAATGACTTAACATCTTGGTGAACAACACATTTGTACAATATTTAATTATGTGGTTGTAGTTCGTTTCCAACTTAAGTTAATTATCTTTTTATCTCATAATTAACATCGAGTTTATTAAAAGCATATACATAGACAAATATATTTAAGTTACATTATCGTTACGTCATCTTCATACAATGGTAGTTTTGTATGAAGATCCTTTGTTTTCTCTTTTAAACCAATTTATCTTTGTTCCTACCTAAACATGGATTTGTTTTTTTTTTCCAGTAATATTTTAAAATATAGCAAAAGTTACCAACTAGGTAACTGTTTTAAATAGGATACTGCCAAACCGCCGCATCGCCTCGCAATTGGCATATAACTTCACTTAGAAACGAGCTGTTAAAAAACTAAATTCATATTATTAGTTTTAAGTCTAAAATAGAAATAAGAATTTATTATATTTAAGTTTAGTAAGTACTTATTAGTGACTTGTTGTTCGTTTAGTATATATAACTGTGTAAACTATTTACACTAATGTATTTAGATAGATCATACATTTTTTTTGAGTGTTAATTGTTTGCTTCAAGCTTGCTATAAGACTAAAAAGTATAACGTAAAGGTTTGTTTACTAGTCTTAAATAAAACAGATGTAATGTACGACATTTAATAAAATTTTCTTTTTTAAGACGCATTTTAAATGTTACATAAATATTTAAAGTATAACGTTAAAGATAGAGGTGATAGTCACGCTACCTATCAACTGTGATGGTCACTATTACACAAACAAGCATTAAAAGCTTAAGTGAGGGCTTCGATAAGAGTAGCCCACGAAATGAGTAAAGTCAAAGAATTAATATGTAATTATAAAAATGAATGCAAATGAATATAGAATTAATAATATAACTATATTGTAGAATTATATACTATATTTATAGAATATATTAGCTAAGATATCTTATTAATGATAATAAATTCTATAAATGTACGATTTAGCGTCAAATTCTTATCAATTCGTTGTGACCTATGAACATACAACACAGATCAGTGTTTATCTGCATTACTGTTGATTATGGTGTGTATGCTTTTTAAAACGAGTGTCACTTCATAGTTAGTTGCATAATATCAACACGCTATGCATTACAGTTAAAAGTACCTAAAATAGGTATTTAGTGTGAACACCTTTACAATGAGGATTCAAGGTTTAGACTGATCATAAGATTATTAAGAACAAAGTTTTTTAACAAACAGAGTTTGAATGAGACGGAACGTTAATAGGTTCTTGCTCTCTCAAGATATTTCTTAAATAAAGTTAGAAGTAAAATAATTTGCATGTTAGAATGAAGTGATGGTTCAAACTAAATTTAGATGGGTTTCGTATATGAAGTGATAAAGTATTTTCTATTAATTATTACATAAGGAAACTCTCTGAATAAGATCACAACCCACCAACCTGTCATATTATTTAATTTAAGCAAGATATTTTGCAGGGATGTAAAAGTCAGATATCGGAATATATCAAACCCAGACAATCAATTTCAATCATCTATTAGAACATACCTAAATTGTACCTTACGGGTCAGTTGCAATAGTCAGGTATGAATAATTACAATCAATATATAACATCACACAACTGTGACAGGCTCTTAAAGAAACTTCAAAACAAAAAGTAACATTCCAACGAACAATAGACGATTCTCTTCGTAATTAGAGAGATGGTAGATTCCAAGCGATCTTTTGGATCGATTACGGTTGAATAAACAATTACTTTTCTTTTTTTATATTCAAAAAATGTTATAAATCAAATACGCACCGTTCAGAGAGCTCATTTATCAGAACGACGCGGGCGCAAGCGCGAGAGACTGTATTGTATCGTCCATTAACGTTTCCTTAATTGTTATTTTATCGGATTCCAATATGGCCGACACGCGCCTGTAATTAGTCTCTGTAGGATTGAATAATTTTAGTTGTTTGATTTTATTTATAATTAATGATAGAAGATGCACATGATGAATACTTCTTTAGTGTAATTTATAACACATTTTGTCTGTGGTATCCGTTGGTGTTGCAAAGATTAAAGCTTGAGTTTGTGTGCGAATGAAAGGTTATAGAGTGTACCGCAAAGTTGAATTCTAGAATACATTCAAAATATTACAACCAATTAAAAATTAAACACAGATAAAACCTAAAAGCACGTTTTATTTACGTAAGCCTTTTTCAATTATGTTTTTTTGTCTGGCCACCCCCACGGGGCATCACCTCACCAGAGCTGACGGTGAGGTAGTATGTCGGACTCAAACCTACGAAAACCACACGATGTTCCATCACGAGAGCACTAGGGACCCGGACAACATCTTGTAGTGACCATATCAATATTAAAAATCTTTTATGTTTTAAATAAATAGATTGACTTGGCCATCGCATAAAAACATAACGCATAAAAATTTAATGTAATACATATTATATTAAATTATATTATTGAGTGTGTATTAATTATAGGATAGGATGTTGTTAGGTAAACAAAATACTTAATAACTTAAGACAGAAGGACCTTTAAGTAGGGACTGAATAAATCAACCGACTTGGTTTCATTGATCTCACAACATTTTACTGTAGAAGAACTGAGTAGCGAGACCTAGCTTTGTTTACAAGTTATGGAGTCTCGGAGGCTTCGATGTTACAATTTTTGACAAGTCTGGAGGGTAAGTGCTTCTTGGTCTATTATATTCACAAATTGATTATTCCTGCGCTTTATTACTTCCAAAGTCGAAATTAATTAGCTGCCCAGACTTGTAACTCTCGAAAGTGTCAGGTAAGCTTGACCGGATGTGAATACTGCTGAACTGATATACATCAGCGCATTATTTAGACTTAGACCTTGACTTTTGTGTATAGTTATAGCATAGGCTATATATATGGAAAACTGTTCGCTATGGACATAAGCTCTATTACCAATTTCAAACTTAGTTTTGACCGGAGCAAGCTCGTAACCATGTTCTTTATTAAATGTAACGTATATTTTATTAATTATTTTTGTATTTTCCGGATGAACGTTTACTCTTTGACCTATATAGATAGAACTATAAACAAAACCAAGACTCAAGTCAGTATTACCTTATATGACTTTTGCTCTTATTTGTATAATTCAAGGATTGTATAAGAAGCATCATCTTCATATTTTTTATATATTCACGAGCTCTACCTAAAGGTTGCCTTGAAGAAAGTGGCCGCCTTTCTGTGACGGACGGGAATCGTGGAAGACGCGGCGCGGGCAAGCTGCTTTCGCCGGCCGCGGTTATACTACTTAATACTTTGCGGGATTTTGCTACAACTTCATAAGAAATGTCCCATTCTTGCTTTTTCAGCCCGTTGACTATTTTACAAGTTACTTTTGATCATAATTATATCTAGGTACCTATCTACACTAATGATTCCATTATATTATACATATACAGGTACACTGATTATTTCACTGCAAATGTACTTGATAGTAATATAGAGGATTACTTACTTTGTAATCCTCTATATTTATACTGGATTACAAAGTTATTTATGCAGTTGATATATCTATAAAACTGTAACGAAAATGCAAAATATTTTAGTTTCTCCTTGATTTATATACCAAACACAAATTGTATTCTAAATTTGAAGCTTCTATGTCTGCTAGAAGTGCCTTAAAGTTTTGATGATCGATCAGTTAGTCAGTGAATGAATAAATTAACAAATTTTGACTAGTTATCATTCTTAAACTACTGGTTCAAATTGAATGAAATTAAAAATATACCTTGCTTATAAAATGCCTGCTTGGTTACTGAAAACAACTAAAAATTAAAAGTAAAAAAGAAAAAACCGCAAAGAATGTCTTGAGACATATGTTAATTAGTAGAATAATAAAAAATCTAAAATGGGGCTTTGTCTCCTACAGTAAAGATAACAACGTGATAATTAAGTAAATCAACAAGTTGTGCTGTTAGGAAATTAATTCCGGCCATAATTAAGATTTTAAAATCAATGTCCGGCACACTTTTAAATTTGATTCTATGGAGATCTATAGACCATATTTGAATTTATTTTAATCTTAATGATCTAAGAAGTATTTATTAATAGTAGGTATATTTACAAGAATAGCGACTAATCGCTTTAAGATATATTGTTTACTTCTTTAAAAGTGACATAATTATGGGACTATTTTATTTGAATTGCAGAATATAAAATAAAAGAAAAAACAAATAATATCACGTTGGTCTGGCGATCCTCCTTACTATCAGGAATACGGTGGCAGTAATGCTCTGGCAATTCTATTAGTTTTCTTTTGAAAATTTTATTGATCATTTTTCGTTATTCGCTGGAAATGTTTATTAGGTGTAAACAGTATCTAAAGTAAGTTTACCACGTTTATTTGATTAATTGTTTGAAGCTAAAAGGAATAATACTCAGCACAAGACAGTGCACATCACACGGCTATTTTAAAGCGATCTCGCAATGACCTTACAACAGTCGTTCATCTGTACAATAAACCACTCAATGTCAAGAGATCAATTGAAGAACGCGAGATTGAAATTAAATGAATTGAAATGAATTCTCTTTGATTAATATGTTACTTATATACCAAATTATATGTCAGATTTATGCAAATTGAATATTTTATTAAGAATATCACACGAGAAGTTTAACAGTAATATGAACCGATGTTAAAAAGCTATTAGTGTTCTATTAGCAATTCATGTGACAGTTCTACGATAATAAGGCCCTTTTAGATTTAAGATAAAATTGGAAAGTGTAGGCTTGATGTGTTGTATACGTGTATATCTTATATGAGGTGTCGAGTTGAAGAGACGTAATAAGAGTACTAGACCAGCGTGAAATCGATACTTAATATGTGTGAAAGAAGTATAATATGTATTGTTGTTGGTTGTATTTTCTATCAATTTTGGATTATTTAGCCTATAAATTTATTTGAGAAACGTTAACCGCCTTTTAAAGTTATTATGCAAAGGAATTTGATACTAATTGATACTTTAGAATAAACTTACATTTTAACCACCCACTTAATGATGCATTTAAGTAAATTTTATTTTATTTTGTACCACAACAAATGAAAATAGTACCTTCTTAATTTTTTATACACTAACTTACCCATTTTATGAACACAAACAGAGAACAACGAATTGCTATAGAGATTCTATTACCACGCATGACATTTACTACCAGTCGATACTAAAAGCATATCATCCATAGCTATTTTCTACATTTTATCCTTATTCTCTTTTCCAATGAGCTATACAAACCGTCAGTGATACAATACCATGCAAGTCAAGATATTTTTCTACAGTTTTCTTTTGACAACTTTGAATTAAAAGAAATCGCGGTTGGAGTCTCATCTCTTGAGTAATAGAACTAATGATATTTTTAGGATTAGGAGGATGAGACTACATAGTGTCAGATCTCCTGGGAAAACTTAGGAGCTGGACGGATTAGATAAAAGCCCTTATCAACGCGGCCATCAACAAAAGCTTTAGTGCAGCACACTGTAAACCAACTTCCAAATATAATAAACACATTAAATTAGAAGTTCTATAGTGAGGTATTTCCTAATTGAAGCATACTAAAGAGTACTTGTAAATAATAAAATAAAATAAATAATTAAATAAACACTATACGTAAGAGCGTCTTTTTAATTTATTACCAAAGAAGAAAAAGCTTTTTAAACTCCAAGTATTTAAATTAATGCTGAAAGCAAATGGCACAAACAGTTTTCATATATTATATTCAATTTTATAAACATTATGCTTTTTAACCGCTAATGTAATTCGTAAATTTTTCTGCACTCACGTAAAGATTTCTAGACTAAACAAAGAAAATTGTTATAATAAGTATACAGTTTTATGAGAATCAGTATTGATGTTAAAAGATTGGCAAAGTGTATAATGTAGGAAACTCGATACCGCAGACATCTACTTGAGTGAAAGCGGCTGTAGAGATGCCAGTAATGTAAGAATAGAAGCAAGTTGCGGGCTGTTGCCTCTGCCAACCCCAATGAGAGAAGAGCGTGAACTTATGTATGATATGATATTATAGGAACGAGCCTTGAACGAACGTCCGGTTGACAGCAATAGTCTTGCCGTCAGAGTCAGGCAACCTGACTGACACATGCTGAACTAGGTTCTTTTTGACTTTGCACTGGATGCCTCCTTTGTTTTATTTCGTTTACATAACTGTTGCCTGTATGTTGTTTGTTGTTGCCTTTTCGTTCGTTTTACCTTTCTTTGTATAATTTTATTTTTTCCTGTTATTGTGTCTAGGGTGTAATAGGTTTTCTTTTTTTTTCTCTTTCTTCTGCCCCGTTACGTAAGTGGGGGTAAATTGTCTTTGGCGAAAGTGGTGTAGGTGTTGAATATACTTCAAATGAGTGTATGTATGGAAGAACGGAGTTTTAATTCGCCATTGAATTCTTTCATTTTTTGTTACTAAAACCGGCTTCGACGTCAGTTATTCAAACCATACAAGAAAGTCTACTCTATAACCAGTGATTAAATAAGCAATTAAAAATATATTTAGGAAACATCACCAAAAATTGATACGTTAAACAATTTAAGCAAAACATTGTCATAAATATAACATAAATTAACACAAAACTATAAAATAAATTACTTATATACATTTTTATAAGGAATATGACAATTATTTATATAGAAACGAATGTCAGACTTGATAATCTTGCCGATTTGGAGCAGTTTTCGTTATTGTCATTCTAATTTTATTCAAGTTACCAAAAGAACAAAATAACGTGTTAGAAGTCAAATTAATAAATTATAAATATTAATTTGACACAAAGATTTAAGATGCTCTTCATTTCAAGATAAAGTTATGATGTGCTCATTTAGCGTCACTGTGAGGAAGTTAACATTGTTGTTGTGCTTATTTTAGATAATTTGTTATTCCTTTTTCTTGATGTCACTCCTTAGTTTCGTGTCGAGTTAACAACGTTAGTTGCTAGTTTCTTTATGTTGACTTTTGAATCTTTAGTTGAATTAAGATTTCTATATTTATTTGAAAAAGAACATAGAACATACTGATAGGTTGCTTTTGCTTCGATATAATTCTTGTTACTATAAAAACAAAGTGAAATAACCACTAGTGTAAAGGAGGTTTATGCGTCTGAGTTCTTGACAAAACTGCAAAGGGACTCGAAAGGTAAACCTTCAGCTTAGAGAAAACCGTGATAAACTAATAATGCTGATGTAGTGCTGGTTTCCTACTGGAGAATGGAATAAATTGATATACTTAGATTTTTAGTTTTGTTTTTGGGCACGTGCCACGTTTTCACGGCCATTTTTTTACGATGTGCAAGTCGAGCATAGTTATTAAGACTATTTAATATCTTCATTTAAATATAATCTGTATACTTCTGAAAAGAACGAATCCTGGTGTATTTTAGTTCATATTCTTAATTAAACACAACTGCAATGAAACGGACTATTAATGATACTGACAGGAATCGCTGCACTATACATAACCGATGCAGCGATGACAGCGTTTGCTTAATCACCCAAGGATATTTCATTAGTTACGCTTGCATACTTTTTATTCGCATTGTGCTGTTTGGTGAGCATTGATACATTAATAGCAAGTACGAGTAATAGTAGTGTTTGTTAGTACTGTATGTTCATTTCAAGATTATATCGATTGCACAATCCCATTGGAATTTTATAATATAACCGGTTATTGATACGTGGGTCACATATTAATAGCATTCTTGTAATCCCCCAGGTAAGCTAAATGCTTGTGTTAGGGGTGGGTTCACAACGGTAGGCCATTACGCTTGTAATTACCATTACATTATTATATATACATATATTATATATTACATTACCAGAATATAAATAAGACATTACAGTATATCCAATTCTTTTCTACAGAGAGTAATTGCTTTAGTCCTTTTTAACTATAACTTCTTTTATGCTTATACGTTTTATCTATCATTATGATAAGTAAGTTCAAGAGTATACCTGGAAAGTTGCTTGTACAAGGATCCATATGTCCACGACTTCACTAAACTAAGGAGTAAGTACGTAACAATTAGAAATAATGTTATGATTATGCGGCAATAAACATAATACACCCAAATCCCCATCCCCTTCATTTTACCCTGTTCTCATCCCCCTTCCTCATGACCTTCAAAATCAGGCAGCGCACTTACAACTCTTGAGTTGTTGATATCCAACTAGGGTGGCGGTTGCCATCATGTGATCAGTCTGCTTGTTAGGCCCTCTAGGCCATGAAAAACAACTTAGAGATTAAGTTTAGAGTGATACTGTTATCTATCAGACAGTAAATATGTATATAGTCATGCAGTGCCCGGATGATAGCAAAAGTCTTGTCTTATTACGTAAGTGTTACTAAATCATGGTGCCAAAACAAGGATATGTAGGCGAGCGTGTATGTATGTTTGTATGTTTAATTTTAAACAAGTTTCCTTCTTTGCAGATTTGATCGACTACCGCTCATGCCCGTGACTGGACAAGGTAACGGCTTGCCTCAGTGGAAAAGCAAGACCGTGTCCTGCCTGTGCACTAATGACATACATATCAACCATAGAATCATGTGTGTAAAAAAAAAACAGACATCATCATCCAACTTATCGCAGTCCCCTGCATTGAATAGGCCAATCCTTTCAGTACTGTATACCACATTATTGTCAAATGTAATCACTGTACCAGCAACAATTTCGGCCCAAACTGCCTTCACTTGCATCCTTTCTGTTTTATCTACTACTCCTTTCTATATGAATAATTTATGTTAATTTTCTTAAGAGGAGAGAAGAGGACAAGCTGTGGGTTTCCCTTCTGAAATATAAGTTAGAGTGATTTATTAGCATTGACATGTATAACTGTACAGTTATTACTATTAAATTTACTGGATAAAAAGGCTACGTGTAACCTGTATCTATTGTTGCGTTTGCATTGTAGTAATTTTTTTTTTTTTTTTTTTTTTTATGCGATAGGGGGCAAACGAGCAGACGGGTCACCTGATGGTAAATGACTACCGTCGCCCATGGACACCCGCAACTCAAGGGTCACAAGTGCGTTGCCGGCCTTTTAGGTAGGAGTACGCTCTTTTCTTGAAGGTTTGAAGGTCGTATCGGTTCGGAAATACGGCAGGCGACAATTTGTTCCATAAGCTGGTTGTGTGAGGCAAAAAGCTTCTGGAGAAGCGCACAGTGGTGGAGTGCCAATCGTCCAGGTGATGGGGATGGATATTTTGTCGCGTAGAACGATGGCGGAAACCAGCAGCCGGTATAAGTCCGAACAATTCCTCTGAACACTCCCCATGATACAAGCGATAGAGGATGCAGAGTGAAGCTACATCTCTACGCAACGCCAAGGTGTCAAGTCGATCGGAGATATCTTGGCAGTCGATGATGCGAGTCGCTCTCCGTTGAATGCGGTCAAGAGGGAGAAGTTGGTACTGGGGTGCACCTGCATAGAGATGAGAACAGTATTCCATGTGCGGCCGAACCTGCGCTTTATAAAGTTGCAGGCGGTGGGCCGAAGTAAAATACTGTCTCGATCTGTTTAGCACACCAAGCTTCTTCGAGGCTAATATGGCCTTACTCTCTAAGTGACCGCGAAACTGGACTTCGCTTGATATATCGACGCCAAGGATTCCGATACTGGCTGATGCAGTTAGGGAAGTGCTCTCAAATTGAGGTGATACGACCAATGGCATCTTTTTAGCGGTGAACGCGCAAACCTGTGTCTTCGTGGGGTTAAATTGGACTAGGTTAAGTCGACCCCAATCTGAAACTTTTGATAAAGAAGTTTCGATTTCAGACACAAGTTTGGATCTGCTTTCGATGACGTTTACCCGAGAAATGTTAGCGCGGCCGGTGTAAAGGGCATCACTCGTGCTATCGTCTGCATAGCAATGGATGCTGCTAATCTGCAGCATATCGTTGATATGCAGAAGAAACAGCGTGGGTGATAGCACACAGCCTTGTGGGACACCAGAATTAACAGACTTCGAGTCGGAGCATGCACCGTCAACAACGACCTTGATGCTTCTGTCTGTAAGAAAACTGGTGAGCCAATTGCACAGTTTCTCGGGAAGCCCATAGGAAGGAAGCTTCGCAAGGAGCGCTTTGTGCCAGACCCGATCGAAGGCCTTCGCCACGTCCAAACTAACGGCCAACGCTTCCCCCTTGGTCTCGATCGCCTGTGCCCACCGGTGAGTCAAGTATACGAGAAGATCACCAGCTGAACGACCCTGACGGAAGCCGTATTGTCGATCATTGAGGAGCTGGTGGTCTTCTAAGTACCGGAGGAGCTGGCAGTTAACAATGGATTCCATTATCTTGGAGAACAAGTAGGTGATGGCTATGGGTCTGTAGTTGGACGGATTCGAGCGATCTCCTTTTTTAGGGATTGGGTGCACTAGAGCTGTCTTCCATGAGTTCGGGACTACGCCAAGAGAGTAAGAAAGCCGATAAAGGCGCGTTAAAACCGGTGCCAACTCTGGAGCACACGTCTTTAGCACGATAGGAGAGATTCTATCGGGCCCACTCGACTTATGAACGTCGAGGGAAAGAAGCGCTTTACGCACTGCCCTTTGTGTAAACCGGACTTCCGGCATGCGGGTCTCGCACTGCGGTATGGTCGGCGGTGCGTTTCCCCCGTCGTCCAGGGTCGAGTTGGACGCAAAGAGTTTGCCCAGAAGATCGGCTTTTTCTTTAGCGTCGTGGGCCAACGAATTATCTCCTATGCGCAGAGGTGGAAGGGATGGCTTACAAAAGTTCCCCTGGACAGCTTTGGCAAGAGACCAGAATGCACGAGTTCCGGAGGGGAGACTAACTAGTCTCTCGCCAATTCTGCCGATGTGAGCCGACTTCGCCCCAGCAATTACTCTTTTGAGGGACCTGGAGGCAAAGTTAAATTGCTACTTTAATGTGCTGGTCTTTACATCCCGTGCTGTCGCTGCATTAGCCCATGCTTGGTAACATTCCTGCTTTCGGCGGGACGCCGCTTTGCAGGTTCGACCAAACCAAGGCTGGGACTTGCCACCTGTGGGAATCAGGGAGAATGGAATGAAAAGTTCCATACCCTGAAGCACAACATCCGCGACAGATTCAGCAACGACATTGGGATCATCCGGCGAGAAGCAAACTTGCCTCCATGGGTAGGATGCAAAGAATGTTCTCATTCCATCCCAGTCTGCTGACCTATAGTGCCATACGCGGCGACTGCCTGTAACACGCGGCCGCAGCGAGTGAACGAGTGGCACCATACTCCTAATCAGGCAATGGTCCGAAGAGCCAAGAGGGGCCTCAACGGATACTTTGTAGCCGTCAGGATGTGAGGTCAGCAGAAGATCCAACAGTGAAGGCACGTGGCTTTCTGCATCTGGGATTCGCGTAGGCGTTGCTACCAGCTGCGTCAAGCCATATGCCAAGGCGAAATCGTGAACAGATCTTCCCGCATGATCGGTTTTGCGCGAACCAAGCCATTCGGCGTGATGGGCGTTAAAGTCGCCAAGAATCACAATCTCTGCGGATGGGACCTGCTGGAGCACTGAGTCTGTAGCCATTTGGACGTGGTCGATGAGTCGGTCCGTTTCGGCATCACCGCTATGGGACCTGTAGAGGCATAGGTAGATGCGGGGATGGTCGTCGCAGTCTACACGTAGCCATAAGATGGAGAGGTCCCTACCTTCAAGATTGCCGAGGCGGCGAGAAGTGATATCATCTCTAACGTACACGCATACACCAGCCTTAGGAACAAAGGAGTGTTCCAGTCCGTACCCAGGGTAGCAGAGGTAGGATGTGTCCGCTGGAGATGATATCTGCGTCTCGGTTAAAAAGAGCAAGGCCATCTTTGCTGTCTCAAGGTGGTGGTGGACAGTGTCGAGGTTCGAATGTAAGCCCCTAATGTTGCAAAAATCCACGGTAAACATGACAGGGGGTGCCATGGTATGCCTTCTCTTGCCCCGAGCAGATTTTGAGAGCGCAGTTGAGCCCCCCCCAGAGTACGAGGGGCAGCCTGGGCGTCCACGCTCAGACATAATCCGTACTGAGGGTGGACGTCCAGGGGGGGATTCTCCAACGCTAGCGCTGGTACCCCCCTGGGGTATCCTTTTCGTTAACAGCGCTATCATTAGGGGGGTGGGGGATTTTGGGCCTCCGGAGACCTCACTCATTTCGGGGAAATGCAACGCAAGCGTTACTTCACAACCGGTTTTCTGTGAGGCCGTGGTATCGCACCGGTCGAGCCGGCCCATTCGTGCTTAAGCAAGCATGGCTCTACCACTTACAAGATATACTATAAATTACAAATAGATTCATACATTTTTTTCGTAGTTGTAGAAATAATTTTATAACTTATTTGTTTGTACATGTAAATTATTAAAAAATATATATTATAATTTTAATAAATGACAATTATTTGTAATTATAAAATGATCGATATGCGACAGATATCGTATTGTGATCAAAATCTTCCATTTAAAAAAAATATATATTTTACTGCGAAGCCTGTTTTAAGAAGCTTGGCTTTATCGTATTTTATTATTATAATTTACTACTTCAAACATACTTTACCAAAAAAATCAAACAGGCTTTAGGCACCTTCATAAATTAAAAAGAATTACAAAAGTGTCAAACGTACACATTAATTAGAATAGATTTAAATACCTCGGCTCTTGAGGTATGAAGTGACATTTAAATCATGTAACATTCCAAAGCCACGACATGGTCCATCAATCGTTCGGAATCAAAACAATCAGATAAACACGCTACTTTAATTATGCGTTTTCGTTCAGAAAGCTGTCGTTGAGTGTAATTCAGACAATAATACGTACTCTTGTGGTTACGGTGTCCATCACAGTTTTAATGTAAACTGGGATCGCATAGTAAATCTTTATTATTTATTTTTATAAATATTTATATTTTATTTAATATTTTATAGTCATAAAAATGTCGCTATTTAAATATAATATAAAAAAAAACAAGAAAATTGTAAGAAGTTTTTAAGGGTTTCGCGGAAGGTATACGTCGTCTTTAAATACAAGAGTATCTAATAAATATTGCTAAGATGGTAACCCTATTTACGTCTATTTCAAGACTCAACAGAGTTAATTAGAAAGAATTGCTTTTATTTCGCATTTTCACTTCACGCGCCGACGTGTGACGTAGGCATGCGCTCGAGTCTTTCAAAATCCACATTGATGTATTGTGACCGTGTTTAATAGCAGTATTCTTAAATAGAACAAAGCAATTAAAGCGCTTAATGAGTGATTTAGATGCAAAATATTCTGTTTATATTATCACGGTTTCTTCTAACTCGTAATCTGGGATTGATAGGATAAGACTGGTTGTTATTCATTTAGAACAGGTGGTGGGCTTGACCGCCTAAAATTGTAAACAAGATTTAAAGAATTTTATGTATGATTCCTAAAATTATTCGTTACAGTTAAATTTCACTTGAATATACAATTTATGTTACATTACTACTTAGAAATGTTTCCTATAATACACCGAATATAGCTTTTATACCTTGGAATAAAATATTGATTGCGGATTGCATAATATATCCTAAAGAAAAAAGAAGAAACAAGTGTCTGAAATCGGTCTTTTATCTTTTATATAGACAACGAACTCGGAAGTTAAGAAATGTACATATGGCAAGAACATCGGATATAACCATACAATAATAAGGGTAATTACTTATTTGAGGGTAGTTATAGAGTAAAAATAAAACTGTTAGTTGCAGGTTTTGAAATATAATTGATATAATTAAAAGTATAAATTAACCATATTTTGTGACATATACCAATATTTGACTTTGCACTGAAACCACTAGTCTTAAAACAGATTTTAAAGATTGATAAAAAATTGGTATTCGAGCATTGAGTGATATTCAACAGCAGGTGCAAATGCTGGCTCATCCTGCTGATAATATTTAAATCCGGAGTAAGCGGAACATGCTGTTGTTCCATGGTGTAGCGGAAAAGAAGAATGAAGATACTAATTTGTTAGTCAGCAAAATAGACACTGAAAAACTACAGCTCAACAGTTTTACTACAACTGAAATCAAAATAAACCTGAGGATGGGCTGCACTTCATAGACAAGTAAGCCGAAGCCTATACTTATTATTTCAACTGGTGGCAACCCGCGATGCACTATGGTTATCGAAAATCGCCCGTGTTTATGTCCCCTCGTGATAAATTCGGTACAGGCAGATGCTTGACTCTTCAGGGCAACGTCGTCTTCGTGTCGCACTAAGATTAATTCCTGTACCGTAAAGACTTTAAAATAATTCAAATAACGGACACAAAGAACACCCAGACTCAGAACAACAATATGAGGATTACACAAAGCGTTGTCCCGTGTGGGGATCGAACCCACAACACCCACAATCCATGCAGTCAGACCGAGTCGATAGAGATATTGTTAGAGTACCCTGTTTAATTTATGTATTTTCTAAACCAATTATCTTAAATGTCATTATGTTATAAACTATCATTACGGGGTTGTATTCCAATTAGTTTTTGGTTCGGAATATTTTTTGGGTACTAGTTTTTTAGCATTGAATGTTGTTGTGTGCTTTGTCTGTAAACGTGTTTCAGTTAAATTATTATCATTTAAATCATTAATTATCATTATTTTATATAGTTGTGCAGTAAGGATTTATTATAGTTACTTATTATAGGATTTAGTATATAATTATTATATACTTTTATCTTCTTTTAGAACGCAATCTAGACTGTAAAATAGCAAGGTTTCTAATTCTGGTTTCTAAAAATAATATTTTGTTGTTTCTGTTACCATACAACCGGCAGATGGATTAGTTGTTTATGAAATCAAAAGTAACATACATTATTTACTAATAATTTTTGATTTGCTTTATAAACTAATATATATATATAATTTATTTTTTATACTTATATATAGTATTTCATTATTATTTTTAACCATTCGCTATTAAAATAATAAAACATTAAAAACTATTTCTCGGCATTCAGCGAGGATAGTAGTTTTACCAGCATACCTTCCCTAGCAGATACAATCTCGACAAGGTTTTCTGATGTTCCCAGAAACTTTAAAGTTGTTTACATTAATGCCCAGAGCATTACGGCTCATTTCTCTGATATGCTGACAAGCTTTAACAGTACGAATATTCATGCAATTATTGTATCTGAAAAATGGCTAAATGCAGTCCTATTTTCTAAATCGTATTAGGTACCTGGCTTTCCGCTGGTACATTCATGCTTGTAGACGAGGCGGCAGATATCGACTCTCGATTGTACACTCGATCTCAAATTTTCTTCTCCATCATTAGTATATTATCTTAAGCTACACTCACTAATGCTGGCGAGCACCTTTTCCTAAAAGTTATACTTCAACAGTCAACAATTCTTCTCAGTATTTTATTCACTAGCTAGTCCTTCCTTACGACTAGACTATTTCTATTTACTTGAAATAATAATCCACGAAAATATTTATTCAAAATCACTGCAATAGGATATGGAGATCCAGTTCAAGTTGCAGGAACTACTAAAATTGCAACGCCCAATTATATTTCTTCTCTGCCAACTCCCCATTGTTCACCGTTAGTTTTTAGCCAATTTTCTGCTTGTGATGTCAAGACAATCATATTACCAATAACCTCAAATGCAGTAGGAATCGGCAACCCATGCCATCAGCCCTAATATGATACTTGCTGTGCTTAGATGAAATTCTGCTTGTGATTTATCATATTTTTAATTATTCCGTTTCCGAATTTGTTTTTGGAAATGCATGGAAAATGGCTCAAATCCCCCCTCTCCATAAGAAATGTTATCCTTCTTCCTTTTTAGACTACCGACCTATCTTTCCATTCCCTTCCAAAGTCTTTGAGCCTTTTACCCACACTAAGTTGAGCCCACAAAAAAGTGAAAGCGGTAGGCTCTGCGAAGGCTTCGCAACGTTCTTCCTATCAATATCAAAATGTCCACAGCAAAATCTCTTCTCGTTCCTATTCTTGATTAAAACCAACTGAACAAACTTGAGCAACTTCTGCAAGATGCGTTCGAATTACGGAAATGTGATAATTTTTCACAATATCGATCAACGGTCAAGTAGTTACCTATGCTCCTTCGCCGGAATCTGCAATTCTTACTCTTCTTTACAGTACTCTGTCCCATAAAAATCCTTGCGTATATTTAAAAATAAAGTCATAAACTACTTCTTAACATTATGAATATTATGTATTATACTAATTTGTTTGTGTATATATGTATTTATGTACATATAACATAGTACGCACTTCCCAAAACTTGCTACGAAAATAATGAATAAAAGCCAACGTTCATTATGTGGAGTATAGATATTACGTATATCTTCACATGATTGGTATTCATAAATGACAAATAGTTATTTTCTAAGGTGGAAATCACGAGGTCGTTTTTAACGTTTTAATGATAAACGAGGATTGAAAAATGTAACGATTGGCGATCCCGACGCAAATTGAGGACGTAAGATGTCTCTAAATCTTATTTATGAGTTATTCGCTTTAATACACGTTAATAGTATACCAGAATATACATATATTCTTTTGATCTTGATTACACTCATTTATTTGTATATTCTATTTTAGATATGATCTTGCTAAAATCCGTAGTTATTTCAAATGTGCCTCAAAAAAAAAATAAGTCGAAATAATTTTATATCAAAAGGATTAATGAGTGTTCGTTGATTGAGGGCAATGAGTTTAATTTAATTTTAGAATTTAACTTTAGAAAAAAATATATACTAACAAATAATAATATAAAATAAAGCAATATGAAAAAAATATGGACATGTACAACTCGAGACTCGTAAGTGCGCTACCCGCCTGGGTGATGAGGGATCAGGGGAGGGGAAAGAAGAGAGGGGGATGAGGAGATGGGAAAAGGGGAAGGGGAACAAGGGTGAGGAGAAAGGAGACGGGGAGTTGGGCCTCCGGAAACCTCACCAATTTCGGGGAAATGTAACGCAAGCGTTGCTTCACAACCGGTTTTCTGTGAGGCCTTGGTATCGCACCGGTCGAGCAGGCCCATTCGTGTTTAAGCATGAGTTCTAAGTAGTCATAACAATGGTAGCTTGCTTTTGTTGAGTGGATGCTTCGAATAAATTGCTTCGGAAAGCCTGCTTTAGTTCTTCCATAAAGCTAGCTTAAAAGTTATAAATGCGCTGATGCCAGGTTATAAGCATGCTACACGAATATTGAGATCATAGACCATAATACTAATCGTACTTCACAAACGGCTACGACTCTTATATTTTTAACCATGTAAACATTTTATTAATCTAGAATATTCACAATTTATAGGCGATATAATAGAAAAATACATAAATTATATTGTTGTATTATTAATGCTCGTATTTTACAATTTTGAATGAGTATCTAAAAATTTCATCACTGTTTCTGTTTTAGTTTTTTAAAATTACCATAATTTTTACCCTAGTCTCCCAGAGAGGGTTATGTTTTTCGAGTGTCTATTTATATAATGTTATTTGTTACCACCTAGAACCTAGACAGCTCGATGGACTTCAACATGTAAGCTGTCATTTGTATTGTCTTAATAGTGGGACCGAATTAGTGCCTATTATAGATAGATAGATAGACCGATGCGAGCTTCAAACCTTCAAGAAAAGAGCGTACTCCTACCTAAAAGGCCGGCAACGCACTCGTGTTTCTTGAGTTGCGGGTGTCCATGGGCGGCGGTAGTCACTTACCATCAGGTGCCCCGTCTGCTCGTTTTTCCCCTATAAAAAAAGGGCAGTCGGGTTTCATAATATTATAAACTTATGCAAAAGAAAAAGGGGTAACATTTCGGCGAAATAAGTTTTGTTTTCTTACTTAATTCTAATACTATACAAGTGTATAAGTCTAGCATCTACTAACACCCACTTGTCAGGTTACGATGAATATTCCTCCGAATGTAAAGAGCTCCATGTGGGCACAGAAGTCAAAAGGTTTCTATAGACAGTTAATTAACCTGTTATAAAATAAAACATTTAAATCTGAAATGTTACCTTTCCACTAAGAGCCAATTATTAGCAAGTAATTAATTAAATAAAATCACATCTATTCTCCAATAAATCACATTTATAGCAACCATTACTAATTGAGTAAAATAAAGCCCTTTAGAAAACACATCTCGGACCCATATAATCAGAATGTCCAATTAACTGTATTGGACCTTTCAATGAGAGAATGCGAGAAATGACTTCTCCAATCTCTGGAAGGCGACAATTGTGTACTGAACAATGCAGGCTCGTGGTTTTTAAATGGTTGTAACAATTAATTCACAACAATTAGGTGGTCGACGCCCGCATTTCGAAAGCTTTACAGCTATATACATGCGTAGATACGGCAGAAAAATATATTTTTTTTTTTTTGTTTCTTACTAGGCAAATTACATATATAAATTTTTGCTTAGTTGTTTTGATAAAAACACTAGCCGATTTAATGCTTTGAGAACACAAATTAAATACATTGAAGAATATGATACGATAATTATTTAATAAATGTCACTTTTACCTTCCTAACAATGTGTTTTAAATGAATTTGCCACACCTGCTAAGACGCGACACATATATTATATCTATAGCAATAGAATAGCATATATTAGCTTTTATTCTAATAAAGTAATTTTATTAGCAATATTTCAGTGGTAGAGCCATGCTTAGGCACGAATGGATACCACAGCCTCACAGAAAACTGGTTGTGAAGTAACGCTTGCGTTGCATTTCCCCGAATTGAGTGAGGTTTCCAGAGGCCCAATTCTCCCTCCCCCCTTTTCTCTCCCCTCATCTCCTTTTTTCCATATCCTAATCCCTCCTCTCTTCTTTCCGCTCCCTGCATCCCCCATCCCTCATCACCCTCAAAGGCGGTCAGCGCACTTGCGACTTGAGTTGCAAGTGTCCATGGACGGCGGTGTCACTTACCATCAGGTGACCCGTCTGTTCGCCTGTCCCGCTGAAAAAAAAGAAGGGTACTAATAAATATTAGCTTAATTAGCGTTTAATCTGTTACTTTAAGTTGACACGTTGTTGAAAAATTTAGTCAATTGTCACCTAGCTATCTCTATCATAAGAGGTAGCCTAGAATAATTTCGTATTAAAAAGTCGGTAACATTATGTATTACAAATGCATCATATTTTTAAGTAGATATTACGTGTATAAGTTGACTCATCTACGAGAAAAGTATTTATATCCAATTGAAATATTTTCACTGTAGTAATACGAATAGTTTCCTATTCTATTTACTTCTACGCTATTTTTCTGCGTATAATGATTATTATTTTCTCTTGGGTCATTACCTTTTATTTACATTGTCCCTAATATTTTTATTGAAGCACATGTAATATATTCGTCTTGACATATCTATGCAACAAATTACTCTATGGTCGATCGACGTTGTACGTACTTAACGCTTTATATCGCACATTATTGTCGTGATTAAAACTCTAATTGACCTATAGTAAATCACAATTGACTGCTTTTGTCTTGTTATTAGTACTGTTTGGATAGAAAGGAAATGAAATGAAGGCACCGCTTATATTTTGGGATGATTTATTTCTATTTTTCATTACAAGGTATGCTTAAACTTATAATGGATAGGTATTATTATTACATAAGAGACGTGCGTATGTATATGTATGTCTACTCTATTTAAGCTTTTAAATAAACTTCCTCTTGGTTCCCTAAGACTAGTCTGACGTTAATGCTTCACCGATCCTGCGTGAGGCCCTATATAAGATTCCTGGGCCAGGCCAGTTTTTTTTTTATTACGTTATTCTCAGTAGTGGCATGTAACACAGCACACTGACGCCTATACTCGTAGTCCGCCTTCAAGGGACGAAAATTATAATTGCGTGAGTTTTATATATTTCGGGCAAGTTAGTGTGGACACCTCTACCTACTCACGATGTGCGATAATCAACGAGTTTCTTGAAGTTTATTTTCTATCCTCTGATTGTTTACAAATACTCCTTTACAGATTTAAGAAAAAGTTGACAGTTATTATTAGATTGAGAGTATCAAAATAATAACATGTTACTTATCGATTTAAACGTGAACCTATTTTAGGGACAGTTTCCTCGAACGTCTGGATTACAAGTACCTATAAAGAAATGAGTAAGAATTGTGGTAATTAAAGCCATGCCCCCGTGACACTTGACGTAATTAGGTTAATTATGCAATCAACTTTATTAGTGAATGTTCCAATTAATGAGACAGACCGAAGGTGAGAGATGGTTGAGATTGGATCGAATCGATAAAACCGTTTACTCTTTGAGATTCAGATGATACTTTTGCATGAGGTTTCAATATTTTTTCACCGAACAATGCATAGATTTAAACCAGAACATTCCTGTCAAAACAAAATTTTGACGTTTAGTCTCAACAGTTTTTTATAAATGGAGCCCCACGCAACCTACACTTGGTTGTTTAAAAGTTTAACCTACTAAAATCGATCAGTATATCTACAATGTTCTGTTCGGATTTTTTATTCGTTATTAAAATAGGCGTTCACTCTACTCTTGAAGGTACCAGGATTACAGCTCCCTGAAATGAAAGACGCAGGCAGATCATTTCAAACCTTGGTGAGTCGAACCAAAAAAGGAGCTGTTATGTGTGTCGACGACCAAACGATTAAACCTCCGGCTATGTCAAGTAAGTCCTACGAAAGAATGGGTAGGACAGAAATATTCTATAAATTCGTCAGTAATTATTCTATTGATTCATATCATTTGAAATTACATATTGACATTTACATTACATTTTTTTTGGACGGGACGGATGCTTTCACTTTTACACACTAAAATTATAAAGAATCTTAGTTTATTCATGAAATTCTTAAAATTTAAATTATAAAGCTCCGTTGTATGATATATTTCGGTTTTTATTAAAACCGTAAGTTTTTTTGTACATATCTACACATATAAGCATTTAGAAAAGCTATTTATCAAAAATACGACATTTACTTATTTCTTTGTGGTAGCCTACAACTATAAATCAATATAAAACTGTTGCTTTTAATAAACAAGTGTTATGAAATTGATATATTTTATAAATGTTTCGGTAAAGACTCATCCATATAAAACAGCTAAATGGAAAAAGAAACCATGTAGCTCCAAATTCAGTATAAGTAACCATATGATAGTTTGTTTTACATACATAGTTATGACAGATGATATTAAACCAGGTAGATATTCATAGTTCGAACGTCTTTCATTTTCACTAAGATACTTTGAATTCACTTCTTCAAGATAAGATATTTCAAGATACTTTAAAAACGAGGTTATTTTCGAACCAATAAAACAAAGATGCCCACGTAACCCATTAAATACTATAATAATATTTGATTTTACGTCGTTCAAAATCGAATTTTATGAAATACATAAATCACTTTGTTCTTGTCAACACTTTCGATTAAATGGCGAAGGTCATACGCATAGTCGGTAGTATTCAGTGTATTCAGAAGAGCTTCCGAAATAGACGCTAACTCATTATAACTTTCCACGTCCCGATAAAAAATAGGAATTGAGTCATCTGTTCCAATTATGCGGAACAGGTTGTGTACAAGGTATTTCAGATTATGTGTAGTCTTTTTATTTTTAAAATATTGAGTGATTAAGACAACCAATGTTATTGTAAGTAGATTGAATTGATATGTGTATAACTGTATACATATATGCGTCAGTAAATGGTTTAATTTCCACACATTGGACTAAATACCGGGGTTATTGCAATATATATACTTAATAACGTAAGTACTAAAAATAAGTACTAACAGTGAGTTTTGAAGCACTATTAGGTTTTGTGTATACTCTCGCTTTATTTTCAGAAATAGAAATCATGGCTGAGCGGCCTGCCGTACAGGTATTTAGGCTTTTTTAGTAAGCCAAACAGAGCTCGTGCTGACTATGGGTAACCAAACTGCTGATAAATATACTTATTAATTCTATATACAAACCTATTTATAGACAAATATTCCCTAGACACAAAACAAATTATCATGTTAATAACAAGCCTAAGAACTCTCGCTCGGTAGTCAGCATCACTAACTACTAGAGCCAGTGCTGTACTACGAATTTCCTCTCAGAAGAACTCATAACAGTTTTCAAGACCCATGAATAGAGGTCCGGTTTTCACAGTCGCTATATATAACTTCAGGCTTTCAGTACATGACTATAGATTAAATTTATTATTTTTATACAAAAATTTGCGTGATTCACAAATATTTGTGCCGAATCTGGATGTTCTTTGAATCCGTAGTTTGTATGTTTTTATTTTTTCATAATATAGGCGAACAGATGAGTCACCCGATGGTAAGTGACAACCGCCGTCCATAGAAACCTTCAACTTTGGAGTCGTAAGAGCGCTGCCCGCCTTTGAGGGTGATGAAGGATGGGGGGATGTGGTGAGGGGAAAGAAGAGAAGAAGAGGGAGAACAAGGAGGGTGTGGAGCCAGCAGTGGACTGCAATAGGGTAATTGATTGGATTGAAACAAGGTTAAGTCATGTAAATTGTCTTACATGACTTAACCTTTTTTCCAAATTTTACAGAACATAAGAGTTAATGCAAAAAAGGCCTTAACTTAACGAATACTTTTTCACAAAACCATGACAAAAATAGTGGACTGTAATTGGAATAAAGTAACAGAAACTTCAAATGATAAGCTTATATTTAACTACTAGAATAAGTATATAGTCCGATATATACCGGAGTACCCAACGTGTGTGTCTGGGATCAAAGTTTACTAGGGACGGAAAGTGTGATGGTGATATAAAACGAAGAGTAAGTGCGGGTAATGCGATCAATGGCGCATGGCATACTTTTATGACCAGCCACAGAGTCTCAATGAAGCCTCGCGTGGCTCTGCATAGAGGTGTGTTGGTGCCAACACTTATGTATGGCAGCAAAAGTTGGGATGGCAGAAGCAGTATGAAAGTAGAATTAATGCAATAGAAATTAGAGCATTTCGGAGTATAACTGAAGTGAAATTAAGTGACAGAGTGAAGAATAGTGTGTTAAGGGATCAGTGTGGTGTGAAAGAGGATGTAGTGACTAAAATAGAAAAAGTATACTGTACTAGTTCGGTCATATCGAAAGGATGAATAAAAGAA
The DNA here is from genome assembly GCA_947561695.1 of Tyria jacobaeae. Taxonomy (NCBI): domain Eukaryota; kingdom Metazoa; phylum Arthropoda; class Insecta; order Lepidoptera; family Erebidae; genus Tyria; species Tyria jacobaeae. The sequence goes on along the minus strand of OX387222.1, from coordinate 8,178,921 downwards.
GATTGACAAAAGGTATTTATATGACAGAGGTAAATGGAGTTGTCGGAAGAGGAAGACCTAGGCGAATGTTCTTTGAACAAGTTCAAGACAATCTAAGCAAAGGCCAGGTCAAAAGTACCTTAAACCGATGAGCCTGTTACGGAACGGAATGAGAGTTGAAGAAAGGTATGTCAGAATAGTAGCAAATGGAAGGAAGTGATCTCTGCCTATGGGAAAGAGGCGTGATATTATGTATGTATGTATGTAAATTGAATTTGAAAGCTTACATTAATACTATAGAAGAATAATATAAATATTGTATATACATACATATAATTTGTAATATCACTTGTCTATACCAATTATTTGTCAGTTGTAAGCGTTACAGGAACGCTTTCACGACAAACCACAAAAGCTCTGTTATCATAAATCATCCATTTGAAACACATCCAATATATCACTCAAATCCGTGCCCTTTACTGCAACAAACTTACGATCTAACAAATATTAACTTTACGAGATCAGGCGGCGGCGCGCCAATACAGATGCGCTGTCGGCGCCCGCGCACGCCTCGACGCCGCCCGCCCTACGAAATAAAGAATTATATCGACTTTTTCCCACCCTGCCATTGATAGTTTATCGATACTATAGTGAAGTGACTAAGTGAATCAAACTTGCCATTGAATTTTGTAAATGTGTGTATACTAAACATGTTTTTAATGTGGAACAACTACTTTATGCTAATGTTGTCGATATGTGAAACTTGTTTCATTCCAGATCTGTGGCAATTGAGGTAGGTACGTGTGTCTTTCGATAGTCCTCTTCTTTTAGCTCTATTTTTAACTTTTTATTTATAATTTAAGGCATTAAGAAAACAGTTTTCGTAACTTAAGACAGGAAATAAACAAAATCCAAATTTATTTAATTAAGTCTGTTGCTTAAATTCATGTTTTAAAAAAATATCTCAGATTTAATTATAACTGCTTCGTATATTTACAATATGAATATAAGTTAAGGCGTCTTGATTTGATATCTATTTCATATGTAAAAAACTAATACATTGTAGTATAAAAGTATTACTAAAAATATTGTAATAATTTCAAACCTGTTCTTAGCTTTTCTACACCCCATACCAAGGTCAACTGATAGATAATGCGCTGGGTATTAAATCTACCTATGTACAAGTGTGCATCAAGTTTTTAAAGAAATAATTGAAAAATATAATATAATTATAACTATTATGGGACGCTCTATGTCCTTATTGGTACTCGTACGTTGCTTTTATTTTGCCACTTTGCAGAGAATTCAGACAACCTTAATCAACTCGAATTGTCGCAACAAAAGAATTCAAAGAATTTTTATATTTAGATCTGCAAAACATTCAGGCAATTTCATGTTTTTTTTTTTATAATATAGGGGGACAGACGAACAGAAGTGTCATCTAACAGTAAGTGACAACTGCCGTCATTGAACACCTGCAACACAAGAGTCGCAAGAGCGCTGCCCGCCTTAGAGGGTAACGAGGGATGGGGAAATGCGGGGGTGGGAAAGAGAAGAGCGGGAGTTGGATCTCCGGAAACCTCACTATTCGGGGACATGCAACACAAGCGTTGCTTCACAACCGGTTTTGTGTGAGGCCGTGGTATCGCACCTTTCGGTGAAGTAGAATAGGGTCATCCCATCTCTATATACATAAAGGTGTGAGTGTATTATGTATGTATGTATAATGAGGTGAGCTATCTTGACGATATCACATAAAGCATAATATTGTCAATCACAGCGAAACTGTGTAGGTCTAATTAGTGCATATTGGTGTAGAAAACCTTTTATAGGGTATAGAAGCCAACCGAGCAGACGATGCGTTACCTGATGGTTAGTGACTATCACCGCCTATAACTAAATACAACTCAAGAGCCTAGGGTGTGCTGCCGGCCTTGGGTTGAGGAGAAGTGAAATATATAAGAACCCTTTTCTACAAAACAAAGCACCAGAAAAATGTTGTATGTCTACTTGTTTTGCTCCGTAATAGCTTTTACATGATAATTCAAAAAATTAATCAATTCTAATAAGCTGTATTCAATTCTATTATGTTCCTTTGATAATCTGCAGTCACTAATTAACGTTATGAAAGAACAAAAATCGTTGAAAACTAATTAATGCAGTATAACTATACAATAAAATATTCTTTATTTGTACATCACCGACAGTCTTAACGTTAGTTGCGATTACATATGTACAAATAATTAGCTGACTCCTTTCTTTAATTTATTAGCTTTTATACATGTTTGCTAGGCGTTTTCGGTAGATAGGACCCCTGTATATATTCCCGGGAGTGTCGTAAAGTACGACTAAGGGGTCGGACTGTTATCTATCAGATAGCCATATAGTGCTCGGATGACGGCAATAGATTTGCTACCTATTACGTTAGTGGGACTAAATGAAAGTTTGCAATAAACGGGCGCATGAGACGCCTCTGCCTTTCCCTGCGGTGAGTTAAGTGTGTCTATATATTTTTTTTTTTGTTTTTTTTAAAGACAAATCCCGCACTAGGATTCATTCCTGTGTCGCGGGGGACTTTACAAACATTGAAACAACGGACACAAAGAACACCCAGGCTCAGAATAACAATTTGAGGCTTACACAGAGTGTTGTCCCGTGTGGGGATTGAACCCTCAACACTCGACGCGGCAGCGTATACCGCTAAGCCATTCGTGCAGTTAAATATGTATACATGTTGTCTACTATTCGTTGCTAAGTATATGCTGAAACTATCTCAATATCATATTAAAAGTGAGACTATTTGATAACACTAAAATTTGTGCTGCACTAAGACAGATAGATAGAGAACACTTTATTTGTACACAAATTGTACAGAAGAAGTTTCATAGAAATGCATTTTTCAATTTGATAATGTATAAAGGACGGTCCTTTTTGCTGTTGTTCAGAAAGATAATGGTAGTTGGAAGTGTATGTCAAATATAAACTAGTATTAAGTAATAAATAGAAATGTTTTTATAATAACGATACTTCATTGTAATTAATTTAAACGATTAATTTGTATGAAGTCAGTAAATCTTATTAATTAATCATCTTGAAATGGCTTGTCGAATGTTCTTAGATCAGTGTCTTGCCAATAGTTTGCTTCACTCTATATTATTTGCAAAATGTTCCGCTCTGTTGGTTATTTTCTCAAACATTATAATAAACAAAAAATAAGCCGTAAAAGCAATGCATTTCCACTTTCTAAGACTAGAAACGATAACAGCAATCAATCAATCAATATTACGACATTACATTTCTTAGTGCTATTATAAATGTGAAATTTGGATAGATATTTTTTAAGTGGTCACCTCGCCACTACACTGCAGCGCCGAGTGTTGTGGGTGCGATCCTCGAACGGGACAACACTCTGTGTAATCCTCAAATTGTTGTTCTGAGTCTGGGTGTTCTTTGTGTTCGTTGTTAGGATGTTTGTAAAGTCCCCCGCGACACAGGAATTAGTCCTAGCGCCGTCTTTAAAAAAAAAGCTATTACTATAAAACGGCTAAACAGATCTGCATGATATATGCGCAGAGATAGATTACATTCTGGAAAAGTAAATGGACAACTATTTGTCGAGGAAAATTGATCCGCACTCAATATATGTGCACGCAAATGAGTTCGCGGGTTCGCTAGTACTTTGTTTCTCCTTTATTTAATGCTGCAAGTTAGTAGGGTAAATTTGTATATTATAATAAATATTTTAGACCAAATATTTCAAATACATAGTTCAGTAAAACTGCTCGAAACAAAACAGTAAACATTAATAGTTGGTTGAGCTTTGTTCAAAAATAGTGTATCTGCATGCAGAAGCATTCGTGACAATTTCAAACATGTTTTTCGTAGCACTGAAAAATTATTATAACCGTTTTATTTTTTTTAAATACACTAATACCTATACAATACTAATCTACAATTTACAACGGCACTCTGCGATAATTGTAGGTGTTGGCCGCTATGATTACTATTAGAGATAGAAATTGACAACGAAAACAATAATTTGGTTTTGTTTCATACTGAAGGTAATGAAATTAAATTGTATGTGGTATCAACGATTAATCGTTGTCATCGAGTGTAATAGGCGATAGCGATAGTAGGGGGAGGAATTGTATTGTTGTATTATACTAATGTGATTACTGTTTCTTCCAAGAGGAACGGGTTATCAGAAACTCCTTCTGGTTTATAAATTGTCCTCGCCAATCTTAAGCTAAACTACTTTAATGACATGACTACTTACTGAATAGATGTAATAAATACGAATTGTACCAGCTATTTTTCTTAAATGATATGTTACATCAAGAAGTTATTATTATTCAAAAAAATTGTTTCGAATAAAGTTATTTATTTCGAATTCGATTAGTAGTTAGTATTTATATTTAAGAATGGAAATACTTTAAAGGCTTCCTACAATCTTTGCCTAAATCTAGCCCGGACGGGAGACAGCGTGACCTTTTTGTATGGATGTATGTAGGACTAGCTAGGTAGGTAGGTAAAGTAGACAGCCCATGTAGAAGTTACTGATTAGGTGCGGGACGAATGTTTTCTGTTGACTGCAGAGATTTTGTCACAGATACCCACAAGTCAACATGTGATTCTAACAGGTAACTGATAAGTGATATATTTTTTAAAAAATATATAAGATTTAACAGGTGTTAAATCTTATATAGTAGATCTGACGGTAGCTAGATGGGTAGATTCTCTTTTAGGTCGTGAAATTTTATGTTTTGAAAATAAATATAGTTCCATAATTAAAAACAATTCCCCGTTTGCTTTGAGTCAGATATGTCAAAGAAAAAATGTAAATCCATATTTACTAATTCCGAGACAAATACATAATTATAGGTTAAGTTAATATGCTTGGAGCGAGATGCAGTATGTGTGGACCTTGAGAGTTACACGTTTGCATATTGTACTAGTTATTAGCGAGTGACGGCAACTTGCGCTAATTACTAGTGTAATATTTTCGCTCGTTGGGGGCTTGAAAGGATTAACCTAGACTTGCAACATAAAAAAGGCCTTAAAAATAGAACAACTTATTTATACGTGGAATCTTACGCGAAAGTTGAAACACAAGCAATAAAAAAAAGAAATGTAAAGTCTCTCAAAAAAGCACAAGGTCTGGAATACACTGTATTAATATTTTAAGTAAGTTTAGCTATCACTTTTCAACAACTTCGATGTCCATCGATATTCAAGTATCAAATGTCTACAAATAAGTTAGTAAATTTACTGATGAAGGGACACTGAGAAAATTATAAAAATCTTAAACACGGTGTTAGGTAAAAAACTTCTCATTTGATACAAAGATGTCATGAATTCCATACCTACATATTCAAACACTTCGTGTGTGACATAAATTCCATAAAATCTCTAAAAGAAGATTGTGTTGCAAAAAAATATAATGTAACATTTTGAATAATGACAAAAACTCCTTTATAAGCAAAACTTAAAACGGTTAACTAAACCACGATATAATAAACACGTTGTCACCTAAGCGTTTATCGAAACTTGGATGCAGCTACTGACTTAGAACTCATAAGGACAATTTATGTATTGTCAGACGACAGGCAACCAATATATTAATAACACAAACCGAACCAAATCTAGAGTACCATTTTGCAGAGAGACAGGATCAGCAATGAGTTTGAGACTCTACTGGCATGGGCGTTAGTCTAATGAGTAGTGATCCTGACCGCTGCAACCGAGGTTGTGGGTTCGATTCTCATTCAGAATAAATAGTTATGTGATGAGAATGATTATTTGTTCTGTATCTGAGATTCAAAGCTTTAAAGAAACATTTTAAAGCTACGACTAACGAGAGATGGTTTAAAGTGAATAGGTATAATAGATAGAAAATACAGTATTACATTGAATATATAAAGGAAAGTTCCAGATCAAGAAATCCGTATTTGGAATATCAATATTGATACTTGAAAATACAAAAATTTTCAATGCCAAGATGTTCATACACTGTAACAATACTGAAGAAATGCGTGGCGCGGTAAACTAGCATTTAATCTTTTTAAAATTTTGTCTCACTTCCAATTTTCTTAGAATCACGATAATGAGATTCTACACGCTGCTCTGTCGAAGTCTCGCTGAGCAAATATCTTTGTGTACCCAGCGCACTCCGGTAGCCACTCTATGTTTGCTGTCGACCTGTTAATTAATAACTCGGCGGACACTGTATACACAGCCTTATTACAAGTAAAATCTCACAAGTCACGAGTCTAACAAGAGATAAACCAGTTTCCACTTTCGGCACCAGTTTTCTAATCACGCGTTAATGTACTACCAGTTCTAAACTCATATGTTTCTAAGCTTTGTAGCTTACACAATTAATTTATACTGTACATTACCCATCATTAATAAAGGCGCAATGCACCAAAGCCACATTTAAATCCACACCTCACACCTATTAGTCGCACTAATTTAAATACAAAATTCATGACTACCTTCAATACAGTGTTATTTATCATTACTATGCCCATTTAGCTTCGCACCCGGCCGGTCTATAATTACAGCCGGGAAAAAATGAAACTTGAAGAAACGCGATGGCAACTAATGGCCTGAAACTAAATTTTAATTAATGTCGCGTTTTACCAAATGAAAGTGATTACAGAAATAACACGATAGGTTGGTAGGCGATAGTGCGTACACCCCCTACCCCCACTCATGTTCGACAATTTACGACATAGTAATTATGTATACGTGTTTAGGCGCCTTCGAATTTACCGCCGGTGTAATTTTGGAAATTAAAAACGGTAAGCTTCAATCGGACGGTAATATCTAAATGATGGATTAACCTCGCGTTTTGATGTGGATCGATTTATTTGGCCGGCAGCCAGTAATTATTCTTTATCGTCGTACGTGTGGTGAACACAATTAGTTATTGATCAGACGGCAATTAAGCCCAATCGATTTTGTTTGTTGAAGTTGAAGAAAATTGTTTTAGTTGGACGTTTAATCGACGTCGTTTTATGCCTTTAATGGATTCTCGGTCATTTGAATTGACCTCAGTACCCTTTATTATTTATTAGAAAACAATATATTCTGATTTTATCTATGACACTAAAGCCTTTTAATATATTACTTACTTTAAGTATATTTTTTAAATCTTATAAATCGGTTAAAATACAAGATCGAAGTAAAAAGTAAGTGTAATGTTGTTCAAGTCATGCAAGTACTTACACAACTCACGCGAGTAATTGGCGCGGTTGAGCCTGGGGCGTCAGCAACACCTCCAAACGTATCAAACCGTTTTAATAATGAACTGGTCTGAGATCGTGAAACAATAAATTGCAAAGCTTGGAGGCTTCGTGCACGAGACAGCTATCTTGCGAGCATTATGCATCGGATTCCCGGGCCTGCGATAGCGGGCTATCATCTTTGAGATTGATAGGAGAATAGCCCCACGGCTAGGTGGGATTCGGACGCGCATTGTAAAACGAGCCCTTCTGTACTTTGTGATGCATGAATTCATTAAAAATACGCGCAAACTGTGTTTACGATCGTTTCTAGGAAAGTTCGAGAGGTTCATCGAGGTATTCGGAAGTTTCATATTATAACTGTTTCGATTTTGTTCTTTATTTCAACTCACTGCACTAAAACGATACGGTCAATACGGTCCTCATAATTTATTGGACACTATAAAGGGCAGTAGATGTTGTCATCTCTATTCTGACATATCGATATTACACTTTGTTTGTAGGTATATTTTTATTATAATATCCTACAAATACAGCAGTCAGAATTCTGACCATTTAAATAAATTATTAAGGCCTTATAAAGCCGATAACCTTAAATAGGCTGTATATTCCAAAAATAATGTGTGCAGTGATACATTTTTAAAACTCTAATAACTATTAGGATTGCTCTATAGATACGGAAATACGGTAAAGAGACAGTTAATAAAAGCTGATCAGGTAAAATTGCTATAAAATAAAGTAAGTCATTTTAATTATTCATTTAATTATTTTTCATTACCAAACAAAACATAATATATAATAAATACAATACAATATTTTGTTACTCCTAGAAAGTTAATATGATATAAATTGGTACCAGTAGCGACGCAAAAACTTGCACGCAAACTTTTAATGAAAATCTTTAAATCACAACTTATAATGTTACAACATCGAGATTACGAACTCATTAGCACAACCGAACATCGAACCTGAGCTTTATCGCACGATCGTCCCAAATTAACTCCAAACTTTTCCTTAATTAAGGAAGTATGATTAAGAAAGTGTAATCATGAAAACAAAACTCTTATCATTTGCGATACATTTTAGGGGAGAATGTGAGACAAACAATACGGGACGACATTACGAAACTACAGTGTGAATTTTTCAAGAAAATATTTAAAACATCTTGACACACAAGGAAAATTATCTTTGTCGTCCGACCAATGGACAAACTATTGTCAAAAACACAGGTATAAGGCTATAAGTAATAATAGTAATAGTAATAGTAAGTAAGTAATAGTATAAGCTATTTATGTTTTTTTGAACCTTCTACAAAAAGAAGGACATTTGCTAAGTGATATCTTCGACAAATTCTTATTTAAATTTGTAGAAAATGTTCCACGCCCAAGGTGGAAAATAAAGGAAAGTAAAATATATGCTACCCCATATCATCGCGATTTGCAATCCGATTTCCATAAATATATTTTCAATGTAATCGGTGGTACTCAGGGTTTATCTTATTTAAATTTAAAAAAAATTTAACCTGTTAGGTAGGAGAATAAGGCAAGAAGGACACAAGTTCTAAAAAAATATCATGATATTTGTATTGATATATACTTATACTAAAACTATATCTTAAAACTATTTTATCACTCATAAACTTATCGTAGTCTGTTGTCCTAATTAATAACGTGTCGATATATTACGATAGAACATGAGAAATACGTAGTCATTTGTATACGATCAAGTTTATTTAGTTCCTTCCCTCGACCCACTTGTTCTGGGTTCATTAACTCTGATGAATTAGTGGGACGAGGAGATGATATTAGCAGTTTTTGGAAAAATAATTTATTGCTTAAGACTAAGTTAATATATAAACTAATAAGAAAAGAAAAAATAATATAGAAAACATATTCATATAACTAATTGATATTCATGAACTTTACGTTGTTAATGACATATATTGAAATTTTAAGCTAATATAACTTCTGGTCTATTTTCGAATATTCCATTCCATTTGTACTACTCTTCTAAACTTCATTCAAATAATTAAGAGGTTAATATAAACTAAAAATACACATGAAAGCGCGGTAAATACAGCTAACATACTTTTTATTTTAAATTCTAAAAATTCTATGACACTATTTTTATTTTTTTTTATTTGTAGCCTACCATAATGACTCCACTTTGCCTGATGGTAAGCAATAAATGGAGTCCAAGAGTGGTGGTCACCATCCTCATTGCATGTCTAGTCAATGTAGTATGGTGACCCACACTATGGCGGCCTGGTGAAATGCTTTTTCACGCCCCGCTTAAAAGACCCAGGATCAAAGTGAGAAGGAAAAACGTGCGCTGCTAGTGAATTCCAATCTTTCACCGATCGGCACAGGAAAGAAGAGCCAAACCGTTTCGTTCGGGATCGCCTACCTTCGATTGTGAATTCTTAAGGTACTAAATACATTTAATCTGTTCAATGGTCGAATAAAGAACTCACACATATAAACCATATAAAAACACGATAATGTGTAATGATAAATTAGTAAATTTTCATAGGTTAGTTCGAATTAACAACCACTTAAACGCAAGTCCCATGCTATGGAAATTACCTTACACCAATAAACGTAATATAACTACTAAATACTATTAAATTTATATTCGTTGTGAAAATCATGTCATGTTTTCGTAGTTTAAGAGTATATTAAACGATATTCAGTACAAAACTAATCTTAGTAATAAATCAGGAAGACTGAAAAAAAATAAAAAAGTACTACGTACAATGTTAACGAAAGCAAGCATTACTATTTGAATTCTTAAGTAAATACTTAATCACCATTTACAACATTAATATTAACATTCTGAAAATTAAACACAGCTCCTGAAAAATTAATGAACTCAGTAAATAATAAAAACACGTAATAACTAAAAAAAATGTAATTTAGTCCGTAATAATTTCGTCACAATAACGAATCCCCTTTCTATTGTAATTACTTTTATAAACGCCAATGGCCATAATGACCACTCATAATGTGAGTGCTGCTTCCATTGCGTTACTGTAACTCATTAGGGGTCTAAACGAAATTACCTAAAGTGTGACGGAATCTGATAATGTTCTGAGTCTAAGAGACGATATTAGAGCGTGGCGAATGTAACATATGACACACGGTAATGACTTTTTACTTTCTTCATACATGATTAGAGAAACATAGGTTGGCTTTACGTCCATATTTCCTTACTAGTGTGGGAATACGTAGTTCTAGTAGTTGCTACAGTTTGTGAAATACAACTTGAACATAATTAATAAAAAAACGCAGCGCTCATCCACTGTTTATCTACCTTGACAACTAATATTTATCCGCATAATATTGACATACACAGCGATAATAAACTTTTTTTCTTTTTTTGTTGGAGCGCTGTCCCTCTCTTAGTTCAAAATCGTTTGCTTAATTTGAAGCTAAAAGTATTAATTCCTGTGTCGCGGGGGACTTTACAAACATTCAAACAGCGGACACAAAGAAAACCCAAACTCAGAACAACAAGTTGAGAATATACACAAAGTGTTGTCCCGTGCGGGGATCGAACCCACAACACTCGGCGCGGCAGCGTGGTGGCGACCACCTAAACCGCTACGCCATCCGTGCAGTTGTTTCCTTGATTGACCTAATCTTATTTTATTTTGATGAGATCAGATCAGATGAGTCACCTGATGGTTGAAATTTGAAATGAGTTTAGGGGAAGAGGTATGTTTAAGCTTTATTTAACTATCGGTTTTTTGTGAAGCCGTGGTATTACTCTGGTCGAGCCAATCCATTCTTGCCGTTGCATGGCTCTCTTTGATAATCCTTTGGGGAACATTATAAATATATATAAGATTTAGTGGCGTTTCATGTGATCTCACATCTTGTACTTATCTTACCACTCACCTAACCTAAGCGCAATCACTAAAAAAGAAGTAGGAAGAGAGAAAAGAAAGAAAATAAAGTTCACCCATTCATGTTTAAATATGTTGGCGGAAACATTTTGTCTATCACCTCTTACAACATCATTACACTTTGTGTAAAGTATTCGCATTCGTGTTGGCACAACATACTTTATACACATGATATTCTTTCTTCTATAAATACAGCTGACATTGGCATACATTTAAAACCAGTTTCTATTCTCCATTATATTGAAATATGTTGTGTTCTCTCTCAAGATTAATTACCGTCTCAACGTTTACTAGTTCGGGTGACTTTGTGTTATGGTTGTGAAAAATAACACTACCCGCCTACGTAGCGTTAGAATGAACTTCATCTGGTGTTTTCGTATTTCTATTTAGATCTACAATAAAATTGGAAAATTTATTGCAAATCTAATTTGTTTGGGTATATCAGTGTTATTAGTGTTTTTAATTAGTTTTAAACTATCTGACACTTGTTCCATTATTACTTAAAGCTTTCATTTGGTGTTATTATAATACTCAGAATCCGTAGTTATCAACACAGCAATTTGTTACTAATACAATTATATTTACTGAGTAAATAAACGGGTAACCATACCTATAAAATCAATATCTATTCAGTTAAAATCTACAAGTTTATACATACCTACTAGTTATAAATGATGTATTATAAAAATTAATACGTATTTAAAACCACTTTGATCTAGAGATAAATAGGTGTTTTTATGAAAATAGATTTAAAGCTACACATGATTCCCGTAAAATATACGAAAAGTGTCTCTCTGTTGTAATAAAGTATTTATACGCAATGTACAACAGTAGGATTTTAAATCTAATAACAGAAGACCGTGATTGCTTTTCTTATACTTTCTTTTATATTTATAATTCATATTTAATGATCGACATTAATGGCATTGCTTTAGGCCAACGTTGTACGTACTGACCAATGTATATTGAACTCTTAATCCATTCTATATTGCCAAGTGACGTCTAATTTTGAAAGGAGGCGGGAAGAGAGGTGTGTCTTTAATATTTGGTTGTATAAACACGTTAATTTCAGATTTAGGTGGTATCGTGATTGCGTTATGAAATGATTCTTTTGTACGGCAAGTATGATAAAGTGCAACATGATTGTGTAAATGAGCGCTGACTGGCAGAGTTCTAAGTTCTTATTTATTTAGGAATTTTACCACCTCACCTCACCTAAATAAGATGTAAGTATAAATCGTTAATAGAACAAACAGTTTATAAAAAGAGAAAGTTCTCTAGAGACTCTAAAACGTCATTCTTTTAAGCGAGTCAAATTAGTTGATGTCATGTTGTTGATATTATTTGTTTATTCTTGCAAAAACTTGACTTAAAGAGTCTATGAAGGACAGTTGTTCATATTTAGAATCGATTTTTGGATGATGATAGAATCATCACCGGATGATTAGGTACAAAGAATGCTACTACTTTGACTAGAATCGCCATATAACGATGCCTGCAAGCTTCACTGAAAAACTAATAAAAATTTCGCTTCTTCAATCAAAAATACCGACTTTAATTATCTTAGTTATTGGTATTATTATTCGCATTATCACATTACACTGGTTATTGAACAGTTTACTAAAACTATATTTTGTCCTTGTTTACATATTTGATATAGTATTATTTCAGTATAGTCTACAGGAACCTAAATATATGTATATAGTGCTAAGAAGATTACACTTTATTTGTACAATATGGTTTTATAGAGATTATGAAGTAGGAAATATATTATGTCAATCATAATATTTTTATTAAATTTACTAAGGATTGTGCTCGTCTGACAGGAATTTTATAGAATGCATTGCATTCCATCAACGAATGGCTTACAGAGTCGATGTCTTATTAGGAGTATAGAAATCAGTTTCTCAAGTTTTCGGAGGACCTCAGGCATTTTGAATGTGCGTCATAAAATAACTAGGAACTAGGAAATATTGTATTGAAAGTAAGAATATGAGTATTCCGGCGAAAGCGGGTTGCTAGCCATTTGAGCTTCCGACAGAATTGGGAAACTTGATAATTTTTACGAAGACCAAACATGAACGTATAAAGATTTTTTTAAGTGATGCAATTTTTATCAGTTCAAAACTAAGTGTACCATAACCAGTGATCAATATATTCTATTCGTTTAGTTGTGTAAAAAACTTTTGCATTTTATTTTTATTACTCTGTGTAGCGCCTTATGAATGGGGCGTAAATGTCAATGCAACTTCCTTGAAATCAAATCTGACCTTTTTCTGATGGATGGCAGACGATTAGGTCTGCATCTCTGGTGTACTGTGACAAGTTTGAGTTATAGAAGTATAGGTGTAGTGTGTTTTATTTAGTGTAAGCACCCTGAGACGGTAGACGACAGTACCAACGGTGGCAACAGGGTGAAGATGAAATTCCCGAGGTTGAGCTGAATAGTTGATGAGTGGCCCAGAGGAATATCCCAGCTGCACGTTTTTGCAAGTATTTCAGACCTTCGTTTTTGGTCAGACAATCATAAACATAAATACTTTTATTTGAGACTAACTTTAACACATTGCAGGTTGAACATGAAAATTGTATTTTTGTGTATTGTATTCAGACAGTGATATGTGTATAGAGGTTTATCTGTATATTTAATAACAATAAAATACAATACACGATATGTCTGGTGCCTTTATTCAGGTAAAATACTAATCCACCATGTAAACCTAATCAACTGTCCCGAACAAACATCTAACACACTTCTCATATCTTGTAGTATTTCAAAACAGCGGGGAACTATCATCAAGTCACAATGTGCAATAAAATACACCGTTATTGTACCAATTTAATTTGATGAATCCTGAATGACATAAATAATGGATTTATATTAATTTACTGAGTCGAGAGAAAAATAAAATAACTAACTCTCAAACATCGTCCAACTATTCTGCTTTACCTATTTGTATGATTTTTTAATACACCGCTAGACACTTTCAGAGAGAATAAAATACAGTGATACAAATATTTACACACCCACGTTACGATATTATGAAGATAGTATCATGTCTTATAACCTAATTTATTCCACATAATTTTAATTCAATCCTGGTATACGCATAAACAACCTTAATTCTGTCATCGGTCACATTGGTGAAATAAAAACAGCTGTAAAAATTTTAGTTGACAGCGGAAAAATAATCCGCGTATCGCAATTAAAAACATAAAACACTCCTAAAATAAACTTGGTACGAAATATCATATAGCAGAGAAGTAATAACATTAAAACATATACAGTGGGGCAGATGCGCCAATATTCTATTATTACTGGCTTTTCAACACGAACGGCGCGAGCATTCCTGACTATTTCTATAACCCTAAGATGAATCATTAAATAATAAAATCCAAAGCATACTTAATGCTCAACAACACATAGAAATATATTCATGATCTCGTATTAACTAACACATGCACGCTCTCACTAATCAGTTCCAGATCCATACCTCGTGTTACTTCTCAATCGGACGTGGCTGTGGCGCACACTCGTGCACAACACCTATACATCAATAAGCGATCTAATTGCGACGCGTAAACTCACTTACATGTGTCTGTGATTGTTGTAACAATGTGCGTGATTCCAGCCACCTTATTAGAAGCACTTTAAACAAAAATACAATCCAATTAGAACACTGTTTGAATTTGAAATTGGGACGGTTACAATCTGACAGATGGCACTCTATAAATAAGGGAGACGTGGTTTGCGTGCATCGGTTTCTACCATGAGTTTTGTTTCATGCGGATACGGAACAATAATTTAACGTCTACAACTACACTTAACGACAAATGTCACATCGTTTGATGCATCAACTACTACTTTGTTAAAGTTGGCCACATCCATAGGATTATTTGCAAGCGTAAATTAGGTTCACGTGCGTTTTAATGCATCCCGCAAGTGTTAGTGTTCCAGTTCGATAATCTTCGACTGGCGAATGGATCAGGCGGAGATGATTCATAATGTTCTGTTCTATTGTTGGCTTGCATATTGCAAACTAAAATTATGAAATCCATTGCTTTGTTATGCAATTATCAGTAGTATTAATCCCTTACAATATTACTACCATATATATCATTAGAGACGTACATATGTAACATTATTGTTTGTTGGACAATTTTATGGTTTACCTTCAACGTGACTGAAATAATAATATACTAATATACTAAACTTAGGCAACTGAAGTAGTTCCTGGAGTTGCTACTCAATGCATTTGTTTAGATTGTTATTTTTCCAATAAGTAATGTATTTATGTTAAAATATTAAATTTGTTCAGCAATCTGCTGGTATAATGCTATGATCCACTTAAACGCGCTATTTCAGCTCACCACATTAAATTTGATCGATCAGAGCTATATTTTTACTGTTTACCAAATATTTAAGTAACGGCCATAAGTCAGACAGTAAAATAATTCAAATGTGAAATTTCATGAACGCTCATAATGAACTTGGCAGACGACCAAAAAACGTCTTATTTTCGATGTGGAATCTGGACCAATTTTTATTGCAACGCTTTGGAAATAGTGATACAAACGACCCCTGCAATGACTTACCAATTATAATGAGTACGAGTCGCTACTCAGGGCCCATACTAGCAAATGAATAGAGCGGTTACACTTCAATTTAGATATTGCACGGTTTAACGCGAGCCGAAGCATTACTCGGCAGTAAATCAAGCTCTCCAATCTGTGCACTAACGCACCAGACCACGTTGTTTATTTCTTCATCATTCTCAACTTTATTTATTACAAATTCCAAAAATTTTATTGTTCCATCATAAACGGAACATTTTACCTTCCTACCTTCAGCCGCAAATTCTATAACACGTGGCGTTTAGATTAAAATCTTTTTAACGGCATTCCTGTTTGACGGCTCACTTTGGCAAAAAATATCATCAGGAACATTACAATAAACACCCGAATATCCTCACCTATACTTTCGAACACTCGTAAGATTTATTTCTGTGACTGGAATCAGTTTTATAGCTTTTACGTTCATCTGTACTCATTTATAACCGACATAGATACTCTTTTTACGATTCGAGGCGCTCTGTTTATTTTCGTTTTTAATTACCTCTAGCGTGGGTTGTGGAGCAAAGTGACAAAATAAATTGGGGAACATAATATTGTTAGGAAGATTCTTAATTTTGAAATTACTGTGATTGTGTGATTATGATATACGGTCTATGTCTGCCCACGGCACGGTAGTAAAATTGACAAATTGTGAAGTCAGACCAGTGCATAAATTGCTGCTGACTAATACCATAGTTATAGGAAATTTATTGTAGTTCCATGTTCATTTTAACGATATTAAACATTTAAACAACCCACAACTTGAGTACTTATGAAATAAAGATACAAAATGGTTATCTGGAATATAAAATCTGTAATGAGTGTAATAAAGCCGGGACAAATTTAGTCTCTACCATGGGTTTAAACAGATGTTCATCCGACAAGGAGATTGATGAAATAATTTCGTCACAGCGTACGAAAAACCTAGCTACAATAAAAAATATTGCGCAGCCATACATAAGTCTATAACTTTGAAGATGTTAATAAAATCTAAACATAATGACGGTAATTAATTTAAGAGTAGCAAACATTGTGTATGTTATAGTAACCAATGTGTTAATCACAGCTGTTAATATTGATGTGTTTCACTTCCTTGTTCCGCAAAGAATTTGATCAACTTATTGTGTCAAAAGATCAGTGTCGTCGATCTAATTTAACATTCTTATGTTGAGTGTACAGGGTACCAATAACAGTGAGGCCTTTACATAACAACTCATCTCAATCAAATCCTTCGACTGACTGAGTATCGATGCGTTCGCGCATAAAGTCTGTCGGATGCGCCGAAGTGTTCCAGAGAGATTGTAAATATTTCTCTGTTTCAGAACACGACTAAAATAGATTAGAACGCATGTTTCTAAATCCCCTTTGAAGATTACACATGCCGGCATTAGATCTGGCAAATTACCCTCTAACAAAGATTGTATTAATTACCTGCTCCCGATAGCTCGAGTAAATACTATTTAAATTTAGATCAGCGAGCTGCGTGCGCGCGTCTTTTCGGTGCCTTAAACATAAATCTGTCATTTTCTTTAGACATTTTCGCTCTTGTTAAGTTCCGTATCTACGCGAACACGATAATTAATTCCTGGCGGTATAGTATTCACTCCAGATAAAAATAGTTTAGCACTAAATATTACCTAATGAAAAACCCGAACTACTACTAGATTGGATTCTTATTCGAACTGACATGAATTATAGTTTGTGTAATCGGCTTTGAATAATTTTAAAACTCTATTTATGTCTTAGTATTCTTAAGGAATCGATGTCTATTTAGATATTTGTTAGCGTTAAGTTTTGTATGTTGTTTGTTTTATTAATCGACACAGACACCGAGCAAACGTATTCTCGTGTAGCAGATACAAATGGGATCGAGAGCTAATTATGTAATGTTGGTCCAGTTTAGAATGTACTCTTAATCGATAGTCATTTTTTATACAATTTGAAGAAGGAAATTCAGTCATTGATGAAATTACGCAATATTTAAGAAGTATCCGTTAAGAAAATGAAAATGATGGTAAGTTGTCAGTAAAAAGTGTGTATGCAGTAACGAAGTATAGTAGATAAAATGACGTTGCATTTATTCATTAAAATAAAGATACGCAAGAATTTCCTGATGTTATATTTTAACATACTGTAATAATATGACTATAGGTTACAGGTAGTTTTTAGGGACTGTAAAACTAAACGAAACATCACATTATATATTTTTAGTTATAAATCGGCTCATCATTGAAAGTAAAATAAAAAAACGTGTGGTGTCGTGGGACACCAGATAGGAACGAAGTTCCCAAAACTACTTTACAAAATTTTCTTAACACCTTTATTTTATTTACAATGATTTATAAAAAAATATAATAATAATATACAAAGAAACAGCTATATTTACATGAATAATAATAGCAAACTGCAATAATAATAACAGTCATCTAGTAGACTATACATTAGACACTGTATATAGCCATCATACATAGACTATACATAAAAATCTTGGGCTTTTTTAACGTTACGGAAGGTTTTTGCCGGCTACCCTTCCGCAACGCCCAATATAAGGAACTTCGTTCTATAAGCAAATATCAGTTTTTAATTGTATGCCCAAGAAGCTATAGTAATTTAGTATGTGTTACATCAGTTATTGTTATTAGTTTGTTAATTAGTGTAGTTTGTTACATCGTAGTAAGTTACAAAATGCGTCGTCACTTGCTCGTCTTCCAAAACTTAACATATTCACTATAATGGTAGTAGTAATGGTTTTCTAAAGTTTTGTTTTATATTGTTAAAATTCTTTCGGAGTCATGTGTTTTTACATTGTTCAAAATGTACTTTATGTACCTTAAGAAATTATTTTAGGAGTAATACATACTCGTATATAGATATAGTTCTTTTGTCTTAGCAGGGAACTTGAGCAGAGAGACCCTCATTAAACACAAAGGAACCGGTAACTATTTATTATCGCACATAATACACACATAAAAATTCATGGAAGCAGAAAATTTTCTGACTTATTAGACGATGTCGAACACGTTTCGGAAAGCGAGAAATGAAAATTACATGTTATTAACGGACATCAACACTATACGGTGGTTATAACACAAAAGATAAACACAACGAATTAAATAGGGCCTCATTATACGCACATTTTGTTTAAAAGTTAGGCTATTTAGGCACGGCAGGGTTATCTCGTTCAGAGATCAGTCGATCGCCACTCGAGATTATTTTGTTCTGCCATATGAATTCTGAAGTATGTTATTGATGGCATTTAATAAGCAATGCAAGGTGTTTGAACGAACGTTGTATTAAACTGATTTATTGTTTTAGTGTGCTATTTTATTTCTTTTTCTTGTATGTTATATGAGGCATGTTTGTGGTTTATAGGAATTGTTCTTTAAAATAACGATTATATTGAAGACAGGGCAAAGAAAAAGTAATAAGAGGATTTTTTTATCGGTTAAACCAGTACACGCAATGTTTATAACGTAGGTTGCAAAAAAATAGAGTGCTTTATTAAAGGCAGACTTTTACTATTGACTGATTCTGGGACTACAAGTAGAGAACAAGGAATGTACGAAACCAAACATCAATTAAATACGAAGATGTATTTTTAGTTCGTGTTTTTCAAGGCAAGTAGCCTCTCCTTAGTCTATTTATTTTTGCAATAAAAACTTACAGATAGTTTTTACCTTATGAGGTAATGTTAGAAAAACTACAACTAACTACATGTACCTGAGAAATGCTTTTTCTTTAGAAACAGAAAGCAGCAGTATTTAAAACGAGTATTTAACTGAATTGATTTTAAATATACATTTATTTTGATTGACTTATTCTATATTAAATCTATGTCTTCCTCTTTATTATTTGTATAATTCTTACAGCAGTAGGCTTATTTCAAACTTCAAATAGGAACTAATTAGTGGTGCATCATCTAGAATTCGATTTCAAAAGGTTAATCCATATTATCAACTTTCCCCTCCTGTCACAGGGTGATGGAGAGGGGGCGAAGGCCTCTTCAGACGGTCTCATCACCCTGACAAAATACCAGAGAATCACGATCAATTCAATCGAATGCAATATCTAATAACCCAAAATTACAAGTAAAAAAAAAGCGGTATCAACATCACAAAAAGGCAATAAAACAGCGTGAAATGCTATGAGAGCATTAATTCGATTATCAGATTGAGGTGCAAAGCGAGTTTCGATGTTTATCTAGTATAAAGAGGCGCTATAAGAAATTATTTTACAGCAGTGAAATAATAAAAACACTTATTAGCAGTCATTAATGCCCGCCTCCGCGATTGAGGGTCAGATAGGGAGGTGCGAAGTTTATTTTATATAATAACAGACCCCTTGTCTATTTATCGACTGATTATAGTTGCACGTCATTGTGATGTTTTTAGGTGTTCCGTAAGTTTATCTTTGTAAATATCAACGTTACTATCACACCACTGTATTATAACAGTTTCATAATATTAATAACTGTTCTTGAAAAAGGAATTATTTTTAAAAGGATAAGTAAAATAATATTATGGAAGTTAATCTGTCACGCCTGCATCCCCGGAGGGGTAGGCACATTCTGCCGATTATGATTTAGTCTTACTCACGCAATAGTGCCGTCATTCGGGCACTTGGAAATTAGATAGGAAAATTTGGAGTGCATTGACAGGAAAGAGAGGATAAAACGAGAAGGAAATTATGTTGCTTCTAAATTTAATAGGAAAGTATAAAAACTAAAAAAAAATATTTATAATAAATAATAATAATAGTTTTTTAATAAAAATAAATGAAGAATAATTATTACGCATCTAACCTGCCCCCTCGAAAATATAGGCGTGGGTGTTTGTTTGAACATAAAAATACTTACATATAATCTCTATATTAATGAACAACCTTCACCACCTGTCAATCACTTACAAATAATTGTAGCCTCCAGCAAAATATACCAGCCATTGTAGTAGAATCAACATTATACCTGCCAAATGTTCTTTTATAATAAGAATCATGTTATCATTAACCTCACAAATGGCTCTTTACCACATAACCCTATTTATTAAAAAATACAATTAAAACCACAAACAACGGTCTTTCTCATAACAAAACATTGTAAGGGTTAATACTTGGTTAATATGACACTCATTTTGGTGGTGGAAACCAAAATAATAATTGGTTGTCT
The DNA here is from genome assembly GCA_947561695.1 of Tyria jacobaeae. Taxonomy (NCBI): domain Eukaryota; kingdom Metazoa; phylum Arthropoda; class Insecta; order Lepidoptera; family Erebidae; genus Tyria; species Tyria jacobaeae. The sequence continues at coordinate 8,158,010 of OX387222.1, read as the reverse complement.
AATTTTTATTTTCTTATGTAGAATGAGAATTTTTTGCATTTCGTTTTAATATTGTTAATATAACCCAGATGGTATTAGCATTTATTAATATCAACAAATGAACTTTCTAGTATCTACGAAGCGACTTCGTACAAAACAAAAGTAGATATTTGGTCAAATCGCATCAGCCTTACTGTCGCCAGCGCCGCTTCAACTTGATGACGGCAAATAGATTAAGAGTGTTGTATCACACTTACTAGCAATATGATTGTGGAGAGCTTGTTAGTTATCTCTATAGTTTTGTTTAAATATTTATGCATAAGTATATGTGCTTCTCATGGAGAGAAGAGAAACTAGATTAGACAACTTAGATAAGATCTTAAAAAAATAAAAAAATATATGCCTTTTAAATTTGACGTTCACGTAATTTGAAACTGCATAAATAGATATTTCTATGTAATGTCACATTCTGATTTAGGTAATAAACTGAAATACACCCACGAAAAGTGACTGGTGGTCCATTCGTTGTCAAGATTGTTTAAATACTGGTTACTACGTTAACAGCTAATTGCATCTGTTGAAATTTATTACTGACAGTATCTCTACCCACTGTCCTGTCGAAACAAGGGATTAAAAATAACTTCTGATAGTAACGGAAAGGCTTTTATCTGTTTAGTAACAGTTTATAAATTTTAAATTGATAAGAACAAAACGATTTTATAATAGTAATTAATGAGTAGTAAAACTATGTATATATAGGGCTCAGTAATGAGTCCTTATCCATATGTTTTTTTAATAGTATACAAAAGAGTATACGGGTCACCTGATGGTAAGAAACCGCCGTCCATGAATACTTACAACCCAAGAGTAGTAATAGTGCTGTCCGCCTTTTAGGGTACGGGAATTAGAGGAGTGGAAAGAGGGGATGGATTGGATTGAGGGAAGAGAAAGGGGGTTGGGGCCTCACTCAGTCGGTCACACAGTGCAAGCTTGGTTTAACAGCCGGATTTCTGAGAGTCTGTGGTAAAACTCTCGTCGAGCCGGCCCATACGTTCCGAAGCATGGCTCTCCCACGTTTAAAGGGGATTCCTATGTATTAGGGAGTGTAATAGCTCAAGCAAATCAGGGTCGTATAACTGTAACTCGAACTGACGGATGCCGGGCATACACAGTCCTCTAACCAGAAATATAATAATATCGTAGAGCAAATTATATTTTATAAAAAAGTTTTCAAATGCTATATCACTTTTAAATTATAAAAAATAAATTCGGTGGACATGTTTTATAACATTAAATATAAATTATTTTATTAAATAAAGAAACTTGTCTAGACAGCATTAGTTTCACGATGTATTTATGTAAAGCTATTCGTAATTTGTAAATTGAAAAATACGTATTTCCAAGCAAATAGGTGTATAGCATTCACCGGCCATTCATACCCACATAAACAACATCTTAACTAACCCACGCCTATGATCTTAGCTAATTTATCTTGATAGTAAGCAATTCTTTACTTACGAATACAAATAATTTCTTTAATGACTGAGACATGAATATCGTAAACCACTTTTCTTAAATATGTTGTGGAATTTCATCGTGCTCGGGGCTAATATTCATTTTAATTACTGGACTTAATGTAAATTGTTAATTTTCGCGGTATTCATATACCCTTGCGGTCTCACACACAATTCGCCTGAAGGTACAAACTCAATGGTGATACCATTGCGTAAACAAAATGTAAAGAATCAACTGGAAGTGATTTTTCTCTTATATAAAAATTATAGGGACCATGTGCTGGACCAATACTGACACTTCGCGGAGGTGTCGCGTTGCTGTCATTAGTTCACCCGTGACCGCGGTCGGTGTGATTAAAGTTATCGTGATGAAGTTCGAAATGACATATCTATTAGGTATATATAAAAACGCAAAAGTTTAAAAGTAAATTTCTTTAAATCAGAAAGTTTTGTGTTATTTTGTTATAGATACTGAACAAGTAACAAGTTAACATACAGTTTTCAGTGCTGAGAAGAATGGTCGACTACATGTCATAAAAATAACTGAAAGACCACCACGTAAGTTTGTACCGAATAACTTCTTTATGGCAATAAAAAAAGACAGTTTCTAGTCCTCTATATATTGTTTATTCGCATATATTTCAGATTTTAATTTACTATAATAAACATTTCGAAAAATAGTGTCCCATAACTTGACTAATAAGGGTGTACTCTACACATCTGCTTATAACTTCAACCCGTTCAGACGAAATGTTATATTGTGTAATTCTGTAAACATTACATGCGATTGCAGCAAATGTCGATTATTTGCTATAACTTATTGAAAAGTTTCATTGTCTTCCTCCAAAAACCTTTACCGAAAAATATGAATTTAAATATTGAAAAACCAATCTAATTTGGAATAACCTTTTGAGAAAATCGCAGACTCAATGCTTTTTTTAATGGTTAAAAAATCTAAAACTGATTCCTTCCAGTGTTTGTTTTTCCTCGTCTCTACAAACCTTACAATAAGCACTTGGAGCTACAATTAGCCGTTTTGTAGTCGATGTAAAGCCTCAATTAAGCCTTCTGAGAGGTCGGACAAGTCTCACAATGTACGTGAGTTTTAATAAACAGTTCGTTTCCTTTGTGCGCTAAATATCGTTAATTTACAATATAGACATGCATATTATTGTACATTAGTATACTGTGAAATTGTTAATATAGTATCAGTAAAGATTATTATCATTATTAATATGAGTATTACTGTAGGTAATCTTAAAGTTAACAACCCTGCAAAACCTTTATTAAAATTGCTATACACTGTCAAAATACTTTTCATTGCTGTAAGAATTATATTAATGTTACGAGTAAAATGCATTAAATTGCTCAGTTCATGCATTTTAACATAATATTATTATATGATATACGTTTTTATAGTAGTCGTTCTAATTTAATCAGTGTTTATTATTTTTGTGTACTTCTCAATTTATTTCTTATTAATAATGCCATTTTTTTTTTAAAACTTAAATTTATCCCACATCTTATTTTTATTTATTATAATATTTACATTACATTCTCTATGTATGTTTTAGTACTTTGTAAAATATTCTTTTAAAGAAACAATAAAAAAAATATAACACTGGCACAGGAACTGAATTATAAAAATAAAAAAAATATTGATAGAATAATCCATTGCTAAGATTCGTTTATCAAAAATAGTAATTTAAGCGTCATTATCACAAAAAGCCAACCAAATATAATCCTTAGAGCAAATTACGTAAAATAATCTCAATTTAACGGTTCAAGTAACTAACTCGTAAATGCATAACCTCTAAACAATCTAAGAAATCAAATCGCTCCAATTAAATACAATAAAATGTAAAGTAGACAATAAAACAAACAAATTATAAATGTATTACCCACTCTTAGAAGGATATATTAAAATTCTATTGTAATTTATCAAGAAATACGCCTTCCCCTTTCTATAGTGGAAGAACACCTTTATTCTTACATATTTGCCAGATAACGTTTCACGACAATGCATCTTATGTTTATGTACATAATGATTATAAACCTATGCACTGTAAAGGTATGTAGGTTGTCAAACAAAAGTTTCTTAATGCAATTGGTATTAAGAGTCTGTTAAATTTGAATGAATCCTAAGAAAATGATATTCATAAGCTGTATTTATTACGATACACAATTAGCACATACATATGTATGTAATGCGTGTTTTACTCTTCAGTTTCTTAAATAGCATCTTAAATTATTAAGCATTCTTTAGATTAAGTTATAATCTGTTTAATAAGCTTTTTAGCATTCCATCTAATTTAACCGTATACAGAATTATATTAAAACTCCTTTTACGTATGAACCAACTGCGCGATGGGGAGAGTTATGTTTTTCGAGTGTTTGTATGTTTTTATACTCAAAACGAAAAGAGTTTAAACTCGAGAAATACGTTTTTGGTTGTTGTTTTGTACATTTTTGACTGTTATTGAGTGACATAGTTTGATTACCGTAGCTTCACATTAGTTCATCAACCAATGCTCCACCAATAACTAGTCATCATCCTCCAAGCTTTTTAACAACTACATTGGGATGAGCTTTCAGTTCAACTACGACACGGCTGTTCTGTAGTTAGACCAGGCTTGCGGACCTTTTTTGGGCTCCAACTACTTGTAACGAATGCCATAAATATTCGTATGGAAACCGGGCACGACGTCTTAACGTACTCTCCGAGGCACGGAGGGGTCTGAATGTGTAAAGAATGGTCATCAACTAACTTATCTTAACCCCAAGAACAACAACAAAACTAAGTACACATACATATATAGACTACCAAAAGTCTTTTTAGTGTCTCGCATTCCTGGTTGCACACACATACATATATTAACAACTGATAGACTGACCTCCCTAAAAATAAATTACCTTTGTGATATGATGTCATATTAGAACAATACACACTTCAAGTAAATTGCAATGGTAAAACAATTACAGTTACGTATCCATCAAAAATCTATCAAGGTGAATCTTTGAGCCCCCCATGGTTCTGCCTTGCCCTAAATCATATGCCCAATCTTCAGAGCTCTCAGGCTTGCTATCGTCTCAACTACACAACAAAAAAGCCAATAATATCACATCTTATACATAAATTAATGATATTTGCTGAGTAGCGATTTGCGCAAGATGGCTGGCAGGAGCAGGATGCGAAAAGCCGAAAATCGATCGAATGGGAGATTCCTATGTCCAGCAGTGGACGGCGAAAGGCTGATGATGATAATAAACCTTACGCACAAACTAAAACAGATATGAATAAGTTAGTCGATACTACAGTAGAATTTAGTCGTGATATATGTATGTGATTTGGATTAAATAAATGCAAAACACTTTAGAGACAGTGGGAGGCGAAATACAACTGGGTGACTATACAATAAATGATATAGTCACCCAGTCACTGGGTGTCACTGACACAGTCATTTATTGTATAGTCACCCAGTCACACTCATCACTGACACAGAAAACAAAACCACAGCAGATCCGACTGAGGTTTATAAATATTTAAGACGCACACAACTGAAAGGTCTAGATCACGTAAAAATTACAAAATATGCTTACAGTAGAATAGAAAAAGAGACTTAACTCCAGACGAAGGTCACACTGAAAGTTTTTAGAAAATAGAAAACGGTGTGATGTAGAAGCCTGTTAATATTTTTATTGCGTTTAAGTAGTCTCCGTTCCTTTCTGAGTTTTTGAAAATAAATAAAAGACACAAGGTGCCAGGTTGGAGTTCAGTTGGAGGACTGTAAGGAGGCTGACCCACTAACTCCATACCTTCAGTAGACAAATATTCCTGCGTCTTAGGTGCTGCTGACTAACATTTTCCAAGATTACTGGTAAACAGTGACTGACATACCAATCTGTAGTAGCAGTTTTTATATCGTCTAGAATGGTTGTTGCTAGAATGAGACAATCATCTTTTTTCCTTCTGCCTTCTTTACTTTTGTCGACAAATCTTCGATTGGAAATATCAATACGCAGATTGTCTTTGGTTTCGAGGTCTTAACAATATAACCAGCTTTCATCACCTGTGACGATGTCATATACAGCATTCGAGTCATCTCCGTCATACTCTTCAAGCATTGAGTGGCACCAATCCAAACGACGGAGTTTTTCATCCTCCGTCAAGTTATGAGGTATCCATTTAGTACAGAGCTTTCTAACGCCTAAATATTCATGTAAGATTTTTTGTACTTGACTCGTACATCTATGCCTAAAACTGTTTGATGGGGTGACCCTTCTATCAGCTTTTATCATAGTCACCCTTCTCGAGAAATACCAGAGAGTTGGCTTCGACCACATTTCAACTCGTTAAACCAGTTTTAAACAGTGACAAGAGATGGGGCTTCGTAATGAAATACCAATCGAAGTCTATAATTAAATTGTTGTTGAGTAAGAACGCTACAAAAGTCTTAGTAAATCATGGACTGAAAATTTTCTCTATTCAAATCAATTTTGATGCACAACAGTCACTTTTTAAATTTTCGCCAATTTGTAATAACAAACATCACGTGATTTCATACACAGCTACAGATTCCAAAGGAGTTCCTAATTTCAAATTTAATTACGTTTTTCTTCAGCTACAATAGGCGTAACAGGCAACTTACGTGTAACCATGACCCACAGTAACAAAAAAATTAAAACTGGTAAGTAGAAAGTGCATCCTCATAATTTAGAATAATCGGACGTGAATAAAATGGCTTTAAATAAGTGGCTATAAATAGGTAATTTGTTTCATACAACTCAAGGTTTTTTTACAGCTGATTATTAACACCAAAAACTACAAATTTTATAATAAAAGACCCAACAAATCTCAAATGTCGTGCATGCCATACTAACTCGGAAACCATTCACTCACACAAACAGACTACACTCACAGACATAACCAAGTAGAAAAGCTGATTCACCAAAAATTTGCACTTAAATATACACTTGACAAACTGCCATTTGATCCAAAACTAAGCAAAGCTGTATTATGATAACCAGACTGCTTATAAACATTATTTTATTTATTTTATTTTATTTTATTTGTGAAACCTACGGCTTAAACAGTATTACATTGAAATATGTAGTAGTAGATGCCAATTATAAGCTTCCACATTAAAAATCAAAATGCTTAAACTACTCGTCCAAAGTATACACAATATAGATAGATATGCCCAGTTTGAAATCACTCAACTGTTCATGAAGTCTCTAGTGAGTGCACTCTTAGTGGCCCTTACCTGTCGAATAGGTCAAAGCGGTTGTCCAAATTAAGGTTATTAAATCTATAGCAACAGCGCGGGAAGAAACATTTTTTTCTTTATAACATATTTTTAAATACATGCATGTTGTAGATAAGTTCTATTTGTTCTGAGACTCGGAACAAATACCAGGAGTATTTCTCGTCAAACAAATATGTGTGTTGGGTGGGAATCGAAACGAATTTCGAACCCGAAATATAATTAATTGGAATACAGTAGTCTTCTAATTTACTGAACAGTCACTACGTTTTTAAGAGAACTCATCACAAATTAAGCTACTTCGCATCAATTGAATTAACAACAATGCTTAAACACGTGTGAACATAGAACATACAAGACAAAGGCAATTAAGGGCTTTCATGTCAATAGATCGAGGTCATAACACGTGTGCTTTTAAAGGGTTAAACACTGTAGTAGCTGGTAGGTAGGTACTTAATAGCATGACATAGCTTAATACACACTATGTAATTACTTTAGAATTTAATTAATAAGAACGTTATTTGTTATGAAGGTCAACGATGTGGATAGGGTTCGGATTTTTTGTTAAGGAGTTTGAATTAAAACGAAATCATACAGCATAGGTACCTACATAAAAAGAATATGTTAATATACTTATATACTTATAAGCACATACTTTTTAACTAAGTTTTCGATTCAGCTGAAATTTTGCATGCATGTGTAAGTCACATAACAATACAATATTATTATTGTTCTAAATAAAGCTTACACTTCAGGGTAGGCAGAGACAACAGCCCACCACTTGCTTCTTTCGTTACATATCTTGCGAGCTTCCACTACTGTCATCAAAGTTTCAAAGTTCCATACCCACCGGTTTGAAGCACCTCTGACCTTGACCTTGACCTTTCTTAAAATTAAGCTTCTTAAAAAAACTTGTTTCTTTTGGTCTTTTTTTTAGTCCTTAATGAATGCTAGATGAGACTAGACTGGGAATCAGAATATACACATACTCCCGCCTATATACCTGGAGACATAAGCAGAGGCCTGTTAAACGATATTTTGCCAACGACGACACAACTAATTTTGCCGAAAAGAGCCGGTTTAAAAAATCAGTGATGAACATATGTATGTAAAAAAGATTTATATAGGTATAAAAAGAAAGATGTAGTTATCAGGAGCAGTATTTTAGATTGAAAAGGAAGCAGTAATTATAATTACAACGGCAAATGGTCCATCGACCCGTGACGTAGGACCCTCACAACTGTGTTCGTGGAGTGACGAGGCCTTCCTTCCTTGCGGCTACAGGCACAATTCAAATGTGAATAGCGACATGTTATTAGAGAATCTATTTAATAAAAATTATCTAATATTTGTCATAATTTAATGTGAATCGTATAAACTGTTTGTTTTTTTATTACTATAATAACCTTTACAGAAATAAAGGCAAAAAAATAATAATACGCATTTATCAAATAATTTTTACAAGTTTTTATTTATATAACTTTCAATGTTGTTAAATCTTGCACTTATAATGTGACCTGTAATTTTGCATACATCTTCGGTTCTAATGGTAATTTATTTTATGATAAGCATAACTTGGCTCTGATTTTAAAAGATTGTTTTTAAAATTAATTTCTTTTAAAGTTAGAGAAATGTTTGTAAATAATAAAAAAACATATATGTAGTTATGAAAGACGCACTCTATATTATTCTTTCTCTAATCGCTGTTTATGATTTTGTGTTCCAAATCGAAAACTAAATATTTATTACCGAAATGTTAAAATTAGCTTTTCGAGTTTTCTAAAGTGATACTTTGATTTATTGATTCGATATAACATTGACTCATAATCCAAAACAATGTACCATAACGCTATGAATTTTGCTAGAGAAGCTTTGTTTGTTATTAAATTTCAAAATAATGGAAATTGAAGAATATAAATTTTTGTTTACGCAGCAAATAAGAATAAACAAAAAGAGTGTTGATAGCAACGTATAAAGTGAAGTATCTAATATATTAAGCTCTTGGAAAGAAAATTCACTGTACAATTATTCTGATTTGCAGACACATAAATAACCATTATAAAAGTATGTTAATTATAACAAATGGGCTGTATATTTAACACTTACTCAACAGATCAAAGATTTGATACCCTTTGATAAACTTTTACGAGTATTTAACAATAACAGTGATTTTAGATTTGCGCTTAAAATTGATCATGCTCGTTTTACGCAAATATATCTTATATAGAGCCTATTGTACGAAGTATTTTTATTCTGTTTCATGAGAGAGTATTCTGAGGAAAGGATATATATAAATATATGTGGTTAAATGTTATATATATATACAGTCGTGGTCAACTAATTAAGGACATTCTAGATAGTGGACAGCAATAACCGGCTATGTACATATAAATATAAAACCCTGTTGATTTCTCAGTAACTATTATTTGCACAATTTGATCCGATTATTATACTATAAATAGCTGTAAATAAAAGATTAAATAAATATAAAAAAGTGTTTAATATCAAAGGTTAACCATGTATTCAATTTAAGGTACAATTCTGTAGCTGGACATTTAATTAAGAACAGTAAAGTAAAATGAAAAATAGAGTTAAACAGAACTAATAATCTGCAGTATTTTAATTTCTTTAACAACTTCATTTTATTACGGGTAAAATCAGTACCCAGTAGCAAAACCTTTGTTAGTAATTACCGCTTGACACCGATGTGGCATAGACATTATCAGTTTCTAACATATTTCAACAGAAATGTTTGCCCATGCCTCACAAAAAGCTTCATTAAGTTCATCTAAAGTTGTGGTACGATAAATGGCAACTTTTTTCTTAATTTCGTGCCAAAGGTGCTCGATTGGGTTGAGGTCGGGGCTATTTGCTGGCCAATCTAGCACTGATACCGACTGTCTGTTAAGAAACGACTTGACTGAACGGGCTGTATGTTTTGGGTCGTTATCATGCTGAAAAGTCCATATAATAGGAAGATGTTCCTCAGCATAGGGAAGCATAGTTTCTTCTAATATTGCCTTGTATTGATGTTGGTCTAAGTTACCCTGAACTTTCCTCACAGGTCCCACTCCACGTCCAGAAAATGATCCCCACATTTTAATGTTTCCTCCGCCATGTTTCACCTGCTTTTTTGTGAATCTTGGATTCATTTCCGCTTTTACAGGACGCCGTACGTATTGCCTTCCATCTGAAGAAATCAAATTAACCTTGGTCTCGTCAGAGAATAATACATGTTGCCATTGGTCGTAGGTCCAATGTCCATATTTACGTGCAAACGCCAAACGTGCATTTCTATGCTCTTTCTTTAACAACGGTACTTTGCGAGCCACTCTTCCGAACAACCCTGCTTCTACCAGACGTCGTCGAACTGTCCTCGCTGATACACTGACTCTTTCGTCTGCCCCAAACACTTCATGTTTAATTAAAATAGAGCCTAGAAACGGATCTTTCTTAGCTAACCTGGTTATCATTCTATCTTCTTGCGGAGTTGTTTTTCTCGATCTTTTTTTTCTGGGCACATTTAAAGTTGTGTTATTGCGCCTGAAATGTTGCACTGCATTGCATACCATAGTTTTTGAACAATTTAAATATCCTGCTATCCTTCGGTATGACCAACCACGCTCGACAAACTTCATGATAATTTTTCGTAGTGTTGCATCGCAACTTTTATTTTTGCCCATTGTTCTTCAAAATAACTCTCAAAACTTGAAATTACAAATCTAGATTGCCGCCAAAACTACCACAAAGAATAGGAGAAGAAAGAAAATAATAATTGAGATTCAGATTTTGAAACTAGAACGCAATATCTCAGTGTCCCTAATTAAATGGCCAGCCAGCATTCTTTGAACAAATAGCACTGTGATCATCTATCAGCTATACTGTAAAGAGGTTTAATGTTTAAGAAATTGTTATTGTTTGTATAATTAGGCACATAAATGACTAATTATACTTACATGTAAAAGATGTGGAATATTGTTTAGACTCGTTGGAAAATAAAAAATAAATTCACAATTTGGATTAACTAGAGAGTGTCCCTAATTAGTTGACCACGACTGTATATATATATATATACATATATATCTGTATATTATTTAGGTGTATAACACATTTTACCGTGTAATAGCCATGCTTAGTTAAGAACGGGTGGTTCGTTCGGAGTAATACCAAGGCCTTAAACAAAACCGGTAGTCTAAAAATGCTTGCGTTGTATTTACCGAGTTAGTGAGGGTACGGGAGACCCGAACCCCCCTTGTCATCCTCAAGTTGCGTTGTCACTTATGTGACCTGTCTACTCGTTTGTCCCCCTATGCCATAAAAATAAATGATGATAAGTAAGTCAAGTTTCATCTACATATAAATTCTTCTGTCACAAAAAGTTTTATATGTAATTGAGATTTAGGCATAAGGAGATAAAAAAAAAGTTTGTTAAAGGCATTCTGATACGATTTATGTTTTTAATGTCTTAAATATAATAATATGTACAAATTAAGAACCTCAGGTCATATACTTTCTATTATTGAAAAATACTAGCAACTCTAGGCTACTAAGCGGCTATATTAGAAGGTAATGGTCTGGGTTCAAACCTGCAAACAGATTAATTGCAGATCTGACGCCTTAGCCATTACACTGTCGCTGCTTTAACAAATCATTTTTTATTAAGTTTTTTCTCTAAATATTACGAATTTCTTATTGTGGTTATCTGTGGCTTCGGTTATCGAATTTACATCGAAACGGTATTAATACTTTAAATGTAGTTTTTAGTTTATTGGTAATTTAAGATTGTTTAAACTTTACTTTTTTCGGTATCAATAGACAGCGTTTAAAACAAGACTAATACGCTAGTCGCTTTTGCATGGACCTAGATAAGTTTCTAAGCCTGACCCCTTAATACTCAACATCGCACTTAACTGCTTTCAAAAAAATGGAAAATAGTTTTTAACATATCATTACCAAGTTACTACTATGATAGTACAATTATTAATACCTAACTGATAATGTAAATGAATGAATTGAATTCGTAGATAACCTTTCAGTCCATCGAAAATTAATCCAATTTGTTTACCTGTATCAAAAATGTAATATACCATTTACACTAAAAATATTAAACAAATATGTAACTGGGAAAAGAATCGGTAGAGGGACGGGTGTTTTGTCCCTCCAAGACAAACGGAGGTTCAACAGACCAGGCGAGGTGGTCTTGTTTGACGGGCCTCGGCCCACTGGGTGAAGATGAAAAGTAGCATCTAAACAAATCAGTGTGAGATCTTTTATATCGCGATTTAGGATCTTATTACGTAGTTACAGTAGTTGCTACTGGTTGCTGGTGGTGTTGAAGTATATTTCTGATGTATGTAGAGGTTATCACAAATCTGTAAAAACTAATATGAACATAGAAATCTAAAGTAATGCAAACACTGTAGGTATAAAATATTAAATGTATCTGCAAAATGTAGAACATTCCGTACAAATACTTAGTAGTTTTTGGTTTGCAGTAGGAATTGCTGTTTCTATTTTTGAATAAATAAATGAATAACAAAAAAAATAACATGATTTTACTATATATTCCCTAAGTACACTTCCCTTCGTGTGTGCCCAGTTTTAAACATCAGTAGATGTTGAAATTAAAAATACTCTGCCATTTTAAATCATAATTGAAACATTATGCAATCCCGTTATCATAATTTTCTATTGTACATTGATTTGGTTAATAACTTGTATGTCCGCATTTATTTTGTTCGCAATTATTTATTATTTGATGCCGAGTGAGTAGGTGGGCACGGTAATGATTCCAATTTAATTGTACATGTGGTTTCGTGTTCATAGTTGTGGACTGCGACTACCATCTAAATATATTTAAAAAAAAATATTATTGTTTTGGTAACATATAAAATAACACCATCTAGACCTAAACGGCCTAGGTTCTAAAACACTTAAAAGCAAGAGATTAACGAAAGTTCATGATGTTTTAGAAATACGTAGATTCATATTACATATAGAACACAAAGACAAATGCATAAAGAGCTATTCGAATCGAGTTATCATTTATCGTTTTCGATTAGTGTTTAATGTTATGTTTTAATATACTTTCAATATGTACCACGTTGTCTATTTATAAACAGTTATCTAAGAATCAATCCACACACAATCACACCACATATCACAATATGAACATAGTCCGGGAGCTGTCTACCAGCAGCGCCATTACCCGTTTTGTTAATACCGCATCGCTCTTTTGTTATTTTGACACAGGAAGTTATTAAAGCAATTAACTGGGGCACAGCTCTTGAGCTATTATCATCTCTAGAGTGACGTGTTAATGCACACCACTAGTGATGGTACAATCGAATTTCTTGTTATCTATTAATCGATGATGGGTTTTGTGTTGTGATAGATGTTTGAAGGGCATTGATACCATGTTTGTAAAATATTTTAATTTTGAAAATTCTGTGAAATGTCTATCGTCTTGATAACTTCAATATTTTATAAAAAATATAACCGTTTATGATGTTTTGTTACTCTTTTTTTTTTATGCGATAGGGGGCAAACGAGCAGACGGGTCACCTGATGGTAAGTGACTACCGCCGCCCATGGACACCCGCAACTCAAGAGTCACAAGTGCGTTGCCGGCCTTTTAGGTAGAGGTACGCTCTCTTCTTGAAGGTTTGAAGGTCGTATCGGTTCGGACTTATATTATATTCCTGTTGAATGATGAAGTGGTCCCCACTTCTTATGTCTTAGCCATCAGGCCAACCAGAATATTCTAATTTCTGTATAATTTTATGATTTTAAGAGTACTTACATTATTTTTTATAAAATTAATATATTGACAATAGAACCATTTTAACTATACTCTTTAAAAATATTTTATGATCACATAATATAAAAAAATAATTACTCAGTGATACAACACTAGACTCGTTTCGAATTATATCGGTTCTTTAATTTTCAATCGGAACGAAAGCTACTGTTCAATCACAATGCACTCTCTCATACACTATGGACATAATTGATAGTCATACAGCCTTAACAATAGTGAAATCATTTAACGACAACATTCTAATTTGAACGTTATACTAATATAAATTAAAGTTGAAATTTAACTGAGGTTAACGGACGGTAGTATTCAAAAAGTAACAACTAAGCTAAGTTGCGTGGCTCCTGTACTTACTCAGTCTAATTTCTAAGAAGTCGTTATTATTGTTTCTCATGATTAAATTTCTTTTTGCTCACAATGGAATCACGAAGTGTTCCGTTTATTTTGTGTGTGGGATGTTATTATGTTGTTGCGTTTGACATTTTTTCGTCTTAAAAAACTTATACATATTATATATAAAACATTATGTAAACTCACGAAAATTTACAAGTCATAGATAAAGGTTGTAGTATTTCAATGAATTATGAAATTGTGGTAGTTTTTCGTGTCAGTTTAAAAATGCAGATTATTTAGAAGTAAATAAATTAATTTTAATGTAAATTTATCTACACATGGTACTGTAAAACTCCTGGATATTGAAAATAATATTTATAAAAACACCGGTAAAAAAAATCTATATCAAGTAACTAGGGACTATGCGATTCTTAGCGGGTCTGCCACAATATAAAAGCTTTAATGAAGTACCTACTCCTTAAGTTAAGTTGTAAAAATCCGACCTGCTGCAAATTATAGTTTCTGACTTCAATATCCAAAGACAAACACAATAACCTTTGCTTTAGGTAATACACATAACATATCACAATATAATTTAAAAGAACTGACTCACAATATTAAAACAAAACTATCTAACCCTAAAACTACACGTCAAATCAACACCTAAATGCTCGTGAGAATTCACCACGTGTTACATGAACAAAGAAAGCGAGGTGTCAATTAAACCTATTCGCTTTTTTTCCTCCAGTAACGAAGCGTAATGCAATTATTTGTAATAACAGGATGGACTATGCGACAACGAAGTGATGCCCCGTAATCATTCACACAATTAAAATGTCATTACCTTCACTACTTTTTTTACATAACCAATGTTGCTTTAATTATGTTGTTACAAAAACTAAATAAGAAAATAAAAGTTATTGAAAAAAAGTTCTTCTTCAATTATTATTACGAGTATCTTGGTATAAAAAAAAACTAAATTTTACTTTTGGTTTAATAGTTGTAATCATATTTGAAGTTTTTAATAGTTTTAGAAAATATGATGCCAACAGGCTTGCCCTATTACCTCAGTGGGAAAAGTTATAAAATACGCATGTTTGATGCACTCTGCTTGCATCATCGGGTATACGGGCGTGAGCGTATGTATAATATGTATATATAACCAATTCATGAGAATATTGTATTCTATTCCAGTGTAGTTACTAGTGTATACAATATGGTGTATTCAATAATTAATATCAATATTTCAGGAGACTACAATATTGATATTACATGTTGTATGATTACTTTTTATGAGGAAGGAACTTTTTTTAAGGAAAACTTCGTAAATCGTCTCAAGAAATGTACTTTGGTATGGTAAGTGTTCCTGGCAATTTGTTAAAAGTCTTACTTCTTTGGTATGTTTGCTATTAAGGTGAGATGAAAGTTGCCACATATGTATATGCACTTACATCAATTTTATAGTATGTATAAGTACATCGTTGGTGTGTTTTAACCAGAGACTTACCGCGGCCCTACAAATTCTATATATACTATTTTACATGTGAATCAAAATATAATAAATATAAAGAGCGTCAGGATTATAATGTAGACCCTTAAAACATTACCAAGACCAACTAAAACCCATGTTTTGTCCCATATTAGAATTTCATTATTTTGTATCTCTTATTCTAAACTTGTTAAGAACAACTGTTGTTCTTTATAACATGTGACTTGAAGGCAAGAGCTGGTTAAAATGGCTCTTCCAATTTACTTAATACGAGTACAAGGAAGTGTGTAGTGCTGCGACATAATTTTGTAGAAATTATACGCTTTGTGTAATAACATAGCGCTGTTAACCCCTTAGCATCTGTCACCGATAATAATGCGGCGAATCTCTTGTTTGGACGAGTTTATCTGTTTTTAAATGTAGGTTTGAGTGTTAACTCGTTTTATTGTATTATATTCAAAGTATCTAGTGGATGGTATAAGAGATACCCGTTTTTACTGTGCGCATAATTTGTTTTAGGGTTTTTTATTTAAATGTTAAAAATGAAACTTATAGTTTAGTAAGATAGTCCAAGCCATGTATTTTTATTTTCGTTTGAAATGGCTCGTCTCCGCACCAGAGCTGACGGTGAGGTGACGAACTGTAATAATAAACAATATAATAACAACTATTTAAAAATTTCAACGCAAAGCTCTCAAGTACCTAATACTTAAGTCAATAGCTCTTCAGTTATGCGATACTAAAAATGTAAAAAGGTTTCAAGCACTTTTACCAGGAAGAGGGGTCGCCTCCTTTAAATATACGGCCAGGTAGCCAGAGCTTTGAGTCAGAATAGGCATATATTTTAACTAGGATATTACCACCATATGGACTAAATATAATCAATACTATATTAGAATTATACTATATTAGAATTTTTTCTTAGAAGCCCTTTTTTATTCTACAAAATACTATTGCCAACATCTTCATCTTCAGTAAATAACAAGATAATCTCAAACCGGACAGATTATGTTTGTCACACTCGGACTCGCCACACAAAGGGCAGTTGAGTTTACATAAGTAATTAGCCGATGTCATACAGGAAGTAAGGGTGTTGACAGATAGCGGAACGAATTAATTCCGTTTGGAACCGGCCTTATTTACTTACGTGCTACGCGCGTAGCGCTCGTAGCAAATATGTAGGTTTTTAATTACTTTTTTGTATTTTTTATGATAGCGCTGTCTACATTAAGTTAAGCTTAAGCCTAATTGTATCTTCTACTACTTAAAACACACAGACAGTAGAAAACCTAAAAATAGTATGTTATAAAAAATATTTTTAAAAATAATTTTCATAATACAGTCATTTCATTTCCAGTCAGACTTCTTCCAAAAACTACATCATGCTCAGCTGATTTTTGATCTTTTGCAGATAATACCGTTACCGGCATTATGAAATTTAGTTTATAATAAACAATTACAACTTAAATGGCATTTTATTTATGTCTAACCACAAAAATGACAGCGAAAGTATTTGACAAGCGAAACCTCACAGTGATTTATATTATCAAAGTAGGTATTTATAGTTACAGCGAATCCCCTCAGCCCCATAAATCGTGCGTACAAACAAATCAACCCAAATGAGACACAATGCCCAACAACAACAAATTATGAACGAACCTAATTTGCTAACTTTTTATATATTTTCCTCGGTCGCGTCTCTGGGCTATTAATATGAAGCCTTGTTTAATATCTGACATCTGTTACAAAAACTTTTATTATAAGACTAATCCATTGCACACACACGCATGCAATGAAACTTGCTTGCTACACACACGCATAGAAATTTACGCACACATACACGTCGACGCTTAGTTTAGCCTTTAGCCAAGACATCACATTGTAAGTAGCTGCCACATTCCAAACATCATTGTTATTTTTCAAATATAATTTTGATTATGGAGAGCTAAGGTGATCGTCATTTTCAGTTATTCAAGATTTTTTGTTAAGACTTTGAACTCTTTTTTAAGTATATATAAATTTATTTATATTTCTCGGAATTTTACTAACAACATACACTATCCTTACCCTATGTAGAAAAAGGCTTTTTGGAATACCGCATCATGTATTTCTTCTCCTAAAAATATATCTGTATAATAATAAAATCATATCGTAATAGAATAATACATAACATTGTATACTTTTCTATTGTATTTTATTTTTATAAATATTGTTAGTCCGTCTGTCCCACCCCTATACGTACACTTACCTCACCGCAACCCCGCCCGACGGGCGCCCACTCTCATCTGCTAGTTCTTAATTAAGTTAGCTTATATAACGAAAGATGGTCTCATTTAGATAACACCGTAACTTTCAGTCTACAAGCTCAACTTGGGCTACTTAGCGCGCTCGCTCAATGCTTCTGTAAACTTATAAGCAACTTAGACTGTATCGTTTGCTTACTTAATTAGCGAAGTTAGGTTCACTTTATGACGTGTAGCAGATGCGTTGTGACAATGACGAGGAAGTTCCAGTGCACTTTACTTTAAACGTTGTACACTAATGTGCAGGTCGAGAAATTTAATAATTGATAGACGATTGTTCTGTAACACATTCGCTGTCAATTGTTGTGTACGGTACACTTTTAAATGAAGGTATTTCTAAAAGGCGTTTTGTTTCTTTAAACAATATTTTCTATATTCACATTCTACTTCAAGGAATTACTTACCATGCAAGGCCTTTTATAAGTGCAGTTGATTGAATTATTTGTTGACCATAAAAAATAATCTAGTTACAAGATATGTATGTATATGTTGGCAAGATAGATGACTATAAAATGCTTCATTTTGTGAAAATAAATATGCCATCTCTTGCTATGGGTGACCGGGTGGTGTAAAAGGCGAATAAAGGAATCTGAGACATATACATATACATATACAGTATATATAAAGTCATACATTGCCCGGTTGATGGTAAAAGGCTTCCACCTTATTACGTGTGTGACGCCTCTGCCCACCTACCTATAGGGACATAAACGTTAGGGTATGTATGTATGAATATGCTATATTTATGTTTATAGGCTTTGAAAATTGAAACTGATGGTACATTCCTTGTGTGATTGTTGTGATGTGATTTTTATAAGATCCATCAATCAACTTTGTCACGTTAGATCACTAAACTGATTATTACTTTTAAAAAATATTAAATATATTGTTATTACAAAATTGACATTGGTATGCGGATAAGCAAAAATAAATTGAAACGTCTCATTATCAAATTAAAATTCAACGTTTGAAATCATCATTAATCATTCGAACACTTTAATTATAAACGGTAAAGGTCAAGCAATACCGCTAATTATATAACAAAGTAATAATCTTATCAAAAACAAAATATGTTAGGCTAATCATTATATTATACAATCGTAGTACATCGTGGTTTAACTCGTATTAAGTTTGCATTGCTTTGCTCCGAGTGTGGTAAGCCTGATGTTAACTGTAACAGACTGCTTAATCAGCGCAAGATACCGGGTTAAACATTCCTTTAGATATGAGACACTGGTGCCAATAAAGTTTCATAAATAATAATTCCGGGCTGTATCTATCATAGCACATATATCCACGTTACAATAGTCCTGTAATTCTCGGGCCCTTGTAACAAAACAGTGTAAAGTACCTTCAAAATAAAATTGAGGTAAGTACTAGTAATGGTACCAACCAACATTTTTTTTTTTCTTTTTTTTTATTCGTAAGCCTACCATAATGACTATGATATAGATGTCTGAACCATCTAATATTATAAATTCTAAAGTAACGCCATCTGTCTATGTCTCTGTTATCTTTCCACGGCTAAACGGCTGAACAGGTTTTGTTAAAATATTGTATGAGGATACTTCAAATAATATAAAGGAAGGGTTTATTACATTTTCTACAAAATGAAAGCGGTTGCATGTAAGAGATCGCAGCCTGCTATAAAGCCGCCGATTGTAACACAAATATTTTATTATATCCTGCTGAAAGTTGGTCTGCAATAAAAAACATCATATCATATAATACATTTTCACGGCACAACAGTTGCACCTATTTTGATTAAATTTGGATAGGCTCTTTATCGATATACCGTGGGTCGCAGCTGGAAACTATTGTCATTGTATATGGTAGTTATTATTATAGATACTCTAATACCTCAGTATTCAGTATTAGATTAATGTTTAAGCTCACTTAAATATTGATCTTTATTCACCTATATTTATTAAACCCACAACTGTTTAATCCAAAACACTTATTCATTATGGCGTAACAATATTGTATCGAACTTACTTATCCGCAAATAAATGTCGTCATGTCTCGAGTCGCGCCTTTCTTTTAATTAATATTTCCTATCTACTGCAATGTCACATTGTCTATAAGGCTGTATGTTTTTATTGGTTGGCGATAATTTCTCGCTGTGTTTATGAGTTATGGGTTAGTTTTATCGAGAGTGTAGAAACAATAAGCAAAGAGAATGAGTCGTTACTGACCGGAACGTAGTTAATCAATACATATGTTATATCTATCCACGTCCTAATTAAATTCTCAACCAGTTGTAAAGTCGTCTATAGGATAATTCTATCTTGTGTCTCAGTAATGTCTAATATTATGATAAACTTAAAGGTTTCTTTAAGACTATATCTTAAATTTTCTGACAACCATCTGTTATCTGTTTGTATACGCTATAGTGGGCAAAAGCCCGCCGCCCAACGACATCTGCAACTCAAGACCGCCTTTCAGAGTACCTCCCCCCGCCCCCCAATTAATAGGATATATATATATTATGCGGGTCATAATCCCGTATATATTAGGTTGGCAACTAATAAACCCGCCATCTTTGTACACAAATTTATTCAATTTTTTTAAGTATACAAAGTCAAATTATTTCTCAACTATATAACCACCATCGGTTTCTATCACCTGTCGCCAACGCGAAGAGACATAATGCCTTCCTCGTAGAAGTTATTAGGCTTTTGATCAAAAAAGGTGGTAAGGTCACTTTTAAGCTGGTCTTCATTTTTAGTTTTTTATCTGCTAAGTAGTGGGCTAGAGATCGAAATTAGAATAGATTATATTCTGAGGGTATAATGTCTGGAGATTATGGTGGGTAAGGCAGGACAGCCCAGCCAAGAGAAAGTAATTTTTAACGAGTCGCTTTAGCTACATGTGGTCGAGCATCATCGTGCAAAAAGTATACTTTATTTTGATTTTTCGGCAATCTCGCTGCTACTTTGTCCAGTTGGTCACAATAAATATTAACCGTGATTGTAGTGTTAGATGGCAACAGCTCCCAGTATATAAGTCCGTTTATTCCCCACCACACATTTAAAAGAACTTTTTTACTCATGTCAGATTTTGGCGTCGGTACTCCTGCTTCTCCAGGTCATATCCACTGGCGCTTACGCGAAAAAAAATTGTATATAATCCACTTTTCATCCGCCCTAATTACATCCCTCAGCCACTCATTGGTACGATGATAAGTAAGTAGTTCCATGCACACGTTAGCTCTCTTCTGAAGTTGAAAGGCGTCAACTCATCTGGCAACCAAACTGAACATTTCCAAGTCTTTTCTAAAGCGTCGATTTGTTTTTCTACTGCAGTATGAGAACATTGAAGCTGCTGGAAGCTGGAAGTGAACCTGGAATCCATTTCTATGAGTCTTTTTAACTCATCTACATCTATTGTAGGAGGTCGTCCTGGATGAGGTTCATCAGATAGATCATATCTATCATATTTCCATCCTTCGCCCATCGTTGCACATATACTCTTTTTTTTATGCGATAGGGGGCAAACGAGCAGACGGGTCACCTGATGGTAAGTAACTATCGCCACCCATGGACACCCGCAACTCAAGCGTCACAAGTGCGTTGCCGGCCTATTAGGTAGGAGTACTCTCTTTTCTTGAAAGTTTTGAAGGTCGTATCGGTTCGTATATTGTGCACTGCTTCAGTCGCTTTTCGACATAAACGAAATTCGTGAAGTAAAAGCAGCCGAAGTTCTCTACGAGAAATATCCATAATTTACTGTTTAGTTTTACTATTCGAGATCCAGTTGTCAACTGATCTGACGTACAACTCTTGTTTATTTATATACTACTCCAAGAAGTTCGAGATAGTTCTATAATGTTTTAGAAACTGATCGAAAAAAGTGGCGGGTTTATTAGTTGCCAACCTAATATTTAAGGTATAATACATGTTATTGCTCAACGTTTGGACCGAGTTGACCGGCCCTCGTTGATCACGAGCTGGCTTTTAATAATGTAAACAAATCGTGAAAGTTTGAAAATAAATAAATTCGTGCGTTTTGATTCTGGACAAATCAAAATCCCAGTCCATCATTTTTGTAGTAACTACGAGTGTTGACGAAAATGCTTTTGTAGTGCTTCCGTAGCTGATGAATAATCAAGAATTAAGTACTCCTTGGAGCTTGCTATTGGTAGGAATGGCTTAAGGAATATACACTTTGATGCCCGCTAAGGTGCAGAATATTGTCATAATTCGTATTCCAACATACTACTAAACAGACTTAATGTACATACTACTGAAGAAAGTTTAGGTAAACGTTAAAGGGTAAAGTTGTCAGTAATAACAAAAACTTCTTTAAATATAGTAGATATTTACATATTTTTTATTAAGAGCATTACGTATAGTTTAGTTCAAATCGATGTTAAGTAGCTTCTATGAATACTAACAATAACTTAATTTAATTGATTACGGCTATAAGTATAACATGATAGAAGTATTAACCATATTTACACACTCATAGATATATTAACAATACTTTCATAAGCATTGCAACCCTTACTCAGATACCTAAAACTTGATACTATCGGCTCCCAATCAACCAACTTTCCTTCCCGAGTTATTACAAGATTAATACGAATTCTAATCGAGTTTTCTCTCATTAAGTACCACGGTTACCGAGCCCTCTTTATTATAGTCGAATAATACAGGCGGGTAATATCGCGGTATAGTTACTTAATCAATTCCTTTGTTGGTTGAATCGACCCCCGCCGTAGTGGGTTGGGTTGATTAAGAAGAATATTGCCTGATTACGCGGTTGAAGTATGGCATGCGTGGATGTTAGAAAGAAGGTCATGGGTTGCAGGATGTGGCACGAAGTCTACAGGGAATTGTTTCAATGTCATGTCTAATGGAGTATTGCATCATATAGTGCTTTACTTGTAAAGTGCGTGGAGGTTCTTTTTTTCAATGCCTTGGGGTGTGACATCATTAAAACAGTCTATTAAATGCTCCTATCATCACAGAGATCAATTTGGTTCTTGTTATTTTTTGTGTTATAAAATGTACCTTTAAGTTGTAAAACTACCCATCAATTACATAATTTTAATAAAAAAAAACGTTAATTCGTCATAAGCAAGTAACATATATAATAACAAGTAATACGTCAATGAAAAGGATTTTAGATACAAATTGCAACACTTGTTTTCTATATTTCATAATGTCTGAAAAACTTATTTTAATGAAATTAAAATATCTTAATAAAATTAATCAAATTGTTGAGGTAAAATTTAGGGAAATTAATAATTATTAAGTAAATATCTTTGCACTGAACTAGAAGGTGTAGAAAATGTTCGTAAGCATGTTTTTCTGTGCTCTAGGCCCTTATATTCTAAACTTGCAATTTAGATGCAAAGGGGAATCACACTAACTGCTATAAAGTCATAAGAATCAACAACTGAATTGAATCCTTATTCTGGTATGTAATCAGTATCTTATTATTATTAAAACTAATTCGAAATACATCTCTTTCTTTAATCTGTTCTAGTCTAACTCTCTTTCTGTACCACTTTATGTGTGCATCTAATGAATGTCTCCATATCATCGATGAATGTGTCGGGACAATCCTCGGACGGCACTGTCCAAGGAACTAATGCCATCGATTTAGTTACAATTACCCTTACAACATATCCAGTTACACGCGTGTACTCATTGTCACTCTTAAATTGTGATGTGCATTGCTTTAAAAACGCAATATATTTTAAATGAATGGGATATTTTCTTCGTATTGATATCCTATTATTTTGATGAGGTAATCGAATGTCTAATGTGTGTAAAAGTTGTTGTTTATTCATTTTATATGTGAAAAAATATTAGTTGAAACATAACCTTGATAGCATTTGAGTTGCATATTTTAAGGTCAAACAGTATGAACACCTTTCACATGTTATCGTTGATGACACAAGAGATTCCCAGTACTAAAAGTGTGGGAAAGGTCCAAAACATATAAATAATAGCAATACGATAAAAACATAGAACTATCAACTTTGTGATAGAGTTAAAATGCATTTTTATAACATCTTAAAGCGATTTAAGATTCAAATCAATTCTAACCTCGAATAAGTGTATATCTAATAAATAATTTTCGGTTTTGTTGTATTTAACTCGATAAATTTGAATTAAAGCGGTGACCAAAATCCACCATAAATATCAAGCTTAAAATATTTATTAATTTAAGTACACATTACATTAATTTGCCAAACGAATGTGCGGTAAACTCATACATGATTCATGTTACTCTTTCTCGTAAAGACGATCACACAAATCCGCCTTGGCTAAATGTGCACAAACGCTGATTACAACGAGCTCTTTTGTGCTTACCCTTATCTGAGAGTTGTCTAACGACATCCACTCATCTCTGGCGGCACAATGGATGGCTTCAATTGAAACTAAGGTTCTTAGACGATGGCGATCTTTCTACACTGGACTGTCAAAAGACTTTTGGCATCACGCCTATAATCGAACTATCAAATACTTTGTTTTCAAAATATTTTGGTTTGAATATAAAAGGATATGTAAATATAATTATATATTTTTTCATATATGTATACGAAGTTTAGTAAATATGTTGGTATTTATATATATGTAATAGACTGGACTTATACTGGAGTATAATCGTATATTATTTTTTAATCTATATACATGTATATAATTCTATTTTCAATTATCTTATTCTATTTATACTTTATATTATATATATATGTATATACAAGTTTCATGAGAAATTAAAACCTTACCATAAATTTTATTCTTATCACCAAGGAGTACGAAACACGAATAGAAGTTAACATACAAATCGCCACATTACCTAAACTACCTATACAAAATTAAGACAAACATTTCCAATAGTGAGGTAATGGCTGACTTATTTCTTTCTCCGTCCCTAATGCCGTAATTGCGGATTAATAGGGTCGCGGACATTACCTACAGGTA
Source organism: Tyria jacobaeae (assembly GCA_947561695.1). Lineage (NCBI taxonomy): Eukaryota > Metazoa > Arthropoda > Insecta > Lepidoptera > Erebidae > Tyria > Tyria jacobaeae. The sequence continues at coordinate 8,133,373 of OX387222.1, read as the reverse complement.
ATTAAATTGTAGTCCGTCTGTTGATAACCTCCTTAGACCTCCGCTTTAAAACAATTCCCCTTTTGGTATAAAGGATCAGAGTTTTAAAAGGCGAATCGTAAGAATTCACATAAGGAAGATAAATTAAAGAAAGAAGATAATATGTGGGTTTGTGTCAACATTAATAATTTAAGTAGGTTTGTAATGCATGTTTTGGCAAACCTCTGGTGATTATTAGATAGAATTGTAATAATACATAATCAAATTCTTATTTTTTTTTCTTAGTTTTTTTTATGCGAGCAGACTTAATTAATTCTCTTTGAAAAACATTTAATTATAAATGACAAGAAAATAATGTTATTAAATAAAACACAACTTGCTTTATCACGTTATATTTCGTAAAAAAAATCAACACCTTACGAACCGCTATGTGTAATTAACACGAACCACAAAATCCGATTTTTAACAACACTGCCAAGTTGGAACGACCTTTGCGGCCTCAGTAATTAAAGTGTTCTTAGCAAAATTAAAATAATCGTCATTATATCGAGGTGGGCGACCGAAATCCGAAGGCTGTGGCTAATGGGAAATAAATTGTCGCCAAGCAAAGTCCGGTAATTAGTGTAGACTTATTTAAACTAAGCGTGACACGGCGGCTTCGTTTAAAAATATTAAGGCGCAGATACAATGCTACTTAATTCTTAATTTAAATAATCCTTTAGAGATGAAGGTAGACCGTAATGGTCACAAAGTTTTATTTATACTAATTACCCGGTGAACCTACAAAAACGTGGCTCGCACTGCAGCCGGTTGCCTGCAGGTAAACGCTTTAAAGGTCATTTACCTTTTCATCAGTAACGGTATTATTTAGACTTTTTAGAATCTGCACAACGTAGGAACATAATAATATATATATATATATATAACAAAGTTAGGCTTTATTGTGCAATCGAACTACCGGCCTGTGTATGCCATTTGTTATTATAATTAGAATACACATACCGTAGCAGTAGTATGTTTACTACTGGTGTTCTGCTACTGTGCTGTTTTCGGATAGTATCTGTTTTTGACTTCAGGTATATTATGTTTGACGATATTTCTTTCAGTATCAATTCGTTCATATTAGGTCCTTACGTTGCTTGGTGAGTATTATATGAAATTGACATTGCTTATAGTTAATTAAAATATACATATAAAATAGTTTTCTTTATCACAAGCAAAAGTATACAGTATAAACCCATACAATATTTCCACAATAGATGTCACATTTATTCACGGCACCTTCACAAGAATGATTAAAATGTTTAATTGTAGGAACGGCACTGTGCGGTACAGTTTCATCTAAAATATTGTAATTATACATGAAATTACACACACAATGTATTACAACTGTAATTAACGGGTAAAAAATGAATTACCTTTAATGATTGCGCGAAGGCTGTTTTTTCGGATTATTATCTTGTATGAGGTTTGTTGATGTTATAATTTTTTTTTTTTTGTATATAGGTAAATAAATTGTATGTGTATAGGATAATAACCATGTTATTTTGGGGATCCTGCAAGTATTTATAGGCATCTACTTGCTTACATTAATCAGGTCATGGGTCCTGAGTCGTCAGCTATATGAAAAACAGCAAGTAAAATGATATTTGTAATAGATAGTGTATAATAGTTCTAATTAAATGCTATTACAATTAAGTACTGCCTGTTATTATTCACTGTCAACTACCACTAGCTCTAAGAATACTTTTGATCTATCCGAAGATTTGGACGCTATCAGTGTCATATAATATTCAAATACTTATGTATTTGTACAAATAGTAGTCCCTTTTTTTACGTGGGGAAATCCTCTTCGACTAATCGTCAAGTCCGGCAAACCCGAGGTTATCGGCGGAGGGGTATGCCGGCCTTTAACGGCTAAAAACCGCCACGGTGTTCCTTCCTCGCGACCAGCAGGTGAGCGTCCACTGGAGCGGATCCCATCTCGATTTGATGGGGGGACAGGGTAATAGTAGTCCCGAGTCAGGGTGCATTGTGTCTGTTTATTGAATGTTTGTTAAGCCCCCCGCAATACAGGAATTATTAAAAAATAATTGTTAAACAATATGATGAATATCGTTACATCGTAAAATAATGCTACATATTTCCTGATGGTCGAAGCAAAGTGATAGTGACTGTTGCCAAATCATATAACCAGAACCTTTTCCTCATGGACAGCAAAAGAGGCGTGGAAGCATCAGTGTAGCATTGTGCAGGTTTACTTACCAAGTAGTACCACACCACCCTTTAAGGCAGGCAGCTCACTTACGACTCTTGAGTTGCAGGTGTCCATGGACGGCGGCTGTCACGTATCATTAGGTCGACCTGTCTGTTCGTATATCTCCGTATATTATAAAAAAAAACAGAGATGATTGTGAAAAATAGTAACAGTTTTTATTCAAACCAAGCATTTATTCTAACATTTGTATTCAAATATATTAATAATTCCTCCAAATTACGTTTCCTGACTTGAATAAATAATACTAGGCAAATTACTAGGTGACTTACTGGATGAGGTACTGAAAAGTAAAAAGAAAAAGAAAAGTATTGCTGTCTGTCTGTAAGGGATTTCATAAACACACGCCACACAAAAAAACGTTATCTATAAACCATTAAAAATAAAATCACAGTACCTATTCTAATTGTATTTAGTCTCATAACTACGATGCGTTCATGGAAACATTTTAAAATAACTGACTAGAATAATATTTTATCTGCGGATATGGCGAACGCGTCATTTGAACAATACGTCGAATCAGTCTGTCCGGTAATTATATAGCACTAACAGTTTCATATACAATGCGAATAATTATCGCTGGTACTCTGAAATCGTGCAACGTTTAATAACCGAACAAAATTGTATGGAACGAAAAATTGTAGCGCATTGTGCTGAGTTTATGTTGATACACGACTACCCCTTGGGGAACGTGATCTGAATTTTTTTCAGTATTTTTTTTTTGTATTGATGTGTAATTTTCTACTAGTCCGTCAAAGGAATTGCAACATACTTAAACTTGTTATCCCAACCTGAGCCAATTTTTTATATGGAAAACCTTTTATATTTTTAATACGTAGATATTTTTTTTCCTAATGGTCAGTAGGTCAATCTAATCTCCTTGAGGAAGAGGAAAGCAATGCCTGTTTAATATATCATATTAGACGAATTATAGGCAGCGACCACCAAGGCCTAATGTTTATTTAACACCGTACATCTTTAGGAATATTGGATGCTGTTTTAAAGATGAAATTATGTCGTAACTCTTTTGTAATATAGTTAAAATATTGCTAGATTCACGTTGACGATATTGCGCTAATTTAATAAGAGTTTTGACTCTTATTAAATAATATCGTCAACGTGAATCTAGCAATATTTTAATGTAATTATTAGCTAAGCTATGGCAGTCTTCACCAAATAGAAAGTAGAGGTTAAAATTATGAACGTAATATTCCTACGTAAAGTAACACTTAACATCCCTTTAAGTAACTCAATATTGTAAACAGGTTGGATGACCTTATACATTCTTGTTAGAATGTATCTCACAAAAATTTCAGTATCGAACACAATTTGAAAGAACATAAAGAATGGAAGTGAGTCCAATATTTTATAAGATGTCGCGTCGATGACACGACTGAAATATCGACCACTGTGCGAGGTGCAAACAACTTACTAGGCACGCCTACAGGCTATCGGAACAAAAAAGAAGAACGTCCGGGCAACACACTCGCGAGGCAATATAGCACAATTTTTATCTCGCAGATTTATACCGTGGTGTGCACACAGGCACAGGCGGTGCAGCTGCAATCTCACTCCTCGGCCAAAACGTGTAGGCACCCTGTACCATACGATGGTGTGTGTGCGGAGATGCGAGCGCGAAAGTTTTGCATATGTGTAATGTTTCGAGATATACAGGTGACAGAAGAGATACGCGGTGGGCGGGGCCTAAGGAGGGGTGAAACCTATTGGAAAGAGACGGCGGACTCGCTATGATAATGATGTTATTGCTTTCTTGATGTTCGCTCTCCTTTAGTTTTATTATTTCTCGATCTACTTATAAGGCGATATAAACGTTAAGTGTGAGCGCGTATAAAATACATTTATTGTGTCGTTATAGTTGCCCGAGGCGGGAGAGAATGCAAAAAGTGAAGATTACAGATTTAAAATTCCACGGTATGGGACACATCGTTACACTGCAGCTTCGGTGAGCGTCGATAAAAGTTAATCAGAGATGATGATTGACCGCTATGAGACATGACATTTTGTTGAGAACTGTAGTGTATTATAAGAACCTCTTTGAAGTATACTTATGAAACGTTATTCATTTTTCGTTTGTCACAGCTTTTTACGACATTTACCACATGGTACAACGTCATTAATGCTTAACATCGACTAACCCTCCGTAAGTGATATTGACACTAGTTAAGTAATGATTTTCTACTATCAATTTATTTTACGATATCCCGAACCGTATTCTGCTGTTTACCAAAGTCTACGACACGTGAACAGCACCTTTAGACAGAATGTTATAAACTGATTGAAATATCTTTCCATCATCCAATACATAAACCAACAAGTATGAACCCTGAAGGTTGGTTTTGCCTTTTTGATGCTTAATCAGTGAGATCGGGTTAAGATTTGTATAAAGTAGCAAGTACATAGCAATAAATTTCAGATACAAAAAGAGAGATATATGTTTATTTCAAATATCGGATGTACCCCAGGGTGATAATTGGGATGGGATAAATATTATATCAATTAGATAAATCAAATTTATTTATACTTAGGAACAGTTCTGTGTCGGACTTTCTTTTAAAGGATAATTTGCTCTCTACCCATAAGACACCTCTCATTAATCGTATGAATATTGCATATTGGCTCGTTCACGTCAACCGCAACCTAAATGAATCCGCCGCTATCACCTTTTGTGTTCAACCACTCATTAACGCAAATTACACTCGAGCAATTGTCTTTTACACTGAGTGTTATAAACTAGAGACATAATTAGGTGGTGAAGAAATAGAACTACGAATGGCACCCAATCTACAGAAACTTAGGAATGTAATGCCGTTTTGTCGTACTAAAGTAAGCCATGACAGGATTAGCAACGTCAAACAAAAGGCACTTACTCTTATAAGTGCAAAGGTGGCAAAATCCGATATTCATCATCACAATAAATAGTAATTGGTTTTAACATTTATATTTCAACTAAAAGCGAGCGAAAAGTACTGAACAACACGACAATGCGAACAAGTTTGGTGACAATCGCACGACTCGATCATGTGAATTTTCAAGCAGTTTAGGTAGTTGCTAAGGATCTCTGTCTCAACGTACATACATTCACTCACTCTCTATCCGTAAAAAGGTAGGCAAAGGCGTTCTTAATGCCCATATTTGGCCTACTGTAATCTAGTCCCACTCACGTAATAGATATAGGCAACTGGTAGTATATGAAAAGAAAAAGAGAGGAAGGAAGGAATTCAAAGAATATTGCTTATTGGATGGATTGGACAATTTTAGCAAAAGCTTAAGTAGGTAAAGCTCCAACTCTCTTACACTACGTGTGAAATCCTTGCTGTAATATAAATGTGATTTTTTGTTTGTTTTGATAGTTACGCTCTCACGTTTTTACAACTGAACCGATTACCAAGAAATTTACGAGGGACGTAACAACCCCTTCCCCTTCCTCTAGAGGAGCTCCCTAGTTTAAAAGACTGCGTTGCTTTCCAGTGTATAAATCATAGATACACCTTAATTATAAGTATATGTATTATACGCATACATTATACATATAACCTTGTTTATTATTTTATTAAATCTTGATGGCCTTCTTGTACACTAGTTTATTTGAGTGATTAACTGAGCAACAAAGATGCAATCTTGTTTAATTGCTGTGTATCTCTCTCTGTTTTAATTCTCCTAAAACTATGAGCACCTACTTAAAATAGCTATTTTGTCTCTTAAACGATTTAATATCAGAAATGGCATCCTTAGCTAAGTAAACGTTGCAGATTTTTCAAAGACTAAAGTTTCCAGACATAAAAGAAACCTTCTAATATTTCGCGCCCAGAAGATATACAGCTAATACAAACTGTTCAAAGTCAACAAACCCTTTGCAACATTTTATAAGGGCCTTCCAAGAAAGGTACTAAGTCATCCGCGTAACACAATTCCTCATCTCTGGTTACTTGTTTCATTGTAAGCAGTAAATTTGACAATTAATAGATATCGCTACAAGAAAGGTCGTGTGCACATCGACTTACTATACATAATTATTGGCAATATTTTTTAAGATTACTGAATGATAATGATGAATAAAGTTTTTAGAAACACAATACTGGCAAAAGGTATTAAAAGTCAAGCTTAATTTAGACAATTGAAGTAACAAACAAGCATTAAATCAGCCTGATAGTATGAATTTACCGATGTCCTTCAACTTTCATACCCAATATCAGTGTTGTTACTCTTTGGCAACCTTTTCCCCCTGTCAGTGGAGTCCAGAAGACTTTGTTGTGAGTGCCATTTTATTGGAAGTAGAAATAATGAAGAAATTAATATAAAGTAGCTTTCTTAAGACATAGAAATTTCTAAAATATTTTTAAAACTAAAAACACTTGAAAGGTGCCCGGTCAATGTTAATAAACTTATACTCCATGACATTCAACTTTAGACATTTATAAGAATAGGCAGAGACACATTATTATATATAATCCTAATAGAACCGTTACCTTAAATTTAACAAAGTAATAATATAATCCATTCAACGCCTTAACGTCAGATTACCTTTTAAATTAAAAATATACTTGTGACATTTTATAAATAGATTTTTGGATATCAATTTAAAAATATACGTATTCAAATATCCATTTAACTGTATCCTCCGCCGAGGATGTTAGAATAGATGCCATTATGAGAGCACCTTTACAAGTGTGGCTATTAGAAACATGTAAGTATTGAGCCAGCCCACCTGGGCCGGACCCTCAAATCGCAAGTTTTAAGAGCGCTGGCTAACTTTGTAACGTGAATGATAAAAGCCTTTAAACTATCACCGTTGAGTTATTGGATCTTAGAGTGTAAATATAGATATGGTTGTGCTTTTCAATTTATGTATTAGCCACGCTTATATACCCGATGTCCTTATGTTTACTGATGCAGTGTCCATTGGTAAGAATAAACTTGAGATGCATTCGACATTTCCAATTACAGGTCCATATCGTGGGCGACTGTTATAGACAAGGTTCTGGAATTTGTAAATTAAATGAGAATCAGTTCTATTTCAGAGTTTGTCTCCCACCGAATGTGTATTTTGTGCTTTAAGTAGACTTTTCAGTACTATGCGGAAGAATGATGCCTCTTTTTGTCTGTTTTATTTATACTTATCGAGAGAATCGGTTTGTTAATTTGTGCATGTACCAGCTGATTGTTCAGCTTAGTAAAACTAGTGTTGGCTCTTATGTTGATGGACAGCGTATTAATAACATGAGCTATACCGACGACATGTTGTTGCTGAGCCCTTTATGGAGAAGGAGTGAGAATGAAGTGTTTTGAGACGGCTTCTGTCAGTGTGTGAAGCATATGCGGAGCGGCTGAAGGATTTATTTACCTTCAATGTTAAGGTTTATCGTTTTTAATCCAGTAGGCATCAAATTTTTATCAGAGGTATAACTACCTGGATCACTTCTGCAAAAGGGTAACGATTTTTAAGTTCTACGGGCATTGAGTCACCGAGGAACTGAAAGAATTCACGAGGTCATAGGAGAACGTAGGTCGCTGTTTGTATGCAGCAACATGCCACAGATTTGCTAGATGTAAGCTGTGGTAGTAAAAGTCCCTGTCTATCAAATTTTTTAAGTCCTTCTGCATTTCTTTTCATTTTTATATTTTTATTCAGTATAACACACTAAGGATACTTATGGAGTGGCTACCTTGGAAGCGTAGCGCATCTCAAATATTTTGCAAAAGACGTATAGATAGTTTTGCAGCATTTTTTTCACAATTTTTTTAATAACACTAAAAGTAAGATAATTGTTGCTAATATTGTAGAAATGATGTATCTTTATGCATGTTCTTTTTTTTTGTAAGCCTACCATAATGACTCCACTTTGCCTGATGGTAAGCAATAAATGGAGTCCAAGAGTGGTGGTCACCATCCTCATTGCATGTCTGGTCAATGCAGCATGGTGATCCACACTATGGCGGCCTGATGAGATGCTTTTTCACGCCCCGCTTAAAAGACCCGGGATCAAATTGGGAAGGAAACACGTGTGCTGGTAGGGAATTCCAGGCTTTCACTGATCGGCACAGGAAAGAAGAGCCAAACCGTTTCGTTCGGGATCGCATACCTTCGACTCGCAAACGGTGACTCCTCAGGCCAGCACGTGTAGTCCTGTAGAGGAAGGGAGAAGGTGGGACCAATCGGAAGAGCTCGTCAGAACACTCCAAGTGATGTAGGCGATAGAGAACTGCCATAGAGGTGACATCTCTTCGCAACTGCAGGGGCTCAAGAGACTGGGTGACCTCAGGACAGTCTATAATACGAACTGCGCGTCGCTGTAACCGATAGAGAGCGTCAAGCAGATACTGCGCATAGCCATCCCAAAGATGAGAGCAGTACTCCACGCAGGAGCGAACCTGAGTCTTGTATAAAAGACACAGATAATCGGGTGAGAAGAACCGTTTCACCTTGTTCAATACACCGAGCTTCCGCGAGGCCGCCTTAGTGACGCTCTCGATGTAATCACGCGGATTGAGATCTCGACAGATGTCCATACCCAGTATACTAAGCCTATCCTGTAGTGGCAGTTGAGTGTTCTGAAGAGTAGGAAGGGGAAGGAATGGAGACTTTTTGTTTGAAAACGCGCACGCCTGTGTTTTCTTGGCGCTGAACTCGACCAGATTCTCACAACCCCATTGAGAGATGCGGCTCAAGACCCGGTCGAGCTCAGCAACAAGCTCCTGTCGTTTTCCCTCAACGTCTGCTAGCTTGGCAGCAGGATGTCCAAAGTATCGCCCGTGTACTGTGCTGTCGTCTGCATAACAATGTATGTTGCCAAGATATCATTGATATGCAGAAGGAACAGCGTGGGCGATAGGACGGAGCCCTGAGGTACACCAGCGCTAACCTCCTGGAAGTCAGAGGCCGCGCCGTCACAGAGAATGTTATTATTATAAATATGAATCAATGAAAATAAAGGTTTCTATTTTAATTTTAAACTTTTAATGAATGTTACACGAACAAACCATTTAATTATTATCATCATTATTCGCAATCCAGTGACACTTCACATAAAAAATCTGAATTCTCTAAGTACAGACACTCGTGCCTTTCCAAAAAAAACTGAAGTATTAAAAAAGTTATAGGACACTTTTTTATATTGCAGTAAATGAGATACTAAATACATAATTGTGCAATGGTGCAGCCCTTTCCAACAAGTACTAAAGGAATACTTCTAGAATTTATTTAACACAACATTGTATTACAGGCACAACTCATACATCACCGAACAATAGTCGAATGTTCGCAACGACTGGCCGAATGTCATATTGTTTCTTATTTCTTTTAAAAGCTTTTTAAAAAATGTTAAAGGACGGCCACCCCAGTGGCCAACGCATCCCAACATTTCGACACTAAAACTTTGATTTACGACTTTCGCTCGCCGATTGCGCACTAAAACTACACTTACGTCACTTTCAATTTTAAATGGGAATGTTTTTACACCAACGCGTAAGGAAGACATGTTGATGATGCGTGAATAACATGAAAACGCTGTGGTTTACAATAAATGTACCATATTTCCTTATGGTGGTGGAAATTGGTTGAAACAGTTCATAGTTGTTGTTCAAGAATAATTTAAAGTTATTACTTTATAAATAGTTACGTCATTCGACCTTCAGGAAATAGAAAATAGATTTGCACTCGAGTGGACCACCAAAAACAGTTATAATTCACGGAGTGCTGAATTTGTTACATTAACGATATATTTAATACGCCTTGCTGAAATAAGCCCGTATTTACATTTTTAAAATATGAATATAAGTTTTTTATACATATTTGATATACAGTTAGGCTTGAACATTACGCAACCGTGTAATACAGAACTCGCCTTAACGCGAAGCTTTTTAAACGCCCTCGTTGTAAAACTGTGCCCATCCCGATTGTCCGTGTTACGCAGTAAACCTTCCATTCTTCAGGATCAATAATATATATTATCTATAATCTAAACATGACTTTACAACTACTGAGAATACTTGATTACTTACTATGCTCACTTTAACAGCAAATCATTTTTAAACAAACAGCATGCTTTAAGCTACTGGCAACAAAAGATTTATTATCAATGCTCTTTGTTTGAGTTGGCTAACTATATTTAAATATGAATACCTACTTGCTAAGTAATAAAAGTTTTGACTGGCCGGTTGGTCTAGTAGTAGGTGAAACTGACTGCTAAGCCAGAGATCGTGGGTTCCATTCCCACCCGGAAATATTTGTGTGATGAACACGAGTATTTGTACTAAGTCTAGGTGTAATTTATCTATAATATGTATATATTTAGAAATATATAAGTATGTATATTATCAATTTGGTTACCATAATACAAGCTCTACTTAGTTTAGGATCAGACGGCCGTGTGTGAGACGTCTGAAGTGATTATTGCTATTTTTATTATACCCTTTATTAAACTCCAAAACCATATAAACTACATTTTTAAAAATACCTACGTAGAAAAGCAAAATATATTTTATTGAATTTAATTTAATTTTTATTTATATCTATGTATAATTAGTCTATGTATTAATATATATTAATAAACACATTTATAATGTTTTTTTAACGAAGTTTCCGTTGTAAATAGAACATGTACGGAGATGTCAGCTAGTCTAAATGTGATGAACACGACGTATCTAAACTAATATTATAAAGAGGGAAGATTTGATTTGTCGTTTGTATGTTTGTTTGATTTCAAAATTATTTTACCATTAAAAAACTACATCTTCACCGAGTAACATAGACAATATTATATTTTCTTTGCGTGCGCTGCGAAAACCATTGACGGTATATAAAATAGTGTTCTATATTATATTAATAGTACTCATGATTGCTCACAAAAAAAGTCTATAATTTAGGATAATTAATAGGTATGTAAAATAGGTATCCTGATATCGAAAATTGAGTCAAAAGGAATTTTCATTGTCTGTGTTCTAGAGCAATAGTGTCACATAGAATGTCGATGAAATAAAAAATTTAGTTTTACAAAAAGTCCAAGGCCTGGTCAAAACATTAAATTGATCGACACTTTTTATCGTACATTACCCACATCGATTTAATTAATCGATCATTACACACATCGATATAGTATTCTACCCCCAGGAATATTTACATGCTCTTAACCCGTCTGTACTTCCGCCATATGAATTAACGTTAAAAAAAGGAACGCCTATAATGCTATTACGAAATTTACGTCCTCCTAACATGTGCAATGACACGAAACTTCTTATGAAGGTATTGAGAGACAATATCATTGTAGCGACCATAATCACTGTCATTGCAGCCGGTCAGTTAGACCCTATGATCCCTACAGATTTGCCAATACCTTTCAAACATCTTCATGTTCCTGTGAAAACTTCGTTCGCTTTAACAATTAATTAGTCCCAGGGCCGAACCTTTGTCTTAGGAGGTATGGACTTAAGAAAAGAGTGTTTTACTCATGGCCAACTACTTATATGTTTGCCTGCCGCGAGTTTGAACTCCCGAATAACAATACATTTTAATACCCCATAATAATATAACATCAAAGAAGCTCTAAATAATTAAATATTAATGCTTCTCACGGAATTTAGCCATGCGAAGCCGGGGTGGGTTGTTAGTAATATATAAAATTAAACCGTAATTATAAATTTTAATGTGTTAGCTGTACACAAAACAATGGTATTTTTTTAGACAAAGTCGTTTTTTTTTCGGTCAATATCAGACCTATATATAAACTGTAAACCAATGTAGATTTCCACAGTCAATGGTGCCTATATGGTGGTAAACTATTCAGCCATTACTACCTTTATTTTTATAACAGTATAGTTAGTTACATAAAAAATAATGCAACACATTCTTAGGTAGAGAAGTACGGCTACACCCTCACCCAACATTGCTACTTGTAACTCTTGAACACTAAGTCTCATAGTCATCCACAAAGCTACATTAGTGGTCAAGGGGCTTCCTCTGCTTCCAATGTGAGTAGAAATAAGAAGTATCTACCATAATGTGTATTATTAACCTAAAAGACATGTCTTGGAATGTGAGGGATTATACGAACATATTGCATATTAAAGTTGCACATTAAAATAATTGTTTACTTCTTCAGATTGTTATCATGGAAATTGAGCTTAAAAAGCGTTTGGGTCCGATCCTCGTTCGGCAAATATTACTTGTAACACAACCTCATTTTCAAACCATCAACGAGAACAATACGTTCCTTTTTAAAATCATTGTGAGTTGCTGATATGTTTTAAGTGTATGTATGTATGTATGTATAATGTTTCCTTGTCACGCCCTGGAACCTAGACGGCTTGATGGGTTTCAACATGTGAGGTATCATAGATAATTTAATAGCCACAAAAAAAAAAATTCATAATGCAGAGGACGTTTTTATTTTTTATATAATTTTACTTGTTTTTTTTATAGTGTAGGGGGACAAAAGAGGAGACGTGTCACCTGATGTTAAGTGACTTCCGACGCCCATGTACACTTGCCACTCAAGTCAAGTCAAGTCAAGAGTCATAAGAATGCTGTCCACCTTTTAGAGTTCGGGAAAGGGAGGAGGGTAAAAAGGGGAAGGGAAAGAGAAATGGGAAAAGGGTTTGGACCTCTGGCAATCTCACTCGCTCGGTAACATAATTCAAGCATTGTGTAACAGCCGGTTTTCTATGAGGCCGTGGTATGGTAATACTCTGGTCGAGCCGGGCCCATATGTGCCGAGGCATGGCTCTCCCAGTTACAAAACGAGTAGTTAAATAAATAATGACAACAGAAATAGTCTCTGCGACCTTACATAAACAAGTAGCGTTTGCATATTAGCGTTTCTGATTTAAAAAAGTATCAATTCCTAAATAAATAATACTACTTAATAAAGACGCCAAACAAAGGTCTAAAATTCTCGAATTTAAAATCTCCCCTCGCGCCATCCGGAGTTGTTGACGCGTCGTACCTTTGTGTCTCCTTTGTGCTGGTCACTTGAAAGTGACTACGTTTATAATACTGCCTGACAGACGATACGCACTTCCTTTCCACGCCATATGCTTGCCCATTTTGTTATAGTTACTGGTTAGTTTTAATATTGAATTTTAACTTTCGGTTAAGACACGTGTCCTTTTAAAGTCAGATTGTTAAAACCAGGCTTAGAGAGGAAGTTGATCTGAAGGTAATGGTTTGTAGCAATACCAGTCCAACTTGGTAACATCAGAAAGGTCTATTATAACTTTTGACATAACATTTAGACAGTCTTTTTTTTTTTTGCGATAAAAAACGGCAAACGAGCAGACGGGTCACCTGATGGTAAATGACTACCGCCGCCCATGGACATCCGCAACTCAAGTGCGTTGCCGGCCTTTTAGGTAGGAGTACGTTCTTTTCTTGAAGGTTTGAAGGTCGTATCGGTTCGGAAATACGGCAGGCGACAATTTGTTCCATAAGCTGGTTGTGCGAGGCAAAAAGCTTCTCGAGAAGCGCACAGTGGTGGAGTGCCAATCGTCCAGGTGATGGGGATGGATATTTTGTAGCGTAGGACGATGGCGGAAACCAGCAGCCGGTATAAGTCCGAATAATTCCTCTCAACACTCCCCATGATACAAGCGATAGAGGATGCAGAGTGAAGCTACATCTCTACGCAACGCCAAGGTGTCAAGTCGATCAGAAATATCTTGGCAGTCGATGATGCGAGAAGTTGGTACTGGGGTGCACCTGCATAGAGATGAGAACAGTATTCCATGTGCGGCCGAACCTGCGCCTTATAAAGTTGCAGGCGGTGGGCTGAAGTAAAATACTGTTTCGATCTGTTTAGCACACCAAGCTTCTTCAAGGCTAATATGGCCTTACTCTCTAAGTGACCGCGAAACTGGACTTCGCTTGATATATCGACGCCAAGGATTCCGATACTGGCTGATGCAGTTAGGGAAGTGCTCTCAAATTGAGGTGATACGACCAATGGCATCTTTTTAGCGGTGAACGCGCAAAACTGTGTCTTCGTGGGGTTAAACTGGACTTGGTTAAGTTTCGATTTCAGACACAAGTTTGGATCGGCTTTCGATGACGTTTACCCGACAGTTTAAGTAAAATCCCATTTATATTGAAAATTAATATATGTATTTCAAATATATTTTAAATTCTTAAGCCTAGAAAAAAGAAACATCTATACCCGATAAAACAGCGAGTTGCTTTTATAATTTAGTATGAGCTGTAATGACAAGGTAGACGCAGAGTTGAGTTAATTATCTAAAACACCATCAACAGCAATTACTTTCAGCAATAAACGATAGTAGCTACCCCTACCTTTAAAACATACATCATTTAATTACTTCCTCTATCGAATGGCTCAATCAATTCATTATGAGTCTCTCATAGAAATAAACAAAAGAGCCTTTATGCTCAAGTACTCTGTAGAGCGGGCGTGGTCCGCTGACGTAAGTACAAAAACGTATGTAATAATTAAATATACTAACCTGCAATTACTACTAAACATGTGATAGCTCAAAAGATTTGAAATAAACTTTAGAATTGCGCGTATTGTACTGTAAGGAAAGAACCGAAAAATAAATTTCCAAATATAGCTTAGCCTGATCTTAATTGTGAAGGTTCGCAAGTTGTAAAAATACACTTTTGTGAGTGTAATTATACAGTTTGTAATTTACCGATGTTATTTGATGAAGATATACATAGCCTCGTGGTACTCGCTATAGTAGAATAGAGCCTCCTTCTTTCTTCCCGTGGGCCTAGTAAAAGGCGACTAAGGAAATGGAATGTTTTCTATCAAACAATATTTATACAGTCATATACATACATACTGTCACACCGTTTGGTTGACGGGGCCTGCCCCCTATTACGTCAGTGGGACCAAATTGGAAATGTCAAAATGTGAGTGTTTAATATTTGAGTTTCATGTACTTAAAGGTTTAAATAGACTAGTTGAGTTTAAAAGAGATGCATGTAGAAGAGAATGTAGTGTTGGAGTACATTTTGTTTAAAATGACAAACTAAATAATCAATATCTATCCTTTTACGTTTAACATTGCAGTGCTATTTATAACAGTGATAATTATATTTAACACTATATCACAATTCAGCCAGTACGAAAATACGAAAATAACTTTGTGAACACTACAATGTATATCATTTTTGAGTAAGTTCTCCGAAACAATATCTCAGGAGCTCGCACTCGTGTTTACTCCATATCTGTAGTATCGAAGCGAGATGAGGCGAAGTGAGATTTATGATTCAGAAAAATCTCTTAATGGACCATCGGGCGCATGGTCCGCAGTGATAAATGTGCAATTTCAACTTTAAGAATGCAAGCACCAAGTTTTGACTTGCCATGATATATTCACTAACAAATGTTCACACTATCCGCTGATTAACGTTAAGTTTTGTACTTTATGGCTTTTTGTTTATTTATTGACAAAAGCCCGTTGGGTGTTGAGTTTTGAGTGAACGTGCTATACAAATATTGCGTTTAATTGTTTTATTAAACTAATGTCGATAGAGAACCTAAGCCAGTGGTTAATTCATGTCACAAATGTCTGTACTTGATTAACTTCTATTTGGTTTTTGTTGTTTCTACACCAAAATGTGTATATTAAAGGTTGGTGAGTTACATTTAGAACAAGACAATAGATATAGATGATTCCTATAATAATAGTATCTTTCTTTATGAATATAATTGTTTCTAATAAAAGTATTCGAATATATGACTACTCAAAATAGGTGCAGGACAAATTACTAAAAGTAACATAACAATACTTAAGCAATCTGTAGTATATATTTTCTTTATATTAATTCCATAATAAAATATGACGAAAAACCCGTTATTGTGCACTAACACGACGATTTTAATTAGAGCACTTTGTAAGATATAATGCGTCTCGAGACAAAATTATGTGATATTAACGTCGACCGCAAATTGGGAGCCTTAAGTGCTCTACCCGAGGACATAAACAATACGCATCGCTGTTTCAGGCAAAACACTCTACACTATAATTTTTCCACATTCATACAATGAGGGCCGCAGTCAATGAGTCTAGTCTCATACTTCCACAAGTGAAGTTTGTACGCACACAGACGCACGCCCCACTCGTTAGAGCTTCAAGCGATCGCGTGCAGAAAGCTCCACACACGCACACGGCCGCATGGCCGGCGCCCTAAGCTGTGGTCAGTACTAACGCAAACTGTGTGACGGACACACGAAAAACGAGCTGAAAACGGAACGCAAAACGAATAAAACCAATACTATTTACATTCGCAAATCAGCTCGCACGCGTTCCTTTCGTTCCGACTCGGACAATACGTCCAACACCGTATGTAAATATTCCTGCACTTGTGTTGCTTTATGATCATCTGTCAAAACTCGGATACATGTGACGTTTCGCATCTGAAATGTAAACAAAAGTTGTTAGGGTCTCGACGCATTCATTTAGGTGTTATTTACGACCTGCTATGACTATATTACGTGAGTTATGAACTTGCATACGTAGAAAATAATTCTGCTGCTAAGTGTCTTCTCCGACTGTTTGGATTATTTTTTGTATGAGTAAGTAGTGATGCATCTCCTTGTTTAGCTTTTATGTTTGTTAAGTTATGTTATAAGAAAATGATGTTAAATTTACGTTCAGTTTAATGTTTGAAATATGTGTTAAATGCACTGTAAAAGTTTACTTCAAATTGTGTTGTCAACATCTACAAACTATTGTTGTAAATCAGTATGAATTGTGCTTAATCTGAAGTTAAAGGATGTTTTTAAATGAATGGTTAATGTTTATTATCGCTATTAAATACTGCATCGTGGCAAGTGACTACATATGTGTATAATATAAATAACTCATAATCTATTAGACACGATATGACAATGATTCTCATATACATATATATTAAGATTGTAACAAATTTTCTATATAATCAATAAATGCAGAAAAGGATTTGCACTTTAAATGACAATAAACTAAAGTATACTATTTTATATAAAATACTGAGTATGTACTTAATGTCAAAGTGGCGAAAGTTGTATGTCAGGATCGTGACAAATGGCGTTCTACAGTCTCTGTCTACCCTGGACGGGAATAAGGCATAAGGCGTGAGCATAATTATGTGTGTATTTTCTTATTAGCATAAAATATATGCCTTCTCAGTCTTATTATTAAGATGGTACACAAGATTAATAGTAAGTGTTTAAATATATGATCTCTAACAGTGAGCCTAGAACATTTCTTGGAATTTGACTCGCGTAGAAGTCTTATAATTATGAGAATCTTGTTAAATCAACGAATATAAATAATACAATACAATACACTACGATAATAATATTTTGACATTTGTATACCAAATTAATTTGTGTTCTAAAGTATGCTTAATCTGCATGAAAAGCTTATATCAAAATTGAAACAATTTCATAAACTACGAGAACAACAAATGTATCCAATGTTCTCAGAACCGTGACGCCTACAATTTCAGAATAACAAAGTCAATTATTTATTGCAATCGGTGATTCTTCATTAGCGGCCGATGTGGTAATCTCATAGCCAAGTCACTAATCCTTAGGGGTGACATCCGGTTACATTTATGGGCGGCTAGGGTTGCAACACACGGACAATAAAGTACAAAAAAAACGACTTATACGAAAATAACGCAGGTATGTTTATCCCTTTCTAGAATAAATTGGGGTCAATAGAGGTTGTGACTGAATTAATATCACGTCAAAGTGACAATGATAGTAATGATGATGATATTATTGATAAATAATTAAATAGTTAAATATGAACTAAAGCCTACATGGAGGAGTATGTAACGAAAGTTATATATGGCTCATTTTATTTTCGTATCTTAGATTTCAATATGTAAAACTTTGCCATAAACTCTTTTTATTGATTTGAAGGTAATATTAATAGAGTGGAAACATTTCAACAATTAAAATCTCACGAAATGTAGTGTGTACTAGCTTTCGACTGCGGCTCCATTCGCGTACAAGTAATGACAGGCATCCTTGTCGAACAGTATATTCATTTATTTACACTTCTTATACGCCCGGCAACGTAACGGCATGATGACCGGATTATTGGTTAAAAAGTGAAAACGTAACAAACAAATAAACAAACACACTTTCTCATCTATAATATTTAGTTGGGATAACTACGGTCAATAGTGCACTTTTACACACTAATAATATGAAGCTCTAACTATTCAAACATATTTTTAAAACATTATACATAATTAAAATGTTCAACCAATTCAGATAAACGCCGAACGATCTACTCAATCAGAGCACCAGTTGCAGTAGTTCAGCATGAGTTTTGACAGCCCTGGCGTATTCACACAGACAGTGTGTATGTACCGATATTTGAATGTCCGAGTACGTGGTGACAGTGTGCGCAACCCTCGACAACCCCGATGCTCATAATTGCATTCCACTAAAATATGACTCTTGAGTTCATCCAGCTGATCGATCGACTTGTAAGACAGACACACATGATGAAAGAACTATACGAAGTATTTAATAGCATGTCTTAGTTGTACTTATTAAATAAATATCATTCACGAAACAATTACCGTTTCAATAGGGGTCTAACAATGCGAACAATTATCCTTTAAATTGTTACTGTCAAAATATCGTTGATTAACTTAAATAAAGTTGATCATCTGCCAGTAATTTTTAATTGGGATATTATATATAGGAATTAGGATGACGCATGTTTAGAAACAAGAATTGTACTAGCGGTTGTAAATAAATATTGAAATAAATATTTTTCTGTCAATTTTCGAGCTTCTCGAACCTAGTTCTAAGAGGAAATGAACTGAATGGATCTTATCCAAATACAAGTATTCCAGTCCAATATGTGTCGACCACACAAATATTTTTCCAATATGAGATCTATGGAGTTGCAAGATTTACCTACGCGCTTTCTTGTTAGTAATATTAAAATGCAATTTTAAAATGACGATAAAACAAGGATTAAAATGACTTTTTGCATTAACTCAATGAATTTCTGTAAATAAGTTAGTTATGTATAAATATACTGTGTCTACAGTGATATACTGGTTAGCCACCTGACTATAAAATAACACGGTAATGAACATGTTATCTTCAGTGTTATTTGTATCACTGTTCCATTCCATCGTATTTCCGGCTTCCAGCTATATGTATGTATGTAAGATACTAAAATGTTGATTAGCAATCATTTCAATACAAGTTTAATAAAACTGTATATATTATTAATTACTTCTCAGTCATAAACATTAATTAACTTTGTTACTTCTAAGGAGTGTTAGACTATAAAACTCAGACCAGATTATAACTTGCTGCCCAATCAATCGTGATAACTTAATCGCTATAACACAAACACATAAAAAATTTAATTAGAAACAAAACAAACACAAACGTTGAGTTTATTTGCCTCATTAAGAAACGTTATGGGATTTTATTAGAACGAGAACCATCCATGGAGACAATACAGTTTGTTAGAGCGGGGACCGTAAGTGGCGCGCAGACATTACAGCATTTTCTTAATTTCTTAACCACTACATACACGCAGCGGGATGAAATTAAGAAAACATTCACCACATTAAGCGCACACTATTTATGGTTATACTTGTACAGTTACCCGGCTAAATCTAATAGTTGTCTAGCTGGAAGATCGTGGAGGTGCAACGCAACCTCGCACGTCGGCGTCCTTTTTTTATTTGGGTGTCGGGTGAGTCCGTCTGAAGGTTGGACGTCTAATGAAATGTTCTACGTTAGAGTTTCGGATATCCTATGTAATTAAACAGGTGTCTCGTGTAGACTCAACTGCCAGACCTTAAGTCGACTTTCTCTTTTAATTAACTTGCTAAGAAATAACATGCTAATAAAACTACTCGGAATAAAAGCTACAGCATTTACAGCTAGTCACTGAACTACATAACTTTAACATAGATTAAGTGTTTCTGTATCTGTTTACTGTGAAAGTTAAGGCCTTATACGATAACTGAATATAAAAAATAAATACTAGCCAAGTAGAACTATATTTTCTCAACGGAAAACTCCTTAACCGGCGACGTCTTAGCGTCCAGCCACGAAAGCAATAAAGAGCGCAGGCTTCCACGTTCATTAATTAACCCCCTATTACTATCTCTTTCACACTTAAGCAAACTATTTGTAAATGAGCCGACATCTCTTTCACACAAGCTTTGCGCAAAAATTAACTACTACCATGTTCCGCTTACGTGGTATTCACACATGGAACCAGAATGCATATGCACGCGTTTAGACAGCGTCTTAAGCAGCTAAAGTAGCTGTTCTGCAACGGAGAAAATTGGTGTTAATTACATAGATTATAAGGTGGATTTTTCTATGCGTAATTTTTATTTTATCTAGTGTTTACGATGCGACGTTAAGTCACGTGTGGTTAGTTTCCTATCCTTGTGTAATAAATCTCTTACTCCTCGTAATTACAATGTTCTTGTCTGTTGTGCGTTTTCATTAAGGCGAGACACATAGACTTAGTTTAGTAAGATATGTTTTTCACATAAATTGTTATCAAAAATATTTATCAGCTGCTTTAGGGCCAAAAAGGAATGTGGAGAATATGTACCTATTTGTTGTTATCTACGAACAAGTAAATGTAGTTTAAATGTTAACTATAGCGTTTCTTTTAGAAGAAATAAGTCTAGAAACTAGGATTGTAAATTAGTGATAAAACCAAAAATATTTTCGAAGTTTAGAAAATCCTGTGAAATTAATACGAAAAGCCGCGATATGGTTAGATGACCCACCTCTATGATGATTTAGACCATTCACAATAAGAATTTTTCCTTGCCCACTCCACGGTAGTAATGAATCAATAAATAATCTTAAATGCGATGTGATCAGCAGTCAAATATCGGCTGGTAAATAGCGTTAGACATAAATTTAAGTGGAGTAACGGTGGAACTCGTAACTCATTCGATCTTTGGTAAGAAAAAAATCTACTCGTAAAAAGCTTCACATATGACCTCTCGATCCTTTATCTTGATTTCATATTGATATTTTTGGATTAAACCAGGATTAATTTGGTTCATCATCATCATCATCAAAAATAACTTGAGTGAGTGGCATTTGACTTACAAAGACTTTTTCTAGATCCCTGTCCCACTTGTGAGGGCCTATCGCGTTACTCATTAATTATTTGAGGTTGCCACTTAATATTAAAGTGTCATTTCACTCTAAGGTTTTTTTTTATGATATAGAAAAGAAAAGAAAAAAAAATATTTATTTTGTACTCATACAAGGCCGTTAGCTCAGCTTTGTGCTACCTCGTAAGAAGCAGCGCTGGTATTATGCTAACACCTACTGAATGTCACCGACAGAGAGCCATCTTATTAGTATATATATATCTTTATATATGTATATAATTCTTCTGTGAGTGTGTATGTCACTGAACTACTCTCAAACGACTGGACGGATTTTGATGAAATTTTTTGTGTGTGTTCATGGGGATCTGGGAATGGTTTAGATTCACAAATCAGCCCGGCAGATGGCGCTGCACTCGGTATCTAGGTTATTTATCTATATTGATCCTAATCGCTTGAAATATCATGCAGGACAACGTCTGTCGGGTCCGCTAGTGTATATATATGTATATATGTAAGAGTGAGTGAGAGAGAAAGAGTACCTACATAGAGTATACATAACCAACTTAATCAATGCTTACTAAATTAAAGATTATATAAATTACATTATTATGTGTATATATGTATAATTGTGTATATTTAAAATATACTACTTATCCGAAAATTTAACTAAGAACATGATTTCTAGCGTATTCGTGTTATGTGCAGAGACTAAACAAAACGTCATTTCATTCCTATTTAATCTGTGCCCCGTACGCGGGGTTTTCAGTAGTTCTAAACAAGAGAAAACTGAGAAAGTAAGTTTTAAAATTAGGTAAAAGGCAAACGTTTATCCCCGGCAGAGTGAACGGTTAATGGAAGTTTTAAAATCAGTAATTCAGTGTTTTTTTTTTTTTTTTTTTTTTATACTATAGGGGGACAGACGAACAGACGGGTCACCTGATGGTAAGTGACACCGCCGTCCATGGTGGCGCTGCCCGCCTTTGAGGGTGATGAGGGATGGGGATGTAGGGAGGGGGAGAGAAAAGGGGGGAAGGGGAATTGGGCCTCCGGAAACCTCACTCAATTCGGGGAAATGCAACGCAAGCGTTACTTCACAACCGGTTTTCTGTGAGGCCGTGGTATCGCACCGGTCGAGCCCATTCGTGCCTAAGCATGGCTCTACCACTGTTAAAAGTGTTAGTTTGTGAGTTTAGTTTCCTATATAATAGTATACAATAGACTTAATTATTGAGTGTTATATGTATAAATAGTCATTGTGAGGAATTAGAGATGCGTCATTCAACACAAAGAAGAGGTGGTGGCAGATTGTTCCAGCACCGAGTACTTGTTAACCTAAAACTACCACGGAAGGCGGCTGTACAATGCCTTGGTGTGATCAATAGGTATGAGGAAGCTCGAGTTTTATGTTTGTGTTGTTCACAAGACCAACCAAATATAGGGAGCAAACGAACAGACGGGTAACCTGATAGTAAGCGACTACCTCCGCCCATAAGCACCTGCAATTCGAGAGTCGTTCTGTAGACTGCAAAATTATGTTTTTTTCCACATATTTAATAAAACTATGTATGCAACAATTGTGAACATATATGTACATATAAAATGATTGCTTCCTTACCTTAATGTACAAGATTCGTGATGACTGCAGCAAAACTTACTGTAGTACAATTTATTAGTTACTCATAAATTGTACTAGACTCACTTCAGAGTTACTCATAGACCGTAAAATATATTTCCAATCATTGACTACTATCGACTAGCTGGTCCATATTCAGTAAATGAACTATAGAAAATTAATTTCAATTACTGGGATCTTTTTTTTTAATCTCGGATCTGTAAAAGGTTCGCAAGATTCCTATAAATATATAACGTAATAACTTTTGTTTGGAAGGGTTTCGGCCCAATATCCAAGATACAAAAATAAAATAAATATATTAACCGGTTTTACTGACCCTATTTTTATGAGGCTGAGGCAGATTTTAGTCTGACTTATTTATGCGAGCTGAAATCAATAACTTAAATATATGTTTTTTGAATAAAGAATAGTAAGCGCATCCATTAACTCATTAGTGATGAAAAAACATATTAATTTATAAAAATGCTAATGAAGCTAAAATTTAAAAGGGTTAATAAATTGAATTGGGTCATTAAATGTATTAAAAGTTCCCCCTTATTAAGTCTACCTTTGGAACGATACATATTACGCTCATTTTGGATTCTACTAATCTCTTTTAAAATATTCTTTTTGAGCTATATTCTCTTTTTTTCTTTAAGACCTTGTTTACTGTAGAAGACTAGAAGCTATAAACGCAACCAGGGTTATTACAGCTGTAAAGCCTTTTACTTGAAGTAAACCTACTTGGGTGTCTGACAAGCTTTTCTTTGCATCCAAAACTTCGAAATAAATATAAATTTCGCAAGCATCCTACCTGATATGATGAATAAAAGGAGCTGATGAACTTAAACTGATGAGAAATTTCTTTGAAACTTAGCTGAGTATCACTTCACGTCAGCTTTCAAACAAAAACAACCCGCAACGAAATCAGTCCGTTCGTTATAGAGCTACTGTAACTCCAAATGAAACACAGAAAGATACACGGTTGCACAGACAGACACATTAAATATATGGCACCCCTCTTTTTGTAAAAACGGTTATCTTTAATAGACCTCTTTCTCTTTGAAATAATCATGTCTTCAGACGTGTTTAAAATAAATATATGTATGTCGTAAATGCAAATAATTATATAATAGTCTAGTTATGATTTGACATTGTACTTATGCTTTCATAGTGATTGTGGAGTTCGTGATTCAATTTGGTTTTGTTTTTATTGTATATGTAGTAGATTATTTAGTAATAAGTTAGTATAACATCTTTCAACTCCCTGGTGTATAGTTTAAATTCAAATGAATTCGTATAGCACCAGCCCTAATATTGTAAAATATTTTAATTGGTAAATAAAAAAAAGAGATATTTATTTTTATTGGTAAATAAGATACGCTGCAATAGATGCATAGAGTGGTCAACATTTCTCTTCTTATTAATATAAGCAAATAGTCGGCGTTATATCACCAATGGAATATATTGTTTTTTTCTTTTTCCACAAATGAGACAAGAAAGATCATGGTATTATTTCAGATATTTATAAAAAAACTATACGGAAGATGAGGCCCAACTACTCCTGAGTTGGGCCTTCGGAAACCACACTCATTTCGGGGAAATGCAACGCAAGCTTTACTTCACAACCGGTTTTCTGTGAGGCCGTGGTATCGCACCGGTCGAGCCAGCCTATTCGTGCCTAAGCATGGCTTTACCACTGTTAAAAACAAAAACAGCAATATAATACAAGTAGTTATGTGTGTGTCTCGGAACCTATTATATTACTAGTTATGGTACCTCACATTAAATGATTCTAACGGTAATCAAATCAAGTATTAGGTTAATTAGATACTGGAAATAACAATGTTAATAGATCCGTTGACTATTATTTTAAAGTTGACACTAATCAGTTTTAGACTGACTTTCACTAGTCGAACAGTAATTGAGTTACAAATTAAAATAGGTTCTTTTTATTGAGTTACATACGTTTAATATGTTAGCATGTTTATGTGTATGAAATCATGAGATATAAACGTTTTTGTAAGACTCTTCGTTAAATATTACTTAAGTTACTTTATTTTACATTAATTCTTAAATTATTTTAATACCAAGAATCAACCATATAATTCAATTGAAATTTGGAAATGCAGCAACTCGCACGCAACTAAAAGATTGACAGCAAAAAGATAAAACTCTTAATAGACTTTCCAACAATTATTTTAACTATAATCGTAATTTACATCGGATATCAACAGCACATCGTAAACGATACGTCACAATCAATTGACGCCAACATTCTCATTAAAGGATTACGAGTATCTAAGCTCATTCATGGTCCCTCTCGGCGCACGAATTGTCTACTTTTATCAAACCCCGATCCGACGCGACGGCGATAAATTTATTCCTATCCTTTTCTACGAAATCGCAACCTCATTTGCTTATGAACACACTGCTCGCACGCGTATGTAAAACTTAAGTAATTATTTCGAAAATGGCAGTTTGTAATATTCGAATTTTTAAATTTAAAAGTTCTAAATTTCAATTGTATTGTTAGTATTGTCGCGGGTGTCGCGCTCTGTCCCTGTCGCTCGTGCTGGGCGGCGGCGCGCGCCTGGGCGGGCGGTATGCAAATGCCTAGCTCCGCGGTGGTGAGGGTTCCCTGTGTGAGTGCCTTGTACCATTGGCCACGCTAGAACGGCCAACTTCGCCACCAGTTACGGTTGTTTTTCGTTCCGTTTCTAATTAACTTCCGTATATTCTTAAAGTAACTTTTCTCATCTCGCTCTCTTACTTTTTCCGCACTATTCTGTTATCGTTAAAACGACCAGTTGTTATGTGAAATACGCTCGCGTGTGATATGCGAATGTTGCATTTTTGTCGAATTTTCGCGTGTGTTTATTTTGCGAGTCGTACCGTGCTCGGTTACGGATTCTTAATATATGTAAATGCACACGTTTTGGGTATTATCAACATTTCCTAAATACAAAACTGACGTTACTTCTCAGTGTCACGACAACGAGCACGTTTGACAAGTGATTTCTGAACGCAAACGCTTTTAGTAAACGAACGCCATAATCGTAGCCCGTGTTACTATCTTCGCTAAAATGTTACTTTTATCGCTTAAATAGTGAGATTTTACGAGCTTTAAAAATAAATTACTCGGCCCGGACGGATAATCGTATTTTCCAAGACTTGTGAGTGAATATTTTATTCCTGATTAGTGTTCAGCGAAGGTAAATAAATACATACAAATAATAGCTTCATTAATAGTAATAACATAAACATAGTAAAGTTAAAAATATAGTCACTAATTAAGAATAACAAATCTTGTAACTTTGCCGGTCGCCAACAACGTCAATAAAACAATTAAAATATACTAAAAACGAATCTTGATAAAATATAAGCTCTATCATAAATCAGGCGACAAATAATTACACCTATAATGAAAATAAAACAAATTATATTATACGATCGCCTCAAAATTGTGTACGGGTAGTGGAAGGTAGTGATAACATAAACCTATAGGCGAGCAAATTATTTGTGCCAATAAGGTAGCATTAATCTTTTACAAGAAAAACAAAACCTCAAAATGAACGCCGACACGCAACTATACGTGCAAAATTTTATTTATTTTTTAATCGTAAAAGGTGGGAATTAATCCTCGGTTTATGGCTACACCGATACCTTTTAATTGCTGCTTTGACAGACGTTAAGGGCTCTCATCCACCGACTTTCGGGTGTGGTCATAACAAAATTGAACATTGACAGCTGGTAATATATTTTTATAGTTTTAACCCGAGGTGTTGTTTTTATTAGTGACCGATTTATTCGCAACAGTCTGTTGTGCCGCTGGAACTGCAAATTAGAAAGTTTATGTGTGAAAGAGACGAGATATCGTAAATTATATTAGAGGGTTAGGATGTGCATTTCGCAGAGGCCAGTTTTAATTAGTTCCAAATGATTTACAAGCCATCAAAGTAAGGCGAATAAATCTGAGCGATCAGGAGACCAATAATAAATACTATTAAAAAAACAATACTCTTCCTCTGTTCTTATAACGCCATTTTATTGTTAACGTACTTCTGAATAGCAATACTACACAATATTAATAATATAATAATATTACTTTCGTTAATAATAAATACACTTGTAGTCATAATTAAAGTTAGTATGGCTTAGTTGCTCTAACATCAGTGTGATAATTAGCAATTGAAACCAAATCAAACGCACATAATGCCTTCAATTTTAAAATCTCTAAAGGTTAACATATATGACTATAACAAATATTTCGTATTAAAGTCAGTCATTTCAATATGCCTACATGACAAAACATTATATTAACATCAATACCGATATATTTCACTTCTGTCTTAAGTTAAAACAACAATCGTGATCACAAAACACGACGGGTTCATTTATAATATTTATCGATAAATCGCTGGACTCTTCAGGTATATCTTGGTTGTACATACTGGAGGGTAGGCGACGAAAAGTATTCGACTCGGAATGCAGCTTTTGCATAAACAATGCTCTTTTGTTTAGAGAAAGTATTTCACATTTTAGCTCGTGAGTGATTTATTATTTGTATGATTTATGAAGGCGACTACCAGATCTTGAATGCGTTGGAATATATGAGTTTTACTGTCTCATCATAATATTTGCAGTTGCTAATGATATTACAGACACTACAGTAGCACGAGGACTCATAATAATATAATTAAAGAATTAATGTGAACATTAAAACGTTCTCGAATGAAATTATAGACAATAATTTATTTAAAGATTTGTTTCAAAATAATACCCATTATATTTATTATATTAATATTATAATATTAATAATATCTGTTCAACATATGCTCAAGTTATGACGGGTATACAATATACATGTATAGTACAATTGTAATTTAGATTGCATTGTATTCTTTATTAATAATTTATTCCCACGCAGACAAGGCCTAATGAAAATATTTTAACAGCAAACTGTTCAACATATGCTTATTAAATTAACAAACTGAAGTGATTGTGTGTACTAAATCTACATGAAGAGAGAGTTTTAACATCGTATGGACATGAGAACATGTGCCAATGCTCCTGGTTTAAAGGTAAGATAAATAAGATTATAAGTTTTCAAAGATATTAAAGGTAACATATTTTTATAGACATTTTTTTATTAGATATGGCATATTCACCACATACAGCACACAAACTTACAATGTTACTATTGTACGGTGAGACATCCATACAACATTAACGTTGAGCAACAGTATATATTATAATTGTTGTTGTAAAAGATTATTAATCCATATTAAAAACTATTTTGTTATTTTTTATTACTATCGAAACATTATAAACAAAAATCTTGTTGAGTATCTTGGGTTTTCATAAATCTACTATTATTTTTTTGATTAATCAGTTAAACTTATAATAAATTCATGCCAAGCCATACTTGTCACCCGCAATATTTGAATTTTAATAAATAGGGATTTTTTTAATTCTTCCTATGGGCATTAAGTGATCCCAGGTGTTTGACCTACGTTTTTGGTTACATTTCCGTGTCTAAAGGTCACAGCGATGTTTTGATGCTGATGTTTTATAACCTATATTATTCCAAAATGAATACTCTACACAATACAAAAAGAATCATTCAAATCTGACTGAAAGTTCCAGAGATTAGTGCGCTTAAACAAACAGACTCTTCAGCTTTCCTAGACTAATTACATTATAAAGTTATCAACTCTAACCGTAGATATAGTCATGCGTTCAGTGTTTTAGTAGATTAGAATTAAAGTTTTTTTTGAAAAGGTAACAGTTTCTGTTTTAACCAAATAGTTCAAGTATTCATTAAATTCGTTAGTGATAACGTGATCTACCTAACGCTACCTATTGCTGTACACATTTCCTAAAAATATGTATGTATCTCATTTCTACAATGTGAAAATTGAAAATGATGCTTTATTACCTACTTCAGACGAACTAGAACTTGAACCAGAAAATCCCTTAGACGATTAAAAAAGAGCTGGAGGTCTTCAAACGGCTGAGTATATTTTTTAAAAATATAGCCCATAATCAATTCAGCCGTTCAGGAGCTACGATGCCATATATGGACACACCGATACACACTACAAATTTATTACCCTTTAATTTCGACTGGAGTCAAACACACTATGAAATGTGTTATTATGTCTTTCTATATTGATTAAAATGTTGATATATTTTTAAATGCTTATCACTACAAATGTCACAATTGCCTATCATATTAACATGACTAACTAATAAATTCTATCAGAGTCAATTGTCCTTCGCGTCTATCAAACGGAGTGAAAGCCTATAATTATCTTGTCACAAGGTTTAACTGGAAGGTGACAAATTTTCACCTCGTAATAACAAGGTTTTGTCTTTAGGCTTTATAAGCTGATACTAGGCAATTATAGGAGTTTTGGTGACGGATTGGGCACGCGATGCTTGGTCTGCGATGTCAATGCTTAAAAGATAGTGTTGTACTGTGATAATTAAATTAATAATTGTTAGTTATTTTGTTATTTTAAGTAAGCCTGTAAGATAAATTTCCATGTCAATTATGAATACCGTAGGATAGAGCAATTTACTTCAGAATTAATACCTTAGTAATTTGTTCTCTGTATACGGCGTATTTTCTAATTGAATGAAAAATGAAATAAAATTATAGGTTACAGTTAATTCTTCATAAATGTTAAGTGTTTTTACTATGTTTTCAAACCAGGTTCTTATATTTACCAATACAGTAATTCAATACTGGCCCTATCAACTTGTTTTAATTCTATCTATTTTTTAAACAGCTGGATTTTGATATAAATAATATTTGTTCATACTAATTTCTTTTAATGCTACCTTCCCTTAATTACTAGGTCGTACGAGAAGATTCACTAAAGACATCAATTTATTATAGAACCACTAAAACCGTCAATAGAAAAACATAAAGATGTCAAATAATTATGAATATTAATCACTGACGTTTTGTTTCACAGCATATTTGGCTATAAAATATGCATAATTTTGTTCATAAATTAGTTGATTTAGAAAGTATACATGTTTATAGGTTGTCTACTAATCGATTCAGATTAATAAAATAATAATCAATTAAAAACGTTATTGGTGCGGTACTAGCCCATTTCAAAAACAAATTATAGAGTAAACAAATAATTAGACGCGACAATAATTATTATTCATAAATCGAACAGACACGATAATCGGCGGTGCGCCATCTTGCCAGCGGCGGTGGCCAAATGTTTCCGCTTTAATTTCTCCGGTAATTTGGTGTTTCCGGTCTCAGCCAATCCGTCCCGTCAGTCGGCCGTAATTATATTATTTCGGTAATAAATTATCGAATTTTGAATACAAAAGGTGGTTAAAAAGATGGCCTCCTTAATTTTCAGTCGGCACAACAATAAGCCCAACTTGATCGAACGCTCATGAAGATAAATGTATAACCCATAACAGTGAAATAGGCAATCGTAAATTTAATTATGACGTCTGAAACTAAGAAGACTGTGACAATGAACTTTAAAAATAGGCGTTCATATCAAAATCTGCAATCGGTCTTGTGGTTAGTGCCCCTGACTTCAGCAGTCAGACCAGAGGTCGTGGGTTCGATTCTCATACGGAACAAAATTTGTGTAGTTGTACCACAAATAGCTGTCCCGAGTCTGGGTTTTCTTTGTGTCCTTTGATTAAATGTTTGTAAAGCCCCCGCGAGGTCTGCGGGAGTTGTATTAAAAAAAATGCATCTAACATCTATCACAACACTAAAAATTTAAATCATTTTTTGGAGTCATTTTCATTTAACATAAAATGATTAAAACTGACATATAAACAATCATAATAAAGTTAAAGTACGTAATTAAGATAATTATAGGTCTAAATAGAATCATCTAATAATATCTAGAGGCCAATTTTCATTAATAAACATACATATACATACACATTCACTTTTAAACTTACAACTACTATATGACGTTAATTTTTTTTTAAGCATACAACCGCTATCGAACGAAGCTTGATTTGATTAATTCCGTTGGAAATTAACGCGGTGGGTAAGCAATGGGTATCGACACCGACGCCGTAGCTATGGCAACGCGCCCTATACTTACAACGCACTAATTATGCCACACTGATTGCTTTTCACTTTTTTTTCTGCCCCACGAGAAGCTGATGCCACCCTATCCTGGAATAGTGTTTGGCAGGTTTTATCGATTTAGAATGTATCGACCGCGTTCACAACCCTTCTTTAAATATGTTGATTAGAATAGAGTTTTTGCTGATTTCGTTTATTCGGTTTGCATGGGTTCTTTTGGCGGCCCTTAGATGTTTTAGCTTTTTTTATTCAGCAGTATTGTATAATTGTACCATTTAATGATAAAATAGATGCAGATTTAAATATTTGTAATGTCTATATTAAATAGTACATTGAAGTTATATCTGATTACTTTATATATACGTACATAGAAACACTCACGCCTATATCTCTAAAGGGTATGCAGAGGTGGCTTAGAATCCACAATACTTTTATATATAGACTAATACTTTTCTTAATAATATTATTTATAATAGTAACAATCACTGTATAGCGATAACCAAAATGCATTATATCGATAAAATCAGAATTCTCTATAAACACACAATGACTTTGCAGTCCAATGTTGATGACGTCATGCCGATCGATTCAAGGAAACGGGTCATTACACTGTTTTTATTCGTCACACTGATTAATCAAGTGATTAATTATATAGTTTCTATTAGGACACGGCGGGTCGCCGCTTTTTTGTGTATCTTTGAATAGAACGTGTGCTTAATATCTTGTAGTTAAAATAAATAAAAACACATAACCTCGAAACACGACTAGACGTCTAAAATGATTTTAATTATACATGTAATTAATACTTCATTTTATCAATCAAACGATTCAATACAACACTAATGAAATGCCACCTGAGATGTGCTAATCGCTAAAATAAACTATGTTATTAATACGTCATCCAATTTCAATTCCGAAGTTAAGTTCTCACATTTATTGACACCAAACCGTATCGATTTGTAACTGGCAGTTTCGCGAATCGAGTTGACCACTGATCAGCTAGAACAACCCTGACCTTGCCCAACGACACACACACGCGCGGCACGCACGCGAGCTGTTGCACACTACGTGAAATTGTTTTTACTACACTAAATCGCTACTTACGTAACATTCTCTCTAGGAAAAATGTATACATACGCTTTAAAGTGATAAAACATTATCGAATCATGTATTGGATCTTGTTGGATTTCATTTTCTAGTGAACAAGAACTTCCTAAATATGTTTATGTATCCGCATTAGACTTATCTTACTGCAGCAGCGTGAAATATCTTACGTTTAATTGAATTTTGTGTAGATAGTACTATCAATGGCGTTACCTGTAGACGTGTATTAGTTAATACATATAATTATTTATTTATATAATATACGAGTATATATTAATTTCACAAAAATCACTGGCTATTTGGCAATTCTTTTTATTAAAAAAAAAGGTGTAAATATTCTTTATAATCTGTTTCGCTACTAAGAAATTTAAGTCTTCTTTAATAAAATCTTGAAAACTCCCGACACCTATCAACATTTCAGCAATCACAACAGTCGTGGAGCACGCGATCGACTCACGAAACTTAGAGAAAATAACTATATCCAATTCCCTATAAGTTCGATACATTGATTTTTTTCTTTAATACTTTTAATGGGAGCTCTCACTAGTCATTAACGCTACTGAGTGTATGTGTGTGAGTGCATGTGTTAGCACACATGGTAATAACAATGTCGTGTGCATTCGCAACACACATAATTAGTGAATAGGGTCGATATTATTAATGAGGGGGGATGTGGGTTGGAGGGAAGACGGGGTAATGTTATCTACTGAAGCTTTGTGTTCTTTTTTCTATAGATCAGGCGAGCTATTGATTGTTTAGTCGATACTTATTCGGCCTTTAATTATAGGGGCTAACTGGCTAACTGACGCGAACGCCTCGCTTGACACCATAATGGCGTCGTGGACGGTTATAATTTTCCAATAATTATTCCCTTCGAAACTTAACTTTCATAGTTGGTAACAAGTTTTAGTGGAATTAAATTAGTTATTTTAGTTTCTGATTAGTTTTGGTTCAGTTAGTTTATATTTTAATTTTGTATTAATATTGTACTTTCATTTGAACTGTTTGGTTACTGAATGTTTCTTTTATTAACTGTTGAGGTTTTTAACTGCGAATTTATACCAGTTTTGTAGAATATATATTTTTCAACCTTTAGAAATAACTTTTTGTTTCTTTTATGAATTACTTTCATTCAATCCGTCTTATTACGAAGCACAAGTTGCTAATCTTGTTAGTTAGTTATTTTTGGAATGACAAATATTAATGGATGAGACAATATCTGCTTGTACTTTTACAAACGTAGTTACACGAGTTTGTAAAACTATTCTGTTTTATGGGTATGCCAGTTTTTGTAAACCAAAAAGCATTTAAATATCGGTATTGTCCACAGTGCCTCGGCTCGAAGCCCCGGATAAATATTAATAATTTTGATCTACACCTACATATTACATAAACATAAATTGTATAAGAACATATTTAAGGAAACCTATAAGCTTGGACATGTTGAATATCTAATAAGAAGTAAGGATCGGCATCAAACAGACATGTGAAGAGACGCACGGTACTTCACTGATTAATAAGATGGGGTTGCGCCAAGCAAGGGGTACGACCACCCCACACGGGCACCCTCGTGCCTTACCCACGAAACAAAAAAAAATGTGACTCATCAACGCACACTAACAAATAACAACTCACATTCACACATGCTAGCTAATAACGCCGTATTTCCGTAATACACATTCAAATTAAGAACCCTATTATAACTGCAAAAGGTTCGATATCGTTTCAACTTAAACTGAAATAGAGCTGTTCTTAAGTAAACTAGGTCTCCTATAATCGTTCATTATCACACACAAGCGCAATCCATTCACGTATTGTACACACATACAAGTATGCGTTAATTATATCGGAAAGTGGTGGGTAGGGAGTTGGTTGATTTGATTAATTCTAGCCGGAGCCGACGGCCTAGTTGGATATGCCATAAACATTGGAATATTCCACCCTGTCCATTCTCGTCTGGTTAGCCGCTAATTGGTGATTTCGCACCAGACAATAGGTTCTTATAAGTAAGAAATCGCATATCATCATAAGGATAGCGTTTGCACTGATAATAAATAGGCTATGAACATTAACCATTTACCATCATTGTAACAAGTTTTGGAAATGGTTACTATACGCCTATCCTAATTATTTTAGGATAAAATATAAATTTCACAAGAAAACATATCATGGAACATATAGATCAATTGTACAAGTTATCATTTACCTATTGGTATACATTTTCAAACTATCTTTACACATCTTAAGCCCTTAAGTTAACATTGAACAAAATGCTGGCTAAAGCGACGTTATAAATTTTCTAAAACGTCATGACGAGAAAACAGCTTTCAAATCAACAAATTCTACTCTCTAGTGGTAGTCTAGGTATTCCGAAGTATATAGTAAATATAGTAAT
Organism: Tyria jacobaeae; assembly: GCA_947561695.1. Lineage (NCBI taxonomy): Eukaryota > Metazoa > Arthropoda > Insecta > Lepidoptera > Erebidae > Tyria > Tyria jacobaeae. The sequence continues at coordinate 8,098,817 of OX387222.1, read as the reverse complement.
AAAGCATTTTGTCTATTTTTTTTTTCATTTTGGGGTGACCCAATGCCTAACAAAGCCTAATCGGAAACAAAAGCATGCGATAAACAATTAAAAAGTCGTGATTTTTTTTTCCTATAATTTTAATACCGTGTACATACTGTACATAATCTCACTAATACTAGGAACGATATCGATACCACGCTAAGCCAAAAATAGAAAGAAGTAGGAAAAATTCTAAATGAAGTAATCCAAAGTGCAATTTCCCCAAATAAGGAAAGTATTTGAAGTATTCGTCCATCGGAAGTCGTTCGCGAGCGCTTGGCAAATCGCTTCAAATGGCGCACACGATGCCAATTCTATTCTACTATGTTTTCATTTTTCATAGCTTAGGTATTTTGATATATGATCATTACTTTGATATTGAAAATTTGGAGTGCTGTTTTCAACACGTAATGAAATTAAGTTTATTTTTGAAAAAGGAAACGTGACGGTAAACTGACGACCCGTATTCACACAAAAAAAAAGTGTAGTTAAACTGAGACTAATTTAAGATTGCTTTGTCATTTAGGTATTATTATTATGGGCTAGTCGTGTCTCTATTTATATATTGAATCTATATTTGTATGAAACTTTTTGTGAACTATTAAGAAAAATTACTGTACTCATATTTCAACAAATATATTATGAGAGAACAAATTAGAATTGTGTGTAGGGTTTTTTTTTTTTCATAATTCTTTGAGTGTATCACCATATAGATAGATCATAGATCAGAAAGATGTCCCGTCCAATGCTGCAAACGGTATAATAAATAATACCGTTTGCAGCATTTATAAAAATTAAATTACAATACTGCAGCAAAACTTTTGGCAATTAATATAGTTTTTTGCAACGTTGTTTAGCTCTGTCATAAGTAAATAATGAAATGTATACAACCGACTGCCCGTGGCCCACGAAGCTTCGCGTGTTGAATATTACCCGAAAACGTTTGAAAAAAGTTATTTTTTTTTATTATCGACTGAGTTCGCCCCAATAGAGAACACTGACAAATCGCTAAGGTTTTTAACTACAATTTCATTTGTTCTTCTTTTAAGTATAGGAGCTGCAGTAATTTATGCGTCTTTGAGACAGTATGAGCTTGTTGGACAACATGCAACATATGTTACGATTTTTGAGGCTTAATTTACTGCTCAAAGTCATAATTAATATGCTGTGTTGTATGAATTAAAAATAATATGTTTTCAATTATATATATTTCAATCAAGTAAAAAAAAAATTGAGTTTTAACGAAAGTTTCATAATTTGCTATTTTAAATAGAAGTTGCCTATTGTGATCAAAGGTACTTATAAAGTATGCTACATTTCCTACATTTCTTCTTACTACAATTCTGTCCCTTTGGTTTATGTATTAACATACAATAACGTATCAAACACAGCTTAAAAGCTTAAGTTCAACTTAAAACGATATGATTACCACCATCATTCGCAGTCACTGAGACATAGGCATCTCTAAACTTGCGCCATAACACCCGGTCCACTGCCTTTCTCATAGAGTTTACCCCAGCTACCGTCTTCAGGTTGTTAGTCCATCTGGCTGGATTCCTACCTTCCTTGAGGACGTTCTACCTTCCTTTTGCCCACTTGCAAAGATGGTATATTTAAATTTATAATAAGTCTTTTTGCTTTTATTTAAAATTTTTGCATATTAATGTTACTGACATATTAAATTTATAAAAAAAAAACTTGAAAATTATATTGCTAAATAATTATTTTGATGTACGTATTCAATAAATGTCGTAATATATTTCACACAGTTGCATTATTATCGGAACCGTAGTAATAATTCTACTCAAAAATACGCACTTAAATTCACCATTAATTTACCCAAAAGACTTATGTCCAAAATTCATATATTCATTACCATAAAGTATGAGGTTTTACAATCAAATCAATAAAGGCACTGACAACATTTTACTCAGCCTAACACCTCCTGTCCGGTACTTTTATATAAAGTAGGGTTTCGAAGAAGTGTTATCAACTTATGCAAAAATATTAGCTCGTGGCGGACTTTATGCAAATTTGGTTTACCTTACTTAGCGCGTGTGTAAGGCTCTTAAATAAGGCATGAATTTGTGTCTCGTGCTATTCGAGGGTAGTCTAATATGGAAATAAAATATGTACTAGTTTTGATATATGGGTTCTGTGCATAGAAGTTATACTACTAGGTACAACTTACGACAGTATTGAATTTTCATTTATATGTGACAAGTGTTTCAAAACTTAATGTTAAAATGTTGTAATATTAAAGTCATGTGTGTAGTTCTTAATTGTTATTATTGCAATACTTTAGATACTTATATATATACTCGTATAGTATAAACCGGTAATACATAGCATAATTAGGTCTTGAATAAGCCGTTACAGAAGACCACGTTCTGAATGTGTTAGTCCTTAAAAAATATTAAATTTAAATAATTCACAAAATATCGTACTTCAAAACCTTTTACTGAGTTTATATACTGTTCATCTTTAAAAATATATAAAACTTTGTACCATTATGTACCATTACTAAGTATATATTTTGTCGGTAAAATATATAATATATTATAAAGAAAAACAGACTTGAAACCACTACTTACTTGCCAATTTTATTAAGTCGCGACTTATACTTGAAACTTAAGTGTACACATATGAAAGAATCCGCATGCAATACAAAGCTTTGTCTAGAACGTTGTCAACGAAATCGGATCCCCAAACGGTTTCCGTTGTGACAGAACTCCAAAAAGACAGAATAGATAAATGTAGATTTTGGAGTCGAGGTGGGTATGCAAATCCGCGCGTGGACTCTTCATATGCAAAGTATCTGATGGCTCGCGACTTCTTTATACTCTTTCTTATGCTGATCAACGGATGCCTCGTGTATTTAAGTATTTTGATTATGGATTGTCACTTTTTCAATATACAAATCCTATTCATAATCATGTGTAACTTAATATGTATATATATATATATATATATGTATATATATTTAATTTATTCTTATTTAACATTTACAACAAATTTACGTATAAGTGAAATAAAATTGTTATATTGTGTTGCGTAACTCGATTTCATAGCATCCAGAAAAATAATACTATCGTCAAAATTTATTTGAATGAAGTAAGGCAAATATGTTATATCTGCATCGCAACCTCATGAATTGTTTTCAATATCAGAGACTCGATCACTAATACTTCTATGCACGATTTTCATATATGTATCTCTAATTTCAATAACACCCCTCGGTACCTGTGCCATCTCATCTACATATCAATGTGCACAACGTCTCTGAAATTTCTTTTCTCTTACTAAAGTATGCAACGCCCGTGCTCCATATCATTACGGCTATAAGAAATTCACTAAAATTGGATCGCCCTCTAGTGCGTTGTCATACCCTTTGGTAAAAGTAACGGTTTCTTTTCATAACGAACTTTTTTGTAATGTGATATTCACCTTGTTTCCACTAAGGGTGAGAGATTTGTTACATTTTGATTTGCGTTTGTCGCTTTGATGGTAAAGTTACTCGCCTTCACAAGTTACTACCATGGCAACATAAAATATATTATATATTCATAAATTCTAGTAATATCTTCAAAATCAGAGTTAATCTCCAGATGCGTAATTCGTAACAATTATCTGATAAGTATCATCTTAGCCCTTCTTCCCACACAAACTCCGTTCAATAACCACCGATACATCTCATCTATTATTGTGAGCTTCCTCTTTCGTACCCTTCGATGTGTCTACAATAACGTGCCTTAAATTTATGCATGTAGCTGACAATAGTGACAGCGGCTGCATAATTTGATTAAGAAGCTTTTGTCCAACAGGGGCAGGTATCAGATCGTAAAATTAAATTTAGACCTATCATTGGTTAATTTTCGGATTCATCCAACCTCTCGACTTCGCTTATCCCTTTCGAGCATTAACCAGTAGGTATCATTCGCAACAATAGTCTTCCATCGATTATTATTATTTGGTGCACCTTTGATGAAATACTAAATTGTTGCGATAACGGTCGCTGTATTGTCGCGAGCTACATGCATAATGTCTTTTGTCGTACATTTGCATATATCAGTTATTGATTGAAAAAATATTCAAATACACTGTTTAGACTCACTCGATCGATCCGTTACGGCTCTCGTAATTTGCTATCACAATAGAAAATTGTGATTTTAAATAATGATTTCGTGCATTATAAAATATAATTTGCATCAAACTAAATAATCTTAGTCAATACATTATGGTTCATAATTTAGATTTATTATTTCGGAAATTAAGTTTCCAATGTATTCGTTTTGTAGACAATGAGCAGGCATTCTCGTTCACAAGTCCAGCACAAAACTGTAGCTACCCTCTTCAGTGAGGAGTGAAAACGTAATTGTTGCGATGTGTTCGTTGTGAAAACATTGCTTCAACACACGTCACTGTTTCCTGTAGGCGCTCGGAACGCATATTTCTGAATGGCTTTTGTTCTTACTTGTACAATGATAACGAGATATCGCAACTATGAAGTTCGCTAGATACAAAAATTTGAACAAAATAAATTCTTGAAAATAGCACTGCTCCGCGTTAATGATCAGAGTAAATGTCAGAGAAATAATTTATGTAGTGGAGTATTACAAATTAAATTATTTGAATATTATATTAAACCAAAAAATATCTAAGATATAAATTTGGGTGTAATAAAGTATAAATATTTAACATAATTGAGGACGGTTGACGTGCGTCGTGTGCGAGCCTCGCGCTAAAACGGGCGGGAACTATCTAGATTATTTCCCACATACATTAACATACGGACAATTTAATATTTCTTTTGCACCATTATCTTTTTCCAGGTACTAAGTGTTTTGCATATATTTAAATAGATCAAAATGACGCGTGCTGTCTTTTCATACAGCTTGGAATGTTTAGGGATCTAGGGATGCATGGCCCGTGTCGTTTTGTCAGAAATAAGATCACTTACTATGCATATTATGTGGGAAGGTAGAGAACATTTATTTTATACAATGTCGTTATCCAGTAATATACCCTTTCTTAGTTCTTTAATTCTTGTAGTAGGAATGTTGATGCAGTCATGGCCACGTAGGATCGTACAGAACTCTCTTTAATATTTTTGTTTGCATTATGGTAAAATGCGAATAACTTGACCAATGTATACCTATGTCCAAAATCAGTTTTTTGATTTGTTGTAGAATTGGCTATTTGCAGTATCTCTTACCCCAGATTCCTGTACCTTCTCTTCTACAAATCTCCCTTTCATACTTAATGCCCAAGAAAGGTTGACGTCAGGCAGGCTTCCGACTACAAAAGAGACTAGCCAAAACCCCTTTGCAGTGCACCAACTCCAAAGGATATGGAAGAAGGCAAGAAGATGATGATGATAAATATGCTAATGATGTTTAATACACTTTTAATTACCTGTTCCTAGAGGTACCTATGCTCTTGCTGCAATAGAACCACTTGATATTGCGAAATCTCTGCGTCAATAAATAGATAAATAATAAAAAAACAGAAAGCAGTTTGTTGTACTACCAATTTAGAGTCGACCTCTGCAAAAGTAAAACAATGTAGTGAGATTTAATGAGGTTATTCAGTACGTGATTCTGTTGGTGATGCCTTGTCACCAAATGAGTGCATGTATTTAAACCAGAAGAATATTTTACTATAGAATTTTCATAATAAAAAAGTTTACTTTAAGCCGAATTTTTAATCTACATCTTCTTCCTTACATAAATAATTTTGCCTGAATACTAATTTTAATCTGTGCTCTCCATCAGCTGAAAATATTAAAGAATAACGAGCTTTACAAAATGTATTTATTTCATGCAATTCCAACATGACGTATTTGACATCTAATGTCCCGATAATCCTATAAAAATAAATATGACATCTTCTACGACTGGAAATTTAAATAAATTTCTTTAACCCAAAACTCAAGATAGTTTATTAGATCAAATCATTAAAGAGTAAATTAATATATAAATATGTCTGCATTGCTATGAAATTATGTCATTCGTAGAAAATATTAGTAAGTTTAAGTGATGCGTGAAAATCTCGTTCTCTCTAACATTATTAAAAGAAAATTCTGATAACCCATTTAGTACCCTAAAATAAAACGTTGAACTGAATTTATAAACGAACAGCTTTATGCACTAATTAACAACAAAGAAGCAGTATGTATGTTTTACAACAGCTTGCAGAAAGACACCTCATATGGAGCCGTTTGGGTTAAGTTAAACGTATTACTAGTTCCCATGGTCACATCATAAAATATTTACCATATAGATATTTATTCTTTATAATAAACTTGTACGTAAAATAAATATTAAGGTTATGATAGACTAATCAAAAGTTATACTTTGTAAAGGCTAGTAGGCTTCGTAAGGTACTACCTTACCTTCCCTACTGGTATGTATAATTCTGTTCTTTTTTATCACATGTTGACCGTATATAAAACATGTGTCTAAGAGTACAGTCAGCCACTTTTACGTCCAATAATAAAAGTTAACAAATGTTTGTATTGTATTTAAATTAACATAACACACACATACTCGTATATGTAAATTGACAAATGAAAATTTATTTACTAAACATATTGACTGATATATTTGAAGATTACGAAGCTCGTGTCTTCTATAAATTCTCATTGTACCTTCTGTCAACGAGTGATTCGCAAACTATGAACTTCTTATACAGGTACCTACAAATAAAATAAATTTACATAATCAAAAAATACTATTTTTACCCCTCATGCAGTTTATATTATCTGACAATTTGATACAAAACTATTAGCCAAACAAAGCCAATTCAAAAGTTAATAACAGATTTGACTTACATATCTCAAGATTATATCGTTGTGTCTACTTCAGTGACAGCCATTTTACACTCGTGCCATCAAAAGTAGTGCATAACATTAGAGTGATTTAGCATACGACTAAAACACCCTTATATCTATATAAGGGGCAAATTTCAAAATTTACATAACCAAATGAGTATGTAAATTATTTTCTTATTCATTTTGTTACATTGTACTAGTAACAACTTTGGCTCGTGTATACATATTATTGGGAGTTAAAGTTTTATGACTATTTAAGAAGATTATGGGGCAACGGGCAGGTAAACACCTTAGTTATAATGACGTCGTTGATTGTATTTCTCTTTCAGAGATATTCAAAGTATTAAAGTTTACAGTTTATGCACACGTATACGATAAACAGTCAACCATGTCGAATCCTAAGTATTGCTACACATAAAAAGGGTTGGTATCTGAAAAAAAAATAACGAATATCACAAGTTAAAGTAGCAAAATACTTTTTTATTCGTGTATTTTAATATTTAAACAAAAATACAATGTTAAAAAAAAGAACATCATTTTTCGCTTTTATTCAGTGCACACATTTTGTAATACAAGATAAAGATAGTTTGATAAAAGTAAAAGCTCTTATATTTTATAACCCTATTCAACCCATCACTTAATATGCTAATTCCTTAGTACCTAATTTGAAACTAATCTCAGTTTTAATCAGAATCAGTCATTTGACACCCAATGTCAGTTTATGTCATTGTTAGAATGAACATTTCATTTGATGACTAGTTAATTAGGATCTGGAATATTAATGTTTATATGTCAACTGAGGGGGCAATATAGCTTCGGTTAATTTAAATTACAACGGAGTAATACTTATTGCATTTTCAGTCTGAGTACCATAAACATGAATATTCCATCAGAGTTATTACACGTAACGAAAACGTAACATTACACGTAAAAAAAAACTCGCGAGTAGGTACTTAATGTAAAATTTAAATGTAATTAAATTAATTGTTTTACTTATGTCATTCATCATTTACATTATTTTGTAAATGATTTAAGTAAAATAAAAAAATGTTTTCCTGAGTCTATAAATCTTCAAATGAATTGCTACAACCAATAAGAAACAAATTTTAGTTATTATTTACGATAAAAACTTTGGCATTGTAGCCCTTGTTCATAGAAGTTAATTAAATACAGGCACAAAATTTCATGCGAAATGCAAACCGCGAATCAACTGGCAGTATCAAACAGGATTGCCAAATTTCGTCTAGTTTACGATACACCATGGTAAAAGGAACGGTAAAAGGAATTTAAAAAAACGGTAAAAGGAATTTAAAATTCGATCGTTGGAGAAATAGAATGGGCCGGCTCGACCGGTGCGATACCACGGCCTCACAGAAAACCGGTTGTGAAGTAACGCTTGCGTTGCATTTCCCCGAAATGAGTGAGGTCTCCGGAGGCCCAAAATCCCCCACCCCCCCTAATGATAGCGCTGTTAACAAAAAGGATACCCCAGGGGGGTACCAGCGCTAGCGTTGGAGAATCCCCCCCTGGACGTCCACCCTCAGTACGGATTATGCCTGAGCGTGGACGCCCAGGCTGCCCCTCGTACTCTGGGGGGGGCTCAACTGCGCTCTTAAAATCTGCTCGGGGCAAGAGAAGGCATACCATGGCACCCCCTGTCACGTTTACCGTGGATTTTTGTAACATCAGGGGCTTACATTCGAACCTCGACACTGTCCACCACCACCTTGAGACAGCGAAGCCGGCCTTGCTCTTTTTAACCGAGACGCAGATATCATCTCCAGCGGACAAATCCTACCTCTGCTACCCTGGGTACGGACTGGAACACTCCTTTATTCCTAAGGCTGGTGTATGCGTGTACGTTAGAGATGATATCACTTCTCGCCGCCTCGGCAATCTTGAAGGTCGGGACCTCTCCATCTTATGGCTACGTGTAGACTGCGACGACCATCCCCGCATCTACCTATGCCTCTACAGGTCCCATAGCGGTGATGCCGAAACGGACCGACTCATCGACCACGTCCAAATGGCTACAGACTCAGTGCTCCAGCAGGTCCCATCCGCAGAGATTGTGATTCTTGGCGACTTTAACGCCCATCACGCCGAATGGCTTGGTTCGCGCAAAACCGATCATGCGGGAAGATCTGTTCACGATTTCGCCTTGGCATATGGCTTGACGCAGCTGGTAGCAATGCCTACGCGAATCCCAGATGCAGAAAGCCACGTGCCTTCACTGTTGGATCTTCTGCTGACCTCACATCCTGACGGCTACAAAGTATCCGTTGAGGCCCCTCTTGGCTCTTCGGACCATTGCCTGATTAGGAGTATGGTGCCACTCGTTCACTCGCTGCGGCCGCGAGTTACAGGCAGTCGCCGCGTATGGCACTATAGGTCAGCAGACTGGGATGGAATGAGAACATTCTTTGCATCCTACCCATGGAGGCAGGTTTGCTTCTCGCCGGATGATCCCAATGTCGTTGCTGACTCTGTCGCGGATGTTGTGCTTCAGGGTATGGAACTTTTCATTCCATTCTCCCTGATTCCCACAGGTGGCAAGTCCCAGCCTTGGTTTGGTCGAACCTGCAAAGCGGCGTCCCGCCGAAAGCAGGAATGTTACCAAGCATGGGCTAATGCAGCGACAGCACGGGATGTAAAGACCAGCACATTAAAGAAGCAATTTAACTTTGCCTTCAGGTCCCTCAAAAGAGTAATTGCTGGGGCGAAGTCGGCTCACATCGGCAGAATTGGCGAGAGACTAGTGAGTCTCCCTTCCGGAACTCGTGCATTCTGGTCTCTTGCCAAAGCTGTCCAGGGGAACTTTTGCAAGCCATCCCTTCCACCTCTGCGCATAGGAGATAATTCGTTGGCCCACGAAACGAAACTCTTTGCGTCCAACTCGACCTTGGACGACGGGGGAAACGCACCGCCGACCATACCGCAGTGCGAGACCCGTATGCCGGAAGTCCGGTTTACACAAAGGGCAGTGCGTAAAGCGCTTCTTTCCCTCGACGTTCATAAGTCGAGTGGGCCCGATAGAATCTCTCCTATCGTGCTGAAGACGTGTGCTCCAGAGTTAGCACCGGTTTTAACGCGCCTTTATCGACTTTCCTACTCTCTTGGCGTAGTCCCGAGACAGCTCTAGTGCACCCAATCCCTAAAAAAGGAGATCGCTCGGATCCGTCCAACTACAGACCCATAGCCATCACCTCCTTGTTCTCCAAGATAATGGAATCCATTGTTAACTGCCAGCTCCTCCGGTACTTAGAAGACCACCAGCTCCTCAATGATCGACAATACGGCTTCCGTCAGGGTCGTTCAGCTGGTGATCTTCTCGTATACTTGACTCACCGGTGGGCACAGGCGATCGAGACCAAGGGGGAAGCGTTGGCCGTTAGTTTGGACGTGGCGAAGGCCTTCGATCGGGTCTGGCACAAAGCGCTCCTTGCGAAGCTTCCTTCCTATGGGCTTCCCGAGAAACTGTGCAATTGGCTCACCAGTTTTCTTACAGACAGAAGCATCAAGGTGGTTGTTGACGGTGCATGCTCCGACTCCAAGTCTGTTAATTCTGGTGTCCCACAAGGCTGTGTGCTATCACCCACGCTGTTTCTTCTGCATATCAACGACATGCTGCAGATTAGCAGCATCCATTGCTATGCGGACGATAGCACGAGTGATGCCCTTTACACCGGCCGCGCTAACATTTCTCGGGTAAACGTCATCGAAAGCCGATCCAAACTTGTGTCTGAAATCGAAACTTCTTTATCAAAAGTTTCAGATTGGGGTCGACTTAACCTAGTCCAGTTTAACTCCAAGAAGACACAGGTTTGCGCGTTCACCGCTAAAAAGTTGCCATTGGTCGTATCACCTCAATTTGAGAGCACTTCTCTAACTGCATCAGCCAGTATCGGAATCCTTGGCGTCGATATATCAAGCGAAGTCCAGTTTCGCGGTCACTTAGAGAGTAAGGCCATATTAGCCTCGAAGAAGCTTGGTGTGATAAACAGATCGAGACACTATTTTACTCCGGCCCACCGCCTGCAACTTTATAAGGCGCATTTTCGGCTGCACATGAAATACTGTTCTCATCTCTATGCAGGTGCACCCCAGTACCAACTTCTCCCTCTTGACCGCATTCAACGGAGAGCGACTCGCATCATCGACTGCCAAGATATTTCTGATCGACTTGACACCTTGGCGTTGCGTAGAGATGTAGCTTCACTCTGCATCCTCTATCGCTTGTATCATGGGGAGTGTTCAGAGGAATTGTTCGGACTTATACCGGCTGCTGGTTTCCGCCATCGTCCTACGCGACAAAATATCCATCCCCATCACCTGGACGATTGGCACTCCACCACTGTGCGCTTCTCCAGAAGCTTTTTGCTTCGCACAACCAGCTTATGGAACAAATTGTCGCCTGCCGTATTTCCGAACCGATACGACCTTCAAACCTTCAAGAAGAGAGCGTACCTCTACCTAAAAGGCCGGCAACGCACTTGTGACTCTTGAGTTGCGGGTGTCCATGGGCGGCGGTAGTCACTTACCATCAGGTGACCAGGATCAGGTGTATATCACATAAAAAAAAAAAATAGATAAAAACTTTGTTCTTACATAACGACGACGGATTTTTAAACCTCTTGGGTTTGTTTATTGTTACTAGTTTTAGTATTGGAATACATATAGGCACCATTTTTCAGTGTAATTTTGTCTTGTTTCATAATACTAACAGTTATGTATGCTCCCATGAAATTAATCCTTTAACGAACTTAGTAGATAAGTATGCAGTACAATGTTAAAAATGCAGTGCAAGTGTAAATGAGGGAGGCCGTGGAAACCCTACCGCTGTTGCAGTAGTAGTTCGATATAAGGCTTCTGTAATTAACTAGCACTAGTAATTAAATACACTGTAATTTCTTAATGCAAACAGGCTATATCGATTCTAGCACGCAATACTGCACACCAATCAACATAAGATGTCTCAAAGAAATTATGGCAAATATGAAATGTTTTGCTCTACTTTTTTTATTAGATATGATAATAATGGCTGTATTAAATAACTAAATAAAAAGTTAAACTCTTTACCTAGTTTGCATTCTTACCCATTGATAGATAGACTGACATTTATGTATACTTAATGGATAATAGCTTTGCAAGAACCAGTACTTAAAGACAAATAAATGCCTCCAACCTGAAAAGTCAATTAACGATCATATTCAGATTTACGATAGCAGTAAAATTTAGCCAACTGAAGAGCAATAATAAAACTGAGCTATATGACACGACATGCCTATAATATGTAAATCACGTCGACAAATCAATTACTAACATCGAAAATAGAATAGCCCGAATGTACCTTCCAAAAACCATAAAATGAATCATTTTATATAAAGGAGCGTGTACACCCACCCACTTGAATTCGACAGCCGAAACGTCAGACGTAGGCATTATTTTATTATTGTAGAAATAGTTTGAAAGCAGTGAAGGACGTGGGTCGCGTCCGGCCGGACGTGTCCGCCGCCGGACCCACATTTATTCATTATCATTGATATCGTAACCGTATATTTTGATTGTTAATTATCTGTAATAAATTATGTATATAGATATACTTTATAGCGTAGAGATATAAACATAACAATTAAAATATGTTTTCTGTAATAAATCGAAGTCGATATCTGTGTCGACTTTATTGTCGTCTCCTGCCATGTGTGGGCTCGCATACCAAACATTTAAATTAATGATCAGATTTTTATAGCTGAAATGGCTAAGAACGTCACCTATATCTTATATTCATTTGGTTTTTATATCAGTTTCAGTATTGAGTTTCGATCTACAAATCAACGGATAATCTTCTAAAATATTTAAATGTCTTTTAAAATTGAGATTCTTTGATCGTATGTTTAAATTATATAACTTTAGTATAGGTACTGATTAAAGTAAGAGTAGCAACAATAAAACATAGAAAGCCTTATAAGCCTTCGCGTTTTTATTTCACCATTGGTGGTACGAAGAAGAATCAAAAAGTTGTACCTAACAGGATAATGTTTTGTAGTTTTACGCAATTAAACTGTTTATTTGTATGTTACATTATTTTAAATAAATTCAAATATTTAATAGAAATATAATTGAAAGATATATTTAACTGACGTGGGGCATGAGTGGCGGCCCGGCGCCGAACTCCGGAAGCTTTGTGGCCCAGTGGCCACACTCGACAAATCGACCCCGATTATAAACATATGACTGCAAAACTTTGAAGCTACACGTACAATTTTAAAGAGTTGTTTTTGTTTCTCTATACTTAAAAACTACATAAACTACTACATAAGAGAGCTACAAGTTTTTAGCTTCTTTAAGAAATGTTTCCTTAAATTGTTTTGCTATTTAAACAACACTTCATGTAGAGTAGTCATGCTTAAAAAGTTTCCACATAACCTACATGGATTATGTGGAAACTTTTTAAGCATGACAGCCAAAGGGAAAATTCTCTTATTTAGACTTGTTTGATCGTAAACAAACTATTGGCGACCATATGATCGGGTATCGATGGTATTCGTGTCGTGTATATTGTCCGGTACACACACATGGTCACATCGCCTATTCAGTTAGGTGGTCAACACAGGTGGGGTGTACTTATCTCGATCTACTAACTATTGCGTGTGCCTTTTTGACATTTAACTGCCGTTGTATCGGTGGCGAAACCTTTAACTTTGTAAACAAAGTGATGTTCAAACGTAATTGAAATAGTCTACAATGTTTTTGGAACTTAATACGTAAATTTACTTGGATTTATTGTGTAAAGTTCGTTTAAAGCTTACAATGTTGTTACGATTAACCCTCACTCTTTGCCACCACTGACTATTTTAATGATATTGTACAAACCATCTAAATCTTACCGTCAAGATAGATGTGCATAAAATTAATATAAAATATTAATACATATAAGTAAATTTGGCTAAATAAATGACTGCTTTAACTGCGTATGTTTCATAAAAAATATACTCAGCTTTGAAGATTTGGTATATACTTAGGTTTTCTCCGATAGTATAAATGATACGTTGATTAACTTGTATAATAATTTATTCCTATAAATCTCCCGGGTGTTTAATAGCAAGACACGAAAAGATAAGTAGAAATACGAAAACGTAAAATTATAAAACGATACAGCACTTGCCGTGCCAAGAATTAGCATAAAACAGTCGTTGATAACACAATACCTTCTTAAGTTGTAACGGAATTGTAACAAAAATATAGTTCCTATACAGGGAGCACATCTATACCTGTATTTCCCAAGTTAAAAAAGCAAGACATACTCTCGCTAGCAGTAAGGTGAAAATGAGCGTAAAGTGTGTCGGCGTGAATCGTTCGTAACATTTGTTCCCTAAGGTGGGGTGCCGTTATCTCAACATCGAGTGACCACTACAACCACATTTTTGACACTTCACCCTTAGCCACCGGTGACAATTTGATAGATATTCAAAAGATAAAATACTACATATGCTTTTTCATGTAATACACTATTTAGGGAATTGTTTGTCATTTCTCGGATGTCTTGTTACATTAATTGATTGATGTTATTTTTTTTATCTGCATAAATAAAAATAAACGATGTTCATTAATAAGTGCATAATTTGGAATAGTAAAAATTTCTTTCTGTTTTTTTGTGGATAGCAAAAAATGATGACTGGAAATTGTTAAAAATTAGGAACCTTCCAATGGAGTTCTGTTATTTATTAAAATGAGACTGGAACATTGGGCTTTGCGAATAAATATAAAGTGGTTCAATGACAGTCTTTAACTTTTTTTATTACACCACATATGGTGCAATAAAAAAAAGTAAATATATTTTTAAAAATTGTCACTCCATTCCCTTTAAAACAGACGTCTCCATAACTATTTAGATAAAAAACCTGAAAAAAAAACCCTCGCAAATAAGTTTTAGTTCTTACACGACATTTTAGTAGTCGTTATTCAATATAGGTTATAAAGTATAGAACACAAAGGAGCAGAATTATTATAAGAAGAGTTCCGAAAACGATGTGTTAATGTCTTATTTATGGTTGTTCAAATATTGTACACAGTTTTCACATGCTTATGTCAGTTACTACCTGAATATCAGATTTATAGGGCAGAAATATTAGGGTAGATGTAGCAATAAATATGAGATGCCAATAAAATTATTGGTACTGATCAGAAAAGATTTTAATTGTAGGATGAGCTGATTTAATTGTAGATAGTTCGTGGCAAATGGAAAATGTTTTCCAAAATGAATAGCTGGTTCGGTCTTATAATACATGTATATCGCTATTCCTAGACAGTTTATTCATATTGGGCACACCGTGTCGATTCGAATCCTGGCAGACAGTCATGTATCGTCTGTGTATGTTTCCAAATATACAGTTATTAGAATAGAAATGAAAATGTTCTGTAAATTTTGATTAAATTGAAACAACAATTCAATTTAAAAAAAGTTAATTCAAGTTTCTAGGCAAGTCTTGCAAAGCTCTTTAAAACATGAAAAGTAATTATTACAGCTAATCCAATGTCACGAGGACTTAACTAAACATATTTATTCATGCTCAAAGTACCACCTGTCCTGGATTTTGTGTGATCAACTCTATCGCGTGTAGGAATCTAACATTCACGAAATGGACAGGCTAAAACAATTAGGATGTATACTGTAGCCATATAAAACCATAGTTTGATTGTCGCCGTGATTGTGCAAAAACAATGTTTTGTTAACGCTCTTTCATACATCTGTTATGTTGCATACATAATAACATTAAATTGTGTTTATTTAACGGATTTATCACAAAATATATCCCAAAATTCCGGGAGAACTTCGGAACATCTTCCATTGAATCTTTAAAGTCGTTTTGAATCTTACTTTTATGTTCCGATATGTTTTACCTTTTCTTCAAGATCCTTTTTGTCAAATAAGTAAAAACTGCTAATTGATAAATTTATAATCATCATCATCAGCTTATCGAAGTCCACTTCGATCGATATTCGGCTTCTCGCATCTAGCTCCTACCAGCTATCTTGCGCAAATCGTCACTCCACCCGGCCGTTGGGCGTCCTACGCTACGTTTGCCGAGACGCGGTCTCCACTCGAAACAACAACGGTCGTCGGTTCTGCGGCTAATATGGCCCAGCCCACTGTCACTTCAGCCTGCTTATCTGGTGGGCTATGGCGATTTCCTTGGTTTTCCGCCGGATCACCTCATTCCTGATGCGATCCCTTAAAGAAACATCGAGCATAGCCCTTTCCATAGCACGCTGAGCAACTTTGAGCTTGTTGACCAGCCGTACCGTAAGTGTCAACGTTTTGGCTCCGTGTGTCATGGTGGGTAGGACACACTCGTTAAAGACTTTCGGCTTAAGGCACTATGGGATCAATGATAAGAAGACTCGACGTGGCTTCCCAAACCCTGCCCTACCCAGCTGAAATCTTCTGTTTACCTCGTCTTGTTTCTACCTAACTGTAATGTCTGCCCGAGGTATACATGTGTTTGTATTATGTAGCTTCCAGAACGGCCTCCTGCACCGCAATCGGTTCCGGTAGTACATGCTTATTGAACATGACCTTGGTTTTAACCAAGTCATCCCTAGGCCGATGCGTACAGAAGAGTCAGCTAGGTCATTCAGCATCTATTGTAGGTCCTGCAGTGTCTCTGCCATGATAACGATGTCTTCTGTAAATCGTAAGTGAGAGATTGATGAGAGATCAATGGTCTCATCTTGATGCCATGCCCTTCCCAGTGCAGTGGCTTGAACATGTCCTCCATCTTCCGTACGAGCTGACTAATTTCTTATGGTATACATAAAACTTATCAAAAAACAACCTTTCAAAAATTGACTAGAGTGAATCAAAATCATTCATAAACTACCACATCCAAACATTCCTCGATCACTGAGACTATTTTTTACGGTTTACACTTGCGTAGTTGTATCGTTGCTATTCTAACGCGTTTAGATAGCTGCTTAACCCTTATGCATTACACGACGCACCTTTTTACGCAATTTTACGCGATCGTATAACATGAAAGAAATGGTTATTTTATGGTCCTTCAGTTACAGGGTACAGATTCTACTGTCATAACATTTTGAATTCTCGATACGTCACACCATATAATGATAAGAACTAGATATCATAGAGCCGTAAAGCTTTAATACACTATTTGATGGGACGCAATTTTAAATGGTTTTTGTTTTAAGTGCTGTTGGAAAGCAGTTGAAGTGAACTGTATTCTGTAGTACCTGCTTAACATAGCAATCAGTCGTGGACCGTAACATGGAAACTTAATATTGCATCTAAAGTTGTAAATGCATTGTTTGTTATATATTTCAGCTTTTCATTTCAGTGCTAAGCGATATTTAATATTACTAGCTTTTAGCCACAGTTTAACGTCCATTGCGGGTGTTCCGCTACTTTGTGACGTAGTATGATGTTTTATAGTGTATGTAATTTCTCAACAAATATTTAATGTATCTATCACACACATTTTTTTTTTAGACGTCTGAGTAGTAGTTATAAAGTATATACCGTTTAAACAAAGAACAGCAAAACTTAAATATCTTTTTCTCTAAATTATTTCAAATATTGAACAATCGTAATAACACACTTGTGTATGTTTGAGAACGCTGGCACTTACAATTATAACTGTTTGGTGCAAAGGTGCACTGCAATTGAAGAAAAATTGTGCACAAATCGACAGTCCCTTAGAAACATTCATCAAACCTTAGGACGCTGACATCAATGATTTGACAATAGCTAAATATGAACAAGGTTTATAAGAAGTATAAAATATGACCTTGACAAACTAAATTTTTTAAAGTCATCTCGTACTATGAAATAGAAACAAACTATAGTTTACATTGTTACTTTCTTTAGTTAATGGCATACACTAAACAATTATATTCAAAAGAATATTTTCAATAAACAAAAAAGAAATCACCAAAGTTATCACGTCACCGAAATATACGCGCAACTAATTTGAAACGTCGAGTACAAGACAAACATTAATAATCTCTTTACAATTCACGAACTTAAATAACTACATATCTGCGAAGAAGTTCACCAAAATGTAATTTTTCATACATTCCCATTTATTTTCTGTTATATACATAATCAACCCTACGACTATCTTATATAAACATGGGATTATACAAGTATTGTTATAATAAATCTGCAAGGGGCCAGAAATAATATAAATATATCACTTTGCAATGTGAAAGGAAAGTTTGTACCTCATTGTGGTATCAATCAATGCTAACAAAGTTCTTTTGTGTATAACGATTCTCAAAGTTTGTTCTTGGGTACAACATAACAAAGAACAAAATCAAACACATTTATTTAAAGACTAATTTAAAATTCATTTTTGTAAATAAATTTCAAGGGAATGTCAAATCTTTTGCTTGTGCTTGTGGTAGAGCCATGCTTAGGCACGAATGGGCCGGCTCGACCGGTGCGATACCACGGCCTCACACAAAACAGGTTGTGAAGTAACGCTTGCGTTGCATTTCCCCGAATTGAGTGAGGTTTCCGGAGGCCCAATTCCCCCTCCCCCCTTTTCTCTCCCCTCTTCTCCTTTCTCCTTTTTGCCATCTCCTCATCCCTCCTCTCTTCTTTCCACTCCCTGCATTCCCCATCCCTCATCACCCTCAAAGGCGGGCAGCGCACTTGAGTTGCAAGGGTCCATGGACGGCGGTGTCACTTACCATCAGGTGACTCGTCTGTTCGTCTGTCCCCCTATAGTATAAAAAAAAAAAAAATCTTCATTGACCTTTACAGGTCGTATCGTCTATGTACATTATTGTTTTGAGTAAAAAAAAAAAAAGTTGTTGATTTTCTTAATAGTGTTAAAGATCAGGACTGAAAGGATATAATAATCGTAAATTACATATACTATATCTGATTTAAATATGTAAATACCAACTTTATAAATAATACTTATAAATCATACCCTTATGTATGTATCATATTCACATTTTAATAACACTGAAAACTAATGTGTAATTAAATTCTAAACCTTGAGAACTAAAATAAAGTTTGGGAATCACAACATAAGAAATACGTTGCCGATCACCCGAATAATCCGAGCGAAATCTTCACGCTTACCGAACACGGTTCAAAACAATTTCAGGCTTATTAAAGACATCCCCAGGTAGACAGACGTCAGTTCGCGTCTCTACTGACTTATATCCGTTATGGGCACCTCTAGCACCCTTACGGTACACCTCAACCAATATTTGGAGTAGCTACGAACGAGCTTTTTAATAGGTTATTTAAACATTCATGGGTACAACGCAGCTTTTTCTTTAAATCCCGGTAGCCGGTTGCTATTGTTATTAACCTTGATTTCAAAATTGAAACAATCTATTTTTTTATGCAAAAATAACAATGGAACACAATTATGTAGGACAAGTGATTATAGTATTCAAAGTTTATTGGTAACATGGACAATATCTTTGGTAAAAATTATAGCCTAAATGTTCCTACTTCACAAAAAAAATCGGTTACAGTAATTAACCACGTGAAAGTTTTAACACCCGTGAAAGTTTAAAAAAAAATGAAGTAAGGGTGCGACACTCCAGCCGATAATTAAGGCGTATTCAAACTGCGATCGGAAACTATAAATAATAGAATTCCGGATCGAAGCGGATCTCTTTTGTTCGCAATTATTATAAGTTCCTTAGAACCCTTTCCAATCGATCGGATTGGTTTAATAACAGGCTACGAAGTTCACCGCCTGTCCCACAGGTGTGGACCATGAGAAATATCGGAATAAATCTCACTTGTGTTATGAAATTATTATTGCATCAATGTACTGATGAACAAGTGGTTAGGTTTCTTAGGCTTCGGGCGAAATAATTATAAGGTGCAATTCCACATTCAAGCAACTTCGAAATTGATCACGAAAGAATCTTAGTTATAAAAACTAAAAAGGAACACGTATTACAGAATTCATATTAAACATGATTTTTTTTAAGAATTTGGGTGTGTCTAAGAACTTTCTCATTGATGAAATATTTAATCAAACCATTGTATGGAAACATGCTAAGTATGTTTGATAGTCAAAACAAGATTTACAGTTCCCACGTTACGACACGAATGATTTTGTTGAAATCCTCCATTAAGAAATACAAAACTATCGCGTTTCTATAATTTGATATTCTTCACCTTTTTAAAGTGTTTCCAACTAAAAAACTAATCCTAACGGTTCAAATCGAACTCATAAAATTATTTCTTAAATCTATGCCGAGGGACAAAAGAAAAAATAATCGCACAAAAAAACTGTTACAATTAGACAGTTTTTATTCCTTTGCTCGATTTAAAAAAACTTTTTAGTGACAAAAATAGGAAGTACAATACCATGTCAGGTTGGGGTTGACGGGTTTTCTTGCCCCTCCGAAGTGTTGGGTGACACTAGTCGCAATTTTTGACGAAGGCCTTTTGTAGTTCTTTTTTTAAAGTATCGTCTTGCATAAATTAACGCAACATGAATATTCCCATGTCTATTTTTTTGCTTGACAGTTAATGCTTTGTGCGATTGATGTGTGTGTGATTGCGTTTTTAATTAAAAATAACATTAAGTGCCCTCTCATGTCTCAAGCAAACCTTAGAGAATCATAGGTATACATATATTTGATTTTATATACTCAATATCTTCGTTAAAACCTCATGTAAGAATATTATTATTACCCTTTTATAATTTCTTAGGTGCGTTCGGGTGTTACTGTACCCTTGATGAATCTGATATGATATATGTTTTAGTTTATGTAGTAAATAATAAGCCTTACATATGGTTTTAAAACACCAGCTGAAGGGATTTTTTACATTTATACATAGAAATGTACTAGTTAACTTGATATACATATTTTATAAATATTAACTAAGTAATAAAAAAACATCTATTATTATTATTTCGATGACCTAATCAAATTTGTATAGTAGTAGTTACTATACAAATTTGATTAGGTCATCGAAATTCTAGACATAAATGTAGAAAATTCAGGAAACGTCTCAATAAAATTACAAAATATTTGATACAATGGGTCGGAATACAAACGGTATTTATTGCTCGCTTTAGTCTAAATCCAAGTGGACAAATTTATGACACTCCATGCACAATAAATCATGGCGTAGCGACGTTTTAAATACATTTTTATAAGCGAATCCAATGTTCTAGTACAACCGTCAGCTAAAATATCATTCCGTTCATTCCGCATACTTATGGAACTGTAGATTTTAACAACAAGCAAAAAAGAATAAAATCGCGTGTATTAAGTATTTGGAATTTTATAAAAAAAGCAAAGCAAAGCGATAGAGTTTAGAGGTGAAATTTATAAGTAATTTGCGAATAAATCTTTGTTAGGGGAGTATTTTTTGCCTTACCATCTTCTTCACAATGTAAGTAGACTATTAATGTCGTGTACCGATAATTGTCACACATATTTCAGAATATAACTTCAATAGATATAAATGTTCTTTGTGAGGAATTTACCCTATTATTTTGTGAACAATAAAGGGCATCTCTGAAGTTTGGCGGAATCGAAAATTTTGTGAGAGTATTTGTAATAAAATAAATATTTTTCTTTCTTTTCCAGAAGGTGAGTGCCAAGCGAGTACAATATATATGAAGTTTATTCAGATAGTTGACTAAAGAACTTTGTAAGTATGAAATCAACTTTACAAATATTTATGCGTTGTGTATCTAACAAGCCTCACAGAATGGAGCTGTTCAAAACATGATTTTGAATTTTATTTATACTTAATAATTGTCAAAAAAATGCATTTAAATCCAATGTGCGGCTACAGTTTGACCAATGACAAACGTGATCGTACACATGACATGCGTCGACGCAGGAAATATCATTGTTTTTACACCATCAACCAAATGATCGACATAAAGGTTAGTGTAGATGAGCGATGGAGCGTAGCAGTCGCATCCGTGGTTTTGTTGCATAAAACAATGTGATAACAGCAGTATATTGTTTGGTTCAATGAACCAATTGTAAATTATATCTTAAAATGTTTTTTTAATGGATTGTGATAATTTTTTGTTCGTTAATTGCTACATTTATTCGGAATGCATGGATGCCATAGCGGTTTCAGTCGTCACCTCGCCACTACACTGCCGTGCCGAGTGTTTTGGGTTCGGTCCCCGCACGGGACAACACTTTGTGTAATCCAACTTTGTGTTGTAGTTCTGAGTCTAGGTGTTATTTGTGTCCATTGCTTGAATGTTTGTAAAGTCCCCCGCGACACAGGAATTAATCCTAGTGCGGGAGTTGTCTTATAAAAAAAATCAATTTATAAAAAAGTGACAATAAGCTAGATGAGTGTCAAGTCCAATCAGCATCTTTTTAGTACACATCAAAATAGTATGTTTGGTACATTTTTGTAGGAAATAAATGGTCGTGATCATCGTCATCGTCATCACGAATATGTATTGTCAAAAAGTATTCAATGTTAAGTTATTTATTAAAAAAAAAATTATATCAAATTTACCTTAAAAAGGCGTCCTTTTAATATCAATTTGATGAATTAAAAACAATTTGAAAATGTTACAGTAAAACAGAACGACATTTGTAAACTATTTTCAGTAATCTTATTGCCCGACTTAGTGAAATAATTTACTTTAAACATAGTCATCTACCCAGTTGTATTATATAGTAAAATTTTACACTTAAATTACACGTCATTTAATGTAAGATAAGGCTGCGATTACATTAACGAGCGCAAACGATGCGAGAAGCGAAGCGGAAAACTTAGTATGCCCGCCCCGCCTCACTTCGCGACAAAATCTTCCCTATTTACGCAATCACGACAATGCGTAATGACGATCGTTAGACTGCGACTTCCAGTTTGTACACGGTAATTGACATTATTTTCCAATTTCTCCGCGATTTTTTTTTGCGTAATGAAATCGTGTTCGGTCGTGCTCGGTCGCTCGTGAGCGCCTAGCTTATAAAATTAAACTCAATAAGGTTTGGTACTTACTGTGTTTATTTTATTCACATTTGTCAATTTAACTTAAAATGCATGTTTACTTGAATGTCGGCAATGTTATCAAAACGTAAGTCACAATTTATCAAATATAGTTCATGGTTCGTAATAAAAAATATCACTTATAATTTATAAAACTTTATGTTATTGTATCGTATAAACAATATAAGTAAATATTTTTGGTTCAATATTATAATAATATAGCGTAATAATTAAGGAATCCCACTTACAATCAATAGGTTGTGTGTTCAGGTGGCATATTTTACCACGGAAGATAACTTAACACTTTACATTAATAAATTAAAAATAATTGTAAATAAGTCGTTAGTTACCCACGCATTAACACAATCATTATTTTGAAATAGCTAGTGTACGAGTAATTGCCTCGTTTCCTTCCTCTCGCTTAGGAACTGGTATGATATGACTCGCTCTCTCAAGCGATCTGCTATCCCTAAAAAAATGAATAAACTTTCCTGTTCTTTAACTATACCAACGTAACTCATAGAAACACTGACTCACGCAAACACAAAATTACAGAAATAGTTCAAGAACGAAAGAGACTTACGCTCATACGTGATGTATCACCTAGTGAAGAGGCGAGAGAGCCAAGCGGCAGTTAGCTCTCTCTACATATAATTTAAAGCCATTAAAGACATCTGCAGACCCAGCAATGAGCTCCGCTTACTTGGGATGCGTAACGTCCCTCTGGTGCCCTTTTTTGTGTTTCTACGTACGTGTGGGGGTGACGTTTTCCAGCAAGGGGTGAACGCGTAGGGTGGTTCGCTCATGTTTATGACTTCAATGTTCTTGACTCATATACCTCGTTTTATGAAAAACTCTGGCTCGAATTGCCGTTTTGGAGTCATTATCGTGTGCCGGTATGCGTGGAAGGGAGGCATTTTGAATGTGTAGGCTGTAGATGCGAGTTAAATTAGCATTTTATACGTCTCTAACGTATTTCATTCGTAATACATGTGAGTGTAAGTATCAAAGGAAAGCATTTTAATCAGTTTGAGATTAGTTAAGTAGTTACTTTTTTGACTTGATTGCTATAAGAATGTTTGACACGGGTACAAATGTGTCCGCAATACTATAAAAATTCTTTCTTAGTGTACTTAAATTATCTAGTATCTCAATCGACAGTCTGTTTTTTACCAGATTATATGATAATAATGTATTTAAATTGTAACAGCCAAGCTATAAAACATACCATTTCTGATTTAATTGTTGGATTGAGAAGCAAAGAATAGATAAGAAACACAGGTATCTTATCTCTTTCAACTTCTTCATCCAACATGGTGATTCATAGCAAGTATTTTAATGAAGTTTGTAATTAGGGCCTTATTTTTATTTTAACCTTCAATGGAAAAACATCGATTTATAGGATTTATTTTTATCATAAATGTAAATAACTTTCAACATTTTTGTACTACGTCTGTTAAAGTATCTGTTGTAAGATCAAATAGTCAGACTACTTTAATACTACAACTCAAAAACTAATTTTTGAATTTTTTGAAGTGAAATTTAGAATTATGTCCGGGGCTACATCTATCATTGAACTTAATCAAAGTTTACCCTGATTACGACCCTCTTGGCCATAAAAACATTATCGTCGCGTCCCTCAGTAAAAAAACATAAAGAACAAATACAATGGGATATGGGCTCATGGTACATCAGATATTGGCAGTTAGCTGCATCCACGCCATGCGTCTTTGCTGATTAGATCTGATGGCTATGTGTCCAATACTCTTTACTGTTATTGGTGATTTCAATTCTAAAGCCGTTATATTTTGCTTTTGTTTTTATTCTTGTCTAATAAAAATAATTTAGTTCTATGTTCATTATAAGATAGTTTTATTGACCTACTCGAACATAATAAATATTGTCAATATATTCACTTCAATAAATATGAGGAGTTGCAAATAACGAATAAATGCCAAACACCATTCAGCAAACTGAATATAAAACTACAATTTAAACAATAAAAAAAAATGTACATTACAACAGTAATTTACCCTTACTTAAAATATATTCCCTTAATTAACGAATTTAAATACAAAATATTATACGAAAAATACAAATGAAGTAAAAAACTCAAAGGTTTTTGTAGTTATTTTAAGAAGGACATCCTAGTTTTATACGACCGAGGCTTTAAGTAAATGTTTTCAATTTTACAAACACTGAGAGCGCCGTGTCTCTGTCTAATACATTCTTAATTTAGTAAATGAAAAAGGGAAAAACAATGTAAGAACAAATATAATAAATTAATGTGATCAAATCTCCCATGCAAATGAAAACAATATTATCTAGAAAGCGACGTATACAATAACATTAAACACAACATAAGATTTTCCTCATTCTAATCAAGAAAATGTGCACCAAAACAAAAATATAGCCTTGAGGGTGAAATCTGGAAGTATTGAGAAAAACATTCGTGCACAAAACTGACGATATGCTTAATGCACCCCCAAAGAAATTATCGATTAGAAGCTTTTTTATGCAAGAGGGAGTGCGTAGGGGAGTAAGCCTTGGGGCGAGTGGTTGAAACAAAAAAACGCGAGTGAAGAGTGAAAATAAAAAGTTTAAACAAGTAGGAATGCAATGGTAGCCCTCAAGATGTTGGAAAATCAATAGTCGATGGCGTCCGATGCAAATCTCCTTGCATCCCGATTTGAATTTCAATGCGGTCGCGAATTTGAGTTACTGCTTTTATTTTTATGTAATTTCTTCGTGTCTGGGGTTCTAAATAGCTCTATACAGAAAGCAACAATAAATATATCCTTTTGTTATACCCCGGTAGCGCAGTCTGTACTGTGTACCTATTATTTACAACTCATATTTTGAGACTGAAGTTAGAGTTAGAAATTATGTGATATATGTACTGTGTTCATAGAAATTGTTTAACTAAAGTTGGTATATTTGCTGAGCTGCTCACAAACGTAGTTATTCGGATTGAACCATGGCGTAAGTAAGATAATTTTAATCTGCTAGATCTTGTCTCATATTGCTGAATGGCTTCAATGGGCTGGCCATTGAGTCAAAAGTTTGAGGTGTAGTGTCAAAGAATCTTCTTCTATCAGTTGTCTACTCCCTTGATAAAATGTCGCAATTTTCGAGACATTCTGAGATTTTTGTAACTTGCAAACTTTTTTGTAACTCGTTCACTCATACATTCATTAAACGTTATTGGCGATCTATGACTGCCTTCTCTTAGAGCGACGCCAATAGGAAACCGTTGTACATCGCCCAGAAGTACATTGGTCCAATTGAAGTAGTTTAGAATTTAGAATATTACTCTTTAAATATTACAAGAAAAATATACTTTTATAAGATGTTATAATAGTAAAAACTGTCGACTGGCACACTACATATATTACAAGATTCAAAAATATTTTGGTAAATCAAGACAAACTTCTTCATTCTAAAATCCAACTTATTTTCCTTTTGTCAACATCAGCGAACTTGTTCTCGATAACAGTGAGAACGTAACCAAGACAGATCATAATTTTAACATAAATATTTCACAGCGCACTATCGTTTTACAATATAAGTTTAATATGTATTGCATAAGACGTGTCTATGAATATGTAAATCATAGTAAACCTTTGAAAGCTGTTCAATGATTTTGGTATTAAATGTTCATGTAAGGGTAAAAACAGTCTGTGAATACTAGTAATAAATTCAATAATAAAAAGCGGGTATTAAAACATTAACAAATACATACATGTCTTGCCTAAAATGTTTTACGGGGAATCTGCCGTAAATGTACTAATCAATCAACGAAAAACATAAAAGAAGGTTCTTACCGGTCCTCGGTCCAATTAAAGCGCCCCAGGGCTCAGATGTGCACTCTTCTTGATCGTTGGAGCGTCATCTTTAAATTTCCGTCGTTAAGATTTAATTTTTATCAAGGTCCCCCTCACACCGGGGGGAAAGGCAACCTGTCGCGCCAAATATTTTTCCTCCGTAGTTTTTTTCCCTTCTTCGATGGCACTTACTCGCCTCCCCTCTGTACGAATTTTTTTATCATTAAAACTCGGAGTGGGGTCGCCGAACTCGGCGTTGCCAACTCGCGCTGTCATAACAAAACAAAATCATACGGAACCATAATTTGCAACATCGCATTTTTTTGGTCTATGAATTTTGAAAGGTTTTAAATCATTAAGTAGGCATGAAATACATTATAAATCTTTGTAGATATTTCTGCATTACTTAGCGACCATTGTAGACAATGATGAATGCTATTTGTTACAGTGACCGTTTGGGTATTATTTTTGAGATAAGCATTTTTTTGCCAGTGACTTAAAATTAGTTATTGTAAGCCACTCAATAGTCTCAGTCAAATATTTTGTTTCATAATCTTAGTGAATTCAAGAACTAATGTTTATTGAACCGAACTCACAACGCTTGTCATTCTTAGTTGACCCCGAGCAAATATATTTTCATTATAAGTAACTATATGAGTGGGAACAGTAGTGGTGTGCATAGTCACATCGTCATTCTTTGTTTGGTCCTATCTCAATAATTCTCTGACTGTAAGGTATTTTTTCCTCCAATCTACAATATATAATATACTCCGATATGTGGTAAAAATTCATTAAACAAATATTAAGAATAAAAAAAAATGTAGTCCTGAACCTGAACCGTGTAATTTAAACATTTTCTGGAACGTCCGTTTTCCTGAACTACTTTTTGTATTCATGTAATGAACACATATGTATATGTCAATTATTTTCTTATAAGACAAGGCTTTTCATTAACAGCGATATTTAATAACGCTTAACCCTGTAAATGTATAAGGTATTACGTGTGGACTGAGTGCCGTATAACCCCCAGATGACACATATCACTAAGTTTCAATACCGCCTGTAATTAATCCGCTACGTGTTAATTACCGACCGACACCACATCCAGTCATGACGTCTATGGACAATCCTACAAATTATATATATATATATATTTGTTTCCTTCCCTTCTATTAACGAAACACCTACTGACAAACGTTTTTATGCACAATCTTTTCTTAAATATATTTTTTTTTAATGCTTTCAAGTAAACTTAAAAGAAAAAAATTCTTATAGTTAAAATTTTCTGGTCATAAAAAAAATGTCAACAGTAAAGGTCAGAAAATATTTAAGATTTGAATATACCATTCGTGCCTGCCACGAATTTATGTCATTTAGAAGGCCGAGTTAATTCTCTGATTCAAATAAATCTAAATGCTCACTTCGGTTTACAAAGGAGTTGTAATTAGGAACGTGAATAATATATTGGGGGTTTAAGAAAGTCAGATGCGTCACAAACACAACTCTAATTAGGTTCGAAAAGAAAGTCTCCCAGCTTTTATCAAGTGTTTATTCAGAACTAACTCTAAAACATTGGAACAAATAAAATTAACGTAAGTAAAGTTGAAAAGTTGTGGAAACACAACTCTTATAATCTTGTTAGAACACAGACGCAGCGGCTAATCCTCCTCCCATCAGCTAATTAATCCCGCCAAGTTTATTTCTCAAAAAGTTTCAACTTGGCCGGAAGTAATTTCACGCCAAGCATTAGTGGGGGGCGAACTTCACACTTAGCTCTCTCGGTAAACACTCATGACGTTTCCTAATTAACGGACGCAATTAGTGGTCGAGCTCGATGGACCAGGGGGTGAAACAGGGGGAAAGGGAGGGGGTGATAAGTGGCCCCGAGCGGAAAAAGTTAGAAGAAAATTCGAGGGCTTAACATGGGGCGAAACGTGCGGCGAGCCAGACGTTTGCGAGTTGCACGTAAGTGTCTAGCTTGTGATAATTAGTGACCTTGAATTATTTTGCGATCCACATGTGCCACATGAGTTCAGATCATAGAAATTATACATACTATATATACTATATAATTTTAAAACTTCAACTTATGAGGGTTGAATTAACGGTTTAGTACGGTGTTGTGTAACTGTGTTATCGAGGCGGGGAAAGCCTGTTTACATTGTGGCAATGAATTAACTTTATGAAGTAGATCGTGCTATTTTCTATGTGGATAAGTACAGACTTAAACCCCTTTCAAGATTATCTGAAATATAATACAACAAAATTTAAGCTGATCATAGATACATATGTCAGAAGAGTTTTTTTTTTTTTATATAATTTATTGATTCGACTGCAGGGATGGCGTAGCGGTTAAAGTGGTCACCTCGCCACCACCAAGCCGAGTGTTGTGCACAACAGCACTTTGTGTAGTCCTCAAATTGTTTTTCTAAGTCTGGGTGTTCTTTGTGTCCGTTGTTTGAATGTTCGTAAGTCCCCCGCGACACGGGAGTTAATTCTAGTGCGGGAGTTGTCTTTAAAAAAAAATATATGTAATACACTCACGCCTATATTCACGAAAAGGTTAGACAGAGGGTTCTCAAAAATGCGTGCTTATTGTTAATCATAATTTAGTCCCAATTTAGATTGGAGAGGTCTATTGTCAACATCCGTGTCTGTATGACTGCATATACTACTCTGAAGATTTAAATCTACTATCTGAACACTTACATTCCACAAAAAAAAATCTACCAATGTCTGAATTCTACCATGTTAATTACGAATTCGTAAAGGTCCATGGAGACTGAATGAAAAATATTTCTTACTTTCAAAGTCTCTTCCTTATTAAGATTCCTTCGTAGTACTTTTCCGATGAGTAATTGCTTTCTTAATTTGCGTCATCCATCCTCAAAATAGGGCAATTTTTCATTCGGCTTCGCGGCCTTACACACTTAATGGCTATGAAAAATACACACGTCTAAATCAGAAGTGATGTTGAATAAATATTGCGCTACACCTGATTTGATACTGATTATATACGAGAAGAATGAGTGCAGGGGTAACTTTATGTATTCTTTCTAAAAGTTTTTACTTCCCTAGACCTTTGCTTGCGACTGTGAGGTTCAAGGATACAATGACTGGTTCATATTTTGTTTGGTTTTGAGTCTAGCAACATACCAAGTTGATGGGCAATAGACTAAGTTACTAGTGACCAAAAAAATGGTAATATATCGATACACCGTCTTTATATTGAAAACTGCTATATAATATTTATTCACACATTAAATTGTTTTCTTCTATTTATAACACAGAGAATTGCAAATATGAATAATATAGCTATTGCAAACATAAGTATATTACAAAATTACTATCAGGCGGCCGTTAGCCAATTCTTAATTTAAAATCAAATGCGTTCGTCTTAATCAATATTTTAGTACACCTGATTTTATATTATTATTATTTTTATGATATAGTGGGACAGACGAACACCTGATGGTAAGTGACAACCCATGAACACCTGCAACTCAAGAGTCGTACGTGCGTGTGTAATAAGGGGATTGGAAGGAGTAGATTGGGTTTCGGGCCACCAGTAGCCTCACTCACTTGACAATTAAAATGCATTCATTGTTTATTTAACGGTTATCTGTGAGGCCGTGGTATTACTTTGGTTGAGCCTGCCCATTCATGCCTAAGCATGGCTCTATCAGTATATATACATATGTATGTACAATATAAACATTATGTTACTGATGAGTAATATCTGTAGAAGAACAGTTGCCTATGAATGAGGACTAATATTAGCCTCTGATTACATAACAAAAAGATCGGTAGTCACACTGATTGTGAAATTTGACGTCATTATACTACTCGGTACACATCAGCGTATCAGGTGCTAATGTAAAAAGTAAACTAACTACATATAGAAGTAAGTTAGAAGCTAGGAATTCTGGTTAGGTAAGTTTTGAATAACACTTTCTGTACTCTGAACACTTTCATTTCAAATCAATAGCCTGGAGTAACTGCTAATAAATAAATAAATAAAGAATACATTTTCTAAAGATGCTATGTGGTTATTTTTAAGATACGCAGGTTAAACAAAGCAAAATTCACAATTTTTTTTTTATTTAAACTAAACGTAGAAAAGACGAAACACATAAAAGATTGAAGACTCATCAAAGAAATGAAAATGCTTTATTATTCTAAGTAACAATTAATTTAATAATCGTAATTAATCAAAATATGCCTCTTTGCAAAATATTTATTTAAGTTACAGTTTGCCTACTTAAAATTATATCCTACAAAATAAAACTCGTTATCCGTTGTTTGCCGAAGCGGTTTCCCTTCTCTAGCTTTAATTTATTCCCCAAAATATAAAAGGATTCCGAGGAGTCGTTAGCGATATTGTAATTTGATTATTTGTATTTTTTTCTCATACTTTTAATCACCGACCGAGTCAAGGGAGGGAGGGCAAATCAGATTTCAATTTCAATTAGCGAAGGATTTTCGTGGAAAAATCGGAATGGAATGAGTATTGATGAGTTTGGTTGTTAATATAAATGAGTCATTTTAGTGGAGGCGCTCAATCAGCCTTTTCACTTGTTCTCTTGTTTGGAGAATGCAAATTATTTGCCTACGATTTCCCCAATTTGTTTTTATACTAATTTTTAAGTGAGCAAATGAGGGCTGGTATTATACTGGGATAGCTAATGACCCCTTATATAACAGTTGTAAGGAAATTAAACCCTTGAATTACAAATATCTTACTCGATTACGGTCGGAAAAGCCTCAAGACCTTTTGCGAATCAAAAGTAGTGCCACGTCATAACATAATATCCAACACCGCACGATAATTAGAAACGATCACGATTGGTGCACGCAAGCCACAAATAATTCATTAGTGGTAGCATACAGTTCACCGCATACATTCACTTAGACTGTCATGCACCACCTTTAAACTTACCAAGTGCAGTAATTACAGCTGCACTGAAGCGGCCTACGCTGAAAGGTTAGAAATAATTGGATAATAGTGGGTGTGTTATGCACAGTAATGACACGTAGTTACCAGCATGTCGCGGCGTTTCATGGAGGCATCAAAGTCAACGGTAATAAACCTACTGCGTTTCATGGTGAAAAAATCAACATTTACATCTTTAACTAAATATACATATACTAACAAAATTCAATATATGAGAGTATCGTCGTCGTAAACCAATTAGAAAGACGAACGTCAAAGAAGCCGCAATTAAAAGAAATCCTCGAATATCTTCCGTCTTAATGACTTCTTTGCTTGTTAATTCCTTGTCGCGAAGGAAAAAACTCGGAGTCGGATTAATTTCAAGTGCGAGTCGATTGTTTGCATAAGCCTCAATGGCGGGGAAACATCACCTCGCCGCCACCGGCTTAAAAAAATAATTAAAATTCGTAATCACTCTTGACTCGACCCCCCGAGGGAGAACGCCGTGCTTCTGATGCGATGCGACCGCTTTGTGGAATACTGTCGACAGTTTCACAGAGCACGACATGAACGTCGCCGCAAATTCGTTTATGTGACATTTTAAGTAATTTGTGTTAGTTGAACGTTGTAAAAATGTCTTTATTACGATTCACATCGGAACGTTGTTCAAATAGGTGGCACAAAAGGCTTGTTGGAATGTTTATAGGAGCATTTAAAAACTCAAACGACATACACAGTAGGAAAGTTTCCGAGTTGGTTCGTTACACGGACTACCCGAAAAATATGAAAGCTCAGTTCATCCCTTGCATGTTCACTGGTAGTTCTGCGCTCTTAACAACATATTTCGGCATATTTCGATTACCATAAAGCGTTTCGTGTGATGTATATTTACGTTTCATTATGTGTACTTATTGCAGTGCTTACATGCATTAATTTCTTCACTATGTTGTGTGCGAACACAACCTTTATTTATTATTTGAATATGATCGTAGCTCAGTACGCAGTTATTTAGTTATGGCATTATTTGTTTACAACATAAGCTAAAGCTGATAACAGTGTGATTCGGCAAAAACGGATACATAAAATATTTATTCCTGTGGGGTTTTAACATCATTATTGAAACATTCCACGAGCTTCGCTTCTATTAGGATGTAAAATAACTCGTCACAATAGGCAGACATTTCTTTCGTACATTCAAAAGAATCCGAGCTTATCACGGCCTTAAATTAATAAGCATTCAAGTCGAGCCAAGTAAAAATGAATAAAGCCCGTAACACCGAACAATGGCGTAATAAGGATGGTGCATTTTGTCTCAGAGAGCTCGCTTGCAAAACAACAATAATTCTTCATTCCATGAAAAGATTTTCAGCGTTATTCCACTTGAAATTATTATTATTTTTTTCTTCGTTGTCGTCTTGCCATTGTCTCGGACGGAAGGTAAGTAATGAGGGAAATTGGGGGCTCTTGGCCGGGGCTGGGGACGCCAAGATTTGCGTGGCCGACCGCCGGCTAATGCCGAATAATGAAACAGCTTTGAGATATTCTCCGCTCAGCGGTTGGGATTTATTAGATTCAGCCAAACGGAATTAGGCACTTACAAAACGCAGATATTGGTATAACTATATATACTCGCTCTTAATCAAGTTACATGCCACGCGTTCCTCGGATAAATCGTATTGGGTGTATTTATTTATGCGAAACTTAACTTGGCTGATTTATTATTACTTTTCAATTATAACACTGCATTTATATAGGAAGTTATACTTATTTTTATTAAATAACGGTGCTCACTTATATAGTGGGCT
Organism: Tyria jacobaeae; assembly: GCA_947561695.1. Lineage (NCBI taxonomy): Eukaryota > Metazoa > Arthropoda > Insecta > Lepidoptera > Erebidae > Tyria > Tyria jacobaeae. The sequence goes on along the minus strand of OX387222.1, from coordinate 8,065,417 downwards.
CAATAAAATTTCATAATATTATTGTAATTTACCAAATTGCCGTACACATACATTTTTTTTTTGACGAATGACGTAAGATGTCTCTTCACCATCCATTTCATCCAGAAGATCCATTCATTCAAAGTTCTTATTGTAAAAGAATTATTTCTTTTCGCCAAAGGCTGGCAGATGCAAAACCAAGAATGGACATGAAAGCCTAAGTTTATTTTTATAGCATTGTGTTACTTGTTTATTACGTATGAAAAAAAGACCAGTGTAGAAGTTGTTGTAAATATAAAAAACTTGTAAATTAAATAATGTAATAGTAGGTAGATTACATCTAACTCGCTAAGATTTTTCTCCTGAGAACACTTCTTTAAACATCTTTGCAAACCTTCACCTCCCCATTTCCCCGCAGTGATCATTCGCGTGTATAGAATCAAGTGTCGTCTGTAGGATTCCTTAGATCCTAGTTTTCGCTTATTCAAGCCTCGAAGACGAGTTGAGAGCAGTTTTAACTTTTTTTTTTCACATTGTATTTCTTTAAATTCTAGCCGTCATTAGTTTTACGTCGACGTTGGTAGATGTTTCTCTCAATTGTGTTGTCAATGGTTAATGCTTGTGTTGTGGGACTTTAAAAAGTACCTGTGTACCTGTATACTAAGAGAGTTAAAGTAATTTGGAAAAGCCTTTTTTTTATTTCTAATGTCGTTTCACAACAGCTACCTGAAGTTGTTATTTTCAAACTGGATAGTTTTTTCATAACAAAAAGCATTACATCGATCTCAATTTAAATTGGATATTCTTCCACAACATCAGCGGCAATAATCCAGCGGCCACTCACTTTCGCGACATCGCAAACTCAAACATTACTTTTGTAGTTTCCTATTTACATATCCCCAAAGCGGCTTTCTTCACGAACTCCAATATTTCTTGGCTCGTACTCGACCCGACTCACGGCGGTCTCCATCCAGCATTTTTAATCTTGTTGGCCGGATCTGGGAGCACGTGAGTCCAACCCCTCTATGTTTACCTTACGAAATAGTTTAACGGGAACAATTTGCATCTGCTTATGCGTAGCCCTCCCTCGGTTGTTAACTAGTCTTCTTCGTTTTACCTTTTTGGAGCCAATACACTATGTGTCATTATGCATTTATATGAATTGTTATAGCAGCTTGAGTTCTTAGTTATATATACGTACATATAATTTGTGTTGCATCATAACTATTTGCCTTGATGTGTGAACACATATCTCAAATTGGAATTTTATAGACACAAGAAGTAGCAAAACTATACATTTTTACGAGTAACACACTGACCTACTTTTGAACATATTTTTTTTTGGCCTGAGGTAAACGAACCGAGTAAATTATGAATATGATATATGTACGTGTAACTTCGTTAAAATTAAGAAGTATCGTGTTGCTGTGAATGAGTACTCCGAAGTACCGAATTAGCATGGGCTGAATGCAGTATCCGTTATGTTTTTTTTGACCGAACATTAACAAAAAATAGAAAATAGCGGGCAGTCGTCGTAAAGTAATCCTATGTACATATGAGTGTTCCACAAAGATATGGGCAGGTTAGAGACGTGGCCCTAATCGATATCCTTATAATGATTGCCGGAGGAGCTCGCATACGAAATAAGGAGGGCGCTTGAAGTCGGAGGTGTCTGGGGGGTGGCGGGAGGACCCGGGGGGGAGATATGAGACGATTTAGATTTTTTCCCTCTTCTATTCTTTCGTTTTTTTTGGGGGAGCCCCCTCAAAAGGGTGAGGAATTTAAGACGGCAACTCGCGATCGATTTTTCGCGCATGCATTGGTATTCTCATAATGTCTAACTTGAGATTAGACTTATGCTTTTACCGCTACGTAAATATTCTGTTATATTTACTATGGTAGTAGATAAAATTATAGATTCTCTGTATACTTATAAAAAAATAAAGTAATTTTAATAACGAATCATCGAAAGTGTTATATTTAAAACTTATGCGACGTATCAATAGTAAGTATGTTTATAATCTTTATTACCTAGACTACATAAAACAGATCACTAAATGAAGTAACAGTGACTAAAATATCTCATGGCTAATCAATGTTAATAAACACGCCTCCTTTTTTTCCGCGACTTAATCAACACCGTTCGCTATTAAATTATGTTAAATATTTATAAAACCATGAAAAAACACGTCATTTAGTAAGATAAAAAAAAGGAAATATTTTCCTTCATTAATAGATCACCGGCGAGGTGGATACAAAGGCGAAGCGCGAGCCGCAGTCAAAGGGGCTAAAAGCCTTTCGGCCCACAAAAAAGTCTCAATTAAAAACCTGACGGAAGCTTTTAGAAGGTAATCCTTCAAATTGTTTCCAACGCCCCCTCATTAGCACCGAAAGTGTTAAAAAATAAACTTTTTAATCTTTATTACTCGACGACTGCGCTAAACGAGTTAAATTATTATAGGACAAGCGATATCTCATTTTTTATTCCTTGCCCTTCGCTTGTGTAATTTATTAGTGACTTGTCTGGAGTCTCGCTTTTGAAATCTTTAGTCTATGTTTAATTTAGTCGCCGTCCGTCATAATTGTGGGGAGGATTTGACGTTTTATCATTATTCCTTTGCCTCTCGCCTTTTTGTGATCTTATATTAAATATTTTTGTAAAAGCAAACATTATCGCATGTTGGTGTTTTTGTTTGTTTCCCGAAATGACTGCAGCGTCCAAAAGTTTACATGAATTATTTCTACTTCCTACTTACATATCTTTAGTTCCTATCATATACATTGTCTAAAGCTAAGTTTTATAATTAGGGTAAATGCTTTGATATGATCTAATATTTTGGTAAGTAAAATATATTTTTAAAAACTGTCATTTGTATTGTATCTTAATTGTGTTTTATTTATTATTGTAAATATATATAAGTATTTGAAAAACAAAACAAGCTTTTAATTTGAATCAATCGAGTCCTTTTTATGCAAACCAACTCACCTCTAAATTGAATACCACCCAATTTGTAATACAAAAAGAACAAAATAATTGTAACGGAACAAACTTCACTAATTACACGAATAAATCCAAACAATCCACCGCAGAAACCGCGGCCCTAGCGAACCGAGCGAATTAAAAAGAAAAACCGACAGATGGACAAAAAAGCATTTCCTTGACAAGTTTTATTTACCATAAACATTGTTACAGAAAACGGAGGCCGGATGAAAAAGTTCGCCTTCATTAAATCCATTAATTAATTCAAATGAAACCGCGACAAAACATTTACATTCGTCGCCCGCTTCCCTTTTGAGTAGACAAGTAAAATTCAAGTCATTCAAGATTTTTCCTCAGCCCACCAAATGAAAATTAAGCGTTTATTAAACCGACCGATGCTAGCTGGAATTAATTAATACTTTGAGTTGTCTTGCAAGTTATACGTACCCTCACAACATTCATCTGAGGTATCACCAGGGGTCGAGGGGAGTATTTTATAATGGTCTAATGATTAAGACAAAGTCTCTTGTTTTAACGATAACTCTGCTAATTATTCATTTTATTGCGACATCGAGATTTTATGGGGTGACAATTTGTAATGCCCTTGTAGGGAACTGCCCTTCCCCTGTACTATTAAACCTCGGAGACAGTTTTTGTTCCACTTCGGCAAAGTTATTAAACTACTTTCTTGTGTAATTCAACAATGCACAATATTCTAATTTCAAACTTTTCTTAACGCCATCACATACTAGTATAACATACCACATATAACATAAAAATATCATCATAAGATAACAATGTCGAAGTAAGTAAAAGTAAAAGTATTGTTTTTTTTTTTATTTTAGGATTTAATTGAAGGATTCTGTGAACTGTGATGTATTCCGAATAAAATTCATCGAGTACCGAAAACCACGTAGCAGTGTTTCGATGGCCGGTACTCCGGTGTAAAGAATTTCTAGAAACCCTGGAAAACCTAGGATGTTTCTCTACGAAAATAGATGATGAAAAAAAAACATTTTTAAAAGTTATTTATGTTATACTTTATAAAAAGACGTATATACTTATTTTATTTTTACGGAATTGGATCGTTTATTTTTTATATTATATCAACATACTTTTACCAAATCGAGCAACAATCACCTCCATCCGGCCACTTAGATCATAGAAATATTTCAACAGTATATTTTAACACAATTTAACTAAATATTTGTTAAATGTCGTCCACACCGGCAGAGTTAACATGTAACTCTTTATTTGTCAATTAAATTATTACTGCGCTCGTCCAAAGTGCCACGGAATTGGTTTACCGCTCGTATAAGGAATTTCATGGCTATTGGGAGTTGTTTAGTTACTTAATTAGTATAAGGTTTTGAGCACGACACGTTGGATTAGGTTTTTCCTACTTCGAATACAGGCAAGAGCTTTAATATAGCTTTTATGATACTTCATTGTTTTATGGGCAGTTTTTATGTACAGGACTAGACTATAACTATTTGATACCTACTCTGTACGGTACTTAATTGCTTACTGATAACTGAATGTGCCAGAAGGAAGAAGCATTATTTATACACATATCATATTTATTATTTAATCGCTAACTAGTTATACAAGTATAGAAACTGTAATGTAATATTAGTTTTATTGAGTTATCATAATTTAAAAAAGAAAGAAAAGACCGTCAACGCATTTCTAACTCTTAGTTGCGGGTGTCATTGGGCGGCGGTAATCACTTATCATCAGGAGATTGTTTGCCCGTTTGCCCCCTACCCCATAAAAAAAAAATATGTAATAGATTATTTGAAATATAATCTTACAAACACAATATTAAATACCAAGAATATCGCATTATTGTAGAAGTTTCTCAGGCACAGATGAAGTAATAAAGTATAAAGTTTATCATATAGTAAAACTATCGTTAATTATCAAGTAAAACTAATAATATTTTAAATCCCAATTCTTAAGATTAAAAGATCGTTAGGCTAGGTAAGGTGTCAGGTTTTGGTTACTTATAGTTAAAACACTTGTAGAGATACACGAAGCAATATATTTCTAACATCAGAATTGAAATTTCCAGTCGTCAGTAACTCCATGTAGAGAATTGTTCTAACACGCCAAGTAACGAAAGCATTTAGATTTATATCAATGTGTCAAACGCTGTGTACCAAGTGTATGTTGGTATTTGTGTAGGATACTAATTGATTCTTATTTGTTTTTTCACGGGGCAGAACAATCTTAGCGCCTACACTGAGTCGTGAGGCTTACATCACAACTTCACAAGTCACAGCCCACGGGAACAAGCGCGAAAAGAATTAAAAAAGAACCAAATATTCTCAACACAAAATTATCTCAGCATAAACGCCATGTACCAGGCTCGATCTGATAATGCGGCCCATTAATTTGAACAAAGTTCGCGTCGACACCGCCGTTCGCCTTATAAAGGTGAGGCGACAAAATTTATAAGTTCGATTACTTTAATCTCGGTTAACTTATGCGAGTACAATTTCAAAGCTGACAAAAGAAATGCAAGCAATAAATCGCGTCTCTCTTATCTGTCGAGTATAGCTGTATTGTTGTAAGGGGTGTCGTTGTAATCTAGAACTAACATGGGGTAATTAATATAATGAACTAGAGTGGTGTATCACGCGAAGTTTTTGGTCGCGTGTGACGGTGACGAAGTCGAGGGAAGTGGCCCGCTTCCTACCGCTATTTCGGACCGTGAATTATGCAACCGCTCTGACTATTCTCTATCTTTTGTAACATTACCTAAGTACGAAACCTACAAATAGATTCTCCGTTAATTTTGTATCCGGAAATGTGTTCTTTTCAAGTAAATGGAATTTATTGTAACTTAAAGTAGAATCATCGTAAAGTTGGGTATGTGCTCCAGAATAACGTTACACCATAACGAAAGCTTAAGCTAATCAATTTAGAGGCACTAATGAGGACAATATAAATCGATGTTCTTAATCCGAGCGAGCTGGTGTAATAAATAAAGGCATAAGAGCACGCGCCATATTTCTCGATTAAGTGCGAAAGTGAGGCGGCTGCACAACGTAAGGGACAGAACACGGCGATTGCGATAAGATGCGACAGAGCTATTGAAAGAGATGCAGATCCAGCTCTTCAAATATTTAATAATCGATAATTTATATGTACATTCTTAAAATATTACAATAAAAAATCCCAATTATTTTTATTCACATATATTAATTTATTTCGATACTCTAATAGATATTCCAATGTACTACTAAGCACTTGCCAACTACTCTGTGACATTTCATTAAACATATGATTAAATTTAGGTGAAAGTTGTTTAAAAAAAAAAAACAATATATTTATTGCTTCGCTAATGCAATGTTGTCATTGCCTTTAGGTAAAACTTGCGATATCTGGCGGTAGGCTCGCGTCATTACCTGCGCAGGATTGGTCACGCAAATCAGACCCGCGCTGTCCGCGCAATTACAATCAAGTACGCCACGCCACTCGTAATTCTAAAGTAATCAAAGGTTTAGCCAACTGGTCGTCGGGTATCCACGTAACCAGAAATAGCAAACCGCCATCTTGTCATTTTACGTCGCACTAAGTTCACATTTTATGATGCTTAAATTTAAATATTCAAGCTCAATTTATATTCAAATAGAGAAAACATAAAATTTATTTAGACAACCAAATAAAAGTTAACAAAATATTGATACAACGGCAACAATAGGAAGGGAAAAATTATTTGTTGTATTGTTGACGCCCGGCCTCCATAATCCTTAGGAAAGCTTCTTACCATAAATAATACGTGTAGCTGCTAGCTATAATAGTGAATGTGCGTAGGCGCAACGCTACAGATCGACAGTCCTATCCTGATTGTAAATCAGTACCCGCTAGTAAACTATTAGGCTCGGCCCTCGAATTGAGCGAGCACGAATCAGAGATCTATAAAATGTATCAACAAGGCGCTTATTTAAAGCTGATCAGTACATGGAAAACGTTTAAAGCCATAAATGAATGATAAATGGAGTGATACATTTCATTTCATTAAAAAAAAGGTTCGATAACGTTTCCTGTTAAGCATCATATCATTTAAAGACACAACTATCATTTTTTAGAAAACGCAACTGAAAATCAGTCAGGTATATATTATTTCTTCAGACTCACATTACACTAAAGTCAAAACGGCAGATCCTAGAGCCACCCTAAGGCCACCGTGTCTCAAAGACTGGAAAAAGAGATATTCATTTTTCAAAGTAAAAATAAAGGTACAGATAATAATAAAATAAGAAATAAATATATAATGGTAGAGATATTCGAAATTTAAACTATATCGTGTGACAAAGCATAAAACGACAGTTGTGAGGTTATATCACCAGTTGCGGCGTCGACTCCGCCCGTTGCTTGTTAATCGCTCGCCTCGGGGCCGGTCTCGGTGCCTGATGAAAGTTTCGACATGTCTTAGAAGAAACACCTCTGATTCATACATTGTCCTCGTGTATGTTTTAGCTAATGGCTTTCTAGGTGTCAGTGATCCTGTTATATCTTTGTTTTTTCAAGGTATATTTCAGTTGTGTTAGCTATTGATTAAAACAATATTCGCAAAGGCGCCGCTAACTGTATGGATAATTTTTAAATATGTCTATATAAAAGAGCATATAACATGTCACAAATGAATCAACAATACGTGTTTTAATATTGGAATTTAAAAAAGATGAGAATTTGTATTAACTGTCCTGTTCGTGAAGTGGTAAGTGATCCTGACTGCTAGGCCAAAAGCCGTAGGTTCGATTGCGGGATAAATATTTGTGTGATCCACAAATAGTTGTCACGAGTCTGGGTGTTATTTGTGTCCGTTATTTATGGATATGTATGTTAAATTGTCAAGTTTCCCGCGACACAAGAAATTATTATTAATGGGGTAGTTGGTTTTTATGTATAAAAAAAATCTTTTACGACCACACACGTACTTTAAGTCTATTTAGTAAGTAATGTTTAAAAACATGTGCACACGAAACATAATGAAGATATAAATCGGCGTTATCTTGAACAGTTCTCGAATAAACACCTGAGGAGATATCGTAATAGAGAAATTACTATAAAATAATCTTAGCTATGTGTGTTGTTGTAAATTGATAGGGATAGGGCCGTCCCCACGTGCGAACATGTCCGCCGTGTTGATTGTAATTTGTAGTGCCCCAGCGCATGTCCAGACGTGCTGGGCTATTCTGCAACATTTTCTGCTAAGTTTAAACATTTGTTTAGAAGATAACAGAGCCATTGTATTTTTTATTGCTTGTATTGTAATATTGAATGATATCATGGATATACTAAATTCACAACTAGGTGATTTCTTATTTTCTTAGGTCCTTTGTTTTATCTACATTTCTAAAAAACACATAACAATAAACATTGCTAAAAACTTTAAGTATCATAGCTAATGTTCTTGTTGCTAAACCATGTGTAGGGTTAAAGAGCAATGCTGTGAAACTGGTTGGTATCTATAAACCCTTCAGTTTCTAATTTTATTTACTCACAAATTAACTTCATTATTCGCGATCATTTATAGCTTTGATTCAACTTAATTATTCCTTAATGTTAATTTACTTGTTGTTCAATCTTAAGAATTATTTGCATATTGGGTAAATATGTCATTAGTCATTGGTTAACGGACACGCGCATTAATAGAAATCTTGACGGGCGATTTCAGTGTCTTTTATGACGTTCATATTTTATATAATATGTTCACAAGATGCGAACATTTTATAATGCTCGTAAAAACAAATTGGTTAAATCTTCAAAATGATTTTATATGAAGTTTCAGATTCTACGAATTTTATAAATTTCAATATCATCATCATCGACAGACACGTGTGAGATACTTTTTTGGGAACACCCTAAGAAGAAAGCTTCCGGGAGCCCCTACAGGCCATGGCACCTCTTTCCCCCCCCATCAGTTTAAAGAGGTCGAACACGTCGCGTCACCGTCTCAGGCCCGTTTCTGCTAAGATAACGAGCGAGCTCTCCGTTCTTCCGCGGGCCAGCGCTCTTGGAGGCCGGAGTTCTTCTGCGGGAGGGGAGAGTACTCATCCTCTCCCGCACCCTTTCCGCCGCTTCTTTTGCCAACATCACCCGTGTGAGACACTTAACAACTTAAAAACATATTGACCCTCAAACAAAAGCAATTAAAATTGTTGAAATCTATTTAATGTTCTACTTCGGATTTTAAGGTCTATTGCGCTAGACTAAGTAAGTTTAAGTGACTTGTGTCACAGCCTCAAAGCATCGACCATTTTGTGTGAGGCATTAGCATTCAAACGACAAATTAAAATATAATATTAAATACATATTCTAAATCTCATGTTGTAACATATTTAACATATATAGCATGTCACGCTTGATAAATATGGTGACTATTCACATTTCAGAAAAAGATGAACAATGGCAGTAGGCACCTATTAATGTCTCTCAGTTCTGTTTTACTAGTTTTTGTTCAAAATTAGACATAAACACACAGCATAAAGTAAAGAATAACGTTGCTTACCGAAAATATAGTTTTGTTACTACTCTTAGCATTAAAATAGAGAATGAGCGCTTTGTTTTGTCCCTGTTGTGGAGCGGAACAATTTACAACCTGCCCTCGGCGTGTACATAGGATTAGTCCATCACGTTTATTTTATACGCAATACTATGAATTATCGTACCACTTTAATTGGAACACAAGACTTAAATTAAATACACTTGTTATATAAAAAAATACCTACAGGGAACAGTTTTTTAAAGTAGCTTATTTTTAACAATTCAGCCATTTTCAAACACAGCAAAAAAAATATACTGAATTCATTTTAAAAGTTTTTTTGTCATGATTTCTTTGGTATCAGAATTGTAAGCATTTTTTAAACTTTTATCCGAATAATTTAATTTGGAAGAAAAAATAAATAAATCAAAAATAATGCATATGATATTATTAATTATGTGAATAAATAAAAATTATAAAAATATGGTTGAGATGAGACATTCCGCTCAAACAAAATAAATATAAATAGTCATGAGCATATAAAATAAGTAACCTACATTGGAACGTAACTAAAAATTACAATCTATAAATTTATATTTTCAAAAAAAAATAACTTACAGATAACTGTTAACCAGCTTAAACTTTGAATGTCTATTACAACTTTCGCGGAACAATTATTCCATAATAAGATTTAAAAATCAGCCTTTTTAATCACCTAATTAATATATACATAAGTATATTAAATCGGATGTCATCCGCTGCAGCGGAAACATGCGAGCAATCTGAATGGGTGTGTGCGAACAAGTTTCTTAACCATACCAAATATTAAATTGCTTAATTTTAAAGATTGCGGTAGATTGACAAATAAGCGGAATATAATTAGCACAAGTGAGAGACGGAACTTTAAAGTATGGAGCGATGTGTCATTCTTTATCTTTTGAATTTATCCGCTTTACTTTCTTAGTGTAGATTCAGATATCATCCTTTTTAAACAACATTCCAAAAAGTTTTTAAAACAGTGCGTATTTCTGTTCAAACCCGTCAAAGTAGTATGTTTGTCATCATATTCTATTGTTGCGTAATGCCTCTACCACTAACTGTTGAAGACTGACTTTCAAGAGGCCTTGTTCTTATTTGAAACTTTGATTTATATAAAATCTTTGCAGATTTTTATATGACAACACAGAGGTCGTCCTCACAGTGGTCAATTGTTCTATCCTACATTTACAATCAAGTGGTATTTCCTGTATGGCCGATAGAACGGCCAAAAATATAACAGCTTGTGTACTTATATCTTAAAGTTAAAAATACTTATATGGTTAGCAGATCACACAGCACTCTAATCTTAATCTTAACTAAACTAAAAACAACACCACTTAAGTGTTGATTGATAACAATGATAACGGATACGGATTTGTATATATTAATAGTGTTGCTTATTAAATTTTTGAGATATCACAATATACCTTTACATTGTTTTTTCGCGTGGAACGGAGCTGATGATGGGGTAGTATGTCGGACTCGAACCGACTAAAAGCACACGGTGTTCCGTCACAGTGGGTCTATTGCAGGACGCCCGGGATACCCTAAGAAGGAAGCCTTCGGGAACCCCTGCAGGATCAAGTTTAAGAGCTAACATCCATGGTTACTACTTGGTCTTCGTTATATGTTTCAATTTATTTTTACTTGTGGATGAGGCATCATTTTTCGATTTTCTTAATTAGGCGTATATATTAATTAATTAATACCTTGAATTAATAAATGACTTTGCCGCGAAAATACACATTCTTACCCATCTTTTTTTAACTTGTTATGCATATTTGTGCCATGTTTTATCAATATGTTAAGTACAATTTGTAATTTAAAATCTGATTTTACACAGATATTAAATAAAATTAACTTACGTGAAGTACAACAAATCGTGCTTTACTTCTGTTTACGAATGACTTAACTATGTAAGCATGTTTAACTTTGAAGTTAGTACCTAATTTGCTTTTCTTACTAACAGTATGAACATCTCAATCCAGTAAACCAACAATGTAATCAGCTACTGCCAAGCTTTAGAAACAAAACGCCTCTATAGCACTGTGTTTACCTTTATGGTGTGTTTTATGGTACACATATCCACTAGCTTAAAAGTAAAGTGCGACCTAACATACATTGTGCAGAACACTTATTTTGAAAGAAAAGGAAGTTTATTGAAATTATTTAAGTATTCATCTTAGTTAACAGTTGTAAATTATTTACTTTTGTGTAAAAATGACTAAAAACGTAAATTTCACGTTTTCAAAATGAATATTCTTGTCGTTTTTATTCAAATCAAACTGTTACACAATGTTTGTAACCTTATCTTCGCTTACAACCTTCGTAATATAAATATCTCTAAAACACAATATTTGGAAAGCATCTTACCGATGATAAACTTAATAACCATAATATGTTAATTAAAAAAGGAAACCTTATAAAATCACGCACGAGTCTCACAAAAACATCTTTATCATTTTTTTTGACAAGACGAATAGATGTAATAAAGTATAGGGCTACCACATAATTCTATCGATAATGGTGGCAAGACGCCTACATATGAATTAATTAACAAGTGATGTGAAAACAGGTTCTCGATGTCGATACTCGATGTGGATGTCAACGGTCCGGTAAAATGGAACGGAACTATAAAGGCAACATCGACATTTTTATGACACTGGATTAAACTCCAATGAGTCATTCCATCTCGACATGCTAGGTGTACTAGGCGCGGCACTGTACGTTTAACTTTATATCTTATTGCTTTGTACAAATAATGTGAAAGCCTTATGTTTGTACGGATTAGTTGGAAGGCATGCTGTTGGAACATTCTGTTTAATACTAAATGTTAATACTAGTTCCTTGAAACTTTATTTGTTATGTTTTTATATATTGTCTCCCTCAAACGAGCAGACGAGTAACCTGATGGTAAGTGACTTCCGTCGCCCATGAACACTTGCAACTCAAGAGTCACAAGAGTGCTGTCCGCCTTTTAAGTTATGGAAAAAGGAGAAGGGGATAGAGGGGAAGGGAAAGGGAGGAGAGGAAAGGGGAAGTAAATGGGGGTTGGACCTCCGGTAACCTCACTCACTCGGTCATACAACGCAAGCATTGTTTAATAGCCAGTTTTCTGTAAGGCCGTGGTAAGACTCCAGTAGAGCCGGCCCATGCGTGCCAAAGTACCGCTCCCTAATGGTAATGAATTATTAAAAATTAATTACTCATAAGTACAAGTACATACATTTGAAATAGCTATACTTTAAATAAAAAAAAATATACTTAACTCTCTGTATTTACTTTTACCCAGCACAAATAGCCTACCTCAATATAATATTAAACCAATTTAAAAAAAAATACCTACCTATTACCCGCAATAAGTAAGACGTGCGTATGATTACCATCGATACATATTAGGTTTACCTCCCACTGTTACTAATATATTTGAAATGGTCATAATGTTCATTGGATGGGACGAATTCTAGTTAACAAATATTCCATCGCATGGCTGACCACTATTTTGTTGACGCTGTAAAAGGTACTACTATTGCTTATGAATGAACTGTGGCGACCGAACGTACATGTGCCTATGTACGCGTAAACACATCACCCTGCGTGTGTGTGTGTTGATTTTTTGTGAATGGCCGACGATATCCGGTCCTACAATATCGTCAGATCTACAGGTTTCGTTATCATCTCTCGGACACTGTCTAAACACAAGATATAAAAATTGTGTTTTATGGCATTTTATAACTCTTCTGTCCCATGAATATCGACGAGACGTATCAAATAATAGGACTTTGGTTAAAAAAATCGAGTCATATAAACGTAGTACCTAGGTGTCAATGCGTCGTATATTTCTCTAAACAGCAAGTTAAGGCCGCCGAATTAAATGTTACATTACAAAAAGTCCGAATCGAGAGTGGAGATTCGGGATATGTTAATTTAACTTTATTTTCGTTTGTATTCAAACGGTGTCCCTACGTCGCTCGGCAAAAACCTATAACCGAATATGTGGAATTATCTCGCTCTTTTACTGGTGTTAAACGAATTAACAACTGGTTGCGATTGTGACGGTAAAATGATAGTTAAATGATTTATAACCGTTCTGTACAGTTTGTATATATGTATATACACTGTATGATATGCTGTAACTTTAAAAAGTAAATCGATGACTCCACGAAGTAGATAAATAACAAACGCACCATGAGTTGGATTAAAAGAATCTTGTAGGTTCAGTGAGAAAACAATTTGATAACAAAAAAAAATCGAGGAATTACAAACAATGCAAACTTTCGAAAGGTGAGTGAAGAGACTCAGTCCGAAAGCCTTGTATTACCCAATAATAAACTCGATTCAAACACTAAAACAGAAAAAGAAAGACGTCAGACGAGAACAAAAAAAGCCACCCTCACCAAACGAGGACAGAGTTAGAGCAAAACAGGGACTTGCCTTATCAAAATTTAAATTTGGAAAAAAGCGGGGGCCTCGTCTCATTTCAATAACCGTTATTCGCGTCCCCCGCGCTTCTGCAGGCCCCCGTGGCCTGGGCTCCAACTATAGGTGATTGATAGCCTTACAGAAACAATAGCGAATCTTCGAAACAGAACCACGACGCGAATCCTAATAAACGCTTTATTTTATTTGTGTAGAATATAAGATATCGATATTCGACTTAGATACGGAATTATTGACACTGCCGTTGGGAATTTTAAAAGCCTTTAAATATTCACGTGAGCTCATGATTTCGAATACATAAATACGCTTAGGTATTTAAGCGTCTATTATAACAGTGTGTAGAATTTTAATGACTCGCAATAACAATGACTAACTACTGTTATCTACTTATTCTGTACAAAAAAAAAGGATTAAAATGAGTATTATATTGTTTTATTAGTTTGTTTAGCTCACCAGTCATTTTAGGATCTTTAAAAGTTCTCATAATATATATTAACTCGCCCACCATTTCGAGTGACCGTTTACCCTTGCTCACCGCTCACCGTAAATATGTATAACCAGAAATATAATAATATAAAGGTACTCTTTAATTTAATACGATACATTTTAAATATAACTAAACTGCAAATACATTTACATGCACGAATGCTTAAATAAACTAGACCAGTTCTTCGCCCTTTTTTAGTTAGTAAATTCACAATAAAATGATATGAGAAAAAAACCCAGTTCGCGTAATGACAGTGATGTTTTGTGACAAAACGTTGCATCGTTGTCACGCTTAGATTACAACACACACTGTGATTAAATCCTTACAACCGACAACATATTCGCCGACTTTCAATATTATAACGTTGGGACAACAATTACACCCGTTTCCCTTCTTCGATTGCTATTAAGTATGGTGTAAAAACAAGTACCGAGTCGCCTCATGCGTGTCATTCGACGACGTCCCTGCACGCCCCTTGCTATGATTATTCGAGCATATCATTAGACGCTTTTACTTGTTAGCGACAATTTAAAAGGAAAACGACATTATCAGTAAGAGAATTAACGCCAAAATCGGTTCCACAATGTTGCATTGAATGTTTTTAATTTTTGTTATGTATGGCTATGAAAAATGAACAACATGAACAATTGTTGTTTATGTTAACAATGGCACAATGAAGAATTTTTCGAGGGCTAGAACGTGGAACTAAAATAAATTCATCATCATCATCTTCTTACCCTAATGAAAATTTTATTTTGGGTCAGGGTCAGTAGCAGGCACTCTTTCTTCTTTCGAAGCCCACCACAGAACCTCTCGGGGTACCCTATTATATACCTTTTCTAGGTCGACAAATACCATACGCAAGTTTTAGTGCGCGCGTCTGTATTTTTCAAATTTTTTAAGCATGGCTCTACCACTGTTAATAGTTAGCTTGCAAAGTTGACATCTGTTGTCCCGCGTTCGGGCATAAATCCGAACTGGTTTTGTGTTATCGCACTCTCTCCTCTCTTCTCTTCTTTCAACAACTTTTTCCCAGCTTTCTCATACTATGTGAGATGACCTTTATTCTTCGATAGTTGTTGCATTCCTGAACATTTCCCTTACCATTAAATATGGGCGCAAGTGAACTTTGACACCATTCATTAGGGATTACCTCTACATCCAGCAACTTATTGAAGATTAAAGTCAGCCAACCATATGCGTCTTCTTTCAGTAACTTCCAAGCTTCTACTGGTATACCATTGGGCCCAACTGCTTTTCCCTTTTTCATACTTTGTACAGCCATGCTGACTTCATTTATATTAATCTCATTTATCCGTCCGATATTAAGACGCACATTGTTCAACACCCCTCTCCATTCATTCTCTTCATTCATAAGTTTATCAAAATAGGTCTCGTCATCGGTCTTTTTTATCTTCATCTTTTACCAATACCCTGCCCGCTTCATCTTTTTTACATCTCATAAGCTTTTTGTTATGTGGTTGAGTTTTTCTCGCCCTCTTGATTCATGTACATGTTTGTATATATCGTTTTGAGCTTGAACTCTCGTCTGCTGTTCCTTTTCTTGTTCATTCAGTCGAGTATAAATTTTTAATTCTAATTTATAATTTAGAGGTACAAAACCAAGATTGATTGATTATTAAGAGATCGCAACTAGCGATAAGGCCGCTGTTTGTACGATGATGTGTGTTTGAAATACTGTGAACTATCTTTAATGGTGTTCAATAAAGAATATTGTATTGTATTGTTAATTAGTGCGATAGGTACCTAATATTAACTACTTAGAAAAGGCTTAGTTCAGGAATATGTGCTTGCTTAAATCCGTCTATTAGAAATTACAGAAAACCCGCTGTTCACTATTTTCGCAAATAATGTTATAAACTCACTGAATTACTTTCAATTTCATCGCACATGTGTATCTAAAATTTTGCGAGACTAGTTTTTATGGCTACCGTAAACAACATTCAAAGGCTCCATTAAGTTCAGTGCTCGTCAAAGTTGACATCCGTGTGTCACAGTACTTACAGTCGTCGGTCGTCCATTTGCGCGAAAGCGTCTCCAACATTAATTGCTTGGCACCAAGTCAGCTTCGTCGAAACCTCCATTAAATGCGAGGCCTATGGCTTATCGACAACTTTAGCATTACCATTCTAACCCGCTTCTGTCTCTTACATGTAATTTGCTAAAGATTTTTCCAACGGCTCTGCCTGGGATTTCTTGAAGTATTACTAAAGTTTAATACAACTAGAGTACTGTATTAGAGGACTTTATATAAGTATATAGCCGTGTCGTTCTTGGTGGAATAGAATAGTGCCAACCCCCTCTCTTCCCGTAGGTGTCGAAAAGGCGACTGAGGGTTGGGACTGCTTTCTATCGTACAGTATATATACACAGTCAGAAATTGCCCGGATGACGACTTGCCCCTTATAACGTAAGTGGGACTAAATTATGGTTTGCCAAGAATTACTCTTTATATAGGCGTGAGTGTATGTATGTATGAATGTTATTACATAAAAAAGTATTTAAAGGTAAAAAGGTAAGCAGAAACAACAGAAACAGGAATATGTATGTATGAAAAAAATCTTTACTCATGTTTACTATACAAACCTGTTTTGTAATTCAGAAGCTGCTATGAAAATATGTACCTACATATTTAAAATTAAATATCAGGTAATAATCAGAATTATTATTCTCACCAAAACAACAATATATTTTAACAATGATATTATATCAATGTGGTCAATTAAAATATTTATGTTAATAAACGCTCAAAATTGAGTACCTCACAGTATGAGATCGGTCGGCCATGATGTTTTATTGACATCAATATAATTATTTAATCAAATGAATAAAAATGGTCTCCCAATGACTTTTACGTCAATACAAAAGCCTACTTTCTTTTATTTGTGTCTTTGATCCGATTTAATTATTTTGTTCAAATCTGACATGTTTCGGATGTTGGGAAATTGTGTTTGTTGTTCGAAGCGAGTGTACAAGTATTTGTTTTAATTGCGTTTGTATTGTTATGCGAAACCATTTTTATTTGTAATTAAATATACGAAACATATATGTAGTGCACACTAAGTTTGACTAAAATTTTAGGGTATATTATGTCCTTTAAGTAACAATTTACTAATTAAGAAACACAATAATCTTGTCAACAGCCTAATTATGAGTCCTACAGCATCCATATTGAACATTTGAAAAAACATGTAGTCAGTGTCGTGTCGTGTGTAAATATGTAATGATGTAAGTAATAAATAAGGTTTCTTTAATTGTCAACTACTGGTCAGAAAGCAACAGCAAACGTTTTTTGTGAGATGATTAATGATGATGAAGTGAGATGATGAAGTTCTATTTTATGCTTATATAAACAAAAGATGCAGTAGTGAAGAATAAAATTTGAATTTCGATTGCTATTTACACAATTTTTTCTTATTATTGACAATTTTTATTATCGAATCAACTCGGTCGAACCAAGGCTACACTACTATTTAATACGCGATACTAACTTTGGCATATTACCTACAATATAATTTAGTAGGAACAATATTTTCATTCGATATTAACAAAAACTTTTGAACATTAATCATTTCCCTTTGCTCATCATGAATAGACAATACACTCGACCTATCCTTTCATGTATGTTTGAACTTAATAACACTCAAACAAAATAGAAAACCGACTATAATCACACATAATGGTACATTAAGAAATCTAAACATACCACCTAATAACGAACATTATATATTAATAACAAGAGAATCATCATAATATAACGAGTATACAAAATTGCCGTTAATCAAATTTAATAATTCTAGCTGTACAACAATTTTTCGACTTATAGACATTCATAGTTACGTTACATTCGCTTCTACCTCTGCTACTTTGAGTACCGTATTTTTGTCAATAATATATTTTATTCTAGGTCTTTACTTACGTCGATAGTAATAGTAGGGCTAAGCAACTGGGTTCCAGGGTCATCTGCTTAGTGTTAAAAAACAAATACTAACAAAAACACCAAGTATTTTTACAAAACTTATTTTTATTTTACTAATTTTTTAAAGTACAATACAAAGTATCCTGTCAGCGATATGTATCTTTACCCGAGTGCGTAAGAAGTAGGGTTATGTTTTTCAAGTGTATGTATGTACGATGTATCTTTGTAAAGCCCTAAATCCTAGACGAATAGATTTTCGACATGTAAATAGTCATTTGAATCGTCTTTATAGGTTTCGTAACTCGTAGGTGTGATACATGGTATGATATTTTGAGATGACGTCAGCGAAAAAAGAAATTAAGTTAACAATATATTAGGGTTTTATAACAGTGGAAGAGCTATGCTTAGACACGAAGGGGCCGGCACAATAACACGGAAAACCGGTTGTGAAGCAAGGTTTCCGGAGACCCTTCTCCTCTTCCCTCTACCCTCATCCCCCCTCTCCTTTTTTTTCCATCTCCTCATACCCCCTCTCTTCTTTCCCCTCTCCGCATCCAACATCCCAGTCAAAGGCGCGCAGCGCACTTATGACTCTTGAGTTATAATTTTTGTTTTGGATTCGCAAATCAAACTTATATACAGATTGACCCTAACTTTTTCTTACTTTATTAAGTACATAATAACCGTCTTAAATACTTGGGTATAATTTCTAACAATTTTAATACCAAAAACGATATTTCTTTTGTAGCAAGAAAACCCGAGTTACGGTGAAAAGTAAAACTCATAACGTAAGTTGAGGATATTGCTGTATCTGAAATTGTCCGTAGCTCATAGTAATTACTATAATTGCCCGGGCAGTGTACAAATAACAGTCAGTACCAACAAAACAAAAATTATGTGCAGGTAATTAAAGAAAGGGGTTGATAATGGCCTGATAATTTTGTTCCGACAATTTTCTGGTATTATAACAATGATTTGATTGTGTTTAGACGTTCAAGATTGTTGTGATGGATTGCTTGGCTGTTTAAATTATATAAATTTGGTAAACGAGGTCTGTGAAAAAAAAGTTGGGAACGAGTTTGTACAAAAATAATCTGATGTGTTCTTAATTTGAAGATTATTTAAATACTTTTAATAATGTAGATGCGCCTAACGATTTTAAGTAACCGACCAAGGATCTATATTTCTTACCCACCACGCTTTTAATAGTGAAGTCGACTAACTACCTTACTAGTTCATGTAGATATTGTTAAAACATAAAACCGTAACAAACAGAGATCCTCACAATGACATTTAAGGTAAGGATAATAATAACTGATATCTAAACTAACTTAGTAAATACTCTGTAAAATATTACATTATTACCCATATTAAAGAATAAATTATGAAAACGTCATTAACACTTAAATATTAATCATCCGATTTCGTTAGCTTTAAAACTAATAACATTTATTTAGTCACCAAATTGACAAACACACCCAAATCATTATCATTGAGCTTTGTAAAAAAAAAAAACAAATTAATTCATAATGTCGTCAAACAATTAAAGGCCGGTCGAAAGCTCTCGAACAAAGAAACAGGGTGATACTGGCAATTTCATTTGCCCCCAATTATCCGGTTCCAAAATTGAATTTTCTGACAATTATACCGGGTATCCGGATACGGGCCGTTTGCACAGCCTCCGTAGGAAAGAGAAAGGAAGAGAAACTGAGACAGCAAGATGCAACAGGTGGCCCTTTGGAGCAATTAAAAGTTGGTTTTAATTACTAGGGGAGATTATTAGCAAATCTCGCCGCACTTTGGAGCGTTTTGGTGGAATTTAAACCGCTTCAAAAGGGGAGAGTCAATGTCGGGTATTTTGAGCTATAATTAGCGATGACGATGTTTTAAATGGAGAGATTAAATAAGCTTTATAATCGAAGACTTTAAACTAATTGTTATATTTAAGTGGTGCACCAAACGAAAATAGATTAATAAACATTACATAGATATAATTTATTTAAAATTTTTTAGAGGTGACTAATATTCTCATTATATTATTTTATTATATTTTATTATATTATTATATTATAATATGATAACAAAGAGAGTGACTCGGGACAACTATTTGTATATCATACAAATTTTTGTCCCGTGTGGGAATCGAACCTACGACCTCCGTTCAGCAGACAACAGTCCAACAGGCCCATCAAATTACATTACGTATTTAACTTAGTCCCATTTACGTAATAGGGGGCAAACCTATCTCTTATCCGGGAACTTTTGGGAAGAAGACGGGAAAATTTGGAGTATATTGACAAGAAAGGGACGATAGTAAGGGAAGGAAAGGGGAGGAAGGAAAAAAAAAACAATTACGCATCATACAACCTCTATATTGTTTATTTATAGCTTGTGACACTCGGGATTGTGTAAGGATTTTACCCATACTGACATTCAACTCTCAAATCTTTCAGTCATTTAAATGTCCATCAGACTCTTTTTTTGGGCAGTGATTTAAAAAGGCAATTTAAATAATAAAAAAGTACCATCTAATCGCAAGTCCTATTACAATTGTACTTGACTGCACGGATGGCGCAGTGGTCACCTCGAAACTACACTGCCGCGCGTAGGTTCAATCCCCAACACGGTACAACACTTTGTGGTATACCTTAAATAATTTTACCTTACCGTTATTTGAATGCTTGTAAAGTCCCCCGCGATGCAAGAATTCATGTTAATGCGAGTGTTGCCTTTAAAAAAGAAATTGTGATTCACGTGTAAAGACTCACTATGTATACTAAAACTCTTATATTGTCATACTGTGTTTATAATCAGCTTCCTAATACAGTGAAATCTTCGCAACGTCAGTCACGTCTCAAAATTTGCATATCATACTCCTACATCTTAAAGATAAAACCCAATCAAATAAAGAAAAAATATCGGGAAGATAAACTCTATACTAAAGCAATAATGTAAGAGGCTTGTATTATGACATCCTTTCGTAAATACCGCTACTGCCTTTCAATGCTTATTCGATACTTAGCTTTTCTTGAAATGTCTGCATTTCCTTATCAAAGGACTCCCGGGGGTGTGGGGCGCTTTTTAAAGGAAGGCTCGGTGCGGTGGGCGTGTGTGCATGTGTGAGTGGCCTTGCCATGTGTGACTATTCATCTATATGTGTTAATGCGTTTTCTTTTTACCAATTTTTCGGGTGACCATTGTTTTTGTATTAAAGAGTTTATGATTTATGTTTTGCTTTTTTTAGCATATTTTGTATGTTCAGCATTTTTATTTATTTATTATAAAATATTAGGCTGAAAAAATATTATTAAGAACTTAGGAACCTAAGCTTGATAAACCTACTATCCACATGAACATTAATTGCAAAACACAAATCTAAAAAAAAAATATATTTTTTCAATATACTTTTTAATTCGAGTTAAATGATACGATTTAACGTTGCATACGTACGTTGCATATGTGTCACATGTATCAAACATCTATCATATAATAATAAATTAAATATATATAGGTTTAGGGTCTTACCAATAAATTAAGTCAAATTAGTCTCCACAAAAAACATACATACGATTAATTTTATAAGACATCCTCTAATTTAACAATTCATAGTCACTATACAGACGTCTTCACTTCACACTCGCATGCATATTATTTGCGCACACAAACATAACATTTTTACATGTGTGAGTCACTTTGCTATTCACGATTTTCGCATCGATGGTGTTGGTATTGATTTCGTATTGTCGTTAGCTTGCGACATGTAAAAAGAAAAGGGGTCTTGTAGTGCGAACACACTTGTTGACGTACTTGTACTTTCGGCTGGTTGATGGCACGATGTATCGTGCCTCTTATGTTTTCTCGAAAGTGTTTGAAACTGATTTGAAAATAGAATGTCTTTTTTAAGAATAAGTTATATTACAACAGTTGACCAACAAAGAAAAGATTAAACTATTGTAGTACTTATAAAACGTAGCTTATTAAAATGTTATTTTACAATTATGTAGTTTTTTTTTTTTATAATTATCATTTAGTAAGTTGAACACAAAAACCTATACCAGATTATCATCTGTAGTATTATTACCAGTTACTAACAGGCAGGCACATTATAGTCAATTACTCATACTGCTTGCTTAGCTGCGATTGTTCGGAACTATTTCGGATTAAAATCCTTAACGTCCTAATGCAAACACATATTCCAATATCTTATCTAAATTGGAGTAGTCCATTTCTCAATCAATTTAAAATTAACTTTTCAATTTATAATTAAATTACAACATACTCCCAATTTTTAGAATATAATTCGACAAGTGCCTGGTCACAGGCAATGGGCTGGCCCCCTATTACATAACTGGGCTCAAATTATGGTAGGGGTTTCAGGCGTGATTATATGTATGTTAAGTAATTATAGAAGTGATAAATCAGTACACCGAAAAAAAAATGGTTTTCTATGTTGGTAAATACTTCTTTTCTACTTAGACAGTTTTTAATATAAAAATATGCACATCAAACAAAACACCCGACTTGTGTGTAAACTCCATTACAAAGAAAAAGGGTCTCAAACACGAGCCACCATTAGAAAAATGTCGCGATAGGATGTTCAATCATTTCGGTACCAATAAGGGGGTGCTATCGATTTTGCGAAAATGTCAAACCGAACGATATCCGAATATAGCTAGACTATAAATGGATAAGATTTTTAAAGTGTTTTCTTGCATTATAATTGTTTTATTGTGATTTAATATTAAGCAAGTATTATTTCATTAACAGTTTTGACGTTCTGTGTTGTTTAAATCTCATTCTAGTCGTCCTCGTTATATAGGCCTATTCTACGGACTTCTATAAGGAATGATACTGAGCCTTCCTGACCTGGTATGTGTAACGTAACAGTTCAGAGGCGCCTATTTTTGCTCAGTGCAACAAATTGAACCTTGTCTTTCTGGTTATTGTCTTTTTCATAATTTCTTTCATCAAATCTACATGTTAAACTTAAGCAACGCCTTGTGTAAAGTACATATCTTATGTATGTGTTATGCCAGTGGTCGATCAAAAAGTTTTGATTTGAGTGTACTAGTGCTGGACGTTGACCTTTCCGCATTAAGCGAACCCTCTTGGTTTACAAATGTTCACACGTTAAACAATTTTTTCTCTTCAGTCAATTGCAGCAGAATTAAACTACTAGGTAAACCAATATTATAAAATACGGATTAACGTCCATCCACAAGGAATTAAGCGAATTAATATTCACTCTGTATCATTCAGCAACGATACATTTTAGTAATAAACATTAAACTACCTATCGCATCTACATATCGCGTATGCTGAATATTGAAACAACTGCTTTACAATTTATCCTGAAAGTAATCTATTACCAGCAGACTCTATAAAATCTAATAAAATAACTTTTTGTTGCAGGTAAACCACAAATTGTTATTCATCGTAAGAGAAACCCACAAAATTAAGAGGTAAACATGCGCCTTACAAGCAACCTGTAGGAATTTAAGAATCACAATACTAACCGTAAAAAACAATTCAGTGTTATTTTAGTAGCATTCGTCTCATAAAATACCCTGTAAAAGTAACCCGCCTATCCGCTAAGAGATGGCGCTAGTATACGAAGGCGAAGGCTCATATTAGAAGTGTCGATGGTTCGTTTTGCCGCTCACATACGATACCAGCGCTTTCATATACGTTAATAAAAGGAATTTTCTAAGTTTTTCCTCAAGTAGAAAAGGGTAGGTTCTTGTCAAACATTGTAGTTTCGCAATTATCGTATAGGGGGCAGTGTGTGTTAGTTAGCCACTCTTGTTACAGACAATTCATTTTTGAGTTTGGCTGTTCTTTCAGTGCTCGATTGCATTTAGATATGATTGATTTTATATTGTATCCATAAGTAAATATTTATATTAAGGGTTTGTTTTGATATAGGTTATCGCTCAACTAAAAAAATGTAATTAGAAGGGTATGTAACAGTAATGAGTCAAATTTGAAATATAATTTATAAAAATAATTATTTTTTATATTAAATCATAATACATTGTTTAGAGCTACGCAACTGAACAGCTCAGCGTTAACCAAATGTGCACTATATGCATATTTGGTACGCGTTGAGAATTTATAATTAACTTCAATCGATGAGTTCGCGATCAACCAGCGCCCGAGCTCATTACCATTGCCATTTACCATTTTTAACTTACCAATGGTTTACTTCTCATAACGAGTTATAATTCATAAGTTATTAGTGTTTAGAGACTAAACTTTAGAATAAATAGTAGATTATAACATAAAACGCATTAGTAATTATTCTTCTCGGTCGGTTCACTCTATACCTACCATTAAATATTTATTAAGAGCTCGCTACGCTAGATATATCTCATTATCTAACACCTAAAAAATTACAACAGAGTAGAAATACAGCAATGTTGAATGGTACGATTGACGACCTTTTCGCACTGAAGCAATCGTTTTTAAAGCTTGTTCAAGATAGTTTTACGTATATACCTATAGACAACTTATTTACAAGCAATCTTTTGTTGAGCTAACATTCTGTTGATCGATGATTTTTCTGAATAAAAAAGCTTATGGACTTTTCATTTAAAACAACAAATTCGTACCAAATTTTTTTTTGGTAAATTAATATTAAATGTACCTAACATTTTAGCTATGCCATTTTTTTTGCCATGCCATGATTGGGCACGAATGGGCCGGCTCTACCGGAGTGTGAAAACCGGTAGACAATCAATGCTTGCATTGTATTACCGAGTGAGTGAGGCTATCGGAGACCCAACTCCCCCTTTCCTCTCTTTCCCATCCCCTCATCCAACTCTCTTCGTTTTTCATTCCCTCATCACCCTCAAAGCAGCAGCGTACTTACGACTCTTGACTTGGAGATTTCAATGAGCGAATAGTGTCACTTTTTATCAAAAACTAAAGAAACACCTGAAACTTACATTGATAAATTTATAGCTTTATAACATCTTATAATCGAGGGTTGTTAATGTAATTAAGCTTTAAAGTAATAAAACTCTTTTTTTTTAGATTCACTACACTGTAACATTGCCCAAAGTTTGAAACGCATTGCATTACATATTATATTAAAATATTCCTTCCTATAAAAGTATTCAAAAAATGACTCAGTTCAGAACATTCGTAAATTATACCTACCGTATTCACTGACTCCTAAACAAAGGTTTCGTTTATAATTAATAACACCGCTTGTATATGTAACTTAATATAGTACACAATAACTGATTAATAGTAGAATCGTTATTAAATAAATATCATGAGTCTTAAGTACAGTCGCAAACATAGTTATTATCAACATTTGAACATGTTGATGTTTTAACAATTACAGAAAGCGTTTGCAAGTACACTTGTAAACACGAGTGTAAACAAAGTGCGTACCATGACATGTAGTAGGAAACAGTCACGCTTACGTCACCGGGTACAGTTTACGATACCAAGGTCAGGGGTTGGCCGCGTGGGTCAATGCCCGCACCGTTTTGTGACTGAGTCGCCGTGACCTCTCGCCACGATTGTACACTTTTATATTTCTTATTTTCCCAATATAATTCGATTTGATGAAAACATTTAAAAAGGATTGATTCTTTTTTTAAGTTATTTCATTTGTAGATTGATATGTGTAGAGAGCTTTATTTTTAAATACTCACACCTACATATATCTGCAAAGTAATAGGTAGAGATGTCATATAACGTTTAGATGTTTAGATGTCATTTAAGATATACACCACCTAGAAACACCTACTAGAAGTCCAAGTATATAAGTATTTAATTGGAATCTATGGATTGTAATCGAAAGTCTAGAAATCTATTTAAATAGTTGCGGTGGCAAACAAACATACGGTCAACCTAAAAACGTAGTCGTCTTCAAATGTACACCTTTTTGAGTCAAATGGTTATCATTATAAAGTTAAAGTATTAAACAAAGATAGCTAGAAGATATGATTTATGACTTGACTGTTGGTATAGTGGTTAGTGATCCTGACTGCATTAGAGGATGTCATGGGTTCGATTCTCACTTGCCGAGTCGAGGTGTTCGTACATTCATTGCATGTGTGTTAACATCCCCGCGACACAGGAATAATTCTCAGTACGGATTTGTCAAAAAAATAAAAATAAAGCCTGGCTGTAACATATTACCGTTGAGCCACACCAGATCTGAAAAAAAAAAAACAATAAATCAATTAAACTTATCGCCCGGGCTATAAGAATATAAGAAACCTATTCATATAGAATGATGAAATGAAATCTGTTAGACATACTCCACTTCGTTCTCGCACAATTTTCCAGGCTCGTTTTAACCTGAGACTCCATCTTTATTCATGTTGAATAGTGATAAAACAAGTCAAGAGACTCTTGAGTTTATTCTGTTAGCAACGGAACATATACATGCATACATACGGCATACAAGTTAAGTTATTCAAAGCCCTTAAACTCGAAGAAATGGGTTCCGAAAATGTTTCAAAAAGCCTTGATGTTCATTCAATCTTTATGACATTTATAATTTAGCTGTTTGTCTGCCGTTGAGCCTAATATTTTAACTAGGCCAAAAAAAGGTTTCTTGAGGCCCAAACACCCTCTATCCTCTTTCCCCTCCATGCATTCCCCCATCCCTCATTACCCTAAGGCGGGTAGCGCACTTACTACTCTTGAGATGCAGGTGTCCATGGACGGAAGTTGTCACTTACCATCAGGTGACCCGTCTGTCCCCTACATTATAAAAGTATATATATACAAAGTTATAGCTTGAACGTGGAAAGTTCCCAATTTAATGCGTATCCTATACAAGTTAAAAAAGACTTTTTATTACCCTAGTAATGCTCAAAAAGTGACTATTGCATTTAAAACACAAAGATACCCAGTTCATATTTAATATTGTGCAACGTTTTAAATATGTGTATTTAATTTTTAAAATTTATGATATAAGTAGGTAAGTGTACTCGAGTCTAATTCGTAGACTTAGTAATATTAGTTTATTAATGTTATTTATTACAAGTGCTAATATTTTTATTGCCTTATATATAACTTACATATTAATATTTAAATATCCGGTAGCGTTACGAATAAGTAAACAAACAGTAAGTTAAATAGTCTTACCTTGTAAAATTAAAAGATTTGGTATATTTATGACATTCATTGAATATATGTAGTTCAATTTATTTGTTAATACATAATCTCATCTTATCTTATCTTAATAAATGCTTCATATGCAATTTGTCACTTAATCATGATAATATTTTTTATAAGGTACTTCACGGGCCTATTGGTCTATGGTTAGTGACCCTGACTGCTGAACCGGAGGTCGTAGGTTCGATTCCTACTAGCGACAAAAATTGTGTAATTCACAAATTGTTGTTCCGAGTCTGGGTGTTCTTTGCGTCCGTTGATTGAATGTTTGTAACGCCCCCGCGACACAGGAATTGTTCCTAACGCAGTAGTCTTTAAAAAAATAATGAAGTACACTACACATCAGGTCAGATTAAATATGTTTAGAAGGCGCGAAAGTTTATAAATACTCATTTTTTTTATTCATTGATATCTGTTGTTCGTACACAATAACAGAACTGTAGAATATTGACATTGTTACATATAGTATATTTTGGCCTAACAATTGGCAGTCTTATCAGTTGTCACTCACGGTTCATCACTCACAATTTTGTTTGAAATTTTTAGACTTAGATTAGTAAGAATGAAGAATCGTAAACTTTATCATTCCTGTCATTCATTCCTGTCTACATAGCTTATTAGACGAGAAGAATTGTTTTTTTTTTAATTTTAATTACCCTTTTTTACAATAGGTACAACAACATAATAATATATGTACATAAGCTCACGACTTACTTCCATCGAGGCAGGCAGACCACCACTTGCTGCTGTCCTTATATACATGACGAGCTCTCTAGTATCATTAAACGTTTGATATAGTTCCCGGCAAACAACTTGAACAATGCCCTTGAATGCGCAGAAATATATTTTAGGTCCCTTTGGTGGTGCGGTGCGGGGCGCGACGGCGGGTAGCGTCGTTTCGATCTTCCTATTTGTAGATCAGTCGATCCTTGCCTCTCGCCCAGTGTACGCATTCGTGGCAGCAAAAATATATAAATTTGACGTCACTGTCAAATTTAAATATTTTTGCTGATAATGATAGTGATGACGATACTGGCGATGATGAAATAACTCCTAGCCAAAACCCTATTTTATCTAAACCTATACCTAGCACCAGTTCTGCTTGTGCTGGTTTTGAACTAATGGAAGGAATATCTTATTTACCTCAAGAGTAAATTCTGGGATCAAGAATATGGACATATATATTTAGTACCAAAGGCAATTTTATCTTATGTGGCAGCCTAAAAATTGTTTACCGTAATTTTTAATAACAAATGTGTTACTTTGGGATGTAATAAAGCAGTAGTTTTATATTAGAGATTAAATAAAGTCTAATGTAAAATAATCAAATGCCTATATGTTTTTTTTTCGTATTCATAAATAATACACACAAATGAAGACAGTTTTACAATTACATAAATAAATATATTCGGATACTATCTTTTTTGCTCACAAATGTAGATGCCCAAACTTTCCCCCCACTACGTCACACAACATTCAGTCGATTACGGGGACTTCTGACGTGTCCTATCTGGAGAACATTACCAATTAGATCGGTGTGTGTCCTGCGTGCTCGACCTCTGCTGGCATTTCCATTTACATGCCTTATATACTTATTATATTTGTCATTCGTTCTATTCGTCCATTATTTCTACTTGCCCAAACCAGATCAGCAAACATACCTTTTTCTATTGATATAGGTACTCTTTATGAAATCCTCAGATGCAACGAAGAGGTTAGATCGAGATAGAATAAGGAAACCTCAGTCGTCATAGTTGATAAGATACTAATTCTCGAAAACGAAACATTTCAATAAGAATGTCTCAACAAAATCAGAGTACAGCAAAAGTAACTATCATATCATTCTCCAAAATACCATGAAAGGACGAAACTTAAACAGGAGAAGATACCACCAAACGCCCTCTCAAATGCTGCCCCAATTCAAAATGGCACGTACAAATATTATGTCCACAAATAGTCACAGGTATTACAGGTAGAGTGGACATATTTTTTTGCATGCGCGTGCGCCGTGGGTGGCCGCAATAGGGGAAACATTTATTTATTTATAGCTACCGTCGTGTCACAACTGACGTATACCGTTTTTAATATTTTTTTTTAAACATAAATATATTTTGCGTCATTTTATTCATTGCAACAAAGTAATGGGTTTTGTATGAGTAAAAGTATTTTGACGTTTTTCTTGGATCAGATGAGTATTGAAAGTTAAGAATAGTGTGGAAATGAAGCCAGTCGTGCTTACAAGACGTTGGTGTTGCAACTAAATATTTATATTCATTCGTTTTCAGTAAGTTGACATATTTCATTGATTCCACCTGTAGAAATAAATAGATCAGACCTCGTAAGTCACAGTTGACAACTAATAATATTTAACTTTAGTTTTAGTTATTAAAATGCTGTGACCTAATAGTTATAAATGTTATGTAGTAAGGAGGTGACGTTCAAAACATCCTAGATATTGATAATTCACTTTTAAAAAAGTAGACAACCGACTTCAATACTTCTATCATAAAATTTAAGACTTATATGGTTTTTTCATGGATGCCATTGTCAGAACTGGACCAAATTGAAATAGAACCACACGGGAAGCACCAGCGATTTTGTTAATTTACATCCATGAACTTACCTTAAAACGATGAAATATTAAAAAGAAACTAAATATATTATATTAATAAAAGTTAACAAAAACGCTTTTGAAAAGCTGTAGCCGCGAGACTATTTTTGTAATATTTACATTCCTGTTATTTATATCGTGTCTTGTCTTTTTTTATTACTTCAAGATGCATTATCGACATAAAACCTGTTCAATTTTCTGGGGAATAGGTTTACATATACGTAGTTTATGTATGCCAGTGTTATACAGACATATATCTCTTGTGCATGAAGCTTTCTCACGATATGTTTTGTCAGTCAAAAAACTGTCGCATCATTGCCATTTCAAAAAGTACCTATAGTGAGACCACCACCATATCAACTTTCAAAGTCAGTTTACATTTCTCACAAATATTGATTTGAAGTATGGACATTGTCTCTTATGACATTATTTGCGTGAACTAATCACAGAAGAAAAGCTTAAGTGTTTAGTCGTTGAGCTGCAGTTTCACAAAATTTACATGTTTTACGTAGGTATGTACAAATATATGAGTAGCCGAAATGGTTATTTAAGTTTCAAGTTAACAATACTATGATGATCACCACTTTGTTTTATTTAATAATTAGGTATGTCTTATATATATATACGTAAAAGACCCGGAGTCAAAGTGGGAAGAAAACACGTGCGCTGGAAGTGAATTCCAGGCTTTAACCTATCAATACAAGAAAGAAGAGCCCAACCATTCGGGTTCGTATATTTGTGACTCTCAAACGTTAAAATGTTCAAACTAAACAAGTAATTAATACAAATAAGTAACCAAAGACATTACACCCCTTATTGGGTAGATAACTATGCTTAAATTAATTTATTTAACTAAGTACCGATACAATTAGTTACTAAAAATAGTTGACAATTGTCATTCTGTTTTACTGTAAAGTTTTTAATATATTTTTTATTCATCAAATTACCATTAAAAGGGAATGATTGACAGTACGTAGGTGACGCAACGCCTACATATTTCATAGACCTTACCTACCGTTTTGACGTTTCACTACTAAAAAGATGCCGATTTGACTTAACCGTCATCTAGCCAATTGTAAGTGCCTCTAAGTATAAACAGTATCTACTGTCTCGTCCATAAACTGTGTTCCTTCTTGGGTGGTCATGGCAACAAACAAGACCTAGTGCCGATTTTTTTGTGGTTTAGAACGGTCTCGTAAATTCGACAGTTAAAAACTTTCAAACATCATCATCGTCAACCGCATTTGAATACAGGGAGGTCTGTATTCACAGTCGGTTATCTAATTCTGCCATATTTCTTGTATTGTCCTACCTCATATAAGAAGACTGTCGTTTTAATCGAACCAGAACGTTGATCTAATGGTTAGTGATCCTGATCCTGATTGTTGAGTCACACAGTACAACAGTACAGAGGTCGTGGGTGTGATTTCTACACAGGACAAAAAATTGTGTGATCCACAAATGGTTGTCTCGTATTGATTTTCTCTGTGTCCGTTCCACGCAAGAATCGTTCCCAAAACGGTTTTTTACAAAAAAAGCCTTAATATATACATTCATTCCTACTTTCTGCTTATTACCTTAATACTTTTAGTTGTGACTAAAGTGGAAGTTTAAAATGTAGTCGAGTTTTATATTTTGAAGCCAACATCTGGCATACAGGTATCAAATTGGTATATTTTTATTCTATGGGCATCCAATGAGTTACCGGTGCTTACAAACACTTACACGCGATAGTCTCTGATATTTTCCTGTCCAAAGAACTATGTCGATCTCACCTACTATCAAGAACACAGCTGTATGTAAATTGGAAATGCCACTTGATTGCCCCTTCCATGTATCTGTTATTTTACTGAATGATCACTAATCCCCGTCTGATCACCGCAACTACTAGACGACATTATATTGTTCACTGTCATATTTTATTCAATAAAAATGCACTTTGAAACAATAGTGAGTGGTTATGTTTAAACATTTATGAGTGTTTAAATCAGACTTGACTACGATTTTTGAATATTTTTTTGTATGTTTTTTTATAAATTAGTAGAGGATTTACATCTCACTCGTGAGTTCTTTTACCGGTAAATCTTCTTTATTTGTACATGTGTATCTATAATCGTAATCTGTTTCTGGATCATTCTGTTATTCTTTACCGTATACATAGATGAGACGACACACGTACAATAATGGAGATGTGGAAATAAAAGCGACACCAACACGTATAATGTTGTTGTTTCTTAGGAATAGTGCACCCACACTCACGCCTGTATCCAAGAAGTAGGGTAGACAAGGGTGTAATAAACGCCCACATTTTAACACCAATTATAATTTAGTCCCACTTGCGTAATAAGTAAGTTAAGTCATAGATAATTCGGGCAATTATAGGAATTAGATGGGAATTTTTTTGACAGGAAAGGGAAGATGAAAGAGAGGGAAATGGATATTGCTTATACAGATGGATCGGGGAGTATAAGCAAAGCTCCGGCGAGTCAGGGCCGCGTACCTATTACTTAAACTGGCTGGTGTCGGAAGTTGAAGGTGGAAGTCCGAGCCCTGTAACGAGAATAGTGGAATAGTGGTACAGGAGATATTTGGTTCAGTTCACCCTTCTGTGTACCTGCGGAACACTGCAGATAAAAATAAGGATTAACAGACTGAGTTTCAGGTAGACAATTTGTTTAATTTTATGAGTGACCGTTTTCAAGAATTTATCATTAAATTACTAGGTAACACTCGTAAGGTTATCTTACAAGTGTTATTTAAAATTTAAGGAATATAAATACCTCCTTAAACATTTTCTTTAAGGAGGTATTTATATTACATATATATATATACATATATAATATAAATATAATGTTTAAGGAGGTATTTATATTACATATATATATATATATATAATATAAATATAATGTTTAAGGAGGTATTTATATTAATTAATAAAATATATGACCACTTAACAAACATTAAATCAACCGACACACGCAAAACGCATCGATGTTTTCCACTAAATATTAAATAGATCTACGTCCTATTCCTTCCTAAATTGTTTGCGCGTTTTACTAATGACTGTAAAATATAGGTTTTTTATGTGTAAATACGGATATAAATACTGTATCAAACAATGCAGTTCAATCTAAACGTCGTTGGGTAAACCTAAAAGCAATACGCTTTATACACGGCTAACAATGATTGACAATGATAACAATGATTTGATTATTTGTATAGAGTATGTGTATTTTTGGTACACGGATGGCGCAGTGGTTTAAATAGTCACCTCGCCACTACGCTGCCGCGCTGGGTTCGATCCCCACACGAGACAACACTTTGTGTAATCCTCAAATTGTTGTTCTGAGTCTGGGTGTTCTGTGTGTCTGTAGCCCCCGCGACACAGGAATTAATCCTAGTGCGGAAGTTATCTTTTTATAAAAAAAGAAAAGTATTTTGTCGTCATTTGATTATTTATGAAGATCACCAAATGATCAACTTATTTCGTTGTTTCGACTTTTCTTTTAAAAACTATGGCCCAGTGTGATCCAGACGAAATGAACTGTGTAATGTAGTGTGTTGTGCAACATATAAAATAGTAGTGATGCCGGGCGAATAGAATAAATGAATCAGATAAACATATGAACTTTAAATATATTATAACCTTCCTTTTATATGTAAGGAATTACTATTCTAACTCACGAGTGAGTGACGCGTAGAAAGGTCTACGCTTCAGGTAGTGGTGAATTACAAAAAGTAAGATTTGTTTCAAGTTAATAAGTATAGCATAAACCTATGGAAAAATTTTATAGTTATTCAATATATATTTTTTTTTAAAGTGTTTATGTCATTTTCTGTATGGCCTATCTTATTGTATAGTTTGGGTCGGTCAGTTGGAATGTGAGAATCATGTACTCCGACTGAGTTATATTTCAAGTAGATAATTACGAAATATAACAACGAAAAATGTTAAGGGGTGTTACATCATTTCAATAAAGTCGTGTTGTATCTAGGAACGATTACTATTCTATCATATAATAGGTGTTTCTAAGAGAGAGTGTTACTTGGACAGTTTTCTAAATAATGTTAACCCAGGAGATAATGTTGTCTATCCCCGTGACAAAAGGACTTCTTAAGCAAACAAGAGACAAGCTTTACACAATTTTCGAATCACACAAATTAATTTCCCGCGTGGAAGTCGTTGTTTTCCCGCGTGGTGCATCAATTGCTAGATGTCTAAAAGACATTATAGTTTACAATAGAAATGCTGTTATTCTTACAAAACGATTTTTTTTTTTATAAACACCTAAATAATATATTTTTTAAATACAAATGTACTTCTATAAACATGGGAGATATTATTATATATAAGTAGGTATTTTAGTGGTCCGAACCATACGTGGAGTGCGATTAAAACACTCTGTTGACAGTGATTATTGGCACAGACAACAACTTGTTAACAAAGAATATATACTTAGTATTGTGAATATAATACCTGTTCAAGTTATAAACAAATTTACACCTACTTCGATGTACAGAATAAATTAGATCTCATGTAGTTCCTTCCTCCAACGTCGTCAGCTGATGGATGACATATAAAAGCCTTGACCGATATTCTGTTTTATTTTATTCAATTTGTGTTATTTTATAAAAGAAAAACATGTTAGCTCCTCCTGACTCGTTCTTTTCTCGATCTCTTATTACTTAGGTAATTATTTAAGCATTAATCCCTATGTTAGCTCTGTTAAAAACTTTTAAGAGTGCGCAAGAAGGCGGCTTATATTTTTCGAGTTTATGTGTGTAGGTATGTACGTACCGATGTATTCTTGTGACAATACATCTTTATTTGATTGCGGAATGTGTAGTGTGCTTTGATTCGTCTCAATAGTGGGAATAACAGGATAATTTTACCTAATTGTGTGATACCGTCAGACAGCAATATAATACTGCAGTCGAGTTTTATACTGTTTTATTCATTTTATTTATTAGTTACTGTAACTATTGGAAATAGTCTATGGTTTGGTACGTAGAGA
Source organism: Tyria jacobaeae (assembly GCA_947561695.1). NCBI lineage: Eukaryota > Metazoa > Arthropoda > Insecta > Lepidoptera > Erebidae > Tyria > Tyria jacobaeae. The sequence continues at coordinate 8,030,286 of OX387222.1, read as the reverse complement.
TCACTATGTGGGTTCAACTGAGTTTGTATTTTACCAACCTGGTCATATGTTGAGATATATTTTACCAGTTTTCACATTTCAAATTTCAGTATTTACCTATACCTATTTCTCGTATAAGACAAAGTATTAAAAAAATTGTTAATCTTGATGATTTTTGTTTCATCATTGTCATTCATGTCATCTGTCAGGGTCATTCTTAATCAGCATAACATCACTTACTTAAAGTACTCTTTATAAAGCTTAGCATCAGAATTTTAATACAAAATCTGTTGTCCTATAAGTCTATAAGTCCTATCATTGTCAAAAGAGTAAAAGTCAAAACGGCTGAAGAAGTTTTAATGTAACGATAATTTCAATTTGTTATGAATTATAAAAACTTAAGTTTTTTTATATTTTAACCTAATTAGGATATACATTATGATATTATTTTTAAATATATATAAATATTTGATTTTAAAATATATACGTTACTTATCTTACCTATTTAAACACAAATAGGTAGGTGGGTACTTTAAAACCTGCCCAAATATTCATTTTATAGGACTTGTGATTTAATTATCAGCTCAACATTTTTTTTATCGCAAATATAGCAAAGGAAGCAGCAGGTAGTCCCTCTCAAAACTGTAAAGTGACGTGTGTTGATCATTATTTGACAGGTCGGTGGAAGTTAGCTCCTTTGTACTAGAATTGATGAAAGTAGTATATTGACGACTTAGGTGGGTAGGCAGAGCTCGTACAATAGTTCTTATCAGACATACTTACCTACCTGTACTTATATTACAGGCTTGATTTATTCTGAAGTTCAATAATAATATTTTTTATCCAATGCAAAAAAATATACCAACAGCTTCGGTAGTATAAAATAGATACCTACCCGGGTCTGATGAAAAATAGAAATGTAGATATCATCCCACGTACGACGAGACTTGAACTGTAAATATATTTATCAGATACAGAGAGCACAGCGTTGTCTGTACTGCGAACATTGGTAGGTAAAAAGATATAATATTTAATTAGGTAAATTAATACATTCAAATGGTAATTTACTTTATATATATATATTATAGATACTATGTTTTAGGGCTGCTATCTTTCTATATGCATTTGTCTTCCAAGTCAATAAGATATAATTAGGTACATTGTCCAGAAGTGTATGTTAAACAACAAATAATTAGTTATATTACATTTTTTTTTTCTGAAATATTGTATCAATCTATATATTTTTATAGTGTTGTACCTACAATGCAGATCAGTAGCTATCTACTGATTGCATAAAAAATGCTCTCTTGCTCAACTCTCTCGTATTGAGTGACGGCATTTTTTACAAACTACCAGCGTTCGTTTCCTGACTGACGACGCTTTTTTTACAAACTAACAGCGTTCGTTTCCTGACTGACGGCGCTTTTTTACAAACTACCAGTGTCCTTTTACTGACTCACGACATTTTTTAACAAACTAGCATCGTTCTTTTACTGACTGACGGAGCTATTTTTAAGATAACTCGAACTAGCTGGTGACGGTAAGTCCGACCCCTCTAACTTTAACTATAAAAAGACTTACTAGATAAAGAGTTTCTGTAGACATCAACGCTAATGGGACACTCAAATTTATTGACAGCAGCCAAAATGACATCTGCAAAGTCTACTTGGTCTTCTATGATAAGACTTCCAGGCACGGACGCAGATGAACGAGCCGATTTGAAAGCGTTCAAATTCGTCAAATTAAATGCACTGAGGGACTTATTATCTCTGTTCATTATTACTGTTTGAAAATCTGAAAATATGTAGTAAGAAATTAATGGTAATAACTCTTATACAAATATGTGTAAAAAGGAAATAAAATTGACTCTATTTTAAACTCTACTCTACTTTTAAAAACTAGCAATGCTCTTTTACTGTCCGATGTCGTTCTTTTTAGTAACTATAAGCACTCTAATAATCATTGTGTGTCTGTTGTGCCTCCAATGTATAGATGTGTACTTTTACGTCCAGAGGACACAAGGTTAGTCTTTAGTTAATTATTAGATACATTCCTATTGAAATCATTATATATCTACCTGACAGAAAAATATAAAATATAAAATCTTAAAATAAATATAATAATAAAAGGAAAAATAAGTAGTCAGGGAGACAGGTGGTCTTCAAATATCTATAGGTGTTTGCTTACATAGCTACTAATACCTAGGTATTATTTTTGTTCGCTCCTGTAGTTGCAGTTAGATAGGTATCTAGGAACCCAGCTATGTCACATTTCTGATATACATATTGTTTGTTAAGTTGTTTGATGTCTTCTGAAAAACGTAGGTAGGGATATACTTATCTAACTAGGTAAAACCTATGGCGTTTATTGGAAACATGATGTCTTGAACTTAACATTTTAGATTTAATTTAGTTATCAGAATTATTGTTAGATGTGACAATAGGTAGGTAAATAAGATAAATATTCTAGAGGCTGAGGTAGGCATTGTGTTTACTTTAATTGAAAGTAATGTTCAATTCTCTTGAACAAAACGTTTTTAATTAACAACCATATCATAAGACGGCGTACACGCAGCGAATTAAACATTTCGATGCGGCTTTAACCACTGAATTGACGAGACAATCAGTTGGTAAGAAAACAAAACAACCGCACGTCTCGCCTCGTTCCAAATTCGAATCGCGGAATGTTCGCAAAAACAATAAGCCGCAAGAGCATCGGCAATTAAACGTGTTGTAATTAAATGCGGGCGGAGCCTCGCGTTAATGAGGGCGCACAGAGGCGGCGGCGGCCGTAATCAACATTAAAGATTGGCGGGAGATGTGGCCCCCCGCACCCGCGCCCCTCATTACTTATACAAAATACTTAAGACGCGCGTCGTCCCGCTCTCCGCGCGCTAATAGCTCGCGCCCACTCGCTATCGCCGTCCCGTTTCGGCCGGCGAGCGTAATTAACCAGCGGCATCGCCTTCGCTCGCTCGGCACGGCCCCGCCTCCTGGGGGGTGAGGGGCGAGGCGCTGCGGGCGGGGGGCCGCCGCACCGGGCGCACAGTGTGCCGGCGACCGTTGACTGAGTTGCGTCGCGCGTGTTGCGCTAACGCACCCGGACGACAAACTCACACCAACAACACAACTTTAGTTCCTCATTAACAGTTCAGTGGGTGTTTCGGTGTAATTGTTGCAAGTGTTCTGACTTCTAGACCCAAGTGATTGCGTTTCAAATAGTTTGGATACTGGACAAGTGATTAAAAGTGACTGCGTGCTATGCAGCAATTAACAGTTTAACTGCGTTCTGCGGGCGATGCTCACAGGTTAATATTTACTTTAAAGTTTTCTAATAGGAATCTCGTTACCGCAGTCATCTCCTTGTTCTCATTTAGGTTCTTTGTGTATTACTCAAGTGAGTTCGCAAGTTTCAAAATCATTTTTTATGTTTAGGCACTTCGATTTTCGAGCAGATGGAAATAACTTATTGGTATTTAATTGACCCAAAGTAATATATTTTTTAAATAGTGTTGAATGAGAAACCTACACATTGTAATTTCAACCACATTTTTTCTAAACACTTATCCAAAAAGCTGTATGAGATCAAGCGTCGCGAGACATTTCATTAAGTCATCGCAAACTTTTATGAAACAAGTAATAAATTTCGCAACTTAATTTTTTGTTATTAAGGTATGTTTGCTCTTTACTTTCAAGAAAATGTTATGTTTTTAAAGGAAATATGAAAAAAATGTGATCTCAAAAGTTAAGTACTCGATCAGCAAATATTTAAATCTAAGTCATATTTCTGTTGTTTCTTAGCGGACTCACTCAACTTTTCTCTTTTAAAAATCCAAATTTGTTTTTGCGTAATTAAATAAAAAACTTTAAAGTGTCATTTAATTAGTTTAAATTTAACGCAAACAAGAATTGAGACAACGTTGTTCTACATCGCACCTAACAATATTCAAGATGTATAAATTTGAAATTCAACTCTGAACTTTAAAACCGTTAAACACTGATCCAAGAAGCCATATTATCACTCATTGTTACAGTTTTTTCTTAACATTCAACTTGTGAACTCCGCTTCCGTCGCGCGAAAATCTTACAAAAAATAAAAAAAAAATAACTTACGTAGGTAGATAAAATGATGTACAGCAAAGATACTAAAGAGGAATACAATAGGGTTGTGAAAATATAGAGATGAGCGCTGAACACTTAGTATTGCTAATTTTATTACTTTCACAGACAAATATGAGACCGGGAACCATTAGAGATGTTGTAAAAAAGTGACAGGCTCATTTGCGACTTGATTTACTCGTTGTAGGCAAAGTACGTTAAATTTTGAATTTAGAACAATTGCAGTAGTAGTAGAATAAATAATATAAAAACAAGGTACTTATTAACAGACTTTTTAGTATTACTCATTGGTATCGTCACGATTCTATTTTTAATTTTATGTTACGTAGTCGGTGGTTCAGATTAGAAACCGATCAGTTTGTCGAATTCTTTGAATAAATTATAATAATATATTTGTCAGGTTAAGATAAAACACGATTGTTATTATCAAGAACGCCATAAAGTTACAAATAAAAACAGTCTTTGACACCTTTTCTTGTTCGACTTTTTTGGTATTTTAAAAGGGGTTAGGTACTATCAAATTACATGTTTGTTTATTTATGGTGAGATTAGATTACATTTATACGTAAATTTAAAGCCATAAGACCTACAGGTTTTGTCCATAAAATACCATGACGAAGATATTGTGCTGTGAAGGAACCGGAAAAGGTGAATACGAGTTATCAAGGCAAGAGGTAGTAATTGTTATTTGGCTCTGAAAATATCTTTGGAAATTGCAAATTACTGAATGAGATTTTAATCAGCCAGTTAATTTTGTTCTGTACCCAAATCTAAACGATAATACGAAACCCGTGGCATTTGATAATCGCAATATGAACGGCGTGTAAAAATGCAACACTCGTATTGTTACAGTGAACGAAAAAAAAATATCACTTAATATTGAAGACGAAAATTGTAAGTTGTCATGTAGAAACCATTTTTTTGCTATGAATTCAGGTAACATATAATATAATTTCTCATACCGTACAAATTCGACAAAAACAAAAGAAAACCTAACATTCCAATTAACAATTTATAATTCAAATTCAAATAAGGAATGTAAGTGCGCGGACGCATTCCCGCGCAACAGGCGGCCATCTTGCGCCGAGATTGCTCGAGATTTCCTGATACACATTCGGGACACATAGATCCATTTATCATAAAGATCTATATCTATCGCAAACAGTATTTAATTTATGACTTCTATAATAATTGATTTGGGTGCGTGGGTTCATAAGACGGTGCGAATAAGATTACAATGGAGCCACCAAGGGCGTTATGTAAATCGGCTTATAGACATGACACTTGCTTAATTGTCAAGAAAGCACCTTCATGGTATGCTTTGTTAAGTAAAATTTTATGTAAGACACCTCATGTCAACACATTTCAAAGGCTGAATCGTGTTGTGTAACAAAAATACGACTGTTTATTTTGTTATATATACTGTTGACGGGATTGTTATTTTTAGTATTTATATTTTCTTAGTAAAGTTTTCCTAACACTGGTTTATAAGGTAGGTATAGTATTTTATCACGATTTCTTTTTTTTAATTTCAAATATTATTAGCACTTAACTAGTATAAGATTTAAGCAAAAATAAGGTTAAGAATAATAGTAACTCTATTGTATAACTTTTTAATATTGTAGTAATTTCTTAACTTTTAGATTTAATACCAATCCAATCTTCTATAAACTGTTGCGAAGTGATCAATAAATACCTATACATTTCCTTCCTTTTTACTTTCCATCAAGCGAGATGTAGGACAAACGTCTATTTTATTTAAAGAAATGTCTAACGTCTTTATTTTTGAGTACTAAACTGGAATAAGATTTAATAATTAATTGAGTTAGGAATCAAAATGATGATATTGCCTATTTAACATTTTAGTATTCGGCCCAGTTTTCGTAGAATCATTGGAAAAGAAAACGCTTTTTGTCAAATCGTATTACCTCAAGAAGTAGGTAACAAACACACAAACATAGGCTTTTATGTACTACATAACCAAACCAAAGTTATTAGGTTAGAAATGACGCCTTCTTGTTCAGTGTAAGTGCAACGATCTGTTTCTAGGCTATCATCAGAATACGTTGTAGAAAGACCTGTTGTAATAAAGTATATAATCTCAGTATACATACAGCAGTATAGTATTTAAATATAGGTTAGAATCTTGGTTGCTCAATTCCTTGTAATATTTAAAATAACTTTAATTTATTGTACACCATATAAGTAATGAAAAAATATAGACATTGCATGTATTACGGTATAACAATTGGCGGTCTTATCGCTCACGGTGATTTCTTACAGACAACCTTTATACGGATATTATTACAACATATATATAACTACTTATTACATATGTCGATCATGTTATTTTATTTATGTCGATGTTTGCTTTCGTTTGTTGAAAAATCTGACACTGTTAATTCTCATCTCTTCATCGCTGCAACGTTGAAGCAGCCAACTTAGTTTCTGATGTCCTATTTGATTGCCGGGTCCTTAAGGATTCTTTATCTAAGTAATACCTACTTAGTTTTACTTGCGTCTCGTATATTTACGTAAGTCTGTCAACAGCCTCATAACGGAACGTACCCAATGGTTTTTATAAATTTATTTGTATCTACCAGATTCAAAATATCTGAAGTAGTTGCTATTGAACTTCAAAATCTACATGACAAATAAATTGTTTCATCTATTATCCTTTATATAAAAAACATGGTTTTCCCTTTGGCCTTAGCAGAATGGTTATATTATTATCCTTATAATTAAGGGAGGATGAGTTATATGTATTTTACTTCATTTAACATTTAAAATAAAGCCAGGTAGGCTCAAATGACTGGTTGATATTGAGACATGCTCTAAAAAGCAATTTAAATTAAATTCAAATACTTTTAACATACCGTAACTCGTTGTAAAACACGGAGCGTTTGTTAAATTTCGGTATCTCGACATTATACACAAATACTCCGAGTGCTTCAGATCACTTAGCTATTTAAGAGAATAATCTAAATTATATGCAATCGTCTGTTAGCTTAAATAATTATTAGTCGATCATGGTCGAATATTAATTTAATCATTACTTGATCACTCATTTGAAGTATAATAATCGATTTATACTCTTTGATTCCACTTATTGCTTTCCATCAGGCAAAGTAGAGTCACTATGGTAGGCTAATATATAAAAAAAAATCAAGTATGCACTGTCACATAATGGCATAACGCATGTATGTATGTATATGTCGGAATTCTCTTCCAAAATTGTAAGTAGGTAGTATATGGTAACAGCTTTCGTCTGGATTCTGGATTTCTTGTGGTTAGAAGATTTTGAGTACCTACAGGTAGTTGGATAGTGATGCCATAGCAGTATTTAACTAATTAATGAATGAGTGCACGGGTGGCGCAGTGGTTTAAGTGTCACCTTGCCACTATGTTGCCGCGCCGAGTGTTGTGGTTTCGATATCCACACAAGACAACACTTTCAGCACTTAATCCTTAAATAGTTTTTCGGAGTTTGAGTGTTCTTTGTGTCGGTTATTTGAAGGTTTGTAAAGTTCCCCGCGACACAGAAATGAATCCTAGAGCGAAAGACGGCAACGCCATATAAAAACATGATTTTATTTAGCTTTGCTAACTTAAAACAATTTACTTACGCTTACTTTCTTAATACGCTTGACACTTACCACTTACTTTCTTTCAAAAAACTCTTCTCAGTTACAGTTTTTTTGTACCTGTTCAATAGGAACTTTATGTCTAAGACTTTAGTGATCAATAAAAAAAAAATGGGCAGCTACGAACAGCGATCTGGAGTTAAAGAATGCCAGTTATCATTTCATCGTACATGTGTTTCATTCACTAAATTGCGTCATTCATAAAATAAGTTTTCTGCTTCTGCTATATCATTATGCTCGTATGGTATATAAGAGGTTAAAAGAGAAAACAGAACATATATGTATTAAGAAATACAAAAACAAATATATATGTTGACAGCTTCAAGAAGGCCGTTATGTTTACATTGTATGTATATTTGCGTGTGAATATTTTAAAGTAGAACATTTAGATATAGAACTGTATTTAGAGTATATATTTGACAGTCAGATATTTATCTTTTGAATATGTATAATGTTTGTAAAACGTGGAAGACAGTGCTATACACGAGTGCCTAGGTACGAATCAGAAGTTACATTAGGTACATTATATATCGGATTGGAAGTGCAATCATAAAAGTTTGGAAAAAGTGATGGCCGATTCGATTCGTTATCTATTTCTTTCATTGACAATTGAATGTGTTAAAAAAAGTTATTGAGGTAATATTAGGTCACTTTATACATATATTCTTAAAAGTTTAATATAATGACAGTGACTTGCAAAAGATGAACTTGTATCTTTCTTTAAATCTCCTTTTTTTTAAATAATGTAAAATACATAAAGATGATAATTAATTTATCCAGAATATAGATGAAAACTTAATCATAATCATAATAATCATAACAATAAGAATGAACATCGTAATACACTCCAGTAAATGTTCTCACTAGTTTTTGAAACACAGATTTCCTGCAAAACACAATTTTCTTCTAATAGTATAAACTTTCTATTACTACTACCGCCATCTACCGGGCGGTAGTAGAAGCCTTTCTAGGAAGTAATACGATAGTTGTTAGATTTCAGTTAAAGTGATAGATAAATAAATAAACATGCTTTTGTACATTTAATTTTGAGATAATACATATATAAACTGTAGTATATAAGAAAAAGCTAAAGAGTTAACTTATTGTTCATAATTCTAAAGAAAAATAAGACGGATAATAAGGGATAGATGAATAATAAGGGATGATGTATTTATATATAGGTATATGAGTCTTTGAAGTACTGAGTTAAGAAGGCCTACGTAAGCGTCTTCGGTTGGTCTTTTTTGTCGATCTTTGGAATGCTAGAATTGTCCACACTAAAATATGTATGGTTTATTGGCTGTCTGTAGACATAGCCATACGTTATATACGGGTAATATTCTATTTAATTACTCTTAACATAGAGAACGCCTGACGTCTTTTTAGTTTTAATATTTCCATATTCTTAAAGAAGAAAAAATATGAAAGCTAATGTGTCAATTGTGGTCCAAATGACAGATGCGGTTGATGACTGACATTTGTTCAGAAAAAGTTGTAGGTGTTTATTAAAAAACAAAAGATAAAAATGTATTGGCAAGTCAGCGACCTGCCGGAGTACAACGCTACTTCCCCCAGATACATCACATTACTACACAATAACATTTACATTCAGATCAGATACCATTCCTCAATATACACCATTAAACAGCTGAGTTCAGAGGTCTCTCACAAAACTGTAACGGTTTATTTTAAATACAACATAACCGACATTACCATCAAACATGCCAAATTGACATTTTGTTTACCTTATTAAAAAAAACATTTCGTATTCTATTTTCGAATAAAAATATGTATTCGTCAATGAAGACGTCTCGAAATAGAAATAAAAAATACCTACTTTCCATGGTTCAGAATTAAGTGATTCTTTGTGTTTCAGTTCAAGAATTGACAATATAGATAGTGACTTACTCGAGACGGAGGAAATAAAACGACAAGTGACCGTTATGATTTCGCACGTGTCTCCCATTCACAGATGACCGCGCCGTTTACCTATTTACAACAGTGCATTGTCCGCTATACTATTTTTCAAATTCAAACCAAAATGTGTTCTATAAATTTCCGCTCTACATCGGTTCTGTTCGACTTTTAAATCGAATGTCAACAAACACGGCGACGTCAAACAAATCGATTTCCGAATTTTTAACGCTGTGTTCGAACGCTACTATTTCAATAACAAAAAATCTTTCATTATTTTTTACACATTATAATGAAATAATGTTTTAATAAGAGTATTTAAAGAAGCAAATTATTAAAAAAAAATAAACAATGTAGGTAATAGAAAACTTTTTAACCGTTACAGTAATAAGAATGCTTTGCACTTTTGACTCGATTGCTGTCGGTGGCGTCTCATATTTGTGTGTACAACAGATTACGTCCAGTCTCCGGCACCATTTTCTTGTTTAGCGCAATTTATCAGCGTTGAGTGACATCAATAGGTTTTTCGTCAATTTCGTACGTGCTTATATGGATATGATAATTTGTTTCCGGCGTACGCGGCGCGTGCGCATGGCACGACAAACTATTACATTCATAGCGTTAGCACGATTTGCATTTGAAACATTTCGTTCGGCTCGCGCCACCAGGACGTACAATGCCTTCTGGAGAGGCGTTATATTCAATAAAAGAGGTAAGTATTGTCATATCAAATTCCTTGGTATATTTTTCAGCGACTCGTGTCAGCGCAGATGAGTGATAATAGGGCTCATTTTCTGAAGCACGTGCGTGAATAATGCAGCAGCACCGGTATTTCGGCTCTTGTATACCTTTATCTATATAACTCGTTATACATAGCGCGGCATAAATTAGGTTAAGTAGGGCACGTAAATAGATACGTTGTTCACTGAGCATTCTCCCCTACTTACACATTCACATATCTACTACTTCATATTTATTTATTTCACTTTATATCGACACTTTACAATTAAAAAAAAACTCAATACTTTTCTTATTTTTAAAAGACAGCTCTCGCACTATGATAAATTCCCATGTCGCGCGGGGCTGATACTATTACAATTTTTACAATTAATACACTGGTTTTAAATTTAAATCCGAATAACCTGTTAATATATATTATGTATCAATATTTTAGATATCAATATTATTATTTATTTTTCGAATCATTATGTATGTTTAATTAATGCATAGTACCTAAGTTGGACGATGATGTACCACTGATGATACCAATTCTTTAATCTTGACTTTTTTTTTATATCTAAGTAACAAAATATTTGTTTTCGTGTTTCTTCTAGCAACACCGGCCCGTACCCTATAAAGGTGAAAACTCTTTCCAAGTGCCGTGGTTAATTAGTCAAATTAATTTAGGAACGTTTTCTGTCGGTGTCGCGTGAAGTTGGCGTGGTGGATGCTTTTGTTTCATTGAATAATTGCCCAGAGGTGTTTCGGACGAGACCGACTGGTTCCTTCAAGGCCAGACGACGAACTTGCCCCAACCATTGTCCTTATTTGCGTCGACGAAACTCGACTCGACTCGATTTTACCATCAACTATTATTTTTTTTATTCAACTTTATGATAGTCATTGTTATGCTCTTAGAGCTACTAGCCAGTATTTATCGATACTAAATTGTCTTAGATATGTGTCAATCGAAAAAAGTGTAAATTCAAGATTCAGTACTCTGTTACGACTGTGGTAAAAATTTATGGTTGTATAGTGCTTTTTTTTCCTTGTGTCTGTGCGTGGTTATTTCTAAACGCCCGCGGTGAGGAGGCTGGCCCGCAACAGCGACACTTCGTTTGCCGTCGTGCGCACCTTTTTGACACCTCTAGCAACTTTTTTTTTTATAACTTTTCCTTTTTTCTATTATTAATCTACTTGTATATATCTTGATTGCAAAAGACGTTAAGCAAACGGCTTGCTTTAAAGAAAAACTACATAATTGGATTAATAAACGAAATGAGCCCTTTGGAAAACATAAATGTCTTTAAAACACAGCTGTTTCAATAAAACATGGAAATTATCTGACACTGTATAGAAGTAATTATTACCTTAATATTAGGCGGTTAAAAAACTTGTACGAATTTAAGTATGTACAGAAAAAAGTTGTATAACAACTATCTGTAAGTGTTTCTATGGAGAAATGGGATGGCCATAATAAATTAAAGTTTATGTCAGCATGTTCAATAATTTATTCAGAATAATTTTATCTTCATGTTGTAACTAGCAAACTTTATCTAGACATCCACTCAAACAAGTTGACGTGTTAATATTAAAAATTAAAAAATACATAATGTTATTGATTAAGATAAGGGTCATAATGCCTTGTATATTGCCTTCCTATCTATATAGATATCGAACATAAACATTTAATGTAATTTCCGACTCTGTCATTGTAGGGTCAGTCTAAAAAACTTCGTAAGTTAACTGACACTTTCAAGTATATTATCTTTTACTTTTAATCCATCACCTAGACGTAAAAAGTATTTGCAATAAGGGTTTTTTTTTTTATTGATGTTGGTATTTTTTTATTATGGCAAATATTATTTATATATATTTAACAACAGGCAATAGGTATTTATATGTGTATATACGCTTGATACAATACATTTAAGTGTTTTTTTAATATATATACATATAGGCCTACCATCATGACTCAACTCAGCCTGATGGAAGCAATAAGTGGCTACGGCGGCCAGGTGAGATGCTTCTTCACGTCCGCTTAAAAGACTCGGGATCAAATTGGATGGGAAACACAAAAGTTAAGAGATATATAAAAAAACACTGACAACTTTTCTAAAAGGCACAGAAATTAATTTGTTTCTGTTCCATTTATCACTAGTTATCACTACTACTCAGAATACTCACATATGACTTGTGTACTTCATATTTTTGAGTACACTTGTTCCCATTTGTGAAATCTTTATATGTAGTAAACCTAATTCTTGATTTTTGGTTGATCTGTGACATTAACTTTTTCGTTATGTGCAAAAACGAAACGGTTTTAAATTTAAATTAGGAACAGAATTTAACTCATAAATTAGTAAATCTACATCATGGATACATCTCATCATTTGTATGTTTCTTTAAGAATTTAATAATCGCTTTAAAAATTAAGAAGAATTAAGATTACGCACCTATTTCACCTTTTACAGAATGACCCTCGGGTATCATCAATCCACTTCAATTTAGTAATAAACCTTGTTATCTTCCAATAATTAACGATAACTTCCAAATCGTTATCTTCTATGTTTGCTATTAAATAATCGATAGGTTCTGTATCGATAAACGGTCATTGGCTATGACTTAAACTGTCAAAGAAACACTACACGCTTATTCATAAGACTACTTTTCTTTAATAACAGTTGGCCGTGATTTTATCATTTAGGGCCGCATATTAATATATTACTAATAATAATATCACTTCCGTCTATCCATATATCCTTTAGTCGCCGTGTGGTTCTCGGTGGAGTATAATAATACTTATACGTTTTCAGTTATTAGGTAATTTGAATACATACTACGTTCTAATTAGGGTGAGAACTATCATTGCGTGATGCAGCTTCAGTAGTCATTCATAGTTCCGCTTTTCTTCGCTAAGTGGTGCTGTAAAATAATTTTACTGCATGTGTACGATTTCACAATGTCACAAAGCAAGTTACGAATTTAATATCACCAGGTACTGAGATTTATTAAACGCAGTAAAGCGTGTGATCAATAAACAATCTATAATCTTATGTTTAAATTGCATTACCTAAGTTCCAGATAGTACCTATCAAAGGTGTAAGCCACTTTTATATTCAGTATAAGCGGAACTGTAGCAATTCGCAAATGTTACAATGCTTAAGATTCGGTATGCTTCTCAACGGCACACAATTTTCTTAACATTGTTTTTCCATCTATTATACACTAATCTAAAATACATTTTTATGTGTTTTGAATTAGCATGGATCAAACACACTTAACATTTCAAACAATAACAACATAACGTATAACATACTATAACTATTGACAGTTTAGTTTATTACTAGTTCAAATTAATAAATGATCTGACGTCCAAAAATGACAATTGACATTTCTTTATTCTGTCACATGCTTTGATGGCATTCAAACTAATTGAAGTTTAGTATCTTTAATTAATATTTTGTAATTACCAATTGATATTATAATCTGTATGCTTTGTATTTCTTAGTTAAATACACTTTTGTCATTCTTTATCTGCATTGTGCTCGTACACCTAATTGGTGTTATTCATAAGTGCTAACTGAATATATATTTAAAAACAACGAATTCAATAACTTGGTATTATTTATCGTTAGTCTAAAGGTTTTTAAAATTAATTGCTGAAGGTTGCCACAATGACCTGCCTCCCACTGCTTCCATCCACTTATAATAAAGTTTAAATATGTTAAGAATGTGATGTATTTATTCCGACTAGTAATTATAAATTCAACCAGTGAATAATAAGATTTAAAATGAAAGTTTTTGTAATACTTTAGTAAGCTGACTGTTGCATTAACGCCACGGGGCAATTAACAAATCTTTTAAAAGTTTTACGATTTTTCTTAGCATACTAACACTATGAGCATTCCTGTTGAATCTCCCAGCTAACTACAATTTATTATCAATGGTTATTGTGCTATCTCCACTTATATTTAAACATCAATTTCTCTACAGTAATTATATCCATACTATGCAACTTGCAAACCCAACATTAATATGTCAAAATACTCTGTCACATTTTGTTTGAAATTGTTTTCTCGCACGACTGATTGGCAAAGTATCAATGAGAAGTCCCAAGTACGTAGAACGTATGAAGAATAGGAATTATCGTGATAAGGCTTAAATCTTAAAACAACCTATTGTTATGTCAAAGTTGTAACTATCTTGTAATTATGATTTTTATTGACAACAGTGAATTAATGATGATATTCAATGATGGGAAGTAAGTGATGATGATAAGTGGTATATGGAATATTATAGTAATTGATGAGGTACAACACAACTGATCAGTTTTATGAGAGAGAGATTTTCTATTTACGCATATACTCACGCTTATATAGTGTAGGTACGATGTAGTGTAGGAGCTATAAGTGAAGACTCGAAACAATATTATAAATGCATTAATTAATAAACAGTTGTCAATAAGATTCTTGCCATTTTCAGTTGTGCCGAAAACTTTTAAGTAGAACTTGATCGATAGCAAACATTAATATACATATTTGTAAAATGAGTGATGATATATATATTACATTAAATATCAACATTGTTAAACAATTGGCTAATTAAATCAATTTTATTATTTTATCGTATTTAGTTATTTATGCAAGGCGATATTAATGAAAATGTGTTCAATATTTAAATATTGTATTACATCTTGCTCTGATTAATACCAACTCGCTTTTCAGTTACTAACATTTTTCTATTTGCGTTAGTTCCTGAGTCTACAAAATTGCATAGTTTAAAAAAAAAATATTTTATATATGTTAAATATATCGTAATTATTCGTAAAATATTTCAACAGCATCCATAATGAGTAATACAAAAAAACTGCCTGTTATATAGTGCGCCTTGCAGAAAATTCCCCACAATGAGTACATAAAAATAAAAAAAAGCTTTTATTTTGTTGTGAGTAGTATGAAACTGAATGTTTAAGAAAGTATCTTATGTGTGTGTGTCTGTGTGTGTGTGTGTGTTTGTAAGTCGTTATATCCGAGTGAATCATTTCATTATGCATGCGAAGTGTCAGTTTAATTAAGTTTTGTGTTTGCTGCAATTGTGGTGGACATTTGTAAGGCTCGTTATGAATGTTACCCTCATTGTTTTGAAAACAGAAATAACCATGATGCAGCTTTAAACTGGTAAAGTAAGGTCTCCTCGTCCTCGAGAAATCTCAGCAATTTAATATATGATAATATAATTAATGGCAATTATTACTTTGCTAGTTCGAACGGTAATTAATAGAAATGTGAAGTAATCGGATTGCGTAATATTTCATTAGAATGTGAACAGGATGCATTAGTGTATAGAAAGTATTTATATGATAAACATATGATTTCTGACTCGTATTGATAACAGAGCATAAGGCAGTTTATTTAAAGACTAAGGTTAAGAGGCATTTCCTTGTTTTTTTTATAATAATCTTCCTTTATTCTTTTATACGAGACTATTAAACATTTGATAGGTAATGATTTCTAATATCAAAAATTATTTCCAAATTTTTAGCTTGATTTGCAGCAAAGACAACATACACAGATCTCCGACCCTGCCTTCAAAGCAGTTATTATTACCTTAACAGTGATAGAGCCATGCTTAGGCACGAATGGGCCGGCTCGACTGGTGTGATACCACGGCCTCACTGAAAACCGGTTTTGAAGCGTTGCATTTCCCCGAAATTAGTGAGGTTTCCGAAAGCCCAACTCCCCCCCTCCTTTTTCCACACCCTTGTCCTCCCTCTCCTTTACCCATCTCGTCATCCCCCTCTCTTCTTTGCCTCGCCTTACCCCTCATCACCTTCAGCGAACTTACGACTCGAGTTGCAAGTGTCCATGCGGCGGCGGCTGTCACTTACGATAGTAAGGTCTGTTCGTCTGTCCTCCCCTGTAATTTAAAAAACAATAAAGCGAAAGTATTGTAAAAGGAATAATAAATTTAATTTTATAATCAACTAACCTACGACTAATATGCATACACATGAAACCGACACAAGTACGTCGTGTTGCGCTACATATTAAGTAAGTATTTATAATCGTTTAATTTCAGAATAATAAAATTTAATCAGCATTCATTTGTCGTACGACTGCCGTCATAAATCAACCCAATACAAAATTTTCCATTTTATTGATAATTAAAATTGCCCGCAATTAGCCTAAGTAATAATTATGACTAATTGTAAATCAACGGATTAGTCAGTTGAGCGGTGTTTTTAAACGTACGATCTTTATCTTACTTTATGATTTAATTACACGCTTATATTAGGCCTCGTTATTTAGTATGATTTCCAAAGGTGTTAAATTTAATAACGACAATTTATGCTTAAAACATGGCCATGAAAACAATTTTACATATCACAGCCAATTAATTAATTAAATTTATTTGTCGACATATTAGTTTTTGTGTTACAGTTTTTGTTTTATATATCGTTAATAATTCAAATAATCTAAAAATACACAAACGCAAGTACACATAACTACAGCCTCGTATAACCAACGGAGTCAAACGCAGTAACATTTATAAATTGAATGGCTTATAAAGCCTTAAAAAAGGTACATACAAAGTAAAGCAGTGTGCACACTGCATAGTGTCGTCGAAACGCCACGAGCTAAACTGCCTCGGACGAACGAAATTACCCTCTCGGCCGCTCCCATTGTTGGCTTGCCAAAAGCAATAAAAAAAATCCTTAAAACAATAGCACCCCCAGGCGTTGACTGCCGCAAAAGATGTTCATGATAATTATTTTAGAAAATGACCCGCCTTAAACGCTCCTTGGACTACAGGTGTGGTTTATTACGTAGATAATAAAATACTGGTTAGTTATTTCCCAAAAAAATCCTTTAAAAATACCCATACATCGTTGTTAACGTACATATAAAGCACTGAGTTAATACATTCTCTTAATTTATAGTTGTGCAAATGCCAGAGAAACATCAGCCACGATTTACAAATCGATGGAAACACTAAAACTAAAATATGTTATTATGTATACTAGGTATTTACTGTATAGATCTGATATCACGTTTTTATGTTTTCAATAAAATGAAATGATCAGTTAGATAATGTATTAATAAATGTATTACGTGACGATATTTTCGTCATTTGTTATTAACCGCGGTAATGACAAGACATAGAAATTGTTCATCAAAAACTAAAACATGTAGTTGCTCATCAAAACGTTAAGCGGATTTTAATAACATTTGGGATACGGGAGGTAAGTAATTACTATTTATATCATCAACACTCGTCGACACAATTAAGTCAGTTTTTTTTGACGCGCCACAATCACGTTTTGATTACAGTCGTAAAAACGTGGACATTTCTACACTGTCACTAAATAACGATTACCCATAGTCGACGTTGTATTTCTACATTTTGAATAAGTGGTGTCATTTTTATAAATAATTGTCCTATTTAAGTGATCTACCTTCGTGATTGCTGACGAGAGATTAATACCGCGAAATTAAGTCTAACCGTGATGTTTGTGTGATAACAAAAAAACGATCGCACTTACAACAGTTGCTTAATTTGATTAACGATTAGACGTGAAGAAATAGTATTTACGATTAATTGGTTACCATTTTAAAGCTACAATTATTTATCCGTTGTTTCTCTCTGCCTTATAATTTTATTGGTAGTTAAAACTAGACAACGATAAATGTCATGTCCACACTAAACATAAACTTAATATTATGACAATTTCATAATTTTTACATTCAAATCAAAGCATTGTTGCGTTGTTAGATGGCTTTTTTTTGTTGTTATTTAGTTGTTGTTGATAAAAATGTAATTTGGTGCGTCTCACGGAAGACCTCGAGCTCACAGATCGTATCGTGTAACTACGCTTTATAAACTCGTTGTCCACGACTGTATCCTATTGTTATAAGTATGAGACATTTAATTTTCATGAATCTTCTCATGGATAAGCGTAGGCTTTTATAAAGAAAAATAAAGTTTTAAAATAATAAAATAGACCTCACACTATGATAGCCTTCAATGATACTGTCAAGGTACAGATACGTCTTTTTTACAAGCTAATATAGACTTTATTGTTGAGTTGTAGGACTTATTTTGCATAAGATTTGCTTGGATGTGTTTAATTAATGTAGAATACCATCAAGAGATTAATTAGTTCTGTCTCCTATACACTTTGGCGGCTATAAATTTAAAGTCGAATAATTCCTCTTACAAATTGAATGTTAGAGAACTCGTTTCTGTAGAGCAAGTACGTTTTTGACACAGCTTACATTCAATGCAGATTTATAACCATTTTGGCGTAAATGCTGACATCACAGGCTGCTTGACCATAATGTTACTTACTATGATATGACAAATTTATAGTTTCTAGTAGTAGTAGTAGTAATCAACATTCTCTTTTAATTTGTGATCATTTATCAGTTTTAAATATAAGGCTACATAAAACTGAAGACGTAACAGATTCGTCCGCATTCAAGCCTTTTAAAGTAAGAAAATTTAGAAGTAGTCGATATGGGCAGGTATCAAAAATATTTATAAATATTCATATTTTATCGACATATTTTATCGATGCTTATTAAAGACCAGCTACCACTCGCGTCGTGAGGTGAGAACGATGGCGCCCCCTGCTGAGTGCGTTCACAGACAGACGGGAACAGGCTGAACGGAATTCAAAATGAAGTTATGGCTTTACATTCCTTTTTTCTTTCGTTTAAACGTTTTTTTTTTTTTAAATATAATCCCTGTGAAATTATGGTCTCTTGTATTGACTAACAGTTCATACAAACGGGTAGATATCTATTTTTTTTTAAATTTAGTTCTTCCTAACCTTAAATAAATGGACCGTAAAGTTATATGATTGTCTTTTTTTCATCAAACGCCTGTGCTTTACAGTAGCTGTGCAGCTCGTGTAATTTTTTCAAAAGTAAATAGTATACCTGCTACCATTAGCTCCCGAGCTGGACAAATATCGAGTGTCATTGTTTGTAGTGGCAGAGTGTAAATATCGACAATACGAGCTTGCGTTATGCATCACTAGCCCGTGTTTGACGACGAGCGCTCGTGTAGTGATGTACACGGGTGCTAGCGTGTAAAGGGATAGCTTGGCCACTCGACAAACTGGTGTCGATAAATACAAACGTGTTTACCTCGTTTACACTAACTAAACATTTTCAATTGTTCATCAAACCAGTTCTTCGTGATATTTCCTTTTAACTAAAAATGCTTTGTTTCTATATCGATTCATCTGATCTGTCATTTGATATATAACGGAATCATTCATCTTACTTATAGAGTATAGATACTAAGTATTGAGGAATATTTATTCAACAATTAAACTATTGTAATTATTTAACAGAAATATCCAATATGTTTTCCATTACTTCAATTCATACATTATGCAGGAGCCACCCATATTGTTTCCAAAACTAAAACCTATCCGAATCTTTTATGCAATAACTCAGATTAAAATAAAATTGTATTAAGTATTGTGTCACCCGCAGTAATAGATTTAAATAGGAATATTTATATAGGAATCGTGCTCGCTTTAAATGTCTTTAATCAATCATAACTCACGATTAATTACTTAGATATACGCGTCCATCTGTCCAATTGTTGTAGGTAGATTGTGCGCCAGTTTATGTAAGTAAAGACATTTGTAACATAACGAGATTCATTGTCCAGTTCAAGGTTTTAATATGAGATGTTTATTAATTAGTTTCGCGTGGAAATAACCGGCTGCTTAATCCGAAATAAGCACTTGAGAGATAACAATGACGTGACTTGAAACTTAGTGCGATATTATATGAATAAAGTACTCGCAGAGCAAACTAATACGACCTTCTTATTACCACGAAATGTAGTGGAGCCACTTAATTTATTAAAAGGATAATACAAGTATTTTCCTAGTACAAACTTTATTTAAATTCTGTTGCAAATTCGATGATCAATCTTGCTGTTTGTAAGAGTTCGTTAAAAGTTATCGAACAAAATGTTTAACCAGTATTCAAGCGATTTTATTTAGTATTATCGTTTTAAGGTTCAAATTGTTGAAGATTTTATTATATTACAAAAGAAATGTATGCTACCCACGCTGTCTTCGCCCAATAACTATCAGCTAACCTCATTCCGCAACATAAACATAATTCAATCAACACCGAGTGATTTATAAATTAATTCTATGAAAATTTAAATATCAGTGTCTGTAAAACTATTCCATAATTTAACTAATCATAATTATCCAGTCAATCTTCTTGACTATTATGGCTGTTCGGTAGATATACGAGTGATGTAGCAGATATAATGTAGTAGAAAATTAATTAAAAGTAGTTTCGATGAAATCACAGTTACCACATCGTTTAAAAAGCAGAATGTGCTAAGTAACGGTGAGAGATGGTCGTGTACTACCGGTTTTACCCGTGCGCCGCGGCACTCATTACCGCTCATAGCGCTCGCTTGTTGGCTTTTGTCAAAAATCAACCAACTTTGCCTCTTTTCATTAGATAGAAAAGATTTTTTTTTATATTTACTTTTTGTATTTACTCATTTATTTGTATGGTTAATTTTTATAGTAGGTATTGTGCGAAGTCATTCCATTCTTCTGAATACATTCCTAATTTTGCAAAAACATCGCATTTACTTTTTAATACAACATTTGGTCAGGTTTAGTTTAAATAAAAAATATTTTTCTATTTCTTATTATTACATCACTTTCAACAACTTTGTCTTTAAGTTGGGATCAGAATCGTAAATAATTACGTGGGAGTTGAGATTGTCAATTGTCGTACTGATCATTTCAACGAGCCCACCTACTTTATAAAGATTTTCTAATATAACGGCCGCCGTAAAAGTATTAATTTACTGACTATTTATGACAACATACTATTAAAACTATTATTTACGACTCGAAGAGATCTCGTATAAACATTGCTAAATTAAGATAATTAATGTTAATTTTTATATAATACATACACGCCTGTATCCCCGAAGGGGTAATCAGAAGAATATTAAAAGCTCACTTTTTGTCTTGCAACCATAATTTAATCACACTTACGTATTAAGGGTCAAGCCCATTGCCATTATCCGGGTACTGATGACTTTATCAGCACTGTCTGATAATAACTTCCCCATCACCTGGATGATTGGCACTCTACCACTGTATGCTTGCCAGCCTGTGGAACAAATTGTCGCCTGCCATATTTCGGGACCGATACGACCTTCAAACATTAAAGAAAAGAGCGTATTCCTACCTAAAAGGTCGGCAACGCACTTGAGACTCTTGAGTTGCGGATTTCTATGGGCGGCGATAGTCACTTAAAATGAGGTGACCCGTCTGCATGCCGCTATCGCTTAAAAAACAATAGATAGCAGTAAGACGAAGTCCACGGGAAAACCTCCACCGATAACCATTCGGCTCGTAAAATACTATAACTACTATGGGTACTCATAAGATTATTAAGCTCTGTTTCAATTATAAAGAATCTTCATATCGGTTACCTTTTTCATATTTCCAACACGCATCAAACTTAACATGAACGCTTACTTCTAAATGACAAATAGGTACATCAGCCACAAAGGCGATCACGTCATACGCTTTGATTTCCACTCGCGTTTAGGCATTGACCAACGTCCATTCATATTCAGCTATTATTTCATTCATAAAGATTTGAACATGTGGCCATTTCCAAGGTTAGATCGTGTATCTGTACCAATACACGAATAGCCTTCTTCGGTGTTTGCTACCGGTTTTACGTCCCAAAGTATATCGGCATGTGAAGCTTCGATGTCATAGCACATTAAAAATCAAATAGACGTTACTTAAAAGTTACTCTAATCTGATGTGCCTTCATTTAGATAGATAGGCATAATCTAGTATATCATTATATATCGATATTTCCTTGTCGGTTGCGTTTAAGCCGCCTTAATGGTAGTAGTATTTATTGTATATTTTTTTGTTTTAAATGTATTTTTTTTTTCTTAAGTATAATTTGAACTTATTTTACTATTTTTTGTAAATGCCAATATATATATAATAAGTGTGTTCCTTAATATTTACATTTGACTAAAACCAGAAAGAAAAACATAATGAAAGAAAATAGTCATTGTAAAATTCCTCCGCATCGTCGCCTACTGTCTTCGTTCCCAGCAGCAGTGGCAGCACTACCACTACAGCCACGTTGAATGGCAATGCTTATCCGCTGTGCAAGAAAAAGGCCAGCCTTCTTCTTTTCTTTTTTAAAAATAATCTTAATTTCAAAGTAAATTTTGCTGTACTTTGCTATACAATTTGACAACATATTTACTCAATACATATTTGTTTATTACAACACAAATAGTAAACACCGAAGTTAATAAGTCTCATTAAATTTGCCATTTATTACATATAGGAATTTGCGTCGAATAGTTGGCAAAATGATTTGTCATAACTCAGTCTGAGGCCGGCCTTGATTACATTAAGAATATGATTCACTGTAGCGAAACAGCTAATAGGATTATCGAGTTAAATGTTCTAAAAGACTTTATATGTAGAGTTTAGGCTTGCTTTACATTAAAAAGGTCATGAATGATAAATCTAATCCTAATAAAAATCAGCGCTCTTAAGAGAGTGACACACGTCTATACACATAGTGATTCCATATAAATTGCCAATTGACTTTTGCCACGAAACACTTAAGACTCCTGCGTACGTAATAACTTAATATTTAGTATTGCAAAGACACAAATGAGTGTTGTGTAACTATCTATAATACATTATCAATTATCGTGTATGCAAGTTAAGGACTTAAGATACATATGTACACGCAGTATTAACAATAAAACTTCTTCTTAATGTGCCAATCCGAATAGCGAAGGTTGGCAGTCAGTTCTCGAAACAGCTCTACAGCACTCGCAACTTCTGTTCATTACCAGGTATAAAATGGTGAAGCTCAGAAAACTATGAATCAATTATTTTATCTGTAACTTCATTGGAGGTTTACCTGATATTATTACTGTTACGGTAAGTAAGCTAATTTGCAGATCAATTTGTACTTAATGATGTATAGCTAGAAAGGCGATCACTGATAGTGCTTTAATAAATAAATAGCTAAGCCTGTCATTGATGGTACAAGTAATAGTGTGTATGGTGTTTATTACTTTAGAGTAGGTCCTGTGCCAAATGGGTAGATGACTGTGTTTAAATTAAATTATTTTACTAAAAGTTTACAATTGTCTGTGTTACTGTAACGTTTTCAATTTATTATTTATTTATGAAATTAACATCAAGGAATGATTTGACAATACCTACCCGTGACGTCACGACTATGTATTCATACAAAAATGTACCGTTTTGACGTTTACTAAAAAGATGCTGATTTGACTTGACAGTCATCTAGCCTATTATAAAAGATTTTATTGAACATTTCTCAAAAAATGTTGTTTTGATACTTGATACATACTCAACAAAAAGAACCGCCACCCTTCAATTGATCCACCAACCCTATACCAAAGCTGTATTCCAAGTACCACATTAAATTGGTATTAAAGGACCAGTACAATCAATTTGCCATTATTTTTGTAAATCGATAAAGACAAGTCGTTAACCTATTAAAGAGAGGTGTGTAAGGCCAGCCATAATCATGTCCACGTGTGTTCTGAATAATTGGTCACCAAGTGCACACCAGCCTGTTGACTGAATCACGATTACAAAGTTACGTAATGTAAAATACGTTGTTTACATAAAAAGTATGTTTGTATGTTACTGTCCTGTTTTTCGTTTTGAAGATTGTTAGAAGTTCTTAAGTTAAACCTATTTTTGAAGCGTTTACTGAACATTATTAGTACAATAATAATTAAAATAAATAGGTTTTATATATTTCAGTAATCGCGAGCCTAATTTTAGGATGAAGCTCTGTGATTGATTAATACAGTTCATATAATGAAAATAAATAACGAATCTAAAAGTGATTTTGTTAATTAAATCAGTAATCTAAATAAATTGCTCGCGTAATTAAACAGTGTGAAATAAATCAAAAAGTTAAGTCATTTATTACATGTACGCGAATTAAAATCCGGTAGCAATACGAGTTAGCCGTTCATCGATTTTTAACATTTAAATTCGACCGACGGAAGTATCACGCAGCGATAAATTATTTACGACCTTTATAAACACTTAAAATACCAAAAACCATTTCCATTCATAAGACTAACCGAAACGGACCTCGGACGCACGAGCGGCTGCGACTCGCGACCGATACCAATAAAACCAGTTTAGATTTTGATAATTTTACTAACGATCGATGCATGGAGCGTCCAACGCCAGCCTCTGAACCATCATATATTACGGCTTTAACACAAATTACATACGTTTAATGGCACAACAGTCCGAGCGTGGGTGTTAAAATGTGTCATAAGTAATTATATGATCTAGGGAATTTTAATATCCACCAAAAGTCGTCTTCTTTATTACAATAGGAGTCCCACTGAACTGGATATATTGTATCTTATTATGTTTCATCCGAATAATATAAGAATGACATTTACCAAAAAGTATTTTCTCACAAAATTCTTGTAATAACAATAAAACTTGGAGTATATAATACGGATGAATTACGATGATTGGTGCCCTCGAGTTTGACAATTAGTGATGTGACGATACGCACCACAGCGTCACCACGGACCACGGTAATTGCTGTTGTCCATTCACTTTGCGTCGTTACCCAGATTTCTACATCTTCTTTTATGTCTATCCAAATTTGTAACAGTGTCATCGCAGTGTGTGGCGTAAATAATTTATTGTACGTCTCCCGTCGTTCATTAGGGGCACATTGTCTCACATTCAAACACATTTTAATAGCGCTACCTTCCAAATTTTATTACGACAATTTGCTGTAATTATCCTAACGATATGAATTAGACGGCTCCGGTAGAATAATTCTGTACTCTCGACTTATTCTAATTACAATACAATACAACACAGTAAATACGATTTTTGTTACGTCAGAAGCACGAGACTCATCTAAATTAACGAGTATTTGTAGTCCTTGGGTATAAAGAAGTGATAAAACGTACATCACAATTACTTCTTACAAGTACCTAATACCATTAGTGTATGCTTATGTAACAACAATGTCTACAAGTGATCTGCTAATCATCCGTCTCTTTGATCTTTAAGAACGTTAAGTCTTCAAATTCATAGCATAAACAGTGTGTAGACTAAGGTTGTTTATTGCTACACAGCGAATCAATTGAACAAACTGCTTTCGGACACTAATAGAAAGAAAACGATCCGTGCGTTGCGTCAGCAGCCAGATTAATTAAACTCCTTACGATCGAGTGTGCGTTATTCCGATTAAGTCTCGTACACAAGTACCTACTTTAATTAGTAGTTTTCCATTTGTAGAACACCTGGTAAAAGCTATTTGACTTATTGGTTGACTGTCTCCCTATCCGTCGCGTGTAAAGTAATTTAAACCTTAAGCTTTTTAAATAAATTACATATTACTATCGTCTTGAGTGGTTTTCTGAAGAAACAAGGATTTCAGGGCGATCTCATTGGTCGGCTGAGTGCTAACGCCATGATCACGCGTAGTTTATTTTCAAATAGTTGTATCTATAATTTAATAGTCTTTACGTAGTTGCCCAGATGTAAATTGGCATTTATTATTTGTCTTTGAATATTCATGCTAAGTTATTTTTTAGGTTTAACGGTTTCATCATTTTGTTTAAATATCACGAATGTTGTTAGTGATTCGTACATTAGGTATTGTGTTACTAAATTTAACCTGTATTACAAACGATCACATGGCTCAAAACGTTTCATCATAATGCCGTTTATCTATTGTATCTCATAGTTTCCACCAATTTCTCTTACTTTCAATAAAAATGACAGAACTGTAAATAATACCAGTTTAAAATATTTAAGAAAGATGAAGTTAGAAATGAGTATCCATCCGCTATTAAAACCGTTGTTTGGTCTCAAAGGGCCGGACGGGTCCATTGAATTCAGCCAGAATACGTGTTCAGGACAAATGTTAGAAATCATCCTTCATATTTGACGTGGCAACGCTCCGACATAATGTCATCCATTTAGCGATACCAAGCGCTATTATAGTCGAAGCAGTCATTAATGTAGAATCCAATCAATCACAACATCACACACTATTGTCATTTCAAATATAAATGGCGGTCGCTTTTACAATTATCGACTTTCTACAAATTGAAGCGCAATTTTAGTTAGTCGATGAACAGTTTTGCAAACATCTAGACACGACCCCGTCACTGTAACATCCTAATTCTCTGAACCGTTTTTGGTGTCAAGCTAATGTTGATAATTAAATGAGTAGAAAAAGGCGAGTCAACACTTAATAAGTGTTACACGAAACGACATCTTTTTGTCGCAATACATCGGACAATTAGCATTAGAAACGTGTTAATTATACAAATTTGAGATTTGAACACGGACGCAAACTTCGTACTTACCTAAAATAGAAAATTAATCATTTCAAGATAGAACTCCTGACAAATACAATCAAGTGACATTAATTTAAAATATTCATACGTTTTTGTAGGAATCAAGAAAAAGCCTAACATAAAGAGTCGTCATTGAACCAAGAAAATAAACAATGAGTGGTCACGCTTGTCATTGTTGCAGCCATCAATAAGCTTGATACACATTTAAAATGTAAGGTATTCGGTAACGGTATAATTAATTATAGATTCGGTAACGAATCGAACCACTCACGACATGGCCACTTACTTAGTGGACGATGGAAATGTCGCAAAAAATAAATCGTGAGTTCAACACATTCAAAATCTTAAAAAATAAATGTAACTAAAAAAACTATAATTCGAACTGTTGTCAAACAGAGCGTTCTTAACGATAAAAGTTATCTTAACTTTAAAAAAATGAGTTAAAAAACTTGGATATCGAAAGGAATTCAGTTTTACATCGTCACGTCACTCTTTATAAAACTATTATATATATGTCGTATATTATGTTGCTGCATTATATTTATATTCTTTTCATGACTTTAGATATATAATCTAATAAATATAAAACATTCTATACATACACTCCTGTGTACCAAATATGTGATAAAACCAAATTTTTATCCTTTACCTAATTTACACTAATAGCTTAAAAAAGATACTTGACAATTAATTATTTATTAGTGTTATTAAAACTTACTATAATAGCATACTACATTTTTTAATCGAGTAATAGAGGGATATGGATAATATAACTAAATAATTTATTATATTACAAAACCCATCGTTTTGGCAAGAAAGATCGAATAGTGTTGGGTGATAGTCGATTAAAAAGCGCCTGTTACGACATGCGACGTGACTGTCGACACAGGGCTCTACCTACTTATCGACAAAAAGTGATCTCATTTAGTTTCACCGATATCAACAAAACGTGAAAGGTAATTTCATAGTGCATTTTCTGTTTACCACGCCTATAGGCACTTTGCCCTTTCCACTTTCATTGTTTTTTATCGATGTTCTAAATTAAGTATTGCTGTTGAGTTTTTACCAATTTATTTTATGTCATTATAGTAGTTCGTTGTCCGATTTTTTTGTTTAGTGCAGTTTTTATTTATTGTGGTCACGACGCTAATTATTTTGGTGTCGATGTTTTTATAAAACCATAAACACAAAATTTAACTATAACTCTAAAATCATTGGGGAAAAAAACATACAAAAGGTAAAATCGTGACACATTTCCCTCCCTCCATGATTATTTAGCATTAGGCAGATGTTACATTGAACGTAATCGGAACATTATGAAATTTTCGCAATTAGTTCCAAATGCGGTAAACTCGACACATGTGACATTATCACTATTTTGTCTTATTGTTAAGCTTAAATATGAACTCATACAATTTCGGGAATTTGTTATAATCCGCACCAACTCTATTGTTATACATTGTTACCATGGATGCAGGGATGAAATACAGAGGGGCATCGCCCTGGGGTCGTTGATGAATGTAATAATTTAAGAATCTATTAAAACCTAAATATTATTTGTAAACATTATAATACGTCATGGTGTGTCTGGGCATTGCCGCGTCGTCCGCGAAATGCCACGTGCATCAATGCGGTCATTAAAAGGTAAGACGAATAAGCGCGCACACTATCATATGGTGCAGGTGGAAATACTCGAGGCGAGGAGTGCGATGGGAGTCGCTCAAACCATCGCGCTTCGTCGTGCCGAACCGGAGCGGGTTATTAATAATCTGCATTCACGGGTCGCACGAGCGCGGCGAGCGACTGCCCGCGACGACATTCCAGACCATTGTACCAACCCGCTCCGCCCGCGACACTTTTGTCTATTCACACTGATAAATCACCGCTTGTGGTCACAATGCGAGCATTATTTACTTCTAACGACGACCTCTTCGCGCTACATCGATTAATTAGTACACACTACAGATAAGATAGCCGGGAAAGCGATCGCTTTCAATTTCCTCTCGAGGGGCACTCGGCGTAAAGTGTGCGTTAAGTGCGGACAATCGGAGATAAAACGTGCGAGACGAGACTCCCTTAATCCGGTGATCGAAGATTGCAAGAAAACGTTTTGTCGTGGGGCTGTCCGCTCAATCGCTCCCATTGTCTGCCGCGTCTAATTTGATTGCCCACACGCCGCACGCGTTGATGTGGGCGACCGGCCGCTGAGTGGACCCCTAATTAAACCGATGAAATGCTAATGGGAGTCATTAATCGTGAGGTCATATTGTTTCTCAGTCGTAGCGACACTGTTTTTACAGCTCATCTATATGAAGATGCATATTAACTCCCACTGTTTGCATAGAATTCATGATCTGCATCTGTTGACATGTTTAGAAGTTCTATATCGCGAGGTCAAATAAACGCAATGTTTTCCCGTTTTTTTTAATTAACCATTGCACAGAGGCAGACAGTGGCTGCCACACGCAATGGAAACTTGCCCAGATGCAGTCATACACATTGAGTGTTTTAAATTGATTGTAATGTGTATGAGTTCTAAATAACTGTGATTTGAGTCTGGAGCGCCTTTTGACCGTTGTTATTGTTGACGTGTTTACATGGTCATTCATCTTTGACCTCGCAACGAGACCATGTCTCTGTCTCATATATTTTCCTTTAAAGACACGGCGTATTAACAACATTATAAAGGTATTAGCGAGAATAGCTCGGGGCTTAGCAACTATCTATAGCATCGCCCGGGTTAATATGCTTATTAAATTATATCGCTAGCAAAAACCGTGTTTAGCTTTAGGGAGTAATTAACGGAATGAGTCTTATCGTTAAATCTAATCACTCCTTGTAATTATTGGGTAAAATCCTGACCTCACTCGCATGCGCCCTTTTTGCTCTACCTTGAATGCGTTCACTGACCATTTTTTGTCACAATTGACGTTTATGAGCAAACACCGAGTTGAATTAGGTAACGTTTTCTAACCTCCATCTAGATAGAATAGGCAGTGAATAAACAATGCCAGTTCTATTGTAAGCTAACGTTATTGTCATTGTTGAATAGTAATTGCTATTAGGGTCAATTTTATTGATTAGCGAACAAAAAATTGTGATCAAGCTATGGGACCGGCGATCACCGCCCGCATCGGTAACTAGCTACCTTTGCATATCAATGCCTATTTTAATATCGACATGCATCATTTCATCTAATTGCATTTCCTCCATATAGATCGACAGATAATTCCTCATTTCATTCAAAGGCCGGTGCTTAGAAACTTAAATATTTATAATCGCGCCAACATGTTACATGTCAATTAATGTTACCTGAGAAATAATTGACGTAAAAACGTTCTCATTTATGCAATAAAATAAATGGTAGATAGGTACTCAACATTCGCCTTCTGTTTACGATCTGCACAAGTTCAAACAATCGGCACGAACCTAGACCGCTGTCAATAGTAGAAAAAGCATATTTTTTGCGACAGTTTTAAACGTGTTTATATTGCAAATCTTTTATTTATACATATTTTTTTATTAAAGATACATTTTTATGTAAAGGCATACGCACTTGAAGGTGCCGTAATTAGAAATCTGATAAAAATATATCGACCTGTTTTCCATGGTGCCAGTAATTAATAATCCTCGCGAGACGTGACCAAACAGGGAATTCTATAGGCTAGGTCAGAAACTGATTCCTAACTTGGAAGATACGGACCTAGATTGATTTCCATCGATAAAGTTCAGTCGATGTATCATCGATTACATACTGTTTGCCCGATAAGGATTAAGTAACTGTACACGAAATAAATTATAGACTGTAGTGTAGTGAGTGTCGGAAACTTTCTTTGAGAGTTGCACATTTGCTCCCCTGGTGCAGTCACCCCGCCACGACAGGAATTTGTTCAAAAGTGTTAAATCGGTTAATATAATGATGATGGATGCAGTCCCAACCAAACAGCCCGCAGCGGGGGTGTTTTACCCCACTATACAAATAAAATATTTTTATTATTAACTAGGGTCTCGTCCTTATTGCGCCCACTAAAACATCCATCGTTCTGTCTCCGTTACACAGTTCAATCGAAATCATATTTCTGTTTTGTCATTATGGTATCACGTTTAGAGTTCCTCTCTTTTGTCCAGGATTTCGACTCGACGGTTTCTTGTTTCCAATATAACACTGCTTGTTTTTTTAATCAACCGCCGTGGCAAAAGTAATGTGAAACCTCTCGAGGTGGAGTTAAGTTATTTAAGTTTCATCTTTTAGTACCACATTGAACATTGTTATTATATTAACGGTAGGAAAGTACTAAAACCTGCAATTAATTTAAAGTTATATTTGAATTTTTCTTTTACAGGTAATTTACACACGGTGTGAACCGCCATCTGTCGGACAGTAGCAGATTTCGCGTAGTGGGTACAATTTTTCACCTTGTTTACCGCGATGCTACTTCCTATGAATGGAAGCCTGGCGATCGTTATAAAAAGGTGCAACCGTGTCAAAATGGTACAATATTGTTTATAACTTAAGACAGACACATATGAGTTCTTTCATCATGACGAGCTTACCTGTGGGGGCTCACAAAAAACGCCGCAGGTAGCCCATTTGTTTGTTATTAATTCTCGCGTCGAATCTTGTTTTTTTACCATCGGCCACTCTAATACTGTGAGAATATTAATTATAATTATAAACGGAGCTCGTCCCGTTCGTTATAAGGTGCCCTCGAACCAAAGTTTTGGTTCGAAAATTTAAATCTGATCATTTATCACGCGACAATGTCGACCTTATCTTGATATTGTGCTATCATAATTGATTGTTTTTTTCTCCGACTTATGGGTCTGGGGACCTACTGATTTAATGTTCTTTGATTCAAATTACTTTACATAAACCATTATATGTAATAGACGTAGCAGATGAGCACTATTCTTTGTTATAAGTAGAGGCCGTTATGATATTTGAAGTTTTTTCAATAATAGACCAGGATTAATTTCGACGTCATTAATTAAAGTGCAGTGCATTAGAAAAAAAATGTTTATCTCAATTACTAGTCTGGTTTAAAAATTTAATATCTTGATGTTAATTTAGATACGCACGGTGCAGTGGTTTAGTGGTGTGTTGTGGGTTCGATCCCCACAAGTGACAAAACTTTGTGTAATCCTCAAATTGTTGTTCTGAGTCTGGGTGTTCTTTGTGTCCGTTATTTGTAAGTTTGTAAAGTCTCCCACGATACAAGAATTAATCCCAGTGCATGAGTTTTTGTTTAATAATAGAGAGTTTTTATTCTATAATAGGACTGTACGTACGTTATTCAAATTATTTTTTAACACGGTTTGATGAGCTACATACATACATACATACATACATACATACGCACAAGGGGTAGGCAGATGTGTATTAAACACCCACATTTTGCCATTCAGTATTAGGTCCCACTCACGTAATAGGGGGCAAGCTTATAGCCGTCAGCCGAGGTCTGTATGACTGTAACATACTGTCTGATAGATATCAGCCCGATCCCTAAATCGTCTGTTACGACACCGCCGGCATGAGATGGGGTGGCCCTATTCTGCTCCACTGTGAACCACACGGTAAGGTATATATGTAACCTAACTTATACTAACCTAACCTATATGTATATGCAAAGCAGAATCTTGTTTTAATACTCTTTAGCCCTAACAAAAAAATAAAATAATAAATATATTACGATTAAAATATCAAATTAAATGATTAATAAAGACATTGTAACTACAAGTTTTTCTTCAAGTAAAGTCATGTCGACCCTCAATAATAACGTTAACTACCAATAATAACGTTTATATGAAGAGATAGCATTGAATAAGAGGTTACGCTAAGTGCGCCGACGACGCGTCGTCAGGCAAATTATTATCAGGAAACACCCGCATACGCTTTCTGCACACACTAAGAGACATTTAAAATCATACTTAATGCTGCTCGACAAGTGCGACAATAAGAGTTACTAACTCTATAATAGACAAGTACACTATACTTTTTATAAAGTATCCTTACTAATATTATTATTACGAATGTATGTGAAAGCTCACATATTAACGCCTCAACAAATTATCATGAAATTTTGCTTAAATGTAATCAGTGTACAGGAAAGGATCGAGTGGAGTGAGTAAAGTCGTGGACAACTACTAGCTAGTCCCACGACCTTACTCACTTACATATTTTTTTCCAAATATTCAAATACATACGCAACTCACCGGTACACAACTCATATTCGAAGAGGATTGGCAAACAAGGGTGAAAATAGTGATTTCGCAACTTTGTGTGGACCGACTTTAATAAACTAAATAATTATTTTCTTCTAATCAATAATTCTCTTGTGTATACACTAACATTATAAAGAGGTAAAATTGTTTGTTTCTGTGTTTGTTTTTAGGGGATAATCTCTTTATCCATTGATCCGATTCTAAAAATTCTTTAACTGATAACAAGCTAGACTCTTTACTATTATTACTATTTTATTATGATATATTTTATTATATAAAATCAGGATTTGTGAACCAAGTCGAAGTAAAAATTAACCAGTTCTACGCTTTATCGGCGTGCGCTGGTGGGTAACGGTTCCAAATAAAGGAATGCAATGTACGGGAAAAATGATAGTTTTTAGTAGATTTACAGTAAAGTCCGTGACACCATATATCTAACACTTTTAATTTTAGCACTGAATGTTTTTTTTTTTTGGTTAAAAGAAAAATTAAAATAGTAAAGAAATGGTTAGGTGATTTTAAATGTCAGCATACATTATATGCATTCATACAAAATAAAGAGTTTCATCAACACGGAAATTTTAAGAAAACAAAATTTGCCCTTTACTGCATATAACTTGGCAGATAGTTGAGAAGAGCGCTAGAGATAACTAAAAACGCAAGACATAGACTCGACTCGACTTTTATAACCGTTTCGTTGCAATAATATACAACATATGATTACATTATGTTCATGTGTGTATATACCCAACGGACACATTTATTTAGTTTATTTCTACAAATGAAATATACTTTTATTTTACTGATGTGCACTAATATTATTTACTCCCAGCAAAGCGGGTCGCGTTTGCTAGTTATGTATAATTATGTAATTTCAATAAAAACATTGTTTTAAATGTTTAATATGAAGCTGATTGTCTGTTATTATGTGAAAATAATATTTAACTCGGTTCTAATGTTTTGCAAGAAATGAAAGGATATGTTTATTAAATTCTGATACATTTCTAAATGTGTTTATGTGTTTCCGATCGTCAGGGTTGCCAATTGTCAAACAATAATTAATCAGTAAATTTAATAATTTAAATATTGACGTTGGTAAATGAAAATAGTTACTATTACTTTGTATAAAATATACTCTTAATAAGGAGTATGTTTACTTGACAATCCATTGCAATATTTTCAAGAATTCTAATTAAAAACGCGATGTTGCGTATTCTTATTAAGACGTAGAAGAATGCTATGAAGTATTATTGGGGAAATAATTATACAAATCTATTCATTTTCTATTCATTATTTTTTAACTGTATTATGATTTATAACATGATTTTTAATTAGGAATTCGATATTTAACCTTGTGACATGCACATACATAAATATATAATAAAATTAAAATTTTATAAATAATTTAACGTATTATTCTTAATAAATATTTGTGTAAATAAAATATTACCTACCCCGATCGGAGAAAGGCGTTAGCTTATGTACATTTATTTATATATAAATTAACAAAAATACGTCAAATTATTCAATAAAACACAAATTAGAGACGTGTTAAATGCTACATTCGGCGTCGAAAACAGATATTCAATATACGTATGTAGTATGTACACATACAGTTTAAATAAGTATATATTTTAGAATTCATTTCAAATATACTAATTCACATTAGAAATATAAAACATGCCGTAAACCAAGGATCGTAATAAAAGTAAAAAATATATTCAAAAACACGCCTAGAATACGAGTATAGAAAACATATAAAGAAAAAAAATGTTTACAAATTATATTTAAAGGAACTTATGAGTTTTTTATACATTTATATATATGTATATGTATTTAATGGTAAGAGAAACTGAGAAAGAATGTTATCACTTACAATAAAACATATCTTTCGTTTTCTTTCTACAGCCTATCGCTTTTCTATTTCCTTGTGTTAAAAAAAAAAATCTTGGTTCAATTATAACCACTTTAAATATTGCCTCTAAAACTTATCATCAGAATTCAACTTCACGTTTGGAGATTGCATTTACTTTTTAAAATAAAATGTTTAAATCAAAGTTTGTGTCAATTAACAAATATATGAAAGAAATATGTGCACGAACTTTGCTTTTAACATTTCAATTAATTTCAAAATGATATTGAAATCTTTAAAGCGAAGTTCGTGTAAATTCTCAAA
Organism: Tyria jacobaeae; assembly: GCA_947561695.1. Classification (NCBI taxonomy): domain Eukaryota; kingdom Metazoa; phylum Arthropoda; class Insecta; order Lepidoptera; family Erebidae; genus Tyria; species Tyria jacobaeae. The sequence goes on along the minus strand of OX387222.1, from coordinate 7,995,058 downwards.
AACAACACCGCTATAGGCAAATTGTATATTGAATAACCTTTCGAGGGAACACAGTGCAAGTCAATGCATGGCGGTGCTTCGATAGAGCCCACATGCGGTCGCGTTTACCACTCTTGGAGTTTTATTGCTGCCTACGTATAAATAAAACCTTACTTTTATCCAACATCAAATGGAATATGTAACCGCTTACCTTGACTTCTCAAAAACAACGGCGTATCTACAACCTCAAAGTGCCATTTTCAGTTCAAAGCTAAATCGTGGTCGTGACAAATTTAAATTGAAGAATCTGTTATCATCCTTGACATTCGCTCTATTTTGAACATTGCGTTTAGTTTGAAAGTGTACCCAATTACACTGTAAAACACTTCAACTCTCAGCGGCGTATGTATACGATGTGTGGTAAGGGGTCACCATTAGCTTCTTCGCTAATATATCACGATTCGAACATTACGCGTCTATCGCCCCCCGTTTAGGTGCGAATTGTCTGAGGAAAGCACCCATTGTGACCGGTGAAATTTATTTTCTTCGCCTCGTGGGAATGAAGCAATTATCCTTGGCCATTAGATTGAGATATCGAATCGAATTTAGTTCTCTTTGTCAAGATAAGCCTCATCGAACGAGCAAGGTCCTGGGTAGACATCAATTATATTTATAGATTGGAATAATTTAAATAGAAACAACGAACAAAATATTCAGTAATGCTACTAATATCACAAATATGTATATACTCGTACAAGGACACATGTTAATAATAACACTGTTGATTTGACTTATAGTTATAACAAAATAATATATCTTCATATTTTATATGATCTGTGAAGCCATGGAAAACACTTGGAGTCGAGTAAAATAAATAAAAGATGGCGGGAAGAGCTAGCGATACTTCTCAAATTGAATATTAGATTGAAATTACGCGCTCGGGCGGCTCTCCCCCGTCTTTTGTTACGCGAATGATACATAAAGCGCGCGCGCATACAAACACAGCAATAAGAATTTTAAATTAGCATTCTTTTTGTGTTCCATGCCACCCCAACTCTACCCACACACCCCACCGTCTTAATAATATGGAGAAATTGAGTTGTTATACACCCTTTTCGGAGGAGGCGCGGGTGCAACGGCACACCTCGCAGAGAAGCCTTTTTGTAATTGAATTTAGATATTCTTTCCCCGGATATAACGACAGGGAGGTCGGGCCGCTAGTTCCGCGAATAGAATACATGTAAATGTGGCGATATGAAATTCTCGAGCCGGGAGGCGGTGACGGTGTGCGTTATTATTGTCGACGTTTTATGACATTTTTGTAATGTGATTTCTTTCTAAATGTAATAAAGATTTCTATAATTGTATCAAATATTTATTTGATAAATTCTATAGCCAAAATAGGTTCTTTTAATTTGATCAGCCTTCCGAGAAACAACGTTAGCATGATACTGGTATGTAATTACTGAAGGCTATTAACATCGGCCGTGTACAAACATGGCGGCTGATTGTGGGTTTCGTTTTAATTGCGCACACGCATCGCGATACCGAGTTAGAGGTCTCAGTGGTTCCAAATAGGTACCGGTGGATCGTGAGAACTAAACTTCCATCAATTATTGATTTTGGAGCGATACCAAAAATAAAACATGCAGTACCGATTAAACAAACATATCGTTTAGTTGTAATTATAATTACCGTAAAATTTGTGGCAGCAAAAAGGTACCTATACCCTATAAGAGAATTATGATCTATAAATAATTTAGACAATTTATAAAAGAGTAAAAGCTGCGGTTATTACATTCGGTAATTTAATCATTATCTCAAAATGTGACAAGCAGTGAATTTACTAAATAATTATCTATTCAAATTCCGCCTGTCAACGATTTTGTGGTTCCCACAATTGTCACTCTCACCCCGTTCCCATCCTCAAATGACATTAAATAATAGTTAAAGTAAGCTAATTTTACAGTGGCCATAAAGAATGCCCTCTCTCCTCCCAAAGGTAAATTTTGAGTATGCTATTATTACAAAGTAGTCATGTTATGCCACGCAACTGTATCTTCATTAGGTTGAGGTAACACAGATAGCGTAGAGCGATTCATATTCATGTGGTTTCCGAAGATATTGTAGGGTTTAAGACTACTGTATATTTGTATTAATTATACATTATTAACACAAGACGAAAGGCTCAAGGTAGTCTGTTAAATAATATTGCCGTTTTAGGTTCGACGCACTAAAACTCGCTACCGGCAGGACGTTTCCGCTAACAGCCTGTAGAGGTGGAACACTTAATTGTTCTGTCATTACATTCCATGGGTCCTGGGTGATTATTTATCAACGACATAGTAAATTTTTAACCGCAGAGATTTTATAGTTAGTTGTAAAAAGTACACCATTTTATTTTCTTTTATATTCTGAATGAACAAAATAATCCAAATCAGCTTCTCTTGTTTATATGAAACCAAAAATTGGGACAAAAAACCTAACAACCATTCAAATTAATGTTAATGACACATTTCTCGAGAACGTTATGTTCGCGTCACGCTCATCCACAGATTAAAACTAATTCGAGGTCTCCAAAATTATAGACATTTGATGTGGCGGATGTTGTCGCGGCGTCATGGCGGCAGTGCGGCAGCAGCATCGGCGCGGCGGCGCCAGCTCACCAAAACCGCACGTCATTGTTTTTTGTGAAGAAGCCTCGAGCGCCTTCGGCACCGAGCCTTACCGCTAATTAATTATTACACATGTATCGATCATTAATTACGAACAACCAAAGCGTCCACCCGTTATCTATACAATGACGGCCTGCAATTTGTCAATCGTTATTATCTCACAAATCACAAGCATCCACAAAAAACAAGTAATGATTTAACATTTTAACACGAATTATTATGCCACGTAGGCATTAATAGCAGACAGCATCGAGATCGAATCAATCTTAATCTCGTACTAAACGTAATCCAGATTTATTTATGATGGAGCAGAGCGCGTGTGCTATTATGCTCGTCTGCGGCAATTTACCTCGGAAATTGTCTTAATCGGCCGCTCAAGGGACTATTTATGTATAATTATTTCCAAATTCGACGCTGCGTTTGATGCCTTTCCGCTCTCTTTGAGTTAGTTCCACAAAAAAGTCATCTGTTGCAATAATTAAGCCAAAGAAAAAATAGAAATAAGTATCGAAGGGTCCGCAATAATTACAGGTGCAAATTGACGGTTCCTAAGAGCCATCGGTCGAATGGCGCCTGCCAGGTTACCTGCAAGCGCACGCGATGCTTGCCACTACCACACCACTCCACACCTAAACACAAAAGCTAAATTATTAGCATTAGTTCATTGACGAAAACTAAGTGATCGTGCCTGCTTTGGATTGACTAAACTCGGCAATTTTAATTATAACATCTGACACAGCTTTTCAACAACATACTCTTTATCTAAGGATTTAACTAGATATCTAAGAACAACTTTGTGCTTGACCATCGACAGTGACACTGGGCACACACAGGCCTTTGAATAGAAGTGATCAAAGGTTAGCAGGTGGTGTACAATGATAAAAGGTGGTGAGCGCTTAACATAACAATTAGGTTCGAAAGCAAATAAATCATAAAGTCATCTAGTTTATGATCCAATCTCATTTCGAAAAGCATTTTTCGAATAGTTTTACGTATTTATCTTGTAATACGCGCTTACACTGTTTCCGATTAATTAATATGTCAATTTAATGAGAAAGTGTTGTGTATTCGTCTTAAGTTTCGCGTTTCACAAGTGAGGAAGGCTTTGTAATTACATACACATTTGAGTTGCTCACGAATTTGCGTTGTCACTTAATTAACGTTTGAAATGAGAGAGTGTTTTTAATTAATAGCTCTCTCCTTGATGTTAACATACATGTTGGTATTGTACTTTTCCTTGGCTTACGTCATCCTCTATATCTAAATTTAAAATAACTTAGCAATATTTGCTTAACACTTGTTTCATGGCTTAAGTATACCTAGAAGTATTAATCTCTGCGAAGAATGCTGATTAATAAATCTTGTATTTTATTTAATAAGGAGCGAAAACTGGTTAGTAATGAAAGTATTAAATTCTCATATTGTAAGACCATTATAAAAGATGATATCAGGTTTAGTGATGACATAGAAATCCTGTTAGAATATCAAAACATTTTATTTCTTGTTAGTTTATACAGAGAATTCCTTGAGTAAAACCGTTTCGGTCTTGCCCTTGCACCTGAGTCTTGCCCTTGCACCTGAGTCTTGTCTTGTTCAACTATTACAGTAACGTCTTCGGTTTGAGCAAAAAGAGCCATTCCCGTCGAGTTCAGAACCATTACCATTAATGAAGGTTTAAAGTTAAAGCCCAGCGGAGGACATTGTTGAACGTGATCCTTTCGTGTAGCTGCTTGCCGTACCTTTCCGTTCCCACGTCTAACGAGACTACCGCGATTACGTACACCATTTTACATACATTCCCTCCACTTATTATCAATGTATTAAGTAAATCGCTGCTTCAGGATCTGCTCAATTTTATTTTCATTAATAGCTTTTCGACATTAGTAGCTGTAATGCGGACTCTTGTTCTTGTTTATCCATTAAAGGTTGACCTTTCTTTGGTGCAGTACTAAAAGCAAAGAAGTTTCATATATTAGTTAGCCAACATGAACTTTAAGATAAAAGTAGTTGCGGTGACTATAGATAGATATCTATATACCTTCGAACTATGTATTCATCGAGCACATATTTAAATAATTTGCAAAATGTAATCGACATTGCAAAATAATTTTCTGGCAAAACAAGATACTAGTAAGACAAGACCATGAGTTCGTGTGACAATTCTGTCAAACAGCCATAAATTATTCAGTTCACGAACGTGATAATATAATCCATGGATGTCCATTTATATATGGAATGCAGGTTATTTTGGGTGGGTGTTGACAAGCTGGTGATACATGTAAATTATCTATTAATTTTATGGTTCCTTCAATGAAATAAAAGTATTGAAATATATCGTTAATGTTTTAATCTGCATTATTGGCATGACCACGTTGATCAACAAAAAGCCAACAAAATTATTTGCTGTGTTTCCTGAATACAACAAAATGTGTGCCAATACTCAATTTAAATTAGATAAACCAGATTACTCAACAACGTATCTACTTATCAAAAACGGGTGGCTTATTAGCCCATACTTTATCAACCCTTAAATTTCAACAATTGAAGTACCGAAGTTTGATTTTTTTTTTTTAAGTTTAATAATTTGCGTCACAGTTCAAGTTCCGCTGGTGATAACCCGCATAATGTTTTCGGTGACTGACAACGTCGACTTTAATACATTATATACTATAATTCCCAGACTTAGTAGATGTTGTATAATGCTCTCTTGCGATGTTTTCGTGAAGAAATATATTATATATATTGCGGTGTTGGTTTCTTGGTGCGAGCGACCGGTGGTTTAATGAGGGACTCTGTAATAACCCATGATTATTAATATGGCCGTACTTTACAGAGATTCTCTCGTTATTGTAGTAGTAGTGCTTCAGTGACACTGCTTAGTTTATTGTGATGTTAGATCTAGTTTAATTTTATTGCGCTTTTCTTTATACCTAATTCGAATGAATTGTTCACTCACTTTATATATATATATATATGTATGTATATGTTAAGTTGTTTACTGCAATATAAAGCTTGGAGACTTGCTTCTTGGACGATATTAAAGTCGATCATATTAGAATTAAATAGAAATATTTATATTTTGTATTTACACTGTTCAAATAAATTACAGTAGAAATTCCAAAAGTCTTGTTGGTAACTTCAAAATACACGCAATCTTATTAGGCCATACTCTCAATAAGAAAATATCAACATGGATAAAAGTAAAATAGTAAATAAACGGTTTTATAGTGATGCATTTATGGATGAAAATAGCTTGATCCTTCAAAATTATTGGTAAAGTGATTAGAATGTGTAAAAGAAAAGGCTAAGTCAAATATTTTAAAATATTTAAGACATATTTTAACCCGATTGCGTTCTTGTTATCGTTTCGTTGACAAGTTTAAATTATTGACGCCGAGAACTTGCGTTTGTACTAATACTCAACACAGGAAAGTATTTTCCTCTCAGCGGAATAAAAAACTATTTGTATATGTTGAAATTAACTATTACTTTCTTTAATGTAAAGGGAAACATCGTCAGGAAACCATTATCTTTGTAAAGTCTTCACTAGGAGAAGGTGCATTATGGTTCTAACACTAAATGCTCTTACTAATATAAGGCTTTCAGCAGCTAATGAAAGTAAAAAAATATTATTTTTGTAAGACAAATTATAGGTTTAGTAAGAATAAGATATCAAAACAAGACCAGTGTCAATTTACTAAGTATAGTGCTGATCACATTTTTAGTAACAATTGGTGTAGACTATTTATTTGCAACTTTAACAAAACCACGGGAATAAACACTTCCACATACAAGTTATGTGCTTTATGCTAATGTGAGCATATCTAACACAAAAACGCGTTGCTTCTTAGACAGTAAATTAGGAAAGTCTGTAGAGAATGATGATGATGAACAGTTTTATTAAGATGCGATTAAAATAAACATTGTGTCGATATCACAAAATACGTAACACGAACGTATCTAATGAATCTCTAATTAAAGCGTTCATGTTTTCATTCGTTGTGGCTCACAATATAATGAGGTACGAGTGGTACGACTCGCAAATGTCACAGTTTCCAACTAGTAAATTGTAAGTCGAAAGTGATACATGGATCACGAATTCCTATTCCGCGGACACGGTAATGAGTTCTTTGATTGACTTTTCATGCTTTTGCCTCCGCTAATTATAGGATTTAATATTATCCTAGTATTATATCATTGTTAATTTCACCTCCATTGATTCATTCTCGTTAAATTTCTTTACGACTGCCTTTCTCTAACAAATACAGATTAGAAAATTATAGTTATCGATTTTACATTGAAAAAGGGGTAACTTAAACCAATCAATTATGTTGTAAGAGTATCATGAATGTTATGTAAAGTGCTCATCCTTATCATGACGAACTCGATAACTATTGTGGAGGACCGATGCGGGCGGTGTGATGTGGCGGTACGCTTGCGCAGCGTCCGCCGTCGTCCGCGCCCATGTGACTGTATGGCAAATACGTAGTACGTATGAGCAAATTGTGTCAGTGTACACACACACACACACAGCCCATTGTATCCGCCGTACTTTTCTCACGCTAAAACACTCATATGTATGTGTAATTTGCACTCGAACGTAGCGACTCAATACGCTTGTGTGCGTGTTTATCGGAAATTAGTTCTGCTGCAACCATCGGGGTATCGGTGGAAATTGACAAGACCACTGATTGTAATGATGGGAATCTGCGCACGTGTGCCCACATTAAACATTTACTTCATTGAGCACCACTTTAAATGTTGCAAAATACAAAGTATAGCTGCATTCCACCGTCCCTCGCTTTGATTAGTTTTATCGATAAATAAATAATTATTTAACTATACGTTCAAATGAACTAAGCTTATGAAGGACCAACATGGAAATACAAACATAAGTAATATGTTTTTTCATATTAACACAAAGTTAATATTTGTTATTTTTAATAAGTAGTTATTGCAACTGGTGTAAAAATAAGACACCAGTAAATTATAACGTCAGACCATTCACCTCGACTATAATTACTGGCTCTTTGCATAATTTCCATACACATTAGCAGTGCGAAATGATCTACAAATTGCTGAGAACTACCATCATAATAATTAAGCGTAATTAGTATTTTTTTACTGTGTCACTTAGTTTATTTGTACGATTTGTATTTCTATTTACTAACCAGTATTTACATAATATATCCTATAATACAAAAAACACATCAAATGCCTTCCTATAACTTTCAAACGCAAATAGAACTCGTAGCAAGTAAACAATTGTTACTTACCATTTGTTACAAATAGATAGAAAACTCATAAAAAAAAGATACATACACATATACATACATACCTTCACGTCTATACCGCTAGGGTGTATGAAACACCCACATTTTGCCAATTAGAATTAGAACTGGATCCCACTAACTAATAGGGGGCAAACCTGTTGCCGTCACCGGGCAGTATATGACTGTGTACATACTGTCAGACAGAAAATTACAGTTTAGTTTTCCCGTTGAACTCCTTTTGGAGTGAAGTAGGGTTACACAACAACAACACGGGACAGTGGGCCCGCCTGCACTCGGACAGGCTTAGTTTGTTTATAACCTTAGTATTACGGAATGTCGTGAGCCTAGTTGCGGCGAACTCTATTGTGCTCCCTTTAATTGTTGTTAAGTTAACAGATACTTGCAAGTCCAGCATTAAAATATTTCCTCCTCCTCCACCTCCTCCATTCTACAAGACTTATGCCGTCCTGAACTAGAGATGACTTTTTATCTATGGCTAGTTATTACCAAATTAAATGTAATTGCTAATAAAAGGTATTAGTTTATTATATGCTTGTGTCTGTTTTAATTATTATTTATATTAGAAATAGACCAGGCTTTGTACGTTATGTGTTAAGTACGTTTTTCTTCTTGTATAAATGAGTAACGTGTTTTATATAATATATATATTCTTAATTAAACAAGTATTATTTGTGAACCAAGAGAAATGTAATATTATAATTAATACGAACTCCAAAAAAAATTGTCAGCAGTCTTGTTCATTGTTATTATTTGTTGAACAACTGATTATTATTTGATGTCTAATTGGAATTAACACTTGTATGATTGTACACTTTTTCCTGAAAATGGATAGTCTAATGACGTAAGTAGTCTTTATGACTAAATATGTCATTTGGAACTTTGTTTGCACTTTATAAATGTATATATTTATTTTTCATTTCATTTTAAAAGACACCTGCCGCACAAGAATTAATTCTTGTGTCGCGGTTGACTTTAAAATTAAAAAAAAAAAAAAACAATTTAAGGATTACACAAAATGTTGTCCAGTGCGGGGATCGAACCCACGACACTTGGCGCGGCATCGTGGTGGCGAGATGACCACTTTAACTGCTGCGCCAGCCGTGCATTCAATGATTGCAACTGTGCTACACTTATTTACATATATATAAAAGATTGAATTTTATCTACGGCTATAGATATCTGAAGACGCGCAATAGGTACTATCGTTTTGAGTTATCAATAGCTCAAGCAAGTCAGGGTCGCATACCTATAATTCGAACTGGCTGGTGCCGAGAACATCGAACCCTCTACCTAACGGCTTCCTCTTGCTCTTATCGCTTCTCTAGTCTTTCTGTTCTTTTGTTTGTTGTCTAATTTTGAAGCATTCGTTTATACCTACTATAAAGAGATATATTTAAAGTTAAAACTTATAGACAGGAACCGATTATGTACAGGAATAATATTTGCAGCTGATCATACTAGATTATCTTAAATATACACGTTTTGAGAACAGCGTAATATAAAATACCATATACTGTTTAAAACATTCAGTAACGAACAAGGAAACCCTTTGATAGGTGCGTTAATGTCGTCTGAACAAATATTGACATTGTCAATTCTTCGTGTGCATTGATATCAATTATCAAACATACAAATATATTTCAAGGGCCACACTTCACTTCACTTCAGCGCAAACAAATTGTTAAATATGGACTTATATAAATTATATAAATTATATAAATAATGGAAAAGCAAAAGTTTTCGGAATAGGGTTTTCAGGATGTTCTTCGAGTTTTAACTTTACATACATAGCATAAAAATGTTGGATTTATAATACCAATCACCAGTTTCAATTATGAATCAAAATCATTAAGAGATGTTATATATTTTCGTAAACTATCTTAACTCTCCATATGAAATCCATTTATTTCTATGTTTGATTAAATATTTAATGTAATTTTAGATATACATACATTTTTAATCAGATTCGATTCTAAAGAATAGAACACTCGTTACTTCGACATGTTTTCATGTAAGTAGTACTTAGTCTTAGTTCAACATTTTTCATAAATGTAAAAATCATTAGAATGGACAATTTGTTACCCAAATATACAATAGTAGGTATATCATAAAAAGTTTAAACTTGAGAACACTGAACACTTGAAATAATAGTATAAATGAGACGTATAAATCGAAGGTTTAGTGGCTATTAGTTTAATTTTCTCTTCAAGTTCTGTTATCGAGTAGAAAGTTTTTTTCGTTAGTCATAATCATAATAATAATGAAATGAAAGACTAATTATGTACGTATTATTGATATAAGCATTGCTATGTACCACTGAGGTAGCAAACAAGAACTATAAAGAAGGAAAGAATAATATTTGGCTATTTTATATTATATGCTCTACATACTTAAAATATATTCTTTAATAAGTTTAATTTGTATAGTAACATTATCAGTGCGAACATCCGGAGTAAGTTTGGTGGGGTTCGATTATTTGCGGTAATGTGGTGGCGCCTTATCGCATCCTGGTTTAATCAGTCATTAGTCAGTTATATTACTTATATTTGATTAGCATACCTATTGCGAAACTTAATAATAAAGTAGACACTATGCGTCATTCACTACTTGCTAAGTGCTGCAGTGCAATTGAAGGCACTTAAAACTTATATAGTGTTGGTAAATTTCTGATTACTTAAACTAATTTCTCCACCATTTATTAACACAGTGTCTCATTTAAGGAACCGATTCCGAACAATTGGCCGTCTCCCATTATTGTTTTTTTAAGTAAATGTCCATCTACTTTATATTGGCAATATTCAAATAATGTTTTTGTGACTCAAGAATTATTTTTCCGTCAAAAATAATAAATAATTTAAGTACATATTCTTTGTGCGTCATGTGACATTTTTTCGTCGATAATCTCTTGCTGTCAACTAAGTAAATATATTATTTATACCTCGTTAGATATTTGTAGGACAAGTATCTGATAACGGTAGATAACAGAGATGACGGCTTAATCTCATTTTTAACGAATTTTCATTTGAGATTATCGATTGAAAGTTTTTCTGTCTAAGTAACTCTTATGTCAGGCATGTAAGGGTTATAACTCCTTGATGGATTTTCTCCAAAGCAGTAAATTTTAAATCTTCAAGACCTAACTTGGTTGGTTGCTTAATTGTAATAGTGTCAGTTTGACAACGTTGACAGGCTGTCATATGGATAAATTGATCGTATTTGTTTGCGCAAATGTCAGTTAGATAACGATTACCATGTATTTTAATTTTACTTCGATACGTATGTATACGTGATGTCTATGGGAACTAAACGCTTATCTTTTATCGGAATGAAGGCATTAATAATTTAAAAACCAATACTTCAACAAGTATTATTCAAGTTTATCAACTCCTAATTCCCGACAAATGTTCCATGATAACTTGTGTAGGTATTCCGACCATTCATGTTAATAGAGGTCTTCCAGTCAGTATAAATAGGGCACCTACTAATCGGATCTATATTTGAAAAACAACACTGAGTGACACAAACGATGACCCTACCTATTTCCGGCTCCGACCGACCGACACAAATGTATTCAATAGTCACCTTCAGTAATGTGAAACTGGTCCGTGAGAAATAGGTGATTGATTGCTGATCGTTTTATGCTGGACATCGACAACAAATAAAGCAAATATTTCATTAAGCGTATTACAAATATCACAAATGGATTTTGGTTAATGAATCTAACGTAGTGTGTTACTTGTTGCAGGAGAGCATGTGATGCCGGCCTTTGACGCCCGGCGCCATGCCCACGCCGCTGCAGCCCGGCGGCCCCGCTAGCGGCCCGCCCCCGGAGCGCAAGCGGCGCCGCAAGCGCGACGATCCGCAGAGTTCAGCTGCGCTCGAACCTGACGACGACGAGGGAGAGATGAGTCCCGAGGAAGAGCCGCGCAATGCGCCTGCGGCACCTGCAGCGCCAACTCCCGCGCCATCTTCCGCGCCAGCGCCCACCTCACCTCCTGCCGCGCCTGACGCTGTCGATCTCACTTCGCATCGTGATTCTCCGCCACTATCTTCTGACGTTGAGCGATTTGATGGCAAAATTGTCTATAACCCCGATGGTTCAGCCTATATTATTGAGGACCCGGAATTATCGGAAGGAGAAACTAGCATACCCGACTTGTCCAAAATAGACCCCGGGTGCATCGTTGACAGCCGTGACAACAACGTGGTAGAGAGACAGCTCGAGTTCCCACAGATAGCGAGCGCATTCTACGTTTCTAGAAACCCTTCGTTGTACGGCGCCCTGTACGGCAGACTGGCGGCTGAGCGCGTGCGAGCGAGACCTGATGCACCAGTCATGCATAGTTATCGAGTTTTCAGTTTTCGTGGAGGCAAGGACGTCCCTAGACCGCCATCTCCGCCTGCTGAGTGTCCTATCAGCGTTCCAGTCAAACCAATTCTTATGTGTTTTACATGTAAATTGAGTTTTGGCTATGCAAAGTCGTTTGTTGCGCATGCCCAATCGGACCATAGTTTATCGTTACTAGACTCTGAAAGAGACGCCTTATCGAGAGAGAATGCTTCAGCAATCATTCAGTGCGTAGGCAAAGATAAAGAACCACTAGTCTCATTTTTGGAACCTGTAGGAGCTGCAGCTCCTCAGAGAGTATTATCTTCAGGAAGCCCTGCTAATATGACAGAATTACCGAGCCCTTCGGTAGATAAACGACAAGACTCGATGACTTCCGATAGAGAGAATGAGTCAATGATGTTCAATGGCACATGTGACGAAAGGAAACCCAGTCCAACCGCATGGAGACCTCCAAGATCAATAGCTGAGTCATTGATGCCGCAACATTCTTTAATCTCTGTTGCTCATCCTCACACAATAAATGCGTCAGTACAACCTCGAGCAAGTCCCAACTCATCCCCACCATTTCAGGCTACACCACCTGCCTTTCTGTCAGGTACTACAATAGGTGTTTGTCCTGATCATCTAGGAGGAAGACCTTCCGGTGCTGACTGCCCTAAATGTGAACTAATATTGAACTCAGGAAGATTAGGCGGCCCACTAGCTGGCATGCACAGCCGTAATTCTTGCAAAACTTTGAAATGTCCTAAGTGCAATTGGCATTACAAATACCAAGAAACTTTAGAAATACATATGAAAGAAAAACATCCGGAAGCTGAGACCAGCTGTATCTATTGCATAGCTGGACAACCACATCCTCGGTTAGCAAGAGGTGAAACGTATACCTGTGGATATAAGCCATATAGATGCGAAGTGTGCAATTACTCAACGACGACTAAGGGCAATCTTAGTATACATATGCAGTCTGACAAACATTTAAATAATATGCAAGAACTTCAAAATGGCGGGAATCCTGGAGAAGGTAGTCTACCTCCTGCACCACAGCATACCCCTCCAGGGCCACACAAACCACCTATCCCCCATCATTCCCCATTAGGTCAAAAACCAAAGCCTACTTTTCGCTGTGATGTTTGTAATTATGAAACAAATGTGGCACGTAATTTAAGAATACATATGACATCAGAAAAACATACGCATAATATGCTCGTATTACAACAGAATGTGAAACATATGCAAACGTTATCAGCTTTACATCACCGGCAGCAAAGTCACCAGCAACTAGAAAGTTTACTACACTTCCACGGAGGTGATGCCCCACCACCAAACCCAGAGGCTGCCTTAGCGGATATGGCTTACAATCAAGCACTTATGATTCAACTGATGACTGGAGGCCCTGGCCCTTCTCCACCTGAACTTGGCGCCCATTTGGACGTCGGGTTAAATCCCGAAGCAATGGAACCTCCACCAGAACCAGCAGATCCTGAGCCAGAAAGATCGTTCCACTGTTGTATCTGCAACTGCTTCTCTACCGACTCTCTAGAAGCACTCGGTCACCATTTAGCTCAAGACCGCACAAAAATCAGAGAACAAGAAATACTGGCGTTGGTTGCCGGTCATTATGTTTGCAAGCTTTGTACATACAAGACGAATCTTAAAGCCAACTTCCAGCTTCACTGTAAAACTGATAAACACCTACAAAGGCTACAGCACGTAAATCATGTTAAGGAAGGCGGACCCAGAAATGAGTGGAAGTTGAAATTCTGCGGAGGTGTTGGTACAGGAGGTGCAAGTGTTGGTGGAGTTCAGGTACGATGCTGTGCTTGTGATTACTACACGAATTCAGCACATAAACTGCAACTTCATGCAGCTGGGGCAAGGCATGAAGCAGCTGCATTGTTACTGAGACATCTCCGAGAATGTGCATCGCGGATACCTCGCGAACGACCCCGGTTGTACCGTTGCGCACTTTGCGGGTTTGGCGCCCCTCACCGCTTGCCGTTGCTGCAACATGTTCGCTCTGTGAAGCATCTGCAAATGGAACAAATCCATCAACTACAAAGACGTTCAGAAGGGAAGGACCCTACGCCTGATGTGGCAGAACTATTCCAAGTGATACCCCAACCGACAGAGCTTCCCAGTCCTTACGATCAGCAGGAAAATGGTAAGTAAAGAAAATTTTATGTTTTTAACTTAATAATTTCAATTTTAAATTCTAATGGGATAAATTTTGTTTTCCGACGAACCTTCTTATATCTTATATTTTTTATTATATACGTACATTCATATATACATACATTCATACATAAAACAAGCTGACGCCTTTCTGCACTCAGGATAGGCAAGTTAAGTTTGAAATAATCATTCTAATGAAAAAAAAAAATATTACTCCAGGCTTGGTAATAATAGACACTATTTAAAATAACAATGAGTAATCTACTGAGATATTTTTTTATATATTTTTAGATCATGTTTGTCTTTTCATGTTCAGTAGAGTGGTAATAAGGAAATTGCTCATTGGCCAGTAATATTTTTCCAAGCGTGACAGGTCTATTGTTATTGCACATCAACTTCCTTAAGGCGTTTTCTCTGTAACTTACAACTTAATATTAATTAGCTGCTTAAGTATAAAGACTTCCCCACCCCCCACCCCCCAACCTTCTCGGGAACAATGTTAAAGCATTTCAGCAAAAAGTGACGTTTGCTAGTGTACCCATAATAAATGGCACAATAAAAACATTCACGATCGAAAAGCGATTAGATGCGCGTGCGCATTCTGCTCAGTTTTTATTCTTCGCGCTAGATGTCGCTCGTGACAACCTTTATTCAATCAATAAACGAATGCAACCCAACGAAATATGTATATTATTATTTATTGCTCGTGTGCTAAACACATTTCGTAACATTTTTATTCTATAAAGCGTAAAAATCCCATTAAAATTAATTCAACCAAAACCATTACCGGCGTTCGTATCGATAAAGTAATACTGAGTCGACTTATGAATGTGATTTCGAAACGTCACTATCGGTTTCCAATTTAAACCGATTCGTTCCTTAATCAATTCTGTTTTGCGTTTTTTTCAAGTGAACTTCTTTCTGTATATCGTGTCAACAAACATATCGATTTGTTTGACTTTCATTTGTATTTATTGTAAGTATGATATGAAGGCACATCATGCGGTTTGATGCAGACGAAAGTCAGCAAAGATTCATTATCGTTTATCGCGTGACCGTCACCCCGTGTTTAATCTGAGAGGCAATCTCCATTTTAAGCGATGAGCATTTAGCGAAGAATTCGTAATCACTATAATGAGATAATTACACACGAACAAAATTTAATTTAAAGCGCGCAACATTAGAACAGGTTTCTTTAATAACGTACGCCTTACACGGTGTCGCCACATTCGGATGCCGTCATTGGTCGGAGGCGGCTCCGCCCCGCGCGCGAGGGAGACAGAGAGAAGATTCAAATTGAGAACGCGAATTTTCCATAAGTACCGCACGCGGGACAATGACTCGCATTACGTATGTGGCGGTCGCGCATTAAGGATGATTGCCCCCTTGTGATGAGGCTGCTACATCATCATACAATGTCGCCGGCCGTATTGCCCCGCGTATGTTTACGACCACGGTGAAATACGATAAACTCCGAGAGAAATGTGGAGGCGAAAGAAATCCGACTTACACCATTGTGTGCCTCATGTTTATGCTTATTACTTATTTTCACCTCATTGAGAAAGCCATTTTAAACGATCGATTTTGATATAATTTTAGGTTTTCGAATTGGTTACGTTTCATTGTAAAACATGACGATGAACTAAATGTATTGTAAGATTAGATTGCATTCATTTAAATTCACACGCACTCGAAACAGTCACATGACAATAACAAAGACGTTTTTTATCTCCTGCCATACTATTTGTGTGGCTTTCTTTGATACTGTTACTGTTTTACCCCTCGGCGACTGATTCATTAGTTACCGTCCCTATTATCAATGTGATTAAAACCAGATTGAAAACCAGTTTATAATTCAATTCGTTGTACTCGATAAGCTCCCTGTCCAAATGAAATTATTTAGTTTGCTGAACTACATCATGGAAGATATTTCAATAAATTCGAGACAAAAGTATGATGATGATTTCAATTTACGTGCACACAAAAGGAGAACAACAGATACGTTAATAAAGTTGAGGTCCATAGATCAGATCTTGTAAACACTGCAAGGTACCCTAATGACCAGTTATGGCCACTTTAGCATACTCAAAATAAACTTTAAAGAATAAAACTGGCACTTGGCGAACTCCAGTTTAAAACTTGATCTGGCAACACCGGTGCGCAAAGACAGTAAAATGTCCAGGCTCCTATTGTATCACTGACGCCACATTGTAAAAATGCTGACCTAAATCTCTCAAAACAAAACTCGCACTACACAATACTTACTTTACGACGCTATAACGATGTGGTGTTTCCTTAGAAAAGACCCTTTGTCCATTGACAAAAAGCTTCAGAGATCGCGTTTATGCAGACAAGGTCCTTTTACCTGGCATTGTTCTATGCTCCTACCAGACTACAGGACGGCTATTTTACATCATAAATAATTACATTCACTGGTCACTCTGCTAGAATAAGGGTCAGTTGCGTGTCATTATTATTACGCGTTCGGATTTACTTATTATCCCTCTCCCCTTCATTAGATGTAACGGTTTTAACTGCTTAAAACTATAGAACGGGTTCCTCAACAAGGGAACGACTGGTTTCAGTCAACTCAACTATGAATCGTTGCATGTTTTAATTAAGCTTAGTTTATAAATTTTGAATGGATCGGCAGTATGTTATTTTATTCATCCATTAAATATGATTGAGATTTATGAAAAAAAAAATCGTAGCCATCTTTGAGCGAGACTGATACATAGTAGGATTCTTTTTTTATCTTAAATGTGTACTTTCTGCTATGTATTAAATACAATAGCCAGTCTGCGTTAGCGCTGTTCACCTAATAACTATAATTGTAACGTTACATTAACGAATTCTCGCACCCTCGGCCGTTTTTTTCACCTTCCTTAATTCAGCGTAAACAAAGCGGCTCAACGTCTTTCACACGCTGCCGTGGACTTATCCTTGGTCAAAATTATAATTGCACACCACACACACACATACATCTACTTGATAATATCATCTCACTCACACCCACGGTTACACACATCACCTACCCATATGCATTTGATCCGATGTGAAACGAAATATTCGAAATCTTTTGTAATAATGAACAATGATTGTTTGCCCGTCCTGTATCTCTTTGTGTGCAAAATTACAATATACTTGTTACGTTAACATGATACATCTGTGTGCGTGTACGGGATCGATATAGGGATACCTTTGTCTTGCCGGGACGTCGCAAACAAAACGAGTCTTACTAATAATATAAAAGAGAAGAATTTTATTTTTAACTTCAATTCAGAAAAGTAACAAACGCTCGCACCGAACAATAGTGAGATTCATTTATAGAAATAATCTTTTTTGTAGATAAATCTCACGTATACGTAGGAATATATTGTGGATTTACAGCGTACAGATCTGTATCCATTCGGCTTGCAGATTTCTTAGCGGGAGGTTCGTCGTACATTTAAGTTAAATCAATTTTTTTTTTGTTTATATTAACAAAATAGTTAATAACATACTGATGTTTGTTAACAGACAATAAGGAGCCGATTGATCAGAAGCCTGAGTTAACACAAGAACAAAAGATGATGAGGTTTTTGGAACAACATCAGCAACAACAGCAGCAACAACAACAAATTCAACAACAATCACAGCAAGCGGTCAGTGAACGAGAAGAAGAGCGTGAGACGCCAGGAGCACATGCTTGCCCTTACTGCAACTTCAGTTGTACAAGCGAAACACGCTTACACGCTCATGTCACTTCAGTGCATAGTGATAGCGCTCGCCATTTTATTTGCCCCCTTTGCCAAGATGGTTTCAAAGAACGATCAGCCCTCGAGCGACATGTCATGCAAATTCACTCGGTCAACTCAGAGGGACTGCAAAGATTATTATTACTCGTTGACCAAAGCCATTGGTTAAACGGTGGACCCCAATCTCAAAGAGATGAATCTCGACAGGGAGATGATGAAAGAGAAATTTCATCACCACGATCAGAAGGTAGTGCTGATGGTGAAATGGAAAGATGTTCAACGTGCAATCGAACTTTCCGTAATGTTGACGAACTATGCCAACATCAGAATGAGACTGGACATCTTGAATTAAAACAAACACCTCAAGGACCAGGATATGTGTGCTGGAAGAAAGGATGCAATCGGTACTTTGATGCTGCACACGCACTACAGAATCACTTTAGAGAAGCACACGCTCGCAATTCTATCGCAAACATGTCGGTATCTGAGAAACATGTTTACAAATATCGTTGTAACCAATGTAGCTTAGCATTTAAAACTGTTGAGAAGTTACAGCTACATTCACAGTATCATGTAATTAGAGACGCCACTAAATGTGTGCTTTGCGGAAGGAGCTTCAGATCCGTACTAGCTTTACAAAAACACGTAGAAACTTCTCACTCTGAATTATCTGAAGAGGAGCTGTCTGCCTTTAAAAGAAGCTTAGCATCAAACCCACTGTTACAAGCTGGACAAGGAACGGCATTAGACGCTGCTACTGCTGAACTTTTACGCAAAGAAGCATTAAGAACTCCTGAGGATGACATGGCTGATTTAGAAGATAGAGATTCTAGTGCTACTGTTGCTGATGAATCAGGCCATAATGACGCTGAAAATTCTGATGATTCTATAATCTACAAAGATCAACAATTTTTGGAGGATTATTTGAACTCTCAAACTATGGCTGAAGATTCATACAACGACCCGAACAGAAAATACAAATGTCATAGGTGTAAAGTGGCATTTACTCGCCAATCCTACTTGACAGCACATAACAAGACATTGCTACATAGAAAAGGAGAAAAATTAACCTACCCTATGGAAAAATACCTTGACCCTAATAGACCGTTCAAATGTGACGTATGCAAAGAATCATTTACGCAAAAGAATATCTTGTTAGTACACTACAATAGCGTAAGTCATTTGCATAAACTAAAAAGAGCAATGCAAGAACAACAAAATAACAATAACCCACCCGTATCACCGGGAGCAGGTTCCGCACCATCTAATTTAACTCTCACTCCTAAGAGTACATCTAGTGAGGAGGACGATCGAAAACGTTACAAATGTAATATTTGCAAAGTTGCATATACGCAAGGCAGCACTCTCGATATTCACATGAGATCAGTATTGCATCAAACTCGCGCAGGCAAATTACAAGAACTGGCCGCTGCTGGACACGTGGACTTGACAAGGCCGTTGGTTGAGCAGCCGGACAGAAACGATCCCGCGAAAATTTTACAAGATGTGTTGTCGCCGAAAAATACATCCCCTTCGTCAACAAGCAGTGGGGGACCGCGTTCCTCGCCCCCTGCACGCCCAGGTAGCCCGCGTTCCCCGCGAGCAGGTAGCGCCGCGTGCGAGCGTTGTCACGCGTCATTCCCTACCGGGGAGTTACTCGACGCACATCGAGCGACTTCATGCCCGTTTGGCGATGCGCGGGCGCATTCGCCGCTGGGTGAAGCTGAAACAGCTGCTTTAGACGAAATGGTCGCCAAGGGCAATCCGCCCAAACGAAACTCACAAATGTATAAACAATTACTTGAGACTTTCGGCTTCGATCTCGTTATGCAGTACAATGAAAATCAGCGAAGAAAAATGCAAGAAGAGCGGGAAATGGTGCGTGTACCAAGTCCACCGCCACCGCCTCCCGAAGAAAAACCGCCGGATGGTGAAACCAAATCTACGTGTCAACATTGTAACAAGGAGTTTTCTAGTGTGTTCGTTTTAAAGACTCATTGTGAGGAAGTGCACAAGGACAAAGTACCGCTTGAGTTTTTGGAACAGTTTGCAGAACAGTTCAAATCGGAGTATGAGAGGAAGTCAGGTGCACCCAACTCCCCTCGTGCAGCCTCGCCTGCGCCTCAAGGTGACAGATCACCTTCACCGCGTGGTGACAACAATGGAAACTTCAACGAAAACGGAAGTACATCAGGAGACGCTCAGGCTGGTGCTTTACTGGCAGCGCAAGTGCAGGAAATGCAAGCAGCGCTAAACATGATCCAGCTACAGCAGCAACTGGGACAGTTGCACCCTATGGTGGCACAGATGCTGTCGCTTGGACTGCCACTTGGGCTGAATATGGGCGCGCTGGCCGCGATGAATCTGCAACCGCCCCTAGTACCGTTGATGTTACCACCTCCTCCCTTTGACACCATGCCCTTCGCACATGATGCGCAACTGAAGCAACAGCAACTTCTACAGCAACAACAACAGGTCAGTGCTATCTAAATCTCAAGTTCTAATTCCTTACAGAGGTACATAGAAAGTTTTATTTATGTTATAGACATAATATGTGCTATAGTTTATATTCATCTAATATTTAGATATATTTATGTGCATAATGTATATAATGCAATGTATGTAACGCCATTTAAGGATATAAATGATTATAAGTGTTATTATAAACTGCAAATAAAATACAAAATATGTAACAGTTTAACATAAAATCATTCAAATAAATCATTTACGAGTATATCAATTAAATCACTCAATGACTTCACCAAAACCAGTATTGAGATTGTATTACATAAGCTAAGTGTAAGCGATATTACCAACTGATTATTTTATAGTAGTACAAAATAATTCTAAGAAATAAGTTATTATTTTTGAAATAACGCAAAAAACTGTCGTTTATCTGTTAAACTAAAACCATGAACTCAAAGTAGGTACATAATAAATACAGTTGGTAGGTCCCAATTACTTCAGCTAACAAATTAAAGAGATATAACATATTTTTCATATTTACTTAGAAACACAAGGCTGCGCATTGATTATTTATTTTTGTCAGTTACTGTGTAAATTCAAACGCTGGCAATGAGGATAACTACAACGGATTGTAAGATAAGCCCGTCGATTTACGTTAGCTAACTGTTTGCACAAGGCGATATAGATTCTATTGTTATGTGAAGGGTCGAGTCATTATTATTAGTAACGACTTCCCTTAGTATTCGGACTTCTACCTGGTTAATGCGCATAGATAAATAACCCTTGGACAAGCTTTGAAATCTTAACTCATTTCATGCTTTAAATGGCATTGGTTTAACAGAGATTTCTTTTGTTTGCAGGCTAATGCTGCTGGTCAAAAAAGAGCTCGTACTCGCATTACTGACGAACAACTTAAGATTTTACGAGCACACTTTGACATAAACAATTCGCCTAGCGATGAAGCCATTGCAAAAATGGCACAGCAGTCTGGACTAGCTACTAAGGTAATCAAACATTGGTTCAGAAACACACTCTTTAAGGAACGGCAGCGAAATAAAGACTCGCCCTACAACTTCAACAACCCGCCTTCAACGACACTCAACCTAGAAGAGTACGAGAAGACTGGTGAAGCCAAGGTAACACCATTAGATTCATCCGCCAGTTCTGATGAAGGTAAACCACCTCCTGAAAAGAAAGCAAAAATTGAAGACAACAGTATGATAATACAGCAAGAGGTGAAGTCGGAACCTCATGATGAACCTACTATGGAGGAAAAGTACAACTCTTATGACGATCGCCACCAAGAAGACAAAAGTTTTATTTTTCCACAGGCACCATCTCAAAGCCCTGCACCCATTAGCCAAATTAATGACCATCAACAAAATAAGTCGCGACCACAGACTCCCACACACATGTCGCTAAACTCACTTATTCAGTCTCAATTAGATTCTATCCCGGCTACGAGTATACCGCAGCCACCACATCCATCGATGCTTCCACCAAAACTGAATCCGAATTTCACGTCCCCAAACTCCGCGCCCCCGAATGTCCTACCTTTGACCCCAAATCGCAGCCTCAGTCCTGGCAGGGGACCGGCCGATTTCGGACTTTCCGGGGGCAATTCGAACGGATCCAACAGCTCGGGGTCTTCTGGCAAACGCGCCAACAGAACTAGATTCACTGATTATCAAATTAAGGTATTACAGGAGTTTTTTGAGAATAATGCATATCCCAAAGACGACGATCTCGAATATTTGTCAAAGTTACTGGGATTAAGTCCGAGAGTAATTGTTGTGTGGTTTCAAAACGCACGACAGAAAGCAAGAAAGGTGTACGAAAATCAACCAGCAGCGGATCCACCAGCAAGTGCTACAGATGACGCAAATAGGTTTCAACGCACTCCAGGACTGAACTACCAATGTAAAAAGTGCCAACTAGTATTTCAGAGATACTATGAACTTATACGACATCAAAAGACACACTGTTTTAAAGAAGAAGATGCAAAGCGATCAGCACAGGCGCAAGCTGCTGCAGCTCAAGTAGCTGCCACATTAAGCAGTGAAGACTCAAACTCGAGCAATGTAGAACATCATACACCGCACGTACCAGTTTCTCCAGCGCCACCTCGTACTCCAACACCAGCTGCGCCAAACTACCCAGCTTCACCAGCACCACCCACGCCTATAACACCAGTTACACCTCTTTCGCACGGTCCCCGTGAAGAAAAAGATGGAAATTTTCAATGTGATAAATGTAACCTAGTCTTTCCTCGGTTTGATTTATGGCGGGAACATCAACTTGTACACATAATGAACCCTAACTTATTTCCTACTTATCCACCAGATTCCCCTTTTGGGATATTGCAGCAACATGCTCAACTACAACAACTTAATGCTAGCCTCGGAGGAGATGAAGCTCGCCACCCTTTAGTTGCTGCATTAAATCAACAAGTGGTAAAGAGGAAATTTGACGAATATGAAGAAATTGATACTGGGGAACAACCTAAAGACAAAAGGTTGCGAACTACTATCTTACCCGAACAACTGGATTACCTCTACCAAAAGTACCAAATTGAATCAAATCCGTCGCGAAAAATGCTTGAAAACATTGCACGCGAAGTTGGTTTAAAGAAGCGAGTGGTACAAGTATGGTTTCAAAATACACGAGCACGTGAGAGGAAAGGACAATTTCGTGCTCACGCACAAGTCATAAATAAACGATGTCCCTTTTGTCCAGCCTTGTTCAAAGTAAAAAGCGCACTCGAAAGCCATCTAAGTACAAAACACGCCGACCAGTGCGCGAGAGGTGAAATCAACGTCGATGCGCTACCAGATGAAGAACTAAGCACAGAATCCACTCCCAGTTTTGGATCTCAACAAAGCGACCGGCAGCAAAATTTTTCCCAAGCGGGGGCTCCCATGTTGCCCCCTATTTTTCCACCTTTTCACTCAGACATGGAGAAATTTATCAAGCAGTACAGTGAAGAGTCAATGAAGCGCTACGTCAGTGAATTACAAGCTCATGCAGCCGCCCAACAAAACGGAGGCGGTAACAGTGAATCGTCTGAAAATCGACCAGAACATGGAAAACCAGAAATACCCTTAGATCTCAGCAAACCAGTTGATCTGTCACGACCCGGATCAGACGCCGATGAACGGTCTGACACCGCGTCTGAGACTATGGAGTTTTACGAGGAAGACGAACCAACCTCACCGATTGCTGGACAGCAATCAATACGGCAACCTGGCAAGCGTTATCGAACTCAAATGTCATCTCTACAAGTTAAGATAATGAAATCATTATTCAGCGACTACAAAACTCCGACTATGGCCGAGTGTGAGGCGCTTGGGCGCGAAATCGGTTTGCCTAAACGTGTAGTGCAAGTTTGGTTTCAAAACGCACGTGCCAAAGAAAAAAAGGCGCGCCTAGCCGCTGGACTAGTGGAAGTATCCGATGCACCACCTCCGGAGGAGTGTCGAGTGTGTGACTTTAAGTACAGTCACAAGTATTCAGTGCAAGACCACGTGTTTACGCGTAGCCATATTGCGGCTGTGCGCGTGCGGCTAGAGACTGGCGCAAGCGCTGGTGAGGACAGCGCGCTCGCTCTCATGCAGATGGCAGCGCGCCTCGAAGGCGGCATCGGTGGTGACCTGCACAACGCGTTCCTGCGGCCGCAACTCGCTGGAAACGGTGAGTGTACAACTTGAGCGTGGATCGACTCGCTTAGTGCTTACCAGCATTGAGCGATTCCGCACCTTGTTACGTAGAACCTTGCAGCGGCGAGCTTCGCTCGGCTGCATTAGTGTTTTTGTGTTTGTATGTTCAGTTCTAGCGACAACGTTCTTACTTAACACGAGTCGAGCGAAGCTCTTTTCGTGCCGTGACGGTCGTTGCTGTTTTCCTACTAGTGAGTCCTTTGTAAATAAAAATATAGGTATAACTGGAATAGTTTAACGTTACCTCTTCGTAGTGTTGGTATTTCAATGGATAAGAAATGTAAATCGTGTACACATACATTTAATTATATTGATTGTGTATTTTATTGATAGATAGTTCCACAGTGATTTTGCATCAAATCAGTCAGTCCGCAGCAAGTCCTAATGGCGGCACGTACGCAACTGATTCAATCTCAGATATTGTTTAGTAATATTAATAATTGTTGGGCACATATTTCTCAAAACATTTTAACCTATGAATTCTATCACACTGTAATCATGTGAAACATATTGTTATTTATATTCTTCTGATATTTCATGATATTTCTGATAATTGAAATAGCCGAATGAGCATATTAGGCTAAGGGCGATGTCATCGGCGGGTAGTGCGCACACGTTGTCATAGGCGACGCAGGCGCTAGGCACGAGAGGCGGCTCTCGGCTGGTGGGCGGCCCGTCTAACCAGCCACTATACAAATGCAAAAGATACACAACAATGGTAGAAGTTAGGACGCGTGAAGGACGTCGTATATCTAATGAGACCGATCTAACGCACATGCATTTTGCTCCACATGAATAATCAATTATTTAAATGACGCCAATCAAAAGACTTTCTCGGAAACGGTATATCAGTCCATTATTTGTTTCTTTTTTATAAGTTTATTACATTGCCTTGGTCTACATATGAAAACCAACACTATGGAGCAGTACCTATAGACTAGTAATCTGTTGCATAATATTATTCTTCCTAGTTGTTCGTATTTAAAGCTCCTATTAGGTATTAGTGACATGTCGATTGTTGTAGGATTGTAATGAAACCAAATTATATATTTTAGAGAATTTAAATGTTTTAGTTATTATGTAAAGTCATAGCGAAGCCTGAAGTCTATAATTATTTAAAGTAAGGTGCCTTGTAGGATCCAAGTGTTTTTATGTAAATTATTTTTCCCTGAGCTCCACTGTAAATAGTTAAAAGTATACTACTAGACATAAAGGATGTGCATTGTAAAATTATCTCGAACGCTGTTCGTCTTGTGTATTTCGATAGTTCGTATTTATAGGTAGATATAAATATATTATTTGTTTCGTAGAGGCATCTTAAGAACTTGTGATATAAATGTATCTAATTAGTTTACTTCGCATATCTTTCGCAAAGGTCTCGGCTACGGGCGAGGCTAACAGCACAAAAATATATACAGACATAACATAATAAGTTTGTCAGTGTGTACATAATAATGACGCTTATTGTCGTGTGGGGTCCTGCCGGCTGCAGTTTTTGCTATTCTCTTGTCGCATTTACATAAGAGTGGCGCTCGATTGGGGAGTTAGGCGATATGCAAATATTTTCTTCAAAATTGTAACGAGTCGTAGGCAGTGGCGTAGAGCGTGGGGCTTGGCTCGTGCGACGCTGCGCACGCGCCGCGGGTGCGCCCGTTACGCTTTTATTTACGACGTTAAAATTTTCGCTACCGTCTCTAACTACCTTGATACTTCTATATTGATCTTTCAAATGCAAATAGCCCCGTTTACTTCGGAACATAATATGATATTATTTACTCTGTTTGAATACATACCATTTGCGTAATGGTTTATTTTAAATTTTATGAGCATGTTTATTTGCATATCGCTTTTTGTTATAATTTTTATTTTTTATTTTTGTTATGTTTGTATTTATTTTTGTTCTTTAGTTTTACTATTATATTGTTTGTCATGTAGATACCTACACGTATTTACGTCAAGGGAACTTATGTAACCTTGATATTGATTTGCCTCTAATACGACTTCCAATAATTTTATTATAATTTGTATAATTTAATTTTTAACCTAATTTTATGCGATCTGCATTTACTGTTATTCAGATGACGTTATTCTAAATAGTTATTTGAAACAAAGTCCTGTGCCAGCCAGTGAAAGAATTCTTTGGTATATTACGGCGACGTTTTTCGCTCGTTTAGGTAAAGATTGAAAGTCTTGTAAACTGAATAGTATTATTATAATTATTATCTACAGTTATTATATTTGCAGAATTCGTTGAAATAAATGCAATATTTATATTATTGAATTATGTTTTTTTTTTGTTTTTGTTTCCTTGGTTCCTTTTATCCTAAGTTTTTATTATTTGCTTTTGTTGGAGTATTACATTTATGTGGAATGCAATGTAAGGTAACAAAGAGAGTTAAACAAAGATGGTATTTTTTGGTAGAAAGTCTCAAGCTAAGAGGTTGAGAATTATCAAATTATTTAAGGGCAGGTGAGCATTGAAGATAATTGGAAATGTAAGACATCTCACGCAGATAGTTACAATGGCATCGTAAAGTTTGTACCTGAGAGCTAAAACTAAGGTGCTTCTTTTGTTTTTATTTATGTGCTATCTGATAGTTCTTTTACAAGACATGAAATGAATATTTTTGGGTGAATTTTGTAGCTCTACGTGGGAGGTGGTATGAAGTTATGATTCGTAGATTTAGGCCTTCCTAAATCGTCTGTTTGTTATTAGCAAAAACAGATTGCTAGTTTATTTTTTAAGTAATTATTTGTAATATTTATTATATTAGTTTGAGACGATCGTGACGGCACAATTTTTCGATATTATTTTATAATGTTCTATACAATCTGGTAACCATTGTCTCGATTTTTAAACTATAAGTAATTGTGTTATGTTTTCACTACTCTGATAGTTATATCAAAGTATAATCCTTTTATGGCTATATTAAACGAGAATTATGAATTCTATCAATATTCTGCATCAGTTTCTAAGTTTTTATTTTTTTTATTTATATCATCTTGAAAATTATTTAAAAATTAAATTTGGTTTAAATATAAGCTTATGATGGTACGCGGTAAGTGCGATAACCGCACCGCAACCGTAGGGTATTGTTAGCTGTAATGTACCATAATGTGCGAGTACTCTCCTTATTGTTAGTATGTAAAGCAACTTCAGGATATCAGCAGTGTAGCTACTGCTAGCTATCATTATGTTAGCTATCATATAGTAGGTGTCTAGAACGTTGTTGCCAAACTATCACTCACAAACTACTGACTAAACAAATGTCCACATCTTAGTAGTTCAATGGGTTTGCCAAAGTGCCGGTAATTGGTATTAAGTTACTTAAAGAATAAATGTTGGCTTAGTTTAACTTGTAGAAACTACCTTTTATTTGTGACTGTATTGATTGAGTCATATGACAAGGAACGATAGTCAAAATCTATTGAAATATTTCTTACAAGCATTGAGTAACAAGTTAACCAAAGTGGAGTCCTATTATGACTCGATTACTGCATTTTTGAACAAAATGAAAATACAAAATCATTCATCAATAATCAAAAGAAGCGTGTTGTCAACAATATCTAATAGAGTTCTGGAAATGTCAACACTACTCTTTTTTATAACCGTAGTATCTGAAAGACAACCGCAGTATCAAGCAGATAGATATCTATCTGCTCTTGCTCCCGGCAAACCAGATACGAAAGCTTCTTTTTGTTAGTTGTTTTTACTGAAACTTTGTATATGGAACAGTCCCCCGTGTTTTGCATTGCAATCTAAATTGTTCTTCAAGAAAATATGCAACTGTCAATGAAAGGTATAAAAACAGAAAGTATTTCTTTTTATAATAAGTCGTCAGTGCACTGAGGGGGCGCCTTGGTTAAAGTGGTCAGTCGCCACTAAATTCCAGACGGGACAAAAAATAGTATAATCCACAAACAGTTGTCTTTAATCTGGGTGTTCGTTGTTGTTTTAAAGGTTGTTACGAAACCGCCTCACTGCAATATTTCGAATTGGAGTTCTCTTTTAAAAAATCCTTAAGCTAGAAGCGCTTGTCGCACTATGACGTTAACACTACTTAAAAGGCATATAAACCTTCAGAAAGCATTGGACAGTATTAGTGTAGTTTTTTTTTTTTTTTATAAATATTTCAAACAGTACTGAAATGCTAACAAGCACCCCCACTGCCCAGGTTAGTTTAAATACGGAGATATCAATACACATTTTTTGCTTTATTTAAAAATTAAATATTTTTTACCTCTCACTGACAAAAAAAATATTAAATTACAACATTCTAGGAAAACATAAAGGGCTGATAAAAAAACACTCCCGTTGCTGGCTAATTACTTCATTGTAGAATACAATATTATATTGAACGTGCTTGCCTGAAAATGAAGCTTTTTGTTGTTATACAAAAGGCTTTTTTATGGAATCGATATCATGTCGGTAAGTAGGCAGATCGTTTTTAAAGAAATGGGTGAACGAAATAAAAAATAATCTTTGATACCGTTTAATAAAGACTCGGAATAAAGGTAGATTAAGCAGATGTAATACGGCCACGAGCGGCATGTCATCTATAAATTGTAATGTAAATTATTTAATATCTACTTGGTGAATAATTGCTTATTGTTGTTCATTACTATTTAATAATAAATTCAGAACTATATCCCTGTTGTCTATTTGCTTATTGTTTTCAGCTTTATGAAAAAAATTGTTAATATCTTTTATTCGAACTATTGCATGTTACTGTTTAATAATAGTAACGTACAATAGTTCGAATAATTAATAAAATTCTCTAACTTGAATCGGTACTGTTGTAAGTGTCATATACATAATTAAATATATCAAGCTAGACACAGTCTGATTCTTAGCCTATGCCTAAATTGGAACCGCTGTCTGAAATCCAGAATCCATTACAGACATTAATAAGCAATGACATCAACTAAGCTATACCTAAGTATTTCTTTACCAAAAATGAGTATTTGTTAAAAACCATAAATGTACCTACTTTGTCCATAGGCATAATCTATCTAAAACAATCATTTAAGTGGATATATTCGATTAGTTTCTATATAATAGTCGTGACGAAGAGATACTGACTGCATCTAGAGCTAAGAGCTAAGAGCCTAGTAATGAAGCAAGTATCGATACACGACTAAAAGTTTATTAATATTTACTTTACTTATTATTGTTCGCTAACACCGGACCAACGATCCTAATCACATCTTTAGTAATAAATAGCAATCACCAACAATAATGGAGTCTATGTAATATTAGGTTGGACAGAAAGTTTCTGAGACGCATATATAATCTAACAAACTTGAATATTAGCACTGAATGGGGTTCCACAATGGTTTAGATGAAATCATACAATTATGCTAAAGGATGTAGTCCTTTAAACTAGTGAGGTGTCAAATAATAACACGTTAAATCTTCAGCTTTATTTATTCTCGGAATTTCCATACTTAGAGATATAATATTTATAATTTACGAACTCGCAGCATGAACATATGTGTAATTACTGAATTTTGAATACGTCCACCACGTGTGCTTTACTGCAAAATATATTAAATTTAAAAAGACCACGATAAAATCCATTTCAGCGGTCGTTTCTAGAAAGATGAGGAAAATTGGTTTAAGATATGTGGGCTATAGTTTATAGAAACACTAAATAATTATAATATTATATATTTGTTTTATATTTAAATTATAAAGCCTTTTAAGATTATTAGAAACCTCAAAAGATTTTATAACTTATTTCTTAAGATTTATATTCATTGGTTGGTTTAGAACCCTCTCATTTTAGTTTAAATGTACCTGTGAAACGAACACTTGGTAAAATACGAAGTTTCATTTCCACAACCATATGAGATTTTTAGAAATTAAGTTTACAATCAAGGCCGTCGGAAAGATCCTATACTTGTTATCGCCAGAACAGCTTGATAATATAGGATGAGATCAACGACATCCAACTTTACTTATAAAAACTCCTTATTTGTTTTTATTCTGGTTCTATATAAGAATAATAACAATTACGAACGTAAATCATATAAAATGTAAACAAAATGTACTATGCATTCTGCTCGAGAAATCACACTACTACAACTAACAAGGTATGAAACAGTTCCACTCGGATCACAACAGACCTCTTTAACAAGTGATAAATAGAACGAAGTTGAATCAATCCATGAAATAAGACACACGTATTAATTTTTTAAGCCTCTTCTATATTTAAATGTGACAATGCCTAAACAAAAACTACTATGACCTTTACGTGATTCAATATTTTTACTAAAAAAATCTAAAGACCAGGGCATCACGTAATTTTTTGAGGTATGGTTCGCTCACTTGCGTATTCTTTGACTTAAAAAATATGTAGAAAGCAATTGTGATAACAAGGTTGGGGCCTCGAAGCAAGCGATCAAACTTCTGTAAGGCTGTCTGTACTTGAAGGATCTTTGAAAGAAAATTTTCGTTTTTTTTTTAGTAACTGAGGTAAATATTTGCCAGACATTTTCTATTAGTCAAATTAGAAAAAAAAACTGACTCGCATAAACAAGTATTATTATTTTATTTTAGTCATTTTTTGTCTATCTTTTGTAAATTTGAGGTTAGAAGTTTTACTTACAGATCTCTCAAAAGAACAATAAAAATCTGTATATATAATACATTTGTGTCTGTATACAATTGTTATAATTCGTCACTATAATTAATCATTAGTCTACTACAAACTAGTACAGTATGTCAAATTAGTACAAAGGTGTACAATTTGTGTTAGGCAGTGGAAGGTAGGGAATATTGGAATAACCCTTTATCGGTCTATGTACATCGTTTTAATAGACAAAGTATGCTTCGACAGAACAAGGTACCTCTGATAGATGTATTAAACACAGTATTTACTTATTGTTGTTGTTGAAATATTTTGATTCAAAATATTTATTAAAAAATAAAAGTTAATCACTTTTGTTTTTAATCTAATCTAATCTACCAGATTACGATTTGATTACATGTCGAAAGAAGAATTAACCAGTCGTAAATAAACTAGTGATCAACTTTCCTAATTTTACACAGAGACGATCAAATTATCTTTAAAGTACTCGTAGGAATGCAACTTTGAGCTGCGAGTTACTATTAAGAAATTCCTACTAGGAAACCCAATACATTGAGATAATAAAACGATTATGATAAATTGATGACCCTTAACATTAAGTAGCATCAATTGTAAGTGCAAAGCATATAAGTATACATATGTTTGTAGCACTGAAACAACGACGATTGATATACGTTATATATAGGTATAAGAAATACAACAATGTTGGTACACATGCCTGTGCGACAACTATTACAAGACAGTTTTTTCATCACGTTTCTAAATAATCAAAACAGAGGTGTAATACGTACACCGATGAACGCTATCTCAGTTCACGCCACATTCGAGACCCAGCTTCAGTCGTAAACCCTCAACGGCGGCGGTTTTACGCCAAATTTCGTAAGTAACCGTTGCAGTTGCCGATAAATGATCACAAAACGCTTTGTTAACATGAAATCTTCACGGCAAATCGTGTTTTTACTTTTTTGAATAGAATATGGAATCACATTGTTCGTGTCATAAATAAAAGGCAGAGAAATATGTGTCTTTGTGATAATAATAAAACGGACATTTGACGTATGAAGACGATCAGACATGTCATTAAAAATGTAGATTAAAATTTGAAAAGAAAATAGATATACAGTTCAGTTGGAAATAATTTGATAGTTTTGTCCATATGCCAATAGCTACGCTGATTTATTCATGATAAAGTTAAGTAGGTAGTTTATACGCTACTCAAATACACGGCCGATTCATGTTGTATAAAATGATTTGAAGACTCTTTAACATAGCAATATGATATTGTGAGGTACAAGGGGGCGGGGGCGCCTAGTAAGGCTTACAGTTCGCCCTGGAGTCACGTCGAGTCCCATTACCCGCTCCAAACCGTATCGACAAATAACCGCCAATTATTGGAACACTCTACAATCTTTTTACAATTTCTTCTCCGTCGGACGTTATTATATTTCTATTAAGCCTTTTTTGTAATCAAACTACTAATGATTCGATTCCATTTCCTAGGCCGACGTGCCGCCTCCACGATGTTAATGACACTACGTAATTAGATCCGGATGGTTTGAGGGCGTTGACTGACTGCGGTGCCCGACCGGTAGATAATAGCAAAGTGTCAATTTTACTAAAAATATGGTAATTTACAGCGACCGCCATATTGTAGGCTCTCGAACGGTTAAGACAACGCGCGATAATGAGTCGCACCGTTAAAAAGTTGTAGCAGATGCTCACCGCTCGAATCTAATTCTTTCTACTTGTTTACTATTGTCACTTAACGTGTATCACCATAACGTATATCATTCTCAATATATGTCAAATAGATATAATATAACAAGTCTTGGTAGAATGTAGTTTTTAAATGAAACAGTTTATAGGGGGTTTTAATAAAAAACGAGTCAGTTGTTTTTGTGACGAGTATAAAAATTTCAAGTTTTTTGTTATTTACACTCGGCAATTTATTACCAATGTATGTTCTAATCAATAGACGTAGATATATATATATATATACATATACAGTCGTGGTCAACTAATTAAGGACATTCAAGATAGTGGACAGCAATAACCGGCTATGTACATTTAAATATAAAACCCTGTTGATTTCTCAGTAACTATTATTTGCATAATTTGATCCGATTATTATACTATAAATGGCTGTAAATAAAAGATTAAATAAATATAAAAAAGTGTTTAATATCAAAGGTTAACCATGTATTCAATTTAAGGTACAATTCTGTAGCTGGACATTTAATTAAGAACAGTAAAGTAAAATGAAAAATAGAGTTAAACAGAACTAATAATCTGCAGTATTTTAATTTCTTTAACAACTTCATTTTATTACGGGTAAAATCAGTACCCAGTAGCAAAACCTTTGTTAGTAATTACCCCTTGACACCGATGTGGCATAGACATTATCAGTTTCTGACATATTTCAACAGGAATGTTTGCCCATGCCTCACAAAAAGCTTCATTAAGTTCATCTAAAGTTGTGGTACGATAAATGGCAACTTTTTTCTTAATTTCGTGCCAAAGGTGCTCGATTGGGTTGAGGTCGGGGCTATTTGCTGGCCAATCTAGCACTGATACGGACTGTCTGTTAAGAAACGACTTGACTGAACGGGCTGTATGTTTTGGGTCGTTATCATGCTGAAAAGTCCATATAATAGGAAGATGTTCCTCAGCATAGGGAAGCATAGTTTCTTCTACTATTGCCTTGTATTGATGTTGGTCTAAGTTACCCTGAACTTTCCTCACAGGTCCCACTCCACGTCCAGAAAATGATCCCCACATTTTAATGTTTCCTCCGCCATGTTTCACCTGCTTTTTTGTGAATCTTGGATTCATTTCCGCTTTTACAGGACGCCGTACGTATTGCCTTCCATCTGAAGAAATCAAATTAACCTTGGTCTCGTCAGAGAATAATACATGTTGCCATTGGTCGTAGGTCTAATGTCCATATTTACGTGCAAACGCCAAACGTGCATTTCTATGCTCTTTCTTTAACAACGGTACTTTGCGAGCCACTCTTCCGAACAACCCTGCTTCTACCAGACGTCGTCGAACTGTCCTCGCTGATACACTGACTCTTTCGTCTGCCCCAAACACTTCATGTTTAATTAAAATAGAGCCTAGAAACGGATCTTTCTTAGCTAACCTGGTTATCATTCTATCTTCTTGCGGAGTTGTTTTTCTCGATCTTTTTTTTCTGGGCACATTTAAAGTTGTGTTATTGCGCCTGAAATGTTGCACTGCATTGCATACCATAGTTTTTGAACAATTTAAATATCCTGCTATCCTTCGGTATGACCAACCACGCTCGACAAACTTCATGATAATTTTTCGTAGTGTTGCATCGCAACTTTTATTTTTGCCCATTGTTCTTCAAAATAACTCTCAAAACTTGAAATTACAAATCTAGATTGCCGCCAAAACTACCACAAAGAATAGGAGAAGAAAGAAAATAATAATTGAGATTCAGATTTTGAAACTAGAACGCAATATCTCAGTGTCCCTAATTAAATGGCCAGCCAGCATTCTTTGAACAAATAGCACTGTGATCATCTATCAGCTATACTGTAAAGAGGTTTAATGTTTAAGAAGTTGTTATTGTTTGTATAATTAGGCACATAAATGACTAATTATACTTACATGTAAAAGATGTGGAATATTGTTTAGACTCGTTGGAAAATAAAAAATAAATTCACAATTTGGATTAACTAGAGAGTGTCCCTAATTAGTTGACCACGACTGTATATGTATGTTTGTTCTATAGCATACAAGTGACAACGTGATAGGCCGAAAGTTTTCAGCTCGTGGTAAGATTCTGAAAACAATGTCCGGTTTTAATATGGTATCTAACACCTACATATTAACAAGTCGCCTAGATCCGAATATCTCTTTATAATGAATACCTGCTTATGTTTTAATTTGATAATGGTATTAACAAGCAATATTATTTACCAAAAATCGTTTTGCGTCGTTGTTGACATGTCCACAATTACTTGTACACTTATTCATATTACAGTACATCATAGAGAGCTTTGTAGAGTTCATTCTAATATATTTTTACGGTTGTATATACTTTGATTGTATTTCACGCTAACATAGCGTAAGTAGACCATTAACTGGTGTATCTTAAACAAATTCAGTTATATTTTGGTAACACGTATTCAGATTGAATGCTGTTGGTTCAGCATTCCTAACAGAATTCCTAACAGAAAAAACAAATAAAAATTTTCGACTCTGACTACAATCCGTAACAGTATGACCGCATCAATGTTTAACTTAAATAAGGACGAGTTACTCAATTTTACTATCTTGAAGTATTAAAACCCGTAAATTTTTAAAGTATTATTTAGGTGTGTAGCTGAAAATCTACTATATACTTTAATTTTATCATGTACACATTTGATTAAATGTGTACATATAAATACGCAGAGCTGCATTAAAGGTGAATTATTAAATAAAAGATTTTTCTGTACTTGTAATCAAAGACAAACTGCATTTGTACAAGTACAGAAAAACGTTTTTTTTTTTAAACAGTTGTGACTTTGTTTTTGATTTCCCATAATTTCAGTGTAATCACGCTGACTTCCGCCTTTGTGAGACTAGAGTATAGGCATTAAATTAGTTAACCTTTAATTCGAGCAAAAATCTGTTAAGATGCAAAAATCATCTTCCCATTTTCATATAAAGGAATAAAACTTTGCAAGTTATTTGGCAGTTTGTTTTAGGTATAGGTATGTCACCAACATTATAAAACCTTTGATTGTTCGAAGTGAACAATCGGTCTGAATATCGTGACTTTGGTAACCACCGTGGCTGATGACAGTTCTCATTGCCAATTAGAAGTTCAATCACCGACGTCAATGGGGGCCGGACAGAAAAAACAAGCTTTGTAGCTGCAGTCATGTTTCAATTTGTGAAATTGATTTGTGATGAGACGCCACATTCGTTACTTGTACATAGCTAGTTTTCTAATCAAAACGACATCACGACGCATCGATAACAATAGACGATTCTTGTAAAATCATTTCATCATCAGAGATCACTTTGATTTAATTTATTTACTTGTATATAAACCTGCTAATTACGCTTTTATAATAATGACTTTTACATCTATTAATGTTGAGACCTCTGGATATTCTAATTCAGAAATGTAAATGCCTATATTGAAGTTAAAGGTAAAACTGGCTTTAGTCAACGGATAGACAGGAAACACCCGAGGGTTTACTTTGACCCAGGTTTGAGCGACTAGAATATTCCAAATGCAGATGTACCTATCTTCATTTCCTGAAAAGTTTATCTTCTGTTCGATTACATTTTCCCTACATTTAAAAAAAAAACAGACTATACTTTACTATACTTACCTAAATTAAAGTCACCTAAGAATACATAATGGTAATTTTTCGTAGCACATACAGAGTTTGGTTTTTGGTATTAAAAGAATAAGGCACCGTTTTCAAATTTAAAAAGTTTTCAAGTCAGAAATGTATTTCGACATAAAATGAATAACTTAGGAGTAATTAAAATAATGTGAATTACGTAGGCAAAGAATATTCACATTTATTGGTCGCCAGACGGTTAAAACAATTCTGTACCTTTATAGACAAGTTTTATAATTAAAGCTAAAACAAGCAGCCTGGCAGTCCTATCGTTATATAGGCAAGTTAGTTAGAGTAAGGCCATATTATCCTCGAAGAAGCTTGGTGTGCTAAACAGATCGAGACAGTATTTTACTCCGGCCCACCGCCTGCAACTTTATAAGGCGCAGGTTCGGCCGCACATGGAATACTGTTCTCATCTCTACGCATGTGCACCCCAGTACCAACTTCTCCCTCTTGACCGCATTCAACGGAGAGCGACTCGCATTATCGACTGCCAAGATATTTCTGATCGACTTGACACCTTGGCGTTGCGTAGAGATGTAGCTTCACTCTGCATCCTCTATCGCTTGTATCATGGGGAGTGTTCAGAGGAATTGTTCGGACTTATACCGGCTGCTGGTTTCCGCCATCGTCCTACGCGACAAAATATCCATCCCCATCACCTGGACGATTGGCACTCCACCACTGTGCGCTTCTCCAGAAGCTTTTTGCCTCGCACAACCAGCTTATGGAACAAATTGTCGCCTGCCGTATTTCCGAACCGATACGACCTTCAAACCTTCAAAAAGAGAGCGTACCTCTACCTAAAAGGCCGGCAACGCACTTGTGACTTTTGAGTTGCGGGTGTCCATGGGCGGCGGTAGTCACTTACCATCAGGTGACCCGTATGCTCGTTTGCCCCTATCGCATAAAAAAAAAAAGTTGACATAAACTGTTGTTGCTTCTTATCTTCTAGTTGTTTCTGATGTCCTGAATTCGTTTATTCTTACGAAGAAAAGATTACGATACTACAGACCATTTTAACCAAAATAAACGTAGTTGGTAAATATTTAAATTAGTAAATCCACCACCATCCAAAAACCACACTCAATATACTCTCCGCCATAGGGGTCAATTAAACTTACCGTCTTCTAACCTGCACATGCACTCTAATAGCCCTTATATTAATTATGTATGAAAAATGTATAACAAGCTACCAAAAAGTAAAAAGTCAAGAAAGCTTTCCGTAATAAAAAATAAAATAAAAAGCTTTTAGACTACTGTTACACCATAAGTACGCACCTTTAGCGACTAAAACACTATTTTTACCCGACTTCGGAAAAAGGATGGTTATGTCAAGAATATATAATATATATACATATGTACGATCTTTATTTGTCTTAACTTAGAGCCTCAATAGCTTGATGGACAGCGACAGGTGAGGTGTCATTTGAATCGTTGTCAGTGACATAGGGTACAACTTTTTGAGTTAGCGTCAGCGAAAAAATTTCAAGAAGATTTACTCATTTCCTTCTTTTTTTTTTAAATGATATCTAATAAGTTGCACTACGTTATTAGAGATAAAAGGTTTATCTTCCTCTCTCCTACTTTGCTGTGCCCGATACACCATCAACTAACAATAAGCTAAGTAAAGTATTAAGTGTTGGATACTTATACTGACAAACTAAACTAAATGTTTGTAATTTGATCACATCGATTCTAATTATTACTACTTATTCCTAATCCTACTTAGTACTATTACTTACTTCCTAATCTACCGCCACTTTAGAATTATAGCATACGTATGTACATACATATCTCACTTCACGCATGTCTATCTCTCATGGTAGGAAAGACATGATTGGTTAAGACTAAAGGCTGGTTGGTGATCTAGATAACGATCAGTCTTTGCTAGCTTCTTTAACTGTCATTAGACCTTTAAATACGAGCGCTCTAACATAGAACAGATATTACAAAGAAAAAATGTTTACCTTTATATGTTTTTATTTATTTCTTTTTAATAGCATGTTGTAATATTATTTATTACCAGCACTGACTAGTATGGATTCCTCTATTATTTTTGTAATTAAAAAATATTTCGTACATAGTCTTGACGGTACAAATGTGACCCGAAGCCTGTATATAATGATATGCTATTAATTAATCATTTCTTTAAAGAATTATAATTTTTGGTCATCTATTAACATATTAACGACTCACTTCGATGGTCAAGAAGAAAACACGTTACGCAAAACAAACTTATTAATGTCTAATTCCGTTCCTGGCATCTAGCAGTAGACGAAATGAGTTAATAAATAGGCAGGGAAATTAACAATCTCGGAAACTAGCGGTTGGCGACCAAGTAGCAACCTTTACACCGTGTTATTAGCAGCCTGAGACTAAGGCCGTTCAACAAGTTATGAGAAATTGCTCTTAAAATTGCACTTATATTTATTTTAGATAATTCTTATCAACCACTGTTACTTTTTCGGGCAAGCGTATGTAATAACATATTTTGGAATGATTAACGATCTTAATATTTCAGTTGTTTAAGAAATATTTAATCAACCCCTTTTTGTGAAATATTTGTAACTTGTCTGAGATGATTATGCAAAGTGCATGTTGTGACAAGATTAGTAGATTGTGGCGTTTTATTAACACTAATGTTCAATAATTAATTTCAGTTCATTTACCTTTTACTTATTTCTCGACGGCGGCGGTTCTACACTTACAATTCGACCTGTAATCTAATAAATAATTTACAATAGTTAATTTTTCTGCTATGTATATACAAATAAACTTATTATCTAACTATATATATAATTAGCATATCGTTTTGATAGTCCCTCGCAGATATCTGCTAACGGGGAAGAGAACGTCTCATTACAGAGTATTAAAGTCGTGATTATTATTTTAATCGTTTGGCTAACAAAGAGAAACAACAGCGGATTAGTGGCAATTATCCGTGCCGTACTAACTTCGTGACGGCGGTTTATTCCGCTTCGTACCTTAGATAACACTTTTACACTTTTTGGTGTACTAACATTTGAAAGTCGATAATACCTGTATTTAACGTATTATCATGAGGTATGTGCATATGTTAAAGTTAACAAAAATGAGAGAGAACCTCGGCTTGTTAATTGTTTACGTATTTATCAGGTATCGTAACGTATGATGCGGATTTCTTTAATAGTGTACGACCTGTATAAAGCGATGCTCTAATGCATTTCGGTGTCAGACTGCACTATGTGCTAACAATATATTTGATTCGAAAAACTCTAAACAATGTTGTAGTAGTAATGTAAATAATGTTGTACATGATCACTTTTAGTCCATGGGCCTGTGTGCAAAATTGCAAAATATAATGACAAAATATTCTTAGTTCAACCAAACGATCATAAATTGTACTTTGACGGTTGATAATCATAAGAGAAGCATAAATAGTTGAAAATATTTAAAAATGAAATATAATTTCCATGAATGCACATTTCTTTGTATACCTGTTTCTTGTATTTTAAATTCTGATCAAAAAAAATGCTTTTCAACGCAAAATAATACTTTTGAACTTGCTCAGCGGGAAAAAGCTGTATGCATATATAACTCCATATGAATTACATAATGATATTATATTGGTAGGAACTGAAGTAAAGAGAGAAGTGGTACATACCTGTACGACAGCGGTTAGACTCGCTCGTGCCGGCCCACCCCGATATTTTCATTACCACTATAGAACGAGGAATGAAGCAATCTACCATTGGCTGTTATTGAGGTTGCACCTTTATTATATTTCGCGATAACCACGTTCAACGGGTTTAATAAGCAAACTTTAATGACTTACTAACTTATGTAGTCAAGTATTTGTAAATATATTTATAATTTAAACAAGTAACTGTTAACGTGGGAGAGCCATGCTTCGGCACGTATGGGCCGGCTCGACCGGAGTCTTACCACGCCCTCATAGAAAACCGGCTATTAAACAACGGTTGCATTGTGTGACCGAGTGAGTGAGGATATTGGAGGACTCTCTTTCCCTTCCCTACTTCACCCTCCTCTCTTCACCCAAACCGAAGTCACTTACCATCAAGTGACCCGTCTGCTCTATCTGCCATAAAAAAGTAAAACTCACTGAACCATATAAACATTTCACTTTTTAATTTTCTCTGCATATTTTTCGCGTACATCAGATCCACTACGATACTAAGATTATTCAAACAACACCTCACATGTCGATTTCATCAAGCCATTTTGGCTCTAGAGCATGGGAAAGAAACTTGAAACAAACAACAGATTCGAAAAACATAATCCTCCCTTTTGCGCAGTCGTGTGAAACAACTTTTGTTATTTGTATATAAATTTCAGACCATGAGCATTATTTGTTTTTGACTTTTGCGACTGTATAGGTAGTTAAGATGTGTAAACCGGAGCTTAATCACGACGATCTCCCAATGTTCACCTAAAAAGGACCATGAGCAGTGATATGATACATCGCTAACATTATTTTAGTCATGATACAGATGAACACTGTTTGCGTGAACATGCTACGCGGACAAGTTTACCCAAAGTATCTAGAGATACTAAAGTAATAAAGCAAAATAAAGCAGACGTAGGCTACATGGTATATTATGGTATACTATGTCTGAAATATTCAATCTAAAGCTGATCAGCGCAAGAAATAACCTCTCTTGCATATATAGACACGTATAAAAAAAAACATTATTTATGAAATTTCTGTAAAAAGTCTACAAATACCTGTATTGAACTCATTATAATATACATATGAATAAAACCACTTGCTCCTTAATAAAAATGTTGAAGTTTCCCTTCCCTTATATCTGATAATAATATCATGAAAAATGTATTGTTGTCAAAACGCAATTATTGCTCTTTTAAACGGTAATTTTTGTTATATCAATAACCCAAAAAGCCTTTGGTCTTTGGGGACTGCCGATAGAAGTGAAAACTAAGTAACTTCTTAATTGTATCGTAAAGCTATTAAATTATACACAATATACGAGCTATTAGATTACACATCGAAAGCGTGCGGTGGCGATTTCACGCTGTTTTTTCACCCAAAAAGTACAAATATGTACCCAGTATACAAAAAGTGCTCAACGCGCCTAAAGAAATCACTTCAAACATATTATCATAGTCTGGACTTCATCTCCGTATTGAATATTGTGTAGCGTTTTGATTTTAAATTTTTCCTTGATATAAAAACTTGTTAAAATAACAACAGTCGGTATTAAATAGTCTAGAAAAACTTATTTTGCACTCTTGTCTCTTAAATAAATATGTTAAAATAACCGTTCCCCTTGAGAATGTTCTACAATCATAATGCCAGAAACGCCATTGCAAGCCAAAGATCAGCATAACATTATTCAAATCAAGACATGACGTGAAAATTTTCCGTCCCTTCATAATAAAATCAATTGAAAAAGCAAGTTTATTTAAAGTTAACCATACAGTCGTGTTCAAAAATAATAAAGAAACCAATGATTTATATTTCCAATCATTCTAGAACAAATCAAATTCTCAGTTATTCAGCCGAGATGCTAATAATAAATAGTGTATGGAAACGTGATTGAAAAGCTGTGATGCTAATAGGGGATGTCACGTGTACTGGAGGCGCCGCGCCGCGCCCGTTGACCAATCGTGATAGATACAACACTTCCTTTACAAATATACATCACTCCATTAACTTTTTGTTCAATAGGCTAAATGCATTTTTTCCATTTAATATAGATCAAATAGATTTACGTTTTACGTAGATACAGTGCCGTGGTGTTCCCGGTGGAGTAGAATAGGACCAACCCATTTCTTCCCTAAGGGATCGGACTGTCATCTATCAGACAGTATGTATACAGTCATACAGTGCCCGGTTGACGGCAACAGGCTTGCCCTATATTACGTTAGTGGGAAAGGAACAGGAATGTTTCCCTCAGCACTATCTTACCTCTGATCAAATGTTGGTATGATATGGTAATTTATCTTTATATGTACAAAAACATAATTCTTAGTAAGTATATAAAACATAATTTGTTTTTTTTTTACAAAAAAATTTGATTTCTAAATCCCACTATTATAATATTCTTAGTAATGAAGAGGTAATAGTAGTTTTTTTTTTTATGAAAGTTTTACATTTTTACAATAAGTTTCCATTGAATATTGTATAATTTTTATTAATTATGTTATAAAATTTATAAAATAAAATCTTTTCAAATAGTGCATATATTGTATTTATGTCATAGCTACTTGGTTGCGCTGTTATATAATTCACATGTTTCATTGAGCGTATTCATTCACAAGTGTTTGTAGTCCTAAACCCAGCGTCTAGATAAATAAATGTGCATGACATGTATAAGACTATGTACCATTCATATAAAACGTGTGAATAGACAGGACTGCAAATGGATAAAATTATACCTAATAAGATCGTAGAAGGTTCAGGAAAAAATCTATAAATGTCAATATATATACATATAACACGACGTTAATACTGCGTTGTAATAAACTATTCATTTGTTTCGTACGTACCATGTGTAAATAGATTCCTTGGAAATCCATTAAAAGGATCCTGCCACGTCTATTATGTAAACAACACATTTGACGATGATAATTTTATAGATCACGCAAAGTTACGTGCATAATAAGAGAAAACGGACGCGAGATGTCCGTATATCATATCATAATGATAAATAACAAAACTTCAGTCGGCAACACGAAGCCAACACTCACACCACACTAAGGTTAATTTTTGTATATACTTGATAATAGTGATTATATTTATGCTTTACCTAGCCTATCGTATCCCTCCCTGTATGGTGATATACAATCGCTAACAGGAAACGACATATTTCTGAAATTGGGCGTCTCCACTTCTACCATAATTTGCTTCTTAACATATGTGTATTTAGCACTAGACGGATAAATATCTTTTGAGTTTCTAGTTTTCTGTTTGGTTCAATAAATTCCTCGATCTAGCAATTTAAAAAACAGAGCGAATATATTTCTAAAACAATATTGTTTTACGAAAACAGAGTGAAGACATCTTAGATTGAACAAATAAACAGCCACAGAAAATGACACTCGGCCTGAACACAAACATAAAACCAGGCATAATGGCTTCAAACACCAAAAACAGCCTCTACTTTCGATGTTTTCAATTTTATTATAACACATTATTACTCCGCGTCATCTATAGTTCCAACACTCAATATTACCAATTAAGGTTTAACGGTTTCCTGAGGAGACAACTATAAGCTTTTTAAAACATATAGATAAATGTTTCAATGAACTACGGAATGATTTTAAAATATTCCAATTTTGAAAAAATAAATTCAAAATTGTTAAGTGAATTTTGATGTCAGTATAAACTTAAGACTTGTAACGGTCAGGCAGAAGGTACTTTATATTCCTTGCACATTAAATGAGTTACAAAATCGTCACAAATTACCTTAAGATTTGACTGTGAGATGAATTTGTGACGGGTCAACACGAGACTTGGCCGTTATTAAATTCGTAGTGGAAAGTTCTCGTCCCCAAGAACAATGTTCTGGCGTCCACCTTAACATAACACTACGTCTGTATAAACAAGTACTGGAAGAT
Organism: Tyria jacobaeae; assembly: GCA_947561695.1. NCBI lineage: Eukaryota > Metazoa > Arthropoda > Insecta > Lepidoptera > Erebidae > Tyria > Tyria jacobaeae. The sequence continues at coordinate 7,951,116 of OX387222.1, read as the reverse complement.
TCATTCGTTAAATAATCGTATAATTTTGCATAGATAGTCGGGACTTATGCAATTTACATTTTAGATGTACCATGATTGTTTTTCTAAGACCATCTTACGCTCTGAAGTAATCTTGTGCAATCGTGATGTTTTAGATTCTAAAATTTCAAACGAATAGACAACACACAAGTGATCTCATTATTGCAGATAATAACCTAATTATACAAAATTAACAGGCATTTAAAAATGTGAAGGACTACAAATTCCTTTTTTTAATTTAATTTAATTTAAGTAAATATTTATTTAAGAACAAAAACCGTAAAGGAAATTCTAATAGTACGCTAAAAGTTAATTCAATAAAGCCGAGTCTAATCTCGAACTATCTGTTAACGCTTGAGCTCCGTTGATTGTCGTCCAAAGCGTTCTTACACTAATCAGAGCGGGAATCACTGTGAATACGTGTTCGAACGCCTAAAATGTAACATTTTACATATATTTATTTAATTACATTTTAGAATAAATATAGTAGATTTATATGGATCTTGCAGACTTCAAAAAGGGAGGAGGTTCTCAATTCGACTATATTTTTTTTTATCTTTGTTACCTCAGAACTTTCGACTGGGTGAACTGATTTTGATGATTTCTTTTTTATTTGAAAGCTGGGGCTTTCCGTGTATCCCATTTCAATTTGGTCCAGTTCTGAAATTTTTATCCATGGGAAAACCATATAAGTTTTAGATTTGCATTAAGTATGTGCGCGACAAATGGACAAATAACTCAATATCACGACACCGATTTCGATGATTTTTTTTTTATTGGAAAGGATGTACTTCAAGGCTAGTTAGATAAGAGTTTGGTTAGGTTCTGATAATGGCATCTATTAGAAAATCATATAAATCTTTAATTTTATAATATGATAGACGCATTGAAGTCGGTTGTCTACTGTTTTAAAGTGAATTATTTAGACTCAAAATCGAACATGGCTTTACTGAAATAGGTTGGAGTATAAAGTTGATTAGTGAACTGAAAACAAAGTCGTATATTTGTTGACAAACATTTTTGGTTCTGAAATTTTATGAAACTTTGGATTAAAATAGTATATATTTGATTCTATTTGTCTTAACTCTGCATATATTTCAAATCCTATAGATATATTAATTAGACTAGGACTTTGGATTAAATTTTAAAAGAGGCTCGTCAAGGACATTTACATTGTGATTAAAAGTAAGTTTTATATAACATAAACATTGAATGGTGCAACATTTTAGCGCCGTCCAACCAATAGTAAGGGGCCCGCATATCCGCCATATCCTAATTGAGCCCATTCCGTCGCGCTAAATAGTCGAGATTGGGCCGCTAGAGGGACTGTTATCTGATTCAACATTTCAACTGCGATCTCTAATGCAATAAGGAAGTTCACGTCTAAGTTTGTTCTCCAACACGGTATATTGAGTATTAGAATCACATTATTGTCTATTATTTAATGACGAAGTGTCCCGCTCACGCTGGCTCTGATTTAAATTTTAAGTGGACACTCAATGTGTTCAGATTCCATTTCCTCTACTAGTTGGGAATATATCATCAATTGTTAGTTATTATTTTATTTGTTCGGCATTAGGACAGACAATTCGATGAAGTTTGATATTATCACAATGAAAAGAAGACATCAGGCCTAAATCCTCATTTTATTTAGAGTGAAGAAGAGATTTGTCTAAGCTTAGTTATTATAAACGTTATTTAGTTAAATTAATGATACAAAGTCAACTTTCTTTGACTAATGAAGCTAATTTTACTTTTCTGCAAACAAATTTAAAGACTGTTTTTCTTTAAACGGTACGGACATCTTATCTTCTTGTTTACTTCTAGTAGTAACTTCTATATTTCTAGTGTTGAACCTTTTGCTGGTAACATTTACTCTCATAATATTTAAGCTTTTGGTGGTATTATCCCAATTAGGTATACCTATCCCCTTTACGGAACTAACTACAGAAATAATTTAGAATTTCGGTTTGATGTAATCAGTGCAGAAGAAAAGGAATCTTAATTAAATATGTACTACTTACCTAATGTATAAAAACTTAACCTATTCGGTAGTAGTTTGTTTCATTTTGTTTTCATTCCAAAGAGTATCTAAAATTGTTGAAAAATTAAAAAACTGAGTGTATTATTAATTTCCACTTTCTTGCTGACGTTTTCTCGAAACAGTGCTTATACCATATGTCACTCTCTCTATTAAGTCGATTCCATACCTTACATGTCCAACTATTTCAACCTTCTATGCTCTACATAAACATATCTAAAAATACATATGTATCTATACTAATATTATGCCACTGAAACCATTTTAATAGAATTTGGTATGATGATGCTTGGAACTCTGAGGAAGATATATAAATATAGGCTACTTTTATAAATATATTATATATACAGTATTAGAGAGAGAGAGATGGAGATATTATAAATATAATAAACATAACCCTCCTTGCGCAGTCATGTGAAAACCCACTTCTTGGTTTTCTTTATTTCTTTATCAACAAACGGTTATATTAAAAGCAAGTTTTGTTTAGGCCGACCAATCATTACAAAGTAATGCGCTTGCCAACAAACCGCATTACGTTTTTCTTTATATAGATAGATGAAACCACCGCACCTCGAATCGTACGAGTACACACGTCACAATATCTAATAATCCTAATTGTGTCATTACAGTTGCACACCGAATTATTTTGTTGGTAAACCTACTATTAACATAAACATATTTGGCATAAATTAATAACTGTAAAATAGCACGGCAATATGCACTCAGTTGTTAAATCATCATAATTATAACATGCGTGTGTATTTCATATTTCTTGACTGTACTGTGCCTTTGTGTGGAACTGTGTATATGTGTAAAGCTTGAACACATTCATTTGCCGTAAAAGAAAATACTCGTAAGAGTCACAAACAAAAGTAATATCCATCAGTTAAATACGATCTCTGACAACCATCCAAGTGTAACAAGTCTCAAAAACGCGCTCCCATTATAAAAAAGCATATTGCTGAAATATCGGGCTTGATTTTGAGGGCTCTTCATACAATATGCTGGCCTCATTATAAGGGTCCTTTGTCCTAAGAACCAGTTCTTTTGGCAAAGCAACGGGCTCAACAATAACTGTATCAAATCAAAGTGCCCCTCGTAAGTTTCTTTATTCATGACCACTTCATACGTCACCCTATGGGTCTTAACTTTAGTTTTAATTAAAGGGATTGTCTTTGTATTTAGGTGCTTTGTCGATGAATACAACGTAATGGACACACTATAAAAGATGGCCTTAGGAATAATATTCTTCTTTTATTTTTGTTTTATTTATACTTTATGCACAAAATGTGTACAAGGTGAACTTAATGCCGTAGGTATTTTCTCCCAGTCGACCTTTGGACAATGCAGAGACAAAACTAAGTAGATGCACAGAGATTAAGATGTATATACGAGTACATATAATTTATTTAAAATAAAATATAGCTGGCTATTATAGCTTAGTTTTACATAACATAACATTAACATTTAAAGTCTATTTATATACGTTTATTCGTATATAAATAGGTTGAGTTTTACTATATGTCTTCCTCCTGAATCATTACACATATTTCATAGTGTCAATTTATTTTATTTTTTCATTTTAAGTTTTCAATTGAACTGAACTAGAAATAGGAGTATTAGTATTAGTAGAGTTTGTTTACATAGTCACAATTAAAATGATGCACCATATACTATACTTACAATGCATATATTGCAATCTTATAACCCTACATCGCAAGGACGGTTATTCTTCAATGTTTTTAAAAGCATGAGGCATAATACAGGTCCTTCATAAGCGTTTTCAACTAAGTAGGCAAGCAAGCCATCGGCATACCTGAAAGAATTGGTTAACAGTGCCAACAATGCAATACTAGTAGCGCCACTTGCATATTTGCCATCCTATCCCCCTGCCTTTCAATTCTTAGTAAGTGTTAGTAAGTCGAAAAGTACCTAAAGAGCGAAAAGTCGGGAGGTTGCCCTTCTACATATTTTATTCATATAAACTCTAGAAATACGATTACAACACAGTTGTAATTAATCAAATGCAACAACAGTTGCCTAACAAGTAATTACAGTTAAATCATTTAGCGTTTTCAGCCGAGTGATAAAAGTCATCTTATTTATTCTGTTTGCTTGATCTTAGAAGGCTAGACAATCACGTGTCAATATCAATATCATACTAACTTAATTTATTATACTTAGTTTCCTACTTAATATTGTTCTGTCTTAAGAATATAATTACTTAATATTTCACTTGACGTAGCTTGAAATATTTTTATTCTTTTTTATTTTGATTTTGCAACCGATACAATTGTTGACATCAAAATACATATAATAAAGTTCTATCATCTTTCCTATGTTAACTATATGTTAGACAAATCGTTCATTACAAAAAAAAAACTGTAAAAGTACGGAAACTCCCTTTAAAACTTAGTAATTTAGTTGCTCGTTCCCTTAGACCTTGATCCCTGAAGGTAAAACACTTGAGATGAACTAATTATCAAGTATTCTCGACTCATCTCACGACACGACGGGTTACACCCTTTCATTACTTCAACTAGCTATCACGAAAAGTACTGACTGTTTGTTTGTAATATAGAAAGAACATTGTTACTACACAATCTTAAAATTGTTATAAGCTATTAATTTTCGGGAACATAGAGTAGTCGGTGGTGTTTGCCCTAGACATCAATAAAATTTCCAATATCAATGTTATCAAAGAATGTTCTGCACTACTTTTTAGGTGTAACACAATAATACTGCCTTTAAAGTGATGGTCAAAAAGGTGTTCAGATTTTCTGGGAGACGGGAATAGTATCGGTAAATTGCGTCCTTGAACAGCTATTCTTGGCTTGTAATTATTTGTCATTTAACCATTTTTTTTAATGATTAAGGAAACAGTGCGTATAAAAGTGATTATAGAAGTGTAGTGCTGAGTATGAAGAAACTCAGTACAGGACTGGCTTTAAGATTAAATATGTATATTTAATTAGTTTTTAAGCAATATAAAGTAAAAAACAATATCAAAATTGATAATGTTATAATGTAAGTAAAATTTTCTTAATCAAAAGTTGCAATTCTTCATGCACACAAAAATATATGCTATTAATTTCTCAAGTAAGACGCCTTATCTCGACATTCAATCACGTTATCTACATTCCCGTGAGTTCCACATACGTACCTTCGTACATATAAATTGATAGGTAAATCAAACAACAATATAGACCATTGTACATTTTATATTAAAAAATACAAAACGCTCAATGATTTTATTTACATTTACATAATAAATAAATTAAAAATACAATAGATCATAAACATTTTCTGAGAATCAAGCTCGCCTACGTTTTATTGTCAATAACAGCTATAAAAATAATATAATAACGTTGATTTATAAGTTTTATGTTATTTTTGAATAAGCATTTCGCTTTATTTGATTGTGCTCTGGAATTAAATGTATTGTTGACAAAAACAACAACCTAACTAAACATATACCTACATAAGTACATTTTTTAAACTATTAGCAACTTAAACAATGCAAAGTTATTGATAATGAGACAGTAAAATGTCATACAAACCGCTAACCATGTAATTATTAAGAGGTTCAATTAGCAATCATTCGTTAACTGTCGTTAACGGTAAATCCGTAACACACATCGGTGCATAAAAATCAATTGCTTATACATTACCAAACAGTTTTACCGATAGAAAGTTACAATATCAACGCGTTTTCCACACAATAATCTGAACTAGAACTAGAGAGAAAGAAGAAAAAACTAGAGAAGTAGAGATCGCCGCCTAATTAATGAAGTTCGATCATAAGTCGATATTTTTTTTAATGATTTGTTTTATATCAATAACTAGTATAACTTGAAGTTCCATTGTATAGAGATTCTGTAATATGTTAGGTCAGCATTTGTACTTGGCAGTTTCCGTAGCTGTTTTTAAATATTTTATTATTTCATTCGCATTATCTTATTCAGTAGATAAGAGTGCTTGTTGTTTTTTCCTGTATTGGTTTTTTAGCCTGTAATGACAATGTGTCTGTGTGTTGGCAATAAAATATTATATACTTTTTTCGTTTTGCGCTGGTGTAGACAGCTAAAAAAGTACCTTCTCGAATGATAATATAAACTATAAATCGATATTACAAAGATGAAATTCCTCCATCACCGATATTGATTAAAAAAGTTAGCAAAGAATTATCTGCACGCGTTAATATATGACGAAGAAAAAGGTATCTGGGATGGACTGGATGCGAAAGGCGGTGAGTGGACCGGGTGCCATGGCGCACGTTGGGAAATGCCTATGTCCAGCAGTGGACTGCGATGGCCTGAATGATGGTGATAATTAATATAAAAATAAAATTCTTTTCAAAATTCGATTTTTAATTACGGAATAACAAACGAATTACTATATAAGTAATTTTCCATTTAATTTAATTCGTAATGACTACATTCTGCCACAAGTTTACAACAAAAGGTTCGCCTTGGCAATTACACAATTTTTATTATGTCTAAAAAATATAAATTGTATTCAGTTAATAACAAAATAATTGCACTTGTAATTTTTCATTTTTGAAAGCGGATACAGTTACAAACAAAGGTGTTCAAGAACACAGTCGGCCGTGCAAGTCACCGTCGCGTGATTCCCCCATCACTACGTTGTTTACACAACCATTATTCACTTAATGAGCACTCTAATATGGCCTGCGTGACGCTGTAATTAATGCTCGCCAACTCAAATCACTCGCTGACTGAGTAATTTAACATGTGACGTTTCATTACGGTCCTTTAGATACCGTGCGATCAACGTTTATATATATTTATATATATATATTTATATACAGAAAGAACAGACGGGTCACCTGATGGTAAGTGACAACCGCCGTCCATGGACTCTGCAACTCAAGAGTCGTAGGTGCGCTGCCCGCCTTTACGGGTGATGAGGGATGGGGCGTGGGAAAGAAGAGTGGGAGGTTGTGGAGATGGGAAATAGTAGATTGAGAATGAGGGGAGTGGAAAAAGGCGAGGGGACTTGGGCCTCCGGAAACCTCACTCATTTTGGAGAAAGGCAATGCAAGCGATACTTCACAACCGGTTTTCTGTGAGGCCATGGTATCGCAAAGGTCGAACCGGACCATAAAATTACTGAATAATTTTCCAACTATTTTTTTCTTAATAAAAATGTTATCATTTAAATGAAAATTAATAGAGTTGGATCTTCAATGACGACAAACGCACTATTTTCTGCAGCTGAAACTCATTTTATAAAATTTAAATTTATCTATGTACCTACATGTGATACTGCTAATCTAATGACAAAAATAAGACTTATTAAAAAATCGTCGGTAAATAAAATGTAATCCATTCCACATCCACATCCATCACACAGAATAAAGGCATAATTAAGTAAAAATTTAGAAGCTTCTACTACTGATGTCTGTCTGTTTTTAATGAACAGTATATAAACATTTATGTAAAGAACTTCGAAATAGCTAGTAGGTAGAAAGTAGCAGGTATCTTCTTAGGGTAAACCATCTTCATGTTCTTACCCTTTTTTAAGTTGAACCAAATACAAGATAGAATATATGTAGATAGCGTCATCATCAGCCTATCGCCGTCCACTGCTGATATACTACGTAGAATTTATAATTGGGATATTTACGTTTAGGCCGTTTTCCTTGACCTGTCCAAGCTTTTTGGCCTAGTCTCCTTAGACTTTCTCTGGCAGAAGCTCAATAATACTACGGTACAACCACATGTACAACACATTCCTTGTAATAGCACGCAATATAATATCTAAGAGTTTAATACCTACCATTTTCCATTTCATTATATATACATGTAACATTTTTAGTAAATTGATCAGTAAGAGTACGAGAAACAGTATTATTATATGAACTCGTTGATGACAATTCTGAGTGGCGAATAATTGGAAAGCGATCTGTTGCACTGAAAGTTGTTAGCGGTAACAATGGTCACGAAGCATGACAGCAATGTAACTTAATAACAGAAGGTTCAGACAAACGTAAGTTTAAGAGCAAATAGCCGTCGGATCTACAAACATTTAATTGGCGTGTTTGTCGCAATTACACGCATCCATGGTTTGAAGGCACGTGCGCCGCGTGATAACAGATTTCACTTCTGACCCAAAGGTAGAAATGCAATTCCAAATTAACTCATTGTCTGAACTGCGGCCACGCACCTTCCTGTCGTTCGATAACTCTTGATTTTTTTGCATAATTAATTCCAATAAAATGTGCTATTGGCACGTTCGTATTGTTACTCAATATGAAAACCTTGAACGTTGAAAAAAATCCTCAGTCAACAGCAACAATGGTCGCGAATTTGTCATTACCGTCGAACGTGACTGTAACCCAAACACCACGCCCGCTGCCACGCATGTCTCGTTTATTTTAATATCACCCTGAGATTTTACTCTTTTCCGTCAATTTCGCGTTTTTTCATAGCTACGTTTTGTCCTCTCAGCGAGACACCTTTAACGGATTTTTCACGTCTATAAGTATGTATATTGTAATGTAAATAATTCAGGACAATATTTAAGCGATCAATTACATAGAATGGATTAGCAAAACCTTGTGATTTCATGATGATGATGATTCCATTTCATGATGGAAAGAGGTTGTGAAATCAAGTAAATACTGAATTTTTTTAATTTTTATAATGAGTTATTTTTCGTGTAGCCCCTTGATAGAAAAACTTTTACATACCATTGTAATTGAGTTCAGGTTAAAAAAATTACCCACGTTTGGGTTACCCAACTCAATTTCACTTTGTTAAGCTCCAGTTATTTAGTATTCCAATGTCGAAAACTCACATATATGTACATATGTATGTTGTAGAAATCCATGAGCTTCACAAATTATGTATGTATTTTGTAATTATCTATGTGTTGTGCCTATTATTTAAATTTAATCTAACTGATATATTTAATTTTTTAATCTTTTTGTTTCATGTACTGATCCATGATGCCATATAATAGTATGAGTAGGTATGCTTAATTATATATTACTCATATATGTATATAGTTGAAAATATTTACAAATTTTAATAAAAAAAGCCCTAGAATTAACCCGCTGCATTTGTATATGGTGAGATATTTTTCTAAGACAGCTTCAAAAAGATTTGCTTGTTTTTTATTGGTTAATTAAGGATTGGTTTTTTTTAATTATTTTTATTGTGAAACTCTTAAGGCAAATGAAGATATGTGTAGATATGTATAGAAAATAATATTAATAAGATTTCCATTCGTTCAGTTCGTCTAGTAAAGATGTATGTAGGTAGGTTGTTATGAATGTTTAAGGCTCGTCCAACCGAGACGTACACCTGTTAACTCCTACATTTTTCTAAGAACAGGACCATTTTTATTTCACATACTAAATACCCATCGCCGACACAACTTTGATGTCATTTAGCGAAAACAATGGAAAGATCCGCGCGCGCACTGGCATGCTAATTCTTACATATTATTTAAATAAACTTATTCTTATTATAAACGTGTCGTATGTCCAACTGATGTTAAAATTTATAATGCTATTTTTACGTTTAAATGAGTCATGTGGGATCTTTGAATGGGTTCTTTACACTTGACATCAATTCACTATTTATCGTTTGATTTTTCATATAACAATATCCATATAACGTAGGTAAGGGTCACGTTAAGAAGTCATTTACCTTTAAACAAGTGTTCATGATATTTTGTCCACGGCACGGTTGTTATGTGATTTCAGTCCCGTTATGAAGATGTGCAAGTGCGGTGTTTTGTCACACACGTAACAGCTACCATACGCTACATCCGCCTTAATACATTCGATTTGCATTACCGGGGATTATGAGCTTTCCAAGCAGTTTTTGTCATCATAAAATGATCAAATAAGTTATCAAATGCAACAATAAATCAGAGGCGGTGGAACTTTCCCTTGTGTCGTTACAATTTTCTACGCCGTCTTACACTTTGCTCTTTCTGACAGAGTGTAGGGCTTTTCTTTGGCGCTGTTACGCTCATATGTAATGATGGGTTTCAAGTTCCCGGTGGAGAATCATTAACGTATGGACTTACCTCCATAATAGTAGCTATAAGAGCCCTGCAAAACTGTTTGGCCATTACTGTTTCTACGATGTAAGTATTCTTCTTACAAAATAACTCAATCTGCCATAGTCGATCATGAACACATATGTACTCCATATCACTACTTAATATTAAACAGAATCGTTTTTAGTATCTCACCGTATAAAACAAACAGAATATTAAAAGAGTCAGATGTTGTTTGCACACAAGATGTTTAAAGACACAATTTAAATTTTTAAAAGTATCGCAGGTGCTGCTAAGTATCTTGTTTTATAGCGCTATGAAAAAAAAAACCTTGTTAAATCGCTGGGTGATACTGCAATCTGAAAAAACGTAGGTATGTTTATTATTAAGGTCTGAGATCATTGGTATGCGAATTACGAAGACGCGTACAAAAGACATTATAACATCCTGTTCCCGCGACACCACTCAGCTGTTATTATTATCCTAATGACTAAAATTTATAGCTCTTTAAATTTGCCGTGATGCAAATACTAAAGTTCTTTTTTTTAAAAAGGGAAATGAGATAATTGTGAGGATCGAGTCCTGCGTATTGGGAGGTACCTACAGTGAGATAGAACGTTAATGTTGCCAAGGCGAGTTTTATTCATTCAGTTTTTGACTCCACTCATAAAATCGAGCTGACTGTGATGTAATTGAACTGTTGTAAAAATGTAACATGATTTTGTCTACTTTTTGACGTGTCCTTGAAAGATATCAAATATGTAGGTATAGAAGAAAGTCATATTTTGGTATAACAGGACTTTTTATCGTCATAACATTTCTTAAACCTTGCGCTCTTTGTTCCGGCTTTCAGTTTAAACCGTGATTATAATAATCACATAAAAAATATATGATAATTACAACAGTTTTGCGTTCTTGCACAGACATAGGTATATATGTATATACTCGCTACATACTACTTCAGCGCCTAAACGAAAACATTTAATGTATCGTAGAATAAAACAAAATGAGAACGTAATTATTTTATAAATTATACTGGAGTTCCTTAAACACTATTGACATATCTTTCCTTAGCATAATTTATTAACACTTTAACGCTCTTAAGCTGTGAAAACGCCACTATTAAAGTACCTACATACGTTATAAATTACCGCAGGTGAATATCGAACAAGAAACGTTTTTCCCTTCATTTAATACTTCCATATTTAAGTTTTCAATATTTACCAATTACTTTTTTGTCAAGAAATACAATTTTAGGTAATTATCCTCAAAATAATTATAATAAAAGCTCTCTTAAATAAGATATTTTTATGTTTATAACAAAAGGGATTATAAAAATAAAATAAGCAAAGGGTTTCCTTATTATCCGTGTTGTTAGTATTGTGAGGTCTTTATTTAGTGTATTTATGTTACAATTAGGTACTTATTGCGTTAGGTATGTATAAGGTGTGCGCGCACGCAGTGGGCGGCTTACGGTCACCGATAGCAAGAGAACGCCATTTTTGATTTAATCGATTTCAATTCATTCAAAGCTTGAAAATTTGAATTTAAATTATATACGAGCTTATGCTATAACACTTTTTTATAGTTATATATTTTTTCCAAACGCTACAAGACCTTTACGTTAATTGCCTGCCAGTGTTTCTTATACTATCAAAATTAGGTACTCGTATGAAATCAAGATGTTGAGTAGGTATTAAAATGTCTACAAAACACAAATGTCAAGTTTTTCAATCCCTATACATTGATATTTAGTTTATAGCTGCTTATGTTCGTATTTATCTTATTGCTATTGAGAATCTGCATTCGAAGCGGCCAAGTCCATCGATCGGAACCGGCGGATTTTTATGCAAATATGCCACAATACCCAGATGGAATGTCCATCACCCGCTCCCTACAGTTTGTTTTAGTCTAATTTGAATGTCTAATGTACCCAACTCCTTATCATTTACAAATATGGCTAAATGATATGCGTACGGGTAGGGACGGCAAACTTCTCAAGTTTGGTTTGCAATTTCAATATAGGCTTCACTCTACTCAAAATATCTTGTACGTATATTTTACATCGCTAGTACATTTAGTATAAACATATTTCAATATTTGTAAGCTTATAAAACTTTTTTTATATCAATTTACGTCTCAAAGTAGGCATTTTTGAAAGATCAGTTTCCTACCGAATTCCCGTTCTATAATCAACGTTTTTCTCGCGTACTTTTATTGATTCACGGCGAGCGCGACTGCCGCCCCCTCCCTGCCTTATGGAGGAAGCTGGGTTGGAAGCTGCCTCCTACCGCGCATTCATAATCGCATCGACACACACGACATTCGAGGTAGGCTAAACACTACCTTACTACCTTCACCGTACAGTCATATTCGAAAACCCGTTTCCACTGAAATAATGGAACAGAGTCGTGCATTACCAGCCACGAGACATTAAGCGTCATATAAATTACATTAGCATATAAATAAAGTATTTTTGTTGCGTCGCTCTGCCCGCAGTACTTCTTGGGTCTTTTACGACGTCGGGCGCAGGGTTAACCCGGGACATTTTTGTTCTCCTTTTTAGATAAATCCACGGTCTTAACGACCGTAAGCAAATACATGTTATCGGTATACGTTTATTGCTTATTCGAACTCATAAATAATGCCGATGGAAACACAAAATTAATTTCGTTATGAAAAAGAAGGTAAACATGTAAAGATAAAATACTCAGAGTACAGTATACGAGTGCTTGTTACCAGTGCCGTACGGAGTCCAATTATTTATAACATACCTATAAAATGGAACAAATAATACTCAAGTAATTTTCTGTTTATCTGTATTAGTTTCATTTTATATGTGGGTAACATTATAAGTTTATCTTACGTGATATTATTAGATACACGGCACCGATTTAACAAAAGTGCTTTACTGGATGCTTATGTATAATATTAAAGTAATATATCTCTTAGTAAATAAAGTCCTACTCCGAAGTTTGGAACCAGCGCAACGGAGAATAGTGAGAAAAACAGAAACCCTTTACAAGTACCAAACATACAGAGAATTTACATTTTAAGAATGGACAAATTGAGTTTAAGTTTTTTGAAATAATACGATGCCTCAAACGTAATTCGAATGTCATAAAGTTAAAAGTAAGAATATTATAGCAGTCCAAAAAAAGCATATAAAAGTGTCTCGACATCGTAAATGTTTGACATGTAGTGATACTGTGAATACCTTCCATGTAGATATATATACACTTTGGCATTTATAATATAACCACACGACCACAAAACAAAAACCAATCGTTCATGAAAGTCATATAAATTAATTAAACAAATGTAAGAAGATGGCTCAATGACAAGTTAAGAAATTTTTGTTATAATGATCTTAATCATCATTTTGCAACAAAGAGCGACAATTATCATGTCAGTGAAAATAAATGTTTTCCTGGACTCACAACATATAATTATAGCCCACACACACACACACACAAACAACAACATAAGTATACATAGAATTGAAAGTACACGCAGCGAAGAATGGTCCGAAGATAAATGGTACAAACGAGGATAGGAAACGACCGGCCAGAGATAAAGGGGACAGTTTGTAAAGCGTAATTATTTCAGAGACGAAAAAACAGATATTGTGAAACAAGAAAACTAAAGAGCTTCAATGTTGGTACTTAAATCTAACAATATATTTGATATCGGTGTAATAAGCATCATCTTCATAACGTAAACATTCAACATCTTTTCATAATTTATTTGTTCGAAGAATCGAATTGACAATTCTGGTGGGTGACACGCGTACACCCCTCTTCCACCCCCATACGAAATTTATTCCCATAGGTATGACGTTCAATCATTGACTTTTTTCATTTTCCCTTCAACAATTTTTCCTTTCCAATATAAGTACTACACGCGGGAGGGTCCTATTGGAGGTATTTTGATTGGCAGAGATACGATATGTTAAGTCGGCATTATGAGTATGCATGATTGAAATAAGTAGCTAAACAGCTTACGCATAACAACATTCGACAATTTGAATCATCTCCAATGCCACTCCATTAAATTTAATCTTAGCCTAACTCAACCCCCATATTGATGTATACGATTGTATTGGCTCGATAGATTCCATACTTATGGTGCGATATCTAAGGAATATACGAAGCTATTTTATATATATATCATTACTTAAAACTTTACTTAAAACTATAAAAAGAGGCACTTTATGTAAAAATACTGAAAGTTTGGTTTTGCAGTACACCACATTTGCAAATGTCTGTCCACCGTATATGTAACGTACATTGAAATATAAATCACATTAGGCATATCGGAGGGTACATTTTGTGTCTTGAATACTAAAATGGTTAAGAAAAATTGCAGCACAGATACATATCTTGTTGGATCGGGATCGAAACATCTTTGGGTGTAATTCGGAGTCGGGCGCGACATAGAGATAAATGAAGGCACGGATGGTATATCGACCACCTCCTTACTCCCCTCTTTGGGTGAACCTTTTGAAAATGTGTCACTGTTATTAGTTTAACGTATCCAATGTTTGGGTTCGCTATATGTTTATTTTTGCACTCATTTATTGCATTGAGATTGAATCACGTTTGAAAATCGAAGCTCTACGCTACCAAAGAGACAGCCACTTTTCCGCTTATGTTTTTTTTTCGGTTCCTAGACATTGACATAAATATAAGTTCGGATCTTTGAGTGTTTCTGTATTGCGTATAAATCAATGCATAATGAAATCAGTACCAAACGTCAATGGAGGAAGCTCGATGCATGATACAATCACGAACAAACGTCCCTGATTAATTCATTAAAAATATATGTATGTACTCAATCAACACTCTTATAAAATAGTAGCAGACTCCGTAAGGATTTACATGAAACTAAGTGGTACCTATTGTTTTAAACCAGAGAGAAAAAGAAAGCAAGAATTTCCTCAAAGCAGTTAGGCGTTTTAATCTTTATTTAGTTTCAAGATCTTTATTTAACTAGCTCCCCACTTTCAAGTATGTTTAAAAAATTAAGTTAACTTTAGTTGCCAATTTTTAAACTCATTACTTTATTCCTAAGCTTGGCGTTCGACCAAAACCTTGTATTAATATCGCTGCCTGGGTATACATTTTAAGAATAAAACAATTTCTTTGTAAACTTTAAAACATGGACTTCCTTTTGGGAAATTTAATGACTTTTCAAGTATGCCATACAATATAATCCGGATCTATACCTATACATATGCACGTAGACATATGTATAGGTATATATGTAACAATTACAAACATATTTAGCAAAGTAAAATAAATTTGTAAGTTGTTAGGTAGTTAGTCGTAGTTGAAGGGATTACTTATTACTAACTTAAAAAGTATAGTATACATCTCAATCGTGACGTAGGTACGTATTGTAAACTCCAAACATAAAAATCCACTTCTTGATAAAAACAGACTACGTCATTTTTCATAAATGCAATGCAATTCCAAATTATGCAATTTATCAAAGCGTAAAAAGTCTTAAGCCCATTCAATTACTGCAATGATTTCCAACTCACATACGCAAAAAGATGAAGTATGAGAAAAAAATTACCTAGCATAGAACAATTCAAAAATATATGCACCCTTCTGCCCTACGTGAGGCGGTTCAGAAGCACCCATTTACATGAACACCGTCACCTCGTCGCGTGCTTCTATTTTTTATTTAAATCATACTATTTAGATATGCCGCTACATATATCACCTTCACTATACAATAAATATGACTTTTTGGACTTTTAGAGCTACCTGAATATTCTCTCATTCTGATTCTCGATATTTTGTATTTCGAATGACTGTCGAAGTTCTAATATAAAAAAGTAAAATTAAATAAAAATGATTAATAATTACAGATTCTAGAATATCGATATTTGTATTATGTACCTAAAAAGTTAGACGTCGAGTAATTCTTGCCAGCGTCACAACTTTATATAATTAAAGTTAATATCGTTTAACAAATTTTCTTAGCTAGACGAAGAAAGTATTATTTCGGTTCGTTTAAGAGGAATACATATATGTTGACTATATGTATTCCTCTTAAACGACTTGTTGACTACAGCAACCGGAGAAGTCGTTGCTTCGAAGCCGGCAGTCCTTTCGGAAGTAGAAAGCTTCTATGGCCGGTTATACGCTTCGCATGCATCTCGACCGGATCCCGTAAATGAGGACCCCAGAGCCGCATTAACACGCCACTTCACCGAAGACCTGCCAGAAGTCAGTACCGACGAAATTGAGATGGCTCTTAGACAGCTGAAAAATGGAAAAGCCTCTGGAGAGGATGGCGTTACAACAGAGCTGCTAAAGGCTGGAGGTAAACCTGTAATAAGGGAGCTCCAAAAGCTCTTCAACGCTGTCCTGTTTGAAGGGAGAACTCCGGAGGCGTGGAGTAGGAGTGTGGTCGTCTTGTTCTTCAAAAAGGGTGACAAGACAATGTTGAAAAACTATCGACCAATTTCCCTTCTAAGCCACGTCTACAAGCTGTTTTCAAGAATCATCACGAATCGTCTTGCGCGAACACTCGACGAATTCCAACCACCGGAGCAGGCTGGACTCGGAGAGGATATGGCACCAAAGACCACATCCACACAGTGCGGCAGATTATACAGAAGACCGAAGAATATAATCAGCCTCTGTGTCTAGCATTCGTGGACTATGAGAGGGCCTTTGACTCGATCGAGATCTGGGCTGTTATGGAGTCTCTGCAGCGTTGCCAAGTAGATTGGCGATATATCCAAGTGATGAGATGTCGAAGCCGCCACCATGTCCATCCAAGTACAGCCAGCAAGCAAGGCCAATACCATTGCATCGAGGAATGAGATAAGGGGATGTTATCTCCCCGAAATTGTTCACAAATGCAATGGAGGACATGTTCAAGACGCTGCACTGGAAAGGGCGTGGCATCAACATCAACGGCGAATACATTTCTCATTTGCGATTTGCAGACGATATCGTCATCATAGCAGAGACACTGCAGGACCTACAGCAGATGCTGAATGACCTAGCTGACTCTTCTGTACGCATCGGCCTACGGATGAACTTGGATGAAACCAAGATCATGTTCAATAAGCACTACCGGAACCGATTGCGGTACACGGGGCCGTTCTGGAAGTTGCTCAAAAATATATATACCTCGGGCAGATATTGCAGTTAGGTAGAAAAAACTTTGAGGACGAGGTGAACAGAAGAATTCGGCTGGGTTGGGCAGCCTTTGGGAAGCTACGCCGAGTCTTCTCATCGTCGATCCCACAGTGCCTTAAGACGAAAGTCTTCAATGAGTGTGTCCTACCCGTCATGACATACGGAGCCGAAACGTGGACACTTACGGTACGGCTGGTCCACAAGCTTAAAGTTGCTCAGCGTGCTATGGAAAGGGCTATGCTCAGTGTTTCTTTAAGAGATCGCATCAGGAATGAGGTGATCCGGCAGAAAACCAGAGTAATCGACATAGCCCACCGGATCAGCAGGCTGAAGTGGCAATGGGCTGGCCATATTAGCCGCAGAACCGACGACCGTTGGGGAAAACGAGTTCTTGAGTGGAGACCGCGTCTCGGCAAACGTAGCGTAGGACGCCCACAGGCCAGGTGGAGTGACCATTTGCGCAAGATGGCTGGCAGGAGCTGGATGCGAGAAGCCGAAAATAGATCGAAGTGGCGTGCAATGGGAGAGGCCTATGTCCAGCAGTGGACTGCGATAGGCTGATAATGATGATGATGATGATGATGACATGTATGCCTACCCTGCAATTGTGAACCGTGTGTGTGTGAAGTGTGTTTTTAACTTTTAACCTGTTACTTATAAAAAGCGACTACTGGATATGAACGAATTATTTTAATAACTGATTGACTAGTCAAACTTAGTAAAAATTTAAAAACAAAATAACATAATATACAACTTAGTCCACCTCTTAAAAATATTCATTATCTAACATTGTATAAAGCTCATAACGAAAAATAAGGTTACATATATAACTATAAAAGTCTGAAGGTTACGTCCCCCTTGTCCTCTTCTAAGATGTAAATAAGCATTTAAAATAAAATCATATGATTGTATATACTATTTGTAGTATGTTAACTTATCGAATTACCTGCCTACGTAAAAGTTTCTAAATACGCCCACCAGACAAAATACCTGCGTGTACCTATATATATGTAAGTACCTATATCTATCTATCTTCAATCTCAGTTCTGCAAAGCCGTGAAGTAGTTTTCTACGAACTAGGCTGCTACAATCGGTGGTAACTCACATTTCATATGAACTGAATATATAAATCTTTTGTTTATTTGTAATAATAAATAATAAAATAATAGCAGTATCAATGGAAGTTTAATAGTACATTTGCTTTTAGATTCATAATAAGCTTAAATCAAAGATCGAGGCTATAAACTCAAACGAAATCTCTGGTTTAAGATTGCCAATGATAACAATTTCTAAGTAAACGATTTATCAATCATCGCAATCAATTAAAAAAAAAATTAATAAATAATAACTTGACACATCTCACACACGGCCGTCTGATCCCAAACTAAGCAGAGTACTATATTTACCAGACAGCTGATAAAGATACTTATATACTTCTAAATACTTACACATTATAGAATTACACCCAGATACAGAACAAGTGATCATGCTCATCATACAAACATTTGTCCTGGGTGGGAATCAAACCCACGACCGCTGGCTTAGCAGTCAGGGTCACTAACCACTAGACCAACAGGCCACTCAACATATTCTTGCGATTAGCAAGAATCGAAACTTTATTAATAATAATGACGAAATTAATGTCTTCATTTTATTTAAGTGTAATTTCCACAAAGCTTGAAAGTTCTGAACCAATGGGCTTTTCAAATTCGTCTTTAAACGACGGCTTAATGCAGACTCTTTGAAATATTATATGACAATCGTCGTTGCATTATCGCAACTTTATGTTCAGTAACGCAAAAAAAAAATACATAATGTAAAAAAGAGATTATAAAATAATGGTGTAAGTGCAATATGTCCCAAAATCACAAACCGCAATATCATTAACAACAATTTAAAACTTTTCTCTTACTTTCACAAATCAGTTCTTTCGACGACTAATCAACTAACAAACGTACATCTTATAAAACCATTAAAGAAAACATTACTCGGTGCACCCACACATATTAGTCCACATACCTCCACATATATGACAAAGCTTACACTCCTCATACGAAACCCCACCACCCTATCCCTCCTCATTTCTTGCATAAAGCCCTTTATCTACTAAGTCGAGCCCATTTCATTCTAATGTGTTTAAGTTACGACTGTATCTGCTAATGTTCCTTGCATATAGACATTTCTATTCATTGAAACACGTGACCAAAAAATACTGTAGGTACCAAACTTGTTATTCATTTAACGTTAGGTAATAATGTAATAAAAAATGCACTTGAGAATTTACTAAGCTATACAACTCGCAAAAGGTCAATATCCATTAAAAGCAAAAGTAACAGATATTTTGACATAGACTATACCTATGTCAAAAGATCTGCTTAAACGTAATGAGATAATTATTTATCGTTTAAAATTACGACCTTTCTTTTATTTACTACAAAGTAGCCGCAACCTATGCTTCATCTACTCATAGTGATGATTTATAATTCCCACCTATAAATTCGAGAGAATACCAAATTTATTTCATTGTATTATGTGCGCAACACTATAGACATAAATCCACTTTATTCAGCAATCCTCCCTCATTGCTATATCATTTCTTTTTTCGATCTTAGCATCATCTAATTAAGGGTGTATTTACCCCACACCAACGCCTCTTGCCTCTATGTATCCCTAATGAAGGCAAGGCGTCGATGAGCATTTGTTCAGCGTAATTAAACGGTTATACGCATGCGCCGACCACGCCCAACCGCGCAGCCTCCGCACCAACCACCCCCGGCCTTTAATTACTGCCAAGACATTACCCCTTAATGCTATTATATAAGCTCCGCAGATTGTGTACCGTTATGCTCGGAAAATTCCATTACATACGTCTAATTCTGTTTCTTCTGTTAGAAGAAAATGACAGCTTTTGTTATACAAAAGACAAAAGAGATTGGGTTTAATGTCGTTATTACTTATTCTTAGGTATTCAGGGTTACGAGCTGTAACCGTACCAATACCGTACCAGTAGCTTCCTGAAAGTTTTTTATGTTGAGGAACCACTTGTGGCTATGCTTTTACTCTGTTATAATAAAAGTGTGAATGTAAAAGCTGGCGCTAAAATAATAAAATAATATTGTTGGAACATCCACATGAAATTATAGTCATTTATTTATGCTTAGTATCATTGTTAAATGTAACTCCTAAACGGTTTCATATTATGAACTGCGTAACGTTACGGCAAGGTGGCTGTAACCGTGGTAAATACTGACTGGTAGTAGAGAGGTAATATAGCTGCCGCTATATTGTGCAAAACTTGAAACTAGATCATCTTCGAGATATCAGTAGACTAACTAACAAATCTTATAGTACAGATTTCAGTTTTAGTTTTATTATTTAGTTTCGGTGAATTTAACTTTTTACCAGGCTCAGAATTCCTATTTTCTTTTAATCAGACGTAAACGGTTTATAGCAGTCATTAATTATTATATATTATATAATGATGAAGGCAATGAGTTATCTTGTATGTTTGTTTGTTTAAACATGTTAATTCCTGAAACTTTCAGTGAGATTTGAATAATTCCTCAGGCGAAACTGGGGAAGGCTGTTGAATGAATTGAATGTTTTTTTAGTTATCAACAAATATTCCAATCCATTAACAAAATGTAAATTTTCAAAATAGCTTCCATAACTAGAGCCAATCTTTTACATGGAAACTGCTCACGTTCACAACCTCTCTCATTTTCACTACATTGGTTTTACGTGAATTAACTGCTGTCTGTTACCTTCCTATTTGTTTAAGAAAGAAATTAAACAGATTGAATTGAAAAATCTTTTTACTCGACAGTGCGAGAAGGATGGTTCTGTTTCAAGTGTATATTATGCTTCTTTATCACAATGTGTTGACGCAATTACGGATTTTGGTGATACTTTGTTAAGTCAAATTTAAAAAATGTACCTAGGAAAGGCATATAACTAACTTTTAAACTTAAATGATTAAAATTACTCTTCAATTACAACTACGGCCGTGGTCATAAAATATATGATATAAATGATATAAATGTAATATGAATGATATAATAATATAAATCACTCATGATATAAATGTATATATATAAATCATTAGATAGAAAGAGACGTACAGTAGGTGTCGCAAGTAGTGGTATAAGAAGCCAATTGAAAAGCGGGTGTTGTCTTATCCAAATGTAATTCAATAAATGCTTTATGGAATTGGGCAATAACAGTTTATAGATAAATGTAAAAAAACATGCATAGATAATACTTACGTAAACAGAGGCATATCCACGGACGAATTATGTAGTACAAAGAGTTACGAAACAGCACTGTCCAAACTCAATCTAAATTTCATTTTACGCCTCAAGTATCACGTACGAGCATATAGAATAGACTCCATCGTCCTTCGAAACTCGTAAGAACGTCCGCTGTCAAATTTTAATTTCTCCCTCAAATATTTACCGAAGGAAAAAGGATTCCCCGACGGGCCGCGCTCTAATAAGTTTTCCATAAGAGAGATGGGCGGTGGGGGAGAATGGGGTAAGAAGGCAAGGTTCTTATTGTGTTTGTAGAAGCTGGCGCATCCGGGCGCATACCTAACAAGATGGATATGTACTCGCCCACCCTACTACTGTCGGACCGCCCCCTATGTAGATACGACAGCTCTCGGCGCTGCACCGAAATTGCATTTTCGAATACTAATTTCTTTTTCTATTTTCTTACATTTTAAGAGTAGGTAGTACTTATTTATGGTAGTGGTAAAAATCTGGTACATGAGTATTATGTTCGTCCTACCTTCGGAATAAATAAAAATATTGATTGAAGAATTTTACGATAATCTCAAACCTTAGACGTTTTCTGTCACTTTGATGACCAAGCTAACAAAATAGGTATTTATGATCTGGCTTGAGAACAAACCTACAAGTCATCTTAATCATATCACACATAAATTCAAATAAACAATAAATTAAGACGGTCTTTGAAACTAACGAAATAAGACAAATAAATCTAGAAGTAACTTCATAAACGTCCTCAGGGACGTTTAGGAATAATAACAGAACATTGAAGTAGGATCATGAATACTACACGATAAAATGAACCATAAACAACCAAAATGTTATTACTAAAAGCACCATTCTATGATAGCTTGTCGACTGAATCTGTATCGAGGTCGTGAAATTTTTACAACAAGTACCTACAGATCGAAATCTAAAGTAACTAGAAGCTACCGTTGAGATAATAATAGGAATCGGAGCACACGAACATAGATTTTTATATTTATACATTACATAAATTTATTATAACCTGATAAAAGCTGCGATCTTACTTTTTTTTTTATACTATAGGGGAACAGACGAACAGACGGGTCACCTGATGGTAAGTGACAACAGCCGTCCATGGACACCTGCAACTCGAGAGTCGTAAGTGCGCTGCCCGCCTTTGAGGGTGATCAGGGGTAGAGGGATGCAGGGAGGGGAAAGAAGATAAGGGGGGTGAGAAAATTGGAAAGAGGAGAGGAGGGAGTTAGGCCTCCGGAAAGCTCACTCATTTCGGGGAAAAGCAACGCAAGCGTTACTTCACAACCGGTTTTCTGTGAGACCGTGGGATCGCACCGGTCGAGCAGGCCCATTCGTGCCTAAGCATTGCTCTGGCACAACCACTTGTACATGAAAATTTAGAAACAAAATTCTTATCGTTTTAAGGTAGAGGGCTTAACGTAGAACAATAAACAAGAAACAAAAACAGTTTGAAAATGCTATGATATAAACATTAGAACTTTTATATTGGCAATATAATATCTTATTAGCTATACAGGTACATATAGTTTTTTTCGCATTACTATGGTGGATATACATATACCATTCTACTCAAGCGGCAAATAAATTATTTAATTCTAAGATTGAATCAATTCCAATTTCAATTCCGTTTCCATTCGAAGTTCGTAACATCGTTGATTTCCTGGCCTATCTAAGAACATGGCCATATAAGCTTTAAATACTCGTAAGAATAGGTTTGCGTAGAATCTACAAGATGTCTTAGAATATTACGTGCTGTACGTCATTGCATTGTGATTACTGAAGAAAAAGAAAATGTAATACGTGAAATGAATAAAATAAAGAGTATCATTCTGTAATATAGTATCGCTGTCATAATTTGTCGCTATCATAATTAATCTACGCGTGTTACCAATTTTAGTTAACAAAAGTATATGAAATAATATGGAGAAGCGTGCTGTAATTTTTTCGCTTTTTTGAGTCTGAACATAAACCTAAGGATAAGGTCTCAGTACAGCAATCTCTTGAAACTGAAATCGTATATTTACACTATCATTGCTCGCTCTGAAAGAAGTAAAAGCCAATACAAATACTCGTAAAATACTCTACGAGCGCTAGATTGAAACGAGGCGCATCCACTCACGTTCCCAAGCCCTTGTCGCCACCAAATCGGTTCAATATAGCTTTTTCCCGTCGATTATTTCAAGCAGCCTTTAATGTTTTTATTTAACGCCTTCGGGTATTGAGTCGGTGTCGGCTTTCGTCACTCGGCCTAATTTATTGCAGGTCTGAACGTTCGCACTGCGTGTTTTTGGCGCGACAAAAACCGCGGCTCCCGAGCGAACACCGCGCGAGTCGCCCGCGCGTTTTTATTCGCATATCGCTTTAATTACGGCGTTTGGAACGCGCCATGTATGCAGGCTATTGTCGAGCTTTTTTCCGTCTATTAAGTACAAGCCATTTAACAGACTTGATTGAAGTCATCAGCTGGACATAGATTTCATTGCTCTTAATATAAAAGCGGGTGTCATACATGTGTTCAAAATAATTTCTAACGCCTAACACAAAGCTCACTATTGTAATGAATACAATAAGTCAACAATCTGCTGACTGTATATCGTATAATTAGATTGCGTCGCTTGTCTCAGGTCATAAAGCGTGTGGATACCGACATGTACTGAAAATTATCCGAGCAGAGCCTCCCTGTTGACCGGGGACTTGAGAAAACATACATTTTTAACGTGGCCACCCTCCCTCCACCTTAGGGTGAGACGGGAGAAAATTACAAAAGAAAACAGCCTTAATTTCCAATGTCATCTCCGTTCCACCTAATCCTCTTATCGTTTTATATTTTGGCCTTTGAATTTTCATTTATTTTTGTTTGTTTAAGGAAAAGGTTCGCGTTATGTTTTGTTTCGAGCTGTTCTATTGATTTCAATTATTAGATATACCTTCGTTTTAATATTTATTATTATTTTATTCTCTCACAATGTTGTTATTACATAAAAATTGTATGTTTAATATTCGAATAGATAATATTTTTTGTAATAATTTTAAATTTGTCAAAGTTTTCATACTATTACTCGTAATCGTTTACCGTTAATAATAAACCGGTAAGGGCATAAAAGTTAGCAATATTACCTTTAGTTAGTACGAGCTACGTGTACAACCGAACATAAAAGTGAATCTAAATGTTACATCTACAATGTGCAATACACAAAGACAAAATGCTGATAGTTGCACATTCCGGATCCGGTCTGTTCGATCGTTTTACTCTTTTATTGGTGGATGCAGATCGGTACAGACAATAGTACGTCAGTGGTCGATGTCGCATTAATCAGTTGTAGTGCAACCATAATTCAATCAGTGGTAGGCACCGGCCGCGGTCACCGCTTGTTTTATGTATGTATGTGTGGAATGACCAAGGTGTCAGATGTGAGAATACTTCTACGTGGATGAGCCAGGTACCTGTGCTGGATCAAACTACACATTATCTATATCCGAGAGTTGAACTATTGCCAGGACTTGAGGAAGGTACCCACTTCTGTAAAGCTATATCAAACATCATTAAGCTATGTCATCGTAACTTTAAATTAGAAGTTTTTTTAAAGTATTTCTTATATGGTCTTCATATTGGATTTTTTTTAAATTTAATAAGGTGCTTTGGTTTAATTTCTGTTAATTTTGCACACTTGATATTTAATCAAGGTAGGCTAACACTAGTTTGTGCATCTTGTCATGTCAGTTAAGTGAGATTGATGAAAATATAATGGCTGAATAACAAAGAAAACCCCTAAGAAATTTATATTGTATGACATACATACATGCGAACCAATTTTTTTAACAATAAAACAGCATATACCTTATCCATGTGCAATCCAATCTATTTTGTACTTTCTATAGTATATAGCATGTGAACCGTGGACATTTTATAAACATTCTTTTTCATAGTTAAGTCTCTGCAAATACCCTCAAAGTCTCTAGTCAAGTACCACATCCATCTGGTGGATCATTTATCCGTGGTCCGGGAGCGAGACTCTTTCATATTTTACATAGAATGCGCTGCACTGTCAATGCTTCCCTGCGCTCAGTCTCAATCACTCAGCTGGCTATATCGATCTTGCATTTGCAAATTAAACCAACGATAATATCGATGCCATTGTGTAAAATCCTTAATAGCCCTAGGAAAGTCATATTCGTATCGCGAATTTATTTTTATTAAAAACTTCTTGTAACCTGTAGTTATTGTGGACGTTATCAGCCCACAATTTATTCAGATTAATTTTATAACGTAACATCGAATTCGTTGAGTAAGGGGTAAAAAACAGATTTGAAAGAGATAAAAATAAAACAAAAATTATTAATATATTATTCTAGGGTCCGTTTCTGGGAACATTAGAAGCCATTAATTAGACTATACCAATAAAGACGACATCTCCGGACACGTGTAGATACTTTTTGGTAATAAAAAAAAAAATGTGGCTTCGGCAGCGTATTCTAAATATTTCTTGGGGCAGCCGAAAGGCTTCGATATTTAATTGTTGTTTTTTGTTCGAATTCCCGTTTTTTTTTTGTGATTGAATCAACATGCTGCTGTCATTGTATGAGTTCAGGTTCTGATCACGTTTTTTTCTTCAACTCTCTCAATTGTTTGTGTGTTTTAAAGAACCGAGTCAGGTTTGTTTCTTTTTTTTTTGTTATTCGGCGGTATGGTAATTCCAAGTTCTTAATCAATCTGATGAATTTTAAATCAGAGGGTACTTGAGTACCTACATACAATTTTAGAAAGTATAAATAGGGCTGTCTGTTGTTAAATGAATAAAACGTTTATGGTAATTCATTGACTCTTCGCATATAGTCGAGTAGAAAGTAATATTTTGTAAGGACCCGACGTAATATGCGCTATAATTAAATATTTGACATTCTCACAACTCTTAGTGAATTAGTAATTTATGAAATATTGAATGGAGAATGAGGATGGGAAAATGAAGAAATTTTTAATTTTTATGTAAATTATTAGCAGTTTTATTGAATAACTAGATAAATAAAAAATAAACTTATATGAAGAAATACATAAAACAAAAGGTTCCAAGTTTTTGAACACCGAGACGACTTCCTCGGCGATTTTAAAGAGATGACTCACACGCGAGTAAGGTCGTCGAAGTTCTGTAGAGCCTAATATTTCGTAGGCAATAAACTATATATACATACCTGTATTAAATTTGATAGCAAATTTAGACTTTCTGTACAACACTGACACAAGCCCTGTATTTATTTTTTTAATTATCACTCACCATTGATTAAAACTCTTGCGTTTGGTACGTCAAACTATGCGTTTCTTGCAATTCCCTATCGAATGAAATACGTAACGTGTTTTGCATAAAATTTTACTGCCGCGGTGTAGAACTTAAGCTACTATTAACAAAAAAATAAAAAACAACTAGATGTGATAGTCATGTTTTTTAGATGTACAAGAAACCACCCTCTACCCACAGTCTTATATTTCTTAATATTGATTGATTGCATGTCCCTGACCATAGACTGCAAATACTTTCTTTAATGTCAGGAAAATCGGTAATCGAAGGGACTTACCGCTAGTCATGGGCCAAACATTTATCATATCGACGCGGCTGCACCTTTAACATGTGAGCTTATAAGGTTTCATTAAGTGGTAATGTGTTTATGATATGCGATCAAACGATATATGTGTTATCAACGTAAAATTTCAACTTAGTTAAATAGCTTTTATTAACATGATAGTCTTCTAGAAAAGGCAGACAAGAATGTATTGCACGATATATCAATTATTCTTCTCCATTAATATTCAAGTATTCTGTAATAAGAAGTAAAGATATAAAACTAACTTAATAGCTAACTTAAGAAAGTACATACTTACAATACTTTGAAAATACACATTCGTTGTCGGCACTTCCGATTTCAATTTATGATATTTATGCTTAATGCTACATTCATTTGGTTATCTTTTAGACATATTATTGTGATAAACAGTGTGCGTCATCTCGACAATAATCTATAGATTAGAATCGATTTATTTCATTTAATTTTATGATCACTCTCGTCTCACGGTAAAGCACGAGTGCTTGCTGAAAGGAACATCAAAATTGACTATTACTTTATTTTTAATTTGGATTCAGGCAGAATGAAAACATTATGATTTTGCGCGTGGCCACATCTGGGGCAATTTAGGAGAGTAATCGAATCGGCCGAACAGAACAAAAACATAAAGCTTTTTACGATCGCCCCTGTTGATTTATTTCTCATTCATAATTTGATGTTTCGGAACATCAGAGGATTTAATAACACCAGATAGACATCGCTTAAACCGATGTAAAACTGCTCGCGTCTTGTGTAACAATCGTAAAATACACATTAAGACGCATTAAGACACCGACGTTATAGATTCAGACAGCTCAAGTCCTCCACCCCTTAATCTTCAGTTATTTTAAAACGCCGCGCGATCCACCAAGTTTATTGGCCAAACTCATAACCGCTTTTATTGCTTCAAATCAGTTATTACGCTAATATTATTTTATTATGTCTATTTTAAAGCTGTTCTTAGCCTGAATAAATGTGATATTACTATCTTATCAGCATCATTTAGATGTATTCTTTAGCGATAGGCAACATACCTACCTATCACTGATGTTATCTCAGTAATATATACAAATATCGACATTGTCAATGTCTAAGCGTTTGATCTATGATATTATTTTTTACATTGTAACCGACGTCTTCTAAAACCAACAGCATGAGTTTCTATTGGCAAGTGTCAACAAAGTACTACAGCTTGTAACGTAAACACTTAATTAGCATCATAAAGTACCAAGACCATACAATCTCCCAACACTTATCAAACGTCCATAATAATTTGAGACGCGTTGTTATGGCGAGGTGCAAAAGTGGCTGACCTGACATCACGCCTGTGACCCGCGCCGTAGTGGCATCTCTATCGCTCGCAGTTTGCTTTCTCGCTTACACATCACGCCCCCACTTTTCCTAATCATCTTCTTAAAGTCACATGTTTTGGTTACGTCTTTAAATTAATGAACTCTAAATGTTTTGTAGTAAATACGATTTTGGATCGATGAGTATCATCGTGTGTAGAACGCTGCGGAGTCTCGGTCCATCACCGTGTTCTATTGTCATGTCGTCTTCTCTGCTTTAATAAACACTGTCTTTTATTTTCACCAAAAAGTTTAATGGGCGAGCGATTGTGAAATTTTTGTCCCACTCTTATCGTGTAGTCGTTACACAGTAACGAGAGAACACAAATGTTGTTTTGAAGTTGTACGTCTGATCAGCTGATAATGATTATGATTTAATTATTATCTTATATGTAGGTTAGGTTATATATCAAGTACATCATTATAATCTCGGTTGATGTGAGCACCAGTTTTTACCAACAAAGTAATTTGTCATGCGAACAGTTTTTGTTTAAATTAATATGTAATACCAATAAAATGCTAATAATAAATGTTCATGAGATCAATTTTAAATAAAATATATATAAATACTTGATAATAATTAATATACTTGATTTAGTGACCCAAAAGTCGTGAGTTTGATTCCCATACGGTACACAAATTTGTGTCAACCACAAATTTGTATATTTGCATTCCTAGTGCGGGAGTTGTCTGTAAATAAAACTAACAGTTGCATTTCATTAATTAAGGAAATACAACTTTTGTTACAAATAAAATTAAAGCAACTTTTCTCTACCTAATTAAAATGTATAAGGTACTACCCTGACTACAACATTTATTAAGCATTACAAATTGTATCAGTAATGAGAACATTGTATAAATACTGTATCTTCACTTACTTCATAGTGTCATAACCTAAGATGTTGATGTTTAATAGCCTGATAGGAATGCGGTCATAATTTGTAATGAGCAAGGATCGTGAGATATTTCTCTACGCTTCGCCCCTTTAATAGTTAAGACTCGTTACATGGTTCCCATACTTTCTTTGCTCGTAGTATCGCCTGTTTTTCTTGTTGCTTTTAAATTGGGTGTGATTTAAGTTACATCGCTACTATGTAATAGCAATGCGTAGTTAAGTACCAGTGATATGCGCTCGCTAACAAGCTAAATGATACAACCTATCTTCTCGAATGTCAAATGTAATAAAGACGCAGTACATTATGTTATTAGACGTAAGGACGTATTCATAGATATGGCAAATTTGAAAATATTATTTGTGTAATAAAGCCTTTATGACTGGACTGTCAGATTGCTCCGTGCCTTTAACTAAATTCTTCAAAGTCTAATTGGGGCTGCCCGGATGGCGCAGTGCTCTGAGTGGTAACCTACCCGCTGTCATGCCGAGTGTTGTTGTTGTTGTTGTGTTGGGTTCGATCCTCACACACTGATACTGACACTCTACTAGGACAATGATAAAGCTCTGGATTGGATTGTTTGAGGATTGAAGAAGTCAGCAGTTTCAATAATCGCTATCTGCATAAGTTATTAACAGAAACATTTTCCCTACTTATATTTGTAAATATTCTCCTTTTCTGTTATGTCTTAAGCTATAAAACATAAGTAGGCAGTATGATGTACTTAGCTATAATTAGCATATAACGCTTTTCCAACTGACATTTCTTTAGAGTCATAATAGTTATCTCAAAATATTAATAGACGGCTAAAAATATTATTTAATTAAATTAGAATTGAAACGCATACTTTTGAAACTTTCTTCTCCCCAACTTAGGTCTTATCATTTCCTAGTTATCCACCATTAGACTAACTTTGTAGTATCATATTATTAATCAAATAAATTGATATAGGGAATCAATCAGTCTCGTTTATATGAATAAAAAATACATCGACACCTCGCATTCAACCTTATAGATTGTAGCACAATACACTGATTTGTCAAATATCCTATTTTTAAAATAACTTTTAATATCACTGCAAAAGTAGCCCTTCGATTCAGGAAATGTGACCATAAATATTCAGGATACAAAAATATATTTACTTATTTGTTCAAAATTGGTAGAGAAATTTAGTAACAAAAAAGCTAGAAGTAAATATAGAGTTTAGATAAGACTCCTTTCTTAACATGAAAGTTTTTTATATATCATTGCATAAATACTCTACAGACAATATAAGTAGCCAGAGACGACCATCTCACCTCACGCGCACTAAAATTAATTAAATTCCACACGACAGATGGCGTTATATTGTTAACGACGTCTATTGACATCGGTCTGAAAAAAGCCTTAGACTTACGAACATATGTATGTATACCGGAGTGATAAAGTTGACTGGATTTAGCTATAACTTTCAAGCTAAATACCAACCCAGCACCTTCTCAGCAAAACCAAAAGATAATTAAACACCAATTTCGTCGAACTTCACAAGGCATCGAAGACAGAGCTTAACAGAACTCGTGTCTTTGGTCACTCTCCGTAGCAATTTTAAACGTTGCTTGGCCGTATTTAAACAGGCACGAAGCAGAAATTAAGTGCAATTAGAGGAGCGAGACGGCGTGCGGGAATTTGTTGAAAAAGCGTCGGTATGCTCTCGCGACGCCAGTTACGTGTGGATCGGAACGCACTCCTGAGCACCTCTCGCACCTCTTCCACACCGCACTTAGTACTCCCTGCATGCATTTGTACTCTGTTGATAGTAAACACTTTTGTTTTACCCACAAGTAAGACTCAATCATATCTGTTATGTTAAGGGAATTTCCAGTCTCAGGCCAACCTTGACGATATTTGTTTTATTTCTTGTTAGACAATAATCACTAAACGTACAATTTATAACATATTTCTTTTTCTGTTCCAGGTAAGTTCAAGCTACTAATCTTCTGCTGATTTAGTAAGTTTACACAGAAAATAGTATCTTGCATATTCTGATCCTACCTATGGCATTATGTAATGTACGTGTACTGACATTTAATGAATTTGTGAGATCTAGGATTGGTCAATATTTAGGGTCAACGACTCAAGCAATTTATAGAGCTATCTCATTTTTCAATAAATTTAATTTTTGGACATTTTAAATAATACAACTACCACTGTGTTTTAAAAATACATCCGTATATAATATACTTATATAAACAGGTATATAATTCTTTACACCCAATACCAAACGATTATTAGATTAACGAACTTTTCATTACTTTGAATACGATAACTACAATAACCTAAAAATACAACTTTTTTTCAGAAAAGGAATGCGTGCGTTGAGTATCACGTAGATACAACTAACTTACATATGCGCAGACCCATCTCGCAACAGTATTGCGTGGGCTCAATCAACGCGTCCATTAGGTGCCAAACATCGCGCACATTGTTCAGTTCTTCGCCGGCATGAGTTAGTGCCATACTGCTATAACTGTTAATTATACACCGCATATTCTGTGGTCGTCCGATAGTACTTTGTCCGACATTATTTATGAATGTTTTTGTCCATAGTACGTGTCGATCTAAACTGACACATTCATATCTACCTTACAGTGCAAGTAATTAAGGGTCGTTGATTATTTGATCACTTAAAGGCAAATGACTTTTTGTTATCCTTTATAATGTTTAATTGATATGCAAAATATGAATAATATTATAAATAAAATGAAGGTCTGACAAATTTTCATTCGGCTTATTTTGAGCATAAAGATAATAGTCACATTAGTATCAATTTATTTAAATTGTCTACCCTGTTTGTACCTACAATAAATCTATAGTACCCACCTTTATCATTATTATTATACGATTAGTTCAAGAAATAAAATCGTATATTCTTGTAAGTTTACAATGGAAACGCGCACTGCAGACGGAATAAGAATTGTCATTATTTTGGGGTATAATTCCAAAAGCCCTCGCGTCAGACGATGAAAAACCGCACACGACTTTTACGGCGACAGCACGGATTGTTTATGGACGACTGTCAGTCATTGCCTATAACCATTCCAATCTTCGATTAGCATTTAAAACCCGCAATTAGCTCCAACGCCTTGATTCTTGCTTTAATTATCCTTTAACGCATTTAACATGAAATCACGGAATGAATGATTATGGCATATAAGCGTCATTACTGATTCTTAAATAATTTACACTGTGTTTTTAAGAATTGAAAAGTTCCTCTGTAAATAGAAATGTATGTTTTAGAAGGTAAACGTATGTACTTGTATAGACAAAACATATTTTGATTGGAAATTTTTAAAGATTACCATAAAATACTTGCATAAATTGACAATAGGCGATTATGCAAGTATTTTATGCTTTTATATTTTATCTTCGAACTGACGAAAGGAACAAACGAAATGTCAGTGGCGCAGATTCGTACCGACCTATCACGTCCAATTATTATACCAATTAAGTAGACCTCTATAAGAGAGGACATATAACAAACTGTTCGATCGGTTTCAACAATGGCCCGGACGAACGCTGCCGCATAAAAACTCTTACGACATAAAATATTAATAGAAATGCACGTGTGTTCATTGTCAATAAATTACCCGAGTGACAGAGCAATAAAAAAGTATATTTCTTGTGGAGTGAATGGGAGGCTGTGAGGAGGCTTCGATGTGAGGTAGCCAATAAAAGTGGCTGGCGTTCGGTCGTAAACTTCCATCGTAGACTGCGTGGCGAGACGTGTTGCAAGGCCGGTGAGCGCCCGTGGACACCCAGCGCCCGCGGTCAACGCGACGCCATGCCACAGTGCTCTCTACACAACGGTCAACAAAACTTACATCAACATGCACACACTTAACTTACAACCTAACGCTTTCCATAAAAACAAGGTTATAAGCCAAACGACACAAACAGATCAAGCTCCTCAATCTATCAAAATTATTCCATATATTACAAAATCACGTTTTTATCACGAACTGAAAGTCAAATCGGAATCAACTAGAAGTAATGTTTATAATTCATAATATACAGCAGTCAACGCGGTGATTTGCAACAAAGCACTAGAAACGTCCGCATAACGCAGCCTAATGTAGTCCCTACAGTAATACAATAAGACATTATGAAAGTTGTATGAGCTTAAACGTTTCCAGAGATATATTCCAAACCAAGTGCAAAGGAAGGTCAGACGACTTAAATGAAATTAGATTATATAAATAATTGATAGAACACGACAGTGGATGGACGGTTTGACGGCACGGCACGGAGATATGATCGGTGACCCGCTGATACAAACTCACCTTCTAATCTCCACGATTCCATCGCTTAATACCTCGTCTTGTTTCGTTAGCGAACAAAAAACATGTAATGCTTTTAATTAGATTAAATTGAATTATTTTGTATCGATCGGTTGGGGAGATAGTACGAAGAGTTGAAGGTAATTAAACTCGTCAAATAATGAGCTATGAAATGAAAAGGTCATTGTTAGGATACTTTTTTTGAGAGGTTACATTTATACTAACTTCTTCTCTTCGATGGGAAAGAGGAGAATGTATGAGAGGAGAGGGAGTGGATTAGTTGGGCCCCGGAAACCTCACTTATTTCTAGGAAATGTATCGCAAGAGTTGCTTCACAACCGGTTTTCTGGGTGGCACCGGTCGAGCCGGCCCGTTTGTGCCTAAGCATGGCTTTACCACTGTAAAAACACATGACATTTGAGACTTGAATTGAATATCAAATACTGAACAGCGGTCAGTAATGTTATTTTTATGCAACCAATTTAGGAAATAAGATCACTGCCCGCTGGATTGTAAGGCCTCGGTAGTGTCACTCTTTGTAATGCAACGTATTGTACGGTATGTTTATTCATAGTATAATGTACAATCTCGCATGCTAAATTAAATATTTCTGTTAATAATACATACGTGTTAATAATATGTTAATAATATGTTATACTAGAGGTTCAAATCTATGTCTTTAAAAGCCTAAAAAGTGTATTAAATACTGTTATGTTAATTAGACTGTTAATCAACCAATAAAACTATTCTTAATGGAACAAACCAAACAAGTATGAGTCTGACCTAGGGATACAAACGAACGTCATGTATATTTTTATTAAATTCGTAACCGACCGATAAGTTGTACTGTATTTTTCATATCTTAGTTTTACACTTTAGATATGGAATACTTGCTTCTGCTTTTAACCGGACCAATCACAAGTACAACTAATTAAATTTAAAAAAAATATTCAAATCGATTTACAAATGGTAAAGGTAACATAGCACAAAAACTCATTCTAATAGAGAACTGGCTTAAAAACGGTGGAGGCTCTCTTTGAAGTCCCGTCAAGGAACCCTAAAACTTCAGAATAAACCATAAGAATACAAGTCAGTCAATGAACACTTAATATGTCTTTTGTTAGATGACAGCATAAGAAAACTCATGGATTAAAATAGGACTTACGAATACCCGAGTATAATTAAAAATATTTTGTTAAACAAACCGTAACTAGCTATCGGCAGCTTTGTAGTCACCGACAAAACTTTACACACCTTAGTATCAAGTTTATTTCGCATTTTCTTTAATTTTTTGCATATTTCTTAACATCGTAAACAAAGCCTATATAAAGAGCGTTTCTTGTTGCGAGTTTGTCGTCGCTAACTGAGCACGTTTCTAGACTCCGTGGTGATATCGTTAAATAGATGTAAAAAGGTAATAAAAACATAGGTATACATACGAAGGGACCACGAGAGTTATTGTATTATTTAAACTAGAGTGTTTATTTCTGTTATTATCTTTGTTTAAGCTTAAGTTACAAAAACACAATATTGTTCGTGTAGTATTGGGAATAGTTTCCAATTTATTAGTTAAAAAATTAATAAAATATATATACAAAATAAATATATATACTTCTCAAAGAAAGACTAAGTCACTGAAGTTACATTTTAAAACCAGTTTATTTTAAAACTTAGCAAACAAGTACACACCTAAGTACCAAGTACCAGCGCATATACACACTCAAAATTAACGTTTCATCACTTGGGGCTTGTGGGTTGTATATACTGCGTTCCTTTTATTATCAACTAATTTCTCTGGATCATATCTTTTTCCTGTAAGGATGTTCTAACCAACTCGTATGTTATGTTCCTGTTCAATCAGAAACCTGTACTGTGCTGAAAATTCACTTTTAGACGGTTAAATTAATTTAGATTGAAATAAATCTACGAAAATGCGATAAATATAGTTTTGTTTACCTTTACATACATGTTAGTATTATCAAAATTGTGGTACTTAACAAAAATTCGAACCATTACTTTTTATTGACAATTTTTTTTATGTATATTTGTATTTGACAAAACAATAGGACACGTCGGCCTACCCTCGATCGTGATCCATAAAGCGCGAACTTAGCTAATGAAAGATAAAAAAGAAGTACACCTGTGCAAACATAACTATACATCCAAATTTAGAAGTAAAACAAAGCAGAACTTTTTCATCTAAGCAATAAGATTCAAGTTTGTTATAAATTTTGATTTCAGATTATGATTAAGGTTGGTTGTTATATCTACCTGCGCGCTTTGCAGCTTATTGTCTAGTTTAACTGAATGCAAACTGCACAGCCGGCAATGGATTGATTTAGGGTTGTCAATTAGTTGTTTTAATTTCGATAAAATTACAAAACTTTTAGGATTCACGAGGCTGTCATGAATTTGAAATATATATCTATAACCTCAGTAAATTCATTGAAATTGTGTAAATGGAAAATTTACGCGTAATCTTTTTATTCGGTTATGATTATGATAGTAGTAAATTTTTATACATTTTATATTATAACAATAGATAGTGTTATTGTATTCTTTTATAAATAAGTTGGGTATTCAAACGACATCAAATAGTGTAGTAATTAAGTTTTAATTTTAAACGTGCATCATGCGCCACCCCTGTTCATGTTCATACCTTTAACAATGGATCTAATAATTATTATTTTTCATCTGCTACGTTTTTGTCACAGTTATCAATCAACGCAGGGCCCTAGCGGCATCTCTTTTCTTTTGATGTATAAAGTCATCTATGCGTCCTTCTCTATCGTCATCCAATGTAATTATATGAACACCTGGGCGCAAAAGAATGTCGCACAAAGAGACCAGTAATGACGATCCGAAACATAGATCGGAAATATTTTGTTACCAAGAAAGCCTTTTGGTTCATTAATTATGAAACACAATATTCTTTACAATTTACTTAAAAATTATGTTCTTTGAATGCTGTCAAATAACTTGATAAATTGCCATCTTACTTCTGTTTAGTAATAAAAACACCAGCTACCAGGAATATACATATTTTTAGATGTTTTATCGTTTTCAAGTTGGTAAGAAATTGTTGTTACGATTTAATATTAAAGTAGTTTTAGGTACCGAAATTTTCTCCCGACATTAAACAACCTTGACGTTTTGTAGTTATGCAAATTAAATTAAAAAAAAAAATGGAGTTTGAGTGTGTCGGGAAATGATAATTGAAAAGTAAAATAACATTTTAAAAATCGAACAATCTTTTGCCAGAAGGAATTTTGAATGATGAATTTTAGACAGCATCTTAAAATTCATCATTCAAAATGATGAATTTTAAGATGCTGTTTATTTTTTTTAATAGTAGCTAGACTATACAATTATAAGAATCGAATATACATATATAATATCGATTCTGTTTTGTCTGCGTGCAACACAGTCACACAAGGGTATCCCGTTTTACTCAAACTGTATAATAATACAATTTTATAAGAGTCTCATTATCTACGATCCAAAAGATATCAAGTATTGTTTTATTAAACAAACATCACATAACAAAGTTAACAGTAGGTACACTGTTTGTGATAACGGTATGGTACAGATATGGTATAAAAAGAATAATGCTTAAACCGCGAAACTGCTCCATTCGAGTATATCGAACAGTATCTTAAATTCACAGCAGATGCTACGACATCTTACTTCATCTCACCTCATGGTTCGTTAATGAAGAAATATTGCGGGCTTTTGATAAGGCGCGCGATAACTGCGCTCCGCCCCAGGCTTAATCCACTCACAATATTAATTACAGACCCTGATGTAAAAGTCCACTCTAGAGTATATTACATGAAGTACTATCTGATGCAGTATAAACATGTAAAATCAAAAATTAAAACACCATAACGAAGCAGAGCTGCCGAAATAAATATTAACACACTGCCTTAGATAATGTTCGGTACACTCCAATCCAGTTTCACGGAGATAATAAGAAAAATAATATCACGTACAATCTATCTTCTACCCTTATAATAAAGCGTGTTTTTGAATAAACATGGAAGTGATGAAATTTCGGCGTATTAAATTGAAACTATATCGACGGTCAGCAAATCCTGAATGTGTTTGTTTAGGGCGAGCCCACCCTAAAATATTTATTTTATGTTGGTTTGCCGAAGTCGCGTCAATAGTTTGTTCCCATTTTTACCCCGGGTAAAGAGATAGAATCGATATTCGGTTATAATTTATATGGCCGCTTATTGCCTGTTGTTGACACGTTCTTTGGGTGAGATATGTAAAACTAACATCTTCTGAGCAAACGTTATCTTATTCAAATACTTTCGCAGAATTTGGTCATTGTCGAGGAAGTATTGATTTTGAAATATGTGATTTAAGCCTAACATCCTGTTTGCTTTGTTTTAAACTTATGACAGATACGTCCTCTTTAAACTCCAAAATCAATGGTAGTTTAAAACTGTTCATGTCAACAACTCTATCGACAAATTAGTTGCCGTAATCTTAAAGCTAGTCGCAGACAAAAGCAAACTTTGTCGGAGTACAATAACTTAATACAATAACTTTTGCATTAGATTAAACGACAAAATAGGGACTAGGAGAAGATTTTCGCAGAACTTAAAATGTGAAATTGTATCATCTTGCTCAGTATATACAGTTTGGGGTTTATGGTATAAGGATAGAGTTCTATTTTCCTTATACCTGATTCTAAATAACGTTGATGGCAAATCGTGTGCTACCTGGACTCATATGCATTGTCTAAACACAATTGTTGTTCTGGTCCCGTATCTCTAGGGACGTAATCCCTTGACAAACGGCACCTTTTATTTTAAAACCGTGACGTAAACGCTTTGTTTTTGGATTATTGTAATATTTTTTGTCACCTAAATTATCAAACAAAACAACCTTTGTCGCATTTTGTGCACTTTCTATACAATCTAGAGTGTCGCTTCTTTGTTAACTTTAAGAAAGCTGTAAATTACTTGCGGAGTAAAAACAATAGACCAAATACATTTTTAAGAGTTTTGTTAAAAATGTTTTATTGTGTGGCACGCGCCACTTGGGTTTTGATCTTTTCGTAATATTTTCAATAGATTAGACTATTGTTGATCGTAACTGTTAAATAACATAACAATTAAATTGAGAGTAAATTATTACTGCAATGTTTGTATCTGGTTTCGTAATAAAATATAATTAATTGATTTCCGAGGGTCTAAATTTTTATTCTGTATAAAATGAACTTAATTAAAATGTATCTAAAACCATAATGAAAACATGTATGTACTTACATTACTGGATCTCTGAAACTATTTTTATAACATTTTTTTGCAACCAATATTAATTTACCCACTCATCAAAGGCGGGCTTTTGTCACCGGTATCGAATTTACACATCGATGCGCTTGCGAATCGAACAGCTGCTGATATTAAGTAAACACTTATACGTCTGTGTTGAAAAGGTGCCCGTAATTCCTTTTATCTTTTGTACAGTTCTGGCTTTTGGTCTAATTTTTTATGTAACATGTCATTTGAAGCACTTTCTAGCTTGAAGATGTAAGTTTTAACATAAGTAGAGTTCATCAGTGAAAAATAAGGTAGTAGAGGTGACTAATTCTTATGGCCTCGAAAGATATAAGTCTCAGGGGTACTCCAATCGCGTCTTCACATCCATAGTTTCAGACATAATTAATGGAGAAATCTTTACTCGAGCTTTACTTATTTTTATATGCAAAAAAATATCGGTATCGTCCATTGATACGTTGCATTGTCCGTGCCCACCCCACATCGACCCACCTGTACTGAATGGCCTGAGCGTTACAATGAAAAATGTATTTTTTTTATGCTTCTTTTGTCGGTGGCAACACTATATTTCACGTGGAACAATTATCATTGTCTTTGGCACCTCAGAGCAGTGTGGTTGCTTAGTTCACATTCTTTTGTGCTTTCCAAGATTTTTATTGATGCCGTCTTTGTTTTCCTAAAGAGACCATTGTTCAGACACGAATTGCGAATTGTACAAGCTAACCAATACCATATACATTTATAAAAGTGAATCAATTTCAGTAGGTTACAACGAGAAAATAATAAAAATAAGCAACTGGCTACTGCGCATTAAGAAAATTGATTTATTGTAATTATTATAGTTACAGTATCGGTAAAAGAAACTTGGATTTAGAATCGATTTAATTTAAACTACAATTTACGAGCAGCAATAAATAATACTGTCGCATCAACTCCGTGCGCCATTGTCGCCATTTTTTAAGGCCATTAAAAATCCTATCAATGACTTTCGTTCGAATGACAAAATCAGTTACATTAGAAGTTGCCCCCAGTTATACCTTCATCTCTTTCACTCCTGCAATCAAAAGTTTAAGAGAACAGAAACAGAATTAGCTCAACACATTCGCTAACTAAAATATTAACATGCG
Source organism: Tyria jacobaeae (assembly GCA_947561695.1). Lineage (NCBI taxonomy): Eukaryota > Metazoa > Arthropoda > Insecta > Lepidoptera > Erebidae > Tyria > Tyria jacobaeae. The sequence goes on along the minus strand of OX387222.1, from coordinate 7,910,994 downwards.
TAACAAATTTCAATAAATAAGCAAATAAATTGCTGTTCGATAAATGCGTATTGTTAAGTTTAATATTGATTTATATGAATATTCATGTTCGTATTTAGTTTTAATATGCGGCGTTCATTTATTTATTGAAATAAAAACCATTAATTTTTTGTATTAAAATGGCGTTGAACACCATAACATTATTGGCTGCATGCTGGCGCGCACGTGTCCCTTGTTATTGAAAATACTAATTTTGATATAATGCAATACATGTAACTAATCTTTTATATATATGTATTACGGCTCATAAAAATATTGAAATTTTTATTGGCATTTGTCATAAAATATGTTTCTAGTGGCAATAAAACTCATAAAAACGCCTCGTTGAAAATTCAGATTTGCAGTGAAAAACTTTATTTTAAACTCTTCAAGACCCCATGTTTTAAGTACTCATTAATATTAAAGATCTTTTAATGCTAACATCGGGCTCACCTATATCATCGAAGGTGTAGGCAGAAGCGCATTAAACGCTCGAATTTTTTGCATAATTAGGGGCAAGCTTTTTTCATACTGTCTGATAGACAACCGTTCAATCCCTTAGTCACTTTTTACAATACCCACGGGAATACATGGGGTAGCCCTATTCTACTGCAGCAACAAGCTGACATTCTTAATGAGCTCCTGAATTCGTTTCTGAGATGATGTCCATGCAACCTATGCTAAAGCAGTCCTAAACAAACAAGGAGTCATGGATATTAGTTCAAAGATTTTAAAGACCACATATATACATACATATCCTGATTCAAAATATATTGTCTCTTATGTTGTCTATATATGTAATTAAGAAAAACACCCATTCAATTAAAATGGTTAGTAAACGTATTGGAAACGCAGGTCAAAGGAAATCTAACAGTACCTACCCCATTCTCTTATCAGAATAAATCTTGTTAGAAAACGCCTCAGCACGAACATTTAACTCATTTCGTTTCCACATTTCATCAAGACCTTCCATAATTCACATTCATTCTTCATCCCACAAACAAGTACACTTATTTATTACTGGCATCTATCGCAATGTATACCTTATTTTATTGCTAACAGGGCTTATGATGGCTGAATCGTAAACTTGTCACGTATCCATAGGTTTGGATGCGCCGTGCACCTTGTCATGACTAGAACCGATTCGTCGCTAAACAAACAAGCTTTTTAAATGCTACCTAACTTGTCTTTTTTATATCGCTATTTGAATATTACCATCGATTCAGCAAGGTTCGTGACACGACGCGGCACCGGGATCACGTGAGAGATATTTATAAAAGAAAAGCCGTGTATCGCCGATATAGCGTTATTTCCAATTTAATGATTGCTAATACCAAATCGGGGCTGCCGGCACGTCAGTGCGACCGTCCTTTATTATTCATTCTTATACAGGAAATGTCTAGGCAATAGCTTACCCACTTATAATTCTAATCTGTAGCTTTATACGTCTTCAATAAGTAATTTTTTTGCACATATCACAGAAGTCTGCCATTATTTTGCGAAAGTATACCTACTTTGCTTCGTGTTAATTTGACGTGATACGACAAAAGTAAGCACTCAAAAAAGAACAATAAAACACCCCTCAGCCATAAAAAAGGAGTTACTGAAATGTTTAACCACAAATTCCAAATAAAGCCGTATAGCACGCTATAAACAATCTAGCAAAAAAAATTTAGAAAAAACTTCATCAACAAAAGTGACAAAAAAGTCCCCGCGATCACATGCAAATGTTGCTACGATTTCGCTCATTACTGTGCCATATAACCATAACAACAATCATTACGATCACAATTAAAAAAAAAATCGTCAACGCTAACAACATTGTGCAAGTGTGACGAAAACCGCTTACGGTGCGCCCACATAGTTTGTTTTCAATAAAAAAAAAAAAACTTAAAATTGAGGGCGCCACCGTCTTATGCAAAAAAGTCCTTACATATTCACCCCTCGCGAAATTTACTTTAATGAATGCTCCTCGACGTTTTTTTTTTTTTAAACATCGCTTGACGCAGTTGTTTTGACGGATCGCAATCTAGCCACTAATTGCTTTTTCCTCCTCGGGGTGAGCATTTCACCTCGCGAAATTACGTTTTATTAATTGAATAATATTAATGGTACTTCTTCGCAGCAATCAATCTTTAATGACGTTTTTATTCGTCGGGAGAGTGACGGTACTCTTACTTTTTTAGTCGGCGATCGATGTTAATTATGTATCTAATGGCTCCCGTGATACACTTCCATTAATAATATGTCGGACGACAACGTCCCGATCCGTAGAGATTTAATAACCACGCATCTTGTACGAGATTAATAGTGCATCTGTGGCCGGTTATATTATAAAAATATGGCTCGGTGTAGCCCTTGCACAATTTTGTTTAGTAACAGACTCGTACGTACATGCCTGGTTTGTATCATACATTTGAAAATTTTGATATACTATAATTGATACTAAAGGAGGTCAGCGTAACAAAAATGTCTCATTATAATGTACTACTTCATTTGAGCAAGTTAAATCCGACAAATTTGCAACAGCTGCCTGGCCAAAGACTCGACCAGGAGATGTCAAAATTTTATCTATGACGCAACTAGTTAAATAAATGTTGATTCATTTCTAAACGCTTAATGCAGCATATTGTTCTGCGCACTTATTATTACTGCTTTTTATTTAACCATTTTATTTTATTATCATAACGATTTTTTCGCCACGGATTCGCTCGTTGGCATAATTTCTTTTGTTACGCGCTCTGATATTGTTTCTTTTTTGTTGTATTTTTTCATTGTGTTGTGGTGTTGCAATCGCTGAGCGCACGTGATTTATTCCCCCTTTTTGGGTAAAACAACACCCGTGCGAGTTACGATTAGTTGGGAAACGTAATATCTAATTACTATGTGTGAGCACGTACGGACATAACTCGTGTCCTTCCTCCCACCAATGTGGTTTATGGAATTGAATGCTCATATTTCGGCAGTCTCTCGGTGGCCGTAGTTTTTGTCCGTGTCTTGAAAGCAACACTTTTCCTTGTAAGCTGATATGTTTATAATTCCAAGACTCGGAAGTCAAGCACAGAATGTGTAAATAAAAAAACTGTGGTCCATCCACCGGCCGTGCACCCACACGGGCATCGGTACCTATACAAAAACAGTGATAGGCTGATTTTAATGCAGACTAGTTTCCCCCGGGATGGTAGCTAATGTTAGTAATACTGAATTCAATCATCTCAAACAAAGAACGTCTCTCGCGTAGCTAAATGGCGTTTTTAATCGGATATTATAATTAATGTTCCTTTTGTCGCGTGCTGACGTGCCCTCGCGCGAACAATGGGATATCTAATAGAAAAAGATATAAATATTTTTTCTTAGAAAACGAAAGGCTACCTGACGATAAAACACAGGCAATGGACGATCTCCGAGCCGAATTAAATTAGAATAATAAACAGAAGAGCCTCTTTGTTCTGGGCTTAAACTTTTGATTTTGATAGGAAATTAAAGCTACGATTGATATTCAACAGATTAGTCGGTATCTGAACCATATTTTACCATTAAGTGACAATACATTACGGGCAATATTTATTTGATTTTTTTTAAATTATTGAGTCTAGAATCAAATGTATCAAAGTAGTCGAGTGACCCTTAAAAGTCTCATCTAAACGAACATCCTCGCAAAACACGTATCGACGTAAATTTTTTATCAAGCTTAACCCTCTAACCCCCGTCGTCCGAACCCTTCCCCCGTCTATAGAAAAAAAACACTAATAGTTAAAATGTATAATGCGCGTGTATAGTACAGTTTTTTTTACTTGTGGGTATAAGGAGTAAGCAATAAAAAAGTGCATTATATCACGTTGCCTCCCTTCATTATGTGTCGCAAGGGTCAATGTCTCTGTGTGCGTTGTATTTTTTTTGCGTCTCCATGTGTGCATAGAGAAAAATCTAAATAATATCTTTAAAAATATGTTCCTCTTTTTAGTGAACTCTTATAGGATATTTTCAACGAATGTGCGATGCAGACTGGAATTACATGGCTTATTAAAATACGTCTTATTAGAAAAATACTATACACACTTGTAAGAATGTGGGAATCTTGTTTGCTTATGCGTTAGCGATATTAATAGCATTATTATATTATTATTCGAACTAAAGCTAAAGCTTATCATTTTTTATGAGCTGCGGTATCTAGTTGTAATCAGTTACAGTTCACAATGAACGTGTGCAACACTAGCCATGCATTCACCATGATATGTACCCTTAAAAGACAAGTCATTGCATTTAAAGCAGTACTAATTACCTCCAGTTATGTTTTCCTGGTGACTGTACTTTTGGTGACTCTAGAGACTGTATCTACATATACTGCTGTACGTCATTGCTAGTTCTACAAGTTGGTGAACTGTTTCTTTACACATGACTAGGGTGACCAAAGATGCCTATTGAGGCTGACGACGTCGAGACTGTTTTTAAGTAGTAGCACTTTATGAAGAGAGCTTTAGACACTTACGCAGGTAGCAGTCAACAAGATGTTACTAATAAAATCCTCTGCACTTCAGTTATAATCTTCTTTATAAATATCGATTGTTGTAAGTATGATCTATTCAACTACTGTATATAAGGTTCACTTTAAAATTACATTCACTGACGATGTAGAGACATTCAATTAACTATAGTAGATGTATTCGTTCAAATCATTTAATAAAAATAATATATAGAGGCGTCGATGTAACTGTAACACATTTTTGCATGAAACATATAAAGTTGTATTTTGATGAACGTCTATAGCATAGGTATTAAACTGAATACTCGTGATTTTGTAGTGTATACATCGGCAGCTTTCTTAAAAGTGTTTGATCCGAGATTTGCATTATACTGCAACCATCATCTCACTTTTGGTTGAAATGGCATGGGCATCTCTTCCCTTTACTGAGCTGAATTTCTTTAGTCCGATTAGACATTTTTTACAGAATTTTGTCAGTAAACATTTGTAAATTAAGTATTTGATAATAATAATTTATATGAGTCTAATAAGTTTTTCCATTCTTCGTAAGCAACAAAGATAAAATAGCAATATTCTAAATCCAACTACGATTCAGCATCATCGGCACCCTAGCATATCGAATCTGAAACAAAATTAACAGGGAGAAAGTTCCAAAACGTGGGTGCACTTTTTTATGTTCCCAACGTTACTGTTAGCAATTAAAGCTAGCTATACATTCTTTGTCCTACACATTGATTCATTTTTTAAGCCATAAAAGTAACGACTGTCACCGAATCGTGACGATCATAAATCGACAGAAACAACCCTAGTGTTTGATTAATATTATCGATACACTTTTATGGTATCGAGTTCCCTTGTAAAATAAAAGTAACGAATTCTATCTAATGATGTTATATGTAAAACCCAAGTAAATATATATATATATATGTAAGAAATCAGCTATAGGTACGTGTAGTTTTTTAATATTACTAAAATAATTCGAGACTTTTACACATATTTATCTACATAAACTCATTTTTCAGTCATTTTGCTAACCATAATTCAGTCTCATCCTCGTAATAGAGGTTAAGCGTATTGGTCATCAGGATACTTTTGGGGATTAGAAAAAAAAATTGGAGTGTATTGACACGAAAGGGGGAATAGAAAAGGAAGAAAAGGTAATCGCTTATAGAGCTAGATTAGAGAATATAAGCAATAGTTCAAGTAAGTCAGTCGATCTGACTGGTGTAAATTATTTAAAATATATTAATTTAAGAGCTGAATATTTACGTGCACTGATTATAACGCTCTTATAGAAAAGCGCAGTTTGTTGTAGCGCAGCAATACAAAGACAAACACTATATGATATAAAGAAAACAATCGCTACTAAAACAAAAAAAATATTAAAGTATAGTAAAACAAATAGACATTATAGGTCCGAGACGGTGGCGTGCACCGTATCGCCATTCCGCGCCATAAAAATAATCAAATATATTCGTTCCATCTCATTTGGCGGCGTCTTAAACGATTTTTCTCGTCCGTCCTTTATTACCCAAAACATAACTCCTCATTTTGTTTTTTATCCCCTACTCACGCCACCCCGACAGGGCATAAACCTACAGGGGTAACTGCATATATTTTATGGGTTTTACGCGGATTTTCCTCATGTAAACTGCCCTCTTGTAATTTTAATCACATCTGTCTTGAATTCACTTCTTTTCAACGTCCAAACCTTTATAAATCAAGATGATCATATTTTCTTATACTATTACTCTAATTTGGGTTTGTTATTTATTAAGGTTGAAGTTTCTTTAGCAGATTGTATTAGAAATAACTGACAGGAATACCTAATAACACATTGTTTCATTTACGCGAAAAAGGTACATACATAAAGTGTTTTATCAGTGGGAGCCCACATATTGCGAGGGGACGGAATTTTTTCCTCCTAATGCGGTTAATTTCCTTTTTTCCTCTTTATTTATAGTAATCCCTTTATAAGGTGATTACGGAAATGTGTTTTGTGGACGTAAAAGACCACAGCGAGGGGTCCCACTCGCTTTACGTACTTACCGAGCTGTGGGTGTGGGATTCTAGAACGAATGCTATCTAACCAATATGCACTACATGTAAGATGAAGAAGTCCACAAAAGAAAAATATGTACTTCTGAAAATTAAACGTATATTAATTTTATTCTTTGAGATCCTAAAAATACTCAAAGTTGATAGAAATTCTGCAAATAACTTTTGTCATGAGACGACTTTAAAGGGAATGATTCCAAGTGATAATCCACAACGCACCGTATTAGGTATAAATAACGGCTCTTGTGTAAATGTACAAAACTTTGTCAAACATTAAGGTATCTCTTTAGGACAGTGTTTTTTATCAATATGCAAAGTAACCTAATCTGGGCGAGTTCAGCGCCAAGAAAACACAGCCGTGCGCGTTTTCTAATAAAAACTCTCCATTCCTTCCTCTTCCTACTCTTCAGAACACTTAACTACCACTGCAGGAAGGCTTAGTATCCTGTGTATGGACATTAATGGCCGGCAAATGGCATTAATTAATGGCCGGGATCTTAATCCGCGCGATTACATCGAGAGCGTAACTAAGGGGGCCTCGCGGAAGCTCGGTATACTGAACAAGGTGAGACGGTTCTTCTCGCTCGAGCATCTGTGTCTTTTATCCAAGACCGAGGTTCGCTCCTGCGTGGAGTACTGCTCTCATCTTTGGGACGGCTATGCGCAGTATTTACTTGACGCTGTCGATCGGTTGCAGCGGCGCGTAGTCTGCATTATTGACAGTCCTAAGATCACCTAGTCCCTCGAGCCTCTGCGGTTGCGAAGAGATGTCGCCTCTATGGCAGTCCTCTATCGGGTACATCACGGAGAGTGTTCTGATGAGCTTTTCCAATTGGTCTCACCTTCTCCCTTTCTCTACACGAAAACACTGCTGGCCTGAGGAGTCACCGTTTGAGAGTGGAAAATATACGATCTCGAACTAAACGGTTCGGCTCTTCCTTTCTGTGCCGATCGGTTAAAGCCTGGAATTCATTACCAGCGAACGTGTTTCCCTCCCACTCTGATCCCGGGTCTTTTAAACGGGGCTTGAAAAAGGATCTCACCAGGCCGCCATAGTGTGGTTCACCATGCTGTATTGACTACACTTGAAATGAGGATGGTGACCACCACTCTTAGACTCCACTTGTTCCTTTCATCAGACAGAGTGGAGTCATTATGGTAGGCAAATATAAAAAAAAAATATGTATAAATAAAATATTAATATGTTGTAATATGTGCAAAATTCCAGGGTCGGTTAAGTTATTAAAGCGTATGTCATAAAATCGTATCAACAAACTGCCTTTTTGCAATTTATAATATGAATTGTAATATTTATAATATGTAATAGCCTTGCCAACCCTGTATCTAAAATGCTCTTTAAATTAATACATACTTAGCTTTTTTTGACTTGAGCTTGAAACTTTACGCTACCTTTCTATAAAGCCTGATAATGTTAAGTGAGGTGAAAGGTGCCACGACTTCTGAGGTGAGGTGTTCAGTTTATAGCGTCGTATAGGCTGACTTCTAATAATGACTAGGATGAACTTTACACATACCTTCAAGCACTTTCTAACTTTAACAAGAAAGAAATTAAATTACAATAAATAGGTATATGCATAATATATATTTATAAAACACTTTAGGTCTCACAGGGAGGAGAAGGAACACATCATGTAAGCAGGAAACTTAAAAAAAAACGGGATTATAAATTGTATTGTTGTTTTTTATACTTTTTGCGATACTACCCGTTGTAATAAGATTTTAATTAATGCTTTTCATCGAATAACCAATACATCCGTAAATATCTCAAATTTGTTTTAATGTTTTTAAGTTATTACAGTTGGATTAGTAAAAGCCTATGTTTTCAATAGTCAATCCATCGTTGTGTGACATCAGTGGATCAACAATGTATTACACCTAATACCTTCTGAAACTACCGTTTCTTCTTAAATATCAATGTCCATGCAACGTTTACTTTTTAACAGCAGTAGCTGCACCAATAGAGTAACCACAAGTCTATTAGTTCTAGTAATATTGATCACTAATAATGGTTGATTTAAATGTGTTTTCAGTGGCTATTATGATAATCAAATCAACAACTATCTGTAAATGAGTCCTTGAATTATTGTATACGCTCTTTTTTGCTCCTGTTTTATTGTAGGCAAGGTTCTGAGTGACGTTATTGCTTTTGATGAAGCTTGCCATACATAAAACGACCTTTATGAATGTTTATTACATTTTGTAATACTAAGAAAACAAATAAATTCATTAAAATTAAATTAGAAATATTGCGACACGTCTATCTTACGTCTGTATAAAATTTCTCTTAGCCAAACAAACAGCGGCAACACTCTTTGTGTTGATGTCATGGCCACCATTATTATTTTTATAAATCCTTCAAAGTCAACACAACTATACACGACTTTATCTTTAGTATACATATATATATAAACATATACTCACGCCTGTGTATCGGAAGGTGTTGGCAGAGGCGTAATTAACGCCTACATTTTGACAACAATAACTTAGTCCAATTCACCTTATTAGGTGCAGGTAGGGAGCAAGTCTAATGCCATCATCCGGGCACTTTTGGGAATACTATGGGAAAATTTGGGGTTTATTGACAGTAAACGGAGGTTGGAAAGGGAGGGAAAAGGATATCTTATACAGATGGATTGGGGAATATAAGCTCAAGCTCAAGCAAGTCACGGTTGCATACCTATAACTCGAACTGGCTGGGGCTAGGAACTCCGAGTCCTCTAACTAATAGTAGAGGTTTAGTAGGAACTTTCTAAACAAAGTATTAGGTACACGTAACTATAGCTCACGTCTTCGAAACTGTTCAAAGAGTCGATCAGAAATACATACATATTAATTTTTTTATGCAAATTATTCAAGTTATTAAGCATTATCTGTGGATTTTTTCAAGTTTACAATTTTCTATGTGCTATCTCAAATTATACTCTCTGTGCCAAATTTAATTCAGATCTGTTCAATCGTTCCGGCGTAATTAAGTAACCAACAACCCTCTCAACTCAAACCTCATTATGCTTATAATGAGGTTTGAGTTTCTATACCATTATAGAAACCAAGCTATAGAAGTGTTTTTGTGTGGTTCAATAAACGGAAAAACTAGTCTAAAAAGTAATGGTTTCGTATCTATCATAAAAACAGGATCCTACATTATGCGTGACTCATAATATTGCTCTCAAACACTCACGCTTGCACATTTATACTATCGACGTCTCACATATTTGTAAAAACCCAATTATTTATATACAATTCAAATCACTAATTTCTCTGCCGTTCACCTTAAATATATCCAAAATTTTCAACTTTGACAAACAAGTCTGCAGACTATTGCCTCAAAAACGTTCGTTTCACGGAAATCCCGTTGGATGTCAGCGAGTTGACAAACCTTGACCCAATATTTGCTGCTATCCACCGTATATCGAGTATTTGTTCAACAAACGAAAACGTTTATTTATGGAGCAACACGATTACACTTGGAACTTTCTTACAGAACATTAAGAAATATGTTTTAAAGGAAATGCGTTCTTAATTAATTTTCAGTTGACTTTCATTTTCTTATAAAATTATTTTTGCCAAGTTTAAGATATATAAAAGAATTAAATAAAAAAAATGTAATGTTACATACAGCCAGCGCCATCTAGCGTGATGAAGAGTAACTTCCACTCGTTTAAAAACAGATTCAACGTTTTGTTTAACACATAGACTTGTTGTTGAGCTCTCACTACCATCATAGTAAAATACTTTTTTGTGTAATACATTCTACATCACAGTTTATGCGCATAAGAAAACGCCACACAATAAAATTCGTAGTGTGGCTCATTACGCGAGAGTTCTACCCTCCGCCCTTTGCATATAATTGCATCTTTTTTGTCTGAAAAATGCTTGCCCCGAGCACTGATTTACGCATTCAAGGTGTGCAATAATAACGCCGCCTCAGAAAAATATTATTCAAACATACAATCAAAACGGCGGGAATATGTACTTTATCGCGTGAGTATAAGAGTCGTTTTAGTGTAAACTCGTAATAAACAAACCGTATTTACTGAAAACGTTGAGTAAAGAAGCTTGGGGAGCCGCGTCTCACCCTCGGTTTTTTCGAGCATCTTTTCCTTAATTTATATAGAAATGTTTGGTCTCATCTGACGCCTTTGAACGTAACAAGCTTTACGACACCACTGAAATTTTCGATTTCAATTTACATTTCCATTAATAATATCTTAAACCAAGTAATGTTCTGTGAATATAGACATCAAATTAGCATACGAATTGAAGTTTTTTTGTAAATATAAATATGTTTTTATTCCTCCAACATACCTCAGTCGTTCAACATTCGAGACACCACAGTTATCGTGTGCTAAAATAAAGAGAAAAGATTTATTTATAAATTCTAAAATATCTTTTTAAACTGATTTCTTACTTGTTGTTATTAGTATCTATTGATATATTATAGGTACCTTAATTAATTGTGCATACGTACTAAGCTATGCGTGGATTGCATACTCCTCCGATCTTTACAGTTACCTCTGGTATTCCTATCCTATGAATTATTATATACTACTACATTATACATTATATGTACATTATATCTATCATAAAAATATCAATGGCCAACTCTTAGTACCAATTGGCTTAAATCTAATCACACACACACACATTTCAAGCAGGTAAACCACTGATTAATTTTAGCACGTCCGTTATTAAACTTTTTAAATATAAAAATATAATAAACATCCACAAAACTTCACACTCAGAATAAGCCGACGCTCTTATTTTACTCAAAAATAATTCTTTCTTACGATGACTTTAGTCGAATCGTTATTAAAAATATATCCTCTGTTCCCCTCCTAAAGAAAGTTGACTCATAATAAAGGACGGCATAATTTTTCCTTTTAAAACTTTTTGATTAGATAAAATAATGGGGTGGCGTGGGGTGGTCGGCGCCCGCAGCGATGCGCCGATATCGGCTATTCTAATTGTTGTTTCTCTGGCGATGTTTACATTTCTTTGTAATTCAAAAACATATACAACTTCGTTAACTCGCTTGGGATTTTTCTTCAAAAAAACATATTCGGTAGTTACCAATAGCGAGTTCTCTCTAATTATTCTAGTTCAAAATCTGATCGCAGTACCAACCCTCTTCACAGTTCGTTTACAAAATCACCCTATTTATATCGATTTAAAACGTTAAAAAGAATCGACAGTTGAGTCTGACATGTCATTCGGCACTCCGTTCGTATTGATTTCTATTCAGCTCTTTAACTCATTGAAAACTAGTTGTTTACACATACTGACGACTCAGAATAAACAATTAGCCAATAAAGCGTTTGTTTGCACTTAAATTTTATTATTCAATTACAGAGTTAAACGTATGCAAATCATTTCTCGTAAAGTAACAGAAGAGACTACTATGTATTCTATTAAAGCTAGCTTCTATATAATTGCAGTATGTTCAGTATGTGCAGCAAATTGTATACCTAACTACATATCGCCATCTTTGATTGGGTCTCATGTATAGGTACATGTACTTAATGTACACAATATACACCTTCATATTTATCTTATTAATTTATGATACTTTATACAAAAAAGTAGAGCTAAGAACGAATTCCACTTAGGTGAGTTTTTTTTTAATAAAAAAGTGAATATAATAACTGCTGCTAAAATGTCAGAGACGCATTACCGGCCGGGGTTTTAGGGTTGTCCCCTGTTTTTTCAATTTAAACCGTTTGAAAAGCCGCGCGTCGAACGCAGCTATGGCCTTTCCGATACTATACAATAGCAGTTTTCAATAAGATTGGTTACACTACACTAAGCAATGTAATCAATCAAAATTGCATCGGTTGATAGACTTGACGCACACTCGCCCCTGCCTACTCACGATCATGCCCAAAAGTATTTTGTGCACTTTATGGTATTTAATTTTCAAAACGCTTTCATACAAATAAAACTAAAAAAACTTTAACTTATTCGTAATCAATTCTAAACTCAGTTGTATCCTTAAACAGATTTATATTTGTTATTTGAAGTATTATTTTTATTTGTGTATAAAAAAAAACATTTAACTCATAAAATTCATTAAACACATGTATGTTGCAGTAAATATATAAATACATAGGTATATATTTATTCTATATCTATATGTATAAACCCTATTATTTTTGTGATGCTATACCAACGTATGTACATATGTTCATTCGCTCGTTTTAAAATTTCTTATTCCATGCACCTACTCACCTGTTTCCACATCATCATAAGGTAGACTGGTAGAGAATGCCTACGGCATTAAGTTCGCCATTGTATTTTTTTATGCAGAAAATGTTAAAATAAAATAAACACATAAAAACATACACAAACAGATGTTCACACGGGACAACACGTGAACTAAAGATATCATACTAAGGTGTAATTACATGCATCTATAATTAAGAAAAACAAGTGTTTAGGTGTTCGCTAAGCCGCTTGGGAAACGACGCGTGAAATTCTTACAAAAACCAACAATTACTTTATAAGACCTCGCATCGTTAAATGATAGCTACAGTTTCTAGGGTTATCCCTAACACCTCGCTGTCAGCGAGTAATAATTATAGGTTTAATAGCCCATTACTAAACTGTTGTTTTTATTTTAATTGCTTTACACGTTTTTAATTCTTATAACGATGTATAATGAACGTTTTTATACAGAATAATTTAGTAACGGTTACGCGAGTTTCTGAACTGCTTCTAAATGGTTGATCACAATTTATTAGATGTTATCTTTGATAGTCTGGATATAATTGTATGATTATTGTTTTTGCTCTTTTTTCGTTTTCGTGATTTTACTACCAATTTTATCCGCAGCTATATAGGAACTTACGAGCTACAATTATTAGGTTTTATCAGAATCCAGCCCTTATATGTACATTCTAGATTATAACTTCATCATACCGGATCCCTGAAGATCCCTTTAAAACGACTACTCGTTTAAGCTTCTTGGTGGTGGTGTGTAGGTTTTACTGTATCTGCACACACATCTGCTTGTTTACGAACTAACTGTATATGACTATGAAACATCGCGTAGTGTCGGAATAGTGAATTGGATTAAAATAATGCAACGGTACTATTACATAACACTTAGTTAGTCTAGAATAAAACCTAATAACATATATAATCATGACACGGTATCTGTACAAGAGAGCACATTTAAATCGATTATAACGATTCCCAAAATACGATGAGATGACTTTGAGATAATAATTATAACGATTTCCTAAATATGATGAGCCACGACCCTGAGTATCACCTCTGAATTAATAATTAAATAGAAAACAAGTGTAAGCGAAACATTGGGAAGCTCTCATTAATACTAATATAATTGGTAGGCTGTAATTTTACCCGCTTCAAACAACAAATTAGTGGATTATGAATGCATGAGCAACGCCCCCGCTGCGTGTCCAGAACATTTCTTCATTTGTCTTTTGAAATAGCGTTCTTGTAATACATTTTTACATTTTTCCCTTTCGTTTTAACAAAGTTCCTCTAAATTATAGTTTACCTTACTACAAATGGCTGTTATAACTTGATAAGTAGCTGTTTGGAGTCAGTATTTATTTAATATCAGTACTTCGTTACAGTTTAAACGATTCATTTTAAATGTTTTTTTTTAAGGATGACAAATAACTATTAGTAAAACGTTTATGAAGTTTTGCTCGGTGTTTATGCAGCCGTAATCTAGAACACATACTTTCAATTAAACCTAATCAAATATAATATAATTTTAATAATGAATACATGATATTTTTAACGCTTCTGAGTTAGAGAAAAACGAAAAACATATTCTGCTTAAATAAACACTTTTTATTTATACACCCTAAGGTGTCAAATAAAAAATGTATGTGAATGATTATTTTACGCCATTTTGAAACAGACCAGATATTAGATGGCCTTGTAATGTAAATAATGAATGAAAATAGTATATTTTACTTATTACAGGAGCAAACTTCTAAATTAATTTTATATAAAAATCAATCGCTGAAGAACACTAACATGAACCCAAAACTACATAATTAATTACACAGTGCCAAATCCTAACCTACCACAACTTTCCCATGAGTTTTCGACCCCTAATTGCTAGCCCTAACGAAGCATCGGTTAACCTTGCAAACACTGGCATGCAAATTAACCCTTTCCCTGCCAGCTTTGAGCAGTTTACACCCGCTTTATTGAATTAAAGCGAACTGGTTAATAAAAGGGTTGAGGGATGATACTGTTTTGTAAGATTCCGGTGCCTATTCATTAAAGAGGCCCTCAGGGAACATTAATTAGGTTGTTGTTTAATTATCTAAGGGTTTAGAGGTCATGGTGTTAATGGGATAATCGTTTTCTTTGATTTCTCTTAATAGTGCTTTTAAATTATTTGTTTACGTTTTTAATTGGTATTGCTCCTTTTCTTAGATAGTGACATTAAAAATATTATTCAACTGGTTAATATTAGTTGTTGAATAAAATATTTTGAACTTTTGATATTAAACGGTATCACTTACAAATTGTTCTAGATTTCACAAGAATAGTTTTTTCCAATAATAGAACTGTACATTGCGTAGAGCACTTTAAGAGGTGACCAGTGCCGTCATTTTGTTGTCACTTTGTTTTGCTTCCAAAGCTTCTAGAGACTTAAATGGCATCTTAGTTCTATGTAAACAAGTTACTAATTTGACGAACTACAAAGTCTTCTACCCTGTTAAAGGTATTTTTACTGTATTATATAGCCGCTTTAATAGCATTTATAAAAAAAAAAAACATCATTTGTCGGTGACGCTTGGCGTGATGAAAGGTAATCCAACGATACACAAATACATACACTAATCTCTGTTCAGGCATATAGAAGTTTTGGTAAAAAAATAATCTCACATACACACCTGAACTCTGAAAACATTACATTCTGAACAGTAGTGTAAAAATAAAAGTAATTCCACTGGGAATGAAAGCCGAACTCAACTATCATTTTGTCCAGATTATACGTCAATTAATATAACTACTCGCTTCTAATAGTATATATAAATACTAATATTATAAATGTAAAATTAACAAGTTACGCTTAATATATAGGCTACTTTATGTCCTAGAGAAATGCATTGTTCATAATTTCCACTTGAACTAAATTCAGGGGCAACATCTAGATGTTCAATAATAGAGTATTCGTAAGACAGCTCTTATTGTAATTTCCAAACAGCTTTAAAATATTTGCATAAACACGACTACGGTATAAAAACAAAAGTCCTCCCTCATTTCTGTCATAAAGCCCTGAAGTGAAAAGTTTCCCGTTAGGAAAGCCGGGCTTGTTTAAATGAGCGAGTGTCCGCCCGCCCATCTGCATTAATTGCTTAATCACGTCGTCAGGGGCGGCTTTAATAGGCCTTAGTCTGACCACTTAAGTCCGACACAGGGACCGAGAGCCTCCGACAATTTCCGACGGTGTACCGATAACTTCCGACAAGTCTGAGCAGTAATTACATGGCGAGATGTTTAATTACGCTGAGTCGCTCGCTCGGACACCACGAATTAATTACTCAGTTCAACGCTTGTTGCTTGAGGGTTCGTGTTTGAAAATTTTCCTCTAGTTTCACTTTTGAATGGTCGGAGCGTCGGTTGAAAACGCTTGTTTTATTTTTATGAATAATTAACAAGGGGAAATGTTTAATGATATTGCTTTAATGTTGACTTTCTTGCATTCTTGGGGGATATAAGATTTATAATTTTATATTAAATTTTCATTGAGTTTTTGAAATTGTCGTTTTGAATTCATATGATATTTTAAATAAATCAATTATAGTTAATAATGTATCCAGAGGTTACAGAAGGTTACGAAAGAATAATGTGTAGGAAAAGGGAACGAAAATTGCTTCTAGTCGCTAACACTAGGTCTGCGAATAGAAATGACAAAATGTAATCGCGTGATTAGAAAATCTATATGAAAATGATAATACCACATCAACTTATTATACTCTGTGACAGTGTATGTATTCACTAATTACAAGTGAAGAATGAGGATACACGTTAGTGGAGGCGGCGGATAGATGCAATGACGTCCACCGGAAAATGCTTATTGGTTAATGCGACCGCTTCTAGCCTTTCTAGGTCACGCATTTAGGATACACATGCGAGCCACTTCCTAAAACATTGCACCGTTTGGAAATATTTATAACTAATGAACTATAAATTCCATAAAGGATTTGGGACAGCAAAAAAAAAAAAGAAATTCTTATATATAGCTTATATAGGAATAATATGATTATAGCTTTACCTATTTACTAACGAATATTTAATAAAAGTACGAATTTAATTCCCTCTAAAGAAAATTTTATTAAGTATATGTGCATTTGTGTAATATGGACATTTCACTAATAAATCTGACTACAATCGTTCCAATTGCACTGGTTAAGCATGATCTGTGATAGGAACCACTACAATGTGAAATAGATAATCTTCCTTCAATATGTGTTATGTGTATATCTAATATTAGTACCGGTATATTAAGACTATTGGCAGTTACGAATTGAAGAAGAAAACCTGTTAACCTATACTTAAATATTTACGTTTAATTTTACCATCAATGTAGCATATGATCTACACCGTAAAACAGCGTCTAGAATTACTATCAATAAATAAACGACGTTGTTTACATGTCAATACGATAGACGTATTTATTGATCAATAAAAAAAGGAAAACGACACTTATAAGTGCCACTTCAAACACGTAATTTAATATCAATCAGTGGTCCGCTGGACAATTGCTAGGGAAATAGAATTAAAGGAAATAGAAACACGGATGCTAACAAGTCTCGATTACAAATTAAACAGGTAAAGTGTAAGCCTCTACTGCACTGATTTAAGGAGATGAAAAAGAATCTAATTACACCGGCACTCCGTTCCCAGTCTTTAATTGAGAACTTTCAGCCCCTCTTGCTGTCTTCCTCCCATCTAACTCTCCCGCGTACTGTTTGCATTTCCCCCTAATCGCGCCGCGGCGTCGATTACATTTTTTCAACATTTTTTAATTTCGTTCGAGCTTTTAATTTTCTTCGCGCGCGCCTTTTCTTTTATGTGGCGTTTTTCTTTTCCGTTCGTTCGGCGATATTTCTCACCGCCATTATACCCACCGTAATGAGATTTCCTTTCATTATGTTTAATCTCCCGATTAATTCAAATGTTAATCTCCTCTTTTCACGTAGCTTTTTTATGGGTAAAACGCCGGCGTGTTTAAAAGCTTTGCCCAAACAGAGACTTTACAATCTATTACGATTTTTTGGGTGCGACATTTAAGAATAATTAAAATACGTGACGTTTTTCTAGCTGGCCGGTTGCCCAGACCAAGTAGCGGCAACGGTTGGGAACGCAGATCGGCTGGACCGATTAGATCGTCAATAATTTAATTCGCAACAAATTCAAAACACCGGTCCGCCCTCAGATAGGTGCGTTGAGACGTGTCCGGAACGCCAATGGCGAGTCCAAGAGTCGGCAAATTGAAAACACCTCCGGCGCGGCTGTAAACACGTCACGTGATTTAGGTTTTAATCAAGTAGGGACGCACCGCCCCGCCGTAATTGTGACAAATCCTCTGTTTGTCCAAAGAAACTTTTAACTCGGCGGCAGGACGGGGCCAGAACGGTTCTTTGCACGTGCCTCATACAGGGAGACGCTTTTTTTTGTCGACACATGTGCTCCCTCACTCCTCGCCTCGTCGGGTCTTGCTCTTGATTAATTTTTAATATTTTTTCTTCCAGTTCACGTACGCAATTTTCACTTTCGCGCTTAGACGGCACAAGTTTCGATTCTTCACGTTTGAGTAGTGACATCATTTACTTGCTCTCGGTTAATTTGTTGTTCTAGTTACCGACCAAACAATTGTATTATTTAGTTGCATCATGTGCAGACTTACATTCTTTTGTCTAGTTGTCGTTAATGTGTGCTACTTGTTAGCGTTAAACGTTGTTCGCCCGCGCTACACCTACATACCTCATTAACGAATTAGCAAGCTTGCAATTGTCGCACTTAACAGCGGTAATAAAGTCAATAAAGATTAATCTCAAAGACGCGACTGTCGTATTTAACTTTAGTCTTTGTTATTCATTGAGTATAGTTGTAAACATGTTTTTGTTTTTAAATGTATTGAAGCCGTAATTATAATTTCTATTAACAAAAAAGAGGTAGTAAGAGGAATCTGAGCGGTCAAGTTAGCAATCGGAAGAGCGCACATTGTCTGTAATCTGTCGCAATTATCGCTTGGCGCATATCCCGATTAGACGCGGCGCGACGACAATTAGGTCGACGGACATACGCGTTAACCTGCGCAATGAGGATACGCCTAAACACTCGCTCGTTGTGCCAAAACACCCGGCATATACGCTTATTAACGACTTCAAAGTTAATGGAAAAAATAACCTCCAACAAAAATGAATGGTCAGCACACACAGCCACTCTCCCTTATTTATAAATCACATCCGCACTCTTTGTAAATTCACCTTCGAGGCCACCCCTCCCCGAGTTCAAAGAGTACGCCGTCCGGGGCAATGTCCAAATTATAAATTCGCATTAGATCGGACGCGCACGGTTCGTTTACCATTTCATTTTGCTTCAATATCGCCACTCTACTTTGTTCCACACACTCCCCCCGCCCGCTCGCGGCCCCCGTTCCCAGCCTGCGCCTTAAGACGCCGGGAAATATCTGCGTTTTAAGCTATATTTCTTTCATCCCTCATTTTTGCAGTTCGTAGCAATCTGAAATCCAACACGTCCCCCGCAGGGTTTCCCTCCTCCTCGGGTGGCGACCCCCTATTCTTGTGCCCGGATAAAAAAAGCGATATCTATTTATAAAATGTACGCACGCATATATGTTTAGTGTATGGACACAGCATTAGCGCATGTGTGAGTTTTAGAGAGCGCGTGTGTGCGCCACCCGCTCATTTGCAAACCGTCTCCTGAGATAACGTCCTCTAGTCGGTTATCCCGTTCTTATTGCCTCCATCTTGCCTTGATTGCTGTGTGTGTCGCAAAACTTTGAAGCTCTCTCACTGATGGAAATTGATTTTGTCACTGAAGACGAAAAAGTTACAATACGTACGAACGTTACGTACGGACTTACTTGGAGGCTTGTTGTTAAGTGTTTGCTATACTGAGTATGCCAAAAAGATATTATAGTTATTTGACTGTTTTATATTCCAGAGTTGTTTCAAAATGTTGATCGTTGATTTAATAATTAAAAAGTGATCGTGAGCGAGAGCTACAAGCGGAGAACTGTTCTAAATAAGTAATCGGAGGGTGGTCGACGTGGCGCTCCGGCATCGGTGGAAAGCGACGGCGGCCAGCAGCGGCACTCACGTATGAACGTAATTATAAAAATTGAAGGCAACTTGAGACCCACTCCTTGGGTCTCTCCCTCGCTCCCGCCGCGTCGTGCATTTTTTCGTACATATTAAAGTCCTCGCCGCCCGCTCCCGCGTCACTTCACCCCGCGACTCCTCTTTTTAATCGATTTTCCCGACACAAGGGGTGAGTCCTCTGGGGTGAATGTAATTTTTTATGCGTTTTTTTTTTTCGAAGGAGGAGATCGTCGCCGGAGGTGCCATTACGCCACGGCTTGTTGAGAATATTTTAATTATAAAGCATTAGCGCGTTTTATGATACCACTCCCGCTCGAATTTATAAACGATCGAGAGTTAAAGTTATTAAATATTTGAATGTGGCAAGATTTCCGCAGGGAGTTGAAGAAAGTGGGGATAATGGACGTAGCAGGCGTTAATATGATGGATATAAAATTCGATGTAATTATTGGTTAATGGCCGTTACAATTGCCTCAAACTTGAAATGACATTTCAGCATTTTCTCGTTAATATAAACTTCATTTAACAAAGCTTTATGTTTCATGAAATCGTGAAATTCAACTATATGTATTCGTTAAAGTACTCGATGGAAATAAATGTTGTTTGTATCCTGTTAGCTAAGACAGTCCGGTGGCTGATTGATGACGGGACTCAGTCAGTTCGTGGGCTCCCTATTTTCCTTTGTCCTACGATTATCGCTTTAGATTGCAAAAAAACACTTTGTTAGCCTAGCTAAAAAGATTTTTCAACTATTCTTACTTTATATAACATATACTCTATTCATTATTTAACTATACGTCAAGTTTATCATCAAGTAAGAACAGGTATATAATTTTGTTACACTTTTTGACATCTAAATTATTTGAATTTAAATTATGAAGCTCCATCTTTAACATTTTAACAATAAGGTGTAGTGTTTTTTTTATTTCAAAATATGATAAAAGCGCAGTTATGTATCGCCAAGTTCATATATTATTCGGTATTCCTTCGCAGTAGCTGTAACAAACAACTTATAACATAAGTAAGATCTTAGAGTACAGTACCTGGTAGTATGTGATTACATTACAGTACATTACATAGGGTTATAATTACAAAAAAGAAAACAATACAAGACACAAATCTACACTGATATAATAAAGCTGAAGAGTTTATTTGTTTGAAAAATCTTTATGCTTTAGATAGCCCGTTTATTGGCTATACAACATCATCACGCTGCGACTCTTAGGACCGGAGCATTGAACATAAACGTGGATGAAACTGTGGGAACGGCTAGTATCTAAATAAAATTCTTCAATAACAGAACATAGATAGGTACACCTTCTTTCTATTTACCTACTAACAAAAACGACCAAGCCCTTTATTTTTTCAACTGTCATCTTCATTTATGGACTGTCATTTCTGACAGCTGACAAGTGTCAGTAACTATAAAATAACCAGTTTTTTCACAACAACAGGACAGCATTGTATTGTTTACACTTACCTCTCTTTTAATTCTTTAACACCATACGTGTTTATTATGAACACAATTATAAGTTATAAGTTACACATGGCGCCTAACGTGTCAAGCCGTAAGAAACATGCCACTCAGTAATTCGATTACCGCAATAAGTAAACGCGGTAACAAAGCGGATTCGCGTATTTACACTGGTACTATGTCCATCGTAGAAAACGCCTGACACCTAGGGTTTCACGCCAAGCGACTTAAAGGGTGTTAGTGTGCCCATTTGTTGCGTAAGTGGGTTATGACAATACATTTCAGGGTAGCAGAAGATTATTATGCTTTTATTCCTATCATATTATAAAATCCCTACTCGTCTCTATAGGATCTGGAGTTTTTGTAACAGTTAATAAGGTCGAAGTAACTTCAAAACTAAGGATATCGTACAGATAAACACTTTTCAATGCTATAATACTGTAACTGCTCCGAAATAAAGCTAAAGAGATTTTCCTCACTCTGGAGGTACCAGTCGGATTGTTTAAAAACTTATTTGTGTTAGATAGGGTATTTATTGAGGAAAACACACAAAACATTGAATATATAGTTTCCTCCGCAATTAATATAGATAATGAATCAAGGCAAGAACGCTTTGAGTGTTAACCATTTTCATGCTACAAGACCCTGACATTCCTACCCATATGCCCCGCTGACATCAGCATCTCTCGACAGATGCAAATACCCATTAGAAATGGAATTCTTTAAATAATTGCGATGCACGAGATCAATCTTGTAGGAACAAACAAGGACTCAAGTTCACGTCTTAGGTCCGTTAGTCTAATTGCTCCGACATGCACGGACAGTGATGGGACGGCTGTCTGACGGTCCGCCTGTCCGGACCTCAGACGCTTTCGGAATACCTTGCTCCGATAATGTTTAGCATTGTACGAAGATTGATTTGGTGATAGGGACTTTATGTAAATTGAGGGAAGCGTTATTGAACTATCCCAAATGGGGAAAAACCACTCGAAGAGAATGAATAAATATTTAACTTTCTTGAACTATATTTTGGTTTGGGTTTAGGTTTAACGTATATTGTGAACATTATTCTAAAAAAAATTATATTATATGTAGAGCAGGCTATTGGATATTTATGTACCTTTGGCTTTATAACGATATCCTCATCATCTTCTTAACCTTATCCAAATTTGGGGTCAATGCGATGTGTTCTCTTCATCCATTCCACTCTATCATTGATAATTTTACTGCTTATTCCCTTTCTAGCCAAATCCTCTTTCACGTAGTCTATTCAACTTTTCTTTGGTCGTCTCCTACTCCTGTATCTGTCAACTTCGATACATAAAAGTTTCTGCACGACATATTTTTCATCCCTTCGCATCACATGTCCATACCAAGATAATCTATTGTTCCTCAAAATTTCATCCACTCGCGCTACTTTCAGACTCCCTAATATATTCAATTCTCACCTTGCCCATCCTAGTCACACCGAACATCCATCTCAACATTCGCGTCTCAGCTATATGCAGGCATCTCTCGTCCGTTCTCTTTGTGGGCCAACTTTCAGATCCGTACAGGACGACAGGTCTAATGATGGTCTTGTAGATTTGGCCCATCTATTTAGCAGGAAATCTGTGTGGTGGTATCACTGTTTCATTCAGTGAAATGGTTTCCGGACCAGAGAGACCGTAGAAAGTTTAGAATGTATTTGGTTCTGCTGATTTTCAAGCAAACATTTTCTAGTCTTTGTTGTCATTTTTCTAGCCTGCTCTGGACCTCATGCCCATCCTTACCAACCACTACAATTTCGTCTTCAAAGAGCATGCACCAAGGTGCTTCCTCCTGTAAGTCCGCTGTCATAGCTCATTATTAACAGGAAGATCCGTATCTTCCTAGAAATATAATTGCATTGCATTGCAAAGCTCATATCGTTATTATTTATATTATATGTTTTGGATCTAAGTCCGTACTTAGAGCCAAAACATATAATATAAATAATAACGATATGAGCTTTGCAATTATATTTCTTTACAAGCATAGTGCAAGTCGATTGTTATGACCTTATTGTTTAAAAAAAACAGACGGGTATTGTAGTGTTTTAGTGTTTTTGTTAATATGTTATTTACCAATTCAGCAGTATAATTTTGATTGACTTACAACTGGAATTGGAGTCAGATGTTGTCAGTGACCGGTATACTAACTAATATCTAAGGTCATTTAAAGATTTTCTAACCTATCTTTTACTATCCAAGCTGTGCCTTTGTGGAATGCGTTACCACTTAATGTGAGAAAGCGCAATCAAGCAATCAAAAATGGTTCATGAATATTATAAATTTAGTTTCATAATTTACGTATATTTGTATTTATTATTATAGCTAATAAGTACTTCTTAATTAAAGGTTTTTCTTATATTTGATATATACTTACATCTAACACTGCCTCTCTGAGTAGTTTAATCATTTTGATCCATTCTAAGAGGTTGCCTGTAAGAGATTGCATTAAGCAATAAGGCAGCCCTTTGTAAATTATTAAATTGACAAATGTATTGGTATGAAACTTCTCCTGTAATACTGGTGTACAAATAAAGTGTTATCTATGTCTATATTTACCACCTGTGATACAGTGAACTAGTAAACGTGACAATGTTGCAAAACCACTATAAAGTTCTTTGGACTATTGTTTGCAGTATCATTTTGGATGTATTATTTGTTCTTCTGCTGATAAACTATTAAATCTTAAAATCCACTTATTATAGATACTCAAAGTAACTGTTCCTAATAGGAAATGTTTTGGTAGGACGGGACGATGGATATTACTTGAACTTGCCTCAAAATTGTGTTTTTTCTCAATTCTGCTCGATAGATAGGGTATACCCAGCCGTTGCGCACACTGATTTGCACACTGATTAATTTAAAAAGTAAATAGTACTTAATCTATTGCTATTAAAAGAACTAAACACGCTGTCACTACAGCTATTTCTCACTCCAACTAATCCAAGTGCATAACACTGCTGCGTAGAAGATTATTGTAACTGACAAGTTGTACCCACATTTATTTTATTGTATTAAGGATATACGATTATAGTTATTAAGTCAGTACAGAACTAAAAATTATTGTAACCAGCATAAGCAGTTTCCAGTTATAACCAGTTCTATCTACTCAGTTCAAAATGTACAAGAATAATTTAGAAACCTATTCTCTTACTATAAGATAACACAATTTTGAAAAATTATGGGCATCGCAACCTGTGACTATAAATCACGAAACGAGTTTAACCTCCGCGACTTTTAAAAGGAGTCTCAGTGTGCCGTGCTCAAAACTCAAGCTATTCATTGAAAAGTCTGCTAAATGTGTTCTATAGTCAAATAATAGCATCCCTAATGAGATGTAAATGAGCGAAGAAATACTCCGCTCTGGCCGCGTTATAATAACGCGTAACAACCTACAAGTCCGGATTAAGAAGCCCTTTGACTTAAACTTGCCCACTGGAATAAGTGCACAACCTAACCGACCACTCACCTACCCGATAATTAACTTTTATCCCTACACACTTAGAGTAGAATTCAGGTTGTCGATACAGTATCTTTAGGTGCGATGGGTGGTCGTGTTAGCAGCACAATATTGTGGCTATTTTGAAACTAATTGGCAGAAAGGGTTGCGAATTAACGTGAAGGCCAACGTGTTACGGCTCTGCTTTGAAACACCGACGCTTGATAAGTAAAATACCGGATTACAATTACGCTCACATTACATTGTAGACAGTGTTTATATGTACATAATATTTTCTATTGCAATTTTCAACAAACCCATTAACAACGATTAAAACTAACAATTCACAACTACATGTGAACCTTTGTTCAACTAAACTTGTGTCAGTAGCCAATACGTACTTTAATTTACTCTGTCCTACTTTAAAGTCAGTCATTCAATTAGCTCGAGAATTCCAGTTGAGCCATGTATGGCTTTCATTACCATTAGAAGGAGCATGACATACGTATGAGCAGTACCTAAGGCCTCATTACACGGAACACGACCGGCCAATCAGCCGAACGATTGTTAAGAGGCTGATTGAAAGCTGCTCGGTTTCGCACGGGCTTATACAAGATAGCTGTGCGCGAATAAACCCTGTACCGCATCACTAGAATGGGCACATTTAGATCATTCATCGACTATAAAGATTTTAGACGATTTAGAAGTAGCTTCTTGTTGTAACTGTTTCGGGCGTTATGTATTAAAAACTTCAAAATTAAGATTTATTGCCCAGCTAATTTAGACTTAATTGATTACACAATTATACTATGCCTTAACTAAATGTTTTCTGCTAGTAAATATTATGTACATACTAAGTGTTCACTTTTACTAGTGTATGAATTAAAAAAAAAAAACAGTAAAAAAAATGTATATATATTACTCAGCTTATTGTGCATTGTGTTGAATGTAGAGATCGATTTTACTAACTAGCTTCTCGTTCACTGATATAAAAGTCGCAATGGTGACTCGAAAGCTATGTATTATGCATTCGTGAATATAAGCTGCATAAAGTAGCGTCCGAATCAATTATAGAGGCAGGTCGAGCTCGTTAGAAACGCGTCACGCATGTACAATCGCCTCGCAGTAAGGTAAACACTCTTTATCTGGTGCTAACCTATTGCGAACAATGGAGCTCCCAATTTGGGCTCGAGAGCTCCGACCCGTCATGTTTTACTTTTCGTCTCTCAGATGCATTTCAACTGACTTTATCTTTATTCGAAAACAAATAAATCTAATGATAAGTAAAGTTTTTTTAATATCGCATTTTATGTTATTAGTACTTAGTAGACGATGTTAAAAAAACGTGTAAAATTGTTGCGGCAAGTGAAAGGTCAGTTTACGGCTATGGGTCGACCCTCGACCCTCGTTGTAAGTGGATTAACCCCTTTACAACGCAACTGAGTGTCACGCGAGCGTGTGTCGACATGACCAATATTTGATGATCTTTGCTTTGCGAATTACCAATCCCTCCCCTACAGGTCAATTGATAAGTAAACAAATGCAAGATACTATTTGTACATAACATAAATATGCGTAACTATATGTATATGTATAATTATGTATTTCTTTTAAGAGACACTATAATAAACTTTATTTATATTTTGTTACAGGACCCAGTGGCAACCCCGTCGCTTTGCAGCCGCAACCTCAGGGTTTAATAGTTGAGACCGGTACAGGCGCTAGCGTGCTGCAGTTGCCAGCGACGACTTTGGAGCAGATTCGACATATCGCAGCTGACCCTGGTGCGTCCACTTTGCGCCTGCCTCCACCGGCCACTGAGGCACCGGCTGGTGCTCGCGAGCTTGACTTCGACTTATGCTACGTATGCAAGCACTGTAAAGTAGCTTTCCCGTCGCCATCACCGCTACAGGCTCACCAAACTCGTTCCTGCTATGCCGGCCGCGAGGCAGCGCGCGGAGTCATCCGTGTTGTGCAACCAGCTCTCGAGTGCCGCATCTGTCCTGGAGAACGCTTTCGAACCTCACTGGAGTTTCGGCGCCATGCGGATACTGAGCTACACTTGCGTAATATGATGCCACAGCAAGCTCCAATTGCCCCACCAGAAACTCTGACACACGAGATGGAGGATGTAGTCAATCAGATAACGCTCCTGGCCGCTCGTGCTGCGCAGGAATCTGCGGCTCCCAAAGACCCGAACGCTAACTTCTGCGCGCCCGGGCCACGTTTTCAGCATCCCGGTGAGCTCCCCCTAGCGAGCGCCGGACATTAAACCTACTCTGAAGAAATGTATAGTTACTATCTATTAGAGCCCCTCGCTCTCTCCGTTGTCCGACAACGCAGCAGTTCACTATTAGCTCTTAACGCTTCTTTTCGTTGATGAATGTCGCCGCGAAAGCGGCACTTTCCTAGTTATATTTAATGCTTGTAGTAATTTAAGTATAGGTTAATCGGGAGCCGACCGTTGTTGTCCCGTTCTACAGGAGTGCAATGAGCAAGCCTCGAGGTGCCTCGGCGTGAGCGCAAGCCACGGGTCGCGTGTTCCTACCGGCGGCTCCCGCGCCGCGCGCCGCGCACTGGGGGGCGGCGGCGGCGACGCCGGCCCGGCCGCGACGCGCAGCCGCACTTCATATCATACGTTAGACAGGTTTTATTATATACGTTTATCGTTGCGGTAGCGAGCGCCGCGGCCGAGCCGGTGCAGCTCACTCTTACCATCAACTCCCAGGAAAGCAAGTTCCTATCTTTATGGCATATAATATTATCGATATTGATAATTACGATTTAATTATTGTTTAAAGCTATGTAATACATACATATAATCGTTCTAATTTTAGGCATAGATACGTTCTCATAAGAAGTTCCTGACGCATCGTAAATGTATGAAGATATATATAGTGATATACGTATATGATTTTTTTAAACAGGATGCGAAGTTAGGTACGTATGTTAGACAGTAGAGCGGTCGTCCTCTCTCGCGGGTTCCACGCTCAGGAAACGGCGTGAACTCACGCAAACGCAACCCAAACATAATTTAAATACTTTTTGTATTTGGCACACGGGCCACTGCTTGTCGTTTACAGCGGCAAGGAGCTTTACGTTGGGCACGGTGATGTGACGTCACTAGCCGAGTATACGGATGCTTAGCGAGACAAGTGCAGGTCGGTGTGCGCACGCGCGACTACGCCGCGGCTACCGCCGGTGCCGAGCCGCCCGCGGAGACGCGACGACACCGCGTAGGCTTATTGGTAACAGTTAATTATAATAATGATTATCGTAGCAAACTTTTCCAAAACGAACGAACTCGAAACTCGGGCTGCGCGCTAGCGCACAGCCTACCTCGCAAACAAGTGAGTTTATTTTGGAACTAAGTGTGATTCTTGAATTTTTATTGATATTGTAATGATTATTAGTAGTGGCGTAAGTGAGTCCAGTGTCCGAAGGCATGGGGGTGGGTGAGGCGCGAGCGGCGCCCGCGCGTGCGTGCGCTTCCGCCACAAGCACCTTCGACTGCTTTGCCGTGTGCGTGGAGTCCCTAATATTTTCGATGGCACAGATCACGTTATAAAAATATTTTACATATTTACATTTTATCTAGCGGAGTGTACTACAATATTTTATCTACGAGTGAATCCTACTACAACATTGAGTTTGTTTATTTATAAAGTGCAATGTTTTATTCCACCGGTTGCCGGCGGTCCTTGTTATGTCTATACATAATGATATGTGTGCAATGAGTCGAGGTTCGGGCGCGCCGCCCGTCTCTCCCGACGCGACTACTCCCAGCGGTGTCTAGGGTAACGAGTCAAGGTTATTGAAGCAAATATTACATTTGAAATTGAAATGGATTTTTATATATTAGTATTTGACTCAATCTAAACTATCGTCATAGATTATAGCGTAACTAAAATATATTTGACCTGATTACGTCGTGTTCGAATCACAAATGTAATGAAGTTGGGAGAGGTATCGGTGCGTCCCAACAATGTTGTACGCGACGGCGCGCGTCTATACAACACAATTATTTTGTTTGATTAGTATTTAGTATTGTATTGACGGACTTATAGTTTGTTGTGGCTCAGTTACGTTCAGAGCTCCATAGAATGACGTTCCATACGAGATAATATATTATTTTTATTCGGTTTGTAATCGGGAGTAAATATGTACGTGTAAGTTTGGTTTAGTGTGGGTGGACATGTCGGTAGTGCGATGTTGTGTCTCCGCGGACGAGAGCCCGCGGAATGAATCATGGTTCCTATGTATATTTCAATATTATCGCATCTAGAGTTTCACTATACTTTCCGAATACAAATTTTAATATTTAAGATTAATTCGGACTAGTCTGTTGTGTCTGCTACTAGAGGTGCCGCCACGGCCATGTTGTTTGTTTCTTTGTATATTACCTGCTTTATTGTTCATTCATTATGTCTCATTCTATGTGTTTACTTTGATTTTATTTTTTGTTAGGAGTAAAACATTTTGTGTAGAATTGTGAGCCCCTAGATAATTACATGTTTGTTACGAATATTAGTTTACGATCGTAAAAAGGTAGCATTCGTGTCTATCATAGTTCCTAATACTGTATTGTAATACTAAATTATTTTAAAATTCTTTACTAGTGAAATATACCGTTCCTACTATTTTAAATCTGTGACGAAATGTTGAATGTATACACAAAAGAATCAAAGTTCACTTTGTATTATGTTGATAAGTAACTATGAGATGGTTTTTTGATTTTTTAGGTACAGTTGGAAAATCCTACTTAGTTTCGAAGTACGTGATAAATATTTATTGAATGCATGAGTTGTATAACAAAAGAGGTTACGACGGAACTTTCTCTTACTGTACCACTATTGATGTTAATATTACTTTGTAATAAATGAGCATAACAAACACAATGTATGTGCAATTGTCGAACTGTCAACAAAATAGATGATTTCGTAGCAGTTAGTTTAAGTTCGTCCCGCATGACGTGAGCGTAGCCTTCTACGCGTGTGCTACGCGCCTACGCCGCATGCCATCCGTAGCCGACAACAGATTACGAATACATTGTCAAGTGTAAATGGTAAAAATAAACTCAAAGTTAGTTTATCAGATACTGGAGTTTTATTTTAATCCTGGGTTCGAGCACCTCTTTGCTAAAATATTAACTTACAAGCATTAAGTACGAAATCAAGATTATTAAAGTTTAAATTTACACAAACTAACGAAAATTGTACCTGTAATTATTATGTTTACGATTTGTGTGATAATTTATAATTACGTGAAAGACCAAAAATTAAATTAAATTGCTATTTACAAAAATTACACATACACAAGCTCACGCCTATACCCGCTAAGGGGGAGGCAGAGGTGTATTAAGCAAACACAATTTGCCAATTAGAACTTGGTCCCACAAACGTAACGTAAGGCTATTTCTGTAAACCAGTCACTGTATGACTATAAACATACTATCTGATAGATAACAGCCCGATCCCATGGTCGCATTTATGACACCCATGTGAAGAGAGGGAGTGGCTCCTCTCTACTCTACTGAGGACCACACGGAGAACCACACAAGAATTACATAGAAACTAATATATGACAAAGACAATTTATTTATTTTTCCCTTCCCTGTGTCCTCCTATTGCACTGCAGATAATGGATCTGCTGCTACTTAAATTAGTAACTACTACTTCAATTACCTAACCCAAAGAGGCAAATAGATGCTACGAGTTAAGAGGCAGTTAAACATTCGCCGCACGAATGGTATAGTTTCTGTATATTACTTTAGAGACCGCATTTAAAAAGATGGATATAACTCTAATACAGGGTGATTCTGTTGAGTTACCGCTGCCGCAGTTTGATGAATCATACCTTACAGTGGCTAACAAGGATTGAGACCAAGTAAGTATCAAAAGTGAGTAATTATTATCACTTTTTAAATATAAAACCGATGAAGTTACGGTACACATGGTAATAAAAGTACAGCCATTACCAGTGTGTATTGTAGGTTTTTTTTTAATAAGGTTTATTTAGCAATTTCTTAAAAGGTTTTTTAATATCTGCTTTTTTTAGTTGTCACTCTGAAAAATTATTTATTTATTGATTCGTAAATAGACTTCAGTCTCTTGATTCTGTTTTGTGTTTTTTGACAACGCTGATAATAGTTAAAATAAAACACAAATTAAATGGTTTCGTTTTAAAATATCAACATAATTAGATAACTAAAATAAATAAGAAATGAGTTGATAGTATGAATATAGTGAATACCTATTACTTTGGAAATATAAGAAGGGTATAAAGAACTTTTAAATAAGACGGTATCAAGAGTTTCTCAATAAAATTTCCTGTAAATAAATAGGCAACAAGGTCGAGGGCTATCTGAACGAAAACTAAGTTATTAGTTACATGTAAACACCTTCAACACTTATACTTGCCGCCTTGTCAACTTGAGTTGACAGGGGTCTTCCGTGATAGACATTGAACCTATGAATCGTACCGAAATCAGTTATTCAGAATCTCTGGATTTGATTATGTTACTTCCATTTGTGAAAGGAATTCCTAGCAAAATAATTTGTTATGATTTTTCTAATAATTACATAGATGTAGGTATTACTCTTAGCAGAATTCAAAGTTTTTCAGCTAAGTAACAGTAATAAGAAAACTTACAAAAGTCTGTATTATGTATCAAAATAGATTTTGGTAAGTTTCCATATAAGACTTTGAACAAAGCAAAAAACCGCCATAAATACTTCTTTCGAATTAGTTTATCTAATATTTTGAATCTTAAAAACATCCATTTTAAAAACTTTCCGTTATTTCCTTGATATCCTATGATCAAACTCTAATTTGTTTACAATGGGACCACCGCAGGAATATACTTTCGTAGAAAAAAATATTATACATCGGTATATGACTGACGGAGAAATCACATGATACATAAAAAGGTACACACAGTCGAACATAGAACCTCTTCCCTTTTAAAAAATAGGCACACATATAAAACTCTTTAAGTGGGTTTACAAATTGGTACTCGTAAACTCGTTCTCAAAAAAAAAGTGAAGTGCGAGGCCCTAAAAAAATTGCCGTGTGGTTCACGGTAGAGTAGAATAGCCAGCCTCTCTCTTCCTACGGGTGTCGGAAAAGTCGACTAAAGGAGCGGACAGTTTTCTACCAGATAGTATGTATACAGTCATATAGTGTCCGGTTGACGGCCTATTACGTCAGTGTGGCCTAACCCTTAGAGGATAAATACACTCCTACCTACCCCCTTGAGGATATAATTATATAAGTGTCTGATAGGTGTCTACAGTAAAATTATAAAGAGTTATTACTAATTTATAAAATACATACAAAATAATGGTGAACTGGTGGAGTGTTGTATGTTCGATCCTCATATGTTGCTATTATTTTCTGGTATAGACATAGTCTGTAGTGTTTATCTTGTTTGTTTAAACGGCTTAATCTCTGGAACAACCAATATTATTTATTGGATACAGTATTTATTTGTTGAGGAATAATAAAGGCTACAATATATCACACTACGACTCTTAGAAGCAGAGTAGTGCAATAAACGCAGTTGAAACTGCGGGAAACGGCTGTCAATAAATAAAAAGCATGTTAATGTCACCTCGAGCACGAACATTCAACAGTACATCAAGTTATCGTAAGGAGCCAACTATATCGAGAACGTAGTACATCACTGTTGGTAGCACGAACCCTTAAACACGGCTCTAAAGCAAGTCTATGCCAAGAATAGACTGTTAATAGAACGAATGAAAATGAACGAAACGTTCAGGAACCACCATTCTTGTAATTGTTGAATCGTTTATACAGCTAAAATTAATAAAAAAAAAGTGTAAAATGGAAATACTTTTTCTAATAAGTCATTTAAATTATTAAATATTTTTTATTTACTTATTTATTATTAACACAAATTATTATTTTCTAAGTTTGTTGATTTCTAGACGCAGCCATATTACTTTGATAATCTATGGCATTGCTACTGTAACCATAGCATTTTGTTGTTGTAAAACCACACTCTTATTAGGAAAATAAATATAACCCAATAGAACAAATCTAGAATAAATACGATATAGTATACAAGAAAAATTGGTTGAAACGTTCACGTACAATAGCAGTCACATTAGTTAATCAACAAAGTTTATAAATTATGTACACCATTAAATTACAAAAAAAAGAAATTTCATTCAATTTCAAGTTGCCATAACATCGGTTGGAATAGTTGGTATATTTTAAGATCGTTTTTTAAGTTTCTTAAGTTTCTTTAAGATCTCTACTGTTTAATCGAGATGTGTAGTAACAAAATGGTAAAAACAGAGTGCCACATGATCGTAAATACTTGTATAGTACCTTCAAACTTCATTAAAAAGTTATAAGTATTTTTATTACAGAATACAGAAAATTTACTATTCGACACCACCAGAACCTTAAAAATACCAATGACAACTTCTCGATAGCCCGCTACAGTAAAGTTACCAACTTACTATGAGTATAGTATACTATGAGTATATACATATGTACGACAACGGGTGCTGTACTCGATTTTTTACTCGAATTGAAGTTACAGATACAGAGACAGCGGATAAACAACGTGATTATTATACTTATAGTATTTATGGTAGTAAATAGGGTTACTGTACAGCATTAAAATTGAAATTATTTGCTTACGGTTGAGCGTGTCGAGGGCTTTGCCTAGTTAGTTATCAAAAACTAGGTGGAGGACCGGGTGATATGGCGTACTTTAGAAGAGGACTATGTCCAAGAATATGTCCTATATAGATACATATATTAGGTTGGCAACTAATAAACCCGCCGCTTTTTTCGATCAGTTTCTAAAACGTTATAGAACTATCACGAATTTCGTCGAGTAGTATATAAATAAAGCAAGAGTTGTATGTCAGATCAGTCAACAACTGGATCTCCAATAGTAAAACTAAACAGTAATTTATGTATATTTCTCGTAGAGAACTTCGGCTGCTTTTACTTCACGAATTTCTCTTAGGTCGAAAAGCGACTGAAGAAGTGCGCAATATAGGCGAAGGCGTGCTCTCTTGCGATACCACGAAACATTGGTTCAGAAGATTTAAGGATGGAAATTATGACCTATCTGATGAACCTCATCCAGGACGACCTCCTACAATAGATGTAGATGAGTTAAAAAGACTCATAGAAATGGATCCCAGGTTTACTTCACGTTGTCTGGCAGAGCAGCTTTAGTGTTCTCGTACTGCAGTAGAAAAACAACTGCACGCTTTAGAAAAGACCTGGAAATATTCAGTTTGGTTGCCACATGAGTTGACGCCGTTTCAACTTCCGAATAGAGCTATCGTGTGCATGGAACTACTTAGTTATCATCGTACCAATAAGTGGCTGAGGGATGTAATTACGGGGGATGAAAAGTGAGTTATGTACATAAATTTTTCGCTTAAGCACCAGTGGCTTGGACCTGGAAAAGCAGGAGTACCGATGCCAAAAACTGACACGAGTAAAAAAGTTCTTTTAAGTGTGTGGTAGGGAATAAAGGAGAGCTATTGCCATTTAACACTACAATCACGGCCAATATTTATTGCGACCAACTGGACAAAGAAGCAGCGAGATTACCGAAAGATCAAAATAAAGTATACATTTTGCACGATAATGCTCGACCACATGTAGCAAAAGCGACTCGTGAAAAATTACCTTCGCTTGGCTGGGCTGTCCTTCCTCACCCATCGTACTCTTCAGACATTATCCCTTCAGATTATCATCTATATCGTTCTCTAGCCCACTACTTAGCAGATCAAAAATTTGAAAATGAAGACCAGTTTAAAAGTGACCTTACCACCTTTTTTGATCAAAAGCTAAAACCTTCTACGAGGAAGGCATTATGTCTCTGCCAGCGCGTTGGCGACAGGTGATAGAAAACGACGGTGCTTATATAGTTGAGAAATTATTTGATTTTGTATCCTTAAAAAATTAATAAATTTTTGTACAAAGATGGCGGGTTTATTAGTTGCCAACCTAATATATATATGTACATACATACGTGCGTGTATATTTTTGTCCCGTCTTAGTTAGCTAGACTTCGACATCGGAGGCATAATTTGAATCGCATAAGCTCATTGCTTTATTGATAGATTTGATAACCATTACTACGTAAATATATATGTATAACAAGGTAAGTAAATATATAAATACGCACTATACCATAAGCTAGGAACATTAAAATTAGATATAAGTATATTCTAGAGAAAGGGCAGGTGAGAAGTACCCAAAACCGTCTTACCTAAACGAGAGGTTATATAACAGCAGATGATGATACTCGTGAGGTATTTAAGGATAGAAGCAAGTGGCGTGCCGTGGCATCTGCCTACCCCGAACGGAAATAGGCGGGAATTTATTGTACATAGACACAAGGTTCAAGACAGTTAAGCTAAAGTCGTCAAAGGGAATATTTAATGATATATTGAATTGAAAACTTTACATGGTCGCAAATTATGGATTTCGTATGTGGTAAATTAAGAATACTTTGAAACAAATTTTATTATTTAAGTTTTAGAGTTCAAATTCGTAAATTGAGATGAGATGAGATTTATGACATTGATTGCTATAGATTAACATTAAAAACTAACTTTAATACAATAGAAGCACTACAAAGGGAGTCAAACAACATCCTAACAAATAAAAAAAAGTAAAATATGCAAAATAATATAGAAATATCATAACAGTCAGGACCGTGATCTTACACGGGTTACGAAGTTTCCTGCAATTATATTACATACATACATACTCTCACTCCTATATCCACTGACGGGTAGGCAGAGGTGTATTAAAGACCCATATTTTACCAATTAGAATTTGGTCAACTAACGTAAAAGACGACAAGCCTATTGTCGTCAACCGAGATCTGTATGACTGTATACATACTGTCTGATATATAACCGTCCGATGCCTGAGTCATCCGAGATGAAGTGGCTCTATTCTAATCCATCGTAAACCACACGGGAAAAATATATATACATATATTTAGAATATACAGAGCATAAGAAGTAGTAGTACAAGTAACAAATAAATATAGTGATGAACCGATTAAAAAAAACTGCCTTAGTTGCTCAACAGCTTTACGGACGATATCAGGCAAGAGACAAACAAAGTCAGGTTTAAAAGAAAATTGATGGAATATTACTTCAGCGTTTGTGAGTGTCGCTCGCAGCTGTCATTCCCAAGTGAACTAAGGGAGGGATACTGCATAAAATCTAGTAGTCTAATACGTTGTAATATCTATGTGAGATTAATGCAGAATTGTATCATCAAACCGATTTCATGGTTTTGTAGGAAAATTATGTACGAACAACTGTACTTCTATAAATGTAGGGGTATAAGAGGTTGTATGTGTCTACATACATCTGAGGCATAATTTGAATCGTTTTAATAGCGGGAGTAAGTGGGTTTTGAGATAACGTCAATAATAATTCACTTTAAATAATCGGACTTTAAAAAAGTAGACAGCTGACTTCAATGTGTCTATTGTAAAATTTAAGACTAATATGGTTTTCATGGGTGCCATTGTCACAACTGGACCAAACTCTCAACTAACTACCCTTGAAGTACATCCTTTCCAATAAAAAAAGAATCATCGAAATCGGTTGGCGTGATATTGAGTTATTGGTTCCATTGTCGCCCACATGCTTAATGCAAATTTAAGACTTATATGGTTTTCTCATGGATGCCATTGTCAGAACTGGACGAAATTAAAATGGGACCACACGGGAAGCACCAGCTTTCAAATAAAAAAATCGTCGAAATCGGTTTACCCAGTCGAAAGTTCTGAGGTAACAAATATAAAAAAAGCAATCGAATTGAGAACCTCCTTCTTTTTGAAGTCGGTTGAAAAGTTGACAGAAATTAATATTGCAGTCAGGTTTTATATGTTTTAACGATTTACTTGTTAAACCTTTCTGCAATAATCTCTCCTTGCATCGTATTCTCCATAACTGAAGGTTTGGAAACGCTTTGAATCTTAAAAGCCCTTCAAAGCGTTACCTTAACAGGACGTGGTGTGATAGCGTTTAGTTTTTTAATACTTCTTCTTAGTTCCTGTTAAGTTTATAACTTGAATTAGTGGTGTTTAGTTTTGAATTCTAATTACCAATTTCATTTCAATTTAAAAATTAAATTAAAGTTAAATTAAATCTATTGATTCAACTGCAAACTAATTAAACTTTTCATTAAACGTGGTATTGCTATCCGCATTCTGAGTGTATCATGCAGTTATAAATACTGTTTAGATCGACATTAAGCATTAGTATGAGCTCTAGAATATGAAGTAAGCCACCTTATATTTTTATGTGCGGAATGTCGGATTTGACTGGCCTGTTTTTTGAGTGGCTAGTGAATACCTTTTCCACTCAGGACAAATGTGTAATGAGCACGATCATTTGCTCTGTGTCATTTATGTAATATTTGTAATTAATGTATTATATGTGTGTATTTAGATGTCTACACTAAATACATATATGTTACTTTTTTATAAGGCGTTACGTAGTTAGAGTATACATATAAATTAAATTGTCACGTTAATTTGAAGTCAAACATTTAATTAATAAAGACACTAACATGTAGAATATAAAAATAAAACATATTAACAAATAAGAAGAAGACACAAAGTAAACATTTACGTACATTCGTTATGCATAAAGGACAAATCTGTGCGCAAACATGTATTACCTACCGAAAACTGGTAGAAAATAAGGAACACAAACTAGCCGAGTGAAACGACGTGTACTTCAAAAAGCCCCGCACACGTCGCGTCTCTAATCACGCGGTGTTTGAACAAAAATGTAAAAAACAACCCTTAGCCCGTTCGATTGGAGGAACTGTCACACGGCTGGATGCAAAGGGGATCTCACTAAGTTATTGATTATATCGGAATAAGTCGCTCGCGGGAACCTCTATCTCCTCGATCACGCGCCCCCACGGGGTGGCGGGTGGTAAGGATATATCGCCCACATTATTTTACATATATGAGACATAGTTGCAGCCAGTAATTTTCCCCGTTATTGTATAGCTTATGTACTCTTCAATGAGATTTTACACTTGGGACTTGGCTTATGCTTTTAATAAATATAAATGTTTTCTATAGTAAAATATGTAAAATTAATATGTTTACTTGTAGTGTAATTGTAGCAAGTTGCATGGGCGTAGCTAATAAAATTTATAATAAGAAACTGAACCGATAGTGGTAATAGGAATATTTTATGCGTTTATGTCATACATATAGGTATCAAGGTAATAATGCTATTCCTGTGAATGAATTTTATTGCGAACGATTTCAAAGAAGTACTTTGCTACGAAAAAGTTCTTGTGTTAACAAAAATATGTTACACCTTTTCGTATTG
Organism: Tyria jacobaeae; assembly: GCA_947561695.1. Lineage (NCBI taxonomy): Eukaryota > Metazoa > Arthropoda > Insecta > Lepidoptera > Erebidae > Tyria > Tyria jacobaeae. The sequence goes on along the minus strand of OX387222.1, from coordinate 7,872,744 downwards.
ATTCTTTAACTTATTACTAACTTATTGCTTGCTATTACTTTTCTTTACAGACTGGTGACTTTTATCAATGTACTGATTTTTATTATCTTTGTTTTATTGTTCAATTATATATTATTTATGTCGTTTGATCAACTGGTCTAGCGCCAATGATAATTTTAATTTGTAATATTTTAAGATTTGCATGCTAAGATGGTAAACATAGAAGAAATATTTATACATGTAACACCATTGTAATATTGTCAACCTATGAAATTGAAGTTTATTAGAAATATTTTTTAGTCAGATAAGAGGCAGACAAAGAGCGAATCGTCTATCCAGTATTTGATAAAAATAGGTATTTACACGTGATTATGGTGACGAATGCAGTTATAATATTATTGCACCATTAGATTGGGAATTCCACAAACTATAACCACGACAAATTTTCATTACCATAGATATTTTTTATAAACCGAATTCGCTTTAGTATCATAACAGCTTAAGTTTTAAATTAATGCTAAAATACATGTTTAAATGCCACTTCCTTGTAATTTTGATTCTTGACTAATGATACTGATACTATTTGAGTACTGAGACTAAGTGTTTGTTAGAAATTACTCTTTTCAAAGCAGTCACTCCCAGAGTAACCTAAAATTGCAAATGGTTTTCTAAAGTAAAGGATGGTATTGTCCAGATAGGCTACATAAGCTTTTTGAGGGGCTAACGTCACACGTGCCACAAACTGTGCTAACCAACATACTGGTGTGTTCTTCACTGCTCTAAGTGCCGATATTGGTATGTTCTGTATTATTTGTCATAGTAATAATTGTAAAATAGATTTCAACCCAAGATAAACTCTCTTTGCTTCCATCTCTGAATTTGACAGTACCGACATAACATCTCTGTTAAATAAACCTGCTTGTCTCTACCACGATACTTAGTGTAAAACAACAGCTATAAAAAAAACTAAACGGGGAGTACAGTAGCGAAATTGATGACGTAATTCCCTTGCCCTTATTGCCAGTATTACTTGAGTGTCATGTCTAACTCGCAGTTAGAAAGTTTGTTACGAAGTAAGTTAACGTTACAGTACCCATAAGGTGGCAAGGTCACGACAGGTGAACTACAACATTTATACTTTTGATATTTCTTTTGAACTGGATTCTTTAACAAGTTGTTCTAAACGAAGGAATTTTTACAAATGACTGCTGTGCGACGACTCATTTGTCTTTACAAAAACGTATCTGATTTATTCATTACCTACTCGACTTTAGTATAACTTTAACATATCTTCAAACTTTACCGACTTGTACCCATAATTTAAAATTAACAATATATATTAATTTATATATACATACATATATATATTATATGGGCTTAAGCATGATTAGGCCTACTCAACCGGAGTAGTACCACGGTCTTACAGAAAATCGGTTGTCAAACAACGCTTGCGTTGAATTTCCTGATTGGGTGTGGGTAACGAATGCCCAAACACCCCATGTCATCTTTTCCTCTTACTTACAACTCTCAAGTTGAAGGTGTTCATGGGTGGTGGTTGCCGCTTACATTTGTGTGACCCACCTGCTAGTTTGGCACGGCAAACCAGCAGGCGGGTCACCTACCAACCAATTAGTGCTTTTGATAGTTTATATTATATATAGGTACCCTATCAATAGCACTCTTACACGCATGCAATGTATTTTTATTTCTATTCTAAGGCTGAAAAGAATAGCACATGATATATCTGTATATTCAACGGAAATCGGTAACTAAAGTACACAGGAAGTGATGCATTTATAATCTCCAGATGCATTCAAAATCCGCTCCAGTAATATTGTATGTAAATGTAAGAGCAGATCCGTCGAGAAAGTAACTCAGGCGCTAGTAAATGGTATTGCAATATCGACGAGCACATATGAGGAGGCGGTGATCAGGAAAGGCGCGGGCGGGAGTCAACCCTTCACGCGTTCACGCCAAAATCTTTAACGCGCGATTTAAAAAAGAAAACTAACGGCCAAGAGACGGGGGTTGCGGGGGCCGATTGAGATGGAAATGCCGATTGTCCCGATCGTCGACGGATCGGTACCCGCCGCTAACTCCAGTTATAACGATGGGGAGAGAATTTTAATGTGCCACCATTTTGGCGCAATGCTCAAATTTTACGACCGCCAAGTCATTATGAGGGAAATTATTGGCGCTCTGATTGCTTTCGCTGTGATAAAAATTCTCAAGTCGGCAATAAGGTGGAACTAATTCCGAGTTAGATTGAAATGGCGCTTACCTAATGGAATTAGGTACATACTTAATACGGCGGTGACCCAACCGCTCTCGGAGAGGTCCGATAAAATATTATCTCATTATAATGAGAATCTCTAATAGTATTGTTTATTAAATTGAAACAATTTTCCATTACTCCTTGCAAATTGAAATTGGATTATACAATTATCTGTTCTGCCAATAGGTTGTACCTACATATCTAAAAGCTTTGTTGTTTGGTATATAAATTAAAAAGTTGATTGCAGGTCTCGCTGTAAGTGAATCTCTTACCCTAGTATTACGTGGTTAATCGTGAGGTATTGAGTAACGATTCTTAGAATTAGAATTGATTTCTCCTGTAATTTTATTCTATAAATGCCATAAAAGTACATTGACTTGACTTTGTGCTTAACTCAATTATTTCCTTGCTCCTATAATTAAGTATTCTTTCGTAATTAACTGAACATTGACTGCATAAACATTCCGATAGCTTATACTTTGCTTTCTTTACAATCTTGACGTTTTAAAAAGTAGTTTTTTTGTGAACCACTTGTATTTTCTTAATTCTTGATGTTACGAATTATATTACTCATTTTAAAGAAATTAACTGTCAACGGTGCACACCTTTGACGTTTGATTTTAAATAACTATACCTTGAAGTTTGAACCAAGAGTCGCAATTTTTCTTTTCGAACCTACCGTTGCACATTTTAATAGAATAAACTGTACAAAGTTATAAAGAAAACATATTTTAAACATGTCACACAAACCACACCCACGCCACTTTACAATCTCAACAGAAAATCTCTAAGAAACAGAATCACAAAATATACCTGGCAAGCTTGGGTAACACAATAAAGAAGCGTTCTTGCACAAGATATATTACTATTCAACTTACTTAAAACTCCAAGTCCATCAAAAGTTTTGAACAAAGCTTAAAAGTTAAAAGAAAATATCCGAGTCAGGTGGAGTCTCAGTTGAATAGAGAAAGTTTCCGCAGCCGGGTGATTAATGAGAGCTACTGTTTATTCAGAGCAGTTCCAATGAGGATTAGACTGACTTTAGACGCGTGTCGCATGTTCTTTATTAGAAGATTAGTGGGCCGCTTGACATTAGTGTAAGTATTCATGTTAACATTTGACTACTGTTCACGTTAAGGATTTCTTAAAATCATGAATATATAAAAAAAAATAACAATATTATATTTGAATTTTGAATCATCATTCTTATATGAATATTCTTTTTTTTTTATGCGGTCAAGATGGAGAAGCTGGTACTGGGGTGCACCTGCATAGAGATGAGAACAGTATTCCATGTGCGGCCGAACCTGCGCCTTATAAAGTTGCAGGCGGTGGGCCGGAGTAAAATACTGTCTCGATCTTTTTAGCACACCAAGCTTCTTCAAGGCTACTATGGCCTTACTCTCTAAGTGACCGCGAAACTGGACTTCACTTGATATATCGATGGCAAGGATTCCGATACTGGCTGATGCAGTTGGGGAAGTGCTCTCAAAGGTGATACGACCAATGGCATCTTTTTAGCGGTGAACGGGCAAACCTGTGTCTTCGTGGGGTTAAACTGGACTAATAAAAATGAAAATGAGAAAATTAACGAAAATGTTAGCGCGGCCGGTGTAAAGGGCATCACTCGTGCTATCGTTCGCATAGCAATGGATGCTGCTAATCTGCAGCATGTCATTGATATTCTGAAGAAACAGCGTGGGTATAACAGCGATAGCACACAGCCTTGTGGGACACCAGAATTAACAGACTTGGAGTCGGAGCATGCACCGTCAACAACGACCTTGATGCTTCTGTCTGTAAGAAAACTGGTGAGCCAATTGCACAGTTTCTCGGGAAGCCCATAGGAAGGAAGCTTCGCAAGGAGCGCTTTGTACCAGACCCGATCGAAGGCCTTCGCCACGTCCAAACTAACGGCCAACGCTTCCCCCTTGGTCTCGATCGCCTGTGCCCACCGGTGAGTCAAGTAAACAAGGTGGTGATCTTCACCAGCTGAACGACCCCGACGAAAGCCGTATTGTCGATCATTGAGGATTGAGGAGCTGGTGGTCTTCTAAGTACCGGAGGATCTGGCAGTTAACAATGGATTCCATTATCTTGAAGAAAAAGGAGGTGATGGCTATGGGTCTGTAGTTGGACGGATCCGAGCGATCTCCTTTTTTAGGGATTGGGTTCACCAGAGCTGTCTTCCATGAGTTCGGGACTGCGCCAAGAGAGTAGGAAAGCCGATAAAGGCGCGTTAAAACCAATGCCAACTCTGGAGCACACGTCTTCAGCACGATAGGAAAGATTCTATCGGGCCCACTCGACTTAAGAACGTCGAGGGAAAGGCTGCCCTTTGAGTGAACCGTACTTCCGGCATGCCGCTCTCGCACTGCGGCATGGTCGGCGGTACGTTTCCCCCGTCGTCCAGGGTCGAGTTGGACACAAAGAGTTTGCCCAGAAGATCGGCTTTTTCTTTAGCTTCGTGGGCCAACGAATTATCTCCTATGCGCAGAGGTGGAAGGGATGGCTTACAAAAGTTCCCCTGGACAGCTTTGGCAAGAGACCAGAATGCACGAGTTCCGGAAGGTCCGTATCCGGTAGTCTCTCGCCAATTCTACCGATGTGAGCCGACTTCGCCCCAGCAATTACTCTTTTGAGGGACCTAGAGGCAAAGTTAAATTGCTTCTTTAATGTGCTGGTCTTTACATCCCGTGCTGTCGCTGCATTAGCCCATGCTTGGTAACATTCCTGCTTTCGGCGGGACGCCGCTTTGCAGGTTCGACCAAACCAGGGCTGGGACTTGCCACCTGTGTGAATCAGGGAGAATGGAATGAAAAGTTCCATACCCTGAAGCACAACATCAGCGACAGAGTCGGCAAAGATATTGGGATCATCCGTAGAGAAGCAAACCTGCCCCCATGGGCATGGCACTCCTAATCAGGCAATGGTCCGAAGAGCCAAGAGGGGCCTCAACGGATACTCTGTAGCCGTCAGGATGTGAGGTCAGTGAAATCGTGAACAGATCTTCCCGCATGATCGGTTTTGCGCGAACCAAGCCATTCGGCTTGATGGGCGTTAAAGTCGCCAAGAATCACGATGTCTGCGGATGGGACCTGCTGGAGCACTGAGTCTATAGCCATTTGGACGTGGTCGATGAGTCGGTCCGTTTCGGCATCACCGCTATGGGACCTGTAGAGGCAAACGTAGATGCGGGGATGGTCGTCGCAGTCTACACGTAGCCATAAGATGGAGAGGTCCCTACCTTCAAGATTGCCGAGGCGGCGAGAAGTGATATCATCTCTAACGTACACGCATACACCAGCCTTAGGAACAAAGGAATGTTCCAGTCCGTACCCAGGGTAGCAGAGGTAGGATGTGTTCGCTAGAGATGATATCTGCGTCTCGGTTAAAAAGAGCAAGGCCGGCTTTGCTGTCTCCAGGTGGTGGTGGATAGTGTCGAGGTTAGAATGTAAGCCCCTGATGTTACAAAAATCCACGGTAAACGTGACAGGGGGTGCCATGGTATGCCTTCTCTTGCCCCGAGCAGATTTTGAGAGCGCAGTTGAGCTCCCCCCAGAGTACGAGGGGCAGCCTGGGCGTCCACGCTCAGGTCTATTCCGATTATACTGAGGGTGGACGTCCTGGGGGGGGGATTCTCCAACGCTGGCGCTGTTACCCCCCTGGGGTATCCTTTTTGTTAACAGCGCTATCATTAGGAGGGGGTGGGGGATTTTCTGTGAGGCCCTGGTATCGCACCGGTCGAGCCGGGCCATTCGTGCCTAAGCATGGCTCTACCACGTAAAAACCACTGTATTTACTGTTTTCTCCCTTTCGCACCATCGGCATTAAATATTTTTGTGATATTAATATCCTATTTTGTGTATGTAATGCTCCATGCATTAAAACCCCTTCTGTTTGTAACGAAAAAACGAAAAATTGAAAAAGATCTGGCGTCCAAAAGCAGTACAGGAAAGCATTCGAAAAAAACCCTTCCGAAAGCAAAACAAAATGTCTCGGTAAATGAACCACGTTGCATATTTAAAATAATTAAGGACTTGCAACTTATAAGACATTCGCTGGTCAATATTTATCTAATGATTTAAAAATAAATAGGGTGGTACAATAAAAACCAACTTAAGCTTTCTAAAGCGGTAGGCAAAGGGATGTCACAGACAAATAAAGTTTTTTTTAATATTAAGCAATATTTTAACAAGCAGTATGACCGAGTTTATGCTCAAAGCTCTAAAGAAACTTCCCAATTAGTCAGCAGAGTACAAAGTGAGCATTATCTGCCGTCAGTGATGGTTTGGTTTGGTTAATATCATTCTGGTTCATAACTATGTAAATTGATTTGAAATATAGTAACTCTCTCCCTAAAACATCTGAATGGTCGCATTGAAGTCATCGACATCTTGTTTTTCACACAGCCAAGTACAATTCGAGGTTGATCTTGTTGCAAACACTCATGATAGTTGTAAATTGGTGTGTGTTTACGTGCCGCCCCCAAATCTAACGACCGTAAGGGATTTGATGGTGGGACCAATTGTGGCAATTTCACTTTGCCACCAGCATAACATAACCCACCTGATTCACCACTTTATTTTAAAGCCTTAGAATATTTAAAGATTATTGTCATTTCAACAAATGTTATCGATTTTTAGGCACCACATTCAATTTCTGGATCGTAATAGAATGCTGCTAGTTCCAGGATCACAGGAGCACTGTTTGCGGTATCGCTCTATTTCATTTTTACGAACACGTTCAATTCGAAGCTCATCCACTTCATTTACAGTCACTCTAGAATACAATTCGGACATACCGATACGTATTATCTGTCTCTTGCTGGACATCAGTGCAATTAGCACGTAACGTAGCTCGTTGCACATTTGTTTGACTTTGACGACCAAAGTCAGGTTGTCTTCTCATTGGCATTGTAAACAATGAACGTAACTAAATTTCCTTATTTACAAATATAAATTGACAGAACATAAGCGAATTCAGAAAAAAAGATATCCATTAAGCTTCATAACATAATGACTGTCTTTATCATGAACAATAAGTAATTTGCATTTTTTTATTTCTGATCGATTGTGTGATTTCTGAACACACAGAAATATCTGAACGCGCGCATAAAATGATCGACAGGTAAGAGCAGTTAATAAATTTGTTGCCATTTCGATTTTCCAATGCAATTTTTTCATAATTTCTCACCGTTTAAACCTTCCCTGAACTGCGAAAAATATTTCAAAACCAAAATAACCCAAATCGGTTCAGCCGTTCTCGAGTTTAATCGAGACTAACAAACAGCAACAAATTATATACATATATATAGATGACTAAGTTATTGCCCAAGTTAATTTAATAATAGAAGACTATGAATAGAACTTGATAATACATACATACTATTTAAAATAATAATATATTTTGCAATGAGATTAAATCTTTACTTAAAGAATGAAAAAAGGAATTTAAAAGTAACGTAAATTGTGTTTTATGGGCATATCCTTGTTTTATGAAATTGTTAAAGAATAGCCTTCCAGTCACATGAAGCTCAGAATTCTGCATATCAGCGGTGAATGTTAAATATATACATATACTTAGCTTGGAGAACATAAAGAACTCTTACTTGTAGATAAATTAAAGAGTATAAATGACCTCAATCGATCTGTCATAATTTCTTAAAAAAAAAGCAACAGTACAGCCTACTGCTGCTTTTTTACCTAAATACTGTAAAGTAAGAATAGTTATAATAATAAAGTAACCCAACTCACAAACTCATACATAGATGAACCCAAAAACATTACACTCCTTTTTGGGGCTGTTTAAGAACAGGTACGAAATGTAATTTTTTGTGTGGTTCTCTGTAGAGTGGAATACGGCCGGCATATCTCTACCCGGTGTTGTCGTAAAAGGATAGTATATATTTAGTCATACAGTGCCCGGGTTAGGGGCAAGTCGTGCACGTGAGTGGGACTAAATCACGGTTGGCACTCTCAGACTGGCAACACTAGTTTGCTTTTTCCAGAACCCTCGAACCATTAAGTTACTAATCGCCTAAACTAAAGTTTAACTTTTGTATTTGAATGTTTGTAAAGCCTACCGCGGCGGGTATTATTCCTAATTGTAGAGCTTTCTTTAAAACAAAAAGACTATAGTTTTGTGGCTATGGATAGTGGCAGCAGGTGGATAGTGAAACTCTTTCTTACCTCAAGTAAACTGCTTAAGTTTGATTTCATTTTCTTCTTATTAACGAATGAGTACATTACACTCGGTGACGAAGCATGTTTTATATGTTTATCAGCGATTTTCTCTAAAGTTACAAATCCGGTTTAGTGGATTTAGATTGGGTTTTCGATATTTAAATGCTATATAAAGTATAAGGCTCTGATGAACATTTTTGGAGATAGATAACGGAGATCTTTAATAAGTAGGAGCCAACAAATTATCAGTGATAGCTGGGACATATTTTTATCATTATGTTATATATATATATACATATATCATGACGGTTGTGCACTAGGCAGGGTACAAACTCACATTTAGTTGATTGCAAGTCCTACGCCTGAGCCATGCTATCGCCGCTTTGTTAAGTAGCTTTTGAGCTTTTAAGGAGTACAAATGGTTCATGTAATATAAAATACGGCAACTGCGTTTCTAGTTCTTTTTCTTGAACTTGGCTGACGCCGCCAATACCGCGTGTCTAGAAAATCATTGATTCCGTATTCCGTATATAAGTGTCAAACATGTATCGTGGAATTGATTCAAATACACGACAGTTTAAATGCAGAAAATCCACAGCAAGTACGTCTTTATACAATAATAATGCGATAATGGATGTACTACCGCCATGTATAGGTACTGCGTACTCGTCGATATAGTGACAAAAGACTAGGACCACAAGTTGCATGTGTATTAACTGTCACATATTCTAAAACATAATAACAAACTAAGCTATAATATATCAATCGGTCAGATTTCCACAGCATCGGTCGCAGCCTCACCCCGTCCAACATGCGAAGAGTTGCGCATTTGTGTAGTTGTACAAATTGCTCGCCCCCTGTTTATCTCCGACAGCCGACCTCCGAGCCCCTTGCACGTATTTATCTTCAACCCTTCGACGACGACATTGCATTGACTTTGTAACGTTTTGTCTGATCGCCGATACTAGAATAGTTTCGTGTATTGGCCCTTGTTTTTGTTTTGACTAATTTAACTAGACTGTATCTTCTCAAAAATCTCTCTTTCTTGATAAACTCTATGTAAAATAAAATAAGAACTTTATTAATATAGTACAGTTCGTTTTATCTACTGAACGAAAAGGGCCCCGGCATCAAGACAATTTAAATCGGAGCAGAGCAGCTATAGATAGATAGATAGAGTATACTTTATTGCACACCAAAATAGAGGACACACAGAAAGAATACATTTTAATTACGTAGTAGTACAATGGGCGACCTTATCGCGTCATATAGATTTATCTCTTTGACTTAGTAGTACCATGTACAATGTTTATACTATATGGGGACAGACGAACAGACGGGTCACCTGATGGTAAGTGACACCACCGTCCATGGACACTTGCAACTCAAGAGTCGCAAGTGCGCTGCCCGCCTTTGAGGGTGATGAGAGATGGGGGATGCAAGGAGCGGAAAGAAGCGAGGAAGAAAGAGGAGAAAGGAGATGAGGAGAGAGAAAAGGGGGGAAGGGGAAGTGAGCCTCCGGAAACCTTACTCAGTTCGGGGAAATGCAACGCAAGCGTTACTTCACAACCGGTTTTCTGTGAGGCCGTGGTATCGCACCGGTCGAGCCGGCCCATTCGTGCCTCAGCATGGCTCTACCACTGACATGTATACATGATATTGAGAACCCACTATTATCTTCCTTACCTGACCTTCAACTTACATGCTAGGTGTACAGTACCTTTTTCACTATAATTATTACCAATCATCTGATTATAAACTCCCTATTCCATGTCATACCGTTTTCATTATTGTATTTATTATAAGACACCGGGTCAACACCAGCACCTTATTTACCTGATTTATCCTAATAGCAATGGGTATTTCCTAAAATAGGAATAATAAATATTTATATTACGGAAACATTCTCATTTATACATCCACTTAGTATTGGCGTGATAATGACTAAATTATTGAACTCCCCATCGAAGCGAACAGTTAGAGGTGCGCAAAAGGTCGACAATATAAACGTATTAAGAAATCTAAGAACAACCCTAGTCTAGAGAGTTAACTGTATAATTTAGACTGTCATTTGTGGCTAACGCCAAATGTCAGACAATTTTGTGCCCTTACGACTGAATTTATAGGAAACTTAAATGATTTACACAAAGTGGCTAAACATGGTAAAGTTGAATACAACACGATTTAATGGTTAAACACATTATGTGGTAAAATTATAATTTAGAAGTGTCAAAACGTAAAGGTTTTTTACATCTAATCAACCAAGTACCTATCGATGGACGCGAATCTAAATCTGTCTTATAAAAATAATCCCTATCTACATAATAAAAGATAATAGTCTAATAACTAGATTTCAGTTTAAAAAGAAACAAATAGTTTATTTAACCATTGTATTATCTATCTCTGGAGTATTTATTTAGTAAATAAAACAGTATCAAAATTATAGTAACGAAGTTGGTCTGTAACTATTATCTGCCAAGTTTTCCATTTGCATCTGTACCTTTGCTTCGCTTTACAAAATTTGTTATCCTATGATTTGTAATTCATTTGAGGTAGTAGACATACAGAGTAATAATGGTTAAAGGTACTCTATACGTGACCAGAACTCAATCACTTGACAATATATTTTATCATATTAATTACTCTGAACGGTAAACTTTTTTGGCTACGGTTGTTGTTATAATAATAATAATAACTAAATAAATACTTCCATTTATTTTGGACACTGCAATTTATTACAGATATGCAAATATTATATTTTATGAATGTAATCTATCGTTGTATATGTTTGTTCTGTTACTGATGTAAATATAATATTTACATATTTTTTATAATTCTGAAAACGAAGGAAAATAAAAATATGTAATATTTATATAACTGTAAACTTCGGAATGTAGTTTATTTTTATGACGAATCATACATCACATTATTTACACATCAAGGTAAATTTTAACTATAATTATAAAAAAGTTCTGAGACTCGCTTAAGATTCTATTATTGAAATTTAGAAATCTGTTTAACAGTTTACAGTTCCATTGTATAGTAAATTATACAAAATATTGACATTACAACATGTTCCTATAGATCGGCAGCTGTGAAGCAATACTAAAACTGGCATGTGTACAACACAACTGAGTGCTTATGCACGTATAATTAGCACTCAGTGGTTTATAATAACTAAAGATTCGACCATTGTGACAAGCCAAGATAAAAACATTACCCAGTATTCAAATTATAGAATAGCAGTATATTACGGTATTTAATTATTTATGATTATTTGGATATAGTGAATGTATTTATTTATGCAAAACACCATTGCAACCTGTCTTAGACTAAACAAATCACACACATCACATCACACATCCTTGTAGTAAAAATACGGTTTGCATTAAGCAAAGCTACAGCTCAGCTGCTTGTAAACGTTCAATTAAAAAGTTTTAAGTCGCTTATACCACGTTATAATATAGCTGGATGCTGCATCTTATAATTGTGTAAGTGAAACAAATCATCATTAAACCAACTCCAACAAGTAATTCATCTTATGATCTCTTAAATTAAGAACACAACAGATTACGAACAGCAATGATGGTACTTGTACAATAAAGGCAATAAACTATTATTAATAGGCATTGCGACTAACTCGCTCAAGACCTTTCTTAATAGATACAATCAAAGCAGTATGAAATGATTTAATTTTAGTTCAATTACATGTTCTTTTTAATCAAGTTTTACTCATAGTTTCTGGTGATTCATCACAAAGTGGAAGTAAAAAGCAGTTTAGTTTATAGTGCACAAACAGGTGTGCTAAAAACGAGGGTATATACGAGGTGTGCTAAAGAAAATATTGTATTTTATCATGGTTGGAAATAATTATTCGATCGTGAGTCTCTTCGGTTTCCAATGGTGGGGGGAGTGGGGATTAAAGCCTATCAACGCAACAGCATGCTAAACAGTCGCTCATTTGCTTCCCAACATTCCTGAGGATGCCTCGCATAGAGGCGAAATACGTGTCATATCATTATAACAAAAAAAGTGGAAGCTACGGCAATTCGTTGACGTTTATTCTCGACTGTTTTTATTTTTGGTGCCTGCAAACCGAGGGTGAGTAGCGAGTTTTCCACCCTTAATTAAGTGCTATTTAGATCATGGTCTTCAAGCTTCACATATAGGTATTATCTTAGGCTACCCTGCAGAGATTAGTAGTAGTAATTAGTTAAACTCACTTTTGATAGGATGACTGTACTTGGAAGGGACTATCACGGTGCCTTTTTTTATATTATGGGGGGACAAACGAGACAGAGAGGACAAACTTTTTTGGGTTTAAAGGTGGAAAGGGGGTAGGGGATAGGCAAATGGGGAAGAGACGGGGAAGGGGGTTAGGCCTCTGGTAACTTTACTCATTGTTTAACAGCCGGTTTTCTATGAGGCCGTTGTAATACTCCGGTCGAGCTGGCCCATACCAGATGAAGCATCACTCTCCCACGTTAAGAGCAAGCCTAAATATAGTCACAACTGCACTTGTATTACTAACACCTACCAACCAAAATTCGACACAGCTTTGGTGTACTTTTTAAACAACAGGGGGCATATGTACGTAGGAACTTTTCTGGGCGTACGAACGTTGGAGGTGAATCCCTGTATATGGTCTGAACACGAACACACAAAAAGACTGATTATGTATATCTCTAACGGTGCGATCGAACACTAGTCGCGTAGTGTAAACGAGACTTCCATAGATTTATAACCATAATTCCGTGTGCAAAAGAAAACGGCGAGGTGTTATCGAGGCTGTATTGACACTTTAATGCTATTGTTTGATTTAGAGGGCTCATTACAGGCGCGGGAAGAATGGCGTTCGTGAGCTAAAGGTGCGAACCAGTACTATACAATCCCGGTGTATTATTCATAATTTCTTTATAGAAACGCTTTAATGTCGCTCTAACATTTATAGTTTATTGTTATCACAGTTTATTTTGTACTCGTAGTTGTTCAGGTTACTGTAGCGATATGATAGAGGAGCTAATGGAATGTTTTTTTTTAATAAACAATAGGCCCTAGCTTGGTGATCATTGCCTATTAAACTAATAAAGCTGTGTATTTAAATTTTAAATCCAATTTTATATAAATATACCTGTAATGTTGGAAATGCAATACCTTTTTGTCTGTAAAATGATATGATAACGTAGGAATGTCAATGAAAACTGACATGTACATATATCTTTCATGAGATATGAAGGTATGAAGATCTGTGGGATAACACAGGCGTTATTGGGTAAGAAAAATGTATACATGTATACTCGTAATTGTCTAGCGGCACATCACACGGTGCTCCGTTCGCGATTAAACTTTTATTCTCATCTGATCTGAACTTTGATTCTGCTCTACAGCAGAATCGAGGGTAGAGGAGTAAAAGAGGGCATTATTAATTTTTCCAGTAACCACATTCAGGTTCAAAGGTGATGTTATATGTTCCTAATTAAATCAGCAGAAGCGATCAACATCTAATGTGTTACGCGAAATAAGAAGTCGGTTGCGAGTTGCTGTGTATTCAAGTAGGAACTTTCAGCATTGACTCTTCAACTAACATTTTGAAATACATACAGTACAGCAGAACAGCTGCTATTGTCTGCAAAGTATAGCTACATCTAAGCAATGGAGAAGTTACTAAAATAACTGTAACTGTACTGTAAATCTTTCCACTTACATTAATGATTATGTTAACAGATAAATGAGCCGGGTGTCTCAATAAAGGAGTTCCCGGATTTTTCCTGCTTACGACTCAGTTTAGCTCACACCGTATGTTTTGATTCCGACACACAGTTACATCGAAAAGGAAGGAGTTTTTACATGCAAAAAAAGGAATATGTTCATTGAATTCGATTTTAATAAAGCGAACATTAAAGTTTGAGTGATGACTACTTGCTTTCACACTTGGTACTACAGTTCTGGTGTTCTGGCAATCTGGCAACGGAAAAGATTAATTTTGCGATAATATATACTCATGTATTTTCTCATTCTCTCATACTCATGTATATATTATTGCAAAATTAATCTTTTCCGTTCCATCTTCCACGAGTCCATAATTAAGGCATACTTCTGACCATGTTATCTTTTTTCTACCAAACCATGTTATCTCATTTTTATGATTAAATTATAACATAGGTAGTAAATGTTTACAGTTGTACTAAACGGTTCGTGATTTTCTCCGTCGTAGTATACCCCTAACCAAGATGAGAAGATACGGTAAGAGCTCTCGGCGGCCTGCGCCCCGCGCGTGCCGGACGGCCCGTAATAACAACAGAAAATTTTACGCTCCGGGACAATGCGATATAAAATTATCTGTTAGATCCAATAATCGCACAGCACAGTCGAGACTTAATGCTGGCCAATCATTAGCTACGAGGGATAACGGAGCCGACGGCCAGTGTAGCCCATTAACGTTGGAAGAGAACTGCGCTCGACGATGCCCCGTGACCAAACGTCAATGCAACATCTACACTTCATATGCGTTTGTTGCATCGAAACCGTCCCTCAGGCATCCACGAACAAAGGAATGACTTCATTCTGCATTGAATACTCCTCCTTAACATACTTTGTTACCCTTCCAAGAATCTACATGTTACGACTATCTTTGAGGTATAGTAATTCATTACATGTCTAATTATTGGCATGCTCGTTCCCATCGATGTATTGAGCCCGCGTACGCTGCACTTAATAACTAGTATAAAGATGCGATTAAGTGCAAGCACTTATAAATACTTGTAATTATTTTATCGTGCTCGACTAAAGAGGACGCGAAAGCAGGCGGCCGCACTATCATTAGCGCGAGGAAAGCGATCAGTTCTTTACGCGGTCGGCCAAACGGCGAGCCGTGTTGGTTTACGGCGAGCAACCCCCGAAGGAGATGCATTCCGCCATTCCACTGCCTCACGAACTCACGACTGCACAACAATAATTACCCGTGGGTGTACGCCATTATACTTCGCGAGCGATTATTATCAATCGTTATGCTAGCGAACGGTCACCGCTTAGAACCCGATGTAATGAAACAAAATTATCGTAATGTTATAACGAGAGATGCAAAGCAGATTATTCGATAATTATATGAAGTAAATCAATATCTCGCGACTCGCGATTGCTAAGGTTTGTCCCTTTCTGTCGTATTGGGGTGGTGGCACTTCGTCTCGGTCGCATGCGCCCGCGGCTTCTTCGTTGTCGCTGCGTGTGCAGCTCGTGGGCCAGTATTGTTCATTCGCCGCCGCCGGCAATCCATACCTCACCCCAACTTACCAGGATGTTGCTAATTTTCTATCATTGTGATCACAGCCAACCTTAGAATTTTGAAATTTAGGTGTCAGTGCAGTATTTATTGTTAGTGCAAGGGAAGTAATTTTGAACAATACATCAAGAAATGCAAGTTTTAACCTGATATAAACGCTGATATTATGTCATACCAAATACATACTAAGTTATTGTAAATGTCCTAAACTCGATGCCGTTGAATAATAATAATTTGAAACATCTCACACACGGCCGCCTGATCCCGAACTATGCAAAACTTTGTACCGTGGTAAATAGATATTTGTTATACATAAATTACACCCATAATAGTAGATTAGTGCAAATGATCTTACTCATCCCATAATTATTTGTACTAGGTGGAAATCAAAACCAACGACCTGTGGTTCAACAGTTAGGATCACTAATGACTTCACCAACAGGTCAGTTAAACACAAGTTAACATAGACATATAATATAAAGGTATATAACCCTAATATTTGAAGAGAAGAGACGCTAATGCTGTTAGCAGTAGCCTGAATTTTGAAAATGAATGTTATCATCAGCCCAGTTAATATAATGAATAAAAAAATATACGAGTACACAGGCCAGAGCCAAACACAATGAACATCTAACATTATATTTGTTTATGATCTACTTATTCCGAAGTTTTATTTATGAAATCTTACGGAGATCATTATACTTTCAACAAGGAATTACTATATTTTCAGAAAGTCTATTAGAACGAAATAATAAACGTAAAACAATTAGTCTAAATTAGCCGATATTCATTTGATAAGAGTTCATAAGAGCATTACTGTTCTTGTTGTTGCTTGTTCTTTTTTAATGTCAGAATGCCAAATGTAAGAATTAAAAACTGAATTCTGTCTAGGTGAAGCTTTAGGGCTCACTTCCAAATGCCTTTAGGTGTTAGTAAATAGTGGTGAGGCGAGGTTCACGCTAAACTCATTACCGCTCCTCGTAATGTGTTCCGTCATCGAGATTAACTCCTCAGTAATGGCACCCCTTCTTATGGGTACATTTCTACAACGTCACTATTACAATTGCGCGTAATTGAGGTTTGTCCGCTTTTAGTAAAAGGGGCAATTTAGCTCTTAATGTTGTTAGTGTTGTTGTTTTACTAAATGATGTTAAATCGTTGAGGTCTCGTTGTCGTGCCTGTTTTCTCTCATAAACCTATCGATTTTAATCACTAAAAAGACATATTTTTTTATTATTTTTAAGTAAAGTAATCAAGGTAAATGAGACGTGTAAAAACTTCCAATACGAATACTGGCACATGCGTCTGACGATCGCTATGCATGGTGCTCATTATTATCGGCCATAATTAATATACCATAATGCTAATGGCGTTGTTTTACCCCGGAGTTTTTTCTGAGAAAGGATAGGCATAGACTACTGTAATAAAAAAGGTCGGTATGGTGGTAATATATAATATATGTAAGTAATGATACAACAATGTATAAAAAATGCCACGTCTTTCAAGATCATTATATTACATACACGTTTATTTGACACGTTACCTTCACTTTTAGCAATCTTTAAAAATGCAAAGCAAATTACTATTTTCCAATATACTAATAGTGTGTATGAATGCAAGTTGACAGTAACATGACTCTCAATCCGAAACCGCTTCAATTTGTAAAAACGATGATTAGTACAGATTTTGTCAGGCAATAAGTTAATTGACGGTTGCTTGAGAGATCGATCTATGGCAGGAGGAGTAAAGGAGTCGGGCGAAAGAGAGTGCGGGGGTGGGGTGCGCCGGCGCAGCGACGCGGTGGAGCCCCGCAGGCGACGCACTGTCTCACCTGCAACAACAACTTAGGGTTGTCAAAAACTCTAAACATGCCACATAACTCGATCATAAATCACAAATACAATCATTCGACTATTTTATCAAATTTCGAAACAACAGTTAATTATGAGTCTAGTAGTGATTTTCTTAAATATCTACGACCGTTATATTTTAACGTTATTGATGTATTTTAAAATTTAAGTTATTTTTTTTTTTTTTTTTTATACGATAGGGGGCAAACGAGCAGACGGGTCACCTGATGGTAAATGACTACCGCCGCCCATGGACACCCGCAACTCAAGGGTCACAAGTGCGTTGCCGGCCTTTTAGGTAGGAGTACGCTCTTTTCTTGAAGGTTTGAAGGTCGTATCGGTTCGGAAATACGGCAGGCGACAATTTGTTCCATAAGCTGGTTGTGCGAGGCAAAAAGCTTCTGGAGAAGCGCACAGTGGTGGAGTGCCAATCGTCCAGGTGATGGGGATGGATATTTTGTCGCGTAGAACGATGGCGGAAACCAGCAGCCGGTATAAGTCCGAACAATTCCTCTGAACACTCCCCATGATACAAGCGATAGAGGATGCAGAGTGAAGCTACATCTCTACGCAACGCCAAGGTGTCAAGTCGATCAGAGATATCTTGGCAGTCGATGATGCGAGTCGCTCTCCGTTGAATGCGGTCAAGAGGGAGAAGTTGGTACTGGGGTGCACCTGCATAGAGATGAGAACAGTATTCCATGTTATATCTCAGATTTTAACAAATTTAACCATTTTACGAGTAAATCAAATCAAACGGGTTTAGGTAGATGGTGTTCGTTGACCTTGATGTAATTTTGCAAAAATCAGAGTCTTAAAGCACAAGTATAAGAAAAAAGCACATGTAAAGGAAAAAAACCAAAAGTCGTTAATATTTTTTCACATCACATCACAAAAATATTTGTTTGCTATTACAAACTTATATTCTGCGGCTATAATATTCACTTGGACCTACATCGATGTATGGGAAAGTTTTTTTTTTAATGATAAGTTAACGTTGTCTTTCAAAAAAACGTGCAATTTTCATGCTTTTCATTTTCGTGGATCGATGAAGATGGACAATCTATATACGTTCAAGTTTGTTTGATAAAGGAAGCCTTCAATTTATTTTTTATTATTAAAACTATTATGGAAATATTCATATTTTCATATCTCATAATATCAACTGGTAATTATGTATTGTTTATGGGAAACAGTTATGTTAGAAATATTTCTGAAATCAAATGTTATTTAATCAATAGGATATTTGAAAAGACTATATATTCCATTCATCTACCTCTCATAATATGGAGTTTTCTCATAATAGAGAGTAAGACGCTAGCCTGGTTGACAACATTACGAAGAACTTCAACGGTGTTTTGCATAGAGGTGCGAAACCGTGGCTTGAATTCAAACCAAAACAAAATACTCGACTGTCAGTTCTTCACAATAAAGTACTCGATACGAAATCCATCCACGTGTAGCAGTAACGAGTTAGTTACAGAGATCACGATCGATGCAATTACTTTTGATATTGGTTAGTGTTCTTCTTTTTTTTTTTATGCGATAGGGGGCAAACGAGCAGACGGGTCACCTGATGGTAAATGACTACCGCCGCCCATGGACACCCGCAACTCAAGAGTCACAAGTGCGTTGCCGGCCTTTTAGGAGTACGCTCTTTTCTTAAAGGTTTGAAGGTCGTATCGGTTCGGAAATATGGCAGGCGACAATTTGTTCCATAAGCTGGTTGGGCGAGGCAAAAAGCTTCTGGAGAAGCGCACAGTGGTGGAGTGCCAATCGTCCAGGTGATGGGGATGGATTTTGTCGCGTAGGACGACGGCGGAAACCAGCAGCCGGTATAAGTCCGAACAATTCCTCTGAACACTCCCCATGATACAAGCGATAGAGAATGCAGAGTGAAGCTACATCTCTACGCAACGCCAAGGTGTCAAGTCGATCAGAAATATCTTGGCAGTCGATGATGCGAGTCGCTCTCCGTTGAATGCGGTCAAGATGAAGAAGTTGTTCTGTTACTGTAAAGGAATAGCATACATACACTTACGCCAGTATCTGGTAGTACATGGTAGAACGTGTTCAGAGAACATTTGCAGGAAATTCATATAAATAGATGTATGGTTTCTATCCTTATTTGTATCCTTTTCTCTTTGTATCAGGTAACCCTAAACACCCTTTCATTGCGACGTAAGTGTGCTATATTAGTACAATTATTATTTACTTTTACGAACGTGTACAGCACAATATGCGCCTACTAGTCAGGCATTTACACTGCTAAAATCCTTGATTGATTTCTATCCAGAAGTTAACATATTTTTTTCAAATATTATTAGGTATATGTATTATATTGTACATGTTATTCTTAAGTTTAATGAAACATTGTGCATGTTATTCTTAAGTTTTATGAAACATTGTGCATGTTATTCTTAAGTTTTATGATATTGTTACGGAAGTGGGTACAGGGATTGGAAGGAAACTAATGTCACTGCCGAGAGTAACGATTTATTTGCGTTTCACAATATTCCGAACGCGTAACACTCACAGCACAGAACGAGTTGTACTGCACGAACCGCGTAGCACTGTTCCACACTGTTCCCGCGGACTACACTTAACTCAGTCCAACGGTAGCACTGCACTACTCACTATTCACTTTACTTCACTGTACTTTTTCACTTCTTCTTCTTATTCCTCACTTGAGAGCACTTTCCACTGAACTGCCCTGTAGGCGCGTCTGGAGCTCTTTATATACCCCTAATTTCGATCGTAATTTGTTGAATTTCGACTGTCATTTCGTTATTCTTTTCGATTGTCTTTTACAACCTAATGATTCGAATTTTGTAAAGAATCATCTCCATTTACTAGAATTTTCTATAAAACACCGAAATCACAAACAAAAACCCATAGAGTCCTCCGGGCTTGAACACACGGCATTCGGCTCGCAGCCGTAGCCACTACCGCTCAGCTACCGTGACTTGTCAATCTTCATTTGAAAAACTTCTATGCATTGTTTGTCTGTGCGGTGACGTAGGCATGGCGTCACAATATGCTATGATGGCTCGTTGTACGTATTGGGCAACTGTAAGTGCAATGAGTACTTGCATAAATAAATAAAATCTCCGTACAGAAGCGTAAGCAACGCTCACATTTTCCCAAATTATAATTTTGTTCCACACCTAATAGTCTGCAAGCCTATTGCCCTCATCCGTCATTTTGAGAATTAGAATGGAAAAGTTGGAGAATGTTGACAGGAAAGGGTCCTCCCTAGAATGGGATATTGATTATATGCTCGAGTAAGTTATGGTCGCGTAGGCTGGTGTCGGGAAGTCCGAGCTTATAACGTAAAGGTATAGTATAACTATAATACAACGACGCTAAAATACGATATTTTATAATCTTTTTGTTACGAGTATAGTTGCTAATAAATAGCTGACACAGCCTGAAAAGATCTGAGTATATTTCAGTATATGTCAGTATATCTCAGATCTGATGATGTATTTTTAATTTAAATGTTCTTTCTCTTTATAGATGCACATTTACATACATCATGCATGCATCGATAAATGTCAAGATCAACGAAACAATAAAATGTTTTAATATCAAATATTGCTGATTGTAATCAACACACATTATAACTACGTCTGTGTCAAGAACACGACATATACAAAATTTTTTGCATATAACGTTACTGTTTATATACATATACTCATGCTTTTATCCCCGAAGGGACGGGCAGAGCGTTATTAATGCCTACATTTTGCCTATTATAACTTTGTCCCATATGTAATTGGGAGCAACCCTATTGACGTCAACCGGGCACTTTGAGAATTAGACGGGAAAATTTGGAGTATATTGATGGGGAAGGGGAGGATAGAAGGGGAAGGAAAGAGATATTGCTTATACACACGTATTTGGGAGTATAAGCAAAAGCTCAAGCAAGTCATCGCATACCTATAACCTGATCTGGCTGGTGCCGGGAAGTGTGAGAACTCTATTCCACTTTTTATAGTAATTAAAACATTTGAATGAACAAAAATAATTTCTCCTCAACATTTATTTCGATACTTAAACTTTATTTGATGAGACCTCTAAAAACTATAGGTAAATGGCACAAAAAACTCTGTTCACAACAATTCAGTTTAATCCTCTTTAAAAAAGCTTTCATGCGCAGCACACCCCTGAACTTGCAGCATAACAAAGCAAAAATTGCTGAGATAATGAAGCATAATGCAAAGCGTGATATAAACTTCATATCGGCCCGGGGCTGGATTAACTTGTTAGTTAGACCCTTACCTCTCCCTCGCAACCCTTTCTTCGCTACACTACATGTCGACACCATGTCATGTACAAAATTACATCAACAAACTTTTTGTTTTACTTTAGCTAATATAGACATAAATAAGTTTATTAAGTATTACAGATTCAAGTTTCAAAAATTATTAAAGCGTCTCATGAGCGCCCTATTTTAGATCAAGCATCCATTTGATAAGAATTCAAATCAGTTCCTCATGGTCACTGACTTCAAAAATAAAGTTTTTAAATTTACCTTTTTGAATGTGTAACCGATTTCTATAATTACTATTAATTGAAAGGTTTATAGTTTATCAAGGCTGATCACACTTAAATTTCGAGAATATATTCCACCTCTAACTGTGGAAAGTTAAGGGAGGAAGAATATATTCTCGGAAGAGCCATGCCTTGGCACGAATAGGCCGGCTCAAACGGAGAAATACCACGGGCTCAGAAAAACCGATAAACAAACAATGCTTGAATTGTATCGCAGAGTGAGTGAATGTACCAGAAGCCCAACTGCCCCTGCCCACATCTCCCCCTCTTCTCTTTCCCTCCCCTCACCAGCCTCAAAGGGGCGCAGCGCACTTACTACTCTTGAGTTACAGGTGTCAATAAAAATACATGTTATTATAATTTGTCATGATATAGTAGAAGTAAATTTGTTTGAAACGTTTGTGTTGTTAACGATATATGTATGTATAGGTATTCCTGATTATTTTGATCAGCATATATGATGATGATCAAAATAATCAAGCCTATTGCAGTCCACTGCTGTAAATAGACCTCTCCTCCTCTTTGATAATTAAATTTAAATTTGTGTTGGGTTCGAGAACGACTTCCAAAACGCGTCTCTCATACTAGAACTTCAGAAACTAGTCCATATTACTTCCCACTGTTTCTTCACGTCTTGTTCGGCTTAACAAACGGTTCAGTGAATACACTGTGAAAAGGCGGGAGTTCACTATTTTGATTTTGTTGGGGAGAAAATCAATATCCTATAATCAACAACTGCAGGAAATGATAAAAATCCATGGAAGTACGATGCTCGGACCGGCTCGGCTCGGCGACCGCCGTCCTTGTACTATTGCTAACACTTCCCAATCTATCCCTATAGTAAATATCTTCTTCTATCCTATCTTCAATATACTCGCAACTTTCATATATTTAATTCGCACAGTGTCAGTACCAGTTAGTCTAGTGGTTAGTGACCCTGACTGCTGAACCGGAGTTCGTGAGTTTGATTCCCACACTGGACCGAAATTTGTGTGATCCACAAATAATTATTCCTGGTGTGTGGGTGTTCTTTATGTCTGTTGGTTGAATGTTTATAAAGTCCCCACAAGACACAGGATTTATACCTACTGAGAAAGTTTTTTAAAAAAATAGGGGAACCAAATTCTGACTGGCAAAATGTTGGTGTTTATGACACCTCTGCCTTCCTCTTCAGGGATACAAGCGTGAACGAATGAATATATTCTACTTTCATATTGTGCAACGATCGGTAACCTACATCTTAACTAATAGAAAAATAACTTTGTGTTGTCTTCTCGTTATCTCGTTGTCATCACGTTGTATGTTTTAATTTCAACAAACATATGTATGTAGTTATTTTTATGAGTCACTGGTTCTAGTCGTTTGCGGTCAATTTGTGTCAGAACTATTTGTTTTCTGCCCCAGACTACCCCAGCAGAGACACTGAAAGTGTAATCCAAGAACTGTTTTTTTTTTTATTTGTCACAAATGACCAGAGCGACACCCTTAAAAGCATGTAGAAATGCCAAAATGCAGTCAGAAACCGATTATTCACATTTGTCAAATAACTTATCTGTATTGATGCCTTTAATGCTTACTACGTGTTCTTTTAACCTAATGAGTCACAGGTCGTTATACCTACAATGTCAGCAAATAAAAATAAAGAGTACAAGGCCAAATTCTTGTAACTAACTTGCAACGCGCCTGTCTGTTTCACCGTGATTTGTTTTTATACTTAGCCAAGAAGTCGTCAATGCCTTTCAATCAGATGCCATTATAGATTTTTGCCCTCCCTTCCTACAATCTGTTATTTAAGTAAGAAATTCGGTACAATGTAAAGCGATTTTTTGACACCAGATGCGGTAACATCAAGTTATCCTGGTCAACGCCCTTATGGGCATCCCTTTCAGGTCATCAGCCAGTCTGCCCCCAAAGCCTATTGATAAATGTGTTACTATTTTCCCAGGACAGATATACAGCAGAACCTTCAAATTTATTAAATTTCCCTGCAAGAGCTCCCATTATTTGGATACTTTTTAGGTCACGTTATTAGGTCACATTAATGAGGTAATAAAGAAATATCACTAAACATTCTAAGATGTTTTTATTCATAACGCAATACTGATAACTGGTTTTTTGCTCTGAGTGTAACAAAGCATACAAAAGCAAACTCATAAGCCGAAGATCAAATTACACGGCTAACTGTGTTTCAAGCTCTTGGGTAAATCATAAATATCTCTTAACGTGTTTAACCCAAAATCACTGTAAATTATTATTGGAAGTTTTCATTATTAAAATAATGAAAATGATCGCCGGCGGCCGCCATGCGTGCCTCCTTGCGAACATAAAAACCACTTGAGGCGATTAAAAATAAACAATAATTGGGCCGACCATTCACGCATGTAGCCTCATTAAAACAATTAAATCTTGATTGAACAGAAATTATAGCTGTCGAATCTTAAACATAATGCGATGGTTTCTTGCCCGGAATCTGCTCCAAAAAAAGATTAACGTTGATTTTAATAAGAAACAATTATATACGTAGGTATGTCTACGTCCCACGGTCAAGTAGTTGCTCGCATTCAGTTTGGACCGGTTATACGTAATTATAAAAAATTACCGATGGACTCTTTTTAGGTATAATTTCAAACTTTTCTGTTTACTGACATTCATAAGTGTGGGATTAGAACTTACCTGAACTGCGTGATTCATTGACATAGCATAGGCGAGGGTGTACACGAGTCTACCGATTTATTTAACTATACACTTGAATTTGGCACAATGAGAGATGTTTGCCGTCCTACCGTCAAAAAACTTTAACAGAAATTTAAGTTTCTTTTACAATTTTAACTAAAGTATATATTTTTGGTTAGATTGTTCATTTTGCTTTTTTTGTTTTGTTTACCATTTTAACCTTATTCAAACAGTTTAAAAATGAGACAATTGTTACCATATTCGTTATTTCGCCTACCTATACCCATTTCAAACTAAGAATGCCATACACAACAATACTTTAAGTCTTGTTGTCATGATAGATTTATTGAGCAATTGTGCAAGCGCCATGACCATATGGTTATAAGCATAAGCCATGTGGATTTTAGTGAATTAGAATAGGGCCATCCCATCTCTTCCCGGTGGTGTCAAGGTGTCTAGAGGATCGGACTGTTATCTATAAGACAGTATGTATACAGTCAAACAGTATCGGTTGACTGCAATAGGCTTGTTCCATATTATGTTAGTGGAACAAAATTCTAATTTTAAAATGTTTGTGTTTAATACACCTCTGCCTGCCCCTTAGGGGAAACACGCGTAGGAGTATGTACGATATATGTATGTATGTCATTATTCATTGAAAATATATACATATATTCTACAGTGAAAACGTGAAAATGTGTACATTCATCAATAAATAGAATAGCTTATGTGCTAACCACGATAAAGTTCATTATGTAGATAGTATTCATAATAATAACTTGACTTCAAACTACGTAAACAATATTCCCAATAACAAAGAAAACCCCAAATCCTAAATATTTATCCGCTGATGCTGGACAACACGAATAGATTGTGATACCTCTATTTGGTAGGCGGCCCCGAAACCATACCATTAGCTATGGAAATGAGATCGTTACCATAATTATAATTAATAACCTAAAGTGGACCATCAGCGATCATCGACAGGATTAAGGAGGGCCGAATACATACATACCTACCCATAACTAAATACCCTATTCTTGAATATTTAAATAATCACTAACTGCCATCATGGATTGTTATTCGGTCTTATAACGCAACATAAAAACGACAATGTATGTATGCACATGATAGTAATTACATAATAACTTGTTTGTAATAGAACTTAATTAAACACGCGTTGACTGCACTTACGTCTTACGTCACTGTTATGTCTGTAGCGCTAATTATAGTCGTAATACCTATATGTTCTTGTTAATCGAAACTATAGACATAATTTAAATTTAAAAATAGGTATAAATTACTAAATAATTACTTATGAGTACCGCAGGTAGGTATTGTTAATTCTTCTTCACAATAAAACTTAATTTATACAAATCCTTATTCATTTACTAACTTATTTTTATAAAAATATTATTATTTATATAAAGCAAGCTTGTTTTTTTGTTATCTTTGTTACGCTTTCACGCCTTAACTACTGAACCGATCATCATAAAGCTTTTTTTACACACGTTGCCAGGGTGCATTTCATCTAGAAAAAGTACGGGAACACTCGGAGATATCGGGAAAACCCGCCCCGAGGGAAAGACAAAGAACCTACTTATAGTTCAAAATGAAAAGACAATGCCCAACTTCTTCTGGTGCTTTACCAGATGTTCAGTATACAATTATACAAACTAGCCGCGGCCCGCCCTTATCTTGTGTATGATCACTGTTTCGATGTTGTGTCTAAAGTTCCTCAATAAACAGGCTATTGAACGCAAATGGATTTGAAGATGTGCACTACTGAAACTTTATAACAAAATATACATAGATAGATCAAGATGAAATCTAGAAGGGTAAGGATGTATTGAACACACTCATTTCACCATTTAGAATTCGTTCCGTCAGTCACAGCAGTCAGAACAATCGGGAGCATAAAGAGTGAGAAGAAATTGAAAAATTGTATAAAACGCATGCTTTGTTAATAAGCATTTTACAAAGTAAATGGTTATTTAGCTAACAAAAATGCTTGGCAACTTGCTGGTCCTGCTCCACAGCTACACTGTACATATTAAATGTCAATGGTGTATTAATTTTTTATTTTATACTCTTGGTTTTGTTATTTGAAATGTAATTATTTGTTGATGTTTTTAATTATTATTACTGATATAGATGCTTTTACAAAATGAACATAAGTAATTTACATTGTCGGTATTTTATGAATAATATCGTTTTTTGAGTTGTTCATGTGAGAACTGTGTAGTCAATTATTTAGGTTTATGTTTACGTCTTCTGGCAGTGCTGAGTATGTCACTCTCGGCTAGAAGTAATGGTGTCGTATGTGTTGGGTCGCTCGGCTCCCTTTGATAAGGTTGAGATGGATTATGGCCTGCGCGTCCGTCATGCTCGTGAATCAGTGCTGTTAATCGGGGCACAATCAACGGCACTCATTCACTCAGGCTTCGGACTGCTATAACTTAACATAAGTAGTAATTAAAATAAAAGTTATTTCAGAATAATCTATTGCATTGCCTTCACATCGTATCTTATTTAATTTTATTTTATGTGTACTTATTAACTGTAACAAGAAAATGATCAAATATTTGAGAAAGAGTGTAAGTAAGTGTGTCCTTGGAATTTCTTGCTGGCCCTTCTCCATAGCACAATTCTTAAATATTGTTTTATACCTAATATATATATATTAGTTAAAAAAATTACTCCATTTATTCTGAAAGCAATTCAGGCGTGTGCAAAATTATTAAGAGGTACAAATTATATCTACTATTATATATTTACATCAACATAAACAGTATCTGAATGTTACATTCAGTTTATGATGCTATGTAATGTTACATAATTATTTAATTATATTTTAAGTTTAATTAATTTTGTATTGTTTAAAAGGTTTCAAATCTATCTAATAACCTTGAGTTTTTTCCAAGTACAGCATCAAAATAAAAGCGCTGTACAAAATATTGTTATTTTTCTGTTCTTATAACTCTGTAATCCAGTCGAGTAATCTTAATTATTTGTACAATGACGTACAAATAAAACTTATTTAATCTATATCCGAACTTCTGCGGGTCGGCTGGATGCAAGAGCAACATCATTACGATCCCCATACATATTTACGTCTTATGATATTTTTAATTCAATTTTCTCCGCGAAAGTTCGGAACCTACTCGGTTGAGTGTTGAAAGCTATCCAATTTGCGTAATACTGCCAAAATATCTCATTTCTACGCTCACTGTACATTTTAAAGATAAAATGTTCTAACATATTTCTCTGTTAATACGAATATACATCTTTCTACCTAGGATTTAAAAGTCAAAGTTGTTGGACTCGTTTATAAAATACAGTGTTTAGACACAAACAGCAAACTGAGTTTTGGCAATTCCATAATGCGAAAGTGGTCTGTTCAAGCTTTTGACTATATGAAAAAAATACGAAACTCGGAAAACGATAGAAAAAAGAGAACATTTATGTTTTCATAGAGTTATTATTTATGGTTCGATGAACGTGTAAAAGCGATATTTAGAACGAGTAGCACTCCGCCGATTAGTACGACTTGTGTGCGCTGAGCTTCACAGAATTACAGCGTTTGTGAGCCTCGCTGGCCGCTAACCCTTTCAGCTTTGAAGCTACCGAAATTATTTCAAGGGATTCATGTAAGTTGAAATTTTCATAGTCGTAGAGCGTTTTATTAAATATTATTACTAGTTTTACGTAACATAATATATGTAAAACTAGCAATAACGCTTTGATGACTCTCGGGTTACTTTAATAACTTACAGTTTATTTTCTTATTGAAATTGATGGCACTTAGACAGGTAAATAAAAAAGTCTGTATTGTGTTGCTGAAAAGATAGGTAACCGTTACATATGTTATTAAATATTGTTAGCAATATAGAAAGAAAACTTTGGTAAAGTAAGATATCATTCAATAAGGGGTTAATTGAATCCAATAAATAATAATTCCGTGGTAAGCCAACCCTAATAGCGCTTGGATATTCCTGGCACGCACCTTGCTAATAAAGCGATGTATGAAGTGCCTACAGAAAACAATATACCTTATTTTTGTCTATGAAGAAAATATATTTAGGTCAGATGGATTCCTTTCCCTCTTAGTGTAAATAAGGAATATATGTATAACCTGTGTTTGAAGGTATTTAAAAGTAATTTAGGTATAACTTTTTAAGCAGTTAACAAAATACCGCTTTTATAAATGTTCTGTATTTTTATGTAGACTTATTAGTTTTTATAGTCTACTGTTACGTTAAGTACTTATATGTACGTGTATGTTGTGTATGATGAAAATGATGATATTAATAGCAATATCTTTTTTTAATTTATATATAGGTACGTACACTTACGCCCATTTAGTCGACTGGGTAGTCCAGAGGGGAATTATAATCTCACTCACTTAAGTATTTTACTTACATTCTCCTAAATTTAAGAAATTTCTAATTCCACAAAACTCATAGCTTCAGTACTCCCAATTTTCGTATTCGTATATTCATATCAATATATGATAGATAGATTTATTTGATATTTAGATTCTCTAAGTTCTAATTCATAATATAATTGTAATAATGTATAATCACAGTAAAGTAGTTATACGTGAGCCGAGAAAACCTGATCACAGTAACTACGTATGTATAGTATCTATACTGTTTGCACTAGAAGTCTATATCTATACTTTTGCAAACTTTTCTCTACGTACCATCAGACAGCGATATATTATTGAATTAGAATTTAGTACGCGTATAATCCTATCAAGTTTACAACCCGCTGCAAAATGTCATCGTCGGTTTTGTTCTTTGAAGTTTTTCATAAAAGTATACAGCACATACATTACAGAGTATTTTGCGAGTACATGTGTAATAATAATAACTGTTTATTTCCGTGAATGAAGCTACTACAGCAGTTTTATCTTGGTCGATCAAATTAAACTACATGATAACTAGGAACGTCGTTCTTTCACCACAATATTCAAAGACTCTACAGGTAGTTCATGTGTGAATCGTTTGATGTGGCACGCTGTTCTGGACTACATAGTCTACGTACCATTAGACAGCGGTATGCTTATTGAATTATAATTTAGAACATCCTGCAGTATTGTTATTCTAATAACAGCTTTTCTACCTACCACTGATACTCCTTTTCGTTTTAATCCATCAAAATTGTTTTCAGACACAAAGGCATATATTTATTTAAACTTTCTCAATGAACACTACTAACCTTAAAACAATGCCTATAAGTGTTTCAGCCTAGTTGGTGAGAGTCTAGCAACCCCTCTCTGAACCGTGTGGCCGTTACTACACCATATGTCGACGCAGGTTAATTCCACTCTCTCTCTCTGTATGAACGATGACCCCTTTATTACTTATTAAGGAGCTTGTGGCTGCCTCACCCCCGTACCACGTTATTTATGTCGTCTAATAATAATTTGTATTAAATCACGAACGCTTCCCACAGGACAAACAGGATTTGTTAGCTTTTGTTGTCTGTTCCTTGTGCCTTTTCGCGAAACGAGAAGATATTGTTTGTTTGCGGTATGAAAAAATGATATTTATAATCGTGTTATCGTTTGTTCTGGTTTATTTTTACCACTATGGCGTTCTAACTTCCATAATAATCACATGTATTAGTGAGAATAACCAAATGTTACAATACCATTCTTAAGTTAGTTAATAACTTGAAACCACTTAAGTTTCAAATTAAGTGTTAAGGTAGCATGGGGGTATGTATATCTCTGCTCAAGGCTCGTACATCTTTTTTTTTATATCATAGGCGGGCAGACGAACAGACGGGTCATCTGATGGTAAGTGTCAACCGCCGTGGACCCATAGACACTAGCTACTCGAGAGTCATAAGGTGCGGTGCCCGCCTTTAAGGGTGATGAGGGATGGGAAAAGGGGAGTGGGGACAAGGATGAGGAGAGATTAGAGGGGGAGTTTTCTCTCCGAAAACCTCACAAATTTCGGCGAAATGCAACGCCAACGTTACTTTACAACCGATTTGAAATATTTTTTTGTTGATTTTCTGTGAGGCCGTGATATCGCACCGGTCAAATCGACCCATTCGTGCCTAAGCATGGCTCTACCACAGTTGAACCATGTTCTTACATATATTGCCATAGTTGTAGATAAATTATTCACTGTCGGGGATTTAATGAACTGTACATGGAAAGTACGATCGACTGTCCAAAACTATTCATCAACATTTAAGTTTAATGTAAATCCACGTTCTTGTTTCCTTACTAATATTCACAGACAGACAGACAGCTTTTATACTCATACTGTAAACGTAATATTATATATACATTTTTATTAGAAGTGTTTTATATATTCTTTGCTTCCAGTTATATGTAACCAGTATTTAACCAAGTAGTAAATAGGTCAGGAGACATGCATAGGGTTAGTAACGTTGTGTTCTTGCATTTTTTTTTAACTAAAGTTAAGACTTTAGATTGAACAATAAACAACTTTAGATTGAACTTGAAAATAAGTTTTACTAACCATAACGAAGATGTAGAGGAATGAAAAAACGTTTCGTATACATTTATAATTGTAATATTAAAATGTGATGTAGACAATAAAATAAACGATTTCCTTTTAAAATATTATATAAATGTATGTTGTTAATACATGCTCGCGCAGACAGACAACGGAACATGTCATGTCACGAAATTCGTTTTTAATTTCTCATAACCAAGTACATCTTAATATCATTACTTTAAATGGAATAACAATATATAACTCCTAAAACAGTGTCGGTCAACTAACGGTGTGGGTTCAAGATATGACATGGAGAGGTGTAAATCTCATTCGCTTATCTTACTGATGCTCAAAACGTTACGGCCTCAGAGCCTGCACAAGCGGCGCGCACAGCGGTTGAGCGTACTACTGTAATATTATTATGTAGCCTATTGTTTATGAAGCAATCAATGTTATATGTTTATAGTCTAAGAAACTGGAAAAATAAAATATACTTAAAAAAAAGCTATATAACCACGTCAACAGGAGCTGATCAGTGTATTGATGACCACGATCCCTCAGACTAATTGAAACTTCAGCGTCGATAATAAAAAATACTCATGTATATTAAGTCAGATCTACATAATTGAGACCCGCGTATTTATTTAAATCTTTACAAAACAGTTTTTGTTGCGTTCGCAGTCGTTCGTAAATAGAATTTAGAATTGTTTTGTATATTCAAACTGAAAATAAATTAACTAAATTTCTAGCTTGAAATGATGTGTAAATACTATATTACTTGACTATTACTCTTTTTCTTAGGGTAACTCTCATCACGTACATATATACCTGTCAAAACGCTTTTCACTGAGGCCACCGTTTCCAAGTTGAAGATACTGCAGGCGACAACATTTGCATTCCAACTCCAAGGAGTAATTACAAGTGGGCGCTTTAATTATCTGCAGTCTCCTGCAGGGTCAACAACACGATGACGTATGCTGAGAATGTGTCACAATTTGTTTTCGTAATTTAAGCGTGTTGAAAGCTTGTTTTAGTCACTTTAAATAACTTGGGGCTTTATTTCCTTATCATATTTAATGACAGATATATGTACTGGCGGTAAGTTATCTCCACGTTTATGAACTTAAATATAATTTTAAATAATTGTCTACTTCGTACGTTTATGTAAAGATAATTTACATAAAAAGCTGTAATAATAAGGACCTGAATTAATTTAGCTCATCTATCTAATAGAAAAAGTAGTGTAGGGCTGGGCCCTGGTGCATGATGAAGCGACGACTTGAGGAAGGTGTCATACCGTGGATAGATGTGGGCAGCCTAAGATTGGGGTTCCTACCGGGAAATCCTGCAGTGGCCGGCAATAGGTTGATGATTGAATAAAATTGATAGGGTTGGATGTTTTGTATTATAATTGAGAAATACAGGAGTTTGCCCCCTATCCCATTAAAAAAAAAAAGTTGGAATCTAGTATCGTGGGAATCTCGCCATCATATATATATTTTAAATCTCTCAAATTGGAAAGTTCGCAATTTTAGATTATTATTGACTATTTGAATGGAATTTTGTAGTGGTAGAGCCATGCTTGCTTAAGCACGAATGGGCCGGCTCGACCGGTGCGATACCACGGCCTCACAGAAAACCGGTTGTGAAGTAACGCTTGCGTTGCATTTCCCCGAAATGAGTGAGGTCTCCGGAGGCCCAAAATCCCCCACCCCCCTAATGATAGCGCTGTTAACGAAAAGGATACCCCAGGGGGGTACCAGCGCTAGCGTTGGAGAATCCCCCCCTGGACGT
Organism: Tyria jacobaeae; assembly: GCA_947561695.1. Lineage (NCBI taxonomy): Eukaryota > Metazoa > Arthropoda > Insecta > Lepidoptera > Erebidae > Tyria > Tyria jacobaeae. Next base: position 7,839,670 of record OX387222.1, on the reverse strand, counting down.
CCACCCTCAGTATGGATTATGCCTGAGCGCGGACGCCCAGGCTGCCCCTCGTACTCTGGGGGGGGCTCAACTGCGCTCTCAAAATCTGCTCGGGGCAAGAGAAGGCACACCATGGCACCCCCTGTCACGTTTACCGTGGATTTTTGTAACATCAGGGGCTTACATTCGAACCTCGAAACCGTCCACCACCACCTTGAGACAGCAAAGCCGGCCTTGCTCTTTTTAACCGAGACGCAGATATCATCTCCAGCGGACACATCCTACCTCTGCTACCCTGGGTACGGACTGGAACACTCCTTTGTTCCTAAGGCTGGTGTATGCGTGTACGTTAGAGATGATATCACTTCTCACCGCCTCGGCAATCTTGAAGGTAGGGACCTCTCCATCTTATGGCTACGTGTAGACTGCGATGACCATCCCCGCATCTACCTATGCCTTTACAGGTCCCATAGCGGTGATGCTGAAACGGACCGACTCATCGACCACGTCCAAATGGCTACAGACTCAGTGCTCCAGCAGGTCCCATCCGCAGAGATCGTGATTCTTGGCGACTTTAACGCCCATCACGCCGAATGGCTTGGTTCGCGCAAAACCGATCATGCGGGAAGATCTGTTCACGATTTCGCCTTGGCATATGGCTTGACGCAGCTGGTAGCAACGCCTACGCGAATCCCAGATGCAGAAAGCCACGTGCCTTCACTGTTGGATCTTCTGCTGACCTCACATCCTGACGGCTACAAAGTATCCGTTGAGGCCCCTCTTGGCTCTTCGGACCATTGCCTGATTAGGAGTATAGTGCCACTCGTTCACTCGCTACGGCCGCGAGTTACAGGCAGTCGCCGCGTATGGCACTATAGGTCAGCAGACTGGGATGGAATGCGAACATTCTTTGCATCCTACCCATGGAGGCAGGTTTGCTTCTCGCCGGATGATCTCAGTGTCGTTGCTGACTCTGTCGCGGATGTTGTGCTTCAGGGTATGGAACTTTTCATTCCATTCTCCCTGATTCCCACAGGTGGCAAGTCCCAGCCTTGGTTTGGTCGAACCTGCAAAGCGGCGTCCCGCCGAAAGCAGGAATGTTACCAAGCATGGGCTAATGCAGCGACAGCACGGGATGTAAAGACCAGCACATTAAAGAAGCAATTTAACTTTGCCTCCAGGTCCCTCAAAAGAGTAATTGCTGGGGCGAAGTCGGCTCACATCGGCAGAATTGGCGAGAGACTAGTTAGTCTCCCCTCCGGAACTCGTGCATTCTGGTCTCTTGCCAAAGCTGTCCAGGGGAACTTTTGTAAGCCATCCCTTCCACCTCTGCGCATAGGAGATAATTCGTTGGCCCACGACGCTAAAGAAAAAGCCGATCTTCTGGGCAAACTCTTTGCGTCCAACTCGACCCTGGACGACGGGGGAAACGCACCGCCGACCATACCGCAGTGCGAGACCCGCATGCCGGAAGTCCGGTTTACACAAAGGGCAGTGCGTAAAGCGCTTCTTTCCCTCGACGTTCATAAGTCGAGTGGGCCCGATAGAATCTCTCCTATCGTGCTGAAGACGTGTGCTCCAGAGTTAGCACCGGTTTTAACGCGCCTTTATCGGCTTTCCTACTCTCTTGGCGTAGTCCCGAACTCATGGAAGACAGCTCTAGTGCACCCAATCCCTAAAAAAGGAGATCGCTCGGATCCGTCCAACTACAGACCCATAGCCATCACCTCCTTGTTCTCCAAGGTAATGGAATCCATTGTTAACTGCCAGCTCCTCCGGTACTTAGAAGACCACCAGCTCCTCAATGATCGACAATACGGCTTCCGTCAGGGTCGTTCAGCTGGTGATCTTCTCGTATACTTGACTCACCGGTGGGCACAGGCGATCGAGACCAAGGGGGAAGCGTTGGCCGTTAGTTTGGACGTGGCGAAGGCCTTCGATCGGGTCTGGCACAAAGCGCTCCTTGCGAAGCTTCCTTCCTATGGGCTTCCCGAGAAACTGTGCAATTGGCTCACCAGTTTTCTTACAGACAGAAGCATCAAGGTCGTTGTTGACGGTGCATGCTCCGACTCGAAGTCTGTTAATTCTGGTGTCCCACAAGGCTGTGTGCTATCACCCACGCTGTTTCTTCTGCATATCAACGACATGCTGCAGATTAGCAGCATCCATTGCTATGCAGACGATAGCACGAGTGATGCCCTTTACACCGGCCGCGCTAACATTTCTCGGGTAAACGTCATCGAAAGCCGATCCAAACTTGTGTCTGAAATCGAAACTTCTTTATCAAAAGTTTCAGATTGGGGTCGACTTAACCTAGTCCAATTTAACCCCACGAAGACACAGGTTTGCGCGTTCACCGCTAAAAAGATGCCATTGGTCGTATCACCTCAATTTGAGAGCACTTCCCTAACTGCATCAGCCAGTATCGGAATCCTTGGCGTCGATATATCAAGCGAAGTCCAGTTTCGCGGTCACTTAGAGAGTAAGGCCATATTAGCCTCGAAGAAGCTTGGTGTGCTAAACAGATCGAGACAGTATTTTACTCCGGCCCACCGCCTGCAACTTTATAAGGCGCAGGTTCTGCCGCACATGGAATACTGTTCTCATCTCTATGCAGGTGCACCCCAGTACCAACTTCTGCCTCTTGACCGCATTCAACGGAGAGCGACTCGCATCATCGACTGCCAAGATATTTCTGATCGACTTGACACCTTGGCGTTGCGTAGAGATGTAGCTTCACTCTGCATCCTCTATCGCTTGTATCATGGGGAGTGTTCAGAGGAATTGTTCGGACTTATACCGGCTGCTGGTTTCCGCCATCGTCCTACGCGACAAAATATCCATCCCCATCACCTGGACGATTGGCACTCCACCACTGTGCGCTTCTCGAGAAGCTTTTTGCCTCGCACAACAAGCTTATGGAACAAATTGTCGCCTGCCGTATTTCCGAACCGATACGACCTTCAAACCTTCAAGAAGAGAGCGTACCTCTACCTAAAAGGCCGGCAACGCACTTGTGACTCTTGAGTTGCGGGTGTCCATGGGCGGCGGTAGTCACTTACCATCAGGTGACCCGTCTGCTCGTTTGCCCCCTATCGCATAAAAAAAAAAAAAAAAAAAAAAAAAAAAAAATTGAAAATCAAAGGCCCTCAAATGGCATAAGTTTCGTACAGAATCACCTCGCATGGACTACAAAATAAAAATCATAACTTAAAAACAGGATATTGCATAGGTATACGAGTAAAGAAATTTTTCGCTTATACAATTTTTTGCAAACTGTTCAACACATCTTCGGGCTATCGTCCATTTTATTTTCTAATTAAGAAACTATCTAACGAACACCTCCATTTGTACCTTGTCATATGGTAAGAGATCAACTTTTCAATCTAATTTTATACGTATCGTTAAAAAATAAAGATGCAATTCCGGTAACGATGCAACGAAGTAAGCCTTTTTTAAATAAGTCGGAGATGGCACCCAAAGCTTTTCAGCCTGTCCACAGTCGCTGAGCTTCAACTTAAGTAATGAGATATGACTTCAACTCATTATTATTTTGCTTGTAATTTGTACTGTGAAATAAATAAATTTGTTGTATATTTATTGCGTGAGAGATTTAATGCGCGTTTGTACAAGTTATAGGACTTGAGCTGCTGCTTTCTACCTTTCGTTAATCACCCACATGAGTACTTACTATGGATGGGAGCATAGACCGGATTATCTTCTGTTACGACCTTTTATATAAAGCATCGTTTATATAAGTACTATTTGTAATTTCCTAAGGAAAAACGACCGTGTAGACACCGGTGATAAAGTATTAAAATTAATGTAATAATGTTTTCAAGGACCTAATTATGGTTTATTAGTAACAATATTCGAGTTATTGTGCTGTAGGGGGATACTTCATAAAATGCAAAAGTTTCAGGTTTTGCCAAAGCTGCAAAAGCAAGAAATGTTTCTACTAGAAAAACTGTAAAAAAAAGAAAATCTTTGTTAGACTTTAGATCTTTCAATACCTAACGATAACTCTAATATCTGCACAATTAAACTGGACAGTAACAAACACTAACGTGTAAGTGAACAACCATGTATAGTTTTGAAGACAGGACAGACACATAAGACCAATAGCTCTTAAGCTATGGTTAGAAGTCCATAGGTAAGAATACTTCCATAGCAAAGTTAGGAGCAACATGCATTGGTTCATCCGAGTCATTACCGACATCATCGAATCACTGTACGTAAATGAAAACTCGCCTCATCACGTTCCAAATTGAAATCCTTCGTTCCCTCGCTAAGGCAGGCCGCAGACGTACTTTTTCCCTTTGTTTTATTGTATTGGCCGAGCCTCGATTATTCGAATTATGTTTAATTCATTTCCATCTCGATGGTAATGCCCGCGGTCTATGTACCTAATGCTATAGTGAGATACCACGGATAATCGAATAAATATCGACTACACAGCTGTAAATCTAGAAAACAACAACTACTACTACTAACTAACAAAGTACATCAAAATACACTAGTAATTAAGGTTTCACACTTGTAATTTGAGAGGAAATAGATTATTTTTTTGGTTGGTGATTATAGCTGAAGATAAAAGCTGTGTATTTATACGTAGTGTTTATACGTAGATATACATATACCTATTGAGAAACTATTTTATATAGCAAAGATATTTTGTATAGCAATTAGATGTTCGACGACCTTTGCTGGCAAACTCTATGGTGTCCTAGGTAGGTTTGCAGGTAATAAAGTTAACCAGAAATTGCATAAATATTTTATAACAAAGTATAGTTGCAAAACTGCTACCTCTCGCTGGCCTAAGTCCCTTAGTGACTATGAGGGAACCGATAGCCTATTACAGCTACCCCCATAGTCTTATAATGTTCTGCGTGAGTTAAAAACCAATCATAGATTTACAGGTGATACATATATGTAACACACACATTTACACACACTACTCACATTCTCATTTACTCACGTATATCCCGTACGTAGACGTACATAAATTAACATATATTTATACATACATAATATATATTATTATTATATATTTATATAAATTCAACGTAGATAAGCACGAGTAAATGAATCGAGTAACACTAGTAACGGCTGGTCTGACACAAATTAACATTAAGAAAGGAACCATTAACGACAATAAATGCGGTTACGCAAGTCAACAGATGCCTGACTGACGAGTTTTATTAGAAACGTGAGGACTGATGAGTGTATTCGTTGTACCGAAATCAGTGAAGAGTGAGTGATTGCGGCCGGCGGACGTGATGCCAACGACACCTTCCGGCCGGTGTGAAACATTATTATTTTTTGATAACTTAATGCGCCATCTGTAACGGTGTAATTGCACATTTAGCGGTTTGTATTCCAACGAAAGATAATTTCTCGGTATCTTCCCACCCTTTGTTACGGCTAAACCGATTTCCTGCCGGGCTACGTGAAAATTTAAACCAACTTAATCCCTATAAAGCTTTTAATGACATTTTCTTGGAACTTGAAGCCACAAGAAAACAACCAACATGCTCATCGATGGTTAGCCGCAAATCATAGAAAGATTTGCCGCATTGATAAAAATAAAGGAGAGACGATATTACGAAATCAATATGAAATTGCATTTCCTAATGTCAATTGTTAGTTACGAAGTGCAATAAAGTTCCAATAATCATGATATGAAATAATTTCTGAACGATGGGCTTGGCTAGATGTGCCTGTCTCACTCTTCAGCACTTGGGAGTGATATTCTTGTCTCATTCTTGGCCCGAGGATCGCACGGGGTATGATGAACTCGGTAATGATCCAATCAGAAGTGAAGTGCATCAAGTCTCGGCCGCTGTGAGAATGCGGTTGGGGGTGCAAAAACAACGTGTACAGATTTAAATTAAACCAACTATTTGGTTTTGTTTCTGATCACCTTAACTTTTTAAATTAACAAATGATAGGCATTAAAACCTCTAGGTGTTCGGTTAAGTTATAATAAGTAGTGTCTCTGAATGATTTAGTCACACCTTCTTTCTCTCAACAATAATAACGAACTATTTATTAAAATACACGGTTTTACTCACTGAATTGTAACCACGGTGTGTACAATGACTAGTTTAACACCCGACGAGGGACCTTTATCAAGGAGTGAAGCGTCCTGTTATCGGTGTTAGGCGTCACACTAGTCGTGCATCCCGGAAATACCCACGTGAGTACCACTCATATACAACCTACCCAGAAACTCAATAAGTATTTATTTATTTATTTATAAATATAAATTAGGATTTGGTTGTGTCTAGACCACTTTTAACGGATTTCGACATGTGAGGTGTAGTTGAAATCGTGTTAATAGTAGTAGAGACATGGAATACATTTCGAGATAACTTAAGTGGAAAAAAAATTAAAAGGATTTTAGTATTGTAGTCAGCATAGAGGGCTCGAATCTCCAGGTGCCATTAAGACCCGGACTTGCTTGATATCCCCAATCTTTCCCTAATCCCCAACGCTTATACTCCCCAGTCTATCAGTATAAACAAAATCTCTTCCCTCCCTTTACCTTTCAATATACTCTCAATTTTCCTATCTTATTCTCAAAGTGCCTGGATACGGCAATAGGCTTGCGCCCTATTACTTTAATGAGACTAAATTATAGTCTGCCAAACGTGGTCGTTAATTAAGCTTCTGTCTTCCCTTTCGGGGATATAGCCGTGAGTGTATGTAGGTATGTACAGTACCGTTGAGCTACATACTAACTTTACTTGTTCTTAAGAACTACTATATACTACCTTTCATATATCCATATCAACCACAATCGAGCTGCGACTGACAACTAGCAATTATGGAAGTAGTAATTGATTGCTACCTATGCGATCAACAAGCACAGTTATCGATTCTTTTAAAGATCCCCGCTACACACACAATGTGTGTTAAGCCTTAATAGTAGCTAAACCTTGCTAGAACAGTAAAGTACACATATATTTATACAGCATTAAAAAATCAAGAGGTTCTATGTTCATCTGTGTGTATTTGTTTTATTTATGTACTTATCGATTTCTCCGCCTATTGATTTTCAAATCCCCCTGTGGTGGTCCCATTGAAACCAAATCAACCAAATCAATCAGATTTAATCATGGGATCTAAGAGCAATCGTGGAAAACCTTCAAATTTTATAGGGTTTTCTCATACTTTTTAATGCTATTATCTAATTTACACTTTATTACACATCTGGCACATTGGCGGACTTAATGCAGACGTGATGCAGAGAAGAGACATACCTAAGTGTTACTGTTTAATGGCGGTTCTCTCGTGGTTGGAAGAATTTTTAATAGTCGGGCACAACAAACAAGTCTTCGATACAACTGCTACTTATTCCTATATACTTATTATCTGATGCTACAAAAACATTCAGTTATCTGTAAACCCTACATAACTTTAACTTTCGAACTTGAAAAAGAAGTACACAGCCCGCCTGATAGTAAGTGGTTACAGGTACATATAGCATACAACCTACATATAATTAATCTGAAAATCTGAGAATATCGCCCAAAGAGATGTTCCCGCTATTACGAGGTTCTAAAAAACCCAAATCAATTGCATGCGTTTTAAAAGTTAATCACTAAGCTAAACCACCATTTTTGCGGCACCCATACTGCACATCCCCGTATAAAATAAATGGTTAAAAATACATTGCTCAATAATAATATGAATTGTGTGAAACATACAATAATTCGAGCAACAAAATTAGTCCTAAAACTTGTAATAGTCTCATTTATTGACCGCAATCCACCAATCGATACTAAGTGTGTGCTTTTAAAAATATTTTTTTGAATTAAAAATAAGTAATGGTCTCAAAACACTGGCTGTTACGTCTCTCGGATGGCTTGTAATTATTTTAAATGTCCCGCGTGCGCCCGCGTCGGTGCCGTGCTCCAAACGCGTACACCTCGAGGCGATGCGCGCGTGTTTGAGAATCCATATTGAACCAACACAAAACTCAACATTCTTTCTTTTTTTAATTATTTCCAGCGGCTTAGCACCTGAATGCAAAATTATAAAATACTAATGATTATACAGAAATTGCTCAACGGCTATCAAATACATTAATAAATATGTTTTAAGATGTGTTATCTATCAAACAGTATATACACAGTCTTACCCGGATGATGGCAATAGGCTTGCACAGGCCGATTTTTTAAATTTATGTTTATTTACGTTAGTTGTACCAAATTATTATCGGCAATATGTTGGTCTTTAATACACCTCTGCCTACCCCTTATGGGCATGAGTTTATTTATGTTTTCTTTTTTTTTTTTTTTTTTTCAATTTATTCTACTGCACGGGTCCCATTGTCACAGAGTCAGGATTTGATGATCGGATTCCATGGAAATGGAGGCAAACCCTAAAATTTTATAGGCACCAAAAATGATTTTATTTTTCATATAGGTAAAAGTCCCCTGTTGCTGAGCTGATAGACGAAGATACAGGTTCTTAACGGTTAGGATGTACGAGATTATTCTTTAAATTAGAGTTTTTATTTTTATTTTTGTATTTTAAAGGTGTCGAAAGAAATCAAAGAATTTCGTTACACAAGTATTATGTAAGTTTTTTTGCAACTGAAACTCAAATTGCATTCAAGGCATTGTAATGTAGTACAGTATATAACTGAATAGTAAAATTACCCGAATTCTAGACCTTTGACTTGACATAACGTGTTTAAAGCGACACACCACTAGCTACTAATTTTATAACATTACCTATTTACAAACCAATATATCGACTTACTATGTATAATAAGGAAAATTATACTTATCAGCAACCAATTTATCGTTGACAGCGCTGTTGTTATCTCAATTTATAACGGCGTAAAGATAAAGTCAGAGGTTTGCTTGCAGCCATAACTATCTACTGCCTATATCCGTCATTATCGCTCACTTCAAGGCGATATACATAGTTGAATCCACGTTACACATTACTTTAAAAAATTGAGTGAGATTTGTTATTGAAGATATTCATAACGTAGTTATATAATGTCGCGATATCATCAACCGAAAGTACCTCAAATCCAAATGAAGGTAAGCATTTTCTATATTTATACTAATATAAGATTTTATATTAAAAGATGGAATAAAAACAATAGTGAAGTTAGTCACATTCTTATCAATCAAAATATGGTTGTTTTCGGTAGTATTATGTTATATTGCTTTTAGTTCAGCGACTGATAACAATAAAGATATCTAGGTAATAACCTAAATTATTTGATAATAATAAAATAATGAATGCAGTGAATAATAAAAACTGTCAGCCACGTCATCCTTTTGAGTATGTGATCCTTACCTTTTGATCTCCGAAGATGTACTTGAATGGTTCTCCTTCTATTTTCACGAAAGCCAACAGATGTCTTGAACGAGGAGTGTTCAGGGACTTGGTGTGACCTTGGCTCTGGCGTGCCACAATGCAGCTTTCTGGAACCTGTTCTGTTGTCAATTGTTTAACAATATCACATTAAATGTACTTGGGTGTGCGTACTTGTGTGCAAAATTTATTCACAGGTCAAGTAGAGAACCTGGAAGATGCGGTAGCTGGCCATGTAAAACTGGTCCGATAGATTTAATTTAACAGTTAATCTTTCTAAATTCCAAGCAATTAAGTGGTGATAGGTATTGGCTAAGGCGTCGGGCTTGCGATCCTGTGGTCGCAGGTTCGCACCCCACCCAGTGCACTACAGTCGTGAACCCACTACTGACACAAGCATTTACCTTCGCTGGAAGGGTTATATAAGAATACCGGTAATGTTTTACCCACGTTGCTTTCTTTACAAAAAAAAAAAATAAATATAATGGGAGCTCCAGAATGATGAGACCAGTTGACATAGCTAACGCTACGGATATCATTAGTGACTCAGTTTTACCAATCAGTCCTTCGTATAGGAATGTTGGTTTGAACTTTGAACATTGACAGTATTGTCGCTCAAGCTGGCAAACTCAAGTGTCAAATATCAGTGAGAAGGCAGCGAAAACCTTGCTTTGTGTTTATTGTTTATTTTCTTTTTTCTTTTAACCAAGACGAAAACGTTGATTGTACAGACTATGGTGTTACCAGTAATAATAATGGTGATGTTTGCTATCTCGACCTGAATGCGGATCGATTCATATAAAATCGAATAAAACCTGTTACATCATTTTAAAGTCCAAAAACAAATTCTCTTCTTCATTCATTGGTTCACTTCGCAGTTTGGGGAGTCTATCCCTCAACAGATGCGCTGTACAATATATAGTTGTTTAGTCAAATCACACTTACTTTATCTAATAGAGGTATGGGGCAGTGTCAATAAAACGAAGTTGCGTGAGCTACAGATTGTGCAAAATAAAGTCGTGAAAAGCCTTCTCCAATACAAATGTCTCACTACCACCAAAAAGAACTATAATGTAACCCATATAATGTCTATACACCAACTATAGTATAACACATGTTGACACTATTAGAAAAATTATCCAGAGCGAATTCCATACAAATTTATCTTATATACAAAAATTACAAGTTACTAAACGCAGAAGTCTACTTGTTCTGCCAAACTAACAGATTGTTGATTAAAATTTAATAAAGTATAAAATGCCAAATCATTTAACGTATTTAAAACCAGGCTAAGTCAGCGCATTTTACGAAACATACATATCCTAAAATAGAATAGTTAGTGTGTTTTGGTAGTGACTTTCTTTTTATTTGTATTGTATAGCGTCCATACCATGCAAACAAAAAGATGTACAATAATTATACTTACTGTTCTTATGTATTTAAGTGACTTTGTCTTTATGAGAATAAAATTCTTTAAACACTTTTACCTGTGCAAGTATGATATGATCACACATATACTTATCGGAAAGAATTTGTCTTGGCTACACATTAGGCAACGACGCTGTTTAAGGGTGTGGACTATGTATTCCTTGCATAACTCCCCTTCTTACCTAATGTGTCATTTCCAATACCTGTGATGTAACCACGACAGAAATCTCCGCTCTATAATCTTCTCCTTCTTTGTCCCTCCCATTTCATTTCTCCATCCCAATTCTAGTGTAGTTCATTCTTCCATGACTGGTATTCGTTGTAGAGCCATGCGTTGGCATGTAAAGGGCCGGCTTGATCAGTGCAATACCACGTCCTCGCAGAAAACCGGTTGTAAAGTAACCAACTCTCAAAAGCAGGCAGCGCACTTACGACTCTTGAATTGCAGGTGTCCATGGACGGCGGTTGTCACTCACCCGTCTGTTCGTCTGTCCCCCTATATTATAAAGAAGAAAGATACAATACTATCCAAGCTATAATCCTCTGGAATTCGTTCCTACTATAAAACGCGATGTCCTCCAACCGACAGTTTCAAGGTTAGAGTACGACAGCCCTACACAGGTTTTTTGAAAGAATCATCTGATTAATACTTTTAAGTGCATTTGTGTGTAGATAGCTACATATATGTAATATTACTATAAAGGTACAATTAAAAAAAAAAATCTTTTATGCTTACTTGCCATCGGTACCTGTTTCATTGCAGTAAGTAAGGTACCTTATTTGTATTAAAACAAAAAAAAATACTTAGGTACTTTTTTAAATAAAATTGGATATTATAATTAACCTCACAGAAGCTCTATATTATCGAGAAACCTAGCTGCATCTTCACTATGTTGCTCAGACTACTTATATAGTTTTAGCAGAAACACTTAAAGCAACTCAATCGTGATCAAATATAAACCTTTCATCGGCAAAAAATTGTTAATCTGTAAGTAACGGATTCTACAGACTATCGGAGGTGGTCAAGCGCGGCAGTGACAGTGAACGGTTAGTGACGGCCAAGGCCGAACTAAAATTTTAATTCTTGTATTTAAACTATTACTTATAACGATTTAAAAGTATCTTTCACCATATTTTACTTGCAACAAAAAGTCTTATAAATAAATACGTGAATTTCAAAGTAGAGCATTGTCAAGTAGCAATTAAATTCAGTGCCTGCTAGTGTTATAGTACAGGTGCCTGCCTACGTAAACAACTTCTTTTGATTGAAAGTAACAAATAACAGCTAGTGAAAGTAATATGATGCATTTAGTGTTTCGAGAAATTGTTGCAAAAGCTTCGGTTGAAGCCAGACAAGAAACGGTTAGTACCTATTTAATTAAATTTACTTGTAAAACAAACTTTTCAGTAGGTTAGGTATGTACGGTATCATAACTGCCCTGCACAATACCCTATTATACCAATATACCATATACGAAGTGTTACTTACATTTTTTGTAATAATGAAATATCTGTTATGACTGGTTTTGTCTTCAAACATCAGTAAGTAATAATTATGACTAATTTGTACTTTGAGTGAATTATTAATTAGTGGTAATGTAATAGTTTAAATTTATGGGGTATAATAGATGACTGGACTTTTCGTCTAGCGGTTAGCGATCCTGACTGCTAAGCCCAGGTCGTGGGTTCGATTCCCACCCAGGTCAAATATTTGTGTGATGAGCACAATCATTTGTTCTGTGTCTGGGTGTAATTTAACTATCATATGTATGTATTTAGAAATATATAAGTATGTTTATCAGCAGTCTGGATATCATAATGCTGTGCTAAGTTTTCGATCATCTGGTCCCATGTGTGAGATGTGTTATTTATTAGTATTATTAGCTTTATTAAAATTAAAAAGAAAGTACTTTTTTAAATTTCATATAAAAACATAATATCTTTAAATAAAAATATATATATAATTATAACATTTAACTACATGTACAATAAACATAAATATATAATTTAATTTGATTAAAGTTTTGCTTGATAATGAACCGCAAGGCAAAAAATATTATTAGACCCTCACATACATGTACAGATAGCAAGCTTCATAAACACTTTCTGATAATCATTGTGCCCTCTGACGGCAGCTGACAGTAAAAAGTTTGACTTGACATCTGGGACTTGCGAAAAAAAAGGTGTTTTGGACGTTTTTATAAATTTCTATAATAAATATACAGAAAGTGCTAGTATATCTATGAAGTTTATCTCATGAATTAGAACTAAAAGACCATCATGTAAATTATCATTGAAATAGAATAAGTGAAGCTATACCTTATAAAACAGTGATATTTACAGATTTATCTAAGTATTTTTTAGATATTGTTCTATTGCTTAGATGCCACTTATTTTTTTTATTATATCGTATTCGTACCTCGCCTATCAGGTGGCCACTCAGCATATGCCGTATAATTTATGGTGCTCCCCGTTGGTTTGTCCTAAAGATGATCTTCCAAAATTAAGTAAGAAGGTGTCTAAGCCTGCATATAATAGGTATAGCAGTAAAGTTGACAAGATGGCAAGTAGTTCTGGAGTTAATAGGTTCTATCGACCCAGGAGTGCACTAGCTCGAGCTTTGTATGAGAAACAACACAATGATAGATACCTCGAAGAACTGGACCATAATGAGGTAAGTTATGAAATACTTGTTTGATATAAAGACATTTTTATGTAATAATTTATGTTTTGGAGACCAGGCTATATTCACCACTATTAAGTAACAATTACAAGTAAACCCTTATGATTATAATATTATTGGTTGATGAATTATACTTCTTGGATGTCAGTAGTACTGTGCTATGCTCTGATGCACAGCCATCAAAAATAAAATTATGACTTATGATTATTTACAATACTGTATATTCTCTTTTCATATTTCTTCTAGAAAACTATTGATTCCTTATTTTCATACAAAAGTCGGGTATAACTCACATAACAAGACCTTAGCCCTCTTTATAAACCTAAAGTTGTATGTATTAAGATATTTGATTCACATTAACAGAATGTTAGGTTTCATTAGAACTTGAAATTTTAATACATGGGTTGAACATTGAGATATTAGATAATCATTTATTGAGTGGCACAGTAAAACTAAAGCACAAGAAAGTTGCTAATCTAATTTTCAGATTTTACATGCACTGCAATATTAGATATTCTACAATTTTGTCCTAGCAAGCACCTCAGTCATCTGAAGTATACCCCTGCCTCACGAACAGACCCCGACCTAAGTATCGAAATTCCAGAGAGAGAGTAAGGAAGATGTGTAAGAGAGACAAGTTACTATATGAGGTTTGCCGTTCCTTCTAGTATCAAACTACTAGTTGTAGTAGTAGTTTTGTAGTCCATTCTTCATGCTATGGAATACTGAATAACATGCCATTATCAATTTATTTTGTAATATTGCAGTATATTATTTTGTGTATTATTTATTTGGGCATTAAATTGAATCAGTAACAAGGATTATTTGAATATGTCACTAAACAGTATATCAATACAGTTAGGAGCAACTTGGATTTCAGTATAGTAAAGATCAAATCAATTATTATGAACCAATTATGTTTAATTTTTAATTTCCTATAGAGTAAGACTAAAGAAAAGAAAAAAAACAAACTCAAATACCCTCTTTTTAACTATGTAAAAGCAAATAGAGTAGGAATATATATCATTAGGTGTTATTACCAGATCAATTAATATTTATAGATGTAGTTATTTAATAGGGCAAATAAGATATATTTTTATGCTAAGTATATAAACACTATGCGGGCAACTAGCTTTGATTTGATGACTTTGTTCAATTGCTTGCCCTGCCCTGACTCAGTCTTGAACGGGTAAACTCCATATGACAAAACTTTCTATGTCACATTATTTTGAGTCTCAGTGGTTTTTGTTTGTTAATTCTGTGTTTTGAATAAGTGGTAGTAATCAAGATGGATACTATTTGGCACAGAGTAAATAAAATATGCAATATAATAAAATCAGTTCAAAAACTATATTTTGACTCCTGAGACATGACACTCTAGAATGTATAAAACAAGAAAAAAATGCCGATAGTCATATCAGCCCATGGTTTCATTGCTAAGGGCCTCAATCTACATCTTCAGAGGCTAAGGATAAATAGCTGGCTTAAGGGCCTGATGCAAAAGGTAGTCCTTCTTGATACGGCACGTATTTTAGGAACCAGGAACCTCCTTACAATAGTAAGGAACAGGAACCTCCTTACAATAGTAAGGAGGTTCGTGTTCCACAAACATAAAGAACACCCAGACTCGGGACAACTATTTGTAGTTCACACACATTTTGTCCCGCGTCGAACGAACGAAACGAACCCACGACCTCCAGCTCAGCAGTCAGGGTCACTAACCACTAAACCAACAGGCCCGTCAACATTACTGTATTCATCAAGTAAAGGACACATTATGTAATCAGAATCAATGTTTTATATACAATTATAAAAGGGGCAAATTGTAATGTGTGGAATAGTATTTTCAATTAAATTAAATTATTATAATGAACGATACTGCACAAAAATATACATAGTTGCCGTTGCGCTCTGGGCCGCAACATCTTCGCAGCCAGGTGTAAGTAGGTAATATTTTGTCATTTATGTATCAAATTAAAGTTATATTTTTTTCTTTAAATGATATAACTACCTCGGTCTATGTTCAAGCGGCCGCAAATAGAGGCTCTTATGGCTCGTAATACACAACTTTGTTTTATCGAACTTAACATATTACGTTTGTTAAAGTTAAGATTTAGTTTAAAAAATAATTTGTATTCTGTCTAATAAGAAGCCATAGGATAGCCACTTAGTTCTTCCTGCAAAGCACATTATATGTATTTAAAAAAAATCGTTGTAAAAAATTGGTTCAAAACTTATTTTTATCTAAATATATTGATACTATATATGTGTTAGTTAGTACATACATTACTCACAGGCAAGCACAGCTCATAGCAGGCAGAGTGCTCTGTTCACGAGACTCCAAAGGACTGCTTTTAATTATAGGTAAATGCTCTATTTTCAATTAACAACATAATAACGAACAAATTTCCTCAGCAATAATATTACTTATTACACGGTTCATACAATTAAATAGTTAGTTTTATTTAAACAAAAACATATATATTCTTTAAATACATATTTAGATTTTGTTTTAGTAAAAAAATAATATTAAATGCAGAATTTCAGTAGTAGTATTTAATTTTCAGTGTTATAATGTATTATTTATGTTTTCAAATATAAATAATACATTTTACCACAGATGACCTCTACAGCAGTAAAGAATTACTTATATTTATGTATGTTACTTAATACTAAATCATTTTTAACTTTAATTAGAAATCTAACTTACGTTTTGAGTTTTGCAAAAATCTTCAAACTCTTTGCTGACGACTACTCAGTGCTTTCAGTTTCTAGTTATGAATATCTTGGCATAAAACCATACATGAAAAAAAACTTCATCAATTGATGTATGTACTGACTGGCTTCATACATGTAGAATAGTGATTAGATTGAGGTATTGAATGAGTAACAAACAACACCTCAATAAACATTGAAATTACTTAGAATTCATAAAACAATTCGAAGACAAACTCATATCTAACAACATCACTGATTTAGGAAAATAATAATAAGAGTTAGGAGACTGTTTTCTTTAAAAAATAAAATAATGTCACTTTACTTTCGATCTCTAAAGAACACCTGATTGATTTCAAAACATTGCATTGCAGGTTTATTATTTATATTAACTTATCTTATACTGACACTATTGTTCAGTAACGATTATGTGGAAAAGAAGGAGATTTCCCTAATACACTCCAGCGAAAAACCACAATAACCAGTCCATTTGATATTATTCAAGTTTCAAAGAAATTATTAGATGACTGTATCTATAGCCTATATACATAATATACGCTTCGTAGAATAATAAAAAAGTACACACGACATACTTCCATACTTCCATAATGTCATTTTTTCACAAAATGTGTCAGAAGCATTTTAAACTAGCTTTACGTGTAAGAAGTCAGTTAAGAAATGCTCTAATTACTCCAATGTTGAACCGCCGAATGACTGAACGAAAACGAAATAACAAGTAAAAAACGAAAATGGTTACTTTTTGAAATTAATGTCAACGTTTTACGATAATTAATTTTTACTTGCCCCTTAAACAATATTTTCTTCCATGAATACATTACCATATCGATGCTTAATGAATTCATGGAATAAATTATTGTCCCGAATCTTTTTTATTTTACGCTTTTTAATATTAAAGTTAACACACCGAAAGGTGACATATAACTATGAGCGCTTCATTATCCTTTTTGTCTTGTAAATAGACATTTGTTAATCAATATCAAAAATACGTTACATTACAGTTACATTTTTATTTCCATCAGGATTCATTTGTAGAAAAAATATTATTATTATCTGATCAATTACATCACAAATTCATAAAGTTGAGTTCATTGCGACTTTAAACAATATATTTGTTGTATTTTTTTTCCATGGTTGTTCAAATATAATTCAAGTTTGCCTTAGACAATTGCCCCAAGTGGCATGTCTATTACTTTTTACCTGGACCAGACATGCTGATGTGCTCAGCCAAAACTTCGTGCCACATCGTGGAAAATAGAAGCGTTAGTAACTCTTTCTTTTTTATTGTGGGAGGTATTACTACTTGATATTGATACGGCACGGTTCGGGCTCTGTCCCAGTTCCGGGTGATTCTGCTTCCCTTGTGCTAAACCGGTTTCGTTGACCGGAACCGGCCATTCGTCCATCCGTCCGTCAGTCCGTCCATTTTTTAATCTCCATACGTTGTATTGTATAGCGGAGAGGCGATACGTCTGCGTATCTTCGTGACCTAATTAATGGATTTTTACGGAGGTCAGTTACAGTACTTTCACATTTGCCGGCAGGCGCTAATAGGTAACGTAGAAGGGCCCACTGTGTAGTCAGTTCGATTTTTTCAATACCCTTTCTCGTAACTTTAGCTAATAATGTTTATAATTTGGTTTATTAACTGTATAAACGATTCCACTAACACATCAGTGCCTGGAAAGGATTACTGTTATAGAAACACGTAAATTACCCATTATATTTATTTAGGTTTACCTCTAAAATTTAATTAAAATACTAGAGCGAATATTAAGAAGTGCGATATCTTATCAGCCTCTAAGTTACAAGCACTTAGAGGCTGATAAGATATCGCACTTATTACCTTTAATGTGTTAAGTTATAAATATTGGCATATAGGCTCTACCAACTTTTGAGTATAATGGGTTACGACAATACCACAACTTAAAGTTGTAATGAAATGGGTGAATAGTAATGTAAAAGACCAGTCAACCAGCAAATGGTAGTTTAAATTGCAATTTACATTGATATCAACAATAGTTAGGCTGATTACTGAGGTTAGGTATACGTAACAAATAGCTTTTTTTATTAAATTATTTTGACATGTATTTTAACACCAATTGCCGGACGATAACAATGTAAGGTTTGCCGAGTTCGTTTGATTACTGAATCCAATTTCCCTGTAGAGACAATTCCCACAGTTTGGCAGTACTTGCTCGCCAGAGCTTTTCATACTAGACGCACGCAATCGTAGGCTCATGTGTACCTCCGTAACGAGGATATATTTGCGTATGAAGAACACGAAATACCTCTGAATTGTGGAGGGAATAAGACATTCAACCCGCTCCTCCCCTTACACCACATCCCCCACATTCCCCCTGGCGACCCTTTTAACTTTCATCTCTGTCGAGTGCTCGGTCCACATACTTTTGTTCTATTTGATCAATGTTATTAAAATGTGCGGCCTTGCTGGATTACAAACATTTGACTATAGTAAAACTGCGTCACAATAATATGTAATGCCCTTGTTCAATTATAAACTTCATATATATACTACAGCACCGTAAACAGACTTCGTTAATATGCATACAATCAGAATACTAACTCTAAACTGTTAATTAATTACGAGTATAAGCACTTTTAACACAACAAAAATGTAAAAGTATTTATTGTTCGATCGAGCAAAATAGAGGATGAGTATAGAAGTCCATGTCATGTGATTGATCCCAATCATCGTTAAATCACGTTATGCGTCCAACAATTGTAACGAATAACATTTCATTGCGAGTACACATGTGTGCGAGCTGCGTACGCGCATCTCCGGCTCGGTGCCGAGCGTCGTCACACGAGATCGTCTCCATCGGCCGTAATCACTGCTATCCATTCTGTTAAAACCACCCGAGGATAAATTAGTTAAGTAGAAGCTTCCGTTAATCGTCGGTCGTCGTCAGTGCCGGTCGCTCGCTCTAAATGGATTAATTTATACTTATATAAACGAGGACGTTTTCGGTGTCACGCGAGGATGGGGTGATTGTGTTGTGATTGCTTGCGCTTCCTATGAATACGTTCAATATTAAACCGCCGGCCTCGCCTAGCTCAGCTCACTGTTGCTATTAAAACGTCGCCTTACATTTTACGCTCGGACATTGTTATGTTGATGTTGTGCTTTATTACTTCCCAATAGAATAGTTACGTTTTATTTAAATATCCGTAAATATACTTACATTTAACAGACTATTTCACGGCATAGTGTTTATTAAAAAACTAAACTTCTAAATAACTTGTCTCTACTAAACATTTATGAACATTAAATTTTAAGTTAAGGAAAACATTTACATACGTTCCTTAGTTAGAGCCACCAGCCAATTCGAGTTATATGTACGCGGCCCTGACTTGCCTGAGCTAATGCTTATCCTCCCCTAATCCATCTGTATAAGCAATTTCCCCTTCCTTTCCTCTCTATCCTCCCTTTCCGGTCAATATACTGCAAACTATCCCATCAAATTCCCAAAAGTGCAGAGATGACGGCAGTAGGCTTGCCTTCTATTACGTAAAAGAGGACTAAATTATAATCGGCAAAATGTAGGCGTTACTTACCCCTCCGCCTACCCCTTTGGCGATACAGACATGAGTGTATGTAAGTAGCTGTGTACATTAGGTCCATTGTCAGCCAAAGACTTTACCTAACTAATTATTTTTTATTAATCTGACAAGAGAAGTATTTCTGTGTATGATACCTATTATAAATCTTCAGATTTGTAAAAGTCTGAGGACAGGTGTCTCTCACGGCTGCCACCTTGCATTGGGAGTGCTTCTAGGCGCCGATGACGCCTCAGACGAGTCATGTGGTAGTTTAATAATGTAAAAACACCGTTACCTGACAAGGAACTGACGTTTTATAATAGGTATCATACACAGAAATACTTGTACCAAGGTATAAGATATTAATAACCTATATACATATATAGCTATACTTTGAGTATAAACATTAGGGCATAACAGAACTTTACATATAGCAATAAAAGTATAAAGCCCGAGAGCGAAATAATGTAAGTACATGCAACTTAACTGCTGTTAAGTCTTTAAATGTGTGGATTGATATACGAGAATGTAATTTCAATATAGAATCGTTCACGCTCATAAATACATGTACTGTGTCCCACGCCGATTGCTTATTACGTTATAGATATTTAGTGTTGCACACAGCTCGGGCCGCGTCGCTCACTGCAATCTGTACATTATTTCTCCATTGTTCGCGTAACGAGCCCTCGCCCCCTACAAGATGCCACCTCACACCCACCCCCTGTCTCCTATTTCCCACACCCCACCCTGAGGCGGGGGACCTCGCTCGCGCCTTTCTTTTATCATTCCTCTCTTTATTTCCGAATGCAAATAATCCTCCACACGTGTGAGAACCGAAACCATTGTTCTCGTGTCCCCCCTCCACCCTCCACTGGGACCTTGGTGACGAAATCTTTTTCTACAGTATTTAGGCAAATGTACCTACAAAAATATTTTACTTACCTACATCATACCTCATACGAACTTCCTCGTTACCGACACAGTAACAGAAAAGAACATTATTTTCGTGCGTTACTACATTTGTACGTTATCATTACTTTCGAACCAACGGTTTTCCTTTAAACATGGGCTGTCAAAATAATGTAAAAGCACTTATTTATTTCAATAACATTTTAATATGGAAATGAATTAAATGCTAATAATAATAATTAACTCAATGCATTGCATTCTTTTGTGTAACTGATTAAGTATATTAATGATTTGTTAGATCGATCCATATATGTGGTAATTAGTATCTTGATGCAAGTAATACTTTAATATTTCTAACCAAACATTAAGTATACATACGTACGTCTAAATATTGTAACTACATTGGTCATTCTTTTACTTAATGACTACTAAACGCTATGACGTAATGTAGATGACGTCGGAGTGCAGAGCGACAACTGCCCCAGTTGCCGTGCGTAGAGGACAAACAGCTCGTTAGGCCTCCGAACGGCGGAAGGGTGGAGCGCCGCGATTCCCAAGAAAAACGCTAAGTGGGAAATCAATACGTGTTAGGCGCTATATCGAACCGGTCGCACGTCACCATGATGGATGAACGCAACCAAACTTTCCGCACCAACTCTAATAATGACAATATACAAATTGACATCCGTGAACACTTCCGAAAAGCGATAGCGATGGTGACGCCACCACTCACGTTATGTAAACAAACATGAAAAACTGATCGCTTTCAATTTCTGTAATAGAAATCTCAATTACGGATATGTTTTTTGGGTCTCATCTATCATGCGGCGTCCTGAGAAGGCGGTGCTCCCGTGTGAGTCAATCGTCGCATCGAATAATAGCGTCGCCTCCGTGACGTTTCACGAGGAGTGCGATATTGGAGTGGATCGACAGGCGGGAGTCACCGCGCTTCTACATATTGAAAGCTGTTCGGAATTTGCAAATAAATATACACATGCACGTAGAGGCCGCGCCTAGCCGCGTCTCGCCACCTCTCGCACTACTTTGGTACCTCCCTAAAATTGAAATCCCATTTACTGTCTTGCAGACACTGTCGTTTTGTTTGATATACCAACAGACTTCTTAAATTAAATTCGATAAGCTAAAAAAATGGTTTATATTTATCTAATTTATGTATGTTGGGTATTGTGCATGTTGGGTGCATGTGTGTCTACTGCACTTATGTGATATATAAGCTACGGTACTTCTTCCAACTCGCAAACCAGATCTACAAACCCATCGGAACATGCTTACTTCCATTAAAATCTATTTGCACACATAAAAAATCTTTACTTAAGTTTTGAATTTATGTTTTATCGTGAATAACGACCTGCATCATTAAAAATAATATCCAAAATTTCTATCGACAAGAGTTTTTTCCGACTTTGTATCGGTTTTAGCTTAAAGTAATTTAACCTGTAGTTGGCAAGACATTTTAATGCGATCCGCTTCCGCGGCGTATAGCCTTACATGAGATTAAGTCGGGGTAGTTGGTAGCGAGGAGTTAGGGGGTAGTATTTATGTCACCTCGGGGACGCGAGCGCTCGCCCCACCCCAATTATACCGCAGTAAAAGTCATAAAAAGACACCCGAAGTTTTTACACGAACCAAGAAGAAGCTCACGCGAAATTAAGAGGGGCGCCGAAATGTGAGATGAGCATGAATTTTTTATAAGTCCAGATGATGGTGCTCCGTTTATGACGTCTTATGGTGGATAATGCCCACGGTGCACGCTCACTTTGTTTGCTTGCCTGAATCATTGATGAGTCCATTACAGCTGCCACAAGCCATAACTAATAAATTAATTACCTATCCAACACTCTCGTCTCGTTGATATTTTCATCTATATATATATAATATATCATGATAGCCAGTCATTATGAAACTTAATTATCATTTTTTTTCCGCCATGTCTAATCAACTATGTACATATACTCAATGTATTAGCAGAGATGTGAAAAATAGTTTAATAAAAGTATTTAAATACAAAATGCAAAATACGTATTTTCAAAATAGGTTTTGAAAATAAAATACCTTGTTAAGCTTATGCACTTATTTTTATTTAACTGATTTTAAAACTAGTATTTGTTCAAAGAGTTCATCTTTCATGTTCCGCCTATGGGTAAATAGTCGTTCAACAGGGGCAGAACTTGGTAAGCAAGTACTATATTTAAGGAAGAGTTTTTTTACATTTGGATACCTGTTCAAGGATTCTATCTATCTTTTGTTGACTGTCTTGTCTGTGTCTTTTATCAAGTTGACTGTCGCGCAATGTTTTTTTTTCTGGCTCGCACGGGCCGCAATGTTGGCATTATTGTTCTAGTTGACAATGACAACACTCCGATCTCGATCAGTGCGTTCATAAATAAAGTAATCTTGGATTTAAGAATGAAAAATAGGAAAAAATAATTAAAAATATAACAAAACTATTTTGTATTTTAAAAATACTAAAATTTTATATAAAGTATTTCAAATTAAATACAAAATACATGTAGAAAAAACGTATTTCAAATATAAAATAAAAATAGGTATTTTGCAATTTGTATTTACATTTCAAATATATGTATTTCAAATAATTCACATCTCTGATTATTAGATACATCATAAAACGTTTTCATTACATAAAAACTTAGGTTGAATCGATTGTTTTAACTGACTGGCTAATATTATTCATAATGAGTGAATCTGAAACATGCAGCGATACCTTAAAGATGCCCATTATAAAAATAAAGAAATCGATTTAATTATACGGCTATTATTTTGCTATTGCAACACTGTAGAAAGCAGAGTGGTGGACCCGTTTAAGACCAATAATCGCATATATTCTTTCTTTGAAACTAAAGTATTACACGTTTTATGGCCTAGAGGGCCAATGTGAATATACAAACTCAAATTGACTTTTCCAATTCGAAGTACAAACGTCATAAATAATGCTTTTATTTAATGCGGTTTATGTTCACAAAAGCAGGTCGAAAACGACCTGAGAGCTGGTTAACGCAAACAACGATTTTTGTTTTGTTCACGCTTGTATGAAACAATACATTCTCACGTTTAATTTCTTTCGGGTCTTAACAATTGATTCCTTTACGAGTGTGTTTATTGAGCTCACTCGAAATGCGTTAATTTCAATTGTGAATTTTGATATGCAAGAGGTAGGACGATACTAGGTGTGACATCAAGAAACCAAATCAGGATAGGTATTTTTAATAAAAAATGGATATGTGTACTAAAATATAATAAAAAGCATAGCGTGTTCAATGCCCTGTCGCAAATGAGATAAAGACTTCGCCAGAATACAATTCAATGTATAATTCATATTACGAAAACACATTAACGCGCGTTGCTTATGGCTCGCTCCGCCATGTTTGTAATCGCTACTTTAAGTATGTATGCGCGGAGAGAGATTTATTATAAATTAAATTATATATGTAATTATATAATAATTATTATGACGGGAATGATTAAATTATAAAGATGGTTTCTCATCTAATTAATATAATTTGTGTATATGTGTGTATATTTGATATATCAAACACACTAAAATGTTATTGATTTCAGTTTCATTTATTACCTTATTATATCTCAAGGGTTGTACATGGTGTTTTCAATATTATAAATTTTAGACTTTTAGCGGTTCTAACTAAAAAGACCGACAAAAATTGCTGTTGGCTGAGAAAGTCAGGTAGTAAATGTAGGTAAAGTAGCTCTAAATATACAAGTGCGCTGACTTTGTGCGTGCGTGCGTGCGTGCCTAGCGAGAGCCTCCGGTCGCAGCTAATATGATTATGACAGCGCTACGTGCCAACCCAGCCGGGAATCCTCGCACAAATATTCATTAATCTTTCACGGTCCGACGTCCGCCGCGATGGAGATTTAATCAGATTAAGGATCATCTTTTTTGCGGGAAAAGTCATGCCCTTTTGTTGCTAGTCGACCGTCGCTCGCACTTTTGTGCTAAATTTATGACGGCCGATGTTTGCTCTGAATGTAAAGTTAGTTATAACAGAAAATGTATTTTTTACCTTTTTCCTGGTACCAAACATCCCCGTACTTACGAGTTTTGAAAAAGTTGTTAAACAAAGGTGCCATTACGTACGTGCACGTATAGTGGCAGGCGCTGAAACAGGCGGTCGGCGCCACAACGACTGTAGAGTGCATAACGCAACCTCGCCACGCAGTCTGACATAGTCGCAACTCGCTTGCCTGGTGCGTTTATAGCCTTTAGGAACATCAGTTTTTAGTAAAGGCTTCGCAGTTTTCTACTTACGTTGATTTGTAACCTTACAGATCGAATTTGAAGATTACTTATCTATTTACATATATGATTACTATTTTTTTTGGACAATAAAATGTTAATAATGATATACAAAACTAGCCGACACTAATATAAGTAAAATCCATAAAGACATTCCTGAGACTTCTTAAAAATGTTAACACTTAAATGGGCTCGCGCGAGCAGGCTGTTTGATTCGTAGATAGGGCGCGGAAGGCCAAATAAAAAATAGAATTAAGCGCTTCGAAACTCGCGTAAAATTATTTTACCATTGTATGCAAATCAACGCCACCGTGATTATTTTATTTCCTAAGACTCCGAATATAAATCTCGATTAAAAAAATAAACGTATGTGGGCGACTCTTTTGCTTATAGGTGTTTAATACTCAGATACTAAAGTTTAGAATGAGATTTAAACTCCATTTGAAGCAGTGTCAGGAGCTCTTTATGATCTTTTCGCAGTAAAACGTAAGTTGAGACTACACAGACAAACTGAAATCTGGTAAACGAAGACTGACATACAAGAAATGTATGAATAAGTAAATAAATATAAGTAAATTTGACAACTTCTGCAATTTGACTTTGCTGAGTTGGAGGACATTTACAGCTACAGCAACAAAAAGGTCGGACGTGGGAACCGAATGTGGAAATTTTTCAAGGATCCGATGGATGACATCTTTGTTGATTTGATAATCACTGCAAATTTATTCAATTGAATTGATTAAGAAGTTAAAAAAATCGAAACCTAATTACTTCTTCAAAGTCATAATGATGACAATAAGTGGCATTCAAAACAGAAATACCATAATATTTGGTCTCTAGAATGCAACTATAACTTAAAAACTCAAGAATATTAGTAATGTAATGAAAATTAGTAATGATACCCTAAAGGCCTAAATCAGCCATCTTGGATATAAACGCATAACTCATTTATTAAAAGGAAACGCGTTGGTCCCCGCGGCGCGCTGTGTCTAATGAAAGTTAGCGCTGCAAAAACGTCGCCTCGCCGGGAATGTGTCGCCCTCGCGCTCTGGGACGTGTACAGGCTATAAAAATACCGTCGGACCAGGCATCGGGCGGCTAAGCAACACCCCCCTCTACGTTTCTTTTTCAATCAATTCAATCAACAGCCACTCGATTGGCTTCCTAAGGAGTATTGTGACATCTCAAACAAATGCCACCTTTCTTTGAATGGTGGTACCATTTTCGCTAATTGTGAAGATATTTATTGACTAAGAATGCTATGTTTTTGCTAAATAAGAAACGAAGCAAACACTTATTTATCAAAATCACCCATTCATTCGCCAAATCTTACCTTACCTGTCAGATGACAGTTGAGTCAGTCCTGCTATAAGATTCTGGTAGACCTATAGTTACAAAAAATATTTAGTAACAGTAACAGTTCAATAAAACACCTGCATTATAAACAGAAAAACAATAGAGTGGTAATGAAAATGAAATAGTGAAATACGACTTCTCAATATTTATCATACAGCATTGTTTATATGTGAATTCAGTAAATCAATGAATGAGAAATTATATATGTTAGGGTCATAGGTGCCGAATCGCAGACGGCCTCAAGGTCGATGCCTCTTAAATTATCTAGTTTAAACGGAAACTTATAGTTTGTCATTTGATTTAAAATTTATCTTTCTTAAGTCTACGTTTATTAATTTATCTATTGCGTTTATTAATTTCTATGTCTATGTTTATTTATTAATTTAACCGGACAATGGGAATGGTAATCAGCTTTTTTTTAAAGACAACTCCCACACCAGGATTAATTCCTGTGCCACGGGGGACTTTTTAAACATTCAAACAACACACACAAAAAACACCCAGAGTCAGAACAACAATTTGAGTATTTCACAAAGTGATGTCCCGTGCGAGGATCGAACCCACAACACTAGACGCGGCACCGTGATGGCCACTTAAACCGCTACGCCATCCGTGCAGTCGCCATGCTTCTCTGAAAGCTATTAATCGCTACTGACCCAGCACTTATTTTTACTGAAATAAACGCTAAGCATTTACAATAATGCTCACATTGCTGATCAGTTTAGTTACTTTCCCTAAGACATTTTGTCGAACAACGTAAAGACAGACATGACTGTATGCAAAAAATGAATTTCACGGGAGAAGTGACCCATAGTTAACCCAGAGTAAATTTAACAGTCCACCGCTTGGGTGGTAACCAGAGTCGATAGTGTCTCGAAACATATGCTGGCTGATTTTACGATCAAATCGACGAAGTTGATGCTTAATGAAAAACCAGTTTAAATACACTCGTAAATCTCTTGAAACGCGTGCCCACGCTGCAGATGACGTTCTGTCTCATCAACACGAGATATTCTCAGTTCATTTAATGTTGCCATCGGATCGGATCGGAAATGAAAATATTGAGTACTTTGAAGCGTAGTAAGCTTAAACAACTGTGTTCAAACAGTTCTAACAATATTCCTAAAATGCAAAAAACCATATAGATTTTATTATATAGTGTATTATTTTAATGACACCTAAATATGTATAAGTATTGTGTGAGTATTAGTGTATATTTCCATATGAAAATATATTATATGTACCATATTTGGACTTTATTAAACAAACTGTTATTAATAATGGAAAATGTAACATCTATGCATCTACCTTACAAGTTTTCTACACCACCCCAATGTTGACTGGTAGAGAATGCCCTAGACTTTATTTCCGCCTGTGCACATAAAGTGCATAAAGTTATAAATAAATAAGTATTTAAAAGCATAGGAAATTCTAACAAAAAGAAAACCTTAAATTCTAATTTCACAGTCCAGCAAATTGTTACAATGAATTGATAGTTGATTAAATTTGCAGACGCTGCATTCCCATGGTCCGCCGACGCGGAAATAATAGAGCAAATGAATGTAAATGGCATTAAGGCTGGCGATCACGTCGGACCATAAATCGCGACCCCGGATAGAATAATTAAAAGACAAGTTAAAACAATTACGCAACGGTGGCCCCCGGGCATGCTCACGATGGCTTCGAAGAAAGAGCATTTAATATACCAGGGATGCAAAATATAAAAATGATTAAATCTACATTTCTCGGTTACGTTCACATTGCGATATGTCTGTCTAACATGTATACGTAATCGGTTCACAAACGTATAATTTGTGAATGTAAGGGCAAGTTTTTTGTCATTAAATAAAGGAAACATCATAATTTAGCGTCAAGATTAATCATGTTATAACAAATCATATTCTTTACAAATTTCTAAAAAGAAAATTTTATATAAGATATACAGTCGTGGTCAACTAATTAGGGACACTCTCTAGTTAATCCAAATTGTGAATTTATTTTTTATTTTCCAACGAGTCTAAACAATATTCCACATCTTTTACATGTAAGTATAATTAGTCATTTATGTGCCTAATTATACAAACAATAACAACTTCTTAAACATTAAACCTCTTTACAGTATAGCTGATAGATGATCACAGTGCTATTTGTTCAAAGAATGCTGGCTGGCCATTTAATTAGGGACACTGAGATATTGCGTTCTAGTTTCAAAATCTGAATCTCAATTATAATTTTCTTTCTTCTCCTATTCTTTGTGGTAGTTTTGGCGGCAATCTAGATTTTATAATTTCAAGTTTTGAGAGTTATTTTGAAGAACAATGGGCAAAAATAAAAGTTGCGATGCAACACTACGAAAAATTATCATGAAGTTTGTCGAGCGTGGTTGGTCATACCGAAGGATAGCAGGATATTTAAATTGTTCAAAAACTATGGTATGCAATGCAGTGCAACATTTCAGGCGCAATAACACAACTTTAAATGTGCCCAGAAAAAAAAGATCGAGAAAAACTACTCCGCAAGAAGATAGAATGATAACCAGGTTAACTAAGAAAGATCCGTTTCTAGGCTCTATTTTAATTAAACATGAAGTATTTGGGGCAGACGAAAGAGTCAGTGTATCAGCGAGGACAGTTCGACGACGTCTGGTAGAAGCAGGGTTGTTCGGAAGAGTGGCTCGCAAAGTACCGTTGTTAAAGAAAGAGCATAGAAATGCACGTTTGGCGTTTGCACGTAAATATGGACATTGGACCTACGACCAATGGCAACATGTATTATTCTCTGACGAGACCAAGGTTAATTTGATTTCTTCAGATGGAAGGCAATACGTACGGCGTCCTGTAAAAGCGGAAATGAATCCAAGATTCACAAAAAAGCAGGTGAAACATGGCGGAGGAAACATTAAAATGTGGGGATCATTTTCTGGACGTGAAGTGGGACCTGTGAGGAAAGTTCAGGGTAACTTAGACCAACATCAATACAAGGCAATATTAGAAGAAACTATGCTTCCCTATGCTGAGGAACATCTTTCTATTATATGGACTTTTCAGCATGATAACGACCCAAAACATACAGCCCGTTCAGTCAAGTCGTTCTTAAGAGACAGTCGGTATCAGTGCTAGATTGGCCAGCAAATAGCCTCGACTTCAACCCAATCGAGCACCTTTGGCACGAAATTAAGAAAAAAGTTGCCATTTATCGTACCACAACTTTAGATGAACTTAATGAAGCTTTTTGTGAGGCATGGGCAAACATTCCTGTTGAAATATGTCAGAAACTGATAATGTCTATGCCACATCGGTGTCAAGCGGTAATTACTAACAAAGGTTTTGCTACTGGGTACTGATTTTACCCGTAATAAAATGAAGTTGTTAAAGAAATTAAAATACTGCAGATTATTAGTTCTGTTTAACTCTATTTTTCATTTTACTTTACTGTTCTTAATTAAATGTCCAGCTACAGAATTGTACCTTAAATTGAATACATGGTTAACCTTTGATATTAAACACTTTTTTATATTTATTTAATCTTTTATTTACAGCCATTTATAGTATAATAATCGGATCAAATTATGCAAATAATAGTTACTGAGAAATCAACAGGGTTTTATATTTATATGTACATAGCCGGTTATTGCTGTCCACTATCTTGAATGTCCTTAATTAGTTGACCACGACTGTATATACCTACTATAGGATTTTTAATTCACACAGAATTTATATTTACAATTGCCCACTGCGTTGAAACCACAGTGTTCATTGTTATTATATTAACAGGCCTATTTTAAATTTCGAAACCTAAAGGTATATAAGACTCACCCTGATGTAAGTCGTCAAGTTACACCAGATGGACGTGAACCTTGCGAAACAGTATCGGTGTCGCAGGGATGCTCTGGATCGGCGTGAGCTGCCAGTGCCTCGAGAAGTAGAGGCTCACCGAGCTGAGCTCCGCCAGATCTTGGTAGACAGGTCTTACCTGTAAGACCTGTCCTACGAGAGTGGCTAGAGAGAAAACACGGAGTCCTCACCTTCCGGATAACACAGGTGCTTTCCGGACATGGTTGCTTCGGAAAGTAGCTGTGTCGGATCGGTCGGGAGCCGACGTCACGGTGCCATCATTGTGATGATAGCCCTGACAACACGGCACTTCACACGCAGGCGGAGGCCATGCTTGACCCAGCCAGCGTCGTGATCTTGCCGCTGCAGTCGGTCCTGCGTGTAGTCTTTCGCTTCCGACTTTGGTTATGTCCGTGGTCCGGAGCTAGAGCGCATGGAGCGCCGTTGCTTCCTTCTGCGAGCAGGTGATATCCTCAAAGGAAGTGGCGGAACGGGACAGAGAACGAAATGCACGCACAGCTCTCTCTGCCCGCAGAAGGGGCATCAGACGGCATTTGTTGATCTCCGGCCACCTTAGGAAGTGGCCTGCGGGCGACGATTTTGGAGAATTCGTCGTCCAAACCGGTACAGGCCTAAGAGGCAGCGCGCAGTGTTCCGTGCGTGCTTCTTCCCTCCCCAATGGGCGAAGGACATCCATGAAGATCTTCCACCCCACCCAAAAAAAAAAAAAAAAAGATGGATGTGACGCATCGTGCACTATGTTATAACATCATCCAACTGCGATCTGCGAAGCAAGATAGCTCTAAGTTTGAATTGTATATCGCAAAGCTTCATGGCATCTGCATTATCCATTTTGATCGTATTAGATTTTCTATCCCTTCAAATCTTATTTTTAAGTCTGACCCGATCTAATTTAAAAAAATTCCGTATACTTACTTTGAAAAGGGGAAATTATGTGTGTAAATTTTAATACAGAAATATTTAGAAATTAAGTTCTAAACACATGAACAAAGCTTGAAAATAAGCAAATAGCGGTTATAATTCCTATATATACTTTGTGTTAAAAATATTTTGGAGCAAGTAGTAATTATAACGTTGATCTTTTATTGACTTGTAAAAGAAAATGTTTATTGTTTGTTTTTCTGCCTGTTGTTATTGTTTCTGTCAGGCGTTACCACTGTACTTAGACCCTTACCCGGCATGTCATCTAAAGCAATAGTGAATATTCCTAGAATAGAAACCTATTAAGCGTCGTTTAAACCACGTCACTTTCTTTTTGTTATATATTTTACTTCATAAGTTAACTAAAGCGTAACCACAAGACTACATTAGGGCAGGGCTTGAGCGAATTAACCACAATATCATATCCAAACAATGCAGATTCATTCGGCTAAATTGCCTCTCTGTTAGTAGTTATTGCTCTTTGTACAAGAACATATAAATCTGTTGTAATATATAAGTATCCGATAGAATGCTTTATTGTTTAGTAGCTTTGTCCAGTGTTAATCGATATTGTTTTGCCGCAATAACTTATCCACACTGTTTTAATTAAGACTATTGCATACATACTCAGTAGTGTACAAGGTTAGGATAACCTTACGCTATTGTGATACTTTACGGTCTACAGAATCACTATCTTTAGCCTATGAATTTCAGAAATTAAACATAATATGTGCTTCACTCGCGGATTTCATCGGTTGTAAATAGAAATTATCTTAAAATAACAAATATCTCTCTCTCCCCCCCCCCATCACCTCTTTCTGATATCCCATATCTCTTCTCCTCCGACCCTTCCCCTTATCACCCTCAAAGGGCCACAACGCACTAACGAATCTTAACTTGAAGGTGTTCATAGGCGGCGGTTGTCACTTACTATGAGTTTACCCGTCTGTTCTTATGTCCACCTATAGTATAAACATATGTCTACTAGATGGCTGCTTTATAAATATAGGAGAAAGAATAGATAACAAACAAGTGAAGCCTAATGTGGCAAGCTTCAGTATGTGCTTTTGTTCATGGGGATTTGTAGATACATATACCTATTCTCTACCACACTAATAGATAAGTCTTGACGTATATTTCCCGAAGGCGACTCTCTCCCGGTTGCAGTAAGTCCAAGCGATCTGCATCCCGACTGATCCCATTTTAATGGAGCGCCGGCAAACAAGCTTCGGAGCCGCTTACTGGTAAATTCACCAAAATCTCATGCGCCACTTAGCTCGACAAAGTACAATGTTTTATACTTGCCCTAACACACGCTGCCTTGCAGTCATATGAACATATAATATATTTAATGTTTCTGAAAATATACTAACAATAAGTAATATGTTTATGTCGCACACAAACATTGTCTACGCCTTTCAAACAAATGTAACGACGATAATCCGTCCAACATCAATCCATGTTTAAAATTTAATCTTTCAGATAATGTCTTGACAAATTGTATGATTACGTTTTCATATAAATCTATTCATCCATTCACATAGAATGAATTGATGTGAAGAAGTCAAACAAGGCGGTTGCTTTTAAATGCCTGCCGCTCCGACATTTATTCGCACACTTAAATGGGAATTAAGCTGGCATTGTAGAAAGTTGAGCGCACAGCGTTAATATTTCGCTTCGTATTGTCAATATCCTCACACTAAGGGCTTTGATTCATTAGCTTGGGGCAAATGACCGGGGGATATAGGACCTGGATCCCTTTATTCGTTGGGTTTCCATTTATTCGTTCATTGGTTCGCCTGCACTGAACTGCTCGCTAACGAGTCAGACGAGTATTATAATCTCATTGAAAGGCAATGGCTAACCGTACGACACGTGTTTCAACACAAACAGAAAAAATATATTATCATCTGACCTGTTGACCAATCCGCTAATTCGGTAACCCACATAGACAATATAATAAATAAGATATGGGCTCGGCCTCGATAAGTCGTCGGATTGAATAAATCATTCACGATTCATCTTCCTCAACAGGTAGATTTTTAAAATAGGTAATTGTTATTCATGCAAATCTAAGTTACACGAGCGGAAAATGAATCCTAAACACATCTCTCATAAATAAACGAACGTGGTGCCTCAAAAGTGCCTGTAAAGCAACAACACCATAACCATTTCTACCTTCCAGACCTATGCTTTGACATGTTATCCCTGTGCTTATGTAATTTACATTTGACACCTGAAAATTAAAACATACCTGATTGCAGATGTAGGAAAGAGACACTTTCTGACTCTATCCATACTGTTTCAAATTGCTCAGTCTTAATTATGATGAATAAAACATAAGTAGTCATCTCCAAAACAAAAACAAAGGAATATATTGTAAGAAAGACACGTTTTTGAATTGTTGTCAGAGTGGTCATTTAAATTCATGTAATTTCTAGAACTAATTTGTAGAAGAACCATGACCGATGATTTATACAATTGTTTATTCTTTTATTTAAAACAAAAGTGGTATAGGAACAGCTAATATATTTTTTGAATCTTTCATAATGTATTAGCAATTGTTTTTCATGGGGTCATTTTATACCAACGATTTAAATAAATTAATCGACATTTGTTTTAGGATTACTATGTAATACCTTATTTTGTTTTTTTTTTTTTTGTGACAAGGGTATATCACAAATGTGGTGTCATAAATTTGAAAGGACATCCTCTTCCTGACACTTCAAAAATGTATGTACCAAACTTTTCCAGAGGACTACGGTGAATTGAAGTAGCTTGTATTTGTTGAATAATACCTAAAAACTTTTAACTAAATTCACAAGTAATCTATCATCAAATAATATTCCCAAACAAAAACAGCTAAAAACTTTAAGGTGTATGTATGTGTAAATGGTGTATTAAAGATATATGTTCATTGAATTGAGCACTTCATGATGTTCTCAACATTTGTAGAAGGGTTATATGTATAATTAACGGTATCCAGAATTACTGATATCCCGTCGTCCTGTATCATTTATGCCCATTTATACATTCGGATGCATTCTACAAGGAAGTTCTTAATAACTACCAAATCCATAATGTACGGCATAACATTTTCCAGAATATCATCAATGACTTCAGGATTCAAATTCTTCCACGATTTGTATTCCGTCTGGAAAATTTACCTCGTCGATTCCCGTAATTCCAATGCAGGATATTTTAAATGTAAAAACGGCGCATTGCATAATCACCAACATGATTCGCTATCAGTATTCGGTACAAAATATTTATTTGTCTCACTTTTTGCCGTTCTTCGTAAAATGTTTTAGATAATCTTTTCTTTTATTTTTTATTAAAGAATACTCCCGCACTAGGATTAATGTCTGTGTCGCAGGGACTTTACAAACATTCAAGTAACGGACACAAAGAACACCCAGAATCAGAACAACAACTTCAAGATTACAAAAAGTGTTGTCCCGTACGGGGATCGAACTCACAACACACGGCGCGGCAGCGTGGTGGCGAGGTGACCACTTAAACCGCTACGCCATCCGTGCAGTCATAATAGTTATTATACGTTGTTTGTTCTTTTTTCTTAAACATATGGCGAACTTATAATTCATGAATAATGCTAGCAGTTATTCCAAATGGAAATAATAGTTTAGTTATTATATTTGTACACACCGGCTCACTTGATTTCTCTCACTTAAAAAAAAAACAACTTTTCTTACTTAGTAAAGACGCATATTTATAATAATAGGATAAAATAAAAAAGCACATCAATGAAATACTCTTTGTCATTTATTCCTAGTTTTAGAAAAATAATCAACTAAAAATTCGTCTTCATATTAAAAAGAGAAGGTCACTTGATTACTCTCATCAAAGAAAAACTGAAAGCTAAACCAGAGTAATATATTTTAATAATGTATATGTGTGCCTCCTTTATTTAATATCACTTCATAGATTCGTTGTGGGATAGATTCATATAAACTAATTATATACTTTTGCGGTAACTTTGACCAAGCGAACTTAATCGAAGAAATCAATTATTTTCTATCGTTATATTGCATTCCATCAGCATATATTTGTTTTGAAAGCCACCCCCAAATATTTTCTATTATATTTAGGTCAGGTGAATGGGCTGGGCATTGAAGAACATCAATTTTATTCTTGTCAAACTAGCTCTGAACAACCCTTGCAGTGTGAATGCTGGCATTGTCCTATTGGAATATCCATGTCTGACCATTAAATAATTTATTAATTTCACTAAATTTGCACTGAAGTATTTGTTTATAATTTTCAGCAGTCTGTCTTCCCGATAAAATCTCTAAATTTACCGCCCCATGCACAGAAACGGCACCCCAAATCATTTCAGATCCAACGCTACTATGTCGCCTCGATAAAAGTTTTTCATTTTTTCTTAAATCATGAAAGTAATAAGCAAATCCGTCTGGTCCGTCCAAGTTAAACTTTTTTTCAGCAGAAAAGACCACATTCTTCCACTCATAATTCCACGTCATATGAATTCGAGCAAATTCCAATCGGGTCACACGATGTTCATTAGTTAATGGCGGCTTCTTTTTTATTTTTTTGCGCTGTAAATAAGTCGCTTTGGCGATTATTCGCCTTACAGTTCTAATAAGTACCAACCTGAAGTACCAACTCTTGATCCAATTTGTCTTGCTGTACTAGCCGAATTCGATGCTTCTCTTAATATAAGACGACGTTCGCGAGGTGTCGTAGCCAGTTTTGTACGTCCTTTGCGGTTTGTTCCGTAATTTTCTGGGTCTCGCAGATAATTGTTTACAACCCAAGTACTCCGATGAATCATTCCAGCAATTTCTCTATTTGAATATCCTTCTGTTTTAAGAGTAGAAATTTTATTATTCTCTCTTCTATGCTCAAGGTCTTTCCTCTACCCATTGTGCGCAACGTATTTAAAACGTTTAGCTATAACACGAAAATGGTTCGAATAGACACAGTATAATGATTTACGCAAAAAAAAAGTCACACGTCTAACGTCAACGATTGCTTCAAAACAACTAATAAGAGTAATCAAGTGTCCATCTCATTATATAGTACTGGCATACTATTCTAGCAATTTCCAGTTCAAAATAGAAATAATCGAAAGGGTATTCCAGAATATCGTGTAATACTGTTAAAGGTAAATTTTAACGAGAAGTCTCCGCCAAGCTCTAGAATGTTCTATATAAAAATATTTTTTTTTTTGTGTGAGAGTAATCAAGTGACCGGGTGTGTATCACTGCGTATTCTACAAAGATGTCAATGTGAGACCTAGTGGTCTGTATAGTTTATATGCTAATTGTAGATATAGGTAACTTGTAACTGGTATATATTTTATATAGCTCCCTAAACTTGTTTTAAAGTAAAAGAAGACGTATGCCTACTAATGATGTAATAAAAATACATGGTAAGTGTCCGTCCCAAAGATTTTTCTGTGGTGATGTTATGTGGATCATCACACTGTATGAATACATATAACGAGATAATTTCGAACTAGTGTTTATTGTCAGCAATGGTCGTTATTGTATAAGTACATGAATATAGGTGAACCTGTAATTAGACTAAACTAAACGAACATATCGTTTATTTTGTTGAGTAACCTTTTTTTTTGTGTTATCACCTTACCGGGGCTAATGGGTAAGGTGGTATGTCGGACTAGAACCGACTAAAACCACACAGTGTTCCATCAACCCTAGAAACCCTAGAAAGGAAGTCCCTGTGTAAAAGTTTCACTTTTAGTTATGCCGCATGAGTGTCTTTAATTATTTCTTGAGCGTCTTTAATTCGTATAAAATAATTTAATTTAACGTAAATGTTCCTAAATCTAATCTAAATTGCAAGATTCGCCAACTCGTTCACTTAAAAGTTTAAAATATAGATATACACATATGAACTTCTTAACAACTACAACTTCAATATGATAGATCCCATTTACTATTCGATTACTTAGTTAGGATATAAGATTGTTTTTTTTTTGTCATATGAGGTGCGTCTCGGTTTTAGAATTATAGCTCTCTCTTAAATGTGTAGCTGCACCATGTATATTTATTTATTTATTTATTAGGGCCCGCCAACAATTGTTTACATTTTTACCTTAAAAATATTACAAATTCAATATTATGGATCATAATGTAACAATTACTTAAAGGTAGGCACAGCATGCATTATTACAAAAAAAGAGTATTTAAAAAAATGGTAAATCACAAACAATATATATATACAAAATTAGTTTAAAATATATTTTTTTATTTATTTAATATTTCATTTAAGAACATTTCGTTAATTTTCAGAATTTGAAATTAAAAAACTAATTAAAAAAATAATAATATAAAATATTATTTATATTTAAATTTAAGGAACTAATAATTAAAATTCAATAAAACCGTAATCGTTGGGCCAAATCTTAGGAACCTGAACTTTTTCTGATTCAACATTCGATAGTATTTGGCTGGTTCTCTTAGGTTCAGCCACCGTGATGAGCGTTTGCGACTGACGTACAGGATATGTCTGTCATCACAAGTAACGATATGATTAAAATTCCCTCGTTATTGTAACGGTTGAGTAATGTACTTAATACAAACGCAGCACTCAATGGGTGTTTGTTGGTGTGCTTAACGTAATTCATGCGGTACCCATATGTTGAACTTGTTCACTTATTCAGTTGGTTTCAAGTGAATTAAAATTCTTATTATTATTAGTAATAATAAGAATTTTTAATTAGTAATAATAAGAAAGCGGATCCATCGCAAACTATGTCGGAGTTAGCTCCGACATAGTTTGTCGAGCTGATTCAGCAGCGCTAGTACCATAGTGGAACTCATATTCGTAAATAACCGATATTTTAAGTTTTCCATTTTGTGAACACAACGGCGTCAAAGAAACACCAAATGGCGTGAAAACAAATGAATCACTAAATACGAAACAAGACACTAAATAGGAATTCCGAACAAAACGCCAGATATTTGAGATCAAAGTGGCCAATTCTATTAAAAGCCATTTTAATTAAATGACTTAAATGATTTCATTAGTAAGGACCTAATACTTAAACAAAAAATGTGACCATCTTCTGTTATTATTTTTAAAATTAAATCGAAACTGTGAATTTTTCTAATCTGTTTAATGATTATGGTTAATTTCATTTAAAAGAAAAACTCTGTTCTAAAAAAACTAAGTTCTAAACAATTCATTGGCCTGTTAGTCTAGTGTTTAGCGATCTTGACTGCTAAGCTAAGGTCGTGAGTTCGTTTCCCACCCAGGACAAATATTTGCGCAAGCGTAAATTATCTTTAATATGTATGAAATATATATGTTTGTTTATCAGCAGTCTGATTACCATAGTACAAGCACTGCGTAGTTGGGATCAGACTGCCATGTTTGAGATGTCTGGAGTTATATTATTCTTATTAAACCAAAATTAAATGATTGTACTATTTACAATAGCCTTACTACCCAAGTTAGACTTGAGTATTAATCCTTGGGACACTAGACATGCATCTAATAATTTAGCTAAGCATTTGATCAGAGTACAAGAAATCACCGTAAATAATATGATTCGTACTATGATCAAATACATTAAAGGAGCCACATAAAAAAAAATAAGCGGTATCTAATCGGATGAATAATAGTATAAAACATTGATTGTATTACACAAGTACAGGCGGCCATCATTTATCGCTCGGCTCCGCGTCGAACTCACTATAAAATTGAATGCGAGCTCCCGACTTGACGTTTCGATTTGCCGTGACGATTGTTTCAACTACCGGTTTTAGACAATTTGGAGTTCCGTGTGTTACCTTGTGAAGCCGTATTTTATCACATTTATGTTGTCATTTGTCACCGCACTTTACTGCTGCTTTCTGTTATATTTATTCCCTAAAGTATAACGGCTTGTGACGTTATTTTCTTTAGTTCCGATTCTTTGTTTTATATATGTCTGCAGAACAATTTATCAGTGCTATTCAAACTGAATCCATAC
This sequence comes from Tyria jacobaeae, assembly GCA_947561695.1. Taxonomy (NCBI): domain Eukaryota; kingdom Metazoa; phylum Arthropoda; class Insecta; order Lepidoptera; family Erebidae; genus Tyria; species Tyria jacobaeae. Next base: position 7,800,626 of record OX387222.1, on the reverse strand, counting down.
AGCTTTGCTTTATTAATTAGCAAACTAATTATAATAATTAATTTTATAGTCATTATTACGAACTTTAATTATGTATGCGTACAGTAATTAAAGGCCTCGGAGAACCCCGTTTAATATGCAGCCTTACGCCTTTCCAGTTTTTTATAAGGCCTTCGTTCGATTTTAATACAAAGACAGATCTGGCATTAATTAAGTTGGGCTGATGAGTTCGCTCGCTCGCTGGCCGCCATCATTACGGCTTCATGCAGAGGCGAGAACTTTTTTAATTCGTCATTATTCTGTGGCGTAAAGAAATGTTAATTCGAGGCAGCGTGAAATTAACAGCCGCCGCATTGCCCTTTGTAGGGCCGCTGCGGCTGACTTAAACACACAACGGGTGACGAGCTACACGCTCCTTTCATACTACACTCTCTTATTTGCACTTGATTATTCTTTTTTGTTATCTCTCATTAAGAACTTGGCGCAAGGGGTTGTTAAACATCAATTTGTGTAATGGTCGTGAAGAAGGAATTGCGATTTGCCTTTAGTCATATCGTTACTAATATGTAACGCTGTAGCCACTAACGTCTTACTTTAGACCGCTCGTCTAGACTCACATTATAAAATATATGACGAATTTATGTAGTTTCATAAAGAACTTATTTGGGCAATATGTCTTAAGTATACATTTCGGATAATCGTCCCGCCATTGCTTACAGTTATTATTAGTACTAAAATGATGAGTAAATCGTGATCCTGTATGCCAAATTAGTAGTGTTTATGTGTGCCAGAATTTGCCAGTTTGACAAACCGCCTCTGATACAAAGTATTGCTTACTTAATTGATACTTAATTATCCTTAAGGATATAACACACAACGTGTAGTTTGTCATAGAGCAGAATGCCATGTGCCAAAAACATACATCGCACAGTGCCTTGTTTTCATCAGCGTTGTAATATAATCATGTTCTCAGTGAACAAGTAATCCTTTTTTTATTTTTTTATTTTCTTTTAAAAAGACAACGCCCGCACTAGGATTAATTCCTATGTATGTGGGGACTTTCCAAACAATGAAACAACGGACACAAAGAACAGCCAGACTCCGAACAACAATTTGAGGATTACACAAACTGTTGTCCCGTGCGGGGATCGAACCCACAACACTCGGTGCGGCAGCGTATTGGCGAGGCGACAACTTAATCCGCTACGCTATTCTTGCAGTCATTGACATGAGGAACAAAAATTGTCCAACTGAGCTGATGCTTTTGATTTCGGAGCAGAAATTGTCAGCAGAATATAAAGAAAATTATTGTACACAACACTTTGAGTACTTTTTTTTTTGGTTCGATGGTTTATGTTTGTTTTAAAGCAATTCTGGCAAATGCAGGCCTTTTCTTTAAATGCCAAATAAAGTCTGTTTTCTCAATTCCCTCACAGTTTTTTTTTTGTTTCAGTGGTATCGAGTCAACAAAGACCGTTTGTCCCCTGAACTGCTTACAAAATTTGTGCAATTGTACCCTGATGAAGAAACCAAGCAGTTCCTAGCTTCTTCCATCGATAAATCGTCGTGGGTGTGGACTCAGTGCTGGTACCTGATCGCAAAGGCCGTGCTTAAACACTTCTGGTCCGTCACTGATATCAATGGGTATGAGGATTATTCTTATTTCTCTTAGATAACCAGTTTTAAATCATCGCTTAGTGATCTTAATTTTGAAGCGTGATCTGCTGAAGCTAAATTTCTCAATATGAGACTATAGTTGAATTTATTCTTGGTTAAGAATTAAGAATTATTTAAGCTTAACTTTGTCTACGAGAATATGCAAATATGTTTATTATAATTTATAACATTTATCCTTAAAAACCTTAAGAAGAACTAAAGATTAATGGAAGCTCAGTCTCAAAGAGGTTTCAGTAATGTGGCTATATCCATCGGTATAGGCTACAAATAGGTTACTTTATCAGCTGACGACAACCACAAGTGTTCATTTCGGATATCCTATTAAAACTATAGTAAAAGAAAAGACTTAAACATCCATAGAAACTAAACTGCTCGGGACTTATAGCAGTAGATAGAGCTATAATAATGGATATGATTCTTGAAATCAATAAACATGTCCAATACATAGTTACATCCATATGTATTGGATATCTTTTTTGTATTGTATCTAGTAATGTATCTAGTTGGGAGATGGATGACGTTAGGATTTAGTTTAAAAAAAATAAGAAGGCCTTAAGGCCAATTGCCTTCAAGCCTTTTATCTACAAGCCGAAGTTATTAAAAATTCAATTACTGTTGCTTGTATTGATCACTATTTATTCACGTGTAATGAAATGGTGTGTTCTGTATAAAATCTAGCAAAATGTCTTAAACTCTGATCAATATTATTAAAATGTTCAACGAAATGAGGTGTAAAAAATATTCAATCTTCTTATTTCACGATTTACACGTTCGAGTTAGTGCGTCAAACTTTTTAATTTAAAAGTAATGAATCATTTCTTTCACATACGATGAATTGCCATTTGAGTGACGACAATGAAGCTTTATTAAGTGCGTCCAGATTCGTCCAATTACTCCAATTATAATGTCCCGGTAGACTTATACATGTGTATATGTTATTTCCTCGTCCATCAGTACAAATTAGTTTATTTGTAGCTACTAAATATTGGCCGGCCAACAGTCCCGCAAATCGATATACTCATCAGTTCTACGAACAGCGCTCTAAAAGCTTGTCGAATCCCTTTAATAAAAAGTTAATTATCAAAAGATTTATGATCCACGAAAGGTTTAAAAATAAAAATATTTCAAATACCTTTTTGTCAACTTATTTTCATTTTGAGGTGAGAACGGTAAGATGAAGCAAGAGTATTATACTCTTGCTGAGTTTTTTTTTTTGTAATTATTTGAACGTTCAGAGGGAAACTCATAAACACTTGTTGCGACTTCCGCATACAGAAAAACACATGTTAACTCCATCTAGCGAAGAGAAGCCAAACTACGTAGCAACGACACTGATGACGTTGTATGATCCTGAATCATGAAAATAAAGTTCTCCTAAATAAGTATATATACGACTTCCCAACATCAACCGTGGGGCCGCGGTCCGCCAGGCATGATCACCTCGCCTGGTTGGAGGATCCTCCCTTTGTGTTGGAGGGACATAACACCCGTTCCACCACACACTAATTAAACTTAAGGTTAGGGGACATATCTTCCTATCAGTAAAATTAGTTATTTTAATAATACGTCTGGACATTAAGCTGAATTTTATAAGGTAGGCACTTAATTAAGCCCTTTTTCTACTAGTCAACATTATACGAAAGGAAAAACAGAAAAATGTTATAAAAATGAATATTTAAAAATACGAAGTTGGACGTTGGATGTACACGAAGGGTATCGATAACAGTATCCATCCGCCATATAATTGTATCGGGAGCGTCCGGCGGGCTGAGCGATCGTGGCGGGTGTCTATAGCGAACCACTAATAAATAATTTAAATAAATTGACGGACGAGATTTACTCATTGGCTGTTTCCGTCTTCTCAATTACGTTTTATTTATCACTTACTATGCTTCGACCAGCATCAAGTAGGGAAACCAGGAGTACTGAGAACCGATTCCGCCTTGAGAAAGAGGGTGCTAGGGTACGGTGAAGGTAAAACATCACGATGTTTACATTTCAAGCTTTGAGAAGGTTTAAAACGATCACATATGTGAGTATTAATGAGCGCCATTTACAGTGATTATACTAAGTACATCAGGAGGATCGAATGCTTGTTTCCTAGCTTAGTTGCGGTAGCGGATGTACGGTATAGGAGCGCATAAAATACGAACAAACAAACATTGATTTTAATATATAGAAATGACATCAACCCATTCAACAGAGAAGTTGAAGTCTCGAAAAGTCAACAAAATTGTACTTATTTAGCATAAGGTTATGGAACAGCTTTTAAAATTTGACAAAGAGCCCAAACATTTCCTAGCTTATTCAATCTAAGTTACTAGGTAATAAACTTTTCGAGGTTACAATTGTAACTTTGAAAAGTAGCAATACTTGTATTTTACATACTTATTTCTGAAAATAATCGGAAACGTGTTATAAAAAAAACTCTATTCTCTCTTTTATTACTCTCCATACACAAAGCTAACATAGCATTGTCATAATCAGGAAATAAGTAATCAATTAACTTCTTTTGTGATTGCCTGTGTGCGTGTGAGTTCATGTCCTTTTTTCTTGGACCCATTATCCTGTTGCATTTGTCCCAGTCATCATCATTTGATTCTCTTGCAATTTTTGTTCATTTTATTATGACTGTATGTAGTGTTACGTTGTATTTTACAAAGTTGCTTCAATTTCCATATTAATATTGTGAAGGTAAAATGCTGTTTGCTTGGCAGGGGTTCAGACCCAAAAGGCTTAATTAATGAAGTGTAATATAAAATGATGGATATCATTGATGCCTGGATATGAAATAAGCTAATATATACGCTAATATACAAGACACGTTAATTTCACTTAATATACATAATTTTTTGAACGTTTTTTCATAACTATTATCTTAGCACGCTGTAAAATGTATAGTGTTACTTTATCACAAATAAATAATGTGGTAGTACAACTTTGGCTTTATAATAATAAAAATAACCTGGCAAAACTGCAATGCAGTGGACTTGTTTTAGTAACGCTTTCTATGATATTAATGTTTCTGTTAGAATTACAATTATTACATTACTGACAGGACTATTTGTTGCGAATAAGCCTGATTTAGTGCTGATAGACCGATTAGAGGGCCGAGCAATGACTGTTGACATTACCGTCCTCCATGACAACAATCTGAAAAAGATAAACAAATAAAATGGTTGGATTTAGCTCATTTTGGTGATGAACATTGCTGATGTGGATTCGACAATATGTACCGATCAACACCTTCAGAGTGAGCCGCTGGTGGTTGATCGCTGTTGATCGAGTCTCTTAGGCCTTATGTAGCTGGATGAATAGCTTGACTCAGGAGGCAGTCCTTCTTGATACGGCTCTTATTGGGAGGAGGCCTCTGGAGTCTTAACCACCAGTAGCTTGGTCCCTGGTCCCGGTGGGACACTAGTTTTTGTATTTTTTTTAGTGTATTATGTTGTTTTAAGTTTAATAAAGAAAATAATAATAACTCCACACATTTAACACACGACATACTGATCCCAAGGAGAGCTTGTAAAATAGTAACGAGACGCTGTTAAGCATACTTACATACATATTCTTAACATATACATACTTATTATAGATAAATAACGGAAAGATACAGAACAAATGATAATGCTTGTCACATAACAATTTGTCCTGTGTGGGAGTCGAACCCACGACCTCTGAGCAGTTAGGTTCTCTAACCACTAGGCAAAAAGGCGAGTCTTATATCTATCACTTCCCCTTATAGAGCATATCCGGGATATAAATCATAGTTTTATTAGTCAGGATAGGGCTCGATCAACCCAACGCTTATCCGCCCTAAATTAATTTATTTTTAATGAATAACAATTGTTTCTCTACTTATAGTAGAAAATTATAACGTTAAAACCAATCTTGTTCCAATAATATTAGTCATTTCAATAGAGAACCGTGCCATAAAAATATTTATGCCACTTTGATCCATGCAGGTACCGATTACTATGTATTACTACAATGTTGTAAAAGGTAGGTGTAGCTTTTAACCAAGTTCATTCCGTCAGTTTAGAGTATTCAGTGCAAGACAAGTTACTTTAACAATGTTTTCCTTTCCTTTTTACATAAACTTTGAAATTGAAATTTGTGGTAAAGAACCATATTTACGTCTCATTTATGTTGTAAAACTATTTTGTGTGTAATAATTATCCGACACCAAGCATTAGTGTCGTAAAAACGCATTTCAATCAGCAGAGGGACGTGTTCATTGACACTGAACAATAAATTTCGTGAAATCAATTGGCGAATCGCAATATACGAACATGGCTTGACGATTGACGTGTCTACTATGCCAATAGTAGACATAAATTAGTACCGAGTATCTGTGTCGACAGTTTTCAATTAAGAATAAAGAGATGTCCCATTCCTTGATGTCATTTAATGATGTCTCAGAATTACGAGTACAATGACATAAAAGTAATATGTAAGCTGTATCATTATGTATATTATCAATATTTTTAAGTTTCGAATTAACACAAGGATTAATGTTGGGTGTGCAAAGGTACCAATAGATAAAATAATAGAAAACATTGTCTTCAGAAACGTTGTGTCCAAGTTCGTTTCCTTTATCTATTTAAATTGTCATTCCTATCTTGTGCAGTGCCTGATTTAGCTCTGAGGGTGCTCAGAACTAAATCTGATTATAAACATAGCTCCCCCCCCCCCTTAACTCCTGTCAAGCCCAACAAATAATGATTTCAAATATTGTGTACATTGTTAGGAATTGTTCTACCTGGTAATAAAATAATCACATATATTGAAGAATAACTATTTTGGGTATATACTAGTATATTTCAGCAACAGAAGCCAAAACAACAAGGTTTTTTGGTTTTTGGCTGTCTGTCTGTATGTTTGTAAACGCATCGACCAGACCGACTTCTCAATGACTGCATTCGAATCAATTTTGTCAAGTATGACCATATGTTTTGTTTAAGTTCCCAATTAAAAGGTTAGGTGTTTGCCTACGCCGCAATAATTAAGCATGAACCTCTCTTTATTCCTTTCTTCACTCCTCATATTCACAGCTCCATATAACTCCATACTCCCGCTACTTGTCCTCTAATCATGATAGAAAACTTCATTCAGCAAATAATTTACTTCTCTTGTCCCTTTTTTTTTTTTTTTTTTTTTTTTTTTTTTTCGTGTGGAAACCCCCTCGGGCCGTCATTCCACCGGGGTTTTCGGTGGAACGGTGTGTCGGAATCGAACCGACTAAAACCACACGGTGTGCCATACTGCGCTTAAAATAGGAGGAATCCGGGAACGGCTTTATTACGACATCCGGACCCCTCCTAGCGCTTGCCCGCACTATGCGGGCACCACCTACGGGTAACCTATCAATAAGGCGGACACCCAGACACACGCGGACGTCACCCCCTCGCGGCTAGCTATATGGCGGATGGAGGGAAAAACCCGTCCCGACCACCCGCAGCCACACTCAGGGCGGCATGAGGCGCTGGTAAGCACGCCTACGCCGCCCGGTTCGCCGGCGGCGAATTGGGTCCGAGTGGAGATCATCCTCCCGGGTCCGCTCCGCCGCCTCCTTCTGTGAGATAACCTCCTCACAGAAGGCTGCGACCGCGGTAAAATTCCTGTCACCGCCGACCATGGAGCGTATGATGGCCGGCAGTGACAGATCCTCTCCAATGATTGCAGTGAGGGCCCGACGCTGCGCCGCCCAAGCGGGGCAATCCGCGAGCGTATGCTGTGCCGAGTCCTCACTACAGTCGCAGTGGTGACAGATGGGACTTAATTCTCTCCTAGCGACCGAGTGCAGGTACTTTCCGAAGCAACCGTGCCCGGAAAGAACCTGCGTTAGTCGGAAAGAAAGAGTCCCGTGCTGCCGCCCTGCCCACTCGACGATGACCGGCCGGAGCGCCTCCACGGTGGCTAAGCCAGCACGTGGAGCCTCCAGCCGGGACGACCAACGAGCCATAGTGGCTCGGCGTGCAGCCTCACGCCACTCGCGTACCTCTTCGGGCGGGGGTCGATTGCCACTACCCGCCCGGAAATCAGTCGTCCGCCGATATACTTCGGCGAGCACTTCCGCCTCCAAGTCCCACGGGGGAGTTCCGGCCAACACGCACGCCGCCTCCGTCGAAACGGTGCGGTAACCGCGTATGGCTCTAACCGCCATGACCTTCTGAGGGCGCCAGAGGCGTGTCCTATTCTGGGCGGTCAGAGCTTCCGCCCACACCGGTGCACCGTATAGTGCCATTGACCGGACAACCCCCGTGTACAGCCGTCTTGTTGCGACGCTGGGTCCACCCAAGTTGGGCAAAAGTCGCCCAAGGGCGGACGCAGCGGCGACCAGCTTTGGTAGAAGACAGAGGCCCACCGATGTTGCCCACTCCTCAACAGTGTCGCCACGTGCATCCGTCCTGGGGGATCCCCACGCGACGGACTTAGCGTTAAAATCCCCCAGCACTAGGACGTGCCCAGACGCTAGTCGTCGTATCGAGGTCTCCAAGTTGTTGAGGAAGACCTCGAAGTCGCTCAGACTCCGGTTGGGGGAGAAATAAATACCGTATATGGTGATCCCCCCCCATTCGGCAGCCACGTATCCAGTACCCTTGTCTTTTAGTGACAAGGGCGGGGAGTGAGCCACCGTGGAGCCGACGACTGCCACGTCCCGGTCACCCAGCCAGTTTGGACGGGGAGGAACGTAATAGGGCTCCGCGACTACGGCTACACCGATCGACCACTCCGCCATAGTTTGCAGGAAGAGATCCTGCGCACCGGCACAGTGGTTCAGGTTAGTCTGGACAAGGAGACTGAAGACTTGGTCCATTACTGAACCGCCTCTACAGCCTCCTCCATGGGCGACGGTGAAGACGCACGATTGGCATCCGAGGCAGCCTGGGTCGACTAGCGTGCCCCCGATGTTGTTTGAGAAGCGCGGGAGGCCTACAGCCCCCCTGCCCCATCTGATGACTGGCGGGTAGATTACCCGCCGCACACGCTGGGCAGTGGGGGGTGGCGAAACATTCCGCCACCTTATGCCCCGGTTGACCGCAGCGGAAACAAAGTCCACTGCAGTCAAAACAACTACTGCATTTGGTACGGGTGTATCCTGACGCCAAACATTTGAAGCATCTCATCGGTCTTGCCGCCAGAATAGTAACTCTGGCATTCACAAAACCGATGAGGACCCGCTTAGCATCGCCTAAAATCTTAGCGGCTGCCACAGGACAACTTATCCACACCGTGCCAAGTCCTCCTTGTCCGGGGCGAATGGTGCCGATCCTGAGGTTGTCCGGGGTGCAACCAGTTTTCTTTTGGATTGCCTCCCGGACGTCGTTGACCGTCACGGAATCGTCTAGGCCTGAAATAAGCATCTCTGCACATTTGGTTGGTCTGGCGATCCGTACCCCATTCGTCTCTGTAAACACTCCCCGCAGCTTCTCAGCAAAGATGTCTGCCGTCTTAGCGCCCTCAGCCCCGGGGAATTCAAGAACTCTAGCCCCGGTCTGGGCAAGGCGCAATCGAGCACCTGCACTCCCGAATTCGGAAGTGAGGCAGTCTCGGGCCTTCTTAAAGACGGCAGCATAAGAGAGCCCACTCTTTGCCGCCTCTGGCGTCACCGTAACAACGACGGCTGCCGTTTTAGGTGTTTGGAGCTTTCGGGTCCTCGGTGTCACCTTCACTTGCGTTGCTCCTGCCGGTGCTTGTGGTGAGGCGACCTTCTTATTGCCCTTCATCCTATTTCGGCTTGACCTTTTACCTCCTTTAACTGTCTGCCATCCGTCATTTGAGGGAGCAAACGTGGAAGAACCGGGTACAGGTTCAGCACCAGATGACACATGAGAAGTGCCAGCTCCTTTAGGCACTGGAGAAGGGAGCGGGGGAAATTGTTGAGCCACTTTGGTCGGTGCCTTAGAAGGTGGCCCGGACCTCCGAGTCGGCACCGACGCGACCGCCGCATAATTTGTACGTCTGCCACCCGAGGCGGTTGGCGACGTCGATACGGCGCCGATACGGCCGGTGCCTTGTTTGCGGCAAGTGGCGGCCGAACTATGGGTGCAGGAGGCAGCCTTGCCTCAAGTCCCGCCAGGCGCCCGTCCATCATTCGCCATACTGCTTCCATAATTGGACGCAGGTGGGCGTCAGGAACTGGGCAGGGAGAAGATGAGGAAGCAGGCTGCTGAGCAACTGGGTGTGGCCACTCAGCGCTATGAGAGCGCGCTCCCGCCCGAAACTGTGCGAACTGGGCACTCAATTCAGCTACCTGCTCCGTCAGGCGTTTGTTTGCCCCCGTAAGGCGATCATTCGCCTCTTGGAGCCGCGAAACATCTTCAGAAAGGCCCTTCATTGTCTCCGATACTGCCGAGGAGGAGTCCTTCAGGGCCCTAACAAAAGAGCCCTTCAGGTTGGTGGACTTGGTGGCCACTTTCTGTATGATGGCCACGGCCGCGCTCGTCCTCTCCCTCAAAGCTACCGGTGTAAGAGGGATAGAACCCCCCTCCACCGGCGGACGCATTTTAAGAAGGAGATCCGCGATCTCCTCCTCGGCAACTGTTTCCCCTTCTGCTCGTCCTCGAGCATAACCTTCCGCCCCGGAAAACACGGAACTCGACGAGGCCGAGGACGGCGTGCGTAACCTCCCACGCCTGCTACTTGGCACTTTCGGTGGCAACATGTCTTACGACGTGTCACCATCCTCATCTCGTCCTCGCTTACGACTCTCCGTATCACGGGTTTCCAGTCCCATCTCCTCGGCTGAGTCAGCTGCGGAACTAGCGGCCCTGGAACGCACTCGCTCCGACATTCTTCTGCTCCCAGAAGTCAGATTGACTTCTGAGAGCACCTGCGAGATAGGCATCCCGGGCAAAAACTCGTCATCGTTAGATGAGGTGTCGTCCACTTTCTTCTTCTTCTCCTTCCTCTTCTCCTTCCTCTTCTCCTTCTTTTCATCTTTGCTAAATGTTTTTAAATTTGAAGTTTCCATGATAAATCCCATGAGGGGGGGAGAACTAGAGGTCAACCCGGGCAGAGATCCCCCAATACCCGGGCAAGCGTAAGTTTATGCCCAACCGAGGGGTCCGCAGGTGCCCCGGCTAGGAGTGCGCTTGCGACTGAACATCCCATCAGCCATGCATCCCATGGTCACGCACCAGAACGCGGGATTTGGGGTATTTTTTTCTAGAGGTTTTCTTCCTCACAGTCCGGGCGGCTAAGCCAAGACCCTCGCCCCCAATTGGAGCCTCGAGACTACGACACTCCTTTCGGGATTACGATATGCCAACGGTGGCATCGAGATAAAATCTCTTAATGCCTGCTCGGTGGTAGTGTAAGTACACGCCGGGCCCGTCTTTGTTCCTCCGCTGTGGACAGCGGAGCAACACTGAGTGACCCTTGGAAGGTTCCCAAAGTGTATCCTGTTTTGTCTGGAGTCTCCCCCTGGGCCAATCCGGCATGAGTGGCTCTACCGGCACAGCCCCAGAGATCATTGACCCGCGCAAGCCCCCCCACGGCGACAACGTAAGGATACAGTTGGGGGGGTTCTCTTATGTCCCTCCCACAACTCGGTCTTCTTAAACTCTTAGTTCTTTGCTCAATCAGTTTTACTCTTTCTCAATGAGAGGACAGAATTAACTGAACGCTAGTACAAGACTATATTTTAGTATTAATATCATTCCAACATTATTTATATAATTTCATATACATATGTATATTTTATCTTTATGTGTATTTTTGTGTAATTGTTATTAATTGTGTATTATATTATAACTATTTTAATGACGCCTGAATATATATAAGTAGTGTAAGAGTATTAGTGTGTATTTCTATATGCATGTGTAGTATGTGTACCATATTTGGGCTTTTATAAAAAATATTATTACGTGATTTACTTCATTATATAAAGTTATAAATAAACAATGTTATGTTTTTAAACTCAATGCTAAATTTTCTCAATTTCAAGCAAGTAACGTTGATTTATCAACAGTTGTTACACTTTATGAGTCATAGTATTCACATATTGTTATGCTGCGCGACGATTAAAATTGCGAATATGCATGTTTTTTTAACTATTTTTATGCCATAGTTTACTTCGTTATATCATAGTAGAAAAATAGAGCCAAGAAGCTCCGAGCGATGGCATTACTTATTAAATACATATTTAAATTAATTTTAGTTAGTATAGTAGTTATATATGTATATATAGTTTTTTTTGCACTTTTAAAAAAATATATTCTTGTTTAAAAAGTAATTAAACTCTATAATATTGATGAAGGCATAAGTCTGTAATTATATCTTTTTTTTTTCAAAAATTCATACATATTCCCTATTACAAAAAAATATATATTTGAAACGATTGAGATGCCAGGCCCGCAAGTGTAAAAAATAAGAAAAGAACATTGCATATTAATTTCTTACATAATTATATCATTACCTTAATAATTAGACTTTAACCCATTCCTCCCCACTGTCCTATTTTTAAGACACCATATTCAACATTTTTTTTACATCGGTCGTTTATTTTTATTGTTTCTGACAAAATTCGTATTCTTGCTCTGTTTTTCTGATAAAATATTTTTTTATCTTCTGCAAAAAGTGTATCCGTAATTTTAATGTAATATTTTCAAAATATCATTTTTGTTGCCTTAAAATGAAGCATCATATTCTGATTTTATATACCATGATGTAAAAAACTTGTCAACTCCAATTTAAATAAAACTGATTCTTAGACCTTTACCAAATATATAAAAAATGAAAACAATTTAAAAACTTGTGGTAATCTTTCAAAATATTATTCTTCGTTGTTATTCTTGGATAAAAAAATCGGAAGGCAAGGCAAGCAAACCTACACCAGGTACAGAACGCCTTTTACAACCTGTCAGGTTTGACAATATTGGTCACTATATGGCGAATAAGAACAAACAGAGGCGTTGCCAGGGACAAGCTTGTAAAAAAAACCTCTTACTTTTTGCTCTAAATGTGAAAAAAACACTGCAATGATTGTTTTATACCTTACCATACAAAATATGTTAATAGAACTTTATGTTTAAAACTGTTAATGGTCACATTTTCAAATACAGATAATATTCTTATAATTGTTTACTTTTATTATTTCTGATCACATGTCCCCACTATCATATTTATAGGACAGGCTGACTTAGCATTAAAAGTACTTTTTTTTTGTTCGTATTATTTTTTCTTAGCGTATTATGAACTTAGTTTCTAGACTTGATAAAAAAATTCCAAAGTTTTCGATGCTTGGGAAGTAATGGGTTAAAAAAGAAGGATTACCTATGTTGGACTGTATCTATTTTTTATGCATTTTAGGCAATTTCTCAGACAATTGTCGATATATTACCTTTTTTTTTTAATCCAATGAGTACTCGGCGCATTTAAGGCGGTTATATTTTATGCCGAAGTAAGTAGTGATCGTAACAATAAGCAAAACAATTTTAATGTAAGCGAAGCAGCGCTTTAAAGTCTTTTCAGAATTAATTCAGGCCCTGATCTTTTGGATATTGTGTCAACTTATTGTTACTTTCCTAGAGTTTATCGATTATTCGATTGACATAAAAGGCAGTTGAAAAAGAAATAAGTACAGCGCTAATAATTTTGCTTACGTAACCGAAGGGATAAGTGATACACCGCTGTTTGTGACAAGTAGGGACGCCAATTGACGTCATGTAATTTTAAATGAGGACTGAGACACTATAATGGGTTCAAAACTTTTCAACATTCTATATCTTGTTTGTAGAATAAAGTACTTTTATAATTATTATATACTTGTTCAGGGGCTTACCTTTTTTTGTAATATAGGGACAGACGAACAGACGGGTCACTTGATGGTAAGCTACAACCTTCGTCGATGGACACCTGCAATTCAAGAGTCGCAAGTTCGCCTTTAGGGGTTGCTGGGAGGGGAAAGAGGAGATGGAAAATAGAAGGGAGGAGTTGCACCTTCGGAAAATTCACTAATTTCGGGGAAATGCAACGCAAGCTTTGCTTAGCAGCTGGTTTTCTGTGAGGCCGTGAAATCGCACCGGCCGAGTCGGCCCATGCAGGGCTGTACTAGGAACCTCTGTTACAGGGGGAAAGGGTTTTTCCCGATTGATCACTAACTTATATGAAACTGTTGCTCGATCATACACATCACACATACATAACTATTATTTAAAGTTTATCTCATATTCAATCAAAGTTTATTTTACATTTTTATACAGCTTGTTCTATTTGAAAAAGGCCTCCGTCTTGTCCAGGACCACCTGCAAGCCCAGCGCCTCGATGCGCTGGACCACCATGGAGGCTCCTCTGGTGGCTAGCCACGCCACCTCTAGAAAGTTCGATCCTCGGGCTGTGACTAGAGTGTCATCGGCGTAACAGATTACGCCCAGCCCGGGGGGAAGTCACCACGAAGGGCCCAGTCGTACCCCATGTTCCAAAGGAGTAGTCCAAGGGCAGACCCCTGCGCACCACCGCACAACATGGGCCGACGACTCAAATTTCCAACTCGGTCCTCGTACATGACGGTACGCTCCTCTAAATAGTCTGCTACTAGTCTGACACGTCCATAAAACTAAAAATGTTTAATCATCAAACCAAACTATCAAAATTCAAACAATACGCCATTATGTGTCACAGTGGTCACAGTGTATTAGCTAAATGTGATACTTAACTTTAGCTTTAAATTATACCAAGTTTGGACGTATCTGATCATTATTAAACGGAAGACTTCTCAGAAGTACACTTACACAATAATTATTTATAAATTAACGCGATAAACTTAAAGAATCACCGCAACATGCAAATTTTGCCATAAAGCTATAATATTAAACATTAAAGTGATTGTTATTGCAGACTTTAATTACCACGACCTTTTAAATTTCTGCGAGTTAATAATACAAAAATGCTGTATAATTATGTTTCAGAAGCTATTAAATATATTTAAGTTTTTTGACATTTCTTCTTTATTATGCCGTGTTTTTGTACAGTAAAATTCTTATACGATATAATGTTTTAGTTTAAACTCAACATTATTTGATTGTATTGCACACTAACTTAATACCTATAACATTCGATCTTCAAATTTGTAGGTAGGTAGGTATTGCAAAATATATTGACTAAATTCATGTTGAATTGAAGTTATATTTGTGCAATCAGCGTTTTTAATCACTACACGTGGTTTTCATCAGCTCTCTTATATTTTTCAGTGTTTATATTAACTGTGATTCAATTACGCTGCTGCTAGCTTGCTTTTTATTGTATTAGGAATTTAAGATGATGTACACGTAGTCCATCCTAAGCCATATTGTAATAGTTCCTACAGTTGATATTATTACGGCAGTTTCTGTATTTCTTGGAGACACACAAATTGCTCTGAACACTAGTTGGTGCAATAACTACAAAGACATTGTTATTGTTAAGCAGATCACGGGGGAATGTATAGTTATTTATTATATCCAGTAAACGGGCGTGTGGTCCGTATTCCGCGGCGGTCTCGACTTTTCAAGCCGCGGTACGCGATCTCTCGATAGTGTACCATTAGTGCGAAGACTCGCGCCGGCATCCAATTGTGCGCTTAGATAGCGCATACAAATGTCGATCGGTTCGCTCGCCCGCTCATCTGCATTCAATCCCATTGTTGCCTTTATTATTGTATATAAGAGTAATCGCTAATTTATGGATTGCACTGGCCGCGCCACCGTCACATTATTGTTATCAAGATTCATCTAAACAACATTCTATGGTGCATTTGCTTTTCTATAATCTCATTTGAGTATCGTATCCTTTAGAGATTAGGTCAATTATCTTATCCTAACAAATCCATATTCAGTCTTGAGTTACTTTGCAGTTGCTCAACATTTACATAAAATAGTTTTATATATGTATATAAGCTATACGCCGCCAAAATTCTAGTGAAGCTAATTAGCCTAATGAAGAAAAATTCATTTCTCAAAAAACATAGACACCGCGTTTTTACCACAGTGCTGGTATTATAGTTATATTGGATACCTATTGATGAGATATGGCAGGGCGGTAAGGCGATAATAATTATTATCTGTTACAAAAAGGCGACAGAGTCGTAATAGGGACTGAAAAGCCGCGCCGGGCGAGCAGCCGCCGTAAAAAGCGCAAAGAATACACCTCGATATAATCGCACAAAAGCCGCTCCTGAATCCTACCTCAATGCTAATTTCCACTATCGCGCTCGCCCTCATTCATTTTCAATCGGAGGCAGCCTTCGCTTACTTCTATTTTTTAAAAATCACATTAAAGAATCGAATATAGAGGATGTTTTTTTGTGTGGCCGGTGCGTGCGACGCGATTTATTTATTTGCGAGGTTTTTTAAAGCGACATTCCGGCTCGCTGTATACTTGTGTCTACCCGCAATTGGCATTTCGGGCTAAGCGCGAGCTATACAAAGTCGCCAGTTTTAACGGTTGTTTTTAACGCTCGAATCTCTCGCGCAAGAAATCGAGGATACAAATAAATTATTAATCGTTTGTCCTGTCTTTTATAAATTAAAATCTGTCCTTTTTTTGGCCGACCGCGCCCCTGTCGTGTATTTTTTGGGCGCATCGCGTTTCGTTGTCTGTCCTCGAATTTATTAAAAAGCTTAAGCCAGAGGTGAGCAATTAAATCTGTGACAGAAATTAATACGGGAACGGTCCGGGGAGCGGTGGCGACCGGTCTGCTGCCATCATCTTAATTCACAGCTTGTATTATTTATTAATCCTCTTATTATAAATAAAGATCTCACAACGCATGATCGAGCACTTGTATACTAAAATGTTATTCGTAACTCTTTGCAACTATGGCAAATAAAATTTAATAAAGACAAAACGTGTACGAGTGTCTTAATTCAATGTAATGTAAATGAATCCTAGAAATTCCTGAAAATTATCTAATTATGTTTGTGCATAGGGAAAAATCGTGAGTGTGCTACGTAACCGCCCGGAAAATTACAGGCATAAATCAAGTCAGGGTGGGAGCGCGGGGTGGGGATGATTTTCTATTCGCGATCTTTTATGTAGGTATTATTTTGATTTATTTACGTACGTAATGAAAATGTACGTGTCAGAATTGACGTACCAGAAATCCAGTCTGCTTCATTTAAAACTACCTTTACTTTTCTTATTGGATGGGCACGTCATTACTAACTAAGTAGCTGGTGGGGTATAAATCTTGGTGATCATAAATTTAGTATGAAGATAACCACAAATAGGTGTACCTTGTGTAAAAAATAAAACAGCGGACGTTGTGGTGTTGGTATCAGGATAGATGCGCGGGCGCGTGATGGGGTGGGATACACGCTCGTTAACATGGAAAGTGCTACATTCCGCGACACCGCACATTACGTTGCGGCCGCTCACAATTATGTCGCGACGATCCTTCAGGCACTACTAGCGCAACATATACCTAATCGCTGCGATCAGTCACACACTTACTAATGCGTTGCCTTCGTATCAGTTACACAGAAGAATTACTTTTTAAAGTGAAGTGCTTTTGATACAGTTTGAAAACCATATGGCATGTTAATAAACACATAGAAATACCGTCTATCGAACAAATCATCAAATGTTTACGAGTCTGTCTCAACCAGTACATACTTCAAAGTAACCTCATCTCAACAGAATTTATTCTTCTTTCATCATTCAATTTCTTAATTCTTCTCAAAATTTCTTAATTTTCTTTATTCTTCTCAAGAACCATAACTTTCGTCTTAACAGCAATTGATACCTTTTTCTTCAAATTCGAAATTCTTAATTTTTAACCGACTTCAAAAAGGTTCTCAATCGACCGTATTTTTTTTTTATGTTTGTTACCTCAGAACTTTCGACTGCGTGAACCGATTTCAACGATTTTTTTTAGTTGAAAGCTGGTGCTTCCCGTGTGGTCCCAATTTAATTTTGTCCAGTTCTGACAATGGCATCTATGAGAACACCATATAAGTCTTAAATTTGATTAAGCATGTGCACAACAAATGGACAAATAACTCAATATCACGCCAACCGATTTCGATGATCCTTTTTATATTGGAAAATATGTACTTCAAGGGTAGTTAGTTGAGAGTTTGGTCCAGTTGTGACAATGGCATCCATGAGAAAACCATATTAGTCCTAAATTTTATGATAGAACTCTTCAGAACACTCAACTGCCACTACAGGCTAGGCTTAGTATCCTGGGTATGGACTTTTGCCGTGAACTTAATCCGCGCGATTACAACGAGAGTGTCACTAAGGCGGCGTCGCGGAAACTAGGTGTATTGAACAAGGTGAGACGGTTCTTCTCGCCCGAGCAACGCAGTATTTGCTTGACGCTCTCGATCGGTTGCGGCGGCGCGCAGTCCGTATTATCGACTGTCCTGAGGTCACCCAGTCTCTTGAGCCTCTGCAGTTGCGAACACATATCGCCTCTATGGCAGTCCTCTATCGCCTACATCAAGGAGAATGTTCTGACGAGCTCTTCCAATTGGTCCCACCTTCTCGCTTCCTTTATAGGACTACATGTGCTGGCCTGAGGAGTCACCGTTTGAGAGTCGAAAATATACGATTCCGATCTAAACGGTTTGCCTCTTCTTTCCTGTGCCGATCGGTGAAAGCCTGGAATTCACTACCAGCGCACGTATTTCCTTCCCACTTTTATCACAGGTCTTTTGAGCGGGGCGTGAAAAAGCACCTCACCAGGCCGCCGTAGTATGGGTCACCATGACTTTTGCATTGCCATTGACTAAACATGCAATGAGGATGGTGACCACCACTCTTGGGCTCACTTATTGCTTTCCATCTTCCAAAGGAGTCACTATGTATGGTAGGCTAATAAATAAAATAAAAAATTATGATAGACGCATTGAAGTCGGTTGTCTGCATTTTTAAAGTCCGATTATATATTGTAGTAATACAAGAAATGTGGTCTTAAATATATATAAAGAGTACATCACAATTTACCTCATTAGGTAGAAATAGGTTGCTTAAAATATCCATTGCTATGCACGAGTGATGCCCTTTACACCGGCCGCGCTAACATTTCTCGGGTAAACATCATCGATAGCCGATCCAAACTTGTGTCTGAAATCGAAACTTCTTTATCAAAAGTTTCAGATTGGGGTCGACTTAACCTAGTCCAATTTAACCCCACGAAGACACAGGTTTGCGCGTTCACCGCTAAAAAGATGCCATTGGTACTATCACCTCAATTTGAGAGCACTTCCCTAACTGCATCAGCCAATATCGGAATCCTTGGCGTCGATATATCAAGCGAAGTCCAGTTTCGCGGTCACTTAGAGAGTAAGGCCATATTAGCCTCGAAGAAGCTTGGTGTGCTAAACAAATCGAGACAGTTTTTACCCCGGCCCACCGCCTGCAACTTTATAAGGCGCAGGTTCGGCCGCACATGGAATACTGTTCTCATCTCTATGCAGGTGCACCCCAGTACCAACTTCTCCCTCTTGACCGCATTCAACGGAGAGCGACTCGCATCATCTACTGCAAACATATTTCTGATCGACTTGACACCTTGGCGTTGCGTATAGATGTAGCTTCACTCTGCATCCTCTATCGCTTGTATCATGGGGAGTGTTCAGAGGAATTGTTCGGACTTATACCGGCTGCTGGTTTCCGCCATCGTCCTACGCGACAAAATATCCATCCCCATCACCTGGACGATTGGCACTTCACCACTGTGCGCTTCTCCAGAAGCTTTTTGCCTCGCACAACCAGCTTATGGAACAAATTGTCGCCTGCCGTATTTCCGAACCGATACGACCTTCAAACCTTCAAGAAAAGAGCGTACTCCTACCTAAAAGGCCGGCAACGCACTTGTGATCCTTGAGTTGCGGGTGTGCATGGGCGGCGGTAAAAAAAAAAAAAAACATAAGTATTAAAATTCTATTACAATGTTTACTTTTACAAAATGATGTATTCAAAACATCTTAAGCTGGTATTAAAGTATTAGTATGCTCAGTGAAGTGGAAATGGTTTAAGAGTCTTCTTAAAATTAAAACAATTTAATTATCTAACATTAATGTAAATGATTATACACTTTTTCTTAAATATTTAATTGTTTGCGTTAATATTTAATTTAGAGGTATAAATTGTGTTGTTTCCTTTGCATAGTATTTTATTATAATCTAATGTGTGTTTTCAAAAACTGTTGTAGTATATATAATTTAGTGAAGGTTACATATTTATATTCCATAAAAAATGGTTTACATGACTCAAGTTTTTGTATTGTTCAAATATTAGTTACAGCAATTGACAAATGATCAACGCATTACAACATACAAAGTACACCGTGTAGTCAAATATACATAAGTACACTGTGAAGTCAAATCAATTTCTCTTTCCTGCAATACGAGTATACTAAAACATAACGTTCTGTAGAAACTTGCCTGAATGAAGGTTCGATAACATTGTATCCCGCTGTTGTCGAATCCTTTAATTTTACAATTAAAATATAATCATTTAAAAAATAATAATTAAAGTATTTTTTCAGTCTAACATTACGGTTTAATTCCTGATGAGTTGTAAATTATTTATTTCAATATTGAACTAATGTTAATCCATAGCATGAACTATAAAAACAAACGTTGCTAACAAATATTGCATTCGTGTTTGGACCCTTTCGTCGAGTTCACACTAACATTTTGTCGTTAATTAGCAAGGCTGTTATTGTGCGTAACCGGCATTGGAATGAGGGGAATGAGTCGTAATACCGCTATTATCGTTGCGTTAGGTAGAGGAGTCGCGACCACCGCAATGATATGTCCTGTCTACTCATAGCTTTAAGTTAAAAAATCTCTTCGGCTGTAGGAAGTTCTTTAGCAATAAGTATATTATACTATTGACTATTAATTAGATTGGCAGGGTATATACATAGTTATAATGTTTGACTATGAGACCTCGTGACTATGTTGTTGACTGTAGTCACCTACTCTTATTGTCATGAGAATCTTATGTTGACAATATGACTGCACCTCGCCACTAAGCTGCCGCGCCGAGTGGTGTGGATTCGATCACCACACGGAACAACACTTTGTATAAATCTAACCGTTATTTGAATGTTTGTACAGCCCCCCGGATACAGGAATTAATCCTAGTCGTGTTTTTAGAAAAGAAAATAATATCAAAATCTTAATCCTTTAAGGCCTTAACTATAACACTGACCGAATCTTAGTAGTTCCCGTGTGTTTATAGAAATTAATATTTTTACCATACTCTCGACTATTTAGACGATATATATGTATGTAGTTAAACTTGTTACATATTTTACTTTGCGTTTTTATAATTCAATTTTCCTAATTATTTGCAGATGCATAGAAGTTAGACATCGACCTTCTTATTTTCCTCAAAATAAGCCCTAGATAACACAAAAAGTTAAGTTGGAGGATTCAATTTTGATATTTACTTTAGAAACAACAACATGTCTTATGCATGTGTTCCGCTATTATCATACGTGAGTATTGCCTTTGATTATACTGAGTAATAATTACCTACCAAATAAACATTTTCGAATGCCCCAATGCTCAGCTGTACAATTCGTATGAATTAGCAGCCAGAACAAAAGAGCCACAAATATTCTAACAGCAGCTCGAACATTTCTTAATTAGGCATTTTTATTGAACAACATATTCGGTTAACTTCAACAAAGGATTCTAAGAAAATAAAAATAAATTGTATTCGTGACGAATCACGGAGCTTGATTCCTTGTAACCCTTTTTGTGAACACTCTGACTAATCTAGAGATGCCTTTTGGGAGTTTTTAATTAAAGATAATGCAACATAGCTTCACGTACCTATTCCAGCGCGAGCGCACTTACGTACATCAGGGCTGTAACCCACTCTAATATATAAGTAAGAAATTTAGTGATTAAAATATTGTACTATTGCTATATGTCAAGGTTAATTATTTAATTATTATGACATGTTTATCTATTGAAACATTATATAAATTTGTCAGAGCAATATAAAAGCAGGAACTAAAAATTTAATTTGTATAATATCTATTTTTAAATATTATAAATTGAAAAATTATGTTTAGTTCATTCAGTATTTATTCTTCATGGCATCTTCATCTTTAAACCAGAGATAACCCTACCTCGTTGAGTGTACTGCGGTAATTGGTAATAAGCGCTCTCGTGCAGAGTGAATAGCACCAACAGCGTAGCTGGTAGCCGCTCGGCACACCTTTACCTACATACAATTATAAACACAATGGCCTGAGAACTGAACAACTCTCAGAATTAAGCAAGCTCACCCATTTCTATGTAAGCTAATTAATACAAACTTCAAACCCTAACCGTATTGTCGCAAGAGAGCACCGATTACAGACGTCCTTTTAAGAATAATTATCCAAATGATCATTAGAAATTACTTGACATATAAAACACAGATCTAAATGGTATTGAAAAAACCTTTCTAAGTCAAAGAAGCCCAAAAAGGTTACATTAAGATGGTCGTTAATAGTGCCGTGATTACCATCTAAGTTGAGTGGTGAACGATTATTTCGGAGTCGGCTTCTTGATGCGAGAGAAATAAAATGCGTATGCGCACGCGTCGCCACTGGGTTACGCTGTCGTTAAGAAATTACCGGGCGCGCCGTCGACGCCGCCGATTTTATCGATGGAATTTATCGTCGACATTGGTCGACTCCAGTCGCGCGTGCGCCCTTCCTTATCACTAAGCGTATAACGGATAGGCATTTAGGAAATATTCACACATATACTATATGAAACGTCAAAGATTAACATAAGGCTCAATCTTTTCTTATTTATCATCCAAACAGAAGCTGAATTCAATTCGTAAGGTAAACACGGTCTCTACTTTAAATATTTCGATCATTAATTTCATGTCAAAACAATTTCTCCAATTTCGTTTATTGAGAGCATTCGTCACGTCTATGTGGACTGGTGCTCGGCGCAGGCGCAGCACGGTAGTAACGAGTGTATAATTATTGTTGGCCGCGGCGCCGGTAGCCGAAAGGCCGACTCATCGTAATTTGATGGCGTCGGCCAGCCCGCCCCGCCACTGCCGACAAAAAACTAATTAACAGAGATGGACCACGAGATAGCCACCTCTCTACTATGTTGCATTCGCAAGAACACAATAAAACACTGTTAAAATATTACTATGACATTAAACTAAATCAATTTTATAAATAAGTTCAAGTCATCACGTACCTAATTATTTTCATTGAAGGCAGTTGAACTAAAGAATAATATTTATAAGATTTAGCGTAAAACCGCACTGTAATACCTATACGCATAGAAATACTTAGTGTCACATTACCTTAGAAACTTGTCGCTTTGGTTTATGATCCAAGTTGTAGATCGTATATCGCTGATCGTTTTTATAGTTTGCCCACTAGTCTGCTGCATACCTAAAGATAGAATAATTCATAATTCCTAAGACACGTCGACTATAGTGTGGCGTCGAACAGTGAGATTTGGTAAGAGATTGTTGTCATGATGGATCACGACTTCGCTACCACCGATAACTGGGGGGGCGAGCGACCGCTAACATTGCTATTTACCTGTTATTAGTTATATATATAGCTTTAACGAGATCGAAAAATAAGTTGGACTCGTGCTATGTTTCAATATAACGACACCTTATGGATCTCATATAAATTCCCATTAATGGGTACGAATTCAATTTTGAATGTAGTCGTCACATGAGTTTGTTCTGGTAATTACTTGAATTGTAAAGGCAAAGTCAACATCGAATGAACCATGCAAAATTATTTGGTAGCGGCCAGGACACGGTTGCTCGATTGCCGAAATTCGATAACCAGGCGCGACGCGTCAACAAGTCGAACTTAATCATTTTAAATATGTACTTTTAACCTGCAACTGGGTTGTCGGTGACGTGACTCCCCATTGTTTGCCAGGTTTACCTTCGTATTATACCTTTGCAGTGATCGTTTCCAAACGTATATATATTGTTACGACAGGGTGATTCCTTACCGCTTTCCTGTGATGGAAACATAACAGTCGATTATAAGTATTTAAAAGCAATGAATTCTTATAAGTTGGTTTTATTGTTTAAACCAGGATAATAACATCTTTAGCATTTGTCGATAACTTTGCTTTTAAGAAGTACTAATTAGCGATATTTGAATAGGATTGATTGTATGAAGTATTATTGTTTTTTGGCGGCGCCGAAATCGGACGCTTCATTAACACGGGGACACGGTGACCCATAGAAATGTCACGTCAAAATCGGTTTCCAAGAAACGAAGAGCTACCGGAGCCGAAAAGGAATTAATAAATACAAAAGGGTTATAAAAACTCTGACAGAATTAAGACCGGGCGCGTTAAAAATGGAGGTGTGCGAGCGCGACTGCGACGCGAACAAGTGAAACATAATGCGCGAAACAAAGCAGCCGGAGCGAATGCCTTAAATCATTTTTAATTATGTTATGGCGCGGCCGTACGGCGTTACTGCGCACGGCTTGGGTTACACACGGAGCGACGCAGGCGCTGCCGTGAACGCAACGCACTAATCACACCGCGCCGCCGCCGCTACAGTGAGCACATGTCTTTCCGATGCATGACCCCGTCATGTCCACCCCTCGCATCAACCTACAGCACACTGTGAGATAAGTTGAGTTTAATTCTAAAAAGTAACTTACTCTTTAGATTGGATTATACATATATTTATGATGAGGTCAACGAAAGAAAGATTGTATAGTACAAAATAAAAAATATAATAGTAAGTGTCACAATGACCGCGCATCACGTTTAGTGTAAGGAAGTGTCTTTTACACGATTTAGTTAGATCGCGAACTGATTAATGAGGCGAATAGGTATACCGTGCCGTATAAGGATTAGCGGAAGCATCTCTTTGTTTGATTAATTACGTGTTGTTTGGAGACAACTTGGACAACGTTGGTAACAACTTGGAGAACAAAACAAAAGTTTACCAAAACTCAATAGAAAGTAGTGTAATTATAATTAGAAGAAGAGATAAAGTAAGATTGATGGACACAAAAATTTGATTAAATTCAAGAATGTAGAAAAAACATATAAAACCTTAAAGTGCAGATGGACATGAAACATGTTAAGATAAGGATAGAAAAATGGATGAAGTATATCAGCGTCATACCTAATTGGAAACAAAAGAAGCAAAAAGAAGCGACAGATGAAACGTTTGGTAGAAACAATTTGAAAAGTTGCTGGATTTCACAATCTGGAGTAGAGAAGCAAAAGACAGGCAAAACTGGAGATCTTTAGAGGAGACCTTTGTCGAAACACAAGCTGTAAAAGTTGATAAAACGCTAACCGATAGCATAACTTTAAATTAATTTAAACGGTAAAGAAATCAAATTATTATTTTTTTCACTTCATTCTTATTTCACTTCGTTTTTATTTCCACTTCATAATTTATTATTATAAACTTCTTAAGTAGATAATTGTAGATAGTGCATAAGGATTGATCTATTTTTAAAACGGACTTACTTTTAATTACTAAGAAGAAACACACTTGCAAATTGATTTGTGTTTTATTGTACATCATGCATGCCGGAGAAAGGTGGCTGGGGTGCACTGGATGCGAAGCGCGGTGGGCCGGGTGCGATGACGCACGTTGGGACAGGCCACGTTGATGATGGATGATGCATATATGTATATATATTATTTAATCTCATAAAATCTGTTATATTTTTACTTAAGGCCAGGAACTTAACAGAGTTAGACAGAGAAAAGAGGGCAAGAACGTCGAAATCAGAATGACATCATTCAGTTACAGATTTCTGTTTCGTTTAGAAAGCAACAGGTAGTTTTGTAATTTAGACGTCTGCATACTTAGTCCCGCTTTCTAACACATAAGTACCTACGTATCTTAATTATGACTATCATTGATGTGACCAATCTATTCACTATTAATACCATTTGTTTGATGTTCTCGGTGGAATACAATAGGACCACCTCGTCTCCTCCGTAAAAGGCGACTAAAGGATCTGACTGATCTGATTATCTATCGGACAGTATAAGGTCATACAGCGCCCGGAAGACGCCAACAGGCTTGTCCCCTTTTACGTAAGTAGGACTAAATTGCATAAATGGGCGTTTGAGACACCTCTGCCTATGCGTTCGGGGATATAGGTGTGAGTATGTATATGTATGTATGCTCAGTATATGTTAAGCAACGGCTACTTATTTACTGGTTCAGGTGATTGGGCAATATAACTTGACATATATTTAGATCGTTTTTTAATGGTTGTTATGCGTAGAGAAGAAGGTGCGATTATTTAAGGGGCATACATAACAGTGGTGACTCATTCTTGGCCGGTTCTTATTTCACGGTAGCTTAGCGGCACTCGATCGCAGATCTCGTTCGCTTTCATAGGATGCGCACTTTACTAACTGTATGATCAAATATATGTTTTAAAATGATAATTACGCAGATTACAGACATTTCGAGAATTGTTAAATCGTTTATTTTTATTTCAAGATCAGATTTTATCCAGAATTCATTGTTCAATTACTTTTTAATTTCATCACAAAAGCTTTTGTTTTGACTTGCATGTTGTTCTAGTCGTTAGGGATACTGAAGCTAAACTAGAAGTCGTCGCTTAGATTTAGACACAGGATGAAAGTTTTATGATCCACAAATAGTTGAGTAGGAGGCTATTTGTTTTTTGTGTTCGTTGGTTCAATGTTCGTGAAGTCGCCCACGACATAGAAATCAATCCTAATCTCAGTTTTTTTAAGTATAAAAGACTTTTCCCCATTTGCCGATCATGTTATAAAAATTTGTCATCCCTAATAAACTTGTTCGGGCTTACCAACCCATTTCAAAGAGGGTAGATAATTTATGAATGAAAAATACGGATATATTACTATTCGTCTGAATTTAGATATTTAGATGCGATGGCAATGACTATTATAACACTACACATAGCACACTAACATTCTTATTCCAAAGTATATAGATATAATGATCACTTCATCATAGATTAATCTAGCTCCTAAATAGTTATTTAACGTGTATATCAAAATAAAAAAACTGTAATACAGAGTTGAACGTCAAACAACCTATCAAAACGGGGTCAAAGAGCTCACTGTAGTCGGCCGAACGAATACTTCCCCGGTACGCTAGTAATGGTAAACAAACAGCAGGAATGGTCTGCGTCGGATTCCAACAAAACGTCCGCTTCTTGTGTCATTGTATCGCAATGCTGTAATTATGATGCGGTGATGTAGTGACAACAGGAAAAACAATTGAGACTTCTAGAACTCTCTACACATATATGATTTAAAGTTAGAATGTAAAAACGTTCAAGTAATTTAATTTATCATATATTTACTTTTAGTACACCTACTATACCATACAACACTATTACTACGACACGATGATGCAAATGAATGCGATTTATTTCTATTGATATATTTCTTCTGTTGTCAATAAAAAAAATTATGAGTAGTATTAAAATATATTTGCTCACAAACGATGAGATGGTTGTAACCGAATATATTGAGCCATTTGAAATGACCTGTATTGCTAACACAAGAATCTTATCCAAAGAAAAAACTGCGTTACTGCTTTCGGTTAATGTTTTGTCAAGATGAAACTAGCCGGTACGCTGTTATGGCTACACAAAACCTGGCTTAGTCTGAGGGCATTATGAAGAAAAATTATGGGACTAGAATGGA
Organism: Tyria jacobaeae; assembly: GCA_947561695.1. Classification (NCBI taxonomy): domain Eukaryota; kingdom Metazoa; phylum Arthropoda; class Insecta; order Lepidoptera; family Erebidae; genus Tyria; species Tyria jacobaeae. The sequence continues at coordinate 7,773,330 of OX387222.1, read as the reverse complement.
CTGCATATTAAGATTAAAGACCAGATGGATAACTGTTATACTAATTATAGCTAAATAAAATGCGTTATAAAGTTTCAGTAGTAGTAGTAGTAAGTAGTCAGTTTCAGATATTTGCAACTGAATGATGTTTTCTTGTACACATAAAATAATATCGCCCTTAGAATATTATACCTCTGAATAAGTCGTATATTTTTTTGCTGTCTAGAATTTTTTTCCAAGTATAGCTCTTTTCATTGTACGTTCAGCGAATTTAAATTTGAGGTTTTTCATATGAGCTATCGGCCCTAAATCATTACCACTGGTAACACGCACGGATTAAAGACTTTGTTTTGTAACAAAAAAGTTAGCGTTTTGGTATTTATTTCTATGACGTAAGAAAAGCTAAAGTAGTGCTGTATACACCATTCAATTTGAAATATAGTATCTTACTTTTCACTCCTTGTGGAAAGATTGTGTAGTGTCACAGTGTAGATTAATGATTCCAAGGGTTTTTCATATTCCAAACTAGTCAATCCTGTAAATTTTGTCTTTTGCCTGTCAAAAAAGAAAGCATCATAGCTCGTACAATCGTGTTTCGTAGTTACGTATTTCTTTCTGCACTTGTACTGAAATTGGGGACGGGACTGATCAATTTTAGGATTAAAACACTATATATTTCTTAAAATGTGAGCGAATAACTGTTTTGTATTTTTGTTAAATACACAAATATTTCAATGACTATATATGAACTTAAATCATATATTTATAAGATGTTGTGTATACTGTCCATTTCTTGAATAAAAATACTATACTTAAAAAAAAACAATCAACCACCTCAAACTTCGATATATCGATTCGTCAATATTTGATCCCAGCCTTTTATTGTTGTTATTGTTTTTACTTTTACATCTGAACTATTTCCTTTTCACTATTTTAACCAATTTTGTAGGAATAAAGTTACCCAAATCAATCGCTTGATTCAGGATAACCAAACAGTAGAATAATATTCTACTTCTTTAATTTTTTTGCTGTTGGCTGAACGATGTTGACATTTATCAGAGAGGTTGGTGTCTGATATCGTCAACAGCACGCGCTGATTTGCCACATAGATCCGATATTGAGAGTCTGCGGCGTCTGTTCGGAATGCATGACCGATCGGCCACGGGGAAAAAGCGCTCGTTCATCGGTGAATGAAGCGATTATCGCTGAATGGTCGGCCGGCACGCGGAACCAAACGGATGGCACGACGCGCGCGGATCCACGCCGCGCTTTGTCTCAGCTCGGTTGACCCGTGCCCCGGGTAAAAACCGTGCCCGACTCAAAACTAATAAAAAGTGCTAAAGAACTGCTATCGAGATGTTTTTAATTGGATAAAAAATGTAGTCAACCGCGTTTTTGTCGATTAAAACCGACATTAAGGTTTTTTTTAGATTGTAAAATACAATATACCATACTTGAGCGCCTTCGTCTATTTTAATGTAGATGAAGATGCCTTTCTTCGTAATGATAGTTTTGCCAGACCGTAGTGACGTGTTTTAATGTAGTACGCCTCAGATAGCATTACCTTTTTATTTATAAAGAAGACATATTCGCGTCATTAAAAATGTTTCTCGTGCACAATTCAATGGAACCGTATCCTATTGTATTTTAGTTTGTGCAAATGGCCGCTCGGGTGTTACAGCAGCGTTTTCAGTTACAGATTTTCTAAATATATAGGGAAGGCTGGGATCTAAGTAGAAAATCCGCTCGTTTAGGATAAATCCCTCGGGTAACAAGGCGTTTGTTAGGCGAAAGCGGGACTAGCAAGTCGGCGCTAATTTAAGCCACGGGTGTGCTCACAGACAGACTCCGCATCTCATTTACCTTATTAAGCGGAGTCTCGTAGCCCGGCCGCGTCACTCAACGTCACTCGCGGTGACGCATAAACACCTCCTTTGCCACCGTCGATCGCTTCTCTAATCGAAATCGCCCATGCTGGAGCTGCAATTTTGTTAAGCACGTAACCCAGCGCTACCCAACTAGTGAATTGAGTTTATTGTTGCGAGGCTATGATTACAAAATTATAAAACGAACTTTACTTTCAGGGCATACAAATTTTATTAATAACAATAAACACGTATCTATGTAATTGTGTTCTCATTAAAGCATATTTGTTAAACTTTTAGGAGCGTCGGGAGATAGAAAATAGCGAAGCAAACAGTGCCTTTTATGATATATTTTTGTCGAAAAAGGTATTCCTGTGTCCAAAGTATTAAGAATTTTAATGTTAATTTTTGTTTTCTTATGCAGACATTTTCTGAAAAATATGGACAGTCCATCATCATTCTTGGTGTAAAATACCCATAGATTCACTCGTCACCCTTCTTTCTTTCGATATATTAGTAGTCTACTAAAACAACACACGCTTTAGTAACAGCCTGTAGGTATAAATACCTTTATCCAAAAAAAACTGTTTCGCAGATCAGGATTTACACACAGGTCAAGTTTCCAAAACCTTTTACAGTTTTGAAACGTTTTCTGATTAATCTGTTAGATATCAATCAGAGAGGTAAATGTTACAGTTGCATAAATATATGTTTTTAGACAACTTGTAACACACGGTTTAAAATTATGGGCTGTCAATACGTAGGTATATCTAGGTATAGCCTAATCATCAATTCCAAAAAAAAAATATTAGGTCTGCATTTAGTCTGTAGCAATTAAATTAATGTACTGCCAATTTTCACATCTTCAATTCCTAAAGTATCTGGTTGATGGCAATTGGCTTGCCCTACTAATGGTACGTCTAGTGGTCCCAAACGGCTTTATTAATATTATAAATTATCTATTAGACCCAATATACGAAACTATTAATATGTATAAAGTTAAATGGTTTTATTACTTACTTACTGAAGGTTCACGTTAGTGGGACCAAATTCTAATTGTTCAAATGTGGGTGTTCTATGCACCTCTGCCTACCCTTTCGGGTAAAATAATGTGAGCTATGTATATATGTAGTTTAAAAAAAAATACTGGATTTAATTTTACGAGGTATTTATTTCAGTCATATCTTTTAAAATTTAAACACAACGGAGCTTAAAATAGTAAAAAAACATATGTTCGCTGAAAGTGCTCCGGCTAATGGTCTCGTTGGTGGGGTAAGTGCGGATAAATCTCCCCTAGCTACGGCGGCCGCTCGCCGTAATGAGCTAATTCGGCATGCGCTCGGTGCTCACATAACATCGCGAAGATGTACGGAATGCGGGAAATTCTCGACATACTCGTTAAAATATCATACCTATGTACTCGCTAATATAAACTCAAGAAATATATAATACCTACTGGTAAGTACCAGCAATTTGTACTAGATCTGACCGATGTGTTGGTCGATACAGACAACAATGCAATGACGTGTGAAAAGCTAGAATTGTTTAAATTAATGGTACGCACTGACTAGACTCACGACTAAATTCCCTAAAGAGTACGCAGAGGCGTATTAAATGCCAACATTTTGGTCCCACTTACGTAGACAATAGGGGGTAATAGGGGGACCTATTGCCGTCTACCGGGCACTGACTGTATACTGACTGATACATAACATTTTGCCATATTTAGTTCATATTTAAGTTTTTTTTTTTAAGTTTATATTTCTGAATAGTATATATTGTGTATGTAAATAGTATATCTTACATATACCTACATCATTATGTTAAGGTTGGTGGTTCATACAGAACTGGTTCATTTTTTCTAAAACTTACAATATTTAAAGCAAATCCAATTATAGCATCCAATAAAATGAAATAAGCTGTGCTAATCGTACTCAGTATCCAATAAAAGTCAGATAGTTTATGGTTTCACTATTCTATCCGTTTTCCACATTAAGTTTGGAGGGTGATTAGATAACTGTTTAGGATTGTACGCCTATGGTTGAAAATGGCTAAGTCGTCTAGTCATTAAAAACTAAAATACAACGTAAATAAAATAATGTTGTACATAAGTTAAAATTCGTATTTTAGCACTAAACGTAACTTCGAACATAATCTCTCTGTAAAAATGAAATGTCAAGTACATCAATAGAAAACCTTTCTTCCTTTTAATTAAGTACACTCGATTATTTTTTGATATTTACAAAATATTCTAAATAAGGTATTCTGGAAAAAAAGATGAAAAGAGTTACCAAAAATGCGGGGTCAGAAAAAATTACAAGTGATTTTTTTATGAAATTAAATAAAAAAATATATAATATAACAAATATACTAACAGCATTAAATGTGTTAAAATTTAACAAATGAAATCAGTGCATATAATTGAAAGTAAACAGAATAGGCTTCATCGAATTAATTACTCGTATCCTAATTCGTTGGGTTATGGTTTATCTTTCTACCTCAAGTATTTTAAATAATATCTTTAACACAGTTCATCGACCTTTTACCCATTACTTCCCCAGCATCGAAAACTTAGATTTTTTTATCAAATCTTGAAACTAAGTTCATAATACGCTAAGAAAAAATAATACGAACAAAAAAAAATAGTACTTTTAATGCTGAGTCAGCCTGTCTTATAAATATGACAGTGGGGACATGTGATCAGAAATAATAAAAGTAAACAATTATAAGAATATTAGCTGTATTTGAAAATGTGACCATTAACAGTTTTAAACATAAAGTTCTATGAACTTATTTTGTATGGTAAGGTATAAAACAAACACTGCAGAGTGTTTTTTTTTTTCACATTTAGGGCAAAAAGTAAGAGGTTTTTTTTACAACCTTGTCAACGCCTCTGTTTGTCCCTCTTCGTCATATAGTGACCAATATTGTCGAACCTGACAGGTTGTAAAAGGCGTTCTGATGTACCTGGTGTAGGTTTGCTTGCCTTGCCTTCCGATTTTTTCATCCAAGAATAACAACAAAGAATAATATTTTGAAAGATTACCACAAGTTTTTAAATTGTTTTCATTTTTTATATACAATGTGTCCCAAAATTCAACGATAAGCGGGCGCCAAAAGGTAGACCTGCTCATGAGTACATAAGGGAAAAAAATAAAAAAATATACCTAGTTTTTTTTAGTTACAAGAAAAATTTAGAATTTCTTTGAAAATTTACACCCTTCATGATATTTTGAACGACCACGATGACAATTTCTCAAATATGCTTAAGATTTTTTTTTATCTTGTACCTAAATAGTGCTACTATTCACCACAACTCTTAAAAACACCAAATTGCCCGCAGTTTTTACACAAAAAACGTTCAAAATCATTTTTTTCCCTACAATTTTGAAATATTTTTACTCTTAGTGTACTTTGACTCATGGTCTTGTAAAAAAAAAGTATGGACACCACTACGGCAAGTTGTTTTTAAAATTGGCGCAACTAATCAAGATTCTAAAATGGTATAATACTCTAAAATAACTAGCCACAAAAAAAAATATGTCTACCATTTGTAAACAAGACCCAAATTTCTTAATTGTTCTTGTTCGTTTGTCGTTGTTTTTTGTGTAAAAACTGCGGGCAATTTGGTGTTTTTAAGAGTTGTGGTGAATAGTAGCACTATTTAGGTACAAGATAAAAAAAAAAAACTTAAGCATATTTGAGAAATTGTCATCGTGGTCGTTCAAAATATCATGAAAGGTATAAATTTTCAAAGAAATTCTAAATTTTTCTTGTAACTAAAAAAAAACTAGTTATATTTTTTTATTATTTTTAATTATGTACTCATTAGCAGGTCTACCTTTAGGCGCCCGCTTATCGTTGAATTTTGGGACACCCTGTATTTGGTAAAGATCTAAGAATCAGTTTTATGTAAAATGGAGTTTGCAAGTTTTTTTACATTATGGTATATAAAATCAGAATATGATGCTTCTTTTTGAGGCAACAAAAATTATATTTTGAAAAAATTACATTAAAATTACGGATACACTTTTTGCAGAAGAATAAAAATATTTTATCAGAAAAACAGTGCAAGAATAGGAATTTTGTCAGAAACAATAAAAATAAACGACCTAACATGTAAAAAAAATGTTGAATATGGTGTCTTAAAAATAGGACAGTGGGGAGGAAGGGGTAATTGTGACTTCTCTACATTTGAACATACTTTACATTCACACTTATTATCCTTTATCATATAACTATCAACTGTTTCGTTACTGGAATAACATTTAAACTTTATCTATTATATGTACCTACTCTCAGTCAAGCCAGTACCATAAAGTCTGAATCCACATAATATAGGAGAGACAATAGGCATTGTTTCTGAGTGTAAACAAGAAACTTTTCGACCAATAGGACGCCGTCACAGTGCTTGCGAGCGGCGGTAATTAAAAATTCAAATTAGTCGTCGTCCCCTACAGCCACGCGGTTGGTGATTACACAGCGTTAATTACTTTCGACCAATTAAAAGTAGGGGCGACAGAGCGGCAAGTCTGGCAACCAATAGGAACGCTTAGCTGAAGCAAGGCGTGGTAATTAAGACTACCGAAAGGGTTGTGATTTTCCGGGCGTTCTCGGGGGTGTACAATTAATCACTGCCTCTATAAGGAGTGGTCCCGCACCCCGAGTTTCTATTGTTTTATACAGCTGATGGATAGCGTTACAAATTTGTACGTACAATGCATGTTCGTACTTATATAGTTAAATAAAATGCATTAGCTTAAAAAATATATTTTATACATTGACGTAAACTAGCAAGCTGTTGGCGGAAAGCTCTTGCAGCTACGTGCGGCAAAAAAACCCGCGGACCAGAGTGACCACAATGTTGACGAAGGTTTTACTCCAAAATTTTGCTGCTACAATTTAAGTCCCATTGCTCTAATTTAAAAAAGATATCTTGCTTAATAACATCCGCAAGTTTCTTAGTAAATGCAAACAATATATTAATAGCAAATGTAGCAAATAACTTATTATAGCTTTATTGCCTATAGCCTTCCTCAATAAACGGGCTATCTAAAAAAATAATTAAATCGAATCAGTAGTTCCTGAGATAAGCACATTCAAAGAAACAAGCAGAGCTTTAATATATTAAGTATAGATGAGGAAGTAACTCACATCTAATAACGTAATACACCCTGACTCTATCTCTGACTGTGGGAATTAAATTAAACGATTAAAAGCTTCCTTTGGAAAGTACAATACATATCTTTTCTCATTTACTCTTTTTTATTGTTATATAAAATTTATTTTCAGTTGGTCCGAAGTGGCTCAAACCGACATGAGACGTTCCTTTCCTCCTCTTCTTGGTCCTTGATCAAAACATATCATCGACATCCCACGCTTTCTCCAGAGTGGCTTCTTATACTGTGAGGCTGCTGCTACATGCTGTATGTGTATAAGTGCGTATCTTCATCATGTCAACATTAAAGTGTTCTTCTACGACGACCTCACCGTCAGAATCGTGGCATCAAAATTTCCTATCCTGTCTGTCTGCCATTCTTCAGAGCCTCCTTAACTCCGGGGTTCAATTTCCCTTTTTTTTGTAATCTTCCCCCAATATGGAATAATCCTATCTAAAAGGCTTCTCTTACAAGAAAGTCAGTATTGTACCACCAGAACTCACAATTTTCTCACCCCTTCAAGATTTTACTTCACCTCGAATTTAATATATGTAGGTGCTTAGCAAATAAAGAAGTAAGCAGCGTTAGAGGCTCTTCAAAGCAACAATAACGGAGGTTTATTTGCGTGGTACGATTCATCGGGACGTAAAACAGATGCGGAGGCAATTGGACAAGGTTTAGCTTTGCGCCCTCCTTCCAACCAACTGAATGTCTTTCTTTATCTACAGTTTACACGCGTGATCTTTATGGGTTATCTTTTTACTAGGTGTTTATCGGTACTTACATACTTTTGTACTCTTCATTCTTTACTGCAAATGTTCAAAGTCCCAGTTGTGAAGTAACTTTTGTTAGTTTCAATGTGATGTGTAATTTTCCTTAATTAAAAAATAAACAACTTTCAAAGGTTGCAGTTACGATCTGCTGCTGGCAGGTATAAAATTTTGTTCTCTCGAAGAAAACAAACATTCGTTTCATGGCGGGCACAACACTGTTATTAACAAAACCGATGAAGTATAAATGATCCGCGAAGCCATTCCTGAAAGAGAGTTATTCCAGCCTCGTTCCTCCCTGCGCCCGCGTAGCCCGCACACCCGTTAACTCCGCCACCCCCTTGGCCGTCACCGACAGAAGAAAAATGCTAACACGCCCCCGCGAAAACTATTAGTTATTTTTGCACCCCCACATCCCTAGCTTCCATCGATTATGAACAACTGTCCATAGAATTTTAAAAGTTTACTAGCTCTCAATTCCGAAACAACAATAAGATATAAAATGACGGTTTTCATTAATCTTATGGGGTTATATAAACATTACTGAGGAGCGATAAGTAATATGTATCAACATCGATTCTGATCAACATACGAATAGAATTTCAAACTGATAAGTTATTTGGATACAATCTGAAGATTGCAAAACCGACTCTAAAACATTGGGAGGGATACAAAAAGCCGGCTTAACACTAAAATCTGCAGACGCGATGATGAAATTCAAAACAAGATAAAGAATATGGCCCATAAAAGTTTCATTGCTGTTAACTTATTTATGAAGCCGACTTCATATTTAAATGTGTACTTACGTCACACACACACACACACACACGCACACTTACTTTACTTTTGTGGTACTTTTATATACGCTATAATCGCGTAGAGCAATAAAATGTAGTTAAAAATCTTAAAATACTGAACTAAAAATTGTCGAAACTGAACACAAATTTCCAAATTATGCTGAAATGCGACGAGGGGTGCAAGGTGGATGTTACATCTTATGAGGTCCCAACGAAACGATTTCGAAACTAATAACTACGTATGTAGGTAGGTACTTTTAAACTTTTACTTCTGGGCTGAACTTACATATGTTTCTATAAAGTTATTTAAGGGAAAAGAATAAACGTGTTTTTGAGGTTTCACGAATATAAGGTGTAATGTAAAACGTCTTGGCACGATGCTACCACGGCATCGTTGATGATTGAGATTTAAAACTATTAACTAGTCACTTACCATCAGGTGACCCGTCTGCTCGTTTTCCTAGGGGATAGGTCCAATACTCCACTTCATACGAGTATGTAAGACAAGGATCATGATTAAATATTTTTGTGAAGTAAGTACCTTGACTGTATTCTTTAAGATTTTTATTATAAGAGGGGCAGACCAACAGACGGGTCACCTGATGGTAGGTGATAACCGCCGACCTGCAACTCAAGGGACCTTTAAGGGTGATGAAGGATGGGGGGATAAAGAAGAGAGGGGATGAGAAGATGGGAAAGAGGAAAGGGGAAAGGGGGAGTTTGTCCCCCGGAAATCTCAGTCATTTCGGGGAACTGCAACGCAAACTTTAGTTCACAACCGGTTTTCTGTGAGGCCGTGGTATCGCACCGGTCGAGCCGCCGCATTTGTGCCTAAGCATGGCTCTACTACTGTTATTAGAATTAAAAGTATCCAAAATTATTTTACAATATATTTAAAAAAAATTACGATCTTTTTTTCTGGCTACTGCAGCACAGAAGTCATCTGAGATATTTCAAGTTACTAGAATAAGTAACAACCTGAAATACGAACATTAATATGTACTTGTATTCGTTCATTAGGAAGAAACTGTAGAAATTTCCAGTATATAATATCCTGACGTATTCCATTAAAGTCCCGATGAACGAGATACGCAAACACAGTAGTGCGTGCCCTCCCATCTGTCATAGATGCTTCCGTAGGCCGACATTTTGCTTAATTGACCTCCCTGCCTTAATTGACGTCCCCAGTCATAGGTTTGAAAATTTTAAAGAAAGTAGGTTTTTGTATTTATGTTTATTGCAATATTTAATTATTATATATAGGTATACAAATAGAGTAGGTATTCACCTAAAGGAAAGTAATTTGTTTTGGCCTTCGGACCAATACAAATACCTTAGTATTGATTGCCCATAACAAATGTCTCATGTCCACGTCAAATAAGTAAAGCCTTTATTATTAGGAATGGACGTTGTGAAAGTGTCGGTTGAATGCATGCCAATTACTCTAACGTTAGCTTGCAGTACATTGTGTTGGGGCAACGTTAGATGACACATGACAAAGTTGCCGGAGAATGGCGGACTGTAGATAATGTACCAACAACTCATTGGATGACCACCACTTACATAACAACAACACATAAAAGGCGAACACTAGTCGCACACAAATGAACATTTGCACATACGTTGAGTAGACAAAGCACACAAACACGTGAGGTCATCTCCCCTCATTAGGTGGTTAGTTTTCCGGGCGTGTCCGCAGACTCCACAGATGCGCGGGGGGGTGAGGTGCACGATTCGTAGGTGGGTGTGCGGGGGGCCGGGGGTGCCACAGACGGGAAGTTACTTAATTAATCCCCGCGCGGCCGCCATTGGCCGGTGGGGCGCCGGGCGGGCGGCCATCTCATCGCCCACGCGTTAATTGGGCGGGCGGCTGGTGTAGATTACACCAAGATTCCCTTTAATGAAACTGGACTCTCATACCTACTAACACTTCCTCCCGTCCTGTGTACCAAATGATAACCTATATAACGGTGTGCATCAGAGACACAAATATCAAGACAATTAGTCAAAAGAAATCCCACACAAGTGACAAACACCATTAAATATTTTTACACCACCCTAAGTGTTGACTGGTAGAGAATGCCTTGGGCATTAAGTCCGCCTCTGTACAAACTTTGTGCATTAAGTTTTAATAAATAATAAATAAATAAAAGAAAACTTGACACACACTAGTTCTTAATACGGAAGATACGTGCTTCAAAAGTGTTACCACCCACCTTATCCTTTCTGAATAACGATTACCGACAAATAAATATGTAGGTATGTACTTATGTATATTTAGATAATTTCAGACACTTTTTGTGTAAATCAAAGAAGGGAGAAAGATACAATTCTTATGAACTACCACACAAACAATTTCTCTATATAATTACTGCGATTAAAGAACCAGGTGCCCTACGTTTAAATGTATTGGATACCCAATTACTCCCAATATTTGAACGTGTTAATATTTAATGTTACAAAAATCGCACGACAGTCTGAACCTTGCTCTATAAATATTTTATGATATAAACAACCCTTAAAATGTTCTAGTGAACTCATCAGATACACCCAAAGGATACATCTCTGCAATATTTCTATTACTTAAACATGTTTTAACGAAAGGGAAATGAAAAAGGCACGTATGGAGCTGGTAGAGCGTTAATAAATATTGTAGTAGGGAAGGAGTTGACTCGAAACTAATATTGCTCTCGTCGCGTCAAGTGAACGTATAAAGCTCAGATTTAGCGTGAGCCGAGGGCTGAGCAGGCGCGAAACGCCCAGGTTAAAGTACCTACTTACACCTCGATATACGAGGAAACGTAAATTATAATATTGTGTGTGTCGGTGCTAACCCTCTCGCGCTCACGTCGTCGCGCGCGGCCGTGTGTGCGCGCCCACTGAAAGAAAAGCAATTTCCTACGGGCGTCGGGCGGCGGTCGGGGGTTGAGGTCTCGCGCGAATATAATTTTGTTCATTTTTTTCATTCGGCCCAGTTAATTCGGCTTCGCGGCGAAGTCGGCTATTGATTAGGGCGCGTCTTACGTTTTAATTTGTTTGCGCGCGCAGCCAGCGATGCACCCGCCGAGATGAGATCCCCCCGCCCCGCACACTTGCACCTTGAAACCTAATGAAGTCTCCACTAACTACCTTTCCATAGTCACCGTCCTTTTTCATAATCACGTCACACGTTTATTTTCGGTTCGCCCACGTCGGAGTATCCCCTTAAAGGGAAGGACTCTTGTTTACACTCCAAGCAGACCCTTACATCGCCAAAAAGGTTTTAGGGTTGCGCCTTTTATGAGTGACCGATATATTATTCTATCATGAAATTGTTAAATAGATATATAGACCTATATGCTTACCTATATAACTGTATTTGTTATCGTGCATATCTGTGGAGTTGAAAAATAACGGTTTTTTGAGTTTTTTATCTCAATTAAAAAAAAATAACAGAAAAATAAAAGAAAAGTAAGAAATTATAAAAATGTCAATTGGAAAAGAAATTTATTTTTGTATTAATATTATATAATTTTACGACGTACGACGTGATAATGTATACAGCCCTCTGAAGATTAGTGTATACAATTAATATATCTACATTAAATCTAAGTTTTTGTAAAAACCAAGGTACCTTAACGAAATATGAACAAAGCGCCGTAGATCATGATACCGTAATTAACGTTGCATTCGAGTCCCATAGTTGTGCGACGCCATTGGTCATCTCGGCCACCCTCACAGCCACCCTCCCCCTCCCTAGTCTGTCCTCTACAGCCTCACCTCCTCAGCCGCCTCGGCCAGCGAAACAACGCCGGCTGCATGTGACACATTAGTAAATGAGACGATATTCGTTACGAGCGAACCGAGCGCACTCAGAGCACGAATTTCCTCCTTGAAACTCACTGTTAGGGTGTTTCACAAATGCAATTTACCAGTACGCAACTGAAATCTTCAAATTCACAACTAAATAAATGTTTGAACATTTCATCGTGCTCGATTTTGTGTTTTTACTTTTTAAGTATAAAATTTAAAAGGAATGAGAATGATACGAAAAGTGACCTCTTTCATATCATCTATATGGAAGACAGATGATACCTGTACCTGATGTCTCTGATGAAAACGTTGATATGTATTAGTGAAGTTACTATCTCCTCTTTAAAATTGGTTGTTTCGGATTTGGTATAAAGATATTCCTACTACAGTATAGAGAGGCTTAAGACGGAGACATACCATACCAGACAACCAAGCTGTGAAATGTAGGTAAAGTGAATATGTAGATATCAATTTTATTTTTATAAAGACAGTACCTACTTAAATCGTAATGATCTTAACATTAAAGTCTCATTTCAGCGTTTAGTAACTTGGTCTGCTTATTAAATAATTCTTTATATTTATAGGCCTCACTTTATATTTTGTAGTTCGCACCTGTTCAGAGGAGTTGTTTATATTTTTGTGTGACTGAGTGCATATTCCAAATTTGGCAGCATGATGAGGCTGCGCGGCACCTCGTTGAATAAATGACCAGGACGCCGCAGCCGCCTCCGCTCGGCCATTAAGCCTCTCGATAGTGTGGATACTCTTCGGGGTTCACTTTGTTTTATTACTTTCATTTTATTGTTTTAATTTGTGTGCGGGTGCGCTATTTGCGTGCGCGCAGTTTGTCGCGCGCCCCGCCCACCTCGTGGCGGCCAATGGCGCGCCTTCCGCTAACGAGGTGCTGTCGTGGCCGCGCTCGCCCGACGCGCCCGCGCCGCGACCACGCGCCCGCGCACACCGCACGCACAGACATCGCGACAATGCTCATTGTTTCAAACTATTCTTATTTTGTTTTAGTTCGGTCCACCTCGCCGACCGACGCGCGCCTCCCACCGAGCGATAATTTCAATGTCGTCGCGTATATTGTGATATTGACTGAGATTCCACTCTGACCATGTTTTATCGTCGGAGGCGCGTTTCGTCAGAGCTACTCAATAAGCAATAAACCATTCGCCTCCGAGGAGTTATTTTAAACCCCGACTGGGGCTCGAATTGAACCCACGCCTTTACACCTTTTAAAGGTTATTGTGTTTCCGAAACGCTAAAGATATAAACATTCAGCAGCCTCGCAAACATTTGCATCGTCAATAAACAAAACACAAAACTTTTAACTTTAAGAATATGTAATCTTTCCATGGCGCAGCTTCTAGCAGAGCTAACTGCATAGGTACGTTCTTAAATCACCTACATACCTATAGAAGAAAATCAAAAAACAACGAAGACACGAATAATATTAAAGGGGAAACTAAGCAATTGATAGTAAAAATGGTCGACGAAATAGAAAAATATCGTCGGACTCATTCGTGGCCTGGTAAAATATTCAATCGGGGCAATTCGGGTCCGCGTATAAATTCGGTACCGCCATTATTTGTAGCGCGTCCTCGCGACCGAAAATCGGTACCTACATTGATAGTCGTCATTTTTCTTGTAGGTATCGTTAATATTTTACGGGTGCGTGTCAACGGTTTATGGGCCCACTCTTAACACTAAAACGTTTTAGCCGTGCTCTCATTGTTTATACATTTTACTATCCACTTTTTATAGTTTATTGCAGCTTGAGTGCTGTTCGGGGTTATGACACCGCGCGTAACGCTTCTGTGACGTTCGATTGTATGCCATACAACTTGATTTTTATTACGGTCTGATGGTAGACGGAAACTTTCAGAATTGTCATGTGTATATTTGGCAGCCCTGCCAGGCACTAACTGTGGATGATCTGGTGTCATGCCCCGAGGAATCAAACGTAACCGGCTAATAAAGGTACGATAGACAGCGGTTTCATCGTTTAATGACAACTAAATTCCACTTTTTTTGTACGAATTTTACAACCAATAAGACCTAAAGTTTCTTTGCTCAGTATTTTTTCGTAAGGCTGTAACGGTTTAACGGTTTTATTAATTTCTCTATGATACTAATTTCTATATTTTATAATATGATTAAATGTAAATTCTGAAATAAAATCGTAAAACATATAACAACGGACGGTTTTTATCCAAGTGTAATTATCCATCCAAGTTCGCGAGCTCTGAGAAAGAATTGCTCGTGCCCGTGTGTGTGTATTTGCCAAGGGGTGCGAGGGGAGAAGTGGAAGGGAGTGGGCCGTGGGTAGGCTCGCATGGGACGCGCTCTAATGAGGTGCCTGAAAGCGACAATGTCTTTGAGTAAAGCAAATGTGTGGGTATCTACATATGCGGGGAGTGACGCCTCCTATTTCATATGTTCTATTTTAATGTTTATCTAGTGGAGTTTTACAGTAGATACATAAGTATAATAAAGTATATCAGTTGGTACTTTTCGACGTGTTTTCTTGTATCAGATTAGGATTAAACTCATGTTGGCTAGCTATTTAAATATGGCATTTATTAGAAATTATCTATGCAAAGATAATTACTGTGACCTAGCAATATTACAAAATTGGAATATGTACATTTTCTAAGAAATGACTATTAGCTAACATCATAAAGGATTCTCAACAAACATTGGGTTTGATTTGATTAGATTGGATTGTCGGTAAATAAAGGATTCTTTTATGATTTTGGATGTATTTAAAAAACCTTCAGACCTAACTGATACGGTAAAACCACCAGTAGATTTTACCTTATTAGTTATAAGCATAAGAATAATAAAGAAGAATGCCTAAGGCCCATTTGGCATCTTTCGTTGGATAATAAAGACGGTAAATACCAATATATTTATTGCAGGTTTACTGTTAATGCATGCATGTAAACTATATTCTATGTCAGGATACATATGAAAAAATTACAATCTCTTCAGGGAAAACCCGCTAAAGGTCTCGGTTAACCGACGACGCGCTCTTTCACCGCCCGGAGTAGCACCGAGTCCTTGCTGAGGGTCGATTGCTTGTTCCGGTCCGGAGCTGGTTTTAATTTCCCGCGCGAAGCGGTAACGCGTTAAGTTTAAACGGCCGGAGATGAGCCACACGTACTAATATCATGCATGGCCCGGGCCGTCGCCATAGCGACGCACACTCAAATGACGTGTGTGGCGGTTCGCGGGTGTGAGGCCGGGGGTAATATGATTTGAGGGCCCCCGACCGCGGCGACACCCCGCCCGCTTGTTTGCTCTCCGATGCAATCGCGATACGAGCGCTCTATTCCCCGCGCACCCTGCAGACACCCGCCCGCCACCGGCGACACATCTCTCACCTCCGTCGTCGATAACCGCATCGGATTCCTTGTTGCAAGCCACCGCATCCTATTGAAATAGATACCCCGCGCCCGCCTATCCACCTATCTACCGCTCTACTCGATTTACACGTCACCCCTTGCCGCACAATTTTCAACTTCACTCGACAGAGCACACTCTTCCTTAAGGTTTCTGTTATCTATTACTTTATAGGTCTGAACTGCCATGTACACTGTTTCACATCAAGTAAGTTTCTACATTGTCGAGTGTTACCTTTTCATCACAATTTTTCTAGAATAGTAAACTTTTAAAAAACTTTTCCAAAGTATCAGCGCACCGGTTATGCTCATCTTCGAGTGTTATAAATCAACCACAGGATTCCTCCTCTTGATCAGAAACAGACGGCGTCATATGCATCAATCTTTTTGCGTGTTGACTCAATTCTGTCCTGTCACATTGGAGATGGAATCTCACGAGTTTACGTGGCGGCCGGTGAAAATTACGCGAGGCCTGTGCTCATTAGTTGCGGACGCGCAGCCGCTTTATGTATCATGTATGTGATGTCGCCACTGGGCGCTTTCGCGCCTGGACGGGACAATAAAGCAATCAATCGACACCGTTGTGCTATCCACAAACGTACCACGGAGAGACGGGCGCGGATGTCTCATCGTTTGGTCATATACTCCAAATATAGGGTATTTATTATATACAGACTCGCCAGCGATTTAATTTAAGTGATTGATCAAATAAACTTCAGTTGTCAGAGTGATCAGCTCAAAATAGTAAGCAGCAAAGAACTCTTGGACTTGAACAACACCATCTCTCAAGCTTTCCTAATAGGACTTTGTGACTGAAAGATGCGCGGCTTACAGGTTGCTGTAATTGAGGTGCGGCCGCCGGAGGCCGCGGATAATGCCGTACGTGATATATGGTACTACGGCTAATAACATAACTCGAGTCCTGCGCCGATTATCCCTTTACTCGGCACAGACGAATTCGTATCGATCGCAGCGTCCCTCAGTCTCAGTTAATGAGAGTAGGATTTCTTACTCATTATCCACTTGCGCCAAACGGCGGTGCCCGAGGCGCGATGAAGACGTCGCGGGTCGCGGCGCGTTAGCCCCTAGCGCACAATTTGCCAGAGCGCTAGTGCAACGGCGTTGCGACGTTGCCCGCAGCTCGCTTTGTACTTTATCCTCGGTAATTGCGGACCGGGCGCTATAAACCACTAACGGCATCACTGCACGAATGACGGTAGTGGATAATTGCCGTATTGTTGCCTAGCTCTATCGCGACTAGCTTACATACAAACCGCTTTCAAGGAAGTTACGATTAAATTAGATAGAAGGTTCAAACGGCGAACGGGCTTTGTTATTGCAACAATTAATTTAGATACGAAAATTAATGGTTGCATGAAACTGCGCTGGTAATAAAACATCGCATGTTAACTCGAGGCGGTGAAATGTTACCACACCCTGTTCTTTGAAGCAATTTTCTCTTACCCCGTACTCATTTCATGTACACTTATTGTACACGTTGTATATCCTAGTTACTACTAATATTTCTGAAAATATTTAAAAACGAAACAATCTATGTTACTATTATGGTTATTATTTATATAGTATATACAAAAGGACACTAAATTTTTTACCGAATCATCCAGTTGCCTTCAAACATATTGATAGCAATATGACAAGAAATAATTAAATGAAGTATGATTTTCTCATTTTTTCCAGGTGGCTTGGTCGCGGTTCAATGTTTGTCCTCTCCGAGGCGCAAGCGCGAGCATTACTCCTGCCAGGGGGACATGCTATCGGCGCCGGCGCCCTCGTGGATGTCGGCGCTGGAGATGGCGAAGTCAGCCGCCGCTTCGCTCACATCTACCCACACAATTACGCTACTGAAATATCTGCTAGTATGAGAAAAACTCTCGCGAATAAGGGATACAAGTATGTCCTTGAGCAACTTTGTGCATTTGAAGTGTGTTAGCACAACGTAATACAAGTTTGGTTTAAAAAAATTCAAGGTACTTTTCAATCAGATGAGAAAATAGTTCTTTAAGTCGCAATCCAGTTGCCCCGAAAAACGTAAACTGACCAGATCGTCAGTATACTGAAGCGAAGCGAGAGTATGTATGTATATATGTATGTATTTTATTCCCAAAAGAGGTTGATTTTTTTAGCAGATTGTCGTTTACCCTACTATCATAAGTTAGACAACTTTTTCCGGGGTAACAACTTCGTTAGAAATATGTAATCATCATGTTAAGAATCTGTGGTCAATTTCAGACCTATTGATCTAAAATCAACCAACAGAATGTTTACCTAAAACTCACTCTTGGTTAGTTGAAGTAACATTGATACAGTCTCTTTTGGAGTAGTCAAGAGTCATTCGGGAAGTTTTATTTTTGCTTCTATCAAATCAAATCCTCCATTATATGCTACCTTAACAGGTGCCGAACAATGTTATATAATCTTAGCTCATAAGAAGTGCTTATCATTTGAATTATTTCGTTGAAAAAAATACCAAAACGCTTTCTATGTCAAAACTTCTACAATACCAAAAGCATTAAACCGATTATTCCGAACTCGTATCTGCAACGGGTGATAAAGCCAAGGATTCATTAAAAATCCAGAGAAACGGCAAACCCTTCCCCTTAACAATAAGTGGGAAGCGAAACGAAGTAACTAACTTGTGCTGTTTCCGTCCCGACAGAACACCATACCGCGCCGTTGCGCTTAGGTTGTCAAATATGCTCAACCATGAGGTTTAGTGGACAAGCAGCCCAGCCCGTCGGAGAACTATCTTCTAGTTATCATTCCGTTACAATCAAAAGTTTATATAATACATTTTTATTTCAGAATATTGGACACCGAGAGTTGGTGGCGCTACCGCCAGTTCGACTGCATATGCATGATGAATTTGCTGGATCGCTGCAACAAGCCAAAAACGATGCTGCTGCAAGCTAAAGACGCTTTAGCTCCAGGCGGCATTCTTCTGTTGGGTCTTGTGTTACCCTACAAGCCTTACGTTGAAGGTATCAACATCACAAAATAAAAAAATAAAAATATCGACAAAATATCCATCCTCATCACCTGGACGATTGGCACTCCACCACTGTGCGCTTCTCCAGAAGCTTTTTGTCTCGCACAACCAGCTTATGGAACAAATTGTCGCCTGCCGTATTTAAGAACCGATACGACCTTCAAACCTTCAAGAAAAGAGCATACTCCTACCTAAAAGGCCGGCAACGCACTTGTGACTCTTGAGTTGCGGTAGTCATTT
Source organism: Tyria jacobaeae (assembly GCA_947561695.1). Classification (NCBI taxonomy): domain Eukaryota; kingdom Metazoa; phylum Arthropoda; class Insecta; order Lepidoptera; family Erebidae; genus Tyria; species Tyria jacobaeae. The sequence goes on along the minus strand of OX387222.1, from coordinate 7,754,314 downwards.
ACCATCAGGTGACCCGTCTGCTCGTTTGCCCCCTATCGCATAAAAAAAAACACACTTTACGCAGATAAATCTATTTCAATATGCAGTACTAAATATAAGCTGTTTATAATCTGAACCACTAAAGTACTTGTCCCTTAAAATTCCCTAAAAATAGCTTATGGACCCTGTCAGCTTTAAATTTTTTTATTTAATTTTGACAGCTTGCCAAATTATCTAAATGAAGGCTGGCTCTTTCCTTTCATTGTTGATGATTATTTCCTTTCCAGAAATGTGATCGATCGTATTTTCAACATTTCTTTAAAAATTCCATCGAAACTACATTCATAAAAGTCCATGCGTTCAAACTTTCCGTCAGCAAATATATACATACTAACTTCCGTCAAATTGAAGGTAACAGATAGATATGGACATGGCGTTGCTACTACTAAAGATTAATTATTATTCCTTAATATACACCATATTAAAAGAAATTATATATGCTCCACAATTGGTCCCTAAGCAATTGTGTTTCTGGATGAACCGATAAAATCCTATCCTATCTTAATCCTAGACTCCTGGATATCCTGAACATAAAGCAACTAAATCTATAGTAATGTATTCCTACTTTCAGTGACTCCAGACCACAAGCCTGAAGAACGTCTACCAATTGAAGGCAATGACTTCGAAGGACAGTTGGCTACCTTCGTAAAGTTCATGCGTGAAGACGTTGGTTTCGAGCTGGTCTCGTGGACTCGAGCCCCCTATTTATGTGAAGGCGACTTCGCACAAGCTTACTATTGGCTTGATGACTCTGTGTACGTCTTTAAATCAACTACCAGTACTCCCTCCATCTCAAAGACATCTTAAACAACGAATGCTACTCTTCAAACGATAGTGAATCGACCACACATCCAAAATGTAAGCAAAGTTGTGAATCAAGCTTTAGAAGTAAGTGTATGTTTCTTGAACCTGTATAATGTGCAGTATAAGTTTTTGGCATTTTAAATGTTAGTGTAATAATAATATTGATTTTAAATTTTATACTTTTTCATGTTGTACTAAAATGTATGTATATTGCATGCACAAGCATTTACGGGTTTAATGTAAGGATGTACGCAATTTGAAATTGTACTTAGGCGGAACCGAATTTGATAGTGAGAAGGAGTTTAGCTACCTAAACTTAAACTAAACATTCCTAAGAGTAGATCTTACTTTAAAATATAATGTAGCAAGTACTTAACTGTCATACTTCGTTTATCTCATCTGCGAAGGCGACTGAAGAGAAAAATGTGCAAAACAGAAAGCTACAACCCGACTTTCAAATTTAATTGAGTATATAATGTCACCTTACATATATAACAGGAGTAAAGGTATGAATTGCCATTTTTACGTAGTGTTGAAAAATGTAGAAAATAATTAAAAAAAAAATGCATAACATGTTACAAATACTATTTCGGTTACAAATAGATGTCAAAAAGTAGGTCGATTAGAGTTATTCCCTAACAGGGCCTACATTTGAAAACCTTACACAAGAGTACTCGCTCAAACTTTATTTTCCTTTTTTACGTGGAAAAGTCTGGAAAAACAAGAATTTTCAGAGTCCAGTTGTCAAAAGTAGTACCATAGCAAGAGCAGAATTCATAAAAATAACAATTGCAGATACTTCATTGAAATTATTATTTATTCTTTTAAAACGTGCTTCAAGTTTTATAAAGCGATAATTTTATACTTTAATCCCTAATATCAAGGAGCACTCAGATTCAGATTAATTAGATTCATTACAAAATTCATTTCTCACCAACCTTCACAATGTAAAAAGCTTCTGAAAGCAACACCATAATTATGACTTAAACCTAAGCGCATATACATCGATAATTATATTTCATTCTCCATGTTAATCAGCGCTAGGAACACATGTGTATGTATTTTGAAATAATGTAATATTACCATAATGTTTTGTACTTTTTCTATAATGCATTTACTAAAAGGTTTCAACATATTAATATGTATTATTAAAACTATATTTTTAATTCCGTATTTCAGGATAAGGGAGATGCCCTGTTAGTGGAAGTATATACACAAAGTATATATTTATTGTGATTAGTTAATAAGTTACTAATCGAAATTGTCACTTCAAGGCATTGGTTCCGAATTGTGGCACACGAGTGGTGGCAATGTAAGGGTATTTGTACGTTCAAAAGTACATATATTAATGTATATGTAAATGTTGTACTGTGCCAAAAATGGTTTCATAGCATACATTCCACGTGCGTATTGTATAAAATATGTATATTAGCTATATTTATACTATGATGAATTTAACATGGCGAGTGTAATTTTTAAATTAACTGAAAGCTTCACCAATGATTCAGTAGGTACCTACCTGATAAGGTGCATCTCTTCACAAATCAGTTGGCGCATGCTAGGACGAAACGGCTACGACAAATCATAGATAACTAGTATTCTTGTTAATCATTCCCTACAAAATAAAATGTCACTGTTAGTAGTCAGGGTGTAGCGGTCCGATTCTAGAACCTTTACTAACATCGCATATGCTTCTAAATGGAAAAACAAATATACCTAGTTAAGAAATATATATGAGAATTTAAATAATATACTGAATACAACGTAATTTGTACCTAGAAAGTCTTTTCTTGTCGTATCATCTCTCCCAACGTACGCCATAGCACCTTTAAATATATATGTGTATTACCTATTCATGTCGTGTCTTTCAATCGATTAGCCCACTGCAGTCCACTGCTAGAGATAGCATCTCCCAATGCGCGTAGTGAATTAAAATTTGTAAACTCATCATTTTACTTACACTCACTCGCCACGTTAATAAATTATATTGGTGTACTTAGTTCATAATATATAGTATTTTTGTATTTTTTTTTTTTCAAATATCTGTTGGAAGTACACTTCACGATATTGATATTTATAAATGAAATTATTGTTCGTCTTTGTTTTGATTTAATTTCTAATGTTTCAATGTTCGTACATTTAATGACAAAGGTGAAAACGTAAAAGATGTAATTTTAAACATTATTTATTTATGTCTAAGCACTGCTTTTCATTTCTATGTTACCACTTAACAATTTCAAAATTCTTAATACAAATAATAATTTAAATGGCAAGGCCAATTTAGACAATACATAGGTACACACAGCTGATGAGAGGTAAGTCGAATCTATATTCTTTCTATTTCAATGGGCAAAAACATTTACTTTCAGTCTAATAAATCCCTATCAGCTACAATGTACACTAGTAACTTAAAAAGTATAGAAACAGAATGTATACATATAATAGTAACTACTTTCCGATTGGTATATTGCATTTTAATGTCAAAATCACATTTTGATTGAATAAAAATTTATCACAGCAGTCAGATGCCAAACGAGAATGTGGTACGTATAACCGTATAAATGCTTTACAATAAGGAATAGAAACTATAATTGGTGCTGAATAATTTAAGTAATAATAATATGTCTATAAATAACTCAATACAATAAAAAAAACTATGTTATTACGTATGAAGTAACCATCATTAAAGAAGTGATAAAATGAACAATAGACCCTGCCAGTGTCCGAATTCAGAGATTGGAGAATGTGTGTTGTTTTCACAATAAATGTAATGAATTTTAGGCGAGCAGGCAATAGGCTCAGTAATAGTAATCCGCCAGCATTAGAGCCAGTTCAGACAAGACAGAGCGCTACGGAAAAAAGGCATCAATCTATGAATTTCCCATAACTTAGAAATAGGTCAAATCATATTTATAAAAATGCAATACGAAATAAATTTTTGACTAGAAAGCTTATAATTCTAATATAGAGAGAGATTCTTTTGGAAGTTTATAATACTTTTTTGAGAACAAGATTTTGACGGTTATATCAATTCAATTAATACTAGGTGTATTGTTAGTTGTCGATGAAAACGTAGTAGCCTCGTTAAATATTTGGATTATGTTCCAAAACGATTACTATGTAATGAATCTATATATTATACCAACTATTAGCTTTCTCGTTGTAAATAGCTAATACGATTAATATGAAATACAACATAAATGTACAACGCACTTACCTATAATAAGCTGCTTAAAATTATTAATATAAATGACAAAAACTAATTGTGATGCTTCAATCAAGTGACGGTACTGACGGACAAAGTACTTGTACGATACAATACAACTTCACAGTACCCTCTGTCGTGGGGTGTATAATATGATGAAATCTAACCTATACATTATACATAGGTACATGTTTATAATTTAGAATTACAATACTAAGATACAAAACTTTAAATTTAAAGTAGGCTTTGCCTAATTATTGCACTAATCATTAAACTTATGTAGTCCATTATTTCACATGATGTTACGGAAGTAAATAGTGACTCCTTTCAATGATAGTAAATGATCGAAGTACACCTCATCTGATCCTTCGACCACTCTATTTACTCTACTGCACACTGAGACAATATACATGTAACATAAATCAATAGGTACTGTAAAAGGCGCCTAACTACAAATAATACCTTACAAATTGAATTAAGATTATCATTAAAAATTCCGTTTGTACGACAATACTTGTTCCAATGTGCAGTATGCACATCTCATCATAACTTTCTGAACCTAATTTTATACATCCACAGGCAACATCAGCTAAGACGAACGTCAAAAATTGCAGTCTTCATTAAGATACTAACCTCCTTATCACTCACAAGACAAGACTCGGCGATCAAACTTTACTATATTATAAAACGCGAGCAATACCTAGCGAGTTGCGTCTTCAAGTATATTTACTTGAAGTCCACTGGCCAGACGCATGTTCGCACATGTTCACTTAACTACACACTCTTCTAAGTTACATTCATGTCAAGACTTCGCTCAGACCTACACTTATTACACTTCTATCACAGTGTAAATAATGCACTTATGATAATAACTCAGATTAAACTTAATTAGGATAAATCTTGAAATTATGTAATGTAAAAATTCCTTAACACGAGACACGATCTCGACAAAAGCAATAGCAAATACTTCTGTATGCCTTTGTACAACAGACAATATGAAATTATTAAAAAATATGTTGGTAAACTATGTAAAAAAAAACTTCTGCAAACAGCAACAAGCAATAGAAACCGTAAAACGAAGGTAGCATGAAAAATTAACTATATGCATATTAACTCAGATTCTACTGAATGGGGAGACACGCATCAAGATGTATATCTCGAGCTATTCAGCGTAAGCTTCGACGCTTCTCGGCCTCCAACATTGGCAAAACAATGAGACCCCAACATCTTCCCACCTCGGTCGAGTAGTCATTCTACACTCTACGTACAGATACAATCAGTACAATATTTTAGCATTTCAAAAAACGATCGAACGTGTTATCCTACTAACTAATGACATGTTTTATTGTATAATGACTAAATAAGTATATCTGTATATAATGTGGATTTAAAATAATCTTATTGTCTTCTGAACACTGAAGTCATTTCACACAAAATATGACTCCCGATCCAATTATTGCAAAAGGTATTTAAAAACCAAAAAAATATCATGATATAATGAAAATGTCACCAAAATCCTTTATGTGCTATATCAGCATCGTCTAATGTCATCTTACCAAGAAATACACCTTAAAAATCATTATATGTTTGCACTCATAGCCAATCTATATGAAGAGATCTAAATCGTGATATATTTGCTGAACACATTCGATCTCAATGAATACAAGTTCTAATCATAATAACACGTTAATAATGGACACGAATCAACATAGTAATCTAAGAGGTTACAAATAATTAATACAACAACAAATGTCGTTTTTACTTCATCAGTAATAATAACCAACCTCCTAATCATGAAATATTTAACAAATAACAATATTGTTAAATTGTAATTACTCTTGCTTGTTTTTTAACATTTTGCTATCCATTAAAGGCAGATTTTGGTATATTAATGATTAATAATCAACCCTCACTGTACGAACTATTTAAATTTGTATAGTGCCTTTGATTATATTACAAACAGCTATTAATTTTATAAATTAATCATTAGAAAGATGTAAGGTCAAAATAAGTTTAGCACCTACTAAAATTTAGTTGGTACCTGTTTATCTCTGTATTAGCTAACAACTTATACTTCAGTGTTCAGAAGCGGTCCAGCCAAATGTGTAGAGTGCAGTGAGCCGTGCGGCGGGATGCAGTGACGTCACCGCGACGCTCAGCCGTCGGTGGCGTGCGCGTCCGGTGGCTAGTTACCACTCACTATCTTGCGATTCTCCAATTCCTCCATACTATTTGAACTGCAAAAGAAATGTATACTGCCACTGGTACTAAAGGTCTCCAAATAAGTAAGTTTTAAAATTAACCATTAAATGAAAGGCTATTCTCACCACTACCGAGGTATCACACCTAGAGCGAACACTCAAGGTTGCCATAAAAGCTTGGTTTATTGATAAAGGTATTACAGAAAATAAACAAGCAAATCTATGCATAATGGCCGGTTGAAATGGAGTAAATAGGGTGGAGAAGTATGCTATTGGTATTATTATATCATCAAGGCCTCTGATATCTTAGCAAATGTTTTTAAGCAGCGTCTGTAGTTGAGAGGCAGCGCCGTGCGTGGCTGAAAAGCGACACGTTCTTCCGCACTTTTGGCAAGTATGTATAGGGGCAGCCGCCGAAGCACCCCCTTGCCCATGCCTTTTTCTTCGTTTTTCGTCTACGGTTTTAAACCAGGACCGTCATGGGTCCTTCCTTTTCATCCTTCTTCTGGACTGGCCTGTTGGTCTGACGGTTAGTGACTCTTGACTGCTAAACCAGAGGTCGTGGATTCGATTCCCATCCAGGACAAATATTTGTGTGAAGAGCATGATCATTTATTCTGAGTCTGGACGTAATTTATCTATAATATGTATGTATTTAGAAGTATATAAGTATGTTTATCGGCTTTTTTTTTATTTTTTTCGTGTCATCGAACGGATCATCACCTCACCGGAGCTGACGGTGAAGTGGTATGTCGGACTCGAACCGACTAAAACCACACGGTGTTCCGGCACAAGTGGGTCTATTGCAAGGGACCTGGGTATACCCTAGGAGGGATTCTTCCAGGAACCCTGCAGACCTTGGCCACCTCTTTTGCAAGAGGTACCACCACCATTGAATACGAGGGGCCTAGCCCCCCACCAGTTTGAGAGGCGAGCGTGGAACACGTCGCACCACCATCTCAGCCCTGCTTCTGCTAGGGTAAGGGCAGCCCTACCCGTTACCCCCAGGCCAGCGCTCATGGAGGCCGGAGATCGTTTTGTGCTCTCCGGCGTCTGCTGCTCGTTCTACGGGATGAGAGAGTACTTGCCCTCCCCGTATCCTCTCCGCCGCCTCTTTAGCCAACATGACCTCCCTCTTCGCAAAATAAGGCGGCGGAATCCCACGCGCTCTCGCTTTGGACCATGGACAGAATCATGGTCTCTAGCGAGAGACTTCCTGAACCAATAGCCGTAGCTGTGCACTCCACTAAAGTGTGAAGTGCAGTGTCCTCGCGTCAGCTTCCGCAGTGATGGCATGCAGACGTTGGCTCCCGGCCTATACGACACAGATACTTACCGAAGCAACCGTGCCCGGTGAGTATCTGTGTCAACCGGTAGGAGAGGCTGCCATGTCGCCTCTAGCGAATCCTCCATGACGGGCCTTACCGCCGCAACTGTGGCGTGCCCTATGTTTATCGGCAGTCTGGTTACCATAGTACAAGCTCCGCTTAGTTTGGGATCAGACGGCCGTGTCAGATCAGATGTGTAAAGATTATTATTATATATCCCTTGAATCACAGTTTTTATAAAAAAATAAGTTTAAAACCTTTAGAAACACTAACAGGCTAGGCTTCTTATACATAGATTGATGAAGCAGTGTCTCTAAGGAAGCCAGATTAAAAGAAATAACATTTTAAGTTAAGGCTGCATCTAAGTTTTTATAAAGTTCTAAAAATTTTAAAATATTGCTTGAAGTAATAACACTTACCGAAGTTTATCGTCGTTTTTCCATGAGGTGACTTGGATGTGTGGCGGCGGTAAGTAACTACGCAGTGATTGGACTAACTGAATTGTGTCCAACAGAACTGAAATGAAATATAAATATTAAACATAACCTCAATATTTTTAACCGTTTTTAAAAATGCATTTTCAAGGAGTCTCAGGTTTTCAATATGTTATCATAATCTTGACATTATTTTTGTTTTAGTTGTAATGTTTTGACTATGTTTTTTTTTATAATTACAAAAAGTAACATTTCAATTATTATGAACACTGTATCAACTTCTTACGTAACTTAAACTAAAGGGGTTCTTAACTAATTATGAATGAAATAATATTATATAGCAAATCTTATCAATCTAATTCGGATAAATGTTAAAAATACGCAAAATTTGTATGGTTAATACTTTAATATATGTTTACTTGTTATTTCATATCTGCAACAATATTGAACTTAAAGTAATAAAAGAAATTCTTTATTTTCTTGAGACTTGTTCAGACAAAAGTCTGAAAATCAGTATTTAGTATTTACAGATATTTTATCTATAGATATATATCAGTGCTATTATCGCACAGGGCACATTATAAGTCATCTCATGGTGTTTACTTCATTGTAACAATTATGAGCTTTCCTGTGAATGTCAGAATAAATACTTTCTTTCTTTCTTCTATTACAGCAAAACAATGTGTAAATATTTCTACAAATTGCATCCTCGAAAAGAAATGCAAACAGAATACTCAAAAATTAGCCTGTGTTATGAGTTGTTGAAAGTCCAAAACCAACTTTGCCCTTGCATCACGATTCCACTAAGATATGTGCACCTCGTCTATTACACCACACGTTAGAGAATTGGGTGAAGCATTTATCTTCATTAAATATCCGAACTGGAATATGACCAGTTTCTATTAAGGTTAGATTCTACAAACCAAGGGTAACGAGGTGTTTGACTTTGCATAATTTTATACCAAATACCTTTCTCCTTTGATCAATATCTGAGCTATTATATTATTGCCCAGGTATTTTATCCAGAAAATATAACAAAATTAGATAGAGAATGAAGAACTCTTCACAATACCAATTTCAATTTTCATGAGACTAATACGCCTAGTGTAGAAGATTTTTTTTTGGAAATTTTGGAATTTGGAAAAAAAGCAACGGCTCTGTAATGTTTCCACTATTATCGACTTTAAACAGAAAGCTTCTATGTTTGCCGCACAGTACCGCTCCGGTAGAACGCTTGTTTTCGAACATTAATGTTATGAATAAACTAAAAAATAAACTTTCTACGACCACAATAAATAAGAAGACGTACAAATTGAAAATGAAATAGTAGCTAGCTAGTGTACTATCTAACATGTATTCACCGGAAAAATTGCAACTTTCCGACTTTTGATTTTGACATTTAATTTGATGAAAACTTTGATAATTACATGATTTTTCTTGTTTTGAATGCCCTCCCTATAATGTTACTATCATTATTCTATTTATAACTATCATTATATTATACAAAATATAATATAAAGATAAAGATATAGATTTACTGTTTTTTAATTTGATATTCAGATTTCTACAGTTTGTTTGAAGCATATCTACAGTTTTGCTCTATGCTGGAGTTGGCAACACTGATATCAGTCCATTTTTTATTTAAATGCCGCCGAAATAGTACTTGCAGTACTGTTTATTTTTCTTTATCTTTTGATGGGAAGTGTATAAGAAGATTACTTTTTATACAGTATTTAAGTGCTAGACATTTCCTTGTCAGTTCTAAAGGGGGAATGCATAGTTCAGACATGTAATAAAGTTTTTTTTATAAAACCACCTTTATCCCTAAGAGCCTGATTATGAATTTTATCAAGTTTTTAAATATTACTTCTGGCTCTTCTGATCATAAATATAGAAAAGACCCAAAATATAAACGGCTTTTTATTGAACGGGTTAAAGACCACGGGTTAGTTAACGGGTTAAAGACAAATATAATACATTCAAACGTTTTTGGTGAATTCCCAAAAATCCACACTGCCTAGAACCAAGCTTCAAAAAGTTATAGTTGTATATCATTAATATGGTTATTCCTTAACAAACATTGGTCTAGCCACATAGTAAGTACTTATTCACACAATGCAAGGATTTCAGATAGATCTTGTTTGCAGATAGGTTCAATCCCAGCACTCCCAGGAATTTGAACATATTATTTAAAGCCTATTGTAAAACGGTGTCACAGATTTGAAGATTACCGTTACTAGTGTAAAAAAATAAAACCATCCGCATATATGTATAAGAATGAGTATCAAGTAGTTACTTTTCTGCAACTGCTCGCTCTGTTTGCCGTAGGGTTTGCACATGGCGGGGCGTACGCAAGGTCGCATGCGCTGCAGGTTGCGCGCCAGTTCCGCAAACGCGCGCACCACTCGCTCCTGCCCGCCTGCGCCTGCGCCCGCGCCCGCGCCTGCGCCCGCTCCCACTCCCGCAGACGCTCCCGGGCCCGCACCCGCTGCGCCCGCGCTCGTACTCGACGCGCTACGCTCGCTGTGAGAGCCTGCTCCCATTGCACCCCCGCCACCTGACAGCGACTCCAAGCTTTCTAAATTTGCTCTGCAAATAAATTTATATTCCATTTTAAATATTTACCTTTTTTTTCTTTTTAATGATAACTTCCGCACTCGGATAAATTCCTGTATCGCGGGGATTATGCAAACATTCAAATAACGGACACAAAAAACACACCGACTCAGAACAACAATTTGAGAATTATACAGAAGTGTTGTATGCTGTGGAGATCGGTCCACAACACTCGACGCGGCAGCGCAGTGGCAAGGTGACCACTTAAGCCACTGCGCCAACCGTGCAGTCACGATAAAATAGAACGAATTAGAAGGCTGTTGCAACTTGCATAACATAACATAAATGTAAAATAAATATAATTAGGAACCAGAACCTTTTTTGCTGAGATAAACCACAGCAGTTACGATGATTATAAATTGGTAGAAAAATTTGCAAATATGTGATTTAATTATTAATAAGTTAATCTAGTGAAACCGAAAATTGTTATGAAGGTATATAAATAGGTCATATCTTTATTTAACATCTGTAAAACTCCCAATCCACCAGATCACCAAACATGTCACAGCAGAAGGAAACAAATACAAAAAATAAACCTGCATCTACACTTCCTGAAAAAACAAATACAAATGCAATAGTGAAACCTGGTATACTATACTATGTCGTAGATCGAACACACTATCTAGAGCTTCAAAAAACTAGCTTCTATCGACACCCGGAACCGAAACAACAACGATAATAATTCCGCTATAAGAAAGCCAACCCAAAAAAACTGCACCCCAAGCCGGCTAGTCCCCGTGGGGCTAAGCGACTATAACCCTCCAGAGAATCGCAAAGATAGTAATATATTGCCAAAGTCATTTAAGACACTACACGTCTGCACACATAATGTCAAAACCCTAAGAACATATGAAAAACTTATAGAACTAAAAGAAACTATTAAAGACATAAAATATGATACCATCGGGTTGGCGGTCGGGTTCGCTTAGGAACAAAAATTACAGAAGACAACGATCATATCTTGTGCACTCCGGACCAACTCCAGGCCAATATGGCATTGGATTCCTAATAAAAATAGAGTTAAACCACAATATAGAAAGCTACACAGGAATATCGGAGAGTTTATTACCCAAAAAGAAAGCGCCAGCGATAATGAGATCGAAAAAATATTTTTATAATGACGTTCAACTAGCCCACTTTTTAGCAGGAAAAAATGTGATAAGCATGGGAGATTACAACGCTAAAATTGGTGAACTAAAAAATGAAGAATCACTGATAACTGGAAAATTTGGGTATTGAACCAGGAACAAACGAGGAGAAAGACTACTTCAATACGCATTTGAGCAAAAGTTAACAATAATCAACACTCTATTTAAGAAAAATAAAAATAAGAAATGGACATGGCTATCTCCCGACAAGAAGACGAAAAATGAGATCGATTTTATCTTATCAAATTCCCCACGTTCATTGTAGTCCTCAGTAACTTCGAAATCATATCTACCAGTTTCCCATCAGACCACAAGATGCTAAGAGCAACAGTCAAATCAAAAGCCACTAAATTAAGTAGGAGAAACTTCACCAACCCAAGGAACCAACTAAAAACAATAGAAGACCGATTAGAATACATCACCAACTTAAAAAACTCCGAACACGACACTCTTTGAAAAAGGAAACGAAATTCTAGACGCCAATACATACTACAAAGAGATTGAAACCATAATTAAAACATGCCTAAACAAACAAAAAAACAATAGTCTACGTCAAAAACCAAGTATACTAAAAAAACACACCTTAAGCTTAATGAAAGCGAGAAGCCAATTACTTCACAAACAACACCTAAACCACGATGAAAAAGCTAGACTTACCTGCCTATTCAAAACAATTAATAAAGAGATAAAAAATAACTATATAGAACATAAAGAATCCATTTTTACGAGACATTTAAAATCTTCCGGAAGTCTTAAAAAGGCTATAAAGGAACTAAACACTACAAAGCAATGGATACCATCATTGAACGCGAACGCTCCATAACAACGAACCCGAGCAGATGTCATAAACACCACCACAGAATTCTACCGACGGCTATATAGCGCCTCTAAGGACCTCATGCACTGTGAAAATATAGGAAGTCTAACTACACCATATCAAAATATAGAGACACCATATTTCAAAGAGATCGACATATTAAGTAAATTAGAGAAATTAAAAGATGACAAGAATATCAAAAGAAGCCATAAAATAAGCCAAAAAAGTGATTCTTCAACCCCTAACGTTACTTGAACAAATAATTGAAAAATACTTTGAATTTCGCAGGCTATTATATCTCGCTTTCATCGACTGTAAGAAGGCATTTGTTTCCATATCTCACCAAAGCATCTAAAAAACACTCTATGAACAAAATATAAGCAACAAATATATCAGAATCATTAAACATATCTACGAGAACAGTACTAGCAAATTCAAACTAGAAGGTTCAGAACACAAAATAGAAATAAACAGAGGAGTTAGACAGGGCGACCCCCTATCACCTAAATTATTGATATCAGTCCTTCAAAACGCTATGAAAAATCTATTTGGGACTAAAAATCGGCAATGAGCGTCTTCAACACCTATGCTTCGCAGACGACATTGTACTGTTCTCAGAAAGCCCGCAGAGCTCCAATCCATGATGTCAAAACTTGATAACGCAAGCAAAAGCGTCGGCCTGGAAATGAACATTTCGAAAACGAAGGTCATGTCTAATCACCACAGAACACCAATTCAAATAAATAATAACATCATAAATTATGTATGTACAGGTATCCTTTCGCAAAAGTAACAACATAGAAGAAATAGACAGGCGTATATCAATCACATGGAAAAAGTTCTAGGGCTATAAAGAAGTTATGAAGTCTAACATGGACTTAAAATTAAATAAGAAAGTAATGGATTCATGCCTCTTACCCTGTCTCACATATGGCTGTCAAACGTGGATATTTGACTCAACAACCAACAGAAAGCTAATATCATGTCAAAGAGCCTTAGAACACAGCTCACTAAACATAAAATTAAAGGAGAAAGTAAATCATAGGGCAATAAGACCTTTTCCTTCGCACGAGGTCTAAAATGGAGGTGGGCGGATCATGTGGCACGCTACACAGACAACAGGTGGACGAAAACCGTGACTAAGTGGAGAGGACCACATGGGCACAGAAGCAGAGGAAGACCAAAGGCGAGGTGGAAGGATGAGATGGAGACCGTCGGAACACTTAATTGGTCAAACCTCGCAAGGAATCAAAGGGTCCAGATGGCATGTGTATTAGACTAACAATATCCATACCTATTACTATCCATAGGAATGTATTGCCAATGGAATAATAAAGGCTTTATTATTATTATTATAAAACTCCCAAAGATACTTCAGCAACTCATATTCACAGTTACATGTAAAAATAGTAAGAAGTACACTTTCATACATGTAAGTCTCACCTCAAAAAGTCTGTAAGCTTATGTTCATCACTATAATGATGTTTAGTCTTGGTCTCAAGGCTGGCTTGCGAAGATCCAGATGAACGTTGCTGTGAGTGTCCATACTTGTCTATTGATGACTGGTGGCCTAAGGACCTACTCTGATGTTGAATCAGCATTTGTTGATGTTGTGTCAACTTATCCTGACTGCGACGATCAGACTTATCACCTGTCAAACTACCTAAAATAAAAGAACAGTAATTGCTGACTTTTAAAGTAATCTTTTTCATTAATTTTAGACTTATGGAGTAACTTCACATAATGGTAGTTAATTTTTACGTAAAAACTCACTGAGTGCGGCAAGGTGGGGTGTAAGAGGAAGCTGATAATCTTGTGCTAAGGCAGTACTCCGCAGTAAACGTTCGACTGCCTGGTTGTCAGGAAGACTTGATGCACCCGCATCTAATACAAGATTGAAAAAAAAATTAAGCAAGATACTCGTCTTATAAAATCAAACCAGACTACTAATTCTCATGCATTATATACACATGACAACACTTTCTCGAAGCAACGAGTTCTTGAGTCATTCATCAGAAAGTATAGTAGAAGTATTATAATGTATATTTATTTAAATATACATTATAATACTACCATAAGTGGATAATGTTTACCATAAGTAATATCATAAGTGGATATTGGTGCTCATAACACAAGTTAATTCTTTCCATGAGTACCAATATACAAACTTATTTATCAACTTATTTAGAACTAACTTATTTAGAAATAAATTTATTACCTATTTTTATGAATACAATCATAGCAGTACATATCTGATGGTACCACCCTCATTTGCTTATTTTTATACAGAATTATTTAACCCAAAGCTTGTAATAACAAAAATACCTGGTATGTATGTGGGCTGCTGAGATAAATGTTGCTGTATAGACTTCTGAGTCATTTCAAGTTGATTCTTGTAATAACGGCAAGCAGGGTTTGGGCAGTTCTGAACAACTTCTACAATGAACTCCTTTTCCATTCCAAATTGCTCCCTCCCTATTGTATATGATTCAACAACCTGACAAAACAGTTGTAATATACAGCAAATAGTATACAACTAATACCTTACAATACATTTTTACTCTAATAAATATGATAAAGATATTACCAATAAGACATACTTCAGACCTGATTGAATGGCACCATATTGAATGGCATCATCAGCATGACACTGTGTAATGTAAAAATACCATGGCTACATAAAAAGCAGCATAGTTTGATTTTTTTACTACAATTTAATATGTCATAAGTGTAGGGAATTTAACCATTTCTATTCCTATTAATTACAATCACTGACACAAATGTAAAAAAAATAAAATTATGTGCCATACTCACAGCCCTCACAGTAGCTTCTAAACCTAGATGGAGCCCATGAGGTCCATTCATGTGCTTTAACATCACAGCATTGGCAAAATGCTCATAAGGTAATATTATTTTACCATTCTCACGAAGTATTAGTCTACCTTGTGTGTCTAAGCCCACTCTTGAAGCCATCATTCTGAAAAAATAAACATGTTACATTATTCCAACATAATGAATGTTCAAGCTCACAATATTATGTTATTTACAAAATGGAACAAAGTACTGGTATATATCTTTTTCACTTACTGTAAATAAGCTGCACTAGGAAGCATGGATGATTCTTTGAGATCACTAAAGCACTGTAGAAGTTCTATGCTAGGGCTCCAGCCCTTATTCTGTAGGTAAAGCTGCAGTAACATGTATAGTTTTTCTGTGACATACCCCTCGGCACCGTGCGGGGTTGCCGAGCTGGATGTACTAGCCGCGCCACTGGAACTGCCCGTACTTTTAGCCAGAACACTCTTCATTGTCTCCGCCAAATCCATCTTGTAGATGTCTAAGTAAGTCCTCTTTTGGGAATCCTTGAAGATAACAAACAAACAGCAAATAATGCCAACCACGGAGATCGATAGCGCCAGATATCCAGTAAAAACTGCCTATGATTTCATGGAAGCGTAAACTTACCAGAATGATAATATGATCGTGCACACGAATTAAACAGAATTTATGTAATTAAATCTAATTACACTGTTATCCATTCGATTTAAACTCAAAAATATAGAAATAGAATAGTGAGGTTTTCGTTTAACACTTGACGCTGTCAATTTTTTCTGTCGATCAAAACTATTTCAGTGTGGTAATAAAAAGACTTTAAAAACTTTCACACGTTTACTTAAAACTCTAAATTGTTATAAATGCAAAAAACTATTCCTTTGTCTTATTAGATATGATGACAGTGATTACTTATTTTAATTCCCTTTTATTACCCTTTATTAATACGAGGTCTCAAATTCAATGGTCGTTACACTTTTGTGATATATGTTTTTCAAACAATTCTTATTTAAGTTGTCTTTATAGTAGTAGAGCCATGCTGCGTGCTCGATTGGTAAGGATACCACGGCCTCAAAGAAAACCGGTTGTGAAGCAAGGCTTGCGTTGCATTTCCTCGACATTATTCAGGTTTCAGGAGGCCCAATTCGCCCATTCCTCTTTTCCCTCCCCTCATCCTCCCTTTCCTCTCTGAGATCTTATCATCAAAATCCTTCATAGAGCTTCATTACAATAATAGAGCGATTTTTTGGAGTTATCTGATTCTTCTTCATAGTGAGTTTTGTAGTTTCTAAGCATTGAGTTCATTCCTTAACTTGATGTTGGGAAGTCGTATATATTATATACAAATCGGAGCGACAACTTTATTACCTAGATTCAATATCGTACTACGTTATTAGTGTAGTTGCTACGTAGTTCGACTTGTCTTCGTTAGATGTTTTTTTTATACTATAGGGGGACAGACGAACAGACGAGTCACCTGAAGGTAAGTGACAACCGCCGTCCATAGTCACTTGCAACTCTTGTCGTAAGTGCGCTGCTCGACTTTAAGGGTGATGAGGGATGGGGGATGCGGGGAAGGGAAAGAAGACAGGGGTGATGAGGGGATGTGAAAGAGGAGAGGGAGGATGAGGGGAGAGGAAAGAGGAGAGGGGGAGTTGAGGCTCCGGAAACCTCCCTCATTTCGGGGAAATGCAACGCAAGCGTTACTTCACAACCGGTTTTCTGTGAGGCCGTGGTATTACACCGGTCGAGCTGGCCCATTCGTGCTATTCATGGCTCTACCACTGTCGTAAGATGATGCTGATATGTTTCTTCTATATGTGGAGGTCGCCACATATTTAAAGTTCTTTTCCCGCCTTCGGTGAATAGAGTGTTTATATTTTCAAATAGAGTTTTATTAATTCTTGCATTGTTTCGTTGGTTGAGCAATTTATATTCTTCAGATCGAATCTAAGTGTCTAAAAAATATCTCCTGAGAGAGAATACTGAAGGGCTCGTATGTCGGTAACCTGAAAGAAACACAGAATTTAATGTAATTATCGATTCAATTTGTGGATTAGGATCTCTCTTCAACTTTCCAGGTCTAATAGAATTGTAGATTTTTTTTAGTTCATTGCATGCATGCTGTCAATCTCCATTTGGTTATGGCTTAGGTACTTATAAATATTTTTGCTCAATTGTCACATTATACAGCATGTCTATGTTGAAAAAAAAAGTAACTTAAAACGACAGACCCGCGTCTGTGTAAAAGATTATGTGTCTGTTTTTGATAATACATTAGAACGTGGTGCTAAAAGTACTACTTGAAAATCTGCAGTAAAGACAAATTCTTTTTTTTTTTTTTCATTATCAGAATCTTTCTCTAATCTTGCTTTATTTTTATTTATATGCTCTTCATAAGTCTCTTTGATAATTTGACTCAACTTATATCCATTACAGACTCTACACAAATGTTTATTTATTTTAAATATAGACATTTCTTGGATGGTGAGTGTTTATAAAAGTGGCAATTTATGCAGATTTTTTGTTCTTTGACTTACAATAACCTGTACACATTTCATACAATTTTCATTCAACTTTTTTTACTACAATATTCTTTACTCTTCCCCCTATTATTTTTATTAATCTCACTAACAAATTCATCCTTCTTCACTTGAAAATGTTTCTTTCTTGTTACAGCTAGTTCCTCAGGTTCAGAATCACCGTAAAAGACAGTTTTTTTCATCAATTCAGGAGAGGCAGTTGAGACTACAGGAATAGCTTTATGGACTTTGAGCTTTTCATAACGCAAATAAACTACCGAATCATTATTCAATAACTTATCATTACTGCTAGAGAGCCCCTTATTAGTTGGTTTACAAGTATTACAGTCATTTGTATTACTCTATGGTCTTGTCTGGTGAGACGAAACTTGGACTATGATGTTCTGTTTCAAGTTAGAATACTTTTTCAATAATAACATTGTCAACTATTTATATGTATTCCATATTGTACTGTCCTGGGCAAGATATTATGCACATCGAGCTCTAGAAAGAGACAATCGGCTAATTTCGGCTTTGTAGAGCGTTGTTAAAACAATTATTGTGAGTTGCTTATTTTGATTATTCTTTTTATTTACTTTTTTATAAAACATTTTTTTTTCTATAAGTGTTGTCCTTAGATTAGATTAGATATAGTAAAATAAAAATAAAACATATGTTTTCGTATTGATTTATTTATTTTGAAAAGTGATACATTCTGACAAAACCATTATAAATCCTCAATTCCTTCTGATTCACCATCAATGCTCTCAATGAAGTCAATACCACTGTCGCTATCAGTCGTATTTATTACCAGTCTATCAGTGTAATTATCTGGACCGTGTTGAAATCTTCGATATTCATTCTCACATTTAATTGCATGATCGCAAACCTTTTTTCACTCTTCAGTCCCAATCATGTTAACTTTCTCTGCCAATAATGTTTTTACTGTAGTTAAATTCATACCCACATTTCTAGAGGCTACTTAACCTTTCAGTTTTCAATTGGATTAAAATCCGGATGATACAATGTGGTGGCAATCGCAATACAGTGTGCCCATGTTTAACAAGTATTTTGTCCACGGAAAACTCTGTACACCTCTCCTTATTTTGTTTGTTTAGATGTTTTGTCAATTTAGGGTATTTTTTTTTTTTACGTGGGGAAATCCTCATGGACTATCCTCCGCCGGGGTTATCGGCGGAAGGGTGTGCCGGACTTGACCGGCTAAAACCGCCACGGTGTTCCTCCTCGACATCAGGTGCGAGGGCCGCGGGAACACGACATTCTTCCGCGACCAGCAGATGACCGTCCACCGGAATGGACCCCATCTCGTTTTGAAGGGGGGAAAGGATTATGCCTCTCCTCCCACCATCACTCCTTGAGGGAGGCGCGAGGAACATGACGCGCCTACAACCGCTAAGCGATTGGGGCGGTGAACTGAACCCCGGGTTCACCGCCCTCGGTTCCATTTACGGAGGCTGGAATTGGGCATTGTCAGCCCTCCTCCGACGTCCGGTGCGTCGTCTGCGGATAGGGAGCGTGGTCGTGTTTTGCCTCTCCCTTTCCGCAGCCTCCTTCTGTGACATAATCGTTTCACAGAAGTTGACCACTGCACCCCATGACCTCTCGCTCCCGACCATGGCGCGCACAAGCACTGTGAGCGAGAGGTCAACCCCTATTTCTGTTTGTAATGCACGGCGCGGCTCTTCCCAAGCAGTACACTCTTGTACCGTATGCTGCACAGTGGTGGCACCGGGCGTCCGGCTCCCTGCGAATGTCCCGCAGGTACTTCCTAAAACATCCGTGACCGCACCTGCGTCACCCTATATGACAGGGAGCAGTGCTTCCGTTCGACCCAATTAGTGGATACTGGCCTGATGGCCTTGATAGTGTTGAGGCCATATGACGGGCGCAGTAGTCGGGCTCTCAGTTCGGACCGCCGCCTCTCGTACTCTCTCGGCGACGGTAGGTGTCAATTTTGGGTCTACTGGAGTTTCATGCCTGTTTAACCAGTAGATCATTTCCTGTTTAATGGTGTTGACTTGGAGGGGCTTTCAACATATTTATTGTGATAAGGTGCGTTGTTGATAACTAGAACAGAATCCGTTGGTATGTTTAGGATTTTTGATTAACCAGACATTTCTCGTAGTTATCGTTATTCATTTCATTGTGATAATCACCTATCGTGTCCGTGGATTTATAAATTAAATAGGCTCCAGGAACAAAGCCTTTTTCATTTCCCGCATGAACTATTATCAAACGCTGACCTTTTGAAGTTGGGTTTTTTAAACCTTTTTTCTTAGCATCACTCCAAGTTTTTCTTTTAGTGTGTGATTTATATTTGTAAGACTCATCCATATACATTATATTTGTTTCCTGTTTCTCGAAATTCGCCTCTCCCCTCCCTCCTCTGCCCTCTTTTTATTAAGATGGCATAGTACAATTCTAAATCATTTAAATTTGGGGGTGTTAACAACTCTCTATATATATTCTGAACTGGACGCGACCGTAATCAACCGACTGACAAAACGTAACACAAGTAGTACTGACTAAAAGGGACAATGCTCTACAAAGCCGAATTTAGCCGAATGTCTCTTTCTAGATGTCGATGTGCATTATTTCTGGTCCAGTACTGTAACACGTTTGGTTATCTAATATTATTTTATTGTTTAATAACACTGACTGTTCATTGCGTCATCCACACCAGACTGTTTATTTTCAATACGATCTATGTAGCTATTACCAAATAATGCAGAAAAACAGATTCAGAAGTTAAGCTATAATACCCAACCAAATCATCGAAAGGTTTTGGATAATAGTTATTTAGAAACAAACCAGTGTGGGTTATCGGGTTCATCATATTCATACTGCTGGTTTTGAACACTCATTTGCAATATTTTTTTAGCACGTCACTTTGACATCTATCTGAGAAAGCAAGAAAAGCCCATTACCACAATGACATGAACGCACAAGATAATTAAAGGCTACACGTTATAGAGTGTAGTTAATAAAGATATGGCACCAAAAATGTACAAAAATAAATAAAAAATCGAATCGAATCGAATGAAGGAAAAAAGGAATGAAGAAAAGATGAAGTTAAGAAATTCATAATTCGTACTGTACACTAATAAAATGAAATGAATTACAACACTTTCAAACAACTAACTCTAACTAACGCTTACTCCCAATAATGTAATGAAAAAAGTAGAAAGCAAACGGCCAATTCCAAGTAAAAATAAATATTAATATTACCGTGTTATTAATTTATATTTTGATAAAAACTAAAAGAATAAGCGTTCCTTGTATTCACTATAATACTTTTTATCGCTTTTCAAGAGAGAATTTCTGCCAAAAATTGCTGAGCGCATTGCGAGCTAGTGCACACGGCTAGGGCACACAATTGCCACAGACAGAACACATTTACTCCTAGTACCATCATACCATGTCTTGGTAACTTAGAACAAATACGTTGGTACGGTTTCGACGAGAGCGACACTTTCGGATGAATCATAAACGAAATTATGTGTTTCTTCTAGATGTATTTCGGTTTCATATCATAATGTTGTTGTATTTGTTGAACGAAATTAAAGGTTGATTTCAAATAAATCTAAGTAAAAGGATTAAATTAAAGTGGTTTAAGATGTATATTATTGTTTCCTACTTTTTACTCCAAAATCCTTTTCCCGTCCATGGATACAATGCCGTAATAAAACTGTACAATATAATGAATTGTATAGTATAAATAATTTTAACAACTAAGTAGACTAAGCGTACTGGTATTGCAAAAGTCCTACAACAACTATGGGTAGATACGTCATGAATGTAATTTATATTTCCCATACTTGGCAGCAGCCCTTTACACCGACCTTGAGCCAAGCGAGAGTTACTCATCTATAACCGATATTCTAATGTATGCTTAATGGCGGATTTTGTGGAGTTATAATAGCTGCCAAAATTGTAAGGTTTTTCATTAAACGTTGAGCTAGATTGTTTTCTTACGAGGCTCTAACGGCCCAGAATAGGGCACTCCTTTGGCGCCCTCAGAGGGTTATGGCGGTTAGAGCCATATGTGGCTACCGCACCGTGTCGACGGAGGTGGCTTGCGCGTTGGCCGGAACTCCCCCGTGGGACTTGGAGGCGGAATAGTGGCAGACGGCCCCCGTCCGAAGAAGTACGCGATGGCTCGTTGGTTGTCCCGGCTGGAGGCTCTACGTGCTGGCTTTGCCGCCGTGGAGGCTCTCCAGCCGGTCATCGTCGAATGGGCAGAGCGGCAGCACAGGACTCTTTCTTTCCGACTGACGTAGGTTCTTTCCGGGCTGCTTCGGAAAGTACCTGCACTCGGTCGCTAGGAAGGAATTAAGTCCCGCCTGCCACCACTGCGACTGCAGTGATGACTCAGCTCAGAATACGCGGTGGCGCAGCGTCGGATCCTCACTGTAGTCATCGGAGAGGATCTCTCGCTACCGGCCGTCATACGCTCCATGACCGGTAGCGACAGGAATTTTACCGCGGTCGCAACCTTCTGTGAGGAGGTCATCTCGCAGAAGGAGGCGGCGGAGCGGGCCCGGGAGGACGATCTCCACTAGAACATTTAGCCAGCCGCGAAGAGGCGACGTCCTGGTGTGCCTGGACGTTACCTAATTGAGAATTACCCAAAGGTGGTGCCCGCGCTTTTGCAGGCAAAAGGCGCTAGGAGGGGTCCGGATGTCTTACCAAAGCTGTTCCCGGATTCCTCATATTTCAGGCGCAGTATGGCGCACCGTGTGGTTTTAGGCTGTCCGATTCTGACACACCGTTCCACCGAAAACCCCGGTGGGATGACGGCCCAAGGGGGTTTCCGCACGTTAAAAAAAAAGATTGTTTTCTTACAGCGATTTATGCAAAGAAATCTATTAATATTTATTTCTTTTTTTTTCTTTAAGAAAAAACATGATGATTAATTCCACACAAAGAACATCCAGACTCAGAACAACAATTTGAGGATTACACAAATTGTTGACCCGTGCGGGGATTGAACCCACCACACTAGGCTCAGCAGCTCGGTGGCAAATAGACCACTTCAACCGATATGCCATTCATGCAGTTAATTGGACAGTCAATTGGATTATATTGGACTTATCGTTTCTGTAAATCACGCTTAGTGACCACTACCATACGAATCACTCATAAAAATAATTTTGATAAAAAGTGAAGTTGGCTGGGTTGCCAAATTAAGGTATCTATATCCAAAGTATTCATCATAAATCCCCATCGCACACTTAACACTTGCGTTTTGACGTGGTAGAGCCATGCTTAGGCACGAATGGGCCGGCTCGACCGGTGCGATACTACGGCCTCACAGAAAACCGGTTGTGAAGTAACGGTTGCGTTGCATTTCCCCGAAATTAGTGAGGTCTCTGGAGGCCCAAAATCCCCACCCCCCCTTATGATAGCGCTGTTAACAAAAAGGATACCCCAGGGGGGTACCAGCGCTAGCGTTGGAGAATCCCCCCCTGGACGTCCACCCTCAGTACGGATTATACCTGAGCGTGGACGCCCAGGCTGCCCCTCGTACTCTGGGGGGGGCTCAACTGCGCTCTCAAAATCTGCTCGGGGCAAGAGAAGGCATACCATGGCACCCCCTGTCACGTTTACCGTGGATTTTTGTAACATCAGGGGCTTACATTCGAACCTCGACACTGTCCACCACCACCTTGAGACAGCAAAGCCGGCCTTGCTCTTTTTAACCGAGACGCAGATATCATCTCCAGCGGACACATCCTACCTCTGCTACCCTGGCTACGGACTGGAACACTCCTTTTTTTTTTCCTAAGGCTGGTATATGCGTGTACGTTAGAGATGATATCACTTCTCGCCGCCTCGGCAATCTTGAAGGTAGGGACCTCTCCATCTTATGGCTACGTGTAGACTGCGACGACCATCCCCGCATCTACGTATGCCTCTACAGGTCCCATAGCGGTGATGCCGAAACGGACCGACTCATCGACCACGTCCAAATGGCTACAGACTCAGTGCTCCAGCAGGTAACATCCGCAGACATCGTGATTCTTGGCGACTTTAACGCCCATCAAGCCGAATGGCTTGGTTCGCGCAAAACCGATCATGCGGGAAGATCTGCTAACCTACTCTAATCTGCTAATCTGCTGCCTACCCATGGAGGCAGGTTTGCTTCTCGCTGGATGATCCCAATGTCGTTGCCGACTCTGTCGCGGATGTTGTGCTTCAGGGTATGGAACTTCTCATTCCATTCTCCCTGATTCCCACAGGTGGCAAGTCCCAGCCCTGGTTTGGTCGAACCTGCAAAGCGGCGTCCCGCCGCAAGCATGAATGTTACCAAGCATGGGCTAATGCAGCGACAGCCCGGGATGTAAAGACCAGCACATTAAAGAAGCAATTTAACTTTGCCTCCAGGTCCCTCAAAAGAGTAATTGCTGGAGCGAAGTCGGCTCACATCGGCAGAATTGGCGAGAGACTAGTGAGTCTCCCCTCCGGAACTCGTGCATTCTGGTCTCTTGCCAAAGCTGTCCAGGGGAACTTTTGTAAGTCATCCCTTCCACCTCTGCACATAGGAGATAATTCGTTGGCCCACGACGCTAAAGAAAAAGCCGATCTTCTGGGCAAACTCACATGCCGGAAGTCCGGTTTACACAAAGGGCAGTGCGTAAAGCGCTTCTTTCCCTCGACGTTCTTAAGTCGAGTGGGCCCGATTAAATCTCTCCTATCGTGCTGAAGACGTGTGCTCCTGAGTTGGCACCGGTTTTAACGCGCCTTTATCGGCTTTCCTACTCTCTTGGCGTAGTCCCGAACTCATGGAAGACATCTCTAGTGCACTCAATCCCTAAAAAAGGAGATCACTCGGATCCGTCCAACTACAGACCCATAGCCATCACCTCCTTGTTTTCCAAGATAATGGAATCCATTATTAACTGCCAGCTCCTCCGGTACTTAGAAGACCACCAGCTCCTCAATGATCGACAATACGGCTTCCGTCGGGGTCGTTCAGCTGGTGATCTTCTTGTTTACTTGACTCACCGGTGGGCACAGGCGATCGAGACCAAGGGGGAAGCGTTGGCCGTTAGTTTGGACGTGGCGAAGGCCTTCGATCGGGTCTGGCACAAAGCGCTCCTTGCGAAGCTTCCTTCCTATGGGCTTCTCGAGAAACTGTGCAATTGGCTCACCAGTTTTCTTACAGACAGAAGCATCAAGGTCGTTGTTGACGGTGCATGCTCCGACTCCAAGTCTGTTAATTCTGGTGTCCCTCAAGGCTGTTTCTACTGCATATTAATGACATGCTGCAGATTAGCAGCATCCGTTGTTATGCGGACGATAGCACGAGTGATGCCCTTTACACCGGCCGCGCTATAATTTCTCGGGTAAACGTCATCGAAAGCCGATCCAAACTTGTGTCTGAAATCGAAACTTCTTTATCAAAAGTTTCAGATTGGGGTCGACTTAACCTAGTCCAATTTAACCCCACGAAGACACAGGTTTGCGCGTTCACCGCTAAAAAGATGCCATTGGTACTATCACCTCAATTTGAGAGCACTTCCCTAACTGCATCAGCCAGTATCGGAATCTTTGGCGTTGATATATCAAGCGAAGTCCAGTTTCGCGGTCACTTAGAGAGTAAGGCCATATTAGCCTCGAAGAAGCTTGGTGTGCTAAACAGATCGAGACAGTATTTTACTCCGGCCCACCGCCTGCAACTTTATGAGGCGCAGGTTCGGCCGCACATGGAATACTGTTCTCATCTCTATACAGGTGCACCCCAATACCAACTTCTCCCTCTTGACCGCATTCAACGGAGAGCTCGCATCATTGACTGCCAAAATATTTCTGATCGACTTGACACCTTGGCGTTGCTTAGAGATGTAGCTTCACTCTGCATCTATCGCTTGTATCATGGGGAGTGTTCAGAGGAATTGTTCGGACTTATACCGGCTGCTGGTTTCCGCCATCGTCCTACGCGACAAAATATCCATCCCCATCACCTGGACGATTGGCACTTCACCACTGTGCGATTCTCTAGAAGCTTTTTGCCTCGCACGACCAGCTTATGGAACAAATTGTCGCCTGCCGTATTTCCGAACCGATACTACCTTCAAACCTTCAAGAAAAGAGCGTACTCCTACCTAAAAGGCCGGCAACGTACTTGTGACTCTTGAGTTGCGGGTGTCCATGGGCGGCAGTAGTCATTTACCATCAGGTGACCCGTCTGCTCGTTTGCTCCCTATCGCATAAAAAAAAAACCACGTTACTGAGGTTTCTGGACCCCCAACTCTCCCTCTCTCTTCATTCCCTCTCACTTCTCCCCCTCCCCAGATTCCCCCATCCCTCACACACACGGGAATCACACTTGCGACTAGGAATGAGACATAATTACAAACCTGTGTACCCGGCCTACAAGGTATGGGTATTGTCAAATACCCGATACAGAAACCAGGTTTCAAAATACTTCTAAGTATGCGGGTAGATACTTTCATCTGTCATACATAAGTAAACGTACACTTTAAGTATGCCTCCAATACGATTCCACCAGTACAAATATGCGTTAAGAGATATGAAATATTTCCTTTCTACTTTACCAGGCTTAGGATCGGATATCTTTTTAGGTTTCATGCATAAAATTAATTATTTTCAATCTCACTAGCGGGCGTAGTTAAAAAACAAAGAAGACGTCCCACAGACCGCGCTGCGGTGTGGGCCCGTCACCCAACACGACGCCGAGGGGTCGCACGTAAGTCGCCGCCTGTGCCGCTGGCGCCCCCCCCCCAAACAAGACAAAACAAGAATACCACAACAAAGGATCACCCCACGACCCGCTCCTATCTAGGGGCGGCGGCAGATACCGCTGGCAGGGGGCCAATGCCCCGATCCAGCCTCCACACGTCCTCTACAGGGCGTAGTGAAGACTTTAGCGGTAACCGTTGGGCCGCGGTCCGCCATATATATTTACACTCCATAAGCTATATGCACATACATACATAAGCACTCTATTTGTTTTATTACATTGTTTTTGACTAGATGTTTTTGCTTATTCTTTTTTCATTGTGGCAACTGAGCCACCAAAAGTAGATGATTTTGAGACAGAATTTGACATGACAAAAATGCAACGTTTAGTTTGACATATATCATCAGAGGTTATAATACTGAACAAGAGTTCATTGATATTGATCATCAATCAGTTAGTAAAGAATGGAAGCATCGTTGGGTTAAACGGAGGTTATTTTATAGAATAGAAAATATTTTTCTATTATATAATGGATGAGTTAATAGTGGGTACTTACGAGGGCTTCTTGCTTGGTTACTCAATTCGAACTGAAGATTCAGTAAGTAAAATACTTAAAATACTTTCATAACCATCTGATAAATATCCTTTACTTATAACCATTTTTTCTTTTAGATTATGAAATTAAAGCAGACATTCGCCACACAGTCTCATACAGCATCAGTTCGTTGTGTCTCAATCGGCGGGAAATTCCTTGCTTCTGGTGGCACTGATGACAAAGTAGTTGTTATTGACTTAAAGAAACGTAAAGAACATACTGTTCTCATGAATCATGATGGAACTATAAACAGTGTTTCGTTCACTCATAGCGGGACACACTTATTGACAGGCAGTGATGATGGTTCTATCATTGTTACAAGAACTGGAAACTGGCAAATTGAAAAGATGTGGAAAAAGGCTCATGGAGGTACCTTTTTTTTTTTGTTTGTGTGGAAACCCCTACTGCTTGTTAACTTACCAGGGCTGGTAAGGTACCTCATGGAGGTACCTGTTTTTTCTGTCAAAATTCTGTACAGTACAAAATCATCATTACATAATATTTTAAACTGTTAATGATCACCTTAACTAAATATACATGTCTAAAATGAGACATTGAAATTGTATTGCACTGATTAAGGTCACTACTAAACAGATTTACATATACCACTTAGTTCCATTATAGGTGTAGTTATAATTCATTACTTAACAAATCCTTTTATTTAACTTCCTACTAAACTACTACTCTTTTACCAGTCTGGATTACATACTAGTATATTGCAACTGGTGTATCTTAATAAGATTGCATTGCATAACTATAAAAAAACTGTAATATTCATAAAACCTCCAAAGATTTAAAGAAACCATATTGTGAGAAAACAAATATGTTTATAAAATAACAACAATAAACTTTGTATTGTTTTAGGTCAACCTGTAACTGCCATTGCTGTACACCCATCAGACAAAATGGCTCTCAGTATTGGAGGAGACAAGACATTGAGGACATGGAACTTGATCAAAGGTCGACCAGCATTTACAATCAACCTTGCAAGTAAAGGTGTACTGATGCCTACAGAAATAAAATTCTCGCCACAGGGTGATAGGTTTACTTTAGTTTCTCAGCAAACTGTAGATGTGTGGACGATAAGTAAGGCTGGATTAGAAAAAAGAATCACTTGTAGCTCAAAGCCAACAACTGTTCAATGGTTGACAGATGAACGATTGTATGTAGGATTAGAAAATGGAAATATAATTACATTAACTGTAACTGATACTGAAGCATTAACATACCAGGCACACAAAACAAGAGTCAAATCACTATACTATGAGAATGAACTGTTATACTCAGCATCAAGTTCAGGGGAACTTAAGGTTTGGTCTGTGGAAGATTCAAAGCTATTAGAAATAAGCTCCTGCAATGCTTCTTGTAGAGTGACATGTGTAACTTTGAATAGGCAAAACCATCTCATTAAGAAGGAGGAGCATAATGAAATTGAAGAAGAAGAAGAAGTAGCTAGTGAAGGAAGTGAAGATTTAGATAAAAATGAAGATGACACATCATCACTTAAGAGGAAACCAGGAGCATTTGTCGCTGTGAGTTATGGTGATGAAAGAAATGACGATCAAAAGGACAAAGAACTTAAACCACCACCAAAAAAAAAATGTAAGAAAAGGAAAAGAAACAAAAAGCCTAAAAATAAAATCAATGTTGAATAATATAGTTTTTGTACATTCTCTTGTTGTTGTCACCTAAACAATATTACATACCATTAGAAAGAGAATATTATTTATTAACTGGCATTAAGAATTATGGCAAAAAAACTCACATCTACATTGCAGATTATATTTTCATTGTCTCTTCACAAAGTGCACATGATACTCATATAGAACTCAGTAAAAAACAATGTTATGTAGACTTTGGTTTGTTTATTAAATTATAAATAAAAAAATCTTTCTCTTGACCACACACCCAAATACATAAGTTCATAATAAATTAATTTGGTCCCAAAATAAATATAATGTATGTGTAAATAATCATAAAGAAAACAGTAAATAAAAAAAAACAACATTAAATAAAAGTACTGATCAATTTTGGCAATGAATCTACTTATATTATAAATCTTAAACAAAATAAATATTCTAAACGTGTAACATACATTCAGTCACACAGTATGATTTCAATTTCACTCCATTACTATTGTGTCATTTACTCAAAATTGTATTTACATGATTACATGACAGGTACATATACAACTCAACGCACATGAATACACAGACAGTAACACTTACTCATTAGGTAATCCAAATGATGAGTGCTGACTAAGATAAACTATAAAGCTTGTCTATAAATGATCAATATCTCACACTGAAACAACTATTATGATAGTAATTTACTGGAATGTATGTAGCCTGAAGATAACATTTCATAAGAATAGTATGTTGGCTAATATTTATTGAATAAATACTTTATGGGTTTTAAAAGATAACCTCCGGTATTATACCTGAAATGAGATCATAACATGTTTCATGAATGTTACTATTCTATACAATTTTAAATATATTATTAAAAATGTATTGTATATTACTAAGTACATTTTGTGCATATATATTATATTTATAGATATAAATAAATGCCAAGGATTACCAAAATCAAGTTGCATTGCATTCTCTACAAATATAAAATAAATTATCGCGTTACAATCTCGGTATCATAACATTGGTGATAATTACATGCAACAAAGTTATCCCTAACCTTAATTACTTGAAATTTCCTAAGAAAAAAGAGTTACATTTCAAAATATGACTTTAGAACAGCTAATTCATCTTATGACTAGATTGAGCCAGTGTTTTTCTACAGTTCACTACAAAATCTTGAACCATAAGAAAAACTGACGCAATTAATACAAAATGTAGGAACGATGAACAAACCAAGACAATACCTTTTAAGTATATATAGAAATAGATTACACCAGACAGTCTAAATATTAAATGAGTTCTACTTGTCCTGTTCCACATTCACTTATGACTAATTTTCGATTAATAATATTCGTTTCTTCGTTTGAAGCAGCACTAACGTCACTAAGTCTCTAAGCTATGGGTCAGATGGCACTCAAGATGCTATCAGACACAGCTTCGCACCAGCCAACGCAATCAATGGTTCATTCACATCAACTTTTTTTCAATTATACTACATTTATAATAATATCTTAAAACGTAACT
Organism: Tyria jacobaeae; assembly: GCA_947561695.1. Taxonomy (NCBI): domain Eukaryota; kingdom Metazoa; phylum Arthropoda; class Insecta; order Lepidoptera; family Erebidae; genus Tyria; species Tyria jacobaeae. Next base: position 7,723,887 of record OX387222.1, on the reverse strand, counting down.
ACATGCTCGATCTTTCGTACACTTCATTTTAAAAAGAAGAGAAGACAAAAATAAAGTTGAGTGTTAGATGTGCTAGATATAAGTAAGTATCTATACTGGGAAATTAATTTATTATATTCACAGGTACTGTTTCAATTTTTGTAGATGCCAAATTTAAATAGTTGCCACAAAAGAAAACGTAAACAAGGGACGGTTCACATGATGTTATGCCTGAAAGAAAAAATAATAATAGCAGTAAAGAAAGACTAATACTATATTTACATAAGAAAGTATGTAGCTATGCGCTTAGATTAGATTATATTCTACATTATTTTAAGATCAAAAGGAAAAAAAGGTTTACTTATGGATTTAGAATTTTGTCATGACGTAGTGCAATCATGTGAACCGACCCATTCTTTGGTGATGGCATGTTGCGGGCGTATCGTTACTTCTTCTTGGCTTTTTTCTCAGCTTTTTTGAGAGCTTTCAAGTGTTTCTCGTGAGCGGCGCGCAGCTCCTTGAGTCGTCGCTTCATGCGGCGGCGGTCGTCCCCGCCGAGCCCCAGTAGCTTGAGGTCGGCCGAGCTCAGCGCCAGCAGCAGCGCGCCGTCCACGCCGCGTGCCGCGAACGCGCCTGCGTGCCGCTCCAGCCCCTCGCCCAGCCCTGAGACCCACTGCCACACCTACACAATATACAAGCGAACCATTCTAATTTCATAAAAGACGATTCATGCAAATATAGACATATCTCAAAAAAGACTTAACAATATATCAATATTATGAGCGACGGCGGTAGCGTAACGCCTAAGGTCGGACTTGCGATCGAGTGGTTGCGGGTTCGAACCCCACCCAGTGCAGTACCATCGTGAACCCACTCCTAAAACAAGCATTTAACTTAACTGGAGGGGTTACTACAAAAATATTAGAATAACGGTACATTCGGCGGTAATATTGCAATATAAATAAAATTGCAATATAACCGCCGATTGTACCGTTATATGTTTATATGTACTCTTAATATTGTAGTGAAGTGTTTATGGTGTACGTACAATAAAGAATATTCTATTGTATTAACCATAGTCAATGAAACTTAAGAAAAAGATTTATTAAAACTGCCTTGCACAAAATACATTAAATATAGAAGAGCTTACATTTTTTTATAAAATTACCTATAAAGAGTGTAGAAAAACCAGTATATCTGCTATATTAGAGCTGAGCAATAACTACCAATGTTGCATATAAGACAGATTTATAGTGTAGCCAGATCATTTAATTGACCACTTCATGATGTTCCATTTCGTTATAAGGACTATTTAATTAAATAAGTTCGAAATTGAAGATGTCAATTAATGTTTGGCCATATTATTGATTTAAGATCTCCGCCATATTTTTAATTATCGTAACGATATTTCATCCTTCTTTTATTTTCTCTTCCTATATTATTATTTTGGAGATTCATGTCGTTGAACAATTTATACAGGTCTGTCATGTAAGCTATATAATTTTAATGAGCCTGTTGAGCGTCATTTTGTAGCTTTAGTTTCCTAGAACTCTATCACAGAGTCAAACAGGTTGTAAAATCGAGTCAGACAACTGCCTCTTGATAACCAACGAACTTCAGTACAAAACTTCAAACGGTTGATATCTTCGTCATTAGTAACACAAAGCCGATGAAGTAATCTATCATTCAAAGAGCTGCTACGGATTTTATTGACTGCTTTGATGACATACTGCAGTGATTAAAATAGTCGTTCACTTAAATTTCTAGCAACCAAATGTTGTTTATGAATAACGCAATGTGCAAGGACATCTGGAATTTTATTTTTTAAGTACGCTATGGAGCCTTTATGTCACTCTGTCATAGTTGGAGCGCCATCCGCATATAATCTCTTTCTCATCACAAAACTCTTCCAATGTATTGAATATTTGTATCGGTCTCTAAATGTCTAGCAAATAATAGTTTTTCACATATTTTCTCATCTTTAATAAACCTTACGCAAGACAGCAACAATGCTTCATTACTTGTTAAAGTGGACTCATCGAGCTTAATTGAGAATTGACTAGTCCTCAGGTTATTGTACAATGATTCTTCAATGTTTTCAGCCATTTCATTAATTCGTCTTTGCACAGAATTATTACTCAAAGAAATTTTTCGGATAATACCTGCGGCCGGTTTGTGAAGCACATTAGTTATTACTTTCTTTATTGCTAGCAAAATTAATTCTTCTCCGATGTTGTGTGATTTGCCTTTTTGAGCAATTAACCAAGAGATATTGTACGAAGCTCGAAGTCCGTCGTCGACTTGTTTAGCAGCCGCCGAAAAGAGTTTTGCTGCACTTGGCTGAGTATTATGCTTCTTCTCTAGGTCTTGAAAATATACTACATTCTTTTCTTTCTTATCTGGATGCATTTTATTCAAATGATCTTGTAGTCTTGAAGGCTTCATTGCTTCATTCGAAAATGTTTTTAGATGTAGAAGGTCGAAAATGTTTTTAGATGTAGAAGGTCGAAAATGTTTTTAGATGTAGAAGGTCGAAAATGTTTTTAGATGTAGAAGGTCGAAAATGTTTTTAGATGTAGAAGGTCGAAAATGTTTTTAGATGTAGAAGGTCGAAAATGTTTTTAGATGTAGAAGGTCGAAAATGTTTTTAGATAATCCGAATTTAATATATTCCGCACAGTATAGCCGTCTCTTTTTTTTTTCTTCCGACATTGTTTTGTTTTGAGAAATGTGTTGAACTTAAGTACTGCTTATCTATTACGCGCGAAACCGCAAATGAAAATAATATAAATATTACGCTTTTCACAAGCTGTAGTCGAGAGTTCAGTCGATGTCTAAGAGTCCTCCTAGATGAAATTACAAATCGCCTCCTGAGCATCTACACAACGCCATGATTTTTTTTCTGGTTCTCTTACCGCCCCCCTTTAGGCCTACAGCGCCCACGAGGGGGCGTTATCGCCCACTTTGAGAAAGGCTGGTTTAGCTGTTCATATCATTAAAAGCTGAATATTCATTGATCTGGTCACACCATACACATGCGATGTGATCAAACCTTATCGTGATTTTATGAAATGTTTGACCACATCATGAAGTGATGTATGATCTGGCCACGATATACATATATAATACGAAAAAGTTACAAGTATTAGTTACCTGTTGCTTAGTCCAGTGGTTAACGGGGAGTGGCGCGGGCGGTCCGCTCTGGCCGAGCGGCGGGGTGAGGCTGGCCTCGGACACGGCACTTGACAGCGGCTGCCACGGCACCTCGCCACCGACTACGCACGCCGGAGCTTTCTTTACTACAATCATAACACAACCTAACTTATACGTACTTACTGTACACAAAAATACATTGGGGTCTTTCTCAACAACCGTGCTGATCTAAGCTGTGAGACGAACTCATGAAACTTAACAATACTTGAAACACTAATAACAATAAAAACGTGTGTCGAAAAAGGTCAGGATAACTGAACGACATTGACCTTTTTTTTGGTGGTTTTCTTTTAAAAGGTTTTTAATAACCTTACCTGCTTTTTGCAAAGCTTTCGGTTTGCCAAATAATGTGGTATAAATGATTATTAGGACCTGGAGATTTAATAGGTATATTACAGCGGTATTACTTATGTACTTAACCATTTTACAATGAATCTCTGATATAAATACGCTAGTAGTAAGTATACAGTGACTTCATAACTCGGTAAAAAAATAAACATTCTGTTGTGTAAATAGCTACTAGATTTGAATGCGAAAGAGCACTTGTACTTTTTTCACTCCTGGCAATGTACGAGTAAATACAAAATTTCATAACGATCGGTTCAATAGTTAAAACAACAAACAAACCCTCCCTTTCTATCCTCCCTTTAATGTCAACATACCCCAAATTTTACCATCTTATTCCCAAAAGTGCCAGAAAAACGGCAATATATCTCGATCGGAAATTTACGACACCATAAACTTGTGCTCCAATTTGATTCCAGCGTGGCGAGTTTATAATGACCTGAGGCTGGATTTTATACCTGTTTAAATAGTGCTGCTTATAAGTAGGTATATATTTATTTATAGAAATAATGTAGTTAGAGGACTCGGGCCGGAGTGACTCGGCCCTGACTCGCTTGAGCTACTGCTTATGCTCCCCAATCCATCTGTATTAGCAACTTCTCTTTCCTTTCATTTATATCCTTCCTTTCTCTGTCAATATACTCTAAATTTACAAGTCTATTTCCTAAGGTGACCAGATGACGACAAAAGTGGGCGTTAGTTACGGTTCAGGCTACCTCTTCAGGGATACAGGCGTGAGTATTGCCAAAATGTTATAAAAGTACACCAACATTATTAGTTAGTTAGTTTTCACTTTTCAATATAATACCTCAGAAATCCTTAAAAAAACTATTTTGCACTTTCATTTTATTTTTGACCAAGTAGGTAGTTAAATAAAACATAAATAAATAGTATCCCCAAATGCTTCTCATAAATAAACAGAAAAGGTATATATTTGTTACATTTGTAAAAATGGGTTCCCATAGTTTAAAAAATATTGTTTTTATTTACGTTATTGGTGTCAGAATACATGCTACAGTGATTTAGTGCCATAACTATAAAATTAGATATATCGTAGTTAACCACCACCAGCTATTAAATACATATATGTGATAATATTAGAGCGGAAGCAAGCCAATACCAGATTAGTAAACAAGAATTGGTTTTTATATTCCAGGAACCAAAGGACTAAGTTATAAAAAAGATTCTGTCACACTAAATCCTAAATTTAACTATTACTGCTCCTGTACACTCTCGACGTACATACCTTGAGGTATGACGAGTGCTAGAATGTACACGCTACACTCGCTTTATCTCTTTTTGTTGATATCCGTTCGGAGGTAAAGGTACTTGCATCGCTAACTTACACTAGCGAGGCGGCCGGAGCGCATCATCTATATCATCGCGTGGTTTACTTTAGGGCTATTATATTGTAGGAACCAACGCACCGGTTTCACAAAGAAAAAACAGATGGGTGTGAATTTCTGAACAACTTTTTTAATGTTATGTGCAAATAATTATAATATCTGATAGCGCATAGGGTAACAGTTGCCATAACTTGTAACACGTCCATCATCTTGGCGTTTGCAATTGTACTGAATTACCGAGAGTGTACAGGGTCGCACTGCACTTCTCGCGCGGGTGCCCTGGGTAATGCTGGCTGTACACTCTTGCCGAGGCACCACTACCCTCGCTTTGTCTCTTCTCGCCTCGTCTGTTCTCGGTTCAAAGTCCGTTTTTGTGAGCGAGTCGGCGTTTGCAACCATACTGAATTGACGAGTATACAGAATCGCACTCGTCGCACTTTCAAAAGAGTGTACTGCTGCCATTAAACATTCCAATCTTTAGCAACATAGTCGTTGGTTTTAGCAACAAAGTATTATTTTGTTATTTACAATGAATATAACTATAAAACAAAATTGTAGAACATTCATTGGATAATAGTCATTAATATTTTCATAACATACCTACTCAACGAAAGAACATAGATAAAATCTAAGAAGTATACTAGAAACGTGAAGAGAAATTATCATAAGTATTGCACAACAATAATAGATCTAATTCGCTACAGGAATGATCAACAACGCACTATGTTAAAGCAATCACTTTTTTAAATCAAACGTGTTTACGGTATGACGGCGGTACGTTTGAAAGGCATCGTATACATACTACTTAAGTTTTACGTACGTGAAACAGCAAAGAACAGGCGAGCTTCAACTAGCCTTAAAACATGTGACATGTGTACAATTGTGTCCTACAAAGTGATTAGGTCAGAGTAGGGCTGCCACCTGTCCGGGTTTGTCTCAGTTTACATGGCTCCCGAAAGCCCTGTCTGAGCAAATATCATAATTTAATTTTTTTTTGAAAGATTTATGTTTGTTGGCGACAATTTAAGTGATGGCAGGTCTACGAGTGAAGATGCGGGCCATCCTCCTATACAAACCTCGGGCGTTGGCCTCACTGACGGCTTGTCGTATCTCGTCGACGAGGTCGTTGGTGAGCTGCACGGGGTCCGGGTGGGGGGGCGACGAGCCAGCCGCGAGCCGTCTCTCGCGCTCCGCGAGCACTTGCTTCAGTTGCTCCGCGAGCGACGCTGGCGGACCTAGCCCAGCACATTCAATAATAACTCGCTACTGTATAACCGGCACGCATTGTGAACAGGATGGTAAAATATTTAATTGATTGTACAGTGAACATCAATGCTTCGTTTAACTACCTCTGCCTGTATAGCCTGGAATTTAAGACCGCATGTCATGATCCCATTCTAACAGCGAGCAGATTATACCATAGATGACCAACCTTTAAGACAATTGTCACATACAAAGTTATATAACTTAGATTCCTAACAGTCAGTACGCGCCTATTCTTAAAGTGAAAATGTGTTATGCTATCTCAATTTCAATATATAATAGGACCTAGGACTATCACGAGTATAAATACCCTTTCTACGGTAAAATAATGATTTAAGTTATCGTTTAAGCTTGGAAACTAGTTGTTGCATTTACGTAGTTATTATTTAATCTCATGCATGGTACTAAAACAATCTTGTTTGTGGAGGGCTATGTTTAAAGCTCAAGACGTTATGTCAGGACGGTATTAATCACATTCACACTGGTAAACCAAACAGTTTCTCAAAACTGTAGGTAAGTTTGTTATGAATTGGGCGGGTTAAAACATAAAACATAACTTTTGGTGATTACATTAAATATGTGTAGGTACGTACGTAATCAATGATGCGTAAAGCTATGAGAAAACAATATACGTACCCGAGAGAGGATGATGTCTGTGATCTCTAGAGTACACGGCGTCATCGGTGGTGCTGCCTACTGAGCTGCCACAGCTCTGACGTGTATCGCGATGTTGCTGTAAGCATAATAAAAACAACTGATATTATCTTGAAATGGATAAAGAGAATCGAATTGCTGTGATAGCATTACACAAAGTAGGTGTGGAACCAAATGCAATTTTTAAGACTCCGTCCTCTAGTTATTATTCAAATGTTCGTGTACCGGGATATTATCAGGTACAAATGAAACCATATTCGTGACTGAAAAAGATTTGGCCGTTAACGTAGTATTCGTACTTCAAACTACAATAGATTTTATCTCGGGAAATGAATAGGTGATAACCTAGAACAGCGTCGCGTATTTTAGAAGATGTATAATTAGGACCTTCAGACCATAAGATACGCACTGTTTATTATTTAACTGATAGTTTAGAATTGAATAGAGTGGTGGAATCGAAAATCAACTTCTTAAGCGGTACGCAAAGGGCGGTTACAGAAAAAAAAATATTTACAGACGAGTTTTTTTGTTGTTTTGTTTGTTGTTTGTACTATTGAGCAATATTTTAACAAGCAGAATGACAGAGTTTCTTTGACTTTATCGTCGTCTTCCCAATTAGTCAGCAGACAACGAAGGCATTATCAGACTTCAGTGATGGTTTGGAGGGATGTTAGCTGCCAAGAAGTGACTGAGCGATATTTTTGTGAAAAAGGTGTCAAAACATCGGCATAAGTGCATCAAGCTACGATTTTCAAGAAGGCGAATAAGCTTCTAAATAACACCATGTTCTATGACCAAGAATGAGAATCCTTTCAGCAAGACTCAACCCCGGATCATAAAGCTTGATCCGTCCAAGCGTGGTTGGAAACGAACGTTTCGGACTTCATCAGAGCTGAAAGCTGGCCGCCATCTAAACCGGCTGGATTATGATTTATGATGAGATCTCAACATAACTAACAAAACGAGCCTAAACTGAACATAGGCAGACCGCCTAATTTAGAACGGGGACCGGGAGAGCTGGCGCATTCTGGCCAAAAATCAGTTCGCTCACTACCAGTTGAAAGTTACATACAAATTATGGGTACAAAATATGCAGAGAAACTAGCCACATCGTTTATTTGAGGTCGTCAATATATTTTTGAGATACTCCATTTTGTCAATAGATGGCACTAGCTAGTGGTTTAGTTAGTACAGAAACAAACAAAAAAATAGTAATTAAAAAAAATCATACCATAAATAATAAAATATTAATTAAAGTAAAATATTGCATTTTAATAAATTAATCAAAATATTTAAATTCCACTTTATATCTCTGCATCAATGTGTATAATCTATGTTATGTTCTTAAAGTGACGTTGTTACAAAACTTTTTACAACTTTGATTGTATATGGTGATTTACGTGGTTCTAGATTGAAAACGTTCACGAATTAAAAAAGTATATGATTATTTGTGGATGTCATTATAATATGTATAATAACTTGTACACAACATAGAGGGGCTGTTTGAATTTATAAATGATTTTGCAATTACGTTGATTATACACTGTTGGCGTACAGGGGTGATTAGGATTTTGTAGGGCAAAATATCAAACTTCGATAAGAATGATCAAGTCAAACCGCAAGCTTATGAATATTATAATAAACAATCAATAAAAAATAAATATTTATTTTTATTTTCAAAAAGACAACTTCCGCACTAGGATTAATTCCTTTGTCGAGGGGGCATTCAAGCAACGGACACAAAGAACACCCGATCCCGATCAGAACAACAATTTGGGGATTACACAAAGTGTTGTTTCGTTCTGGGATCGAACCCACAACACTCGGCGCGGCAGAGTAGTGACGAGGTGACCACTTAAACCACTACGCCATCCGTGCAGTCATAATAATCATAATGTGTTTTTATTTCAAGCTGTTACTACCCTACAACTTAAAGTTCTTTGGAAAGTAATATACTAATTGAAATAAATATTCTTATCGGGCGAGAATGAAAATGATTGATTAGAATATTTATTTACATCAGTATAGTACTTTACAAAATAAAAACCTATTTAAAAACTAAACATTACCTATATGACAACCAAAAATAGATACGCCATCTATTTTTTTCAACTACTGCTTAAGATCTTATTTTCAAATCGTAGAGTTGCCTATCTTTTCCAGTGTTTGTGTATAATCTATGCTCGCTACGCGGTTAGCGATCGTGTTGACAGTTGCAGACGCTTTTTGAGATTTATACATGAGATTACATTCTCAAGGTAAGTCGAAATATTTTCGGACATAAAATGAATAGTCACAGCAAACTTGCTTTTAACGTATACGAATATTTTAGAAAAAAAAGACAGGATCCAAATTCTGCTGAATATACACAAACAAAACCGTAGAAAAAGTTATTGAACTATCAAAAGCTTAATAATTAATTGTACAACAAGGTTATTTCTTAAGAGGCTATGAAAGATTTAAATCATCGAGAAACCCAAAACAGATTCGCAGAAAAGGAGTAGAAGTAGACGATTTCACAAAAGGCGTGGTAGAGCCATGGTTAGTCCCATGGGCCCCCTCTCCTCTTTTACACCCCCCCTCTCTTCTTTCCCCTCCCCGCATCCCTCATCACCCTTAAAGGCGGGCAGCGCACTTACGACAAGAGTTGCAAGTGTCCATGGACGGCGGTTGTCACCATTTTTTTTTTTCATTGGGAGATTTGAAAGTATCATTTAACAAAAAAAAAACATTTATTTTGGTTATAAACTTTAAACAAGCATTATTTTAAATAATCATAATACCCGTAAAGTATTTAAACAAATAATAAAAACAATACTTACAGAGCTAACATGAGTTGGTCCTCCCGAAGTTGACTCACTTAACGATTCGTCTGCCGAATCATTGTAAGAATCATCGAGGCCGTCATACTGGAAAAATTTAGAAATGTTAGATACTAAAACTGCTTGTTAGTACTAATTCCTTGATAATTCTTGCTAAAATATCTAATTTAAGCAGATTTTTAATAGGGTGTGGAATTATCTTTTATAAATGTCCCCATAACATTTTAGTTTTTCTCTGACCGTCTAAAATAATTACTAGTATTACGTAAATGGGACAAGTTATAGTCGGGTCGAATATTTTTTATTTTTATAGGATAGGGGAACAAACGAGCAGACGGGTCACCTGATGGTAAATCACTTCAGCCGCTCATGAAGACTTGCAACTCAAGAGACACAAGTGCTGTGCACGTTTTCAGGTAGGGGAAAGTGAGGAGAAGGAGAAAGAAAGGAAGGGAAAGAGGGAAAGGGAGGAGAAGGAGAAAGAAAGGAAGGGAAAGGGAGGAGGGGAAGGGGGAGTTGGGCCTTCGGTCATTTCCCTCACTTACTTGGTCACAATTGTTTAATAGCCGGTAATACTACGGCCGAACCGGCCCTTACGTGCCGAAACATGGCTCTCAAACTTTGATATAATATAGGTGGAATCTGAGCGTTTTATACACCATTTTTGAGCTAAAGAGCATACGAGCATGTACGAGCTACACTGTATTACGTACGTTTTTTTTTATAAACCCCATGCGGTGGGTCCTGTTTTATAGTGTTAACTGTTCATAACAAAAGAGTAGACAACTAACTTGCTTGCTGGATTTATTGATACTAAATATAATTATAATATTGCATACATTATAATATGAATACGGAACAGTAATGTTGTGTGTAGAAGTCCTAAAATATGTACATGAATATCATTGGAACGCGTCACTCGTACAGCAACAATTGTACACTAATTGTACAATTGTACACTACACATAGTAGCAGTAGAAACAACAACATGGTTATTAATGCACAAATGACATAAAAAAACTATTCTAGGTGGGTTTCTTGATGTACATTTAGTGAATAATACATACAGAGCTGGCGTTGCTGAGCGAGTGTGGGGAGTGCGGCGAGTGCGAGTGGTGGCGGTGGCGCGCCAGGTCAGTGCGCGCGCGGTGCGCCGAAGTGTCCAGCAGCGCGCCGCGCGGTACCGCCGCGTCCAGCTCGCGCGACGCCCCGCTCGCCACGCCAGCCACACCTCCCAACGACGGTGGCGCCCTGCAGCACGTTTCGACATATTTTTTAACATACTCTTTTCACATAAATAATTGTAATATTAAAATAGTATATGATTAAAACTGAATCACCGAAATTTATGAACATCCGAACCGCACCATGTATGATTATTCTTTTGTTGTGCCATTATTGTCAGAAAAAGGTTTGCGTTCATTTACTTTTTTTTTAAATAGTATGAAAGAGTTTTTAAAATTTGTATATATATAAAATAACTTTTATATGCGGTTGAGACATTTTTTAATTAGATAGTCAAAATACAAAACAAAAACATTCATAATTTAAACAGATAACATTAAACATTGACTTACTGTGTTTCCGGTAAGCAAGTAGAAGGCTGGGGAACACTTTGAACTAAGTGAAGCGAATGATTCATTTGAGCAGAAGAGCTGCCTATAGTGATACTGTTTAGCGATTGGGACACAGTCGTATTAGGCACGGCTTGGGCGGCCGTTGGGACTACACTCGCAAGAGATGCGCTAGTAATTGTGGTTACAGTAGATGTTTGTGGTGAGAATACTGTGGTCCTCGGTTCATCAGCTATGGGTGCAGTGACGTCACCCAAGTCTGGAGGCTCCCGACGCGACTTATCTACTTTTGCGTATTCATCCTCAACGGGTGATAAGTCTGACAGGTCACTATCCGAACTCCATGGATCTGTAAATGAAAATTTGAAATTAAATACAAACAACGAATTAAATACAAAATAAAATAAAAAAGCTCTCTAAGGATAGAAAATTTATTTTTTTGTTTTTCATAAAGTTATATTGATATATGATTAAATATTGTATGTGGTAATTTAAGCTACGCAAATGGAATGAACAAGATGAATGTAATTAATAATATTATAGTGCGTGAGAATGGAGTGTCTATATACTGACTGTTTATTAGAAGCGGGTCTGGGTCAGGACGGCGCGGCAGCGGAGGTGTCTCCCGTCTCGCTGAAGGTTCGTGAGGTAACATCACTGGCAGGCCAGCCTTCTTTTGCGTTTCCTAAAACCGTTTTACTTAAATTTATAATATATTTAGTAATCCATATTTTAACTTCTCTAACAATTCTTAATTCTGTATCATTGTGTTATTGCATTTAGATAAGTTAGGTTGCTGCCTTCAACCCTAGCTACCAACTGTAGTAACGTCTTCTCACTAGTATAATAAATACCAGTGTAAGTTTGTTTGACTCACGCTTTTAGTATTCAATCCCATTTTGCATGTGTCGCTTGTCGTCAGCGATACAGAAAAGGATATAGAGTACTTCTCATCCATATAAAAATCTGTTCTCTAGAGATATATACATACTGACAAAAACAATATTAACGAGACTAAACGTTGGTTGCAAATTGATTGAAGGAAACATATACATAAGAAGTAACCGTTCAGTACAAGGTGATCGTTCATACCAAGAGTAGAACTTCCAGCCTGGCGACTCGGTCGTGCAGCGCGGAGAGCGCGGCGGCATACTCCCGGTGCGCGTCCCGCAACGCCGCGCTCCACCATTCCTCGCGCGCCCGCACCAGCGCGCGCGTGCGTCGCCACTCACGAAGCGCGCGACGTGCCTTACACATCAAATACTACTATTATATTAAGGGATCGGACTGTTATCTATCAGACATTATATATACAGTACCTGGATAACCGATTTTTTGGTAAATCGTGTAAAACAACGAAAAAAAAAGTTAAATAAAATAATCATCAGGACTCGAACCGGGGTAATCTGGTTACGGGACCGCCTTATTTCCCACCTGACCTATTACAACCATACAGATGGTGGCTAAATTTAACTTCGTATACTAATGATATTGTAGCAGTTTTTCATTGCCTGAATAAAACAACGTTTTCTAAAACTGAAACCTAGCTAGATCGATTTATCGCCCCCGTAACCCCCTATATACAAAATTTTACGAAAATCGTTGGAGCCGATTCCGAGATTCCAATTATATATATACATATATACACTACCGTCCAAAAGTTTGGAAGCAACAAGATAAAATTAAATAAAATAAAAGTAAGCCATCTTAAATTTTTTTTATTGATACAGAATTAAAAAAATAGACAAAACACACTTCTACAACAATGAAATTAAATAAGTAATATAAAAATTAAATTAAATTTTAGCTTCATCGAAGTGTCCACCCCTCTCTTTAATTACCTTCTCGCATATTTTAGGCATCCTACTAATTAATTTCATAAAATACTGTTCATCTAACTTCTTCCATTCGCTCTGTAATAGTTGCCACAAATGTTCTGAGCTCGTAGGAGATTGATTTTTCACCCTTCTATCTAGTTCATCCCAAACAAGTTCAATGGGAGAAAGGTCAGGTGATTGAGACGGCCACTGCATGATTTTCACATCTTTTTTCTTCCTTAAAAAGTTTGGACGAATGTTTCGGGTCGTTATCTTGCTGAAAAACGAACCCAGGACCAATAAGATTCAGTCCACTGGGTATGGCGAAATCCTTAAGAATTTTCAAATAGCGTTCCTTGTTTAGTTTTTCGGTTATCCTCACAAGACTTCCGAGTTTATTGTTGCCGAAACACCCCCAAACCATGACATTACCACCACCATGTTTGATAGTAGGCACTGTACAAGCTTCTGAAGCTCTCTCTCCTTTAGATCGGCGCACAAAAACACGTCTATTGGACCCGAAAATCGGAAAACTTCGATTCGTCACTCCAAAGAACTTTTTTCCATTGGTTTATTGTCCAGTTTTTATGTTCCTTTGCCCATTCTAGTCTGTTTTTCTTATGCCGAATTGTTAGTTTTGGTTTTTTAACTGCAACACAACCTCTTAGCCCCGCAGACAGTAGTCGTCTTTTAACTGTTGTTATTGACACGGGTGTTCCTCGCGTTTCATTCAGAGATGCGGTAATTTGTGGTGCAGTTAAGCGACGATTCCGTTTAGAAAGAACTCTGATGAAGTTATCCTCTTGACTTGTAGTGGATTTGGGCCTACCAGACCTTTTTCTATCTTCATTTTTGCCAGTTTCTTTTTTTCTAGCGAGGGTGTAGTGGACACCTTTACAAGAAATTCCGAGTTTTTTTGCGATTTGGCGTTCACTGTAGCCTTCCTCACGCAGAGTACAAATAGCGCTTCGCTGTTCAAGTGTGATTTGCTTGCGTTTTGCCATTTTCAATAAAAAAAGACGGTCAAGGAAGTAGTCGAAATCTTTTGAATACAGACGATGTTAATATCACAACCTTCGCGTTCTAATGCTCAAGTGTGACTAAATAAGGTCCAAAAAAGATAAAACTACAAAATATTTTCAATAAAACCGCATCAATGCATGAAAGAAAGTCCCCGGCGGATGAAGTAATAATAATGTGCTTCCAAACTTTACACTATATATATATATATATATGTATATATACAAGAATTGCTCATTTAAAGATATAAGATATATACTTACATAGTATCCAGACATCGGATATAGGCCTAGGCTTACGAGGCATGCCTTTTAAGTTCTGTCGTTTCCACATTTCCCGGCAATTTTGAATTTTGAACTGTTCTATATTCGAATGTGTTTAAATTTTGAATCTCAAAACAGTAAGTATTAGGATTAATGCTATTGTTTAGTCACAGCGTCGGTTACGTACGAAATGTATTTTTCTAAGGAAATGCTCGTGCAATAATTTTCTACAACTTTAGAAGAGGCCTGACACAGCTTCAGTGTTTTGAAGAGCTAACATCTATGTTCAGTGATGAAGCCCCATGTCTGCGGACTGTCGAACGCTGGTATTTAGAATTCCAGCGTGGACATACTAGTGTTTTCGCCTTCACTGAAGATAACATCATTGCTGTGAAACAATTAATTTTCATGTGACATATCGAGGGAAAGAGGCTCTATTAGGCATCTCAGGGACAACCATTTAGAAGATCTTGCATGAAGCGCTTGGTGTGAGAGAGCTAGTTTGCCTTTGGATACCGCATCTGCTTTCCGACGATCACAAGGCGGCCCGCGTCAGATTGTGTAAGAAAACTCTGCAAAGGTTCAACCGAGGAGAGTCAAATCGCGTCATCATCAGTGGTGATGAATCTTGGATCTATGTCTACGATCCTGATTCCAAACAACAATCTACAATCTGGGTCTTTCAAGACGAGCCAAAGCCGACTAAAGTTGTTCGTTCTCGAAGCACTTCAAAGAAGATGGTGGCCACGTTCGTTGGAAAAACCGGCCATGTTGAGACTATTGCACTTGAAGATCGTAGAACGGTTAACGCAGAGTGGGATACCACAGTTTGTTTACCACAAGTCATCGCCGAACTTCGAAAATCTATCTCAAAGCGACGCATCATCCTGCACCACGACAACGCAAGCTCACACAGCGCTCGTCAAACGATTGAGTATTTGAAGCAGGAAAAAGTATCTTGACGATCCTCCATACAGTCCTTTTTTTTTTTTTTTTTTAACGTGTGGAAATCCCCTCGGAAACCCCGCCGGGGTTTGCGACGGGGCGGTGTGTCGGAATCGAACCGACTAAAACCACACGGTGTGCCACTCTGCGCCTGAGACGGAAGGGATCCGGGAACTGCTGATATTAAGACATCCGGACCCCTCCCAGCGCTTGCCCGCACTGAAGCGGGCACCGTCTGCTGTTAAACTCTCTAATTAGGCGACGTACGGCACACGCGTACGTCACCCCCTCACGGGTGGCCACTAGAGCGGATTGAGGGGAAAACCCGTCCCGACCATCCGCGGCCACACTCAGGGCGGCATGAGGCGCTGATAGGCGCGCCTACGCCGCCCAGTTCGCCGGCGGATTGGGTCCGAGTGGATATCGTCCTCCCGGGCCTTCTCCGCCGCCTCCTTCTGCGAGATGACATCTTCACAGAAGGTTGCGACCGCGGTAAAACTGCTATCGCTACCGGCCATGGAGCGTATGACGGCCGGTAGCGAGAGATCTCCTCCGATGACTGCAGTGAGGGCCCGGCGCTGCGACTCCCAAGCGGGGCAGATCGCCAGCGTGTGCTGGGCCGAGTCTTCACTGCAGTCGCAGTGGTGGCAGGCGGGACTCAGTTCCCTCCTGGCGACCGAGTGCAGGTACTTCCCGAAGCAACCATGCCCGGAAAGCACCTGCGTCAGTCGGAAGGAAAGGGTCCCGTGCTGCCGCCCTGCCCACTCGAGGATGACCGGCTGGAGAGCCTCCACGGCGGCAAAGCCAGCGCGCGGAGTCTCCAGCCGGAACGACCAACTAGCCATCGTGGCTCGACGGGCGGCTTCACGCCACTCGCGTACCTCTTCGGGCGGAGGGCGAAAGCCATACTCCGCCCGATATTCAGCCACCCGTCGATAAACTTCGGCGAGCACTTCCGCCTCCAAATCCCACGGGGGTGTTCCAGCCAAGGCGCACGCCGCCTCGGTGGACACCGTGCGGTATCCGCGTATGGCTCTGACCGCCAATACCCTTTGAGGCCGCCAGAGGCGCGCCTTATTCTGGGCGGTCAGAGCCGATCCTCCATACAGTCCTGACCTAAGCTCTAACGATTTCTTTAAATTTCCTAAAATTAAGTCAAGTCTTCGTGGACAAAGGTTCCAGTCCGGTGAAGAAGCAGTCGAAGCTTTCAAGTCAGCCATTTTGAACACCCCCACTTTAGAGTGGAATAAATGTTATAATAACTGGTTAGAGCGAATGGTGAATACTTGAATACTTTGAAAAACAATAAAAAGTACTATAAGGTTCTTGTTGTGTTTTTTTGTTCAAACGACAAAACCTAAAAGGCATGTCTCGTTACCAATTGACTGCTAACGTAGACAAGAACAACGGTATACCTGAATACGATAATATTCGCCGATAGTGTAGCCAAAGTATAAATTGATATTGCCTGTCGACCAACATACATACAGTTTTGAATCTTTTGTTTGACTTAAATAACATGTATAACTTAAACTCTCGCTATATAGTCTTTCTCGTACATAACAGGTTAACATATGAACTGGACGCCTTTAGCTTATTGTGTCGTTTTGACATAATTTAAAAACAAACATGTCTGACCCATTTTCTTGTCCATATTACAAATATTCGCCAATATATAATACAATGTAAAAAAAAAAAATCGTTTGACAAATGTAGGAAAAAATAGTTCTTCATTATTCCGTCTTGTCTGTTTATAAATAGATATTTATAGTTATTGCGTTACGTGTGCAGATGAGTGTTTTGTTAGTTAACGAATATACATTTTATTACAGGTTATTAAAACTAATTCAGTGTAATATGTTAATGAAAAGACAAATTTCTCTTTAAATTGTTGAAATGGAAATGGATTTTACAGCGATGAAATACTGTATGCTATAATATAGGTGGTAGCAACAACGGATACAACAGTGTGTGACGTACCTTGTCGTACTTAGCATGAGCACGCTGCGCAGCCTCGGCAGCATGAGCAAGCGCGGCGTTGGGAACGGGCGATGGAGCGCGCGCTCCGCACCACGCTCGCAGCCGCGCGCTGATTTCTTCCGCACTGCCGCCGCCCGACTCCATGCCCATTAGCTGCAAAGTATACTCGCGTAACATGATAGAGCATGTGAATAGGTCTGTTAAATATCTTCAAACTTCGCTACCGTGTAGCCTAAATGACTAAAAATACATCTCTTTTGGTTTCAATGTAATTTATTATTATTTCTACTTTATTCAAATCCACTGTACATGACGTAACAGTAGCGGGCAAACGGATATCCTCTACGCTTTTTTTAATTGCCATTGAGACTGAGGAGAAAATACTGCTTTGAATTTTGTTTGCAGTTTGCAGTCAAAATTGTTCTATTAATTCAGACGGTGTCTGTGAATCTTAAAACTGTCTGTCTGTCCTGTCCGCGGCAGTCAATTGATTTATTTAAAACTACGTAGTATGTCGATAAAAAAGTCCATGTCCTGTCCCAGGGTTCAAAGGATAAACATAAAAAAAAAATCTAAATCTGATCTACCGTGAAATGGTAACAGACTTAAAGATGGATGGAGTTATTTTCGTTTGTTATTATGTATTAGTATAAATAATATCACATATTGGAAATATGTGATATTATTATATATTACTATATAATACTGTAATCTAGTACTACACTAGTAGTATTAGATAGAAGAAAGAACAATTATAAAAATATGTCTATGTTGATTACCTCAAGACTTACTAGTTACTAATATACTGACCTCTTGAAGAAAACCTCTTAGTTCATTGATCTCCGGATTCCTTGTTTGCGGTGGAGTAGGTTCGGCAGAAGTTGTTTGATTGGAGTCTATTTCCTCTGTCTGCTGCCGTCTCTGACGTTCACGAGATACTCTGTAATAATATCACAAGTCTTAGTCTCATCAATTTCTCAAATTTTTCCTAGAATGACTACGCGAAAACTCATTGTAAAGACTTTTAATTTTCTTTGTATTTGAATTGAAATTTTCTCTTGCAAAGACGGAAAAAAAGTGAAATTGAATTCCCGCTATAAATAGCAACAAAGCTCGCCTATTGGTCTTACCAAACAAAAAAAGAGAATTTACATTTTATTGATACTAAAGCTCGTCAAAAATCAAATAAATAACTTCAGATTATTCACACGGCCGTCTGACCACAAACTAAGCAGAGCTTGTACTATGGTAACCATACTGCTGATAAACATACCTACATATTTGTAAATTACACCCAGACACAGAACAAATATTCAGAGCAGAACAGAACACGAGCGAGACTCAGAGAATCTGTTGTTCCATCCTAAGGTTGCCTGGAAGAGATTGCATTTAGCAATAAGGCCGCCCTTTGTACAATATGTGTGTTAAGCTTAAAATGTGTATAATTCTAATTCTACCAATGTTGTACAAATAAAGTTGTCAGGTATCTATCTATACTCGTGCTGATTACACAAACATTTGTTCTTCGTGGGAATCGAACCCACGACCTCTGGCTTAGCAGTCGGGGTCATTAATCCAACATCCAACAGGCCAGTCACCATCAAAAGAATATCGGATGACCAACTTACCTAACCAAACTCTATACCTAGTGTGAAACTGCTCAACTGTTTGTGTTTAATTATTAATATCAAAAAAAAAAAAAAAGATCCTTTCCGAGGAAACGGAGAGATTTTTTTCGACAAAAATATCATAGATATTGTTTAGCTTTTCCAATAATAACGTCAACAGCTCAGATTTTGATCTTTGGCTTTCCAGGTAAAAAATCCTAATAAATTGATATGCGCAAAACATTCCTCTAAAAATTAATGTGATATGTCATTTCATTACGTTTCGTACCACGTAATATGGCATTACACCAAACATGACCTGTAATGACACGCGAGCCAAACAACGGTCACTCGCAGTCGAAATGTATATTATGATGTGTTTGTGTCTGTATAGTATACTAAGTAGGTATTTAACATTATTGAACGAGGTATAGGCCTTATTACAATACCTGAGATGGCGTATTAGTATTTTTTTTTTAAATATTATAGGCGGACAGGCGAACAGACGGATCACCTGATGGTAAGTGACAACAGCCGTCCAACTCGAGAGTCGCAAAGTGTGTTGCCAGGCTTTAATAGCGATGAGGGATGGAGAATGCGGAGAGGAGGATGAGGAGATTGGAAAGAGGAGAGGGGGAGTTGGGCCTCCGGAAACCTCGTAAATTTCGGGGTAATGCGCGTTGCTTCACAACCGGTTCGACCGGTGCGATACCACGGCCTCACAGAAAACCGGTTGTGAAGTAACGCTTGCGTTGCATTGCCCCGAAATGAGTGAGGTCTCCGGAGGCCCAAAATCCCCCACCTCCCCCCTAATGATAGCGCTGTTAACAAAAAGGATACCCCAGGGGGGTACCAGCGCTAGCGTTGGAGAATCCCCCCCTGGACGTCCACCCTCAGTACGGATTATACCTGAGCATGGACGCCCAGGCTGCCCCTCGTACTCTGGGGGGGGCTCAACTGCGCTCTCAAAATCTGCTCGGGGCAAGAGAAGGCATACCATGGCACCCCCTGTCACGTTTACCGTGGATTTTTGTAACATCAGGGGCTTACATTCGAACCTCGACACTGTCCACCACCACCTTGAGACAGCAAAGCCGGCCTTGCTCTTTTTAACCGAGACGCAGATATCATCTCCAGCGGACACATCCTACCTCTGCTACCCTGGGTACGGACTGGAACACTCCTTTATGCCTAAGGCTGGTGTATGCGTGTACGTTAGAGATGATATCACCTCTCGCCGCCTCGGCAATCTTGAAGGTAGGGACCTCTCCATCTTATGGCTACGTGTAGACTGCGACGACCATCCCCGCATCTACGTATGCCTCTATAGGTCCCATAGCGGTGATGCTGAAACGGACCGACTCATCGACCACGTCCAAATGGCTACAGATTCATTGCTCCAGCGGGTCCCATCGGCAGAGATCGTGATTCTTGGCGACTTTAACGCCCATCACGCCGAATGGCTTAGTTCGCGCAAAACCGATCATGCGGGAAGATCTGTTCACGATTTCGACTTGGCATATGGCTTGAAGCAGCTGGTAGCAACGCCTACGCGAATCCCAGATGCAGAAAGCCACGTGCCTTCACTGTTGGATCTTCTGCTGATCTCACATCCTGACGGCTATATCCTATCCGTTCCGTTGAGGCCCCTCTTGGCTCTACGGTCATTGCCTGATTAGGAGTATGGTGCCACTCGTTCACTCGCTGCGGCCGCGAGTTACAGGCAGTTGCCGCGTATGGCACTATAGGTCAGCAGGCTTGGATGGAATGCGAACATTCTTTGCATCCTACCCATGGAGGCAGGTTCGCTTCTCGCCGGATGATCCCAATGTCGTTGCTGACTCTGTCGCGGATGTTGTACTTCAGGGTATGGAACTTTTCATTCCATTCTCCCTGATTCCCACAGGTGGCAAGTCCCAGCCCTGGTTTGGTCGATCCTGCAAAGCGGCGTCCCGCCGAAAGCAGGAATGTTACCAAGCATGGGCTAATGCAGCGACAGCCCGGGATGTAAAGACCAGCATATTAAAGAAGCAATTTAACTTTGCCTCCAGGTCCCTCAAAAGATTAATTGCTGGGGCGAAGTCGGCTCACATCGGCAGAATTGGCGAGAGACTAGTGAGTCTCCCTTCCGGAACTCGTGCATTCTGGTCTCTTGCCAAAGCTGTCCAGGGGAACTTTTGTAAGTCATCCCTTCCACCTCTGCACATAGGAGATAATTCGTTGGCCCACGACGCTAAAGAAAAAGCCGATCTTCTGGGCAAACTCTTTGCGTCCAACTCGACCCTGGACGACGGGGGAAACGCACCGCCGACCATACCGCAGTGCGAGAGCCACATGCCGGAAATCCGGTTTACACAAAGGGCAGTGCGTAAAGCGCTTCTTTCCCTCGACGTTCTTAAGTCGAGTGGGCCCGATTAAATCTCTCCTATCGTGCTGAAGACGTGTGCTCCTGAGTTGGCACCGGTTTTAACGCGCCTTTATCGGCTTTCCTACTCTCTTGGCGTAGTCCCGAACTCATGGAAGACAGCTCTAGTGCACTCAATCCCTAAAAAAGGAGATCACTCGGATCCGTCCAACTACAGACCCATAGCCATCACCTCCTTGTTTTCCAAGATAATGGAATCCATTATTAACTGCCAGCTCCTCCTGTACTTAGAAGACCACCAGCTCCTCAATGATCGACAATACGGCTTCCGTCGGGGTCGTTCAGCTGGTGATCTTCTTGTTTACTTGACTCACCGGTGGGCACAGGCGATCGAGACCAAGGGGGAAGCGTTGGCCGATAGTTTGGACGTGGCGAAGGCCTTCGATCGGGTCTGGCACAAAGCGCTCCTTGCGAAGCTTCCTTCTTATGGGCTTCCCGAGAAACTGTGCAATTGGCTCACCAGTCTTCTTACAGACAGAAGCATCAAGGTCGATGTTGACGGTGCATGCTCCGACTCCAAGTCTGTTAATTCTGGTGTCCCACAAGGCTGTGTGCTATCACCCACGCTGTTTGTTCTGCATATCAATGACATGCTGCAGATTAGCAGCATCCATTGCTATGCGGACGATAGCACGAGTGATGATCTTTACACCGGCCGCGCTAACATTTCTCGGGTAAACGTCATCGAAAGCCGATCCAAACTTGTGTCTGAAATCGAAACTTCTTTATCAAAAGTTTCAGATTGGGGTCGTTTCGAGTTTAACCCCACGAAGACACAGGTTTGCGCGTTCACCGCTAAAAAGATGCCATTGGTCGTATCACCTCAATTTGAGAGCACTTCCCTAACTGCATCAGCCAGTATCGGAATCCTTGGCGTCGATATATCAAGCGAAGTCCAGTTTGGCGGTCACTTAGAGAGTAAGGCCATATTAGCCTCGAAGAAGCTTGGTGTGCTAAACAGATCGAGACAGTATTTTACTCCGGCCCACCGCCTGCAACTTTATAAGGCGCAGGTTTGGCCGCACATGGAATACTGTTCTCATCTCTATGCAGGTGCACCCCAATACCAACTTCACCCTCTTGACCGCATTCAACGGAGAGCGACTCGCATCAACGACTGCCAAGATATTTCTGATCGACTTGACACCTTGGCGTTGCGTAGAGATGTAGCTTCACTCTGCATCCTCTATCGCTTGTATCATGGGGAGTGTTCAGAGGAATTGTTCGGACTTATACCGGCTGCTGGTTTCCGCCATCGTCCTACGCGACAAAATATCCATCCCCTTCACCTGGACGATTGGCACTCCACCACTGTGCGCTTCTCCAGAAGCTTTTTGCCTCGCACGACCAGCTTATGGAACAAATTGTCGCCTGCCGTATTTCCGAACCGATACGACCTTCAAACCTTCAAGAAAAGAGCGTACTCCTACCTAAAAGGCCGGCAACGCACTTGTGACTCTTGAGTTGTGGGTGTCCATGGGCGGCGGTAGTCATTTACCATCCCGGATCCAGAGGTGACCCGTCTGCTCGTTTGCATAACGTAACGTATCGCATAAAAAAAAAAAAAAATCATAAACAATACACTAAAAATCCTTAGCGTAGTATAACAATTTCACACATTATAACTCTCATCTCTCTCACACTCATAATTGCGAACGGGGCAGCATCAAGAAAAAATAAACTATATTAGTTCTCCATAGATTTATAAATAATAGTTTAAATAAGGGACAGCCGTTGCCCGAACAACGCGTCCATCCTACTCCCAACCTAGTTTCAAACAAATGACGCTCTCTGGCTCTCACTCGTGGGCAGGACTTCACTATAGAGTACGACCGATCGCTATTCGCTCAGGTTCGGTTTAGTGTGATATGTAATGCTATACACCATATTAAAAAAAAATATATTGAATTCATTAAACATGAACATGTGTTCACATGATTCATGTGAAATCTCGTCAGGAGCTACAAAATAAAACAATAAGAAAATAAAGTTATTAATAAGTCGCTTGATAGGTATAGGAGAAAATGGTTCTAAACTGTTTTGTTGAATATTTATATAGAGATACTGACCGTTCTTCTCTCTCCTTGTCAGCAGCAAGTGACTGCCTTATGAGGTGTGCAACTTCGCTATTTTCAGGGTCCTTCTCCCGGCCGATAAGGAACTTTACTGGCCCCGAAGTGTTCCGTAGCACAGACGCTGCGTACGCTTGCGTAACTCCAACCTGCAATTAGCCATTACCTCTCGTCTTTATACGTGTTTATTTTAAGCTACTTTAGTAAATATATTGATATTTAATAAACGTCATAGGCTCTTTTCTTCAGGTGTTTGGACTCATTACTTGAAAAAGAAGGGAAAAATCTGTCATTGCTTGTTTTATATAAATGCAAAAAAACAAGGATAAACCTATATTGTTTAAATTATTCTAAACACATATTTCACTGTGCAGAGATTATACTCTGATGAGCATGATGCATGATTTTAGAACACGGATAAAACTTTTAAATATAAATATTTGATAAATAAGTATATAATAAATAAAAGTGTGTATGAGGTGTAAGTAGTAACTGACCAGGCTCTTGCCATCGACTTCAATGATCTGGTCGTTGACCTGTATTCGTCCTTCGCGTGCGGCGGCGCCACTATCGGTGATGGTTTTCACAAATATGCCGAGCTTCTCCAGACCCGCGTCCGCGCCCACACCCATGCCTGCGGAACATATTACTACTGCCCACTATCAAACATCGAGAGAATTAGCTACCCACTTCTCTATACACTCAAATAGACTTGACTGTTGCGGGTTAAAGTTTTCATGCAAGCAAGTTTAAATGTAATGTTGAGTAATTTTCTATGATGGAAACTACGTAATTTGAAAAAAATAAAAATTGTATGTTAATGACGAAAATAATGAAATTAATACGTTAAAACTGATTTATATTGAAACATCAAATGTACACATATTTAGATAACTTCTGGGAACACGTACTAATAGACTACACAACGACATGTGCAAGTGAAGTGCTACTAACTTATTTATACTAACACTAAGAGGCATGCCTTTTAAGTATTTTCGTTTGAAGAAAAAAACACAACTAGAACCTTATAGTACTTTTTATTGTTTTTCAAAGTATTCAAGTATTCACCACCACGTAGCTTAATATACTTTTCCATTCGCTCAAACCAGTTATTATAACATTTATTCCACTCTAAAGTGGGGGTGTTCAAAATGGCTGACTTGAAAGCGTCGACTGCTTCTTCACCGGACTGGAACCTTTGACCACGAAGACTTTTCTTAATTTTAGGAAATGCAAAGAAATCGTTAGTGCTTAGGTCAGGACTGTATGGAGGATAATCAAGATACTCTTTCCTGCTTCAAATACTCAATCGTTTGACGAGCGCTGTGTGAACTTGCGTTGTCGTGGTGCAGGATGATGCGTCGCTTTGAGATAGATTTTCGAAGTTCGGCGATGACTTGTGGTAAACAAACTGTGGTATCCCACTCTGCGTTAACCGTTCTACGATCTTCAAGTGCAATAGTCGCAACATGGCCGGTTTTTCCAACGAACGTGGCCACCATCTTCTTTGAAGTGCTTCGAGAACGAACAACTTTAGTCGACTTTGGCTCGTCTTGAAAGACCCAGATTGTAGATTGTTGTTTGGAATGAGGATCGTAGACATAGATCCAAGATTCATCACCACTGATGAGGCGTTGACGCGATATGACTCTCCTCAGTTGAACCTTTGCAGAGTTTTCTTACAGAATCTGACGCGGGCCGCTTTCTCTAGCTTTCTCACACCAACCGCCTCATGCAAGATCTTCTGAATGGTTGTCCCTGAGATGCCTAATAGAGCCTCTGTCTCTCGATACCTCACATGACGATCTTCGAAAATTAGTTGTCTCACAGCAATGATGTTATCTTCAGTGAAGGCGGATTTAGGGCGTCCTTCGCGAGATTTGTTACTAACACTAGTATGTCCACGCTGGAATTCGACAGTTCAGCAGCGTTCGACAGTCAGCAGACATGGGGCTTCATCACTGAACACAGATGTTAGCTCTTCAAAACACTGAAGTCGTGTCAGGCCTTCTAAAGTTGTAGAAAATTATTGCACGAACATTTTCCTTAGAAAGATTCATTTTCGTACGTAACCTGACAGATTCCAATCGACGCTGTGACTAAACAATAGCATTAATCCTAATACTTCCAACTGTGTTGAGATTCAACATTTAAACACATTCGAATATAGAACAGTTCCAAATTGAAAATTGCCGGGAAATGTGGAAACGACAGAACTTAAAAGGCATCCTCGTATTAAGTGTTAGTAAAAATAGTCATAGTTTATAAAGGGTAATACAGAAAGGTGTAGTCACATTATTAGACTAATGTAAAGTGCGGGTAAAGTTTTAAGAAAATTCCATTCTATTTCGAAAAAGGTAATTATGTATATATATAATATTTATCGAATTTTACTCAGTGAATAGGAATTCACCAGACAAAAGTCGAAACACATATTGGTCTATAGTAGCAATATATAAAAACGACTTACCAATAATAGAGAGTCCAAGTCCATCGGCACCCTTGATCAGGTCGACGGGGAAGACGTGCATCTTCTCGACACGCTTCTCGAGCTCGTATTCGGCGCTGGCCGCCACGGGGTCTACGTCCTCGTTGCGCCGGTCGTACTCGCGCACTGAGTGTGTCGAGAACACTCGCATTGGCTCCGTGCTGACAGTCACAGAAGATAGTTTGGTAAATAAGTTTATGCGACTCACCGCACAATGGTGTTTGGTGTGTAAACAAATTTAAGAAAAAAAATATAAATTTGCCTTAAAATAGATCATGTTGAAATTTATGAAATAAATCCAACTTATATTATACGCTTTCTTCTGGCCCTGTCTTTAATGACGTTTCAAAAACTGAATAAATCTATATTAAATTTAGACATAGCATCAGTATCTTTCATTCAGAAAATAGAACTGTCCTTGAGAGATGGACAAAATAACTAAAGTGAGCGGAGCTGCGGACAAAAGCTCATAAAAATTTGACGGGACAGGAAATATTGTTTCTGTGTTAGTCCGTTAGTTAATTAAAATGATGAAGTAGTAACAAATCTACTTTTGCTATAGTTATACCTGAATTTAACTTTGGTATTTTTCTTGACAAACACTTGTGGACAGTATTCATCGTCTTCATCTTCTTCGATAGGCGGCAGTCCTGCCACCTGAAAGTAAAGGCATTCGATGATATACGAAATCAATCTAAAATTGCTCTGATATAAAAACAAAAATGTAAGGCTTGCTATACGAAAAGAAACAAATCAACGCGTAAAACCATTGATCCGACAATAATCCATGCCTCTTTATGGTTTCATTGAACTTGTAGACATTAAAAAAACATTGCACTGACCTCAGTATAGAAGTGTCCGTCCTCAAAGTAATGTATGCCGTTTTCCTCGCCCAGTTCCCTGAGTGCTTGTGGCGGGTAATGTTCGAATACATTGTCACGTTCGGGCTCAGCCGTTGGCACCAGTCCTTCCGTTTGCTTACGGTCGCCACCAGCCAGCCCAATGTCCGCCTCCATTGATACGAATTCATAGCTCTCATCCACGGATTGCATACTGGAATACCATGGAGGTTTGGTGTTTTAATATTATGGAAACCCACACATGTAACATTATTTCATAAAGTTTATATGGCAATATTGCCATACACACATTCGTTAAGGATCAAATTTCCAAAGGGGTATTAAGGTAGTTGTTAACGTGTAACAGCTCAACTGTTGCAACCGACATATAATAAACTAACTGAGAATCTATGCATATTACCTAAATAACTTAAACGCCAATCGTATACATAGTAAACTCCTTAACTTTTTAAATGTATTAATATTTTATGCTGAAAATGTTCGAGACAGTTATCTTAAATAATTACATGCACACTAATTTACTAATATAATTATAACTTCAGTTATATTAATGTAGGAGGACTGATGCAAAACCGAAATTCGATGATTATTTGATATATTTGGATCGTATTTACTTTTAAAATGATAAATGTTTACATGGGAATGTATTTATTTACAGTAAGGTTTACGAGGTGTATTATGAAGAGCGAAAAATATTTTTGAATATAACTGGAACTATGGATTATTAATAAACATGTCGATCGTGTTGTTTACCTCTCGTACGAGAGCACGGACTGGTAGCTGTCGTTGAGCGAGACCCCATTGTCCTGCGGTAGAGCGTGCGGCGACAACATCGCGACTATCTCCTGCGCCTGCTCGTCTGACAGTAGAGCTTCTTGTCTAAAAATAATGGCACGTTTAAACCAAAGAATATATACTCATATATGTATGTACATATTTACAGCACCCGTCTGACGTTTTTTTTTAATTGATAATAAATGATATATCCGGTATACTAGTAATACTTCGAAAATTGGTAATAAACTGTACTTACTGACTTTACGTAAGCTTGAAATTGAGACTGACCACAGTAAACACAGGCCACAGTAGACTTATAATTAAATTGAGTACCAAATAAAATAAATAAAATAATGTTTGGGCATATCAGAAAATTTAATTATTCTCGTTTACTTCTGTAGTTCTATCCCAAAACTTCTTTTGACAGTTCTATCATCATCAGCCAGTCACAAGACAGCCACTGCAAGTAATAGCGCCGGATGATAAGGACAGAAAGTGATGTATAGAAAAATTATATCATACATACGCAATCTACAAAGTACACGCTAGAAGGTAATGACGATGGTACAAATGTCCCGAGCTTACCTAAGTTTTTTCTCCAGAATACTGCAAATATCAGGCAATAATGAAGCGTTGTGCGGACAGGTAGCATGCAAATGATAAAAAATACAGTTAATCAAGTACCAAAGCATTACAAAAGTCATGTCCTGCAAAATATCAATAACAAAACAACATTACAATTTATGGTACATAAATTGTAGTTCTGTTTTGTTTTTGTTGCTTTGTTACAACTCGTTATTATTTAATCTAGGAAAAAGAGATATATATGTATATATATATATCTCTTTTTCTGATACCAAAGAGATATATATATATATATATCTCTATATATATATATGATAACCCTTATCTGATATCACAGTTTTAAAACATGTATTTATTTAAATTCACAATATATAAAAAACTTAGCTGCATGTTTTAAAAATCATTATAAAATTAATGTACAATTTATTTATTTTGGTTATGAGGAAGACTTTTTTGTTTGTTTGTTTAGATCCCTAATCTCTTAAACGTGAATTATTGCTTTTGTATGAAGGATAAGAAAAATATAAGCTACAAAACGTCACGCTGCGACCATTAGGCGCAGAGTAGTAAGTGTAAGTGCGTAGGTGTAGGAACGCCTAGTACAGGATAATAAGAAAATTAGTATATGTTTGTATTGTTCATCTTTAATACAGAATATTTTATAGCCTAGTTAGGAGAACAGTAGTTATTCTTTGTTTATTATTTCTGTTTCGTTTACTGTAGCGAGTTGTTCACTTAGCTATTAATTTGTAACACATTAGTCAACTCGAAATTAATTTATTATCTTATTTAATGAAGGAATATACCACCCGATGGTATTGCAAAATATCAAGTTAGATCACAAGCTCACAAGTTTAAAGATCCAGTTTTATATGTATATAATAACAAATGTACTTTTCTATTTTTAGCGAAATAGATTAAACAGTGGATGACGATTAAAAGCTCAACGTGGTTTATGTTAAATATAATAAGCACACACATGAAAATAGTTATTTAACATTGTGAACTTTGCTAGCAATGTTCCATTAAATATGGAGAATTACAAAAAAATATTAGAAACTATGTATATTTTGTGACACAACTTTGTTTGTACTGATACCAAATTCCATATTCAATTGGTAATTCTCCTTCAAATATTTTTTAACACCAAACAACATAAAAGAGGAGATAACTTAATAAACACTAAATATATATATTACAGTGCAAACTAAATACTTAAAGTTAATAAGAAAAATAATATTGGCGAGTAACAGACAATTACATTTTATGCCCAAACATTAATTTATCAACTGAAGCGTTTATACCATATATATAAATAGTTAAGATAAAACAGTTTCGACATTTCAGGGGAACCTGTTTTTTCAACCGATTTTCATATTTATTTCTTTTTGTTTGTAACTATTGACAAGTTGAAGCAATATCAATAAAACTTTTTGGAACAGTAAGTTTTATTTTGAAATCGTGTGAAAGTGTCTAGTTTTCTAGACGTACAATCGTATTTTATGACATTTTATAAACAATCACTGAGTACTAAATTAATTGCACTCAAACATATTCAGTCAAGTTAGTTTTTTATTACTTAGCGATTTTTAAATTGTTTTTCTACGAAACTCTTTAAAAACAAATAATGAATATGAGTCTATAGACATACTATTTTTTTATGCAATAGGGGGCAAAAGAGCAGACGAGTCACCTGATGATGAGTGACTACCGCCGCCCATGGACACCCGCAACTCAAGAGTCACGAGTGCGTTGACGGCCTTTTACGTAGGTTGGCAGGTTTAATTTGTTTGTAATTTCATTCTATTTCTAATACTACTGCTAATAGAGAGTCCTATCTACCTAAATGGCTGTTTCAAAACTATATAAATGTTCTAAAAACATTAGTCTTCCAATCTAGAGCCAGGGTAGACACTTGGATCTACCTAGCAGTTATTGAGTTTACCTTGAGCTAAGAAGTATCTCTGCCTCATCTGGAGTCATACTATCTGGGTGTTTAGAGTCAGCGTCGCCTTCGTCCCAGCGAGCGTCGGTCTGTTCCCCCCGACCGCTCTCGCCCGACGCATTCTCGCCTTCCGAGACACTCCATTGGCTGGTGGTCGACTTGTCGAGCACCTCTATGGAGCCTTGGCTAGCCTCGCTAACGACCACACCCGAATCCTGAAGTCAAATATGATTACGTTAATGTTTATTTAGTAATATTGCACTTTGGAAGTTTGGCACCGACACTATTACATACATTTGAAAAAATCAAACCTAAGAAAATTAAGAGTCTCCTTTTTATTCGACTTCAATAAAGGAGGATCTTTAATATTCGACTGTATGTATCTTTTTTTTAAGTACATAGTTTACGAACTTCAAGAGAGGAGGGCGACAACGACTCTTTTCAGTATCGTGTAAGTTCGAAAGTATACGTCATTGTAGATCATAAAAATATTCAATCACTTTCATTAATATCAATAGGAATTTACGATTTCTAGTTATTACATTATCGATATGGAGTCTTTATCCTAAAAATAAATTTATTCGTTTCTAGGATTATTGTAAAAGCAATACCTGCTGCAGTACAGAGAGCGTATCAGGATCGGAGCGTGCTCGTTCAGCGTCTCGTATATCGTTGGTGAGCGGGGGCGCAGGTGGAGGCGGCTCACGGTACTCTGCGGGTCGCAGCCGCGCCACCACCTCAGGTGAGGGCTCATTGAACCCGCCCTCATCCGAAACGCTTGATGCACGTGACCCGCTGCGTCGTGGTGGAGTTTCTTCCGCCTCTGACGACTTGCGACCTCCGCCCGCTAAAACGATACACTCCAAATCTATTAAAATATTCCAAGACAAAACGCCAGGAATCAGATCAATGTTACCGTTTCAAGTCAAGAAGAAAAAACTTCATAGAGGTTAGAGGACCAAAATTATCAGCACTAACACTGTTCGTTACATCATAAGTACTGCTTCATAAACAAAAAAGGCCGAACTAAAAATAAGAGGAAGGGCACAGCCGATTAGCTGATTTGTTTGATTTTTTTTGACAGGCGATGTAACAGAATATATAAAACAGCTATTTATGTTTACTTGTTGATTAAAGTCGCCGGAGTGCTATCAGAATTAAAAAAGGCATTGAGATTGCAACTGTTCTACTATCACGAGAAGGGTTGTACAAAAACATATACAGTGTAAACTCTTTATAACGTTATCCTTTATAACAATAAACTCCCTGTAACGTTGAAGTGAGCCCAACTTGGTTGGTTTGCGTTAAAACCCACATATTGATACTCTATTACGAAGAAATGTGTTCATATTTGTAGACAGTAAATATTTATTATCGGTATTATTGCTTATGTTATGTTATCAGGTAACAAAAGACTTTGAAGCTCCGAAACATCCGAGGTCGGTCTAGCTTTTGTTATCCTTAATGGCCTTGAACACGTGCAGTATGACGCATTGTTTTCTCGGAAGTGATGGTCTTCGACCAAGCATACTGGGTACCTATCGTATTATCAGTCGAAAACCTACTTTGAAACTGTTAACATGGCCAGTAAACGGAAAGCGATTAGTGTTGACGAATAAGTTTGTGTGATACGTGCGATTGAAAAGGGAGAAAAGAAAAGTGACGTTGGAAAGCGTTTTGAACTAAGTCAATCCACTGTTGCTAAACAATAATTTATAAGCATTTATTATCTAAGGCATACATACTAAAAATTCTTGTTAATTTGGTTGTTTTTTTGTTCACTCCATATAACGATAACTCTCTATAACGACAAAAAATGCTCAGTCCCTTGAGTTTCGTTATAAAGAGTTTACACTGTAATTTAGGCGAGTAGTAAAAAATATGAAATCATTCAGGTAATGAGCAAATTTGGGCTAGTAAGCTAAACTATCTTTAAAATAGATGCTACAGCGTACATACTTTACTTCCGCAGAACGGATAGCAAGAATACCGGTCCAATATAAACAAACATGAATTTGATTACACGTTATTTTAACGTAGCCGCATTTAAATCTTCCAAATTGCGGTCACGGTGCCAAAATCGTTAGTTATTGCCAATTTCTGCTCAAAAATATATTTATACACTTCATTTAATATTTTACAAACTGGTAAATTATATATAAATTTATTACTAGGTAAATCGAAAGTAAAAAAACTGGACCTTTTTTGTGTCTAGTCGCGTTAGCCGGATCAACTAAAACACTTTTACATTTACGGGTACGTACGTAAATAATTAAAGTGGTACATCTCCACCAACTTATGATAACAATCGATGGGCATTCAACATTCATCGTAATCATAGTAACTTGGATTTGCAAGAGACCGTTAGAACGATCACGCGATCTCTCAAGACAACGGGAGCGAGTCATGCTCACTTTACTAATTAAAACTCCACTTATATACACGATACAAGACTACAGTCTTACATGATTGTGTACACTAATAAAACATATATATACCTCAGTTAGATGTCACTTATATAATATTAGACCTTAAGAGTACAAATATAGTAAAGAATAAATGCACTTGACAAACAGAGGAAAATATAAATAGAACTACGTAAAAAATAAGCCCAAATAGTATAACAAATCGGTTAAATACAAAAAGAATTATCTGTAAACTTACTACTTAACGTCATAATACATAGTTACTTCGTCTAAAAACACTTTTGAAGTTTGGTTTTGTATGATTTTATGTATTTTTTACATTAAATAACAAATAATAATAATGCCAGTTAATTGCGGATATTGTAAGGTATCGTTCAAAGAATATTAAGGTTTCAAATTAAAATTAAAATACTTTAGCTATCGTGTTTCTTCAACAGGTATGTTTTTTACCCTTTAAGAAGTATTCGTAAAATGTTGAAACAAAGGCATTAAACAAAAAATAAATAAAAAAAGTTTATTTAGTATTTCGCATTTCCTCCCCGGGCCCTAATGACTGCTTCCATGCGGAACTGATGAGTCACAATCTTGTGTTGTGGTATATAATCCCACTCTTCTTGTACAGCTGTTTTAAGCTGCCTGTCTGCTGTCTGCGGTATGAGCCCTGACAATGTCCTGCAAAAAATGAACTCTTCGCCAATAAAATGCGGGTAGGGTACATGCGACTCGACACTCTTCGATATAACGTGACCCATTTAATGACGGTAAGCGAAGTCCAGATACAACAGCAAGTTCGGTTTTTTCATCGGCGCATCCCCAAACCGTCCATGGACCGCCACAGTAGCAGACTCTTTCTTCAATGCAGCAACTAGCAAAACGGTCTCCCACTCTTTGATACACCTTTTTTCTTTCGTCGTAACCGTACGCCATGATTTTACTCTCATCAGAAAAGAGGACTTTGCTGCATTAAAGGTATGACAAATTTAAGTGCTCACGTTGCAAAGTTAAGGCGCGCCCTTCGGTGGTCTACCTCCAATTTTGGGTCATTAGCTGATTTATGAGAATTCAGGCCACGCTCCGCTATTTTTTTTTAAAGGTGAATCATTCACAGTCAATCCTTGAACCCCACACGGAGCCGCTGACCGACCCGACATTTTGACCGACCCGACATCTACCAGATCCTGGACGGCGGGTAAACGTACCAGGATCCCGATAACGCTGATACACTCTATTGACATCAGAGAGGCCAAAAGGCAATCGGACAGCAACAACACGCTGATTATACCCTAAATCCATCCATCCGAGGTATATATTTCTTAAGAAAAAAAATTTGCTAGTAAAATAGTGATTAAGTGAAGAAGAAATTCAGGCAGAATACACATTGAAAACAATCTCTACAATCATTTATTGGATGAAAATTAGAAAATTTAAATTCAGATTTAGAATTGTGGTACATACACCATTGTGTATATTAAACTGCCAGCTATTTTTTAGTACTTGCGGTACTGTTTCGATATTTTGATGAGAAGTGTAGGTTAGGGAAACAGCCTTTTTGTATTTTGTATGTATAAAATTGAAGAAAAAATCTCTGCTTGCACTGTTTGTACCTTGCTGGTTTTAATATCTAAAACTACAGGAAAAGAAACAGAAAAATTAAAAGCAAAAACACTTTATCGCCGTTTTTGAATTGTTTTTCTGTCCGCCAAAATGAGTGCTATGAAGAAATTTGACAGGCACATTCTGAAGTTTTATTACAAAAAAGGGGAAAAATGAGCATCAAAAATTTGCTCATTTGCGATTTTCTATTGAAAGGTAATGAAACTGAACTATTTTTGAAAAAAAAAATATCACTAGTTATAAAAAGTGGATCACCCACCCACAAGAACGTGCGAAAAAGATCATGGTCACATGATAATCACACTGTAGAGAAACCCGGATTAATACGCAATAAGGTGATGCCGTGTGTAGGGTGGGATTGGAAGGGCATTGTTCAGTATGAGCTTTTACCGCCAGGCCAAACCATCGATTCCAATCTCTACTGCCCACAACTAATTAGACTGAAGGAAGAAATTGATCAAAGGAAACGGGAGTGGTCTTTCATCACGATAACGCCAGACCACACACATCTTTGGCCACACAGGAGCTTGGTTGAGAACTGTTCATTGCATCCACCATATAGTGTCGCATTTTTTTTATCAAATATCCTAAGATTTCTACAGCGATGGCATTATCTTACTACCTATAAGACGGCAAAAAGTTATCAAACAAAATGGCACAATATATATTATAATTAAATGTATTACACTTTGAAAAAATATGTCTTGAATTTTTATATAAAATACGAAGAAACTTTTTCCCCGACCTTATATGTACGTATAACAGTAACTAGCCTGTATGTATTTTGGTTACGAGACACTGACACTAAGCCAGAGGCCGTAGGTTTGATTAACACACGGAACAAAAATATGTGTGATTCATAAATAGAACGAGTCTGGGTGTTCTTTATGTCCATTGTTTGTATATTTGTAAAGGAATAATTCCTACTGCGGGAGTTTACTTATAAAAATAAATTGAAAAAAAAGATACATCGTTTATTGCGTAAGGAGAAATCATTGTACTCTTTTAACATTTTCTAAAAAATAAAATTTGTATTTTAGCAACTAGCATGATTTATTGTGGTTTAAATAAATAAAGACTAACATCTTGTTAATAATGAAAAAGCTAATGGGTCACGTTTGTTACTTTTTTACGCAAGAATTACTGTTCGATGAAATTAGGTACACCGGTCATACAGATAGATTATGAATTGGATTAGCACATAGGACTTATCAACGGGTTAGCAGGCAGCTTATCATTGGTAAGCCATTTGTGTATAATATACAATTCATAAATTTTACCCACAGGCTCCACTAGCGTAAAAGTTAGATTGTTCATCCTTCGGAACAGTATTTTTCTGCATGTAAGATACTATAATGTCCTATTCAGTGCCCCTGGCAACTGCAAAATTTCATGAATATCGTCAGAAACAAACAAACACACTTTCATATTTATCATATTAAGTTAGTAAATTAGGATTGGGATGATAATTTCGTAGCAGCCATTTATAATAGTAAAGTTTTGAACAATCCTGAAGTAGGTACATATACATAATTCTTTTACGAAGCTATAATTATGGTAAATCTTGAAACTGACGTGACCACTTTCATTTATGTAAATTGTACATATGTATATCCAATAAAATCTTTGTAAAAATATTTGAAGTAATTCAAAAGTTAGAAGTTTCAAATATTTGACCTTGGGGCCCCCAAATAGTGCAAATGAATATCGAATAAATAAAGTGGTCTTGCCTAAAAAGTTTATCTTTTAGGCTTGTTGCATACGTACAACAACCACACCACACTGTCTGTCGCGACAAAAATGTGGTCAAACTGTGGTTAAGTGGGAATAGTGTCGCTATGGCAAATGTGGTCAGTGTGAATTGAAGTATTCCTTTTTATACAAATTAGCACACACCACAACCACAACACATGGGCGGGCCATGTGTTGTGGTTGTGGTGTGTTTTGTGTTGTAGTGTTTGGAGTACGTGTGAAACAAGCCTTATAGGTGACATTGTACTACAAAAAATAAATACGAGATGCCCCCACGCGAAAAGACGATTGTATAAATTTACATTTGACTCTCATATAAATTCTAAACTCGACGTGTTGAAGACATATTTTAGGCGATTTATTAAACACTACTGTACAAAAGGTTTTATATTTACTATAAAGATAATCATTGCTACCAGCTATGATGTTTGTCTCTATTTATTTGTGTTATTATGGTATCGGCCCGGAGCCGAACTAGTTGACCCGAGTTATAGTTAGCGAGTACATGCAGAAGCCAACGTTAGTTCAGGAAAAAAGCTATTGTAACTTTGAAACTCGATTTTGTATTATCTCATGTTTTTAGTTTCAATTACATTCAAAGACTTAATTATGATATCCTACTATAATATTTTTCATAAACCCCTAATAATTGAAACGATTGATGTTACTGTTAAGATTCGTATGTTTATATACAATGCAGTAACATACTTACAATGCAACAATATACAAGGCTGAGTAGATATAATGATCAACCGAACGACACTAAATAATAAACAATTTTTTCCTGTGCCAACGCCCTATCTAATAGATACTGTCATTCAAATTATGAATGAGTCGTTTATCTAGCAGGCTGTCATTATGTTGAACCTTGATAAAGTTATTATCACCATAGAACAATCGTGTACGGTACGACTTTTCTATCACTAAACTTCTTCAATACACCGTAACCAAGTAAACTCATATAATATAGAGTAAAACAACAATATTATAACTGACCGAGGCAACAGCCGCACAGGCGCATGTTGAGCGTGCGCATGCGACGAGCACGCACGCCCTCCACCGCATCACCGCTCCATTGTCGCCTGTTCCCCGTCTCAACACCTTGCACTCTCACGTAGACATTCAGTTCAAAGCGACGTATTTTGCTTACGTCGAACTAATTATATAAAACCACTAGGTCCGGAACCACAACAGATAATAGAAAAGTTTCGATATCTACAAGACAATATTTCAGAGGCTGCTAATTGGACAGTTGATATCCACCCAGAATATTGTATTTTATGTAGACTGAGTTTGAAACATCATAAAAGTTTTACTACAAAAATATTGTAGAATCACTACCTGTAAGCTTTGTAAACAAACATCAACTCAGATAAGCTAGTTGGCAACATAATAAGCCAAAAAGTTTACACATTACTTTAAATAAAAAGATTGCTAGTTTTTACTAGCGATCACGATCACAAATTTAGAGGTTAACATAAAAAGAGTATATAAAGTACATAATTTCTTGGAACTAGCTAGGAATTTGACATTCAATCACATTGTAAATGAAATATTGTCATCATGTTGTTTCAAACGTGGTTCAATGGATTTAAAGTTCAGGATAGAACGCATGCTCCGCGGCCGGAATGAGACAAGTCTAAGAGTAAGGCGAGTAATAAAACAAACGAGCTTACAACATTCGAATTGATAATAGTCCAACAATTTGTAATTTCTGCACACAAAGTTACAAAATTATTCAAATATTATTTTTTAATATAGACAAGGCACATTCAATTGTATGTAGCACCACGGGGATTTTAAGTTTTTTACTAATTTATTACACAAATATTTATAAAAGAACCCCACACTTTAAGAAACAAAGGTATCCGAAATCATTTTTTTTTATAAATACATATAATAGAAACGCTTCGAAGAAATTAACGAATTGACTAAACTGTCCCGTATTGTGAATAATGTAAAGCGTAAGTAGGGAAGCGCGCAGGGCGACGTCGCTCTGGTTACTGCGTCGCGACGACGAAGGCGGCGGCGGCGCCGGAGCATCTAAATCGGGATCGACTCACAAGTCTCGCAACGACTTAAATACCTTGACTTCCTCAATATTACATTGAACCCGCAGAGCATGAGAGTGGCAACCATACGTCAATCACGCCCACTTCGCAATTTCTTAAGATTTCGGTCCGAGCATTAACACATTAATAAGATATAATTGATGTAATCATTCATGTACGATATACACATACTAAATATTATATTACGTATAGCGTAAAACATAACTAAAATGAAATATACTGTACATCGGGTATGCTTAATACGAATATCTACATTATATGAGACGATAACGTGTGTTAGGTAAACAAAACTCTAGCTCACGTTATGATGGAAACAACTAAGCCAGGTATATTATATAAGAACAGATAAGGTATTGAGGCTAAGGATTATAAATGCTGAAAAACATATATTTTTCTTGTTTGATCTCTCATTCTCACTCATCGCTCTCATTCAGTGTTTTACAATTGCTTCTATAAAAGGAAAGACAATTTTGAGATTGTAAAACTATGTATGTATGTTTTCAACATAATTTGAGTGTAAACGCAAACTACCAATTTACCCGTTGATTGTAAAACGGAAATATAAAATGTACATACATACATACAAACAAAAATAAAATACATAAAGTGTGTACAATTCTGTGTAACCTAGGTTTGAACTACTGAATTAACTTACCAGGCGAAGGAGAAGCTTGAAGCGAATTCGGCGGAGAGGACCCCGTATTATGGTGTACGGGTGACGCTAACGGAGACACTAGAGGAGAGCGTGTCTCGTCCTCTATCTTTGCAGGACGAGTGGGAGACTCCGGTGTAGAAGAACGCCGTCTACTTTTTTCTTCCCATTCTCCACTATAATTTATTGACTCATAATCATCATCATCTGAAGATTTTGTTGGTCTTGAATTGTTATCTAAAGAAACTTCTACAGACGGAGAGGTACGATTACAAACATTTGTCGTTTCCTTTTCATGACATTTTGATGGCAAATCAGGCGACTCACGAGGTATGAGACTAGGTGAATATCTATCAGCAATATTTTCTGATGAAAGATTGCTAAGTTGTTCATTATTTAACGGTGAAACTGAAGATTCAGCGGGAATTAAGTTTTCTGTTTCATTATACAATGGCGATATTGGATATTTTGGTGTTCTTGCTAATGGTGATGGCGATTTTTGAGATCGAGGGGTTAACACAGGTTCTAGAGTGGGTGCAGTTGATGCATGCGAAGGTGGGATAGTTGTAATACTTTCAATAGATTTTGAGACAGGAGAGGGCGTTTGATGACATGACTTTGGTGATTGCAAATCACTGTTTTCTTTATTTTCTATTATGGCATTATCATCTGAAGAAGACACTGATGTTCTTACACTAGAATTACTTTTTTCTACGGAGGCTTGAGATGAAATGTCAACATTAATGGTTTGTGGTGGTGAACTAAAACTCTCGCTTTTGAGATTTGACGAATCAAAAGATTCAGTCCTTGGTGCAAGAAACACTGAATTATTGTTAGATCTTAATAACGGTGACCCATGGTCTATAGTTTTTATAGGACTTATTACTTTTACGGGACTTGAAGATATCACGTTCGGAGTAACACGATTTACAAGAGAACAGGGGAGAGTTGTTGGACGTTCTACTTGGGTATCACCGGCACAAGGCGAAAGCGGTGGTGAATACACGCGTGATGGTACAACATATCTTTCGGGTATTTCTGGTGATTTTCTTTCTTGAATACCACTAGAATATTTGTTAGGCTCTACTTTCGTTTCATCACTACGAGAATGGCGCGATTTATTAAAATGAGCTGTCCAATTTCGTTGCTTTTCAATAAGCTCCTTATTAAATCGTCTATCTGGTTTATCAGGTTTAGGCAAAACACTTGGCTTCACGGGTTTAGGGGGTGGTTGCAAAGCTCCGTTAGAAAGTCGATCCCCATTGACGGCAGGTGGAGGCATAGGCGTGGGCGTTACAATTCGTCTAGGAGGACTCACAGAGCCTGCAGAACTCGAACGTGATCGAGTTGGTGCAGGAGGTGTAACACCTCGAGTGCCAGCAAAGCTGGCCGCTGCCGATGGTGACTTTTCAATACGAAACCCACGATTTTCTTCACCTAATTTTTCAAAAAGCGCTCGTGCGTTATTGAACCTCGCTAAATGGCTTTCCGTGCGGACGCCGGTAACATCGCTTTCGCGGACTTCGTCTCCTTCTCGCGACGGCATCCCTTGAAAAATATTAGCGATCTTTGATACTTTAGTGCCTGAATGTCTTTTCTTACTATCCTCCATGCTAGCCGGGTAAGCCCGTTTTAATCCAACCTGTAAAAAAATAATATATAAACATTAATTGAAAATATACATACCGCATAAAAGTAATTCATAAAATAACATCAGATACGCGGCGATGCAAGGTATGTACTGAGTTTGCGCAAGAAGTAGGCGCTGCCGTGCCACTCGCGACGCCCGGCCTGGGTTGGCTTGATTATTCTCTGCGGTAAATTAACTTGAGATAACGATAGAACTGATAACAAATGATTCTTATTTAAACGGTCAGTCCTGAAATGTTTTGGTGTATTATATTATGCACTTTGCTACATTTTAAATCTGAACGTATTTTAGTATAAACATAAGCAATAAACACAAAGCGGACACTTAATACATAGAGCTAAATTTCAATGTCATACTGTGTTAACAATCACGCATATGATGTATGTCAAAAGTTTGAATTATACGCGTCACAGCTATTCCTTAAATAATAGACGATAAGATTTTACGATAATATTGATAACAGCGATAGCTGTTTAATTAGTAAGTAATGTATACTTATTGTTTGTAGTCGAACAGTACAGTCAAACCGTTGTTATAAAATTACTAAAGAACCGTAGCCATGGACAAAGGTTTTCAAAAAACTATTCTTATATTTTGCTGTGTGATCAAAACTGCTTATTTACAATGTCAAATTGCACAAGTTTGTGTGCACGATCAACTAAATGGGGATTGTCCTGGTTCTCAAGAGTTGGTGCCGGGCTTAAACATATTTGGATGTTGTCCAGGTTGTGGAGGTCCACCCAATACAGGTAGGATGAAATGCTAGCGTAGTAAAACAATCCGAACAGTTATATGTACGAGTATAGAGCTTATCAGTATTAAATTTCACTGACACTGACCTGTCGGAAGTAAGTTATTCGATCTAACCATTGCTATGGTCGATCGTAGTCTCCGGAAAAGGCCTTATTACGTTGTAGAAAATGTCCGGTTGTTTGTATTTAAAATACTCTGTATTAATAGTTAATTAATCGCCAGTAATAAATCATGAGTCCACGCGTGCTAACACAATGGGACTTGCTTAATTTCACGTTTTTCGCTCTTTACCTAATGTGTACAATTTACCACGTTTTGTCAAAATTAGTTCCTTCCAAATTGCACACTATTCGGATACCATTAACAGTTTCAGTTGTGAAATTAGATCTACAGATATGTTATTTATATATCATAGATAAGATTAACTTTTATTTATTTAATTATACACATATGACTGTATTAATTTTATATATTTATGAACATATACGTTTTTACATTACTAAGAACTTAGAACTTAACTAGGTTTTATATTTATAGATATCCTATAGAACTAAAAGTACTGTTTTTGGTGGACCTTGAATTATTATACATACAATAACAAAAGCAAAACGGCGAACAAAATCCTTAAAGTTTCTTATAATCGAATTAATTTAGCGTGGCCTATTGGTCTAGCAGTTAGT
Source organism: Tyria jacobaeae (assembly GCA_947561695.1). NCBI lineage: Eukaryota > Metazoa > Arthropoda > Insecta > Lepidoptera > Erebidae > Tyria > Tyria jacobaeae. The sequence continues at coordinate 7,682,307 of OX387222.1, read as the reverse complement.
GATCCCGGCTGCTAAACGGAGGTCGTGAGCTTGATTCCCCCACGGGAAAATTGATTTTAGTGCCCGTTGTTTAAAAATTGTAAAGCCCCGCGACACAGGAAGTATATCTATGCGGGAGTTGTCTTATAAACAAAAAAAAACTGCAAGGAATAAGATGTACTTTAACTACTACTACTTTCAGGTGCTACAAACGGAACTGATACAGGAGGCTGCAGTCCGCCCGCTACCTGTTTGCCGGATGGAAAATTTTCACCTGTACAGTGCAAAGGAGACCAATTTACTGGCAGGTGAAAACTGTAAAAATACTGTTTTATCTTTTTTAGTAACTTCGTGTACACTTAATCATATCGGTTATCAATATATATATACGAGTATACATATATTAATGACTACTATAATTCAAAACTACGACGTAAACATTTCACTGTTTAACACATACTTTTATCTTTTATTGTAAAATTGAATAAATGATTGAATAATTAAGAAGTTGGACTGAGAGCGACGGACAAGGCTACGCGCCCAAGCGTATAGCAGAAGCATGCCCAAGACCGCCGTCTTCCGCGCGCCTCTTTGAATAGTAGAGTTACACCACAGTGGGGTCGTCTGTCTTTTAATAGGGGGCCAGGTCTGCAGGGGTGCATAGGGCTCCCATTTCAAGGGTAAACCTGAATCCTCGGCAATAAGGCTATGTGACGGAACACCGTGTGGTATTAGTCGGTTCAACCGACATACAGCCCTAACGGGCCCGGTAGGGTGATGACCCGTGAGGGTTTCCACGCGTTAAAAAAAAGTATATCTATGTAAAAGACACAACCAATTTATACGTAATCCCCGACTTTGCAGTTGATCTCAAAAGTAGTTATTTAACCATGTAGTTAAAAACAAGTTTATTTTTATATAGCATACTATATGGGATATATTTTGACATATATATGTATATATACATACATATATGTGCCAATAGTTTCTTTATTCTACTGAAAATTGAGATTATAACATAATTAATTGCGATGAGTTCATGCTTTACAGTACTAAAGGGACCATTTAGGACACATGGTTGACTTGCCAATTATTAGAAGAACTAAGAGGCTCATAGTGATTAGCAAGCAATAACAAGAATTTATTAATACCTGAATACTCTATACTTCAGAAAATCTTTAACTAGAATTGCCAAACAATATTTTTGTCTATATATACAATCAAATAACAATTGTTAGTTTACAATTTTCGAATACTAACATGTGAGTTTAGAAAACTCATTTAATGTTTAATTTTTTTACATGGGCTACCATAAAGATGTTTTTGCACTAATGAAAATGGAAATACGATATTTGGACAAATGTGGAGAAATAAAGCAACTGAGATGACTTGTGGTAAGAAAAAAATTATAACCTGAATCTTATACACTTTGTTGAATATCATTCTTTTATCAATCCGAGGATCCATTTCTAAAGGCTCTCAAAATGAGACCTTTTACTTTTAAGGCATATCTATACCATGCGAATTAACAATCGCGACAACCGAGTTTTTAACTAATTGCTGTAAATACTAATTTGTAAATAAATATAATTATTTTGCATATAAATTCATGTAACATACAATAAATTTTATTATTTTTACAATGTAAATAAAATACACTGATAGTTCTGTCAAATAAACAGTTAAATCAAAATGTATTCCTACACATGCTTACTCGTGGCAAAGACTAAAATATATATAGTATGTGCGTAGAAAAAAACCTCTATGCTTAGGATTTATTTTTCTTCTATGTACGATTTTCGTTTTATATAGATATCACATGTATATAAAATAGTAGTTCATAGGAGTATTTTCTTTCTGCCGACTTTCCTATTTTAATTGTTTTTTTTTTTTTGCTTGTTCCTAACTATATACAATTAGATTATATATATATATATATATATAGCTTTTCAGAATTGTGTAATCACAGTATATTTTAGTCAATTTCCATCAGCATTGGGGATCGCGATTTATCGAGAGACTATACTGAAGCATATAGAGGTTTTCGTACCAAGTTTGGAAGTAAATAATCAGACTTTAAAAAAGTAGACAACCGACTTCATTGCGTCTATCATAAAGTTTAAGAGTAATATGGTTCTCTAATGGATGCCATTGTCACAACGCGACCAAATTAAAAGCACCAGCTTTCAAATAAATAAATCGTGGAATTCGGTTCCAGCAGTCGAAAGTTCTGAGGTAACAAACATAAAAAAATAAAATGAAATACAGTCGAATTGAGAACCTCCTCCTTTTTGAAGTCGGTTGAAGAGTAGCCAGTAAAAATACTGTTAGAAGGTAAGAATGAAAAAAAAAATTATTTGACTTTATGGTGTGACCGCATTCTTTAATAAAGTATTCATGTTTTTTACTTCTTTCTCAGAGTAATTGATAACTTCATCAATTATTATACTCTTGACGATCGTCGTCATGATCTTATTGGCCCTTCATACACAGTTACCACAGAAGATAAGGTTGCCGAGGTAGAAGAACATTTCAAGAATAACCCAACGGATTTAATAAGAAAAGCTGCAGCAGCTTTAAAACTGAATCGAGAGACACTAAGACTACTAATGAAAAAGTTCATTAAGTTACATCCTTACAAAATGACAACTCATCAATTGCTCACCGTAGATTCTAAAGAGAAAAGAACTGTGTTTAGTAAAGTTATGACAAATAAATTTGAAAACAACGAGATCGATATTAATCAAATAATTTTCTCAGAAAAGGCTCACTTTTATTTGAACGGATATGTTAATAAACAAAATTACCGTTTTTGGGGTACTGAAAATCCACATTTAACAGATGCATAGTCCTTACATTTTGTTAACTTGACTGTGTGGGCAGCTATTTTACATAAAGGAGTACACTTAGAATTCTTCGAAGGGACAATAACGAGCAATATATATCGAGAAATGCTACAAAATTTTTTTTTCCTTTCGCTAAGAAACGTGGATTAGTCAGGAACTTTTATTTTGCATGCATGCATGCAAGATGGTGCTACGCCGCATAGAACTCAAGAGGTATTTGAAGCAATTTTCGAAGTTTATGGTGAACGCGTCATCGGTTTAGGATATCCCAAGTTCGCACACGCAGGTATAGATAGGCACCCATATTCCCCGGACTTAAACCCGTGTGATTTCTTTTTATGGGGCTTCCTGAAAGATTACTGTTATGTAAAGATGATTTGAGAGAAGCTATTAGAAAAAGGAATTTCTAATATTTATTTATCTACAATTGAAAAAAAAAGTCATAGCTTTCAAAAATGACTAAATTATTGTGCAGTTCAGATGAGGATCACTTCGAAAATATTTACCATTAATAGTCATTCCCTAGCCAGGATTGTAATTTTTTTTAAAACCTAATTGTGTCGGTTGAAAATGTTTAATTAAACTGAAACCTATTTCAAATAAAAATGAGTACTTCAGTGATTCAATGTATGTTATATTATACTTTAGGCAACTTTACATTTGTCACCCTGTAAAACTAAAAGGCCCTATGGCAACGGAACGAATTTCATACACGGCTGCAACTATAGCAAGAAGTGTAGGAATAAATCCTTATTACACCTTTTTCGGTCTCGCTCCCATCAGCTCAGAAAGTGTAACAAGCAATACGAATAATATATGCTGTAAAACATCATGCTACGACCCTTAGGAGCGGAGCAGTAAGCATGAACTAATAAGATAATTATATTGATGTGTCGCAAAGAGTAAAACTGACCATGGCTAATGTCAGGCCGTACGAAAGTATGCAATCGCCTTAATGCCTTTTAATGGCATGATATACGGCAAATACCCTATATAGAATAAGTACAAACAAGTGGACAAGCTTGAACATAGTTAGGAATAAAATAAACCTTTAGGGTTTTTAATACGTTAGAGTTTCAATACAAGAGAATCCTTTGGGCTGAAATAGTTTATTAGCTAGAAATTTTCAGCATGCAGTCGACGAAGAGCGGATTTAGAAGCAAAAGGCAATAGGGTTGTAACCCTTCATTGCACTACATCTGGAGACTACGAACCGCTTCAGTGTGATGATGGCATATGCTGGTGCGCGGAGCCGAAGACCGGGCAACCGACTGTAATACCGGTGCCTGAGAAAGATATGACTCGATTGCCTTGTTGTAAGTACCTACTCATCCTCATAATACAAAACATAATACATGAAATTCTTAACTTAAACTTACTGACAATCTAAGCTAAATAAGAATGAAAATCTATGTTTTTATCAAATAAATGTATAACTATGTTTCTCGTACATTATACAGTTCATGCACTAGAGGAAAACACATCGTTCACAGATAATTATAATTAACAGATACTTAAGATGTTTACTGACCACCATCGACTGTATGGCATTAAGTCGAACTGAAATACAGTTGTAAAAATATACATATACTAGTGATGTAATCATATGAACATCTATGTGTACGTTTTTAAAGTATACATTTAAATTACATTTGGCATCATTTGGTTCATTTACGTACCGTAAAACTCTGGAAAGTGATTGGCGTAATTGGACGTAATTAGGGTTTTTATAGTATAGGTGAAACTTGCTTAGTGTGAGACAGGAAAATGTGCAAACGCATAATTTATATACGAGTAATATAAATGGTTATCTGAGCGACAAAGTGACCTAGATTCTAAAGAATCTACTTGCTGTGTAACGATACTCCGATATGTATAGATAGATAAAGATAAAGAATCCTTCATTGCTACTCGTACAATAATACTAAATATACAATATTAACAGTTTTAGGCACAACAGTTCTCATCAGCTTGTCCTAACGACACATAGTTCGTTCCTCCTCCAACGTTCTCCACTCCATTCGAACTCTAGCTATATAAGTAAGATAATAAATACAGGATACGATACAATATTTATATTATAACAGTCGTAAGAAGTAAAGCTAAGTTTCACATATGACTACAATAAATGCAATGTAAAGTAATAAAAACACCGAGAGACTGGCTGAATGTTTTCGTACTAATTCTTATATCATAGACAGAGCATCACAGATTGGAACACAATATTTGAGGCAATGCGAAAGCTTAGTTTTGGCTACTGCCAAGATATCTCAAGAGCAATCGGAGCACGGCACCAATTTCTTTGGTAACCCTATCACATTTTGTGACTACGACGGGACTTACGGACCTTACCAAATAAGGAACGGCATGTAAGTACAATGTCATATTTGATTTTAAGTAAAGGCTTTAAAAGCTAAGATCATTAAACTGACCTGAGAACCAGTGATTATTCTCACTACGAAAATCTACTTTATGATTTAAATTTAGCGAAATCGGGTAGTTCTGAAAGAACCAAAGAAAAAATTGAGCCTGAGTGAGCCTACTATACACTTAAGTAATAATAACTTTATACATCTCACACACGGCAGTATAAGCAAAGTATAACTAAGCAGAGCTCGTATTATGGTAACTTGACTTCTGATAAACATGCATATGTATTTAGAAATAAATAAATAAATTTCTAAATACATAGTTGTTATAGATATATTATACTCAGAAGCAGAACAGATGATCGTGCTTATCACACAATCACTATGTCCTGGGCTGGAATCGAATCCTAGACTAACAAACCAATAGACTAAAAGGCCATATAATCTAATTACAAATTACTATTTCTATATCTAGTTTATTATCTAATTTTATATGAATTGCAACTGAAAATCAATAAAACCCGAAGCAAGCACATGTTCACGAAAGTTATGTCATGCGTTCAAAGCATCCTAAGCAAACTAATATTTTTATTATAAATTTAAAATAGTAAAAATAGTTGTGCTAAAGGAGTTTTTAGAACATACAATTTGATCGTGTTTTATACAAAAGTATAATTTATTGGCATAAGGAAAATACATTGATGACAAGTTTCGATGTAATAAAATTAAGTTTAACATTAATCAAGCGCCAATACTAGATAATGACGCAGTCCAATCCAATCAGTCCGCGAGAGCGCTTTTTACAGAGATCATCATCGATCGGTAGTTCTCACCACGACGCTATGGATGTCATTAACTCACTTACGTCCTCTCAGTGAGCCAGGCCTGGCCTAAAAATGCCTACGCTCTGCCAAATAGTGAAATGAGATAAATATATAAACGCATAACACAAGGTGTATCTTTAGTTTCAATTATGGTTAGTTTATATATGATCGTGCAAGAAAACTACAGGTTGCAAGAGTTAGTAGAAACTTTGATCAGTTCCTAAATTACGGAGAACGTAGAAAAATAAAACATACACCAATTGAAAAACTCCTATTTTGAAGTTGAATAAAAATAATACAATACTCATAACGAATTTCATACTTTATTAGATCCAATGGTTTAGTCAGTAGCAGTAGCCCACGACTATATACCATCTGTTGTAGTTATCTAACATTATTATGGGGTTGTTTAACTTTGCTATGTTTTAAATTACTACCATAATCGTTTCCACTTTTTATAAAGCTATGCTCGACTCTTTCAGAACTTACTGTACGGGTCGTGATGGAGCCATACTAGGATCATGGCAGGTCCAGTCTCAGGATATGGCTGGAATGAACTGTAGTAAGTACTATAATTATTTTACATAACACTTCATTTTCTATTGAACATATTAACTGCATAGTGTAAACTTTCACTAAATTGAATTGACGAGACCGTGTTTTATTGTTGAAGATGTAACTAAATTTGAAATTTGCCGGCTATTACAGCAATTATGTTATTACGAATTTATTAGTCTAGTATTAACCTGAGAACAAAATGAAACGTAAAATTTTGCTTGAGTTAACATTAAGTCGGCCAATGTTTCAGATGTACCTAAAGTTATTTAGAATAGTTAAAATAAATAAATATTATAAAGAATAGTTTCTACCGAATTTAATAAAATATTTAATACATACATACGCTCACGCCTGCATCTCCGAAGGAGTAGGCATAGGTGTATTAAACACCCACATTTTGTTGAATTTGGCTCCACTAACGTAATAGGGGCTTGCCTATGTCAACCGGACACTATATGACTATATACTGTAATATATATATATATATATATATATATATATATATATATATATATATATATATATATATACTGTCTGATAAATAACAGTCCAATTACTTAGTCGCCTTTTGCGACGCGGGAAAATATGGTGTGGGCCCTAGTCTACTACAGCAAGAACCATACGGCAAACAAAAAATATGTTTTATAACATCATTAAAAACAATATGTAAGAAAATCATACAAGTTTACACAAAGATTACAGTTCTTTACGAGTTTTATAAATTACTTTTAAACCACACTTCAGTCTCCAGTGAAGTTTTCTTTTTGTTTTTGACTAAGATAGTGCTAGAAAAAATAAAACGAGATAGGAGAGGGGGCATCAGCATACCGTTATCATGGCTTATTGGAATTGTGGCACTAGGCACAACGACCGGTTGTCGGCCGTGACCCTGTCCCCGATACGTTGTACGGATACACCCATCCCACCACTCGGTTGGAATGCGGAGTCTTACTGATCTTAAATGGTCAATCACTTAATATTCCAAAAATGCAATCAAATAGGTGATTCGCGCACACTATTCCTCGTTTTTAACTAGAAGTCGGGCAAAGGATAGCTGGACTCCTACGCCATTTTAAAATATTTATATAAAAATAGGCTTATCCATATTAGGCAGGTGCGACTTAGTCATGGTAGCCAAAATGTGGTCGGTTAATACGCCTCTGCCTGCCCTGGGATATAACGTGAGGGTATGTAAGTTTTCAAGATAAATAGTTTGTATGTTAGTCGTAATTGTAGGCGTACACTAAAGAGATTCTACCGTTTGAACTAGTAAGTCCGAATCGTAGTAGCAGAACATATTTAATGTTTTCATTCCAACGGAACGTACGGAAGGAAACGTAAAATTTCCAAATATTTTGGGATATTGTGATAATTTTATAAGAATCTAAAGAAAAAAAGACAACTCCTGTATCCGGAATCATTCCTGTGTCGCGGGGGACTTTACAAACATTCATACAAACGACACAACACCCAGACACAATCCCACAGTTGCAATGGTTCTTAGAGAGCAATGTAAATGAACAGTGTTATTAATGAACAGTGTGCTGCAAGTGTACAGATAATACAAATTCTAATTGGCCGCACACCTACAGATAATATTTAATCATCAGACAAACCATGAAAGACATGTTAACAATTAAAACCTGGAAACTTCACCTGCAACTTGAGATGATAGCTATGTAATACATAGTTACAAAACTTGTTTCACTGTCATTATTATATTGTTTATAACTATAATATTAGGCCATAAGTAACATAAAATTACATTTTGCTTATTTGCTAAGCAATGATTTGTCATTATGAACAGATTGCGCAAGAGACACAATGATCCATTTCCCAGCGCGCGGTATGACAGTGACAGAAACTTGCATGGCGAATGGCAACTACCGACCGAACCAGAACGTGGGTGATGTATTTTATTGTGTTGATAACGATGGATACCCCGTTACAGAATTTCTGGACCAATGGCCACTGGGAGATTGCAGTAATGTTGCATAAAGTAACATAGCAATATATTTAAAACATTCATTATTTTGGCAACATAACTTAATTGTAATTTTTTCTGTTCTTTAATAAAATTTCAGAGATTCAATTTTTTTTTTATATTATGCCTCGTCCGGAATTTAAAGAATCATCATCACCATCTTCCTATCCTTGTCGGTGCTAAGTCTATATAACAATAAAATTTTGGCTAGTTTAGCTGCCTTCGTGACGGGACAAAAGGTAGATTTGTTGAAGGAAAATGAGTAGGGACTCTCCCTATCGATTATCCTTTAATAATCCTCCAAAAAATCTCAAGGGTTTTAACCTGCGAGTATTAAACAGCAAGTATTAAAAACCATATTCGTGTTATAATATTGTTCTGTAATGTATTTCTTATTTACTTAGCAATATGCTGATCTGTATAATTGAGGATATGTTATTATCTGTGTATTTCCTTGACATTAAATCAAGTAAATCTACGATAGATATTTAATAAATTGGCTTAAGCAACGCAATGGCAAAAGCCTCAAACATTTATCTCTAGATAAACGCAACTCTACGAACTTTTGAACGGTTAGGTTATCCGAGTCTACAATCCTTTTTTATAATTTGCTTTTAGTGATGTCGTTAGTTTGAATATATTAAATAAAATTTATTATTGATATGATGAATTAATGCTTATACGTTTAAATATATTCTCAACCGCAGTAGCTTTTTTTTTTTTTTTTTTTATACTATAGGGGGACAGACGAACAGACGGGTCACCTGATGGTAAGTGACACCGCCGTCCATGGACACTTGCAACTCAAGAGTCGCAAGTGCGCTGCCCGCCTTTGAGGGTGATGAGGGATGGGGGATGCAGGGAGCGGAAAGAAGATAGGAGGGATGAGGAGATGGAAAAAAGGAGAAAGAAGATGGAAAAAAGGAGGAATTGGGCCTCCGGAAACCTCACTCAATTCGGGGAAATGCAACGCAAGCGTTACTTCACAACCGGTTGTCTGTGAGGCAGTGGTATCGCACCGGTCGAGCCGGCCCATTCGTGCCTAAGCATGGCTCTACCACTGAAAACTTGCTTTTACCTAAAGATAAATATTTCAGTCTCAGTAAGTTTTTTTTTTTTCATTTAATTAGTTGTTATTTAATTCCATAATATATAGCTTTTTTTAGGTGTCTAGAGAACAAAAATAGATTGAAATAATAAAGAGTCTCATCACCATGGAAATTTTCTGAAGGTAAAATTTTCTCCATCAATCAAGCTCTGCTTAGTTGTGGATCAGACGGCCGTGTGTGAGATGTGTCAAGTTATTATTATTTATTATGTGTGTATATACCCAGCGGATACATTGATTTAGTATATTTATACAAATAACATTGTATTTTATGTTATTGATCTGCACTAATACTGTTTACGCTAAGCGAAGAGGGCCGAGTTTGCTAGTACATAATATACCTATAATGATAAGAGCGCTTTAACGTTTTTAAACAATGTCACTTTCTTTTTAGTACATTAAACATGAGGATTAATTTTGTTCGCAAAAAAAAATACCTACCCGATAAATGGATGCGCTTTAGAGGATCCAAGTACCGCGGCGCGAGTGACACCCGACGCCAGAGCGCCGTCGCCGGCTCGCCTCGCAAGCTCTTCCATCTGGAAAAGTGTTTTGAGTTACTAGTGTTAGGTAGTCATTCCATACTTATGAGACAGTGGGGACTCTCATAATTATCGTGAACTGGAAAGAAAATTTATGAGCAAAACATTCACAACTTAAACCACTGTGAATAATAATTATTTCAGCGACTAATAAATTTACCTATATGTAGGTGTAATGAATGTATTGACATTATTGACCAGCAACAAACACATTTTGTTCATTGAATTTAAGGCCGCCTATAATACCTAAGTTATATATATATATATATATATATATATATATATATATATATATATATATGGAAAAATAAAGTGTTTTTACGTGGTGTGTCTAGGTTTTTAAGGGAATTTTATTGTTGAGTGACCTGGAGTAACTTAATTAAGTAGTCTTAAAACTCAACAAATATTTTTAACCCGCAATATACCTGTACCTCAACGATTACTTCCTACACCGGTGTTACTCTGAGTCTTTTTCCTAATGTTATAAAAAGCCGTAGTATTGTACGGATGCACGCCGCAATGCTTGCAAGCACCGGCTATAAATATATAAATTTTGACAGTATTGAGTTAAGACCGGGAAGAGAGGAGTTTCCCTAAGTTATTTGGTTGCTAACTAAAACGCTTAGCTGCAAGAAGTCGAAATTTGGAAAAAGCTTTTCTTAGGCGAGATCTAACGTTCAACGTGTACTTCATTGATTGAGAATTGATGAGGACCTCTCATTACAAATTGTTTGTGAAAGAAAGAAGTCGCAAAGGTGTTTACTTTGCACAATGATAATACAGTAAAGTATAGTGTAGTATAGTGTAGTAGTAAGTATAGTGTTATGTAAGCCTACCTGGCCTCTGCGGTCTCTATTCCATATAGCGTTACTAATTAAAATGTAAACGGATAGCTTCGGGAAGGCTCAGGTCATGAAAACAGGAACATATTTTGTTTATCAAATCAATTTATGAGGCATTTTTATAGACTCAAGAGTTATTTTCGTGAGTACCCCACTCACCCCGTAAGAAAGGTGTAGCTGTTAACAATGTAACAGAAAACAACTATATTTCAACATAACTCTGTCCTCATATTTTAAGGTGGTAGAGGATTACGAGTGATAAATACTTGCATTATGATGGCCATATGTCCTTTTGAATCATTCTATTAAATTCCTATAAGGATTTCTTACATCATCAACTATGGAGTCACGGATCAAATTAAAACCAATGTGTATCCTAATCAAATCAATTCATTAGCCTACTACAGTATTGCTGGAAACAGGCCTCCCTCAATGTGAGCAATAGCACCCGTTCCTATGCCTTCCGTATTTACTCATCGATTTTTGATATATAAGATTAATTTCTGTTAGTGCAATATGTGTGAACCAGTTTAAAACATATTGGATTAATTTTCATTTATTGCTTTATTGATAGACCTACCATATTATTTTTTATTTATTTATTTTATTTATCTCTTTATTGTACACCATACAAGTAATGGAAAAAATATATATATATAGACGCATGTATTACGGTATAACAATTGGCGGTCTTATCACCGGCGGTATTATTTATTTTGTTAGTAGGTAGGTACCTGTTACCTATAAAATATATGTGTAGAATCGGAGCTCGTATAACCAAGATTACTAAACTTTACCATGGTATCAAAAGTCCCTCATGATTTCTTATAAATGTAATAAATATAAAAGTGTGTATAACAGCAAGTTTTATCAAAGCACAAGCGTTTGCACGTTCCTAACTGACGAGTGCAAACGTTAGAAAACGAGACAAGGGTTGTTGATGTAGGACGGTTTCGAGGGAGCCGATCCGTACCCCACCACTTGGACACGCCACGACCCCTCTTGATAGCACGCGAGCAGCGAAACCATCTCATATACATATATCAATACAACGGATATTCATAATTTTTTCTTAGCTGCTGAGTTTGTTTGATCATTCATTCACACTGTTGGTAGGTAGATAATAAATACTTTATCAAATTAGGTTATGAGAGTAGATTACTCATCTCTCGTATAATTGGAAATTGGAAAGTATTGGAAAGTTAGATTTGTCGAAAAAAAAATGTTCCGTAAAAACTTGTTCTTGTTATGTAGATAGTATATCCTAACATAACAGGAATGAAATCTCGAAGTTTTTTTATCTTGTTTGCGTGTAATGCTCTACCAACTTATCTCTGCCATTTTGAAAATTCCTTTCTCTACATAGATACTTCGGTATTTTCCATTGACTTAGACAAAGAATCATGAAAATTGGCAAGAAGCAAGGTCTAACAGCACAAGTAAAGACAATATTATTATTATACTATTATGCATTTCTGATCGGCTTGACACATAGTGTTGAGTAGAGATATAGCTTCACTCTGCATACTCTATCGCTTGTATCATGGAGAGTGAAGAAGATAGATTGAGAGAAAGAAACAGAGAAATTGTTCAGTCCTATACCACACACACATTTGACACAGTACTGAACATCAATTTGCTGATTATTATCTAAATAGCCAATTAATAAAAAAATAAGAGCAATACATAGGTAGATATTTATAATCAAAGAGTAAGGAAGCTTTATAAAACACTAAATAAAACAGATCAAATGGCAATGAAATCAGCATAACTAAAAGATGCGATAAATAGCATACATTTAATTGTGTTGTGTTTTTGAAAACCATACAACCATACATACAACATTCAAAATTATCATCATCATCAGCCTTTCGGTATCTGCTGCTGGATGAAGGCCTCCTTCAAGAAGCACCAACTCCAGAACCAACCTGGTCTTGGACAGTCCATAACATTACATAAATTTTAATCACAATTATAAAAAAATACCTCATAATCAATATAGTAATAAACTTTTTTCTACCTAAGAACTCTTAGGTATAAGTTATACATCATATACTTGTTTGTGAAAAATCATGAGAAGAAAACAAAATCGAAATGTGATTAACTATTTTAAAAATAAAGTAATGGGACTTTATACAACTTTTGAGTAAACAGATCTACCCGTTATAATGTCGTCATGTTACAAACAATTGAATAAGTTATCTTAGTAAGTAAAGATAAACATATTGCTCTCTATTATATATTTATACAGTATCTACTTAATCCAAAGTACATAAATACTCAAGGCTGTGATGAGATACAAATTCAGATTATTCGGAAAATTTATAAAATTTCAAAAAATGCAATATATTAAAAGGAAATGAAATTATTAGGCGTAATAAACAAATTAAGGTTTAATAAATAGTTATATATTAAGCGAGATTATGTTATTCGCGGAATTATTTGTAGTATTTTGTCTCAACTGTATTAGCAGCAAATAAATGATTAACAAACGCAATAAACTTAGTACTGTACCTTAAAACAGAGTCACGTTGTCTCCAATTTGGTGCAATCCGGTTTGCCACATCAATACTAATTTGTAACACATATCAGACTATTAGATTAGCACGATTTCACTTTTCACAGTATTTAATAATCACTGTGGATACTTACTACCTACTATGAATCTACAATACAGACAATATCCCGACAACCAGACCACACGCCCACAAGTAACAAACACAACACAAACAGTACTCGGAAGCTAAAATTTCTAAGTAGATGCTTATAATAAACGTCAATAACCCGGCCCAAGCGCCTCTAAAGAGTCGACTATGTCGTTCAGTATCATATTTTGTAACCGTATTGGTTTCGTCTCCATCACTACACTATTCGCTGCTTATATAAAAAATGTTGTGTATAGTAATCCTTTTCATTCATAAATAAAATAAAACTACTTTCTTTCTCTTCCCTGGCCAGGCTTTCTGCCGTTCACTCTCTCGGCCCGGACTAGCGGCATTGCCATGTATACCAAAACCGATCTCGGATATACAGAAAAATAACATTCTACCATTTTGTAAGGAATTAATTACTTGTATCATTTTTATACATTTTTTTTTAAATTAGTCTACTTAAATTCACAAAAGATTCACGAATTATTACAACACGCTGCTCTCACTTCACTGTCTAATTTATATCCCCTATATTTTGACTTGGATAACGTTTCAACTCAGTCTTCTACTACACGAATCGACTACTTTCTAGTTATTATAAAAGTAAGTTAGTCTGTGTCATAGTGGTGCCAAGGGAACCTAAACATAGGATATTAGTATTTAGTATTGATCTCAAATCTAAAGTTATGACTAAGTACAAGAAAAATCGGCCCCTCTAAGGATTATGTGGCGAATGTAAGGGAAATAACAGTATGCTAAGAAATTCGAGGAAAAAGTAGTGATTAAAATTATTGAAATCGGTGGGATGCAAGATAAGTCAGTGGATAAATGTGGGAATGACTTGGCAAAGCATATTAAAAAGACAGCATGTGAAGTGTTAGGAGAAACCAAAAGAAAAAGCGTTATTGAAGGAGATACTTGGTGGTGAAATAAAGATGTAAAGGAAGCTCTTAAAGTAAAGAAAGATGCTTTTAAATGATGGAAAAATGTGACGGAGAGTGAAAGGCAGTTAAAAAGAGTGGAATAAAAAGGCTAAAGAGCTTTAGCCTTTTTCTTCCACTCTTTTTAAGTAGAGTACCAGAGTTTATGCTCAAAACGATATAAAGAACCCAAAGGCAAAGAGAATTCTACCGCACAATAAAAAGCAGGGAAGAAAGGGCAAAAGACATGAAGCACGTGAGATATATAAAAGTTGAAGCAGGCAGGATGTTGGTAAAGATATAAAAGGACAATGGAAGACTTATACTGATTACAGAATAGAAAGATATAGGTTAAATAGAAATATAGAATATAGAAAGATATGGTAAAGATATAAAAGGACAATGGAAGACTTATATTGATTACAGAATAGAAAGATATAGGTTAAATGTTATGTGTCATTATTTACAGTTGAACGACTGACTAAGGATATTGCATTGCTAGCAACTCAACAACATATAGTGTTATTCTATATGCATCTAATTATAATATCAGTCACTTTAGAAATAAATTCAATATAGGTGGCATACTTCCTAAAATCTACCGCTACTCACTTAGTATTTTAGCACATTCTAAAACATTATCAATAATGTCGTTATCTTGGACGGAGCAGAATAAAAACAGGTAACAGGAGTAAAGATTAACATGTATAATAATATTTATTAATTTTAAGAACATGGGGGGGAAGGTGATGTTATGCCTCGGTGGTGAATATCTATCTAGAGGATAGTTACCTATAAAAAGCTGAAATAGAGACAGTAGCATACGCCCAGGAGCGAAGCTATTGGCGTGCATCATCCAGTCCGATCATACAAGTCCTCACCTTCACTAGTCCTGCCGAGATACAGGATAGTGGTGGACTAAAACTTTGTAGGTCATCCACCCTGGACAATGTTTACCTACACCCCAGACGTCTTAACGAGTATCGCTTATTACCACCATCCTCGAGACTGAGACAGCTGAGTATGAGGGTATAGGCGAGCTGTCAGCGTCTGAAAACCGACTATCAAGGTTTGGGAGACAATTCCGATCAACGTACAACCCGAAAAGGTTGCCTCAAACCGTAAACCAGGAACTGCGAAGAAGGTAACCTCAGCAAAAATCCCTGAATCCTATGGTGTGCACGTGGCAACAGGAGACTTTGGCTTGAAGGTAGATCCAGTCCCTAGCCACCAAACAAAACGAAAAGGGAGAAACGTTGTTTTACCAGGAATAAGTGTTCACCTTGAAGACTAGTTAGCGTCCTATACTAGTGGGTAGTAATTATGAGTAATATAAAAAAAAAATCCTACCAAGTTTGAGACTGAGCCTCATCCCAGTCTTACTGTAAATAATTAGACTCTTGACTGATGCTCAGGCCGCAGCAATTATCGTTACATCACAACGTGGAACATCAACGGTCTCTCACCCAACACTCTTGAACTGGAAGCATTTCTTAAATCGAACAAACTAGATGTGTGCCTTATATCGGAATCACACACAACTGCAAGAAGTATCCCGGGATATATATGTTGCAAGTGGCTTTGGATAAGACGGAGGCCCTTTTATTTCATAGGCCCCGTCAAGGTCCACCTCCTGTCGCCTCCATAATGGTCAACTCGATCCTCGTACCAGATCAGGCCCACATACGATATCTGGGCCTGATCCTCGACGGAAGATGGTGCTTCAACGAGTACTTTCTGCAGCTGGCTTCAAGGTTGGTCGGCGCTGCGTCTGCCATTGGGAGGACCCAGCGTCATAACAAGACGGCTGTACACGGGGGTTGTCCGGTCAATGGCACTATAAGGTGCACCGGTGTGGGCGGAAGCTCTGACCGCCCAGATTAGGGCAGGGGGTCATGGTGGTTAGAGCCATACGCGGTTATCGCACCGTGTCGACGGATGCAGCGTGCGCGTTGGCTGGAACTCCCTCGTAGGAATTGGAGGCGGAAGTGCTCGCCGAAGTCTATCGGCGGACGACTTATTTCCGGGCGGGTAGTGGCAATCAGCCCCCGCCCGAAGAGGTACGCGAGTGGCGTGAGGCTGCTCCGCCACGAGCCACTATGGCTCGTTGGTCGTCCCGGCTGGAGGCCGGGAGCCTCCAACTAAGGGTCTATTGTTCACACGGAACAATAGACCCTTATTATGTTGTTCAATGATAAAGTTGATCGTTTGCCAAGTAGCCAGAGAAGGTTTCGGAAGCGGTTGCTGACTTCGTCACGGTTGCACTTCATGTGGTTTTCCATGTCATTCTCTGGTCATAGTAGAAGCCCAAGTATTTGACACAAGTGGCTTGCGGTAGTGGGGTATGTCCTAGCTTGACTTCTGGGCATTGTTTATGTTTAAGGGTAAATGTTACATGCTTAGACTTGGGGGCACTTGCTTTTACGAGTCATTTATTGAACCAATCGTTGGTTAGGACAAGTTGAGTTTGAAGAAATCGGCTAGCCTTGTCAGGATATCGGTTAGAAACGAGGAATGCTGCGTCATCAGCAAAAGTAGCAACTGTAACGTTGAAGGCTTGGGGAATGTCATGCATAAATATGTTGAATTGTATGGAGCCAAGTATGAATAGTCGACCTTGCGTCACGTTGTCTTACTTGGAACATTCTGTCACCAAGATACGAAGCAAGGAGAAGGTAGAAAGAAAGTCTCAGTATCTTTTTAATTTTGCACAACAGACCCTTATGCCATACACGATCGAACGCCTGTTGCACATCAAGAAATGCTTCAGAGCAATATTCTTTATTTTCAAAGGACTGCCTTATTTTAAAACATACTCTGTGTACTTGCTCTACCGTGGAATGCTGCTTGCGAAACCCAAATTGATGATCAGGAATTACGTTATTTTCATCGAGATGTACTTTCAGCCTTGTAAGAAGGATTCACTCGAAAAGTTTTGACAAGAGAGGTGTAAGACTAATAGGTCGATATGATGTTTCCTTATTCATCGGTTTTCCAGGCTTGTGAATCATCATCAATTTGGGATATTTTCCATAGAGTTGGAAAGTGTGAAGTTCTTAGGATGGCGTTAAAGAGGTTGGTGTGGAAGACAATACTCTTTTAAGGCAGCTCGTTTAAAAATTTAGTAGTACGAGTAATCAGGTCAAACCCGGGTGCTTCATTTGTTGCCAAATTGGCTATTTCCCTTTTCACTTCCCCTGGGGACGTTGGTTGCAACGGAGCGCTTAGTTGGAGGTCCTGGTTTAGAATTTTATCTATTTCAGGATCTTCGAGACCGTTTGTGTCGCTCGTTTTGAATACACTAGTCAGGTAGGTTGCGTTTTCGAAATCGATTTAGTAGCTTTCCAGAGAGAGTGATATCCAATTGCTTTGGGTGACAACATTACAAGTTTTTGTTTAAGAGTTTTATTTGCAGTATCAGTAAGGGTAGCTTTTAATTCCGCAATCGCACGATTCAGTTCAGTTTTATCTACTCTATTGGGTAAGATATGCCAGACTCTGCGTAGTCGGTGTTTTTCAGATATCTTGTTGCGGATTTCAACTGGCAAAGGAGCGTGTCTTTCAGTTGTTTTTATTTCCGGGGTGTTAGTGCGACTTAAATTACATAAGCGATTTAGAGAAATGCGTATATGATGTTTTCTAGGTTCTAAAGTTTAAAATATGAAGCAATTCATAGGTCTCGCTGTAAGAGCATTGACATGTTTGTCCCATTGTAAACCTATATCAATTTGTACTACCATGTATCGTACCTGTTCAGTTCTTGTAAGTTTCGTACAAAGGCAGGAGGTTGATTGATCGCGGGCATGTATGTACGATTATAGTTAGGGACTTGTCCGGTAACATGTTTCGGCATATGGTAAAAGGAATACAACAAGTTTTTGCAAGATTCAATGTAAAGAGATTTTACTAAGGCGTGATGTTATACATATTATTTGAATGCTAATTCCGCACTATGTTTGCCACTGCTCCCACTTAGTCGCTTAACTATTACCGCCGTATCGTCAGCAATAGCAAAACTTTAAAATTGGTGAGAGATATTAGTAAAAGGCCTATAGTGACGACTGCGAACAACTCAAGCCAAGCGGGTTTTTTAATATAATAATACGAGAAAATATTTAACATGAAATAATAAAATCAACGGAAAATGTTAATTAATACGTAAGTGTATTATTGTTAACATTTTTGTGTCTTTTGAAGAGCTAATTGAATAGAATTTTAGAGGAAAATACCTTGAGGTAGATTAATTACAAAAGACCATTTCACTGATCTATATTATGAAATTAAATAGTCTATGATCTCGTTTGTTATTGACTTGTCATTGTCACATAACGCTATTTGTCATTAATATAATAGATTATTCATTGATCACAAAGGCTATCTTTTGGGTACGAATATTCGATAAGAGTTTTTATTTTTCACACAGTTTTAACAAAGCATTTGTATATAACCTAAAAGGACGTAAAATGTCTCTTAATACGGCTCATGCCGATCATGGAGTATTGATACATTCAGGAGAGTGGTGAGTCATCTTTTGATAGTGTATGACGACTGCGTATTACATAGGTTTAGAAAATTCTATACTTTTCGAACTAATTGTTTTTAGTTAATTATGTTTCCTAGTCAATATTTTTAATTCTTCATGAAAGAAAACATTCAGTTCTTAAATTTAGTAACATAAAATAAACTGAAAGATATGAATAAGTGATGTGACAGAGACCCAACTCTCGCTCTCCCCTTTCCCTTCCCAACACCCCTCACCACTCATCGCCCATAAATCCAGGGAGTGCACTTATGGGATTGTCACTTACCATCAGGTGACCTGTCTGTTCATCTGTCCCCCTATATTATAAAATAAATATATATGCTTATTAGAATTAAAAGATAAGATATGAATAAAATTATAAGTGGGTCTTTTTAAATATTCTTCTAAAATATTAAAAATGGGTAAAGTATAAAGCCTCTAAACACTTGTTTTATTTGCCAATTAGTTAGATATGTTCTTCAAGAAACTGCTACATTTTCTTAATTTAGGAAAATGTCTTCAGTACAGTACTATATCAAAAACTGTTCCTAATAAAATATACACTCAGTCATTCAGAGACTTAGGCTCATATACAAGACAATTGCTTTATATTCAATAATTGCTAATAGTTCAACTTTGTTTCAGTATCATATTGTTTTCGGACAATGTCACACTTGAATTTTATGGAAATGAAACACCAGAGTTTAAAGGTCCAAAACATGGTCGAATGTACCTCACAACTCATCGCATGATTTATAATTCAAAAAATTATTCTGACACATTAAGATCCTTTAGTTTCCCATTTATTGTTTTGGAAGATGTAAGTGATGTTTTGATTATTATTAATTGTCTTTCATCATCATCATCATCATTTATTTATTTGGATCTACAAAAGAAGTGTGGAAACAGGACAACAACCAACATTTTATTGTATTTTTTTTTTAAGTCAACTCCCACATTAGGGATAATTCCCGTGATGGGCTTTACAAACATTTAACCAAGGGACACAAAGATTACAACAAAGATTAGAACAAGGGACATAAATTTTTGTCCTGTGTGGAAATCCAATCCACAACCTCCGGTTCAGCAGTCAGGGTATATAACTACTAGA
Source organism: Tyria jacobaeae (assembly GCA_947561695.1). Lineage (NCBI taxonomy): Eukaryota > Metazoa > Arthropoda > Insecta > Lepidoptera > Erebidae > Tyria > Tyria jacobaeae. Next base: position 7,662,051 of record OX387222.1, on the reverse strand, counting down.
CCTGTCTTGTCAAAGATATGGATCAGCCCCCGATTTCAATGTGTCACAGAAAGAAGAATCATGTTTTTTAGAGCTTTAAGACTTTACTCGATTCCTCTACGGAAGTTTTAAAATGCGCACACTACATTTATAACTAATTTCAAGAGCAGCGCGAGCAGCTAGCAGCAATACACACATTATTCAACAAAAATAATGTGTGTATTTCTGCTTGTTAGCAACAAGCACAAATACCCTTTTATTTTTGTTGAGAACAATAGAAGCTTCCAAGCCCTTCGAGTCTAGCTAGACTAGAACCTTCCTTATCGATATAAAAGGAGTACGTCGGCACGACGTGAGCCAGAAGAGTGTTTTGGACGTGCTTGCAAAACACTGCTTATTTTAATATTTATTAAATTTTATTATTTGCACCCGAATTGAACTTTTATATTCGGAGGCAAATACCTTCCCCGAGAGAGCCAACGTGTGAAACCTACTTCCGGGTGATGGAAGTTCACATCACAAAAGAAAGGAGTATCTCACTGTGCAGGATGTTCACATCTTGAAAGCGGTGGGAACATCACTGCCGCCTATCCCAACGCCTATACCAGGCAAACGGAGGCGTGAAGAAGACCCAGAGCCGCAAACAGCGAAGCGGACGATTATAGAGGCTTCCCTAACCTCGGACTCCGAGGAAGGGGATAGCGAGGAGATGGACGTCCAAGTCCACTCCTCCTCGCCCGAACCGACCCTGGAAGTCGAACGGGCACCTACGCCCACACACCCAAAGACGTCCACAAGGAAACAACCAACCCTTGTTGAGGACCGTTTGGAGAACTGGACGGCCCAGATGAAAGAGCTGGCGGCCAAAATAGGTCACCCACCCAGCATGAGGTCCTTTGGGAAGGGATTCAAATTCACTCCCAAAGAAGACGCCGAATTCCGAATCATTCAGGCTCACCTGGATGACTTGGACAGGAGAAGGCGCCTTACAACGCCATCTCCCCACCGAACCCGAAGCCCCTGAAAATGGCAATCCGGGGCTTACCCGCTGACACTCCCACGGAGGAAATAGTAGAGGACTTGAGTAGCAAGGGAGTGCCAGTCAAGTTCGCGAAGCACATCCGTGCTCGAACAAGCAGACCCGGATGCATCTTCTTCGCGGAATTAGAGAAGACTCCCACCGCAGCTAAGGTCTACAACATCGATGAGGTCTTGCTCATGCTAGGCGTCGTCATAGAGGCCTGGACAGGCAAGAAAGGACCCTCTCAATGCCACATTGGTGGCATTGAGCTTGCCAATGCCAAGGCTTTCGCCACAGATCCCAGAACTGTCACAGGCGCCTAGCCTGTGTACGATGCGGTGGAGAGCACCAGGCGCACAACTGCCTTCGCCTTAAAGAGGAGCCATCTACGTGCGCCAACTGCCAAGGCCCACATACAGCTTGCAGCGCGGCGTGCCCCGTGTACAAGCGGGAAGCCCGCAACAAGAAGGCGGGACTCATGCCGAGAACTGGCCCACCCAAGGTCATCGACCAACCAAACTTGGTAGGCGACTCGGCACCCACCACGCTGATGCTGGAAGCAAACCCAGGGGCAAGCTCCAACAAAAAGAGAAGGCACTGGAAAAAGAAACCGGCCCAGAAAAAGCCACCCACACCCGCGGCGGCATCTAATGATGGCAGCCCAACCACCAAGGACCCAGAGAGGGACCAACTCGCCACCTTACTCATGCTGTTCGCACAGCGTGTTAAGGCAGGCGAGATAAATACAACAGGACTGCTGCAAACCCTCTCCGCCAATGAATAAGCCGCTCAGGGTGGTTCACTGGAACGCGGAGACTCTGAAATGTACGCTTATTTCTCAAGGAACAGCGAATCGATATAATGCTGATAAGCGAGACCCACCTGACTCAAGATTCCAGGGTACATTGTGTACCGCCAAGATGAGGTATCGCCAAGAGGCGAAGCATATCGTGGACTCGCTATCCTAGTGAAGAGGACAGTAGTGCATCAACCCGTCGAACCGAAGAGACTCGACACCATGTATGCGCTTGGTATCGATGTCCAAATCGGCAGGTGGGAGATGTGACTCTACGCGGCCTATAGAACTCCAAATCAGAGAGCCCGCGTCGGTGAACTTCGAAGCCTTCTCCTACCCACGACGCCAACCATAATTGCGGAAGATCTGAACGCAAAGCACCAAGCATGGCACAACACCACCAGCAACACAATCACACTAATGGGAATTTAGTGGGATTTTACTGTATAATTCATCATGAACCATTGGCCTCCAAACTTTTAAAAATGGACCTTGAGCAGAGGACTAAATCACCGACAGTTCAGGCAGTTTTAACAAGATTTGGACGAAAACTTTTCTGATATCCTTTATTTCACCAAACTTCGTTGGCGCAGTCGAGGAATAGTTTTAGAAAGATTTTTTGCATTACGTGACCCTATTCAAGCTTTCATGTTAGAAAAAGGCAACCCAATTGATTGTGACAATGACTGGTGGGTTGATTGTGCCTTTTTGGTAGATATGAATAAACACTTGACTGAGCTGAATGTAAAGTTACAGGGTAAAAATCTGATTGTCACTCAAATGTTTTCATGTATTGAAGCCTTTGAAACAATGTTGAGGCTGTGAGAAAATCAGGTAAACAATCAAACTTTGGATCATTTCCTTCATTTAAAATCATTTAGTAAGCCAAATAAAATTGGATCAATATTCTCAAAATCTAATCTTCTAAAACTTCTAAAACTTCTAAAATCTGATCACGGAATTCAACCATCGTTTCGAGTTCCACAAAATTAATGAAATGGAATTCCCAATTTTCAACAATCCATTCGATTTTGAAGCTTCACAGGCTTTTGTTCATTTGCAAATGGAGTTGATAGATCTTCAATCGGACAGTATTTTGAAAGGAAAATTTAAAGAGGTTAACGCTCTTACTTTTTATACACAATATTTCAAGAGTTTGGAAAACTACCCGAAATTAAAAAGCATGCAGCACGCATTCTGTGCATGTTTGGTAGCACCTATTTATGTGAGCAGATGTTTTCCGTCATGAAAATAAATAAGAACAAACATCGCACAAGACTTATGAATGAAATCTCCAATCAATTCTTAAGATAATTACGACGAATATGATACCTGACATCGATGAGCTTGTCAAAAACAAGAGAAGTAAGGTATCTTCTCTCAAGCTCAAAATAATTACCCTCTTTTATAACTTTGATATGATTTTTAACAACTATATTATACTATAAAATTAAATAAATAACATGTTATTATACTTCAGTACATTTTTTTGTTAGAATCTGGCCCGCCTACACATTCTAAATTTAATATATGGCCCTCTGCAAAATTGAGATTGACACATTTGCACTAGACCAAGAGGCCCGTCGAATAGTGGTGCAGTATATAGATAGTGGTAAATATAGATACACTGGACCCTCCTAGCTTCCTGTGTCATGGTATTGAAAGTCATCTAAACAAGGACAGTTCTAGTACAATGTAATGTACTTATTACACTGTTTTTGGTCTCTCTCCCATCTACTCAGTGTGTACATACTAACATGCGATAAGGAACCGTTCGTCGTTCCAAAAATATATAGGCAATCCCTAGAAAGAAATAAACCTAAACACTTTTTACAGATAAGAAAATAATAATAGTAAATGTTTTTTTTTGTGGTGAGGTGATGACCCGTGGGGGTTCCACGGGTCATCACCTCACCGGAGCTAACGGAGAGGTGGTGTGTCGGACTCGAACCGACTACAACCACACGGTGTTCCGTCAAAAAGAGTCTATTGCAAGGGACCCGGGAATACCCTAACAAGGAAGCCTCCGGGAAACAGTGTAAATGCTTAGGATTTTATTATAATTATTCATATCTGCATTACGTGACGCATACAATTATTTGTAAATATTTAATCATCATATCTATTATCTGTTAGTAGCCGATAACCCTGCCTGATAAGTCTGCTTGACAACAGCTAACTAATGCAGGAAACACTGCATTTTACAGAACCATTGACCTTTACAGCAAGCTAAATTACCATTATGCATTTGTTTCTAGACAAATTTTAACATGGCATATTTTAAACATTGTAATTCCATTTTAGGTTACTGTTGAGCAGCCAATGTTCTCTGCTAATTTTATACGAGGGAAGGTTTTTGCACAGCCTAATGGTAACTTCATTGGCGAAGTAAAGTTCAAATTGACGTTCAAATCTGGTGGAGCTATTGAATATGGACAAGCTATGCTTAAAGCTGCACACCTTGGTATGTATGTGATTTCACTTATTCTTTACTTCTAAAATGTTGGAATGAAATGTTAAATGTCTACAAATAATGGAAATTGTCATTTCAAAATGAGACTTTGTATTTATATCATTTGGATGACAATATTTGGTAATGATCTCATGATGAAGCAGTACACCCCTCAAGTTTGGGGCTCATTCTGTTTGTTGTGTATATAATACTTGGTGACAAAGTGAGTGATTTTTTTGTATTTTTACTTACATACTTTTTTAGTATTTTTACACACATTTTATCGTGGTGGACCATGGGGCGGGGCATGAATGGTGCCCCGCCCCTCACAGAAATCTGGTACAATGCTTGCGTTGCACATCCCCGAAATTAGTAACGGCTCCAGAGGCCTACCTCCCCCTAATCCCCCTCTCCTCTTTCCTTTCCCTGCACTCCCTCATCTTTCATCACCTTCAAAAGGGCAGCGCACTTACGCCTCTTGAGTTGCAGGTGTCCATGGACGGAGGTTGTTACTTACCATCAGGTGACCTATCTATTCGTCGGTTCCCCTACATTATTATACATAACATAAAAAAACATACCTATCACTAATCCATCTATCACTGAGTCTATGAGCAAAGGTAAACAAGCTGACTTAGCTAGAATTGATTAAAGGCCACAGACGAAGTCGCTCAGGTTCTATTCTTGGGCCTTTGTTATTCCTTACTTTCGTTAATGACAAATACTTCCAACACTCTCAACTTTTGAGCTTTCAAAATTATCAAAGTATTCAACTCTTATAAGATTATAACGCTTATAACTACTACGACTACGACTAACGCTTATAAGATTATATATAAAGATTATAAATTTCTAAATTGGATCTAAATCACACCAAATGTGCAGTAATGACCTGACCTTTAGCAGGAATCCCGTGACATTACATGACTATCATTTAAATGGGCACGAAATTAAAACGATGCACTAACGATTCTAAGTTGCTTCCAAAACCATATTAATATCTAATATAATAACTAAGGCATATCAGGCGCTAGGGTTTGTGATGCGTGCATGCTACAGTTTTAAAGAAGCTAAAACTTTTTATATCCTATACTGTACATGCGTGCGTAGTACATAAGAATATGATATTCAGGTTTGGAATCCACGATATGTAAGTTACATAAGTTCGACGCATTCAATTCTAAACTAGATTCATCAAGGCGGATGCTCAGTCACCAACAACCCCTCAATTTTACGGAGTTTTTAAGTCCTTACCTTCTTTCACACTTATTACATAGTTTAACAGTGTAACTCACAGTGCTCACGCACTGTCTTCTATACAATAGCTAAGCGTGGGGACCTATAATTGGCTGTCTGTTACATTTTATGCATCGTTAGTTTGTTATTATCTTCTGTAGATGAAATGTGATGTCTTCTTAAGATGAAATAAATACATAAATAGACTCATTTCTACATTTAATTTCACTGAAAATACCTTATATTCGGATGGGAGCACTTGTTTGTGAGTTTGACTAAGTGGCCTATGTTTTTCTTTATAATATAGCAGCAGCAGACGCGTCACCTGATGCTAAGTGACTTCTGCCACCCACATACACTGGCAACTCAAGAGTCGCAAAAGTGCTGTCCGTCTTTTAGAGTAGGGGAAAGAATATAACAAGAATACGGCGAAGGCAACGGTTTGTCATTTTTCCTGTTGGCCATACAGTTTTGGGTGTTCATTTTCAGTCCCGTTTTCATTGCCTCTTTCTGAAGGTCTTTCAACTTTGTTTGCATATTCGCGTAAGTATGATTGGGCTGGCATACTTATCGTCATAATTCAGACCCTCTAGGCCCTCTCGATACCGCGGCGCCCGCCTAATTGTTTGCCTATCGAATAAACAGCAAATTAAAGTTCGTTAATCTTTAAATGGGTTAGGTTATATTAGACGCGTAAATCATTGCTTAATCATTGGGCCCTTCAAATAAGTTGTATTGCCCTGGTTCCATTCAAATGCTCCCTGCTACTTTGTCTAGGTAATTAGACCATCTAGAAACAAGTATCTGCTTATGCTTAAGTTTAACAAACAAAACGTTAAGCATAGTCTCAATGTTATTTTAAGAGTCATTGGATCTTGTAGCATTGTACAGTAGTGTGTTGTGTGTTAATTATCACAGCAGCACGTGGTCTCGTCTTGTAATCGGATTAATATAGCACCAGTTTTATTATCGATTTACAACCTATAAGCAAACGACTCATTCTTAACATCATCGAAGCAACTATCACTCAAATACAATACCAATATCCATGTTTTTTTGTGCTTTGCCCACACTCATCGCAATTCATTTAAATGTAGAAATAAGTGTTTGACTGATGTGTGATTAACAGTTTATGCCAGCCTGTTGTTGTGATAATTATAAAGAACGTATATTTCAGCCTCTCGTAATTTAACACCTGGCGCTGCTCCACCGCCGTACACACCACCGAGTGGACCATGGTATGCTGCGCCCCCACCCGCTTACGCGCCACCTCCTCAGGGTTACTATGGATGGGTACCTCCTTATACGGTACGTGCTAAAACAGCATTAACTTTAAGACATGTCGGGTACCCTTAGTAGTTCCTACAATTTATTGTTGGGTATATGTGCCTGTGGCCCGTGATCTATCTTTGTGCGGCCTGCGGTGTGTGTTTAGAATAGAATATACAGCTAACGCCTGTGTGCCACCACTGCGGGGGCTGCCGCGAGGATACCGCACCCCATACTCTGACTGAGTGCTCTGTGTGGGCGCAGCAGTGTGCCAATCTCGTGGCGGCTATCTGTTTGGGTAGCCTCTCGCTTAAGACCATGGTTCTGTCCATGGTCCAAAGAGCGAGTGCGTGGGATGCCGTCGCTTCATTATACGAGGATGATGTTGGCTAAAGAAGCGGCGGTAAGGGTACGGGAGAGGACGAGTAGTCTCCTTTCGTACCCCCGCAGAAGACACACCAGGCGCCGGAAAGTGCCGAACGATCTCCGGTCGATCACTTCATGAGCGCTCGCCGGGGGTTACAAGGCTTCCTTGTTAGGGTATTCCCGGGTCCCTTGCAATAAACCCATTTGTGACGAAACACCGTGTGGTTTTATTTGAAAAAACTAAAAAAAAAAAGCAAATATACCTACATACACACAAATATACGGCGGATAACTTCTGGCAAATCATTCCACAGACGTGCAGCTAGTACTGTAAAAGATTTATCGGTAATACAATAGTTTTTAATACAATGTTTTTAATACAATAGGATAAGCGAAGAATACATTTTTCAATTTCTTTTTACTCTCGACTCGTGTTTAGCGCCTTTTGTCACGGCCAAGCGCGGTTGTCACTTTGTTGTTCAAGGCCGTTGCACAGAATAACAGAAGTTGCACTGTTTTGATCTTGTAAAGATCGATCGAGAAACGATCTTCGACAGGGAAGGAACGCTGTTGGATATTAAAATTGCACCTTATTGCCGCTTGCTACGGCAGTAATAAGATTGCGTATAAGTTCCCCGCTACCCGTCGGGCGAGCTCATCCGCCAAAATGCCATGCGGGGAGTGAAACAGCCGATGGAAACAGCCCTGGCCGTTGATTGTCGTTTATTTTCGTTTATTTATTGCCATGCCGTATATTATTGCCATTTGACGCGACGAGTGTTCTGTAGTACCTAACTACTTAGTAATCGTAGTGGTTGTGTGTAATTCGAGCTTACTTTTTTTTTTTTTTTTTTTATTTGTAAGCCTACCATAATGACTCCACTTTGCCTGATTTACTCCTTCATTTATTCTTAATATCAATTTAAACTTGTGATTTAATTACATAGTAAACAAGAACTCTATTGCAAGATAACAAACATCATTACGTCTGTAAAGTAGTGAAAAATAAGTGGTGAAAATCGTGTTTTTAATGAAAAATGGGAATTAAGACTATCTGAATATCAATAACAATAAAATTCAGTGTATGATTTGTATGCAAGTTTTGTCGTTGAATAAGGAATGCAATGTGAAACGGCACTATACTAGTTTAGAGGAAGAAAAGTATAAAAAACATATCGGTGAAGTAAGAAAAAATATTGTAGCCGAGTATAACATATAACTAATACATCAAAAAAGTATGTTTTCAAAAGTAAATACAGATAACGAACAAAGCTTCGTTGAGTCTTATGAAGTGTCTTTACTATTAGCCAAAGCAAAAAAAAAAATCAGTGATGGGATTTTAATGAAAAAATGCGCAATTTTTTTGGCCGAAATGCTTGAATCTGTAGCTTTATCTCACAAAACAATGGCGCTACGAGTAAATGATGATTATTGATTATATATTAGTGATTGCGAATACTACTCAATATGTTTGGATGAAAGTACCGACTAGACGATATCGGTCAACTATTAATATTTATTCGTTGCATTACCAAAGATTTTACTATTACGGAGGAAATGTTGAATTTGATACCGTTACACGAAACAACTGAAGGCGCTGATATCTTTCTAGCTGTCAATAAAACTGTCATAGACTACGGTGGATTTCGTAAATGTTCTTGCCTTGTAACTGATAGAGCAAAAGCTATGACGGGAACAGTGACAGGATTCGTGGAACTTCTTAAAGAAAATGGCATTAATTGCCCGTAGATTTACTGCATCATACACCAACCTTGGAAGCCTTATGTGGAAAAACTTTGTGCCAAACGAAAGTTGTTGTTAGAATAACAAATCTCATTAGAAGCGGAAACAAAGCTTTGACTCATAGAAAATTTCGGTATTTTTTAAGTGAAATTGATGCAACCTATGGAGATTTGTTATTACACTCCGGAATAAGATGGCTTCGTGCTGGTAGTAGTATTTCTTTTCGTAAAGCGAAAAAACGTTGAAGGCACCGCTTCAACGTTTTTTCGCTTTACGAAAAGAAATACTTTTCTAAAAAAATAAATAAAGTCAGACACTTCTGAACTGCAAAAATGTATGCAAGATCCTTTATTTCTGGCTGACCTTGCATTTTTAACTAATATGACCCAATACTTGAACGACTTAAATTTTAAGTTACAAGGCAAAGGACAAAATATTGCGAACTTGTATATGGATATATGGATGGTTTTAGAAGTAAACTAAAATAGTCCAAAACTTCAATGGAGCAGAATGATTTTTATTTTTTTCTAGAAGTAAAGAAAAGGGAAATTTTAAAGGATGTACGTTTAAGGATCACCTGTATGTAAGTATGTTAGTATATTGACGATGTAATTGTGGAATTTAAGCAGATTCGATTTGCAGATTTTAAAGAATTAGGGAGTGATATATCACTTTTTATTCATTAACAATGGCAATTGAAAGTGTAAAGACTGATTATCCATTAGAATTATGTGACCTACAACCAGACCCCTTTTACAAGTGCAGAACAGAGTCTGGAATAGATTTGGAAGAGATTTCTCCATGGTGAGCGTTTCCCCAAATTAACCAATCTTTGCTTTAAAATGGGTTCGATGATTGGCAGTCTTTGTGAAAGTGCGAATTTTACGATGAATTTTATAATATCTAAATATAGATCTTCACTGTAAGATAACTCACTTACACACGCACTGCGTCTGGCAACAACTAATATAAATGTTGATATTGAAAAGATTGTAAAAGATAAATTAATGAAGCACTAATACAATTAAATGTAACAGTTACGTAGTAATTATATTAAACGCTATTAAACATTTTCTGAAAAAAATGTGTTTTTTATTTGTACGGCGGCCCTCCAGTCGATTTAGTGATTTGTATTGGCCCGGGATCATATCTGGTCTGTATAGGCCTGCTCTAAATCATGGGTCGAGTGAGGAAGTACTAGAGCAAAGACAAAAGATATAAAATCCGTCATCTCCGTCATTTGTATTTAGAATAGCTGACCCACTTCTTTCCGCCTTAGAATAGATTTATGTTGTGTTACCTTATTAGCTGCATTTTTTTATTATTCAGAATAATTTTAGTTCACAATAGATAAATCAGGATATACTCTTTCTAGTTTCAAAAAGTAGCAGTAGAATTAAAAAAATATAAAAACCTGTGCCTAAGTCCGTTCTTGATTTATAGATGGTGTAAATAACGAGACTTTGTTTTATATATGTAATCTGAGAAAAGTGAGTGGCTGAGTGTCATGGGCCTACGTAAACCTTGTTTATTGTACTGAATATTACATTAAGGGATTAAGTACATATTCAACTGTTGATTTCACAGGCTTTCCCGGATCAACCTCCACCAAACTCAGTATTCATGTCGAACGAACCTCCACCGTACCCTGGTGTGGCGGGAGTGGTGTATCCGGCAGGTGGCGGCTTTTCGGGTGTACCTACCAGCCCTACAGGTGCGGCCTCCGCCCCAGCTCCGCCTGGTTACCCCGGCGCCCCAGCTGGTTACCCCGGGGCTCCACCTGGTTATCCCGGAGCGCCAGCTGGTTACCCTGGAGCCTCGGCCGGCTTTACCGGAGCCCCTATGTCTTCTAGTGGTGAGAATGGGACTCTAAATTCTAAATTTAAATTATAAGGGGATTTTATTACATATGTATGTATAATTTTTTTTTTATAGCGCATCTAGTAAATCGATAAGAACTACTGGTTGTATACTTATCTGTTGACTCTCTTCTAAGAAAAAGGAAATTTGAATAACATAAGTTAAACTATAGGCACAACATTTTTAAAGATGCAGTCAGTTAATTACGGCGGACGATCCCTTATACCGTCCACCTTGAACGTACTTCAGTTAGTTTTTGTGTAATATACATACTCTTTCCCCCATTGGATAAAAATAGAGAAGAGTGTGTATGAGAGAGAGAGAGATAGATAGATAGAGTAGTTAGAGAGTAAGAGAGAGTGGATGTGCATTGTGAAAAAAAAAAACAACCCCAAAAAGTTATCACCGTTTTCATTTCCAGGTATTAGGTATTATCACCTCGGTCTCTCAAAAATGCTGCTGTGTAAAGTTAAAGATTTTCAATCTTATTTTTTTTTTATTATTTAATCCGCTTCTGAGAAAATCCCTAAAACTAACTTATTAAACTATCAGACAGAAGACAGTCGATTTAGCCATATGATATGGAAAAGAGAAACGGAAATTTAATGCAGCTGCGGTCACAGGCTCACAACTAGTTTGAAAATGGATAACGGAATCCCTTAAAAAGGGGACTCATATTTGGGTTATTAAGCCAGCTTCCTAAAGTACGAGTCAAGTCTGTTCTTCTGTCTATTTTTTTGGTTGAAAGGTACCTTATGAATTTTAGATCCCTTGAAAACATTTATTATTGTTTGAGTAGTGAAGAGGCAAGCAAAGTTTATTGAAAGCAACAAAGTTTATTTGAATACATTCCAGTGATAGTTCTAATAATACCTGAAGTAATTTGTTTGTACTTACGATTGCATATAATTCTAACTTCTTTACCTATTATGTCATTTATTAATTTTATAACATTTGCGGGTAATTTGTACCGAAATAAAGGAATACACAGGCCGAGGCTCCAGTGTGAGTACATGCTAACAAATTTGATGAAGTATCCTTAGGATTTGATTTAGTTCTCACAAGTATTTAGATTTATGTTAATAGTCTTGTGGGCTTGTAGCATACTAATTTAATTAAATATATAATAGCAAAAAATAGCATAGCATAGAATTGTACGTATTGGTTGTTGCAGTAGTATCAATGTACTTTACAGATGCGAAAGCAGCGGAAGCAGCTCAAAGCGCCTATTACGACCCCAATAGGCCTCAAACGGCTTATGTGCCGCCTCCATATAATGTAAGTAAAGTAAGAATATCATTTCTTAAATAACATCGTATTTTACTATTAAAGAAATTATTTAGTTTCATATGCATACTACAGTTTAATTTATCGTTCAGTTAACAGTATTTAAAGATTAGTGATATTATGCAGTCATTTTGTAGTAGCTACTTACGTAAGGCTTACCTTTTGACATTTATAAATCCGAAGAGTTTGTTTGTTTAAACTCTGAAACTACTTTTCCGATTTGAAAAATTATTTTAGCATTAGATGCGATGAACATCACGTTGCGATCTTTAGCAGCGAAGCAGTGAGTATAAAGGCAGGTGATACTGTAGGGATGGCTAGTCAAGTATAAGTGAAGAGAATTATTGGCCCAATTTGCCACAGTCACAGTCAGGATTGTGTGATTGGTGCTTGCGTTCATTCTACAAAGTACACTAGTAAAAAGCGCTTTGTTTTCTTACCAGGGTGTACATGATACTGCTATTTTTAAAGGTATGCTGTTTATGATTACAGGATCAACCACCGACTTATCAGGAGTCTGTGTCAAAGAAGCAAAATTAAAGCACTGTCCACATTTTCACATGCCGACAAAAGCTGAAAAAGAAGGTGAAAAAAAACGCGAATGTTTGCATGTTTAGATAATTCATTTCCATCGTGCTTTTTATTGCAACATTCCTTATATATAGACACTGTATATTCATGAAAATAAGTCGGAGTATATTGGTTTTTTATTTGAAAATTAGAATGTAACCGAGCATTTGCCACATTTAATTTTATATGATATTATTCAAGATTCATATTATTGAATTGAAGTTATTATACAATAATTCATGTGATACTATTAATAAAATGCTTTTTATCTTAATAATTCACTGTTGTACATAATGATAGATGTGAACAATCTTTAAGCTATTTATTTCATTTGTTTACACGTTAGGATTGTATACAATTATGCACTAAGCTGTTATTTCTTCATTCTTGCAAAATTTAATTTATACATACTAAAAAGCTTTATATAAAGTTGTTTTATTTCAAAATGTTTTTTTATTTAATTGTACCTCTTTTTAACGTCGAAACCCCGACGATTCATCAAAACGACACGGCTTCACTACAAGTGGGTCTATTTTTATAAAAATACTACTACTAACCATTTTTTTATTGTCGATATGAGCCTGAAGCTTTGGTTGTTTTATGGTCGATTGAGATGGACAATTGTTGCATCAAGGCAAATATTACGTTGGTCCTTTTTTGGAACATGAATGGCAATGTTAACGTCATTATTAATAATATCTTTATACTGCAGTACCATACCATACCTAAGTACATTTTTTTTTATTTCAGTATGTTTTTAATTATGCAGAGACTCGATGAGCCTATATTTTTAGTTACACCGCTAGCAATACATCTTTGTAAAGTGCATTCAATTCCGTGCAAACACAGACAGTCAACAGTTATTAACACTGTTATTTTGGCTTCTGTTGCTTTAATCAAGACCCCCCCATATTAGTTTTCTTTCAATATCTATAATGTACAGCGATTGTGCTGTTACAGTTTTATTATATGGAAATAGATATTATTATCTTTGCACATTTCAAGATACATATTAAACATTTTCTTTGTTTTACTTGCTCGGTCGCGGAACAAAGAATTTTGTACATTGACCTCTTTGCCTATAGTGGTCATATACATTTTGTATAAGTTGTTATATATTATATTTATACAAAGAAAAATCTAATTCAAATAGGTGCAGATCAAACACTTGTACTGAGTAGTTGAAGACTAAGCCCGTCATAGGCCTGGGGCGCAAAGCTGAAGGAGGACCCTAGTTTAAGAAGTTGATGTAATTTTACAAGTATAGGTATAGGGGGACAGACGGACAGATGGGTCACCTGATGCTAAGTAACAACCCCCGCCCATGAACACCTGCAACTCAAGACTGGTCACTGCACTGACTCATCTCGTCTACCATCTTCACATATGAGAAGTAGTATTTAGACGACTGAAGTATCCTCATTTAGACTACTACTAATGATTTGAATAGTCTATTTAGATACATAATGATGTCAATTATTAACTTTGTTTTAATGATATATGTATGTACATGTACATTCGTCGTAAAGTCTACGTCGAGATGAGGGTGCTTAAATATCCGCGTTTTACCTAAAAATAATACGCTTATTAATTTTCATATCTTATTTGAAGCTGATTTATTGAGTAGTGCCTATCTCGCACTACTATTCCCCGAATGGGCAGGGCAGCAGCATGGGACTCTTTCTTTCCGACTGAGATTCTTTCCGGGCACTGCTGCTTCGGGAAGTACCTTCACTCGGTGTTAGGATAGAAATGAGTCCTGTACGCATATACGCATGTGGACTGCCCCACTGCAGGTAACGTCCGCGTGTCTGGAGGACGCCTTATTTATAACTTAACCGTAGGTGGTTGCCGCACTATGGAGTGCTCGGAGGGGTCCGGATGCCTTAATAAAGCTTTTCCGCATTCCTCTTATTTTAAGCGCAGCATGGCACACCGTGTGGTTTTACTCGGTTCGTTTCCGACGCACCGTTCCTCCGAAAACCCCGGTGAAATGATGGACCCTAGGGGGTTTCCACTAGCAAAAATAGGCACTACTATTGCCGCCGCATACTGATTTTTTTTCTACCCGACACAGCTGTCTCTTTTGCCCCCTCCCCCACCACCGCGGAGACAGCTGCAGGTAGGTCCGAAATTTTTGTCACAGAGTCTAAAATATACCAGGCAGAGATGAATGATAACCATACCTTTAATACGTTTAAATAAACCTAATACGAAATATACATTTTTTATGGGAGATTTATTTTTTAAGCAGTAGGACTAAATAAAATAAACTATGTTGTAAGTTACTAAGTTAGGTTAGTTGGATATGCAGATATAATTTAGCATTTTTTTTATTTACGCTAAGTTATGTACGTGATTGTACATGGTGTTAAATCAACAGATTATTTAGAATATTTAACTTTTTTAGCATTTTGTGTTTGAAAATATGTTTTTATTTATGAAGGTTTTTATAATAGAAGACAAATAATAGACATTTGGAATGAAATTTAAATTATAGATATAACACGTAAAGGAATTCATGGGTGATCGTTAGTATAAAATAAAACATAACAAAACGCGACCATCTTTTTGTATTTGTTTTTGAACAGTTTTCGCTTAGACACTGCGTTACTATCCACATTATCTAATTTTAATGTGTAATAATATTACTGAACCCATTGTAAAAGTCGATTAATAAACAAAAAGAATTGAACTTCTCCGCCTTTTTATGTAGCATTTAAAAACGTAAAAGCAATCATTCAAATCGGTTCATAAACGAAAGAGTTTTACGAGAACATAATAATAAAACATAATTAATTATTCAATAAATAAATCATTCGGTTCGGAAATTAGGAAGTTTGAGCGCATATGACAATCATTCTAGATATTTTATAATCAAGGGGTGGCAGCATATGCATTTGTATGTATGTATTTCTACCTAATTCTAAACTTGACGAAGAAAAATTACTAGGGTAATCAATCAGGTACCATCATCAAGATGGAGATATGCCCTGTTAAATAATAAATAATTAGCAATATCCTGGGTCAGATAAATCCCCAATGTTTATAAACTAATTCAATCGCTTTGTAAAAGTCAAGTTAGAAGTCTGACAAAGTTATTCTTCCTGTAGGTATATTTCAGACGTGCGTACTGAGGAACTTTTATTCAGTAATACGATTTTATTTTTTTTAAAGACAACTTCCGCATTGGGAATGACACCTGTGTCGCGGGGGACTTTAGAAACATTCAATCAAAGAACTCCCAGACTCGGGAGTGTGTTGTTGCACATATATTTCATCAGCTGAAATAAAAAGATAAAATTACTTACCATGAACTTAATTATATATATTTTAAAACCAAAAAAACATGTATTTACATTCTAATAATCATTGATCATGTTTGTCTAGATCGTGTTCTTCTGTATTCTAATTTAACTGTAATAAATATTTGATATACTGGGTATTACTTTATTTACTTTTTAAAATAATAATAAGCATTTAAAAACTATAAAAAAAAGTAATTATATGAAGTAAATAGCTTACCTTCCATTGGTAGTGTGCTATTGTATCTAATACTAGTTACATTATTACGGACGGACGGACGGACGGACGGCCGTCCGTCTGTCTGTTTGTTGGTTTGTTTATTTTTTAATTTTTTTAAGAGAAAACATTGCTTTTAAACAGCGTTTCGTTGCTTTAAACATTTTTTCTTTCTGGACAATGTTCCCCCAAAAGATTTTGATTATCTAAAATTCATATATGGCCATACTTATTAAATTATTACATTTCAAGCCCTTTTGTTCCTTTCGCCCTTGTTGTTGCCATTTAAACCCCCAAAATACAATTATTTTCAAGATAAACATTTACTTCTCTCTATATACATATATTTTTGAATAGTCGGTTTTTTTTTATTTTAACACTTTTTGCACAAAAGAATATTGTACAATGGCGGTCTTCGTGCCTTAGGCATTTTCAACCAGCCTACCTTACTTTATTAGTTGGTCTTTAATTTTTTCTACTTTGAAACAGGTTAATCCGTATGTTAACAATATAAATTAAAAATTGACTGTTTGCCCTTTGTTTATTATGTAAACCCATATTTTTCGCTGATTACTGTTTATTATTCAACAAGCATATGAAAAACTCTGCTTAGGGCTATGAGCCATAAGCAGAGTTTTTTACAAAAAATACCATTTCCTAGACTCACCATACTTTCGATAGCATACCTTATGTTTTTACTTTGCCACTCGGCCTCTGAAGTGAGATTCAGCTCTTTTCTTGAAGATTTGTAAGTCTTATCGCAGGCGACAATTGGGTCTGCAAGGCAAGAAGTTTTTAGAGAAGCGATGAAGTTAAGTGCCATTTATTCAAATGATGGGGATGGAGCTTTTTTCGTGTTGAACATAAATCATACGTGTCGTGACATAGCCGGTGGATAGAACAACATCAACACACGCGATGAAGACGTACGCAACCTACGCAACGATAATAATTGGTTACCGCCAAAAATGTGGTAGCTTCAACTCGTACAATTGGAGTAATTTTAAATTCTTATTATTACACATCATTGAGTAAAATGTAATAAATGTGGCGTCATTTGTGGCAATAAACAAGTTCGGTTCCAATCGTCTTCGGTTGTTTTCACTACATAGGTAATAGTTTCGGATCAAGAACTACTTAGCTTAATTGGCGATTAATAATTAGGTACCTCTGCTGCTCCCAGAAATACCCAACTACTCTACCTAGGTACTCTTAATTGCTCGTGCAGCTATCTGGCACAGTAGTAGGGCCATACACACAAAGCAACGGATCAGCGATCCCAATCAGCAGACGTGAATCGAGAAAGCTTGTTAGGTGTGTAAGGTTAGAAACTAGAAGCGGGCTCTGCCTACTCCGAAAGAGAGAAAGGCGTTAGCTTATGAATGTATATTAAAAAAAAATTCTTTATTTGGAACTGACAGAGAGATTACAATAGTTCACGTGTTCGATAATAACCGCATTAGTGAAACACTGTGGCGCGGTCACTAACGCCCACCTACGGATGAGGCTTATATGTTTCATGAAATTTTTATGTAATACAAAAGAAAACTAACAATATACATAGTAATAATAATTGTATATGACTTTAATAAAAGCTAAGTGTGTAGAGTAGAACAATGAGGATTTAAAAGTGATTTTTAAGTGCATGTGTGTGAGTGTGTGTGTATTTGTGAGCGGGTATATATGTGTGCATGTGTGTGTGTGTGTGTGATAGAGGGTTTGTGGGTGTGTTTCATTATATAATAGATGTGATTAAGTCTTCTGTTTCCTTATAGGTTAGGCCAAGCAGCCATTAAATAATTCGTGATTTGCATTCTAGTATATTGTTGGGATAAATGTTCAGGATTTTATTTACTCTGTTATACAGCGAAGGGGGAAAAAAGGGAAAGTGTCGTTTAGCAAATTGCGTTTTACACATTTGTATTATACAAACTCTATCCATTCTGCGTTTTTTGGTATTACTAATAAAAGGGAGCTGTGCATGCTTACGAAGTATGACTGTTAATAGCAACAGTTTCCTTACTGTTAGGACTTTTAATTCATGGTACAGCTGAGATAAAGCGAACAAAATAGACTTAAGGACATCATTTTTAATACTCCCCTATGCGCCCTTTCGAGCGTGAGTAATTTGCTCTTTCCTGTGCAGCCCCAGGCTGCAATACAGTACCCAGCAACCGACTATAGACTACTAACCGAATATAGATGCTTGTGGTAGGATATACCAAACTGGAGGTCCTACACACGATGCCGGCGGCGGCGGCACCGCGAAGAGGGGGAGGAGGACCAGCTTCATGAGGAGTACCGTGAGGCACGGAAAACTCTGAAGCTGGCCATTAGCCGCGCCAAGGAGGTAAAAAGGAAGAAGATGCTGGAGGCTCTCGATCGTGACCCCTGGGGTCGTCCCTATCGTGCTTCTTCGGATCCGGTCTAAGAACACCGCCCCTGGGCCGAACGGCATAGCCGCCCGACTGCTGGCCCTGGCCCTTAACCATATGTCGGATAGTCTCAGGGGAGTGTTCGACGCCAGCTTGGTGTCTGGACGCTTCCCTGACTGCTGGAAGAGCGGGAAGCTGGTGCTCCTCAAGAAGCCGGGACGGCCTGCGGACTTGGTCTCGGCCTACAGGCCCATCGTGCTGCTGGACGAGGCGGGTAAACTGTTTGAGAGGGTCCTCTTTACCCGCATCGTCCGGCACCTTTGCGAGATCGGCCCCAATTTGTCGGACGCCCAATTTGGATTTCGGGCCGGGCGTTCGACCATCGGTGCTATAATGCGCTTAAAGGCCGAGACCGAAGAGGCAGTGAGTTGCGGCGGCGTGGTATTGGCGGTGTCGCTGGACATCGCCAACGCATTCAATAGTCTGCCATTCAGCTGCATCAGGGAAGCACTCCATTATCACGGACGCAATTGCCCAATTTGGGTGGACCAAGTGTGGCGACGCGACGGCTGTACACGGGGGTGGTCCGGTCAATGGCACTATACGGTGCACCGGTGTGGGCGGAGGCTCTATCCGCCCAGAATAGGGCACGTCTTTGGGGCCTCAGAGGGTCTTAGCGGTCAGAGCCATACGCGGCTACCGCACCGTATCCACGGAAGCGGCGTGCGCGTTGGCCGGAACTCCCCCATGGGATTTGGAGGCGGAAGTGCTCGCCGAAGTGTATTGGCGGACGGCTGAGTTCCGAGCGGGTAGCGGCGGTCAACCCCCGCCCGAAGAGGTGCGCGAATGGCGCGAAGCCGCCCGCCGAGCCACGATGGCTCATTGGTCCTCTCGGCTGGAGGCTCCACGTGCTGGCTTTGCCACCGTGGAGGCGCTCCAGCCAATCATCGTCGAATGAGCAGGACGGCAACACGGGGCTCTTTCCTTCCGACTGATGCAGGTTCTTTCCGGGCACGGCTGCTTCGGAAAGTACCTGCACTCGGTCGCTAGGAGGGAATTGAGTCCCGTCTGCCACCACTGTGACTGCAGTGAGGAGCATACGCTCGCCGATTGCCCTGCGTGAGCGACGCAACGCCGGGCGATCACTGCAGTCATCGGAGAGAATCTCTCGCTACCGGCCGTAGTACGCTCCATGGCCGGTAGCGAAAGAAGTTTTACCGCGGTCGCTACCTTCTGCGAGGATGTCATCTCGCAGGAGGAGGCGGCGGAGAGGGCCCGGGAGGACGATTTCCATTCGGACCCAATCCGTCGCCGGCGAATCGGGCGGCGGAGGCGCGCTTACCAGCGCCTCATGCAACCCTGAGTGTGGCCGCGGGTGGTCGGGACGGGTTTTCCCTTCCATCCGCCATAAGGCCAGCCGCGAGGGGGTGAGGTCCGAGTGTGTCTGGACGTCGCCTTATTTATAGGTTACCCGCAGTTGTTGCCCGCATAGTGCGGGCAGGCGCTAAAAGGGGTCCGGATGACTTACTAAAGCCGTTCCCGGACCCCTCTTACTTCAGGCGCAGTACGGCACACCGTGTGGTTTTAGTCGGTTCGATTCCGACACACCGTTCCACCGCAAACCCCGGTGGGATGAAGGCCCGAGGGGGTTTCCACACGTAAAAAAAAAAAAAAAAAAAAGGATATACCAAACTAAATGAAGTTTTGAATAATGTCATAGGTACTCTCTTAAAATTATATAGTATAATGTAAAAAAATGGTGGATGTGATTAATTAAAAACTTATTTTCTTTCTTTTTGATCCATTATCTTAAGCTCTAAGCTCTAAGCTTTTATTAAGCTTAATTTTAAAAATCTTTTTCAAATAAATTTATTTAAATTCTTAAGTCAATACGACTTCCGAGAACAGGGCTCATCAGACACGGCTACTTTGGGAAGAATACCGTAATCCATCCACCAGCTATCGGTGTAGGTCGCTGCAGATCATGCTTACGTCTATGGCGCAAAGCGAGACTAGCTCACCCTCGGCCCCAGTGAGGTGTTAACGCTTGGGCATTTTCACACAAAAAAGTCTACACGACTTACTACTCATAAATCAGATTTACATTTTATTCAGATAGTACTTAAAACCCTACAATTTTCTTTCGACCTTTTTAATGCTAAAATTAACAAGTCTTAAGTAAAACAAAACAGCTCTATTGAAGTGAACGTATATTATAGGTATCAAAATGTATACCTACTAACTGTAAGAATCATAAGTTTCTTTTGTTTCTTCAGCCGTCTATAAAATAGCACAGCATTTCTTCTTAGGGAATTTATTTATAGAAGAGCGTTTTTTGTACATTCTAGCTACTCTCTTCTTGTATGCCATTTTTGCTCCGCGTTTCTTACTTCGGTTGAACTTACTAAATTCTGGATTGCAATTACAAGACAAACCGCGTGGAGTGACGACTGCCATGGCACTGGGACATCTGACTGTTTTTTTTTTAGACTTTTTGTAACATGTACCAGGATCTGGGCAAGGATTTGGCTTGTGCCTACACTTGTGGATGCTGCAAGCCGGTGCCGAAACACATGGTTTAATACTCCTAGGGTAAGATGCTGCTGACGCTGAAAAAGATGAACACAAATAAGGTTAAATTTTAGTAAGAATTGCTTATTCAATTCAAATATATAATTTAATTATTATATTATTTATATACCTATTGAGTTGAATATAATAGAAACACTCTAGAAACACCCAAGTAAATAGACTATTCAATATGCATTCTTAAAGGCATTTGCATTGAGCGAAAATAGAACCCGCCAGGATTTTTTTGTGCATTCTGGGTAAGGAATTAATACACCTCCCACGAATGTTCTTGTTGTTATAAGGTCTATACATATATAACATTACTTTCGTGTACTTTCTTTAACAGTACTACTCTAAAGAGAGTGATTTCTACTATGCTGCATATATATATACTTAAGTAACGTGTAGCGCTTTATGTCTCAAGGTAAAAACCTGGATAAGTATTTCACTAACAAATCTCAGTCCTTACTTGCAAGCTGCACAGCAGACATGAGCTTAATTTGTTTCGAACGTTCCAAGTATACATATGTATATACCTAATTCAATTGTATACTATCTATGCCGTGTATAGAAAACTTTATGTAAGGTATATAAGTGCTGATTAATAAATCAGGTACTTACCCATAGCTTAGGTCAGCTATATGTTTTTATTAATTGGAGTTACATTTCGGTACTTAAATCTATATTTTTATGGGTTTAAAACATACATTTTGTTTGAAAGACAAGTAAGTGACAGCAAAAGCATAGACTTAAAGTATCAGTAACGTAATATTCTAAATATATATATGGGTCAAGGGGCAAAGGGAACCACATGAAACTGCTGAATAGCTAAATAATTGTTGAGCTAAAGTCAGAATTACTTTCATAGACATTGTTGAAAGTTACATATTGGAAAACGCTAAATGTTGAAAAACTAAAAACAAGACAACATATTGTGATAATTTTATAAATTTTCTCGTAATATTATGACAGTTCCTAATAATATGTTTGTTAGTATAAACAATCAGTGCAACTCCTTACACCGTCACGGAAGATCCCTTCGTTCCTAGAAAAAAGATTCTTCGTCGGGTCCAAAACTAGTCGGGCATTCCCCAAAAAAAGACGTGAGTAAAATCGTATTAATATTATAAATGCGAAAATTCGGATGGATATTTGTTACTGTATCACACCGCCAAAACGGTAGAACGGATGTGGATGAAATTTGGCACAGAGACATACAATAGTCTGAATTAACACATAGGCTTTTTTACCGGATAGATGTATGTATATATGTACGTCGCAAATTAATATAATAATAAAATGTCAATATTCGAAACATCGGAATCTTAAATACGATTTAATTTAACGAATTAAATTCGGCCGAATAAATGAATGGTTTATTTAATTAATTTAATTAAATAAACCGAAATTTAAAATAACGAAGTCCATATTGTCTAATGGTTAGAACCTGCGTCCAATATATCTAAAATCTATATATTTACAAAAGTGACATCGATAGACCTAAATAATCATTTGGTCTTATTTTTTTTTGCATCATTTTCCAATGAAAATAACTGTCAAGGGATCCGTTGACAGTTATATAATATTATATAACTTTCAACGGATTATAATATTATAATATTAATGCAAGCATAATATTAATGATTGCATTAATATTATATAACTGTCGACGGATCCCTTGTAAGAATGTTACGTTAGGTTAGATTAGAACTGTGACAACCATGAAGCTGGTGCTTTTAAAGAAGCCGGGATGACATACCGACTCGGTCGCGGCCTACAGACCCATTGTGCTGCTGGACGAAGCGGGTAAACTGTTTGAGAGGGTACTCTCTGCCCGCATCGTCCGGCATCTGGATGAGGTTGGCCCCGATTTGTCGGACGCCCAATTCGGTTTCCGAGCGGGTCGTTTGACGATCGGAGCTGTATTGCGTCTGAGAGCCGTGACCGAAGAGGCAGTGAGCTGTTGGCGGTGTCGTTGGACATCGCCAACGCATTCAATAGTCTGCCATTCAGTTGCGTTAGGGAAGCGCTCCGCTATCACGGAGTGCCACAGTACCTGATGCGACTAGTGGCAGACTATTTAGAGGAGCGTACCGTCATGTACGAGGACCGAGATAGAAACCTAAGTCATCGGCCCATGTCGTGCAGTGTTCCGCAGGGGTCTGTCCTTGGACCACTCCTGTGGAACATGGGGTACGACTGGGCCCTTCGTGGTGACTTCCCCTCCGGGCTGGGCGTAATCTGTTACGCCGATGACACTCTGGTCACAGCCCGGGGGTCGAACTTTCAGGAGGCGGCGCGCCTGGCCACCAGAGGAGCCTCACTCCAGCGCATCGAGGCGCTAGGCTTGCGGGTGGCCCTGGATAAGACGGAGGCCCTTTTATTTCATGGACCCCGTCGTGGTCCACCCGCTGGTGCCGCCATCATGGTCAACTCGGTCCTCGTACCGGTTCGGGCCCATATAAAATATCTGGGCCTGACCCTTGACGGAGGTGGCTCTTCAACGAGCACTTCCTGCAGCTTGCTCTAAAGCTGGTTGCCGCTGCGTCCGGCCTTGGGTGACTTTTGCCCAACTTGGGTGGACCCAGCGTCGCAAGCTGCCGAAGTATATCGTCGGACGACTGATTTCCGGGCGGGTAGTGGCAATCGACCGCCGCCCGAAGAGATACGCGAGTGGCGTGAGGCCGCTCGCCGAGCCACTATGGCTTGTTGGTCATCCCGGCTGGAGGCTCCACGTGCTGGCTTAGCCACCGTGGAGGCGCTCCAGCCGGTCATCGTCGAGTCGGCAGGGCGGCAGCACGAAGCGGCGGCGGAGCGGGCCCGGGAGGATAATCTCAACTCGGACCCAATTCGCCGCCGGCGAACCGGGCGGCGGAGACGCGTTTACCAGCGGCATGAGGCGCCCTGAGTGTGGCTGCGGGTGGTCGGGACGGGTTTTCCCCTCCATCCGCCATATGACTATCCGTGAGGGGGTGACGTCCGCGTGTGTCTGGACGCCGCCTTATTGATAGGTTACCCGTAGGTGGTGCCCGCATAGTGCGGGCAGGCGCTAGGAGGGGTCCGAATATCTTAATAAAGCTGTTCCCGGGTTCCTCCTATTTTAAGCGCAGTATGGTTTTAGTCGGTTCGATTCCGACACACCGTTCCATCGAAAACCCGGGTGGAATGACGGCCCGAATTTTTTCCACACGAAAAAAAAAAAAAAGAACTGTGACAACCATGGACATATACACCATGCTCGCAACATCTAGTTTTTTGTTTAATAAAAATCAAATTACATTTTTAAATACATATATAAAAAAGCAAACATATTTAAAAATATAAAAATAGTGTCCCACCGGTATCGGGTACAGGGACTAAGCTACCGGTGGTTAGAGCTCCAGAGAAAGGAACCTGCTTACAATAAGTGTCGTATCAAGAATTACTGCCTTCTGCATCAGGACCTTCACCCAGTTGCCTAACGTAAGCCTCAGAAAGTGTTATCTGAGACTCTTAGCGATCCACCCATGGGCTGATGAGACTATCGGTAAAATGATTGCGGAATCCAAATCCAAATATTTTAGTTATTAACTTTTTCAGTCTTTATGAGATTGTCGTCACGGGGAATGGTAATGTCAACAATCATTGCTCGGCGCTCTCATCGATCTATCACCACTATGTCAGGTTTATTGGCAACAATAGTCCTGTCAGTAATGATAGAACAATCCCAGTATAATGTTGCATGACCATTTTCAAAAACTGGGTTGAGCACATAACATGATGACATGCCCGACAAATGTCAATTGTACCGTCTTTCAGGATATGTCTACGATAGTTCTTCTTCATAACAACTTCATCTGTGCACATATAAAAACTTGAGTTTTTCCGAAGCCGTTAAAGAAACGTAGCCAAGACACAGATGATAATAGATCTACATCGGATTCGTTTTAGGCCACATAAAAAACGTCCATGTAGATCTATGCTCTTCCATATCACCCTACGTTCTGTAATATTGAGTACTACAGGTTTGTTCCAGTTCTCTTTCCAAGCGGAGCGAATCCGGTATCAACTGCTACCACATCCTAGTGCATCTCCACGTTAATAATCTCTAAGATTGCATACCTCGCGATTATGGAGTGTCCTGACTTTTCAAAAACCACGAGCCTCACATTTCCGAGGGATACACAAACTCATTACTGATGAACGTGGATGGTGCATACGATACGCGGCTAGCAGTATACGGACTCTTCTATCCAGGGCATCTAATTCCGTCTGAGTCCATCTTAGAATATCAATAGAGTAGGTTAGGACTTATATGACCCAATCGTTATAGGCTCGCACCTTTTAATAATTTTTTCATCAGCTGCAATTTTTCATAAGAAGCAGCTGATGAAAAAATTATTAAAATATTGAATTAGGAAATCTTTATAAATCTGTTGATGTATAATGAATTCATTATGTTATTTGTATGTACAAACTGGCAGCATTTTAAAAAGTATCGGTCGTGCATCAATAAGGATTTTACTATATCAAATTTTGGCTCAACAGTTTGTTACGACTTTCGTTGTGGTCTTACTCCACAACAAAGTTCCGATTGACTACGATATGCATTTTATTAAGAAACCCCATCTCGAGCCACTCTTTACAATTTGTTAAATTAGTTTAAACGTGGTCAAAGCAAACTCACTGATAATTATCGAGAAGGACATCCTTCTACGGCGACTACTAAAGATAACGTGAGTGCTGCTGGCGAAAGATGGAAGCTGATAAAAGAGTGACATTAACAGATTCGGGCAGCTTTGGGCATTGGTATGAGTCAAGTACAAAAATGATTACTTAAATATTTAGGCGTCAGAAAGCTTTGTACTAATAGCCGTTTGGATTGGTGCCACTCAATGCTGAAAAGGTATAACGGAGGTGACTCGAATGCTGTATATGATATCTTTACAGGTGATGAAAGTTGGATATATTGTTACGAATCTGAAATCAAAAAACAATCTGCGCAATGGACGTTTCCATTCAAAGATTTTCGGACAAAAGTAAAGAAGGTCAGAAGTCAAGAGAAAAAAGTTGTACGGACGGTTCATTTCGAAACAGTCATTCTAGAAGATAATAGGACTGTTACCGCAGATTGGTATGACAGTCATTGTGTACCAGTTGTTTTGGAAAATTTCAGACGAAGAAGCAGGATCCTCCTCCACCACGACAACGCTCCAGCTCCCTTCACCAGACGGATTATCGAATATTTGCCTATTGAAGGTGTGGAGTTAGCGAGTCATACTCCTTATAGTACCGACCTGATAACTTGTGACTCTTATTTTTTTCCAAAAATAAAACATAGTTTTAAAGGGAGGCAGAGTTTTGAGAAAGGTGTGGAAAGGATCCATAAAGTAGAGTAGACTCACTTCTGCACTTAACCCTTTTTTTGTGTGGAAACCCCCACGGGTCATCACCTCACCGGGGCTTTGCGGTGAGATGGTATGTCAGACTCGAACCGACTATAACCACACAGTGTTCTGGCATGGAGTCTTCTGGCCGGGGCCTCAGGTGTGCCCTAATTTGCTATTTGACAAACAATAACTAAAGTATTCCTAATATTCTATTAAGCCTGCTTTTAATAATTATAGACGAAACAGAATAGAAGTTTTGATAACAACTGAATTGGACAAACTGTTTTGAATAATAAATATAACTAAAATAATTTGTAACAATTATGAACTAAAGGCAGTTTAATTGAAACATGTCATATTTTTTTCATGTCATTTTTTTTTCTGCCGTTATGAAACTAAGTCTCACTGATAAAATAAAACCTCACCACGTCGCAGAAAAGAAATGTAATTATTTATTTTAAAAATTAATTAAAATATCATTAAGATTTTTTATTTATGTCACAGTGCTTTTGAAATTTATTATTTTTTTATTATTGCATGTTGCATTTTGGAAGTTTATTTATATTTTTTTTATATTCTATAATAAAATGACAGTAAACTAACATTGCCGTGAGAGAAATGTTGTTAGAAATATATTTAATTAGTTATCGGAATGAAAATCAGGGAGATTGAACTGTATTTTACTTAATACTTACTATTGAAGTTGATGTGTTCACAAAATAAAAAGCCCGTGTTGACGTGTCATGTTGTCAATTTACAACTGAACTAGAATTAACGTAATGATATAACATCAAAAACTGAAATCCTTTGAAAACATTAAAATATATACCTTCCAAATAGGTGCAGTCAATATAATTTAAACACCAATATAAGCAATTTTAATTAGTTCCAAAAACTTCTGAATAAAACCAATAGATCGATGTTATAAAGTTGTAGCAGTGACATATTTTTATAGAGTGGGGCAATTTAGAACAAACGAAACCCAACCAAAATCAAAACATTTTAATAAAATCGATATTTATTTTCATACATTTGAAATATAAAATTAATTAACTGAAATTTTAAAAATTAACACTAATTAAGATACTTTTTGAGTAATACAGAATATTACTTGTTTGATCATTTAACAGAACTTGATTATAACTACGAGCTTTAAATATCAATTTATTTAAAAAAATATATTTATTATGATAATAATTCTAACAGACACAAACCCTTGTAAACTAAATGAAAACAATTAACTCAATATTTGTTACACTTAAATTTTGTAATCATAGTAGATTTATACTTATATTTTTTTTTTATCTAAAATTATTTTAAACTTCATTTCTATTACTATTAAAAATTGATATTTTTATCGATTCATCGCGAGAATTGGTTAATTTGGTTAAGCTAAAAGTTTTAGCACCTTCTATATATGTCACTGTGATCTCATGTGGCAAAACGGACCTATTATTTTGAGAAGACAATAATAGTGACATGGCTACATTTTATAATATGCACAACATAAATTGGCTATTGTCCTCGATATTGGTGTAACTTAGATACTAAAGAATTTACGTCATAAAATATTGGTCTGAGTATAGACTCCCAAAGCTTTTACAAGATAGTTTTGATTCAAATATGGAATAGACATTTACTATAAAAACATTAAAAATCTATAATGTTTTTAAATAGTTAACTTATCGGATTCTTTTATTGAAACAGTTGCTACAAAGCAATAACAATATAGTTCGAATAAAATTACATTAGCAGATAGCCTTATTTTGAAACGTAAATCGTTAATAACTGAAATTATTGATGGCGGTGTCAGTAGTTTTAAAGTAATGACTATGAGTCCGATGTCTTTGGGAAGTATCCCTTGGTGCAATGTAGAAATTAAGTCGAAAATTTATATTTTATTTTTGATGATTGTTAATTAATTACTGAATTGTAAAACTAAATTATTCAACATGTAAGCTTGATGTATTTCCTTATTTAATTAGATACCATGCTTTGATTAATTCTATTCATTATTCTGGCATATATACGTCTACATAATTATGTAACTTTTCAAAAATAAAGTATTCATTCAAGACTCAATAAAGTCAATTCATTGAGTCTTAAATCAAAAATTTTCTTGGTTTAATTTCCAATGATTCACCACATACATAATACAATTTGTTTTTTACATGCAAAAATTTAATATCCGAAGCTAAAATTAGGGGTATTATAAGCGTGTGTATCTGTGTCACTATCTCTGGCTAAGCTAAGTTAGCTCCTAAAGGTTTTTTAATTTATAGGGGTATGACTATACTCAGCTGTAGTATTATGTAGTTGGCCAAGTTTGGTGACTGCAAAATCAAAGTTCATAGTATATACCTAAAAAATAAGATCGATCCTATCAAATACCGAAGATTACTGAATTTCTTCAAAAACTGAGTAATTCTTTCTGAAATCCATTCGATTCTGTTACATTCGAGCAGTTCTATATAAACTTTCTTAATAAATATTTCGGATGATATGTTTCATCCAATTTCTTTAGTTATAGTCTCTTGTATAAAAAAAATATATTTTAACTTTAACTTTGCTTAGAGGTATTTAGGTTTCCAATAATTTGTTTGCCAATTAGTGGAAGTAACTTTTTAAGTTTATTTTCTTGGCAGTACTACAAAATTACGCATTTTTTACTCTTGGGTTCGGTCCAACGAGATACAGTAGAGCGTTTGGCATAAGCTTGTTTTATTCTTTGTTTAAACGATTTCTTTTTTTTACAACATGTTGCACGATCTTTATGTCTTCGTGTAAATTTAAAGTGTTCTGAACTGCAAATACATGGCGCACCGCGGGCCGTAACAACTTCTTTGGCACTTTCACATTTAACGGGTGATTTCCTAGTCTTATTGTAGCATTTCTGAGGGTCTGGGCAGGGAGCTGCTCTTGGTCTACATTTGTGGGTAGTACAGCTCGATGCTGGGGCGCAAGGTTTCTTACTTTTTATATCGGACATGGAAGCTGCAATAAAATAAAATAAATATTATTTACAAAAATAATGTAATAAGTTAGCGTTAGGTAACTTAAACGGTTAGATTGTGACATTGATAGTATTATCACTATGAAATATTTACTTATTTTTGTTTATTGCAAAAAAAAATAAAGAATTGTTGATATTTTAGGATATATTTTACTTCAAAGTCTTCAAGGGTAACTATATCAATAAAACTGGAAAAAAATTGTTATACAATATAAAAATGGCGTCACACGTCATCCGATAGGAGGCCTTAAAAAGCCGCACTAAAATGCGACTAGGTCTCTTTTCAATCGGACAGCGAGCAGCACGGATAAACCTGATCAGTATCGTATTCATAATTATATTTTGTTATGTCTCTTTATGTGTAGCATTGCTGTTCTAATTAATCTATTATATAATTCTAATTAACGTTTGGCTTCTAAAAATATATTATAATGATATAAAATATAAATTGCATACACGTAGCCAGGTATGCAGAAAAAGGACATGGAGTACCTTTAAAAAAAAGTGCTGTCGGGTCAGCACAAAGGAAGGGATACACATATAACTTGTTTTTCAATATCAGTCTGGGCTGGAGAACTCAGTCTCGTCAATATCGTCCAAGTTGTTATCGTGTTGGGTTGATGTTGGACTGACTCGTACCCTGTTGCTCAAAGAGAGATGACCCCAAGGTTCTATGCCACAGGTCAGTATTATGATCGATCTTCTATTCAAAATCTGCGCTCACTCACTTTTGACACTTTATAACTCTATTGTTTATAAATAAACAATACTTTGCCGCCCTATTTACGCCGGGGAGTTGTGAAGCGATAAAAAGCCTAGGCGTGCATTATTTAGTTACATAGCGTTTACATGAGATACGAAGAACATCGCGGTTACTGGGTTTTAGGGAATTCCATTGCTTATAGCAAAAGCAGTGTAATATTGTTTTACATCAGTAGTGAAATAAAAACTCGCTAATGCTAAAACAAAAAACTGACAGCAGGGTGTCTGATGCAATTGGCGAGCCGACAAGCTCAATGCCATCACCATCATCATGTTCAAAGGGTTCAAAGGGATCGTGATGCTATAAACATTCGTCTAAAAGGAAGACAAAATGTTCTTATTAGAAAATTCTGAGTAAACCCCGTGTTTAAATATGGTTTGATGTGGTTGGACAACTTTTGTCTAGTGTATCAACCTATCAATCTATCAACCTATTTAAAGTACTTTTTGTCTGAATGGAAAGCTTTGTGTAATAATTTATATTCCCTATTATTTCTATAGTTCACTAAATTTGTTACTTTAAATAACCAACGGATAGCAATCATAAATGATATATAAATGAATGTTAAAT
The DNA here is from genome assembly GCA_947561695.1 of Tyria jacobaeae. Classification (NCBI taxonomy): domain Eukaryota; kingdom Metazoa; phylum Arthropoda; class Insecta; order Lepidoptera; family Erebidae; genus Tyria; species Tyria jacobaeae. The sequence continues at coordinate 7,631,289 of OX387222.1, read as the reverse complement.
GTAGTTTATAATATAAGTTAGGGATTCGGTTTAAAATATATTTATTTTAACACTTTTAGCAGATAAAGACACGCCACAGCAGTGGCAATAATAGCTTCCACGGAGAATTGGCTAGAGAGACATCACAGTATCGTGTGTAGGTTCTGCTTCTTCAAGTGCTAAACGGGTACAGCTGCTTCAGAAAGTACCTGTGTCGTATAGGTCGGAAGCCAACGTCTCCATGTGTTATCATTGACTAAACTCTTAGAAGAAAAGTGCTTGCCACGATCTAGCGGAGAGCTGTGGGGACGCAGCAACGAAGCGACCTCGCGGCAGCTATTGGTATGGGAACTCTTATGGTAGATGCTATGGTTCCGTTGGTGTCCAGAGGACCTCGCCTGGTGACAAGATCTTTTCCGAGCGCCCGTATACATTTTATTTAAAAAAAATATATGTCCAAAAGAGATCTGTAGCTTTTGAGAAAATCGCGAACATACATGCACACATATATACGGATCGATTACACGACCACATCCTTAAGTCGAATAATAAAAGACGATTTCAGCGACAGCAGGGGAAAAATTCTATGAAATAAAGAGTTAGACTTTGTATGTTTAGGAAAGAAAACAACACATACTTAGTTGTGTTGTCTGTCAGCCCCGGATTTACGGACAGTGTTTGGTCAAGCTGTGTTTTTTTGTATTTATTAACTCCTTCTTCCCCTTCATCGGCAAAGGTAAGCAAAGCTCTTCTTCCCCTCTCTCATGCTTATCAAAATTACCTACTAACCTACATATATTGTTTAAGCTGTTCTGTTTTTTTTTAATTTATTCTATTATATATATAATAAATTATTATATAATAACTTAAGTATAGAAATATGGAATTTATAGGCTATGGAGAATGAAAACTTAACAAATATTTATCATTGACATACTATTTAATCTACTAAATAAATTAAGTCTACCGACTTGTTAAAAAAAAAGGAGATAACATCTGATTTGATAAATATAAGCTTATGAGGCTGCTGGTAAGAATAAGATATTTACAATACTTATCTTTATCACTTGATACACTTGACTGCACGGATGGCGTAGTGGTTTAAGTGGTCACCTCGCCCCACTACACTGCCGCGCCAAGTGTTGTGGGTTCGATCCCCGCACGGCACAACACTTCTGTGTAATCCTCAAATTTTTGATTTCTGTGTCTAGGTGTTCTTTGTGTCCGTTGTTTGAATGTTTGTAAAGTCCCCCGCGACACAGGAATTAATCCTAGTGCGGGAGTTGTCTTATTGAAAATACAAAAAAACAAATACTTGAGAACCGATTTTTTTTTAATGATTTCGTTGTACTCAATGATGCTCTTAGCCTCTGAGGTGGTAAAGTGAGGAACGAACAAAACATTTAAACCGATAACTCCGACATCACAATCGATGCAAATAATTGATTTGCTGGAGGTTGGACCAGTTTAAATTTCAAAACCATAGATCACCTCTAAGGTGGCAAATTAAGGACGGGATGTTACGGAGAAACGTGTTACGATGAAACGACGAAGAACCCTTCGTTGTGTGAATCGATTTCAATATTTTGTACAGTTTAGAACCATGCTTAGCCACGAATAGGCTGGCTCGACCGGTGCGATGCACTATTTCCCATGTCCTCATCCCCCCTCTCTTTTTTCCCCTCCCCGAATCCCCCCATTCCTCATCACCCACAACGGCTCTTAGCGGCAAGCAGCGCACTTACGACTCTTGAGTTGCAGGTGTCCATGGACGGCGGTTGTCACTTACCACCTGGTGACAACCCGTTTGTTAATCCGTCCATGTGTATAGGTATATTATAAAAGAAAAAAATAGCAGATATGAAAAATGCAGTTAATTACAATTTATCGGGATAAGCGCGTTGAAGTCTGTTATATATTTAATTAATTTAATATTTATTAAATCAAATGTACTTTTTATTAGATACATAGACGATAGATATATATATATAGATGATATTATTCGTTTGCTAACAGAACCTTCAGTGCGCTAGTCAGACTCGGATTTATCAGGTTGTTATTTATTACAAGCTTGTATTTATATTTAGTTTGGATGGCTACGCATAGTTTTTCTAAATCCAATGTGGCACACTAGTTATCTTTATGCTTTTCCATTATATGGGTATCAAATGAAAGGGTTTGCTTACAAGAATAGAAAAACAGAATTACTTTAATTTAAATCCGATATGGCGGTACCGCCTAAGATGGTGGGCTAGAATAAATTTATAGAGTATCAGTAAATTCTATCAAGATAACTGAAGTAGGAATTTTAAGAATTTCATTTTCACTGCCAAATGTGAATCTTAAATTACTAATAAATATAACAAACAGAAAAAATCTTAGTGATGGGTTCCTAAGGCAAACAGTTGGTTACAAAAATTTCTTTAGTCAGATATTTTGATAGGGAAATTAAATCATTAATTAAATTAATAATGGTTTTATGTTGTGGTAGAGTATCTTTTAACATTTACACTTTAAAATTTAAACAATTAATTTTGAAAAAATACTATTAAACGCAACGCGCGAGTCATTTCAAATCAGTCCGCCTTCAAAGTATGGGTATCGTCAAATACCCTGTACAGAAACCAGATTTCAAAATACTTCTAAGTATACGGGCAGATACTTTCATCTGTCATACATAAGTAAACGTACACTTTAAGTATGCCTCCAATACGACGCCACCAGTACAAAAATGCGATAAGAGATATGAAATATTTCCTTTCTACTTTATCAGGCTTAGGATCGGATATTTTAGGTTTCGTGCATAAAATTAATTATGTTCAAACTCACTAGCGGGTGTAGTTAAAAGAAATCTTGTTACTTACATTCGTAATTTATATCTAATTAGTCTTTTAATATTTCAAACAATCAATTCAATTCAAGTTATTTTATACGATTCTTAGACATCTTAGACTTTTTATTTTGTTGCAGAAAAAGCAGTAGTTGCACTTTCGGCTGCCAAGTTACAATCTCTTATTTTATATTTACTTTATTTTATTATATACATATATATATGTTTCAGAAATAGCAGTTGTTGCACTTTCAACTGCCTAGTTGCAATCTCCTCTTATTTTCCTTCCAGAGGGAGATCATTAAAATCTTTATTTTCAATAGAACTGTTTAACTTAAAAAAAATCTTATTTTTATTGCCATTTCATTGACGACATTAACTTAGGATTTTCCCAAGTAAAAAAAAAATATCGGACAAAGTAGCAGACGGGGCACCTGATGATAACTGACTGAATACCGTGACCCATGGACACCCCCATGGGCAGCGGCAACTCAAAAACCGCAAGTCATTGAAATACAAATAGTGAAGTAAATGTGAACTAATCTGAAAAGTAATAAGTGAGTAAATGTGAAATTCTGGCATAATAGCGCGCAACAAAACAGTACTGTAATACAATGCACTTAATATTGTTTTAACTGTATGGCAATTCAAAAGGGTCGTGAGTTTGTTTCCGAGGTTTTTAATGACACGATTCAACCATCTGGAAACGAGTGGTTATTGATCACCACACCCAGGTAAGGATTTTCTTTTTATGAAATCGGACTGATTTCTTGCATTGAAACTACCTCTGTCTGTGTAAACACAACACAATGAGAGTGGAAGACGCTCGTGACGTATTATGTATGTAAGGATAGAAGGAAGTGCTGGTATATTGTCTCTGCCTACCCCGATGGAAGAAAGGCGAAGTCTATGTAAATATCATTAATAATAAATATATTAATTATATTAAACTTGATAATAAGATCTTTGATAACAAATAACTATTTTAGAGACACACGGATCAATGAAAAAATCGTATTCTGTTTACAACCACAATGAGTAAAAGTATAAAAAAGCAAACTCCCAATATAAAACTCATTTTTAATTTTTCCTAATTTCTTTTACTAAAGCTACCTCGAAATGTGATACCCAGTTGCAGTTGTCAGTAGCAAATTGTAAAGTCTTTGGATATACAGCATAAATATACAAATATTTAATTCCCTGAAATATGCTTAGTATGATATGTTATTTATTAATGTGTTATATTCGTAAGGGTAAACAGAAGCTATTGTGGGAGGTGTTCGCATCGGCATCGAGTCCTCGATGAGATATCTGGGACTCGTACTCGACAGCCGATGGGACTTCGGACCTCACTTCCGGAGTCTGGTCCCCAAACTTACGAGGGCAGCGGCCGCGCTTTCGAGGCTACTGCCCAATTTGGAGGGGCCCGAGGCCTCCTGCAGGAGACTATACGTTGGGATCGTGCGGTCCATGGCCCTATATGGGGCCCCAATATGGGCGGAGACCCTGACGACCAGTAACGCTGCTATTTTGCGACGGCCACAGCGGGTTATGGCCGTCAGTTTCAAAAGAGGATACCGCACGGTCTCTTTTGAAGTGGCGAGTCTCCTAGCCGGAACCCCGCCATGGGACCTGGAAGCAAAATCTCTAGTTGCAGGAGCTGGACCTCAGACCTGGCCCTCGTGATATCGAGGGGCAACGGTCCCAGCTCCGCCAGGCGCTCATGGCTCAGTGGAAAGAACGGCTTGAGTGACCGAGCGCGGGGCACGCCACAATTGTGGCGGTAAGACCCATCATGGAGGATTGGCTGGAGAGGCGACATGGAGTTCTCTCCTACCGGCTAGTTCAGGTACTCACCGGACACGGATGCTTCGGTAAGTACCTGTATCACATAGGCCGGGAGCCAACGCCTGTGTGCCACCACTGCGGGAGCTGTCACGAGGATACCGCACTCCACACATTAGTGGAGTGCTATGCGTGGGTGCAGCAGCGTGCTGACCTCGTGGCAGCTATTGGTGTGGTAGCCTCTCGCTAGAGGCCATGGTTATTGCTATGGTCCAGAGCGAGAGTGCATGGGAGTCCGCCGCTTCGTACTGCGAGGCAGTGATGCTTGCAAAAGAAGCGGCTGAAAGGGAACGGGAGAGAGTTGGTACTCTTCCGTCCCACAGAAGACGCACAAGGCGCCGGAGAGTGCAAAATGACCTCCGGCCTCCATGAGCCTGGCCTGAGGGCGACAGACAGGGCTATCTATCGCCCTAGCAGAAGCAGGCCCGTGACGGCGGCGCGACGTTTTCCACGCGCGCCTGACTAAACATGAGGGGGGGGGGGGACAGAACTACAACACATCATATTGGGGTCGCCTTGAAGGCGGCTAGGTCTGCCGGGGTACACAGGGATTTCCTTTCTAGGGTACACCTGAGGCCCCGGCCAATAGACCCGTTGACGGAACACTGTGTGGTTTTAGTCGGTTCGAGTCCGATATACCACCTTACCCATTAGCCCCGGTAAGGTGACGACCCGTGGGAATTTCCACACAAAAAAAAAAAAAGGGTAAACAGAAGCTAAATATAAATATAAAAAAAACCTATACTTAGGGAGTTTAATCCATCTGTATAAGCTATATCATTTCCTTTCACTTTTTACCCTCCCTTTCCTGTTAACACATTCCAACATTTCCCATCTTATTCCCAAAAGTGCCCATAAGACAGCAACAAAAAATTTGGGGGAAGGGAGGCAGGATAAAGGCGCGAGTGTACGCATATATGTATGTACTTAGGGACTGTCGGTATATACCGCATACGTATATCTAGATACACATACATACACACATTCATTATCAAACATAACCTTCCTTCTTGCTCAATCGGGTAAAAAAAGGTTATTGCAACAACAGATTTCCCCTGATTTCCATAAAACTGATTTTCTCAACCTTCAACATTTTAAAATCTAAAGAAACTCACACGTGACCATATAAGACTTGGCTTTTAAAACAAAATTAGGCATATCAAAATAATACTTTATAACCATCCTATCTAAAGTAAAGGTTTATGGATGCCCTTTAAATATCATCATGATTATGGTAATAAATTATTAAATTCGTGGTAATATTGACCTGAAATATAATACATGTATTTTTTTATTTTAAACGATAAATATGAATGATTTATACATATCAATTCCAGATTTGAATGTTTTCTTGCTTCATACTTTTTAAGGTATGATATTTCAATAGTTATACAGGAAATAAAATAATAAACATATTTCCTACTTATAATTTACCTAACCACAAAAAATTGTGGTACTAAGAACCTCCTCCCTTTTGAAAACGTTTAAGACAACGAAATTTTGACTTCTAACGCCAATAAAAAAATATTCTCTTTTCCGATCACATATTAAATAAGCATACACAATTCATCACCAACATTTTATTTATGTATGTATATTCTCTACAAAAGTTTTAAATTATTGCATTGATGAGAGTTCCTTAATAAGGTTTTTTTAATCTTTACCAATAAACTTGCAGTTTCCCTTTCATAGAGATGCTTTTTGGGTTTCAATATTAAGGGGTTGGCTCGTCGATGTCGTATTCATATGATAACACAATGTTGAACAATACTTTGAAGATTTTTTTTACGTCGCTTTCTTCCGGTAAATGTCGACGATGATATAAAGTATGTGTCTGCACCCCTTATATGCCTTTCCTCTCGTTCAGTTTCATCCATGGCACTAATATCTTTAAATACTCCTGGATCCCTCATTGCATGCACTATTCTTTCTGAATATAAAATACTCGTCGAATTATATATTTTGTTACCATCTGTGCCAAAACGTGTAAACTTTGGTTTAAGACGAGTCTCTTTCATAGACACAGTGCTAGGACATGGTTTCAGTTGTCTGTAGCGATTATATTTATGATGTCGTTCAGGGAATGGGGTTTTTACATCTGAGGCATGGCATTTTCTACATATATTTTTTATATGAACAGGTGTTAGTGTACACGACCGATAATTAGTATTTGCCATAGTCGGAAAACGACTGCAAATAATACAGATCCTTTACAAATACTTTTATCACAATCAATCGTAACAATTATCATCAAGAAGCCAGCATCGCCCGTTCCGAACCCGAGGTATTCTCATAATATACAATGTTATGCATGATTGAAAATAATAAGCATGGCAGCAAGGACAGTACTTATAATGTATATTTACTCGTACTCAAATCCTCCTCTTTTATATAATACTTATTTAATTCTAATTTTTTACATTCATTTAAGTTGTAATGCTAATCTTAATACTTTTCTTCAATACCTACCCTGGGAATTTGCTTAAGTTCATTACGTAAATGACGTATTTTATAAAACAAACACGGTGATAAATAAAAGCGTATATATTATACTTCGTATTACAATAAAAGACAATGTTAAACATTTGAAATTTTGTTATTCTAGTCTGTTATGATAGTAAATAAATTTACAATATTGTACACTTTCTGCTCCTACGTCTGGGTGTTTTATTGCTGGCCAACAGTCCCCTATGCCCTATGCCCTGGCAACATGGGTCTGCATCCCTAGCTGTCCCCGTTCTTTTCTTCAAGTAATCTTCGTAGTGCTTGGTACCGGACCGTATATCCTCTGCCTTCATTCTCGATTCTCTTTTTTTTTTATGCAGATACTTTTTTATGAGTTTGTTTTGTTTCTTGACATCCGTTCTACCACCACACTTGCTACAATCAGTGCATTTTAATTTTGACTTTGTTGCCATTATGGAGACCGCACTGGGGCACGGCTTTGACCCCTTTCTGGATGATCTTTCGAGGCATTTTTCTGGTTTTGAGCATGGTGGTGGTGTAGGATGACATCGTTGAGGTGTGCACGATGAGGTCGGCGTGCATGGTGGATGTATACCGGGAGCCATTAATAATGATTGCGTGTTTCTGCAACGATGAAAGAATATAATTATTTTAAAGAAGTATATGTACATTAAATGAAATATATAATTCACATAAAAGATAGACACAAGAGAAGCCAGCTTCGTAAAAATTACAGACTTGCCACTCTGCTTGAAAATATAAAGTAAGTAAATTAAGAACTTACCTAAACGCATCAGAAAGTGTCAATAATGCACTAATTTAATATCAAGTGCAATTAACATTGAAGTTTTACAATACCGACGAAACTCATGTATTTCATACTTGTTATTAATTGTTAAGTCACACCATTAGCAATTTTTATTTTCCGGAAAATAAATAACTTAAAATTATTAACATTTTTAGGGGCAATGGTTGCTTTAATGATACTATACTTTACATAATATAATATTCAGATTCTTTGTTAGCTTTAATTTAAGGAGGAGGTTCTGAATTAACATGTAGGATTTTTTACTCAAACTTATAACTTATGCTCTAACCAGTAATTAATCTGGAATTATTTACAGTGTTTTAGAATATATTTTTAAAGATCTGTAGAGCCATACAAAAAAAGAGATGATTTCCACAATAAACTTTAAATGTACCTCTTTAAAACAACTTTGTACAAAGTTCAATGCCTGTCACGCGTACTTACAACGCAGTCATTGGATAAAACGTTATTTTAGTTCATTGACATGAAAAAATCATAGAGAGGAGGAATTCCCATTAAAATTTCTATGATAAATACCACAAAAACTTCTCCCCTAACACAGTTGAATTAATGAAAAAAAAGAATAAAAAAAAATTAAAACATACGATCTCTAACTCAACGAAAATTCCTCAAACAATAAGGAAAGATCTGATGATCGCCGAAAACAGATTTCCTTGAATTACTGCTACGAACACTCTCGATGAAGTCACACTCCAAGCAAAAGATTTAAACTTTAACTACAACAGACTGAATGAGAAGAATTCAACTAGTGATCTTTACAAATTATACTTTTACATATTTAGAATACGCGGCCTAATTACATCCTCGTCATTGGATGCGATATCGCCTTCATAGAGAATTGCAAACGATCCTATACTAAATTATAAGTTATCGGTTTGTCATTATGTAAGAAGGCGCACAAGTAAAGACGTTTTAAATTTAACAAAAATTAAAGCTGTTAGCTGTATTGGCGTAATTTAAAAATATTTTCTTGTTAATTTTGTTACATAAAATAACTTTAAAAAAAACATGTTTCTATAGGGCAAGTGGGAGTGAAAAAGAAATTAGTGAATGCATCCTTTGAATTATCTTCTGCTGTCTGTGACGTGACATAATAGCAGTTTGGCAAAAAGACGACATGACGAGATAATGTATGTAGGTGGTTCAAAAAAACCCTGTTTGTAGGCCAAAAACCGTCATTTGAATGTGCAGTTTATGATGGTAAAAACTTTCGAGGACAAGGGAAATTATTCGGAAAGTATGACGGAACACCACGTTCAATTAAACGTAGCTTTGAAATAAACGATAAAAATTTTCGGAAAGCATCAAAACATTAACTTGTTACACTAGTCAATATGTTTCAGAACGTTCAAGAATTCAAAGTAAATTTATCACAGGATTGATAACTTTGTTCAGGGTTGTAGAAGTTTGCAAGTATGTTACAGCATCATATTCAAATTCCATTGCTTATGTACCAAACATGCTGCCTTCTAATAACCTACAGGTATATTCCTCTTGTTTAAGTATATCTGAAAACATCTTACATATTCTTAAACATAGCAGTTTTACTTACTTCGGGAAGTAATGATTGAACAATAATAAATAAACAGTTATAGGCAAGACTGTTGTTTGTAGGTACCAAAACCTAACAACTTTCAAATCGAAATCAAAATTTAAAATGGTTAGTCTATATAAGCGAGGCTGGCTTCTTTCGTCAATATACTATTATAATTAAACTACTTTATTTGGCATGCTTTTTGTACAAAGCTGTCAAAGTGTCTACTAGAGTCTAGTCCACCAAATTACTAACAGATTACTTACCCATAATATTGAAAGGTGAATTTATTGTGGTTAGCAAATTTTTGTTAAACTATTGATTCATTTTGGATAATTTTGTAAGATTGTATGTTTATTTAGGTATGACTCGGGGATTTCATTTTTATCTTCTAATTTTAAGATTTGACAATTTGAGTAATGTCAAATGTTAAAAAAGAAAATTATGTCCAGAGTACTTACTTCTTTTTACTTTTTCTGTATACAGAATGTGACAACATACTTGTATTCTTCGTGCTGTTCCGCCCAGACCAGAGAGAAAGAATTACACCTGCATTACATAACACTTAAGGGCCACCGCGCACTGGTGGTTTTCAATAGGCCGATAGCTTGATCGTTCTGCCAATCAGTCTGAAGCCAATCAGCACTACCTGCATTTGAAGGTTTGAAATCGACCGGTAAGGTGTAAGCTAGTTGACGGTTAAATGTTTTCACCCTACCTTTACAGTGGGGCGGTGTGTCGTAATTGAACCGACTAAAATGGTGTAACACGGTGTGCCATATTACGGCTCATAGGAGCAGTCCGGGAACAGCTTTAGTAAGACATCCGGACCCCTCCTAGAGCAAAGGCGCTGGCACCACCTTCGGGTAAACCTCAGTTAGACGGCGTCCAGGCACTCGTAGACCACTGTAGTGGCTGGAAGGAAAAACCCGTCCCGACCACCCACGGCCACACTCAGGGTGCTGGAAAACGCGCCTCCGCCGCCCGGTTCGCCGGCGGCGAATAGGGTCCAAGTGGTGGTTTTAATCTCGCACAGCTATCTCGATTTTAATGACTTTAAGAAAACTATCTTTAGATATATAGTGTCATTAATAGAAAAGTACTTTTTATATTTCACTTTTGCATTTTATCGACAATTGAAACACAACATCAATGTAGGCAATATTATATAAATGCATATGTGTAGTATAACTTTATATAGTGTTGTATAACGGCATTTTTCTCTCGTCCCTACGAGTTTTAGTTGTTGTGCACCTCGAGTTACCTACTGCTACAGTACAGCCCTTAAACGGTTGTCGCAATCGCAATGTGTCATCTGTGTAACAGATGACACATTGCCTCTGCTTAATTTATTTTTAATATTTTATTACATTGTAAAATATGTTTTTGATACATTTTCATTACTTTGAGATTATGCCCAATTTAAACAACAACACGCCGAATGCAAATTACCACATGTCAAATGTCAATAAGCAGATTAAAAATGGAAAGATTTGATATGACATTGATATGAATGAACATAGGGTGACGTTTATAAGCAAAAGAGGCGTACCCCCTTTTGTTGGCTCAGTTGCCACAACGAAAAAAAGAAGAACAAGAGGAGACGTACCAAAACAAAAAACAGAGAATGACTAATACATCAATTGTATATAGTTTTTTACTGAATAGTAGACATATTTCATTCGCTATTTTTATTTTATCGACTTCATTCGCCTTTCAAATTTTTATTATTATTTGTTTTATTAATTCGCCTATAAGAGATAATCTTTTCGTATATTATTTATTTATTTTATTAGTTATTATATATAGTTTTTTTTTAATAAACTAACATTGAATCGTAAAGAATGTCGGTAGATTTATCTTAAATTTCTAGACTTCGATCATATTTATATTTTTCAATGTTTGATAGGCAACATTGCTGTTATGTTTCAAGTTTTGTTGATAAAAATGGAAAACTGTAATGTTGTACATGAAAATACAATGAAATCGATGAGTACGATCGAATCGATGACACCTATGTACTTTTTAAGATAACTGTCATGTTTTAAAGTGTATAATGACACTATATATATCTAAAGATAGTTGTCTTAAAGTCAGGTATTTTGGAAATCCCCGGAATACCGGTCCTGGTTGGGTTTATCATTACGGTGGATGTAATAAACCTCATTTCAATTTCTACGTCAGTAAAAAAAAAGAAGTAGATTAGCTGGCATCTTGTTGATTGTCAAAATTTATTTCAACAACATGTTATAAATCGATATGAATTTAAGGATGCGCGCATGATTGTATCTGATAATTGTCCCCAGCTAGCTTCTTCAGAATTCAAGGAGTACTGTAAAAGCCAAGTACTTCTTCACCTTATCACCCACGAACTAAGGGTTTAGCTGAAGGACTTGTAAGGACCTTCAAGACAATATTATCATCTGATGAAGGCAGTCATTCCAAGCGCAGTCTAATAGAATTCCTATTTACGTACAGAAATACTTTTCATAATACTACGGGCAAATCACCAGCACAAATGATGTTTGAACGTCAATTCAACTGTTTACTATCTAACATCAGACCGGACAAAAGGAAAAATTTACAATTTAAACAAATTAAGGCAAACATTGATGATGGGTCTGCATCAAACGTTCGTAATTTTGCACCTGGTGATAGTGTTTATGTATGGACACGCCAGGGCAAGAAATGGCAAGCTGGTTTTGTGGCTGCACGGAAAGGGAAATACTCATACGTCATTACGACCCCGGGCAGAAAAAAGATACGACGCCACGCAGACCACGTTCGGCCACGGATTCCGCGGATTCTCCCCTTTGCCAACGATACCTAGAGTCAGTAGAACGTCTGAATGATTATCGCAAGAACCTCGGGCCTCTGGAGTTCCTGAAACTTCAGGACCATTCTCTACTGATACCACAGACACTCACAGACCCTGGAACCTCAGTATCACCTTCAAATTTGAGTGGCTCTGCCCTTGCAGCGAAGCTAGAGACCCGTGAGAGAGAAGCAGATTTATCATTTATAATTTATAATTTATAATTTATAATTTATAATTTATAATTTATAATTTATAATTTATAATTTATAATTTATAATTTATAATTTATAATTTATAATTTATAATTTATAATTTATAATTTATAATTTATAATTTATAATTTATAATTTATAATTTATAATTTATAATTTATAATTTATAATTTATCATTTATCATTTATCATTTATCATTTATCATTTATCATTTATCATTTATCATTTATCATTTATCATTTATCATTTATCATTTATCATTTATCATTTATCATTTATCATTTATCATTTATCATTTATCATTTATCATTTATCATTTAGTGAGACCACTTCGGCGGCTTATCGACGAGATATAATGGAGTATTTAGAGGGTACGAATGTGATAGACCTCATTCCTCAGAATGAACCTCTCAAAATGACCTCAGAATGAAATAAACCACATATCAATAAAAGAAGGAGTCTAGAATTGTAAAACAAGAAAAAATATTAAAAGACAACGAAATATTTATATCACTGACAAAACCAAAACAGATTCGCAGAAAAAGTGGAAGTAGACAATTTCACAAAAGGCGTGGTAAGAAGAAAAGTCACTCAGTTTTACACAATTAAAACAAATACCAACTGAAAAGAATGTATCACACTGATCTAAAAGAAAACTGCTTTTCGAATTGCCAAACATAACATCGTGGAGGTGGCAATACTTAAATACTATTAAAAAATATCGTAGGGAAGGAAGACTTATTTTATATCTTGACGAAACTTATGTGAACGAGTCTCATAACTTTCAAAATGTTGGCAACCAAAGTATGAACACGGCGTGCTTTCTTATTTCGGTAAAGGAGACCGTTTGATTACCGTATATTGTAGAGGCCAAACTGGATTTGTAGACTAAGCACTTACGATATTTAAATCCAAACGTAAAACAGATGGTTATCACGATTCTATTAATTTCAATAAATGGATAAATGAAAAACTAGTGCCTAATATACCGAAAAACTCTGTCATAGTAATGGATAACGTAGCTTATCATTCGATTCAAGAAGAGACAAAGCGGACCAAGATTAGCTACGACTGCGTGACTTGCCTTTTGATAGTAAGTTTAGTAAGGATTTTTTACTTATATGAATTAAAAGCCATTCCACCGAAAAAGAAACGAAAGATAATTTATTCGTTTCCACCAATTGCATACCTTTACGGTTAGAAGATAAGTACACTGTTGAATTATACGGTAGACAATATTGTAGTTCATGGGAGATCTGGAGTCTAAACTAAGCCTAGCCCTGTGAGTGAATACATTGTGTGTAGGGGTTTAAGGAAGAGTGATATGGATGTAGTGCATGTGTGTGTGTTGTGTATACGTACAACAGACAAGCACAAAGTATAATATATATTGTAAGTAATATTGAGTATGCTCAAACGGAAATCGTACAGATTCATTTTATTAGTCGCCGAAAATTGGTTGTACAAGTACATTGCATTACTGAGGCTCATTTGCAGCATATGAACAAACAGCTTCTTGTACCAGCGCAGCGTCTTTCTTTGGACTGGGTAATAAGCGAGCATCTGATCTTGAAGATGTATGCCCGACATAAAGTTATTGTAATGGACAATTGCGCTTGGTTTCAATACTACAGATCCCCTTTTGGAAGTAGTTTCCAGCATCTCGTCACCATGTTCTGTGGAAATATATAATACGTAACGTTTATCTCTCCACTTACCAATATGAACCCCGTTCAAGAACAAGGATTTGTTTTCTCCTTTTTTCAATGGGATAGTCCCAGTTTCAACAGGATTATCTCTGCGGTTTTTTCTTAACGTTCCTGTGCAGTACGTCTGTCGATCTAGCAATTTCACAGCCAAACCATAAGAATTGTAGTAATTGTCCATGTACACATGGTGGCCAGAATCTAGTCTCTCTTCGAGGAGTTTAAAGACGACCTTGCTGGCATGACCCTGTCCTGACGTCTCATCATTGGCACCTGCGTAAACTTGATATTTTAAAACGGTGCCATCTGGCTCTGCCAAGACATAAAGTTTGATGCCATATTTGTGCCTTTTGTTCTTAATGTACTGTCTGAACAGCAGTCGTCCGCGCCACAAAACCATGGACTCATCCAATGATAGCTGTTTACCCGGACAATAAATATTTATCATTTTATTATTAAAATGATCCATAAATGGTCGAATTTTTATTAGGCGGTCTTCTTCGCTTGTTTCCGACGTGAAGTGCAGGCATCGTAATATCAATAAGAAACGGTTTCGAGACATAAATTGACCGAAGCATGGAATATTAAATAAATAGTGCAGTTTCCAGTAATCGCATATACGATTTAGCCGAATTGTTCCAGTGTGCAGAAGGAGTCCGAGAAATGTCATCAGTTCTTCTTTAGTTAAAACTTTCCAGTTGTTTATTCGTGAGTTGCGCTTTACATTATCTGCAGCACCCACTCTTACTGCATTTGCATTTGCATTCGTCTCTCGAACAATCAGATCTAATAAATCATCATCAATAAATAAACGGAACGCATCGTAAGGATCTGTTGGAGGCGGCACCAAGAGTTGTTGTTCCGTTGTAAAGTCGATAGTTTTCATTGAATTTGGGTTAGAGCTCCAGGTGGTAGTGGCTCCTTGATGAGAAGGTGAGTTATTGGGTGAATTTTGAGGTGACGGGGCAACATGGTTATCGCTTGGCAAGTCGGGAGTACTACTTTCAGATCTTAGAACGGGAAAAGCCGGAGGGGCGTCATTATGCTCTGACGAGAAGTTCGGAGTCACCGCATTAGATCTCAGAAGCGACACGCTAGGCGTAGAAATGTTACCCAAGGATAGATTCACTGGCAAATCGGGCAGTACGTCTCCATAATCTTGTACGATAGAGGGCGATGAAAGACGTTCAATTTCGCAGTTGATCTCATAATTGTCCAGTCTGTCAAATTCTAGTTGGCGAAACGCAGGCCTCGATGCTGAGAAATCTGGTAACGTTGAAGACCGAGCTGATGTATCACGCGTACCTGGTATATTCGCTCCCTTGCGGCCATCACTAACCATTGCTTTCAGTCGCTAAGGTCGAATAATAGGGCTACCGCCTGACTCACTCAAACCTCGCTTTGATGCCTGTGACCTTGAAGGTTGAGCTGGTACATCACCAGCGCGTGGTCTACGACTGGTCGTCTTCGACTTCATTTTTGTATCAAAAATACTAACATCACTGCCGCTAGATCCTTCTAAACTTTTTTTTTTTTTTTTTTTTTTTTTTTTTTTTTTTTTTTTTTTTATATATATGGGTGATTACGAACACATATGGAAAGATGAAGTGTTGTATAGATAGAAACTTGAAGATAACCCCTCTTCATGAACTCCTTGCGAATACACTTCTTCATCACTATATTCTTCAGACCCTTCCGAGTCATAATCATCACTTTGTCGACGCTTTTTTGTAGCACTTTTACCAGTCGACGGCCGAGCCCTACTGCCCATTTTGGCTAAAAAATAGCGTCCTGTCTATCGTGTTTACAAATCACCACAACACTATTAGAATGAAACCAATTATCTTTTTCGTAAGTTGATTATATTGCCAGAGTGGCCGCGCAAAACAATGTGAGCTCGCTTCGAACGCCGGTGCGTTACTAGCCAAAAAAAATGAATGGGACGCTTGCACGGATCCGAGTGGGCGGCACCGTTACTATGGCCCCGCCCCACTCGGATCCGAGTGAGGAGCACAGAATGTGTTAAAAGTAATAATGCTCAATTGTATGAGAAGTTTAGGATAGAGGATATAATGGCAAAAAAGGTAGTTGATATTTATGATACAACAGAGGACACTTACATAATTTACAAAAGCCTTATAAAAACTACTTTAAACAAAATTAAGGCAGTTAAAAGTGTTGAGCAAACAGGTGATAGTGTTTCTAGGGTAAAAAATGCTTTGGTAAAGTTACCCAAGATTGCCATTCCAACATTTTCGGGTAAATATGGGGAATGGACTACATTTCACGATCTTTTTACATCTTTAGTACACAAAAATTATTCACTTGATAACGTACAGAAGCTTCATTATTTAAAAAGTCACCTTTCTGGGGAAGCTGAGCAATTGATACGCCACACTCCCATAACTGATGCTAATTATAGTCAATGTTGGGCCCAGTTAGAAAAACGCTACAGTAATAAAAAATACCTCACTAATTGTATATTAAAAAGATTGTTTGGTCAAAAGAGAATGCATGTTGAGTGCGCTACATTATTGAAAGAATTACTCGATACAACTTGCGATTGCTTAAATGCACTGAGTAATTTAAATATAAATGTGAGTACATGGGATGTTATCATCATACATATAGTAACATTCAAATTAGATAACGAAACAAGAAAATAATGGGAATTAAGTGTCAGCAATACTGATTCCACTAATGACTTACCAACATTTCAACAATTCAAGGTTTTTATAGAAAATCGTTTTCGTGCTCTAGAGAGTTTAGAACCGTCCAAGGTAAGCGTTCATCGGGTTAGTAACAACAATACTTCACATGCTCATACGCCAAGAGTAATGGTGGCCACGAATTCAATGACTATACGTTGTGAATACTGCTCAGAATCGCACCAGCTTTGCTTTTGTAAGAAATTTACTAAGCAGCCAATTGAACATAGGCGTGAATTTGTCGCGAAACATCGCATGTACTCTAACTGTTTGGGCGGTAACCACACGGCATATGATTGTAAAAAGGTTACCACCTGTAGAGTCTGCCAGAAGCGCCATCATTCACTGCTGCATTTAAATCGAGAGCCCGAGAAGAGAGATCAAACCACATCGACAAAGCCGGTTATGGATCGTACTAGTGCTTCAACTAGTTCTACTCCAATAGTTTCGTGCTTGTCTACCAGAAAGATCCCCAAGCCAAGGCTAGTTTTATTAGCCACCGCGCTAATAAATGCTGAGTCAAAGACGGGTCAATACCAACCGGTTCGAGCCTTGCTGGATCAGGGTTCACAGGCTTGCTTTATAACCGAAGCCACAGTTCAATTCCTCAGACTGAAAAGGATTCCTGTTCATGGACATATTTCAGGATTAGGAGATAATAGTTCAACCATAGCTAAGCATATGGTACATTTAAGCTTACAATCCCGGCTTAATATAGATTTTAAATTTAAAATAAAGGCATACGTATTAAGTAAAATAACGTCTTACTTACCTGAACGTAGTATCGATACATCCTTGGGCGTTACAAGTCTACGTTTAGCCGATCCTGGCTTTAA
Organism: Tyria jacobaeae; assembly: GCA_947561695.1. NCBI lineage: Eukaryota > Metazoa > Arthropoda > Insecta > Lepidoptera > Erebidae > Tyria > Tyria jacobaeae. The sequence goes on along the minus strand of OX387222.1, from coordinate 7,613,525 downwards.
CAGGCCTAATAAAATTGATATTCTATTGGGTGCTGATGCATACAGCTGCATTATTAAAGACGGCATAATAAAAAGTCCTGGTGGTCTGGTTGCACAAAATACCACATTAGGGTGGGTTTTGTCAGGTACAATTAAAACTAAAAATAATGAGAGTTTAATGATCATAAATGTAATGCATGCGCAGGTGAGTAAAGATGACATCATAAAGAAGTTTTGGGAAATCGAAGAGTTTAATAGTTCAACGAAGATACGTACACCCGAAGAAACAAAATGTGAAGAGCTTTATAGTACTACAACTAGAAGAGACAGTGAGGGCAGGTATATAGTCAAGTTACCTTTCCGCGATGACGACCCTCCCTGCACATCTGGACGTTTACGTGCTATAGCAGAAAAAAGATTAAAATCGTTGGAAAGAAGATTAGAAAATAACAGAAATTTAAAGGAAAAATACACACAAGTCATAAAGGAATATTTAAATCTAGGACACATGAGACCGGTAAAAAAAGATGATGGCTACAAAGAAAGAGCCGTCTACTTACCCCATCGTGCGGTTATCCTTGATGATAAGGACACCACAAAGGTGCGTGTTGTTTTTAACGCTTCTGAAAAGAACCATAACGGTGTCTCTCTAAACGACACGTTGATGGTTGGACCTACACTACAGTCCGATTAGAGGCATACGGTTATAAGATGGAGAATTCATCCCATAGCGCTCGTGGCGGACATAATTAAAATGTATAGACAAATAAAAATTGCTGAAAGTGATACAATATATCAACGCATACTTTGGCGAGAAAGTCCTGAAAATGAAATAGAGGATTACGAGCTAGTGACTGTAACTTTCGGCACCGCTTCTGCTCCTTATCAGGCAGTTCGAACACTGCATCAAGTCGCATATGACGAAGGTCAGAAATATCCACAAGCCAAAGATATAGTCCTCAATTGTTTCTATATCGATGACGCAATGGCAGGTTGCGAAAGCGTAGAAGCTGGTATAGAAATATATCAACAGATGACGGCTTTACTAGGCAAGGGTGGCTTCAAATTACAAAAGTGGAGTAGTAACAATAAGGAAATAGTAGAAAGGATAATTGCAATGGAAAGGAATGAAGGTGGAGGGCAAATAGATCAAATGAAAATAAAGGAAACCTTAAGCGAGGACAATAAATGTAAGAGAGGGCGTCTTGAGACGGCGACCCATGTCGTGCGGCGTTCCGCAGGGATCTGTCCTTGGACCAAACCTGTGGAACGTGGGGTACGACTGGGTTCTACGAGGTCGCCTCCCCCCCGGGCTGGGCGTAATTTGCTACGCTGATGACACATTGGTCACAGCCCGGGGGGCGAACTTCCAAGAGGCGGCGCGCCTGGCCACCAGGGGTGTTTCTTTGGTGGTCGGGCGCATCGAGGCACTGGGCTTACGAGTGGCCCTGGACAAGACGGAGGCCCTTTTGTTCCATGGGCTACGTCGTGGTCCACCCGCCGGTGCCTCCATCGAGGTCAACTCGGTCCTCGTTCCGGCCTGATACTCGACGGTAGGTGGCTCTTCGACGAGCACTTCCGACAGCTTGGTCCGAAGCTGGTCGACGCTGCCTCTGCCCTTGGGCGACTTTTGCCCAACTTGGGTGGAGCCAGCGTCGCAACGCGACACCTCTACACGGGGGTGGTCCGGTCGATGGCGCTGTATGGGGCACCGGTGTGGGTGGCGGCTCTGACCGCCCAGAATAAGGCGCGCCTCTGGCGGCCTCAAAGGGTATTGGCGGTCAGAGCCATACGCGGATACCGCACGGTGTCCACCGAGGCGGCGTGCGCCTTGGCTGGAACACCCCCGTGGGATTTGGAGGCGGAAGTGCTCGCCGAAGTTTATCGACGGGTGGCTGAATATCGGGCGGAGTATGGCTTTCGCCCTCCGCCCGAAGAGGTACGCGAGTGGCGTGAAGCCGCCCGTCGAGCCACGATGGCTAGTTGGTCGTTCCGGCTGGAGACTCCGCGCGCTGGCTTTGCCGCCGTGGAGGCTCTCCAGCCGGTCATCCTCGAGTGGGCAGGGCGGCAGCACGGGACCCTTTCCTTCCGACTGACGCAGGTGCTTTCCGGGCATGGTTGCTTCGGGAAGTACCTGCACTCGGTCGCCAGGAGGGAACTGAGTCACGCCTGCCACCACTGCGACTGCAGTGAAGACTCGGCCCAGCACACGCTGGCGATCTGCCCAGCTTGGGAGTCGCAGCGCCGGGCCCTCACTGCAGTCATCGGAGGAGATCTCTCGCTACCGGCCGTCATACGCTCCATGGCCGGTAGCGATAGCAGTTTTACCGCGGTCGCAACCTTCTGTGAAGATGTCATCTCGCAGAAGGAGGCGGCGGAGAAGGCCCGGGAGGACGATATCCACTCGGACCCAATCCGCCGCCGGTGAACTGGGCGGCGTAGGCGCGCCTATCAGCGCCTCATGCCGCCCTGAGTGTGGCCGCGGATGGTCGGGACGGGTTTTCCCCTCCATCCGCTCTAGTGGCCACCCGCGAGGGGGTGACGTACGCGTGTGCCGTACGTCGCCTAATTAGAGAGTTTAACAGCAGACGGTGCCCGCTTCAGCGCGGGCAAGCGCTGGGAGGGGTCCGGATGTCTTAATATCAGCAGTTCCCAGATCCCTTCCGTCTCAGGCGCAGAGTGGCACACCGTGTGGTTTTAGTCGGTTCGATTCCGACACACCGCCCCGCCGCAAACCCCGGCGGGGTGACGGTCCGAGGGGATTTCCACACGTTAAAAAAAAAAAAAAGGACAATAAATGTAAGACATTAGAAGGTTGTACAAGTAATCAATTACAGTTTAAAAAGGGTATAGAAATAAACATAAAATTAGATAGTACAATCAAAATTTTAGGCCTTACCTGGAATCGCAACGACGATACATTTCAGTACTCGGTAAATCTCCCTCCGCTGACTACGGCACCTGTGACTAAACGAGCAATCATTTCGGATATAGCCAGACTCTTCGATCCGCTAGGTTGGTTGGCTCCCCTACTGTGGTTATAGCAAAAATTTTCATTCAAAAATTATGGCTGGCAGGTGTTGGTTGGGATGAAGAGCCGAATTCAGAATTACTAAAGGAGTGGTACGCTTACCGTCAAGAATTGTTACTACTTACCGATGTTCGGATACCTCGTTGGCTTAGTACGAAGTCGGGCGACTGTCTGGAACTGCACGGGTTTTGTGACGCTTCTAAAACAGCTTACGCTGCTGTTATTTATGTACGAGTTCTAGACGCGGAAGGCAATATTCACGTGTCCTTACTAGTAGCGAAAACCAGAGTAGCACCCGTAAAGCAAATTAGTATCCCGCGGTTAGAATTATGTGGAGCAGTCCTTCTGTCACACCTCTTGACAGAAACAGCTGATGTCTTGAACATATCGCATGACAAAATAAAGGCATGGACTGATTCTACGGTGGTGCTGGCATGGATAAACAACCACCCAAGTAAATGGAAAACGTTCGTGGCCAACAGAACGTCTGAAATCTTGTCTACAATGAAAGCGTCTCAATGGTTTCACGTTACGACCGAGGAAAACCCAGCAGACTGCGCCTCTAGAGGGATGATACCAGCCTTACTTCGGAACAATAACATGTGGTTTTCAGGACCACTATTTCTTAAAAGGGAACCAATATCTTACTCTAGACCAACGCACTACAGTGTGAATTTAGAAGTGTCTGCAAAGGTTTATGTAGCATTAGTTCCGAATTATTCAATATTCGAACGATGTTCTACATTAGGAAAGTTAATTAGAATAGTTGCATACTGTAGAAGATTGTTAAAAGAGAACACCAAATATCATAAAAAATGTTTACAAAAGGTAGAATTAGATGCTTCACTAGAATGTTGCACAAGAACAACACAAAAAGGAATATTTACAAAGGAATACAAGCAATTACAAGACAATGGTTATTTACAGTTAAAATCTAGTGTGTTAAATTTACTATGCCCCTTTCAGTCATTTGACAACGCTTATCATAGCGGACGCTCATCGAATGACCCTACACGGAGGCCCTCAGCTCATGATAAGTTACCTAAGAACAGCCTATTGGGTTATAGGGGTCAGAAATCTAGTCAAACAGCATGTTCGCAAGTGTGTGACATGTGCTAGACAACGAGCCTCTGATAATAATCAACTAATGGGCTCACTTCCAGCTGTTAGGTGCACGCCCGCCCGACCGTTTTTGCACAGCGGAGTTGATTATGCAGGCCCCATAAACGTTAGAACGACAAAGGGTCGTGGCCACCATTCGTACAAAGGTTACATATGCCTTTTTGTATGTATGGCCAGAGCTATCCATTTGGAAGTAGTCAGTGACATGAGCACTCAGGCTTTTTTAGCTGCCTTTAGACGGTTTGTGTCGAGGCGAGGTCACTGTGCCAAGTTGTGGAGTGACAACGGAACAACGTTCGTGGGTGCTTCCAGGGAATTGAACCAGTTAGCATCAATCCAATCTTCAGCAGCACAGCACCTGGAAGCAAATGGCACCGAATGGCACTTCATTCCCCCTCATAGCCCTAACTTTGGCGGGCTTTGGGAGGCAGGAGTAAAGTCCACCAAATTTCATTTGAAGCGGGTCATCGGTGATTCCAGTCTCACATATGAAGAAATGTCGCTTCTCAGTCAAGTGGAGGCGTGTTTAAACTCGAGACCCATGAGTGTGATTAATGTTACCGATCCTAGTGAGCCATTGCCATTAACCCCTGGACATTTCCTAATTGGAGAACCTTTAGTTAATGTACCAGACGACAGATATGATGAGTCAAGTGTAAGTTCTTTATAGCGTTGGCAATTAATTCAGAAAATGTTACAGTCATTTTGGAAACGTTGGTACCACGAATACTTGTCTAATTTAATGAACCGATACAAATGGTCCTCCCAAGTTCCAGAACCAAAAATAGGCGATATAGTTTTATTAAAGGAAGATGATTTGCCACCAAGTCGTTGGTTACTGGGTCGTGTATTGAAAAAACATCCTGGTGATGATGGTATCACTCGTGTAGTCACACTTCGTACAAAAAATTCAAGCATAAAAAGACCTACCTCAAAACTATGTATTTTACCTGTAGCAGAATAGTACTGTTTTTTATTTTAGTGTAATCAGTTTTTATTTATTTGCCACTTTTATACATACCAAACTTTAGCTATATGTTAAGACCAGCTATAAGATGTTTAAGATTAGATTTAAGATGTTTAAGATTGTTACCAATTATACTGTTTTTTTTTTTAACTTTTTTTGTAATAAGAATAGTAAGGTGATGTGTGTATATATTTTTGTATCCTTTGTCATTGTCGTGTCACTTAGATCAAGCTGTTCATTAGTGGAAACAGTTGTTTTATTTCACGCAGTTCAAATGTTGAAAGCTTCATTACAAATAATAATAACAATAATAAGCATACTTATGTAAGAAGGACATTACGTCAGTAACGTCCTTGGTGGGCGGTATGATCATGACCAAACCCACATTCAAAAAATAGTTTTGGTTTTTGTCACTAGATGGCGTGCCACCTAGAATGAAATCGCGTTATAATTGTGTGCAAACCGTAGTATATTAGCCTTAGTAATTTGTGTATTAAAACGAGCTATATTAAACAGTTCGATCCAGTAGATCAGTGCAAAGTGGTTTCATTTAATTTCTACTAGTGCACACAAACAAAAAAGCTCTCTGAGTACTAAATTAAGTGCTCTAACAGTGAGTGATGCCCTTTACACCGGCCGCGCTAATATTTCTCGGGTAAACATCATCGAAAGCCGATCCAAACTTGTCTGAAATCGAAACTTCTTTATCAAAAGTTTCAGATTGGGGTCGACTTAACCTAGTCCAGTTTAACCCCACGAAGACACAGGTTTGCGCGTTCACCGCTAAAAATATGCCATTGGTCGTATCACTTGAGAGCACTTCCCTAACTGCATCAGCCAGTATCGGAATCTTTGGCGTCGATATATCAAGCGAAGTCCAGTTTCGCGGTCACTTAGAGAGTAAGGCCATATTAGCCTCGAAGAAGCTTGGTGTGCTAAACAGATCGAGACAGTATTTAACTCCGGCCCACCGCCTGCAACTTTATAAGGCGCAGGTTCACATGAAATACTGTTCTCATCTCTATGCAGGTGCACCTTAGTAGAATTTCCAAGACATTTTTGATCGACTTGACACTATCCGATAGATAGTGTCAAGTCGATCAAAAATATCAAATAATTGTATCATGGGGAGTGTTGATAGGAATTTTTCGGACTTATACCAGCTGCAGGTTTCTGCCATCGTCCTACGCTACAAAATATCATTCTCCATCACCTGGGCACTCCACCTCTGTGCGCTTCTCCAGAAGCTTTATGCCTCGCACAACCAGCTTATGGAACAAATTGTCGCCTGCCGTATTTGCGGACCGATACAACCTTCAAACGAAAAAAAGAGCGTACCCCTACCTAAAAGGCCGGCAACGCACTTGTGACTCTTGAGTTGCGGGTGTCCATGGGCGGCGATAGTCACTTACCATCAGGTGACCCGTCTGCTCGTTTGCCCCCTATCGTATAAAATATATATATATATATATATAAAGACTGAAAAACTATTATCATATTTGCATAAATGTAAGAAGTACCATATTTGGTGATTTCAATATAAATCTACTGGTCATCATAAATCAAGTATGATCAATAAATTACAATAAATTATATACCTACAACTACAAATGAAAGTAAAGTGAATAACGAAGACCACTTGTATCAACTGTTGGAAGAAAAGAGAAGAACGAAAGAGAAACGAAACTAAGTCTCTGATAACATACAGGAATATTAATCTCAATATTATAAAAAGGCTTTTGAAGAGTGTAAAAAAAAGCCCAAAAAGATGTGGAGTCTTATTAATAGCCTCTCTAGCAATAAATACAAAGAAACTACAATCCCTAATATTTACGAGTAAGGCCACCTAATGGCGACAAAGCACAATTCAACGAGCCGGCGCGGGCGATAACAAGGCGGAGGAAGGCGCAGTGCAAGCTTTAACTACGCACTCGAACGCCACCGCGTTACGTCGACCACACATTGCTATAAATCCTTTTTGTCCTTCAAATCTAACGAAATATATTCTAAGTTCCTAAATACATCAAAAATAAACAATTCATTTCATACTGTTGAACCCTGTTTTATCCTGGAAGGAAAAGACACACACACACCGCAGTCACACAACGAAGCGAATAAGCTGAAGCCCATCAACACCTAATAAGCTCCAAACTCTAACGGGACTTCTAACAAGAAAATTAATCATCTCTAAAATAAATCCCTCAATTTAAACCAACCACCGCACTGTAAGCGAGATCACCAAAATAATTCACAGACTGGATAACAACACTAGTTCGGAGCTAGACAGTTTCAATACTAAACTTCAAACTCTGACGGGACTTAAAACAAGCAAGGAAAAAATCAGTAATCATTGTAATCAACTTCAGTGAGTCTAATCCCAAAACTGTACCATCTCAAATCTATATACACTACATAAACAAAAATAAACTTAACTAGTGACAACACTCAAACACTCACTTAATTTACACCTACCACCGTAAGCGAGATCACCAAAATATTACACAGACTGGATAACAAGACCAGTTCGGGGCTAGACGGTTTCATCTCTTAAATGTATGGCTCGTTTAATAGTAGAAGAACCGACAAACTGCATGAATAATGTGTTTAGAACAGGGTTTCTTCCCTAACAGTCTTAAAGTAGCTAAAGTTAATCCAATTCATATATTTACCCTAATCAGTATAAGCCAAATGCACATATATTATATTATATATATTAAGAAAGCTTAAAGATATAGGTATAAAAAAAATTGAATTAGATTAGAATTAGATTCATGTTTATTTTAATATACGGTTTTACTCACGTGTGTATTTCGGGGATGCCTGACTAGGTTTTGTCTCGACAGGAAGTCTTTTTCAAGGAGTAAATCGTCCAGCCGAGACGGCACCGGACGATACACTAATTAATGTAACATTAAAATCTTATCTTTTCAATGGTCGTCAGGGCGTCAAAATAGGACAAACACAAAGTAACCTTAGGGTTATTCAGAATTAGTAGTTACCATAATTGTAGGAATACCACAAGATTCAATACTTGGCCCACTTTTATTTCTCGTCTACATTAATAATATATATAAATTTTGACTTAACGGTGACCTGACTTTTTACGCATATTTATTATTTTATTTCAGTCACTCAATTGAAACAGTAATGGTAGACGCGCAATATGATCTAGATCGACTAAAAATAAAAAATATATTAACTTCTTTAACAGGCATGCTCCATGTTATTGTTAGGTTAGCCACTCCCAATACGCTACACCACATATAATTCTTTAACATCTAAAACCTCACGTGCATTATCAAATGAAGATATGGGGCACAGCAACAAAAACAAACTTAGAACCTTTATAGATAGCATTAAACAAAGTTGTGTAAAAAATATTTCACTATGACTACCTGACCCCAATTCAAAAAATATATGAAGATACGAAAATAATGAGTATCATGCAGACACACATATTTTAATGGCCTATTAATCAAACATACATGGGTCAAACACAAATGTACAATTCATATTTTGCAAAAAAAGTAAAATGTTACATATAGTTTTGAAAATCAGTCTTTTTTTGAGTTGTACTGTTAGTTTCTACTTAATAATATCGACATAGCTCAGTCTTGCACATAATTGCAAGAAATCACAGTTTTTATTTTAACCTACATACAGAAAAGACTTAATTTTCTACAGAGGATTTATTTGAAAAATTATCAAATAAGTCCTCTGTAATTATCCTCTGGAATTATTATGATTCATTTGAATAATCGAAAGTAAGTAGATCAAAACAATATTCACTTCTAAAACTAATCAATAAATATTCAAGAATACTTTATTTTAAAACATAATAAATAATCAAAATTTGTCTGCAGAATGGACACTCTTCCCATCAAAATTTTACAGAAAAGATCACCTGTCTACAGAGGGAACATTAAATATAAGTTACTTATAATCATCATTATCACTCACTGGCTTGAAAAATGTCTATCAATAGACAAAGAAGAATAATTTCAAAAATCATTATTCAAAACATTATAAAATTGGTAAATTTTAGAAAATAAAAAATCTATTACAAAGGTTTCTACTCGAATGATTCTCATTCCTGTAGAAATTAAATAAAATCAAAATATATTTTTATCTTCTGATTAATCCGACACGAATGGCACTAGGCGTCGTTTCTCCGGGATTATTTCTACGGAAGACTCAGAGTCTTCTAGAAAACGCAGCAAAGTAGTAGTGATGGCCCACTCAAAAAATGTAATGTATGTTAATCTGAAGACAGTACCTTAATTCTTTTTACTATAGTGAACACATATGGCAGTGAGACCGTGTCGTAGGTTCTCTGATACGGTACAGAAAGATGCAGGGTTCAAATAATAATAATTATTTGAACACTGCATCTTTCTGTACTATCACAAAAAAATAATACATTGTAACCGAAACGGTCATATGCGTTGAAGCCTGTATCTTAATTATATTTATGTCTACTTATCAACTACAATCTTATCGGGTATACACGCAGTACAGGAAAGAATCGCCAAACACGACCAAAATGATGTGTATCTTAAATAAATATTTTTCTGCGACAACACCACTTGTCAAAATAATGAACAAAAGACTGACGGAGAAAGTAGTAATGCCAACGTGATGAATTAAACATTTAGGGTGTGTTCAAAGCTTTAAAGAATGTGGACGTTTTTTATGTCTTCAACAGTCTATAAATTTCGGAATATACTATGTTTATATGTTTGTATTTTTAGATTTTATAGCCTATACTGCATCATTCAATGTTTTGTTAAAAGACATATGTAAACTTCGTTTATTAGGGTTTGAAATTCCTGTTAGCTTTTTTTATTGCAATCTCAACACATTTGTTATATATTGAATTTTTTTTTAAACATCCCTAGCAGGCTTCTCATAATATCATTTACATTGAAGTTGTAGACATGATTATATAGTTCTCGGCTCGTATGATCATCAAGTGTTAAGTCTTTTTTGATGTATCAACAAAGACAATAACATTGATGACATTGATGACAAATATTTGTTTTAACGTTTATTATAATCACTATTTATATACTACACACGCTTTTTTTTTTGTGTGGAATCCCCCACGGGTCATCACCTCACTGGAGCCAACAGTAAAGTGGTATGACTAAAACCACACAGTGTTCCGTCACGAGGTCTATTGCAGAGGACCCGGGTATACCCTAAGAAGGAAGCTTCCGACAACCCCTGCAGACCTTGGTTGCCTGATGCTCGGGCGACCACACCCTGGAAAGCGGGGAGCCTAGCCCCCCTCCAACTTAGAGAGGCTACCTACCGTCTCCGGCCTGTTTCTGCTAGGGTAGCAGGCAGCCCGATCTGCTACCCCCAGACCAGGGCTCATGGAAGTCGGAGGTTATTCTGCTCCCTCCGGCGCCTGGTGCGTCCTCTGCGGGACGAGAGAGTGTTAGTCCTTTCCAGTTCCCGTTCCGCCGCCTCTTTGATCAGCATCACCTCTTCGCAGAAAGAGACGGTGGATTCCCACGCACTTTCACTTTGTACCATGGACTGAACCATGGTCTCTAGCGAGAGGCTTCCCACGCCAATGGCCATCACGAGGTCATGCCACTGGTGCATTCATGCCGAGCACTCCGCTAGAGTATGGAGTGCAGTGTCCTCGCGACAGCCTCCGCAGTGGTGGCACGCAGACGTTGGCTCCCGGCCTATGCGGAACTTACCGAAGCAGCCGTGTCCGGTGAGCACCTGCGTCAGCCGGTAGAAGAGGCTGCCATGTCGCCTCTCCAGCCAATCCTCCATGATGGGTCTTACCGCCAAAATTGTGGCGTGCCCTGCGCTTGGTCGCTCTAGTCGTTGTTTCCACTCTGCCATTACCACCTCAAGTGCCTCCTTGCGCCATAGATATACTACACACGCTATAGTAACTTATCTTGAAGAAATTATTTTACTTGTTCCATATTTTACATGTTATTCTTCTTTCTCTTATCCTAAACAGGATAAGAGAAAGAAGAATAGAATTTCTAGAATTTCTCTTATCCTAAACTTTACAGTTAGTAGAGCCACGCTGATTAATTCAGCAGGAATGGGCCGGCTCGACGAGGGCAGTACTACCCTCTCACAGCCAGCCTAAAGTGACAACATTCGTGGTGTCGCCTTTCGCTGGTGAGTGAGAGACCGGAGGCCCATCGATGCAGGGGTGACAGTTATCGTGGTATGTGTGTGAGCAGTGGAGTGCTGTAGAGTCATTGTGAGGATGGCGTGGATCGAACCGTAGAAACGGTGGTGCCGCTGGCCGCCCGCGGCATAGAGAGGGGCCCAACCACGGCTAACCACCCTGGGAGGCTGCCCCGTCAGGTCACGCATAATCCACGGAGTGGCTCGTCGTGCCGGATGGTGACCGGATGGTAGGACCCGGCGACCACTTCCGGGAGGGTACGGGGGCCCTTCCGTCCGGCGGTTCGGTCACCGTCATGCTTCACCGATACATGATGACACAGCATTTTTAGTCTCAGTTTACATTGCCACGATGACTGTCCTGCCTTTTACGCCCCCTTCCTCTTCTATCATGGCAGCACAAAAAAAGAAAAGTGGTCTTACAGCGGCATCCTCCTCTCCCACCAACCCGCTTTTTGAGGTGGAGTTCACTAACATACGTGGACTCCATGCAAACCTCAGCGCCGTACACCAACACCTCGAGACGGCTCGGCCGGCCATGCTCTTTCTTACGGAGACACAAATACGCCGCCCTGACGACAATGCATATCTCCACTATCCCGGCTACGTGCTCGAGGAGTGCTTCCTCGCAAGGGCTGGAGTGTGCCTTTTCATCAGGGCGGATGTTTGTTGTCGCCGTCCTCACTGCCTAGAAGACACATCCTTCTCCATCCTTTGGCTCCACGTGGATTTTGGCTCTACGAGCCGGATTTATGTGTGTGTGTATCGCTCCCATTCCGGAGACTCCGAGACAACTCGACTCTTTGACCACCTGAGTCAAGCAGCGGATAAAGCGCAGGAGCAGTTTCCGACCGCCGAACTGGTGTTTTTGGAAGATTTTAACGCCCACCATGAGTCCTGGCTGGGATCTTCCAAAACTGACCACGCTGGTCGAACTGCCCACGCATTTGCTCTCACGCATGACCTTACCCAACTGGTACTCCAGCCCACCAGGATACCAGACATAACGGGTCAAGCGCCCTCTTTGCTGGGCCTACTGCTGACGAATCACCCAGCACAGTACAGCGTATCGGTTCTCGCCCCTCTGGGATCCTCCGACCACTGCCTGGTGTCGACCTCAGTGCCTCTTGTTACGCCTCCACGACCTGTGATAACAAGGCGGCGGTTATGGCACTACTCGTCAGCAGACTGGGATGGAATGCGGGAATATTTTGCATCCATCCCGTGGGCTCAACGCTGCTTTAAAGACAGGGATCTGTCGCAAAGTGCGTCTGCCGTGACTGACGAAATCACTGTCGGTATGGAGTATTATATCCCCTACAGTGAAGTCGCCAGCGCGAAGACCCGTCCCTGGTTCAATCGCGAGTGCATCCGGGCCGTTGCTCAAAAGCAGTCGGCCTACCGCGCATGGATCAGGGCCCGCGCACATTGTGACCCAGACATTGATCGCCTAAAAGCAGCACTTAACAGAGCCACTAGGGAATGCAAGAGGGCTTACATCAGAGCAGATGCCCAGCGCATTGCACGGTTTGGTCAAGAACTCGTCGCGTAAACGACGAGTAGCCGTAAGTTTTGGCGATTGGCCAAAGCCGTGCAGTCCAACTATTGCCAACCTTCGCTGCCGCCGTTGAACTACCCTGACGGATCACTGGCCCACGAGCCGCAAGAGAAAGCGAATCTACTAGATGACCTCTTTGTGGCTAACTCCCGAATCGATGACCGTTGCGCGCACACGCCCACCATTGCGTCCTGCGACTCCGCAATGCGGGATATTCGCATCCGGCAGAGGGATGTCCGTGCGGAGCTTCGGTCACTCGATGTCCGGAAAGCCAGTGGACCCGATGGTATTCCGGCGGTGGTTCTTAAGAACTGTGCACCTGAGTTGCCTCCCGTACTAACGCGCTTGTATCGCCTGTCCTATTCCTCAGGAATTGTTCCGGAGGCCTGGAGAGAAGCGAATGTTCAACCCATTACCAAAAAAGGCGACCAGCCAATTACCGACCTATAGTCGTCACTTCCATACTCTGTAAGGTGTTCGAGCGGATCATCAACACCCAACTAATCCGCCACCTAGAGGATCACTCCTTGTTAAATGATCGGCAATATGGTTTTAGGCCGAACCGATCCACGGGTGATCTTCTAGCGTACGTCACACACCTTTGGGGTGAGGCTATGGATAGGCATGGGGAGTCCTTGGCCATCAGCCTCGACATTGCCAAGGCCTTCGATAGGGTGTGGCACCGCTCGCTTCTCTCCAAACTTCCTGCATTTGGTCTGCCACCTAAACTCTGCAACTGGGTTGCTGCCTTCCTCCATAAGCGCCGCATTAGGGTTCTCTGCGACGGCGCGGCCTCAGACTTCCACGAGGTAAGCGCTGGTGTACCTCAGGGCTCCGTCCTATCGCCTACGCTGTTTCTTCTGCATATCAATGACATGTTGGCCCTTGGCAATATACATTGTTATGCAGACGACAGTACAGTGCACGGGCGATATTTCGGGCATCCTACTGCCAAGCTGGCAGAAGTTGAGGAAAAACGACAGGAGCCTGTCGCTGAGCTCGACCGGGTCTTGAACCGCATTTCCCAATGGGGCTGTGAGAATCTGGTCGAGTTCAGCGCCAAGAAAACACAAGCGTATGTGTTCTCTACCAAAAAGTCTCCATTCCTTCCCCTTCCTACTCTTCAGAGCACTCAACTGCCACTGCAGGATAGGCTTAGTATTCTGGGTATGGATATTTGCCGGGATCTCAATCCGCGCGATTACATCGAGAGTGTCACTAAGGCGGCCTTGCGTAAGCTCGGCGTTTTGAACAAGGTGAGACGGTTCTTCTCGCCCGAGCAACTGTGTACAAGACCCAGGTTCGCTCTGTGGAGTACTGCTCTCATCTCTGGGACGGCTATGCGCAGTATTTGCTTGACGCTCTCGATCGGTTGCAGCGGCGCGCAGTCCGCATTATCGACTGTCCTGAGATCACCCAGTCTCTTGAGCCTCTGCAGTTGCGAAGAGATGTCGCCTCTATGGCAGTCCTCTATCGCCTACATCACGGGGAGTGGTCTGATGAGCTCTTCCAATTGGTCCCACCTTCTCCCTTCCTCTACAGGACTACACGTGCTGGCCTGAGGAGTCACCGTTTGTGCGTCGAAAATATACGTACCCGAACTAAACGGTTTGGCTCTTCTTTCCTGTGCCGATCGGTAAAAGCCTGGAATTCTCTACCAGCGCACGTGTTTCCTTCCCACTTTGATCCCGGGTCTTTTAAGCGGGGCGTGAAAAAGCATCTCACCAGGCCGCCATAGTGTGGGTCACCATGCTGCATTGACTAGACATGCAATGAGGATGGTGACCACCACTCTTTGACTCCACCTATTGCTTTCCATCAGGCAAAGTTGAGTCACTATGGTAGGCTAATATAAAAAAAAAATAAAAAAAATTTTCGTATGCTTGTTACATATGTTGTATATATATACATACGCTCACGCCCATAGTCGCTAAGGAGTATAAAATACCCATTTTTGCCAAATAGAATTGGCAAAATGTGGGTGTAGCAAAACACGGAATGTTTTATTTTAACGCGGACATATCACAATCCAATAGTTTATTCGGAAACGAATTACTTACTGTAGTTCTGTCACGATCAAAGTTTTGTGTGTGTGGACCTTATTATGTTGGGTATATCTGCTAATGTATTTACGTAATTGAGGGATGCACACGGAACCACAAGCTGGCTAGACCACTGTATAACTGCCTCCGCGGGCTTTAAAATGATAGACAATATTTGTATCTTAAATGATGTATTTTATTCTGATCATTTCCCCTACATATATAATCCCCAATAACATCAATATTAAACAATTTAATATTGATGTTATTTTGCCCAAAATAGATACAATTTATACACAGTTAACAAATAAAGAAATCTGGATAATTTATACATAAATGACTTGATTGAGGAGCAGGATGCCATATTGGTGATGACTGCTTAAACATATTAGTTACGCTGATGACATGTTGCTGCTCAGCCCGTCAGTCAACGGCCTAAGGAAACTCATTTCAATATGTGAAAGGCACGCGAATGAACATCTACTGACGTACAATGTAAATAAATAGAAATTTATGTTGTTTAGGGCAGGCAAAGTCCCTAACATTGTTTTACCTATTATTTGTGTGGTACTGAACTAAAATTTGTTAAAAGGCCATATATTATCAGAAAATTTCAGCAATAATGAAGATTTAAAAAGGCAAATACGTAGTATTGCTTGTAGAAGAACTAATCACTACTGTTCTAAGAAAGTCAATATTATGCTGTTTAAGTCTTACTGTCAGCCGTTCTACACAAGCCAACTGTGGTATAAGTAGTGTTATAGGCACTCTGCGTGTACAATACAATAATGCCTTCAGGGCTATGCTCAACCTGCCATGGCGGTATAGTGCGTCTGGCATGTGTGCCGAGAACAGGGTTATCGACTGCTGTGAAATTTCGATAAGACTCAAAACATGCTTCTCATCACGTATTGTTTCATGTAAAAATTCGATAGTAGCTGCAATTTTCTGCCATATTTATGCTTTTAGACCGAGAACTAACTATTAATAACTATTAATTTATTTTAAATTTTGTTAATAATTTTGTAATTGAATTTAATCTCTATAAGTGTTATTATTGAATATAATTTTATTATATATCCGAGCAATTTATAATTTTGATATTCGTTAATCGCTAGGGCAGATTCATATATATACTTTTAAAAACCAGGAGTGAGGATTAAATAAAAAATAAACAAATTGGAGACAGGCTAACCTCAGTTTTATATTTTTCTTATAACGGTTCAAACACTAAATAGTTCACATCAAACGATTGTATAATTTGAAATATGATTACAGGTAATTCTCTAAATACATAACAGATCAACAGTAAAACAGTAAAGAAATAGATTTACAACGAAATAAGATTAAACAACAAAATATGGCTGACGTATGCCGCACGACCTACCAAGACAAGTCCTTACCGAGCGCTGCCCGAACAGTAAGAGAGCGAACATAGCCAAACATCGTGTCTTTATAGGTTCGCACTGCATAGTTTATTCGTAAAGTAGGGTACATCTAATAATAGATATATAGATTCATATTCATAAAGATGGTGGCATATCAGTATCTATGAAAACTAAATTTACTTTCATAAAAATAACGATCAGTTTTTTAAAAGAAGTGATAGATACTCTTTTAACACGTAATAAACATAAAGATGTACCTACCTCCGAGCTCCAAAACTTTACAAGTCATTTCTAGGCAGTATTAGGGTGGTCCTAATTTTTCGACTTTTAATTATCCCCGGGGCACTTTGTCATTTGAATATGTACATCTAAATATGAAAGTAGTTTTTTTTTCTTTTTTTTTCGTTAAGATTTAGGGTTGCTACCAGCTGTCAAAGTTTCTACAAAAAATTTTGAAACAGCTTTTTTTTTAATATTTATTAGCCTACTTACCATAATTCACTTTGCCTGATGGAAAGCAATAAGGTGAGTGCACCATCCTCATTGCATGTCTAGTTCGGAATCGTATAGTTTCGACTAGCAAACGATGACTACTTGATGGTTTCACTAATGTTTCATTTAAATGTTTATATCATCTCCTTCCTTATACTCCCCTCGACCCCTTTTCTGTACCCAGGAGTTGAAATTAGCCCGCCCCGTACTTCAGTTCTTATAAGTTATTAAGGAGAGCGTTTTATATGTAAAAGTCATAGTAACGTGTTTCAACTTAAATTGGCTTCTATGAGTAAAGCTACTCGAAATCAAAGTAAGGCTTGGCTTATCGGTCAATTATTCTGAATTAAAATGCAATTGCAGAGTCTCTCAAAAGAGAGTCTAAACCTAATTCGTCACCCTCGACATAACTACAAAGAACTGTTGAATTTCACGATCATTTTCTTAGTAGGTGTTCCCGAAAAAGGCGTTGTATTTAGACTTGCTGGTCTACATCGAGCTAGATGGATGGCAAAACCTAGTAGTGTTTGAAATTTATTAATTAAAACATCAGTTTAAACTACGAAGAAGGAGGAAAAGGCTGTAACAGAAATATGCACTTTCACAGTGATGAAATGGTCAGCACCTAGAAACGACTTACAATTATTGAAAGACCTTAAAGCCTTCGACAACTTTAACAAAAAAGTAGCTACCAACTTGTGGTATTTGTCAGAAGAGGTAGTTTCATTTGCCCATTTCGATGACGAAGTTTAAGTTCAAGAGAAGAAAAAATCGGTAGAAGCATTGAAAATGGAAGGTACAGAAGATTGCTTAAAAAGAATAAACCTTGTGATCACACATGTCTACAAAAAAAAAAAACACAGAAAACTTCGTAAGTAGTAATTCCTTAAGATTCTTTCAGGTTCTTAGGTATCTTTTTTTTTTGAATAAAGTACTGATTATGTTGCTGCTAAAATATCGTTTATTCTTTGCGAATAGTGAACAACATAACTGAGCGCGGTGTTGCTTTAATGGAAGAATATAATAAATTGATTTCAACCAATGAAGATTGAATATTTGCTTTTGTTGGTCAAAGAGTACAAGGGAAAAGTACCCTAATACTAACAAGTAACACGGGTTAAAAAAAAATATCGAAATAACTCCATATGTTAATTCATGACAACAACAAAAAAATTGTAATATCTGTATGAAAAATGAATCCAACAAATACAGATTTTGAGTTTTTATTTATAATTCAAACTTTGGTAGCGACCCTAACTGTCATTTAAAAAATTCAAAAAAATTGCTGAAATTGTTTCTTAGGGTATAAAATAAAAAAACGGGTGCCCCGCGAAATTAATGTTTTTTTTTTAGGAATAAGGACCACCCTAGGCAATATGTTTGATTTTATAGTAAAATGATAATTTGCAGATGTTAAGTGTAAATAAATTTAAGTCCACAGTAAAAAAAAAAAAGAAAAAAAATATTACTTAGTGGTGGATTACATGGGGGATAAAAGCGCTTGGGTTTGAAATGATAGATTCACACTTCAAAGGCTATTTGAAATACTCAATAATTAATGTAATGTGAGCTAATATGTTTCTCATATATTACTCTTTTTGTATTATTTTTCTTACTTCTTAATTTTTAACTGTTTTTTCTCTGCTTTTCAGTTACCCTATTTTTAACTCTCTCCATGAAATCGCAAATTGGCTGAATAGTTATAATTTAGTAATTAATTTAAGTAAAACTTAAATAATGCACGTTCATCAGCATCGTGAAAATCTCCTTTAATGTTGAATATAAAGATTGTAAAACAGAAGAGGTCAGTTATGCTAAAATTCTTAGGTGTTACCATTAATAACAAACTAACTTGGAAGTCACATACCGAAGAAATATGTAAACAGCTAAGCAAATCTCAATATGCACTCCTTCAGCTCTCAAAGAAAGTTAATATTAAGATATGAAAAAATATTTATATCATACCATGGCCTAGTGGTCTCAGTTTTGAGATAATGTGTTATTTTCTGGGGGCAGTCGACTAATAGTAGCTCATTTTTTAAAATGCAAAAGCACTGTATAAGGTCAATGTGTGGTATAAATACAATAGACAGTTGTGAATCTAATTATAAATCTTTAAAAATATAACCACTGCCTTCATTATACATCTTGGAAACAACATTATTTGTCAAAGAAAATTAACATTTTTTGATAAAATTATCTGCAGTGAAAAAATATATTTTGCACGCTCAATATATAAATGAAATATGTCATATAAATTATAAGACATCCTTAATGCAACGGGGCTTTTTTGGTAAAGCTTCAAAAATGTTTTGCGAAATACCAAATGACATTAAGAACGCACATACTGCTGCCAAGCTAGCAGACGTTGAGGGAAACCGACAGGAGCTTGTCGCTGATCTCGGCCAAGTCCTAAACCGCATTTCTCAATGGGATTCTGAGAATCCGGTCGAGTTCTGCACCAAGGAAACGCAGGCGTGCACGTTCTCTACCAAAAAGTCTCCATTCCATCCTACTCTTCAGAACACTCGACTGCCACTACGGAATAAGCTTAGTATCCTGGATATGGACATTTGCCGGGATCTTAATCCACGTGATTACATCGAGAGCGTCACTAAGGCGGCCTCGCGGAAGTTCGGTGTATAGAACAAGGTGAGTCGGTTCTTCTCGACCGAGCATCTGTGTCTTTTATACAAGACCATGGTTTGCTCCTGCGTGGAATACTGCTCTTATCTTTGGGACGGTTATGCGCAGTATTTGCGTGACGCTCTCGATCGGTTGCAGGGGCGCGCAGTCCATATTATCGACAGTCCTGAGGTCATCGAGTCCCTCGCGCCTCTGCATTTGTTGTCAGTTCTCTCTTTATTTCAGTTCTCTATCACCTACATCACGGAGAGTGTTCTGATGAGCTCTTCCAATTGGTACCTTACTCTACACGACAACACGTGCTGGCCTGAGGAGTCACCGTTTGAGAACGGAAAACATACGATCGCGAACTAAACTGTTCGGCTCCTCCTTCCTGTGCTGATCAGTTAAAGCCTGGAATTCACTACCAGCGCACGTGTTTTCCAACCACTTGATCCAGATTCTTTTAACCGAGGCGTGATAAGCATCTCACCAGGCCGCCATAGTGTGGGTCACCATGCTGTATTGACTACACTTACAATGAGGATGGTGACCACCACTCTTGGACTCCACTTATTGCTTTCCATCAGGCAGAATGGAGTTATTTTATGTGGGCCTATGCTCATTACTTATATGTATTTATATATATATATATATATATATATATATATATATATACATATATATGTGTGGACTATCGACTTATTTTAGACCTTCAATAATTATTTACCCATGTTTAACAAATAAAAACATCATTCTAATTCTGAAAAAAAAAAAACGAATTTTAGTTTATTTACTTTTAGTAACATAACAGAACACGAAAAAATTGTGTTGTTTTGTATACTATGTGTTATACACTAAGTATCGTGATTTCAATGAGTGGCCATGAGTATGTTTAAGGCCCAACCATTGGGAAAACGGCGGTTATAAATGAACACAGACAGGTAATTAATTATCTTATCTTTTCAATATAATAAACTAAAGACTACAATAGTATACAATGTGTAGCAAAATTCAACGATAAGCGGGCGCCAAAAGGTAGACCTGCTCATGAGTACATAAGGAAAAATAAATAAAAAAAATATACCTAGTTTTTTTTTAGTTACAAGAAAAATTTAGAATTTCTTTGAAAATTTACACCCTTCATGATATTTTGAACGACCACGATGACAATTTCTCAAATATGCTTAAGATTTTTTTTTTATCTTATACCTAAATAGTGCTACTATTCACCACAACTCTTAAAAACACCAAATTGCCCGCAGTTTTTACACACTCTTCTTGAAGGTTTGAAGGTCGTATCGGTTCGGAAATACGGCAGGCGAAAATTTGTTCCATAAGCTGGTTGTGCGAGGCAAAAAGCTTCTGGAGAAGCGCACAGTGGTGGAGTGCTAATCATCCAGGTGATGGGGATGGATATTCTGTCGCGTAGGACGATGGTGGAAACTTGCGGAAGGTATAAGTCCGAACAATGCCTCTGAACACTCCCCATGATACAAGCGATAGAGAATGCAGAGTAAACATACATCTCTGCGCAATGCCAAGGTTTTAAGCCGATCACAAAAATCTTGGCAATGGATGATCATATATATCATATATACATAATAATACAATATATACCTGTACTCATTTAAATACGGTGTATTATTTGTTAATTGTTTTGTTGATTGTAACTGTGCTGCTAATTTAATATTATGAATTCAACTATAAAAAAACGGTATGTTTAAAAAGTTTGCTATAGATTCGAAAACAATTCTGTCAGCCATCTTGCGCAAATCGTCATTCCACCTGGTGTCTGTGGAACTGTGGGCGTCCTACGCTACGTTTGCCGAGACGCGGTCTCCACTCAAGAACTCGTTTTCCCTAACGGTCGGTTCTGTGGCCAATATGGCCAGCTTGCTGATCCAGCGGGCTATGTCGATTACTCTGGTTTTCTACCGGCTCATCTCATTCCTGATGCGATCGCTTAAACACCGAGCATAGCCCTCTCCATAGCACGCTGAGCAACTTTGAGCTTGTGGACCAGCCGTACCGTAAGTGTCCACGTTTCGGCTCCGTATGTCATGACGGGTAGGACACACTCATTAAAAACTTTCGTCTTAAGTTGTTTCTACCTAATTGAAATGTCTGCCCGAGGTATAATTTATTTTTGAACACCTTCCAGAACAGCCCTGTGTACCGCAATCGGTTCCAGTAGTACATGTTTATTGAACATGATCTTGGTTTTATCCAAGTTCACTCGTAGGCCGATGCGTACAGAAAAGTCAGCTAGTTCATTTAGCATCTGCTGTAGGTCCTGCAGCGTCTCTGCCATGATGACGATGTCGTCTGCAAATCGCAAGTGAGAAATGTATTCGCCATTGATGTTGATGCCATACCCTTTCCAGTGCAGCGTCTTCAACATATCCTCCATTGCATTTGTGAACAATTTCGGGGAGATAACATGCCCTTGTCTCACTCCTCGATGCAATGGTATAGGCCTTGTTTGCTGGTTCTGTACTTTGACGGACATTGTGGCAGCTTCGTAGAGACATCTCATCACTTGGATATATCGCCAATCTACTTAGCAACGTTGCAGGGACTCCATAACGGCCCAGATCTCGATCGAATCAAAAGCCTTCTCATAGTCCACGAATGCTAGAGACAGGGGCTGATTATATTCTTCGGTCTTCTGTGGTCTATGTGATCTATGGTGCCATACCCTTTCCGAAACCCAGCTTGCTCCGGTCGTTGGAATTCGTCCAATCAACATGGTCTTGTCACCCTTTTTCGAAAAGCGTTTTGTTTTTGGAGCTCCTTTAATACAGATTTACCTCCAGCCTTTAGCAGCTCTGTTGTAATATATTTTTGTACTCCAGGGGCTTTTCCAATTTTCAGCTGTCTAAGAGCCATCTCGATATCATCGGTGCTACTACTTCGGCGTAGTGGTGAGTTAATGCGGCTCTGGGGTCCTTATTTAGGGGACCATAGCTTTCTACTTAAGGGACTGCCGGCTTCAAAGCAACGACTTCTCCGGTTGCTGTGGTCAACTTCGTCTGGAGGCTTCTTCGAAGAGATTGTACGAACATTTTTGACCCCTAATTCTGATTGATCGCTCTTTCAATCGAAAGAGTAAAGCACCGGAGGTCGTGTCGTACAAGCTTACTAATCTCTCGGTTTAGAGTCAGCTTTGCCTACGAAGTGACAGGTGTGCTTTCACGTCGTTCTTTCATTAACCCTAGGGTCCCTTCCGAAAGCTTCGACTTCCTGCCCTTACGCTGCAATTCACAAAAACTCGAACGTTCTTCCCTGAGGATCCGAACCACGTTTTCGAGGTTAGAACCAGAACGTTATTAATAATTGTTCAGTTTTATGAAATAAAGAAATTGAATTTGAATTTACTTTAAATCCTAAAACCGTGCAATTTAAAAACTTTTCTCGTAATTTCCTTTGTATCCCATGATCAAATCCTGATTTGGTTGCAATGCGATTATGCCAGGAGTCTCTTTAGAATACAAAAAAAAATGAGAATCAGTTGACAAAATACGTTAAAAGAAATACAAGCAGTTGGACATAGATAACATCCCTATTAAAGTTGGTTAAAAGTCAGTAACACTGTTTGTTATCAGTTTCGACATGTTTTAAAAACGTTTAGGTTCAGGTCATGTATTTCATATCTCCTTTATTTAGGTATATCTAGAACATTAGCACATAGCTGTACTTTGGAAATCGGTTTGACATTGGCTTCATCTCTTTCTTAGAGACGGGTCGACTTAAAATTAAACAGAGACGGAGCGAATATCGAAACGATATCCTATGTACAGCTGTGAGCAGTACGTGTAAGTTACATTTTTTGACAGTCAAACCTATAACTATTGTACTTTGGATATCGGTTTGACATTCGCTTCATCTCTTTCTTAGAGACGGAGCGAATGAATAGAGAGGGAGCGAATGTCGCACCGATTCCGATGTACAGCTGTGAGCAGTACGTGTAAGTTAGATTTTTCGACATTCAAACCTATAACTATAATCTACGTTAGATAGTTTTTTTAGATGTGATGAAAACGGATGTCTCGTAACATCAAATAGATGTCATCTGATGTTCGGACGACATCGGATTTTAGATGTGGTTTGATACATCTAACCATGTCGTCTATTAGCTACACTGTTTGACTGGCTGTAACTGTCAATGTCAATTTAAAATTTCCTAGAACAGAGGATAGACTCACAAAATAAAACCTACGCCGTATGGTTTTTACCAAGGCTTCTTTCAGATAAAGTCCATGTAACCTATGTTCCTATGGGCTTACCTAGTTAAGTTTTATACAAGTTTCATTTTTAGCAGTAATACAAAACAAGCTTTTTTTATTGGATTAAAAGAAAAACAATAACAGTGAAGTTTGTACTAATATAAATGACTAAAATGCAAAATGTGACTGTAAACTATTTAAATAAGATTATTACTTGAGGCTATTTTTAAAATTCAATCCCTGTACGTAAATACAATTATGCAATCATGGATATGAGACAAGAAGAATTTAAAACAATTAAGGCGATAGCAACAGATACTGTCCATAAGATTTGTTCTGGCCAGGTAACGTAAATGTATATTACTAATTTATTTATCTTGTGTTAATGCTTGAACATTGGCGGATAAATAGTGTATGCTATTATAACCTACGAATGTTTCTTTAAGGTGGTGGTTAGTTTAGCAGTGGCAGTAAAAGAACTTGTTGAAAATGCACTTGATGCAGGTGCTACAAACATTGACATCAGATTTAAAAATTATGGTGTAGATTTGATTGAAGTATCTGATAATGGTACTGGAGTCACTGAAGATAACTTTGCTGCTTTAAGTAAGATTACTATAATTTAAAACATATATACTGACTAACTAATCACTTGTTTTTATGTTTACCGATTTGTATAACAAAATCAAATGGCAATGAAAATAAGACTGGAACTACATCTATCCACATTAAACAGCGTGCTTTATAATTACAGCATTAAAGTATCATACTTCAAAATTAAGTGAGTATTCGGACTTGCTAGGAGTATCAAGTTTTGGTTTCAGAGGAGAGGCACTAAGTTCACTGTGTTCCTTAGCCAATCTCATTATTACTACTAGACACAAATCTGTGGAGTATGGTAAGAATTTACTACATGCAATAATATTTATTTGGGGGTAAGATGGACTTTAGAATTACTATTTTGTATCTGATACCTATAAATATATTGCCAGCATTAAATCTCATAGTTGAAATCTAAAGTAATATTTATATATGTGACATATGCTGATAATAGGTGACTGCAAAAAAATGATGACAAAAAACTGTTTTTATACTATTGGTACATTAATTTACACATATAACTAATTTTATCTATATAAATTTTCTACATCCAATAACCCTTACACTGATACTAACATAACTGTCAACTGGCTAACCACATAATTAAGAATGGCCTTTTTCTCATTGAATTGTTTATAATAAAATATCAATACACTATATCTATGTCAATACTAGTATAATAATGGCACAATATACTTAAACAATATTTTTCCTAAAGTGACAGTGAAGAAAAACTAAATCATGTGTTCTTTAAATAAAGTATTTTATCTCAAATGCGCAAAAGTAACTTAAAAGCATGATGGGGGATATAGAGTTGATTTTCTGGGAGGTAGAGTTGGAGCTATGGGACTCATATAAGGCCAGATGGATAGACTTAGGAGTACAAAATATACTACACACACA
Organism: Tyria jacobaeae; assembly: GCA_947561695.1. Classification (NCBI taxonomy): domain Eukaryota; kingdom Metazoa; phylum Arthropoda; class Insecta; order Lepidoptera; family Erebidae; genus Tyria; species Tyria jacobaeae. The sequence goes on along the minus strand of OX387222.1, from coordinate 7,588,421 downwards.
TTTATTATTGTATTACTTAATACTTACATACATACACTTATGCCTATATTCCCAAAGGGGTAGGCAAAGGTGTATAAAACATCTACTTTTTGCCAAACATTATTAAGACCCACTTACATACTAGACTATTGTAATATATCAATTTTATCATAATTTCAGAAAGTTACAAGAACTTTATATGATTTGTTAATATTCTAATCATTCTTAATTATATGGCCACCAACTGTATGTATATTAGTAATAATGTAATTTAAAAGTGAGATTATGAGAAGTGCCTGTAACACTTAGTGTTCTGGGCACTCCTCATAATCTCAAATACAAAATACAATTATAAATATAGTAATAATATTAACTTACTATCAATAAGTAAACTTTAGTTCTGTGTGTTAAGTTTTGTAGGCAGTTCATAGTGCATAGTTCTTGTATTAAAAATGGGTAAAAATATTAATTTGTCAAAGAAAATTTAATATTTTACAATTTAGGCATACTTATTATAATAGTAATTACTTATTTTCAGCTACTAAAATTGAATATGATCACAAAGGTAATATTACCAAACAAACTCCATGTTCTAGACAAATTGGCACAACTGTTACTTTGAAAAACCTATTTTCTTCATTGCCTGTTAGACAAAAAGAGTTTCATAAAAATGCAAAGCGGGAATTTAATAAAATGACCCAATTGCTGTATGCTTACTGCCTTATATCAGTTGGAGTAAAGTAAGTTGTAATTTATAAAAAAAAAGCTATTCTACTTGTGCATTTCTTAAATTATTGTAATATATTGCAGAATAACATGTAGCAATCAAACAAGCTCTAATTCTAAATCTGTAGTAGTAGCAACCCAAGGATCACCATTGTATAAAGATAATATAGCCAGTGTTTTTGGCATAAAACAGTTACAAACCTTACTTGAATTAAAACCAGAGTATGTCTCAAACATAATAGACAATATATTCAAAGGTTTGTCAGGAGAAGTTGAAGAAACTGGTGACAGTGAAGAAATTGAGGATGTAGAAATAAATTTATCTGAAGAGTCCAATGATGCAGAAAAAACAGATTTTGTGAGCAGTTCACAAAAGTCACGAGGTTATAAAAATATTGCTAAACCAGCAGAGTTCACAGGTTTTATATCCTCATGTGCACATGGAAGCGGCCGTTCTAGTGCTGATAGACAATTCTATTTCGTTAATTCTAGACCATGTGAACCAACTAAATTAATTAAAATAGTTAACGAAATATACAGACAGCACAATCCTAATCAATATCCTTTTGTTTTCTTAAATGTTGATTTAGAAAGGACTTCAGTTGATGTAAATGTTACTCCTGATAAACGGAAAGTATTCCTTACTAAAGAAAAAAATATACTAGACATACTCAAAAACTCTCTTTTTAAATTATTTGAAAGTATACCCAGGACATTAAAAGTCGAGAATTCTTTGAGTTCATATAACAGTGAACCAAATATAGTTAAATCAGATTTAGCACAACCAAGAATATTTAATTCGTTTTTACAACAATTCCAAAATAAAAATAGACAAACTGCTGAACAACAGGCTGTTATAAAGGAGAAAAACAAAAGTGATTTAAAAAGAAAATCTACCACCATATTAGATTATGTTTCCTCTAAGGCAATGAAAATGAAAGATAAATGTGAACATACAAAAACTTCTGAAGAGGTTGTTATTAAAAGTGTGGAAGATCAAAAAAATGAATCAACAGATAATTTAATGTTTCATGACGATGAGGAGAATTGTGAACTAGAAGCCTCTGAAGAAAATATAGATGTAAAACTACAAACCAAAACTGATCTAAAATGTGAAAAGAATAATGTTATGTACTTAGATTTTACAGATAATTTACCTCCAACACAAATAAGAACCGTTGCTGACATTGTAATTGAAAAAGAACACACAATATATTGCAAACCTAAAGTAGCTAAATGTGAGACCCCCAGTGAGTTAAAAGCAAAATCGCCGAAAGAAAAAAAATCTAAGACAGTAACAGATAAAGAAGATTTAGGCAAGAATCATAGGAGATCTGTTACAATAAAAACTTCATTTGATCATGTTAAAGCATTAGCAGCTATATACAGTAAAGAGAAGAGAGAATCTGTCCCAAATAGAGTCAAATTTAAAACTGAAATTAATCCAATATTCAATAAGAAATGTGAAGAAGAATTAAGTAGAGAAATATCGAAAGACTCGTTTAGGGAAATGAAAGTTATTGGGCAATTTAATTTAGGTTTCATTATATCGCGATTAGAAGATGATCTATTTATTATTGATCAACATGCTACAGATGAAATTTATAATTTTGAAACATTACAAAAGACTACAGAATTGACAAGTCAGAAGCTAGTGGTGTAAGTTGTTGTTGTCTTTTGTTTGTTGTTGGTCTATTTGCTAAATTCGTAGTAATTATTTTGAACTATTTCTTCTGAAATTCTAATAAAGCTATAACAATTTCAGACCACAGCAACTAGAGCTTACTGGAGTCAATGAACAAATTCTAATGGACAACTTAGATGTCTTTAAAAAGAATGGATTCACTTTTGAAATTAATGAGGAAGCCCTACCTACTAAAAGAGTGAAACTAATTACAATACCTATGTCGAAAAATTGGATTTTTGGAAAAGAAGATATTGAGGAATTGTTGTTTATTTTAAGCGTAAGCATATACGTTGCTCACAAACAGTTAACGTGTGTTATTTGTATCCATTTTCTTCCCCTCGCGAATCATCTTTTTCTCAATTCTTTATTACTTATCGCACATTACTGAAAACCAATAGGGCATTGCCTCTAGGCAATGCCCCGATTGGTGTCCATTACGACTACAAATTAATGCTTGAATTGTTGTTCGGCAAACATTGTCACTGATGATGATGAAACATTGTCATGTGTCCCTTTTATAATGTTTTGTTTGTACATCACTCTATCTATTGTTTTGTATATATGTAGAATATTGGAATTCTACCAAGCTATATAAACATCTTAATATGTATTTAGTTCTAACCACTTCCCCCGCGGCTTCGCTAACTTGATGTGTCCAGAAAAAGTAGCCTATCCTTAACCAGGGTTCGATGTGTCCACGTAACAAATATATTCCATATATTCTAAAGTATATAATATATTCCACCTATTTATCTACATACGATTTTTTACATAATATTTATTTTAGTTACGCAGAGAGTGTCTAAACCGAAAATAAAATATAGTGCCCCTTTCGGCTTAACCCATTACTTTGCAAGCATCAAAACTTTGGGTTTTTTTATCAAATCTTTAAACTAAGTTCATAATACGCTAAGATAAAATAATACGAACGAAAAAATAAAAAAAAAATAGTACTTTTAATGCTGAGTCAGGCTGTCCTATAAATATCACATGGGGACATGTGATCAGAAATAATAAAAGTAAACAATTATAAGAAGCTGTATTTGAAAATTTGACCATTAACAGTTTTAAACAAAGTTCTATTAACTTATTTTGTATGGTAAGGTATAAAACAATCACTGCAGTGTTTTTTCTCATTTAGCGCAAAAAGTAAAAGGTTTTTTTTTACAACCTTGTCAACGCCTCTGTTTGTCCCTCTTCGTCATATAGTGACCAATATTGTCGAACCTGACAGGTTGTAAAAGGCGTTCTGATGTACCTGGTGTAGGTTTGCTTGCCTTGCCTTCCGATTTTTTCATCCAAGAATAACAAACCCTACGCCTGAAATCTAGTAGAGGGATGGTCTCATCTTTATTTACCTCGTTGTAAATAATCCATGCATTCTCTAGGGACATGTCTAAAATACGAATGACTAGAGGCCAATACCATTTTTTGCCTCTGAAGCGGATCGGATATTTAGAAATTAGCTAATCATGTTTATCCACTCCTCCCATGTTTTATTATAATTAGGAATAAGCTTTGACTAATTCACGGCTACTTTTGCTTATTCTGTCTTCGAGTACCTATTAGTTTTTACAAAAGATTCTAAAGTATCAAAATTAGTCAAAAGTCTTACTACATTATTATCATGCCATTTCACGCATAATATTTCGTTACTTTTATCGAAGCGATGATCGGAATATCCTCGGTCTTTTTTTTTCATTTCTTGTTTAGTCATGATAGGACATTTCTTAGTCCTATTGTCTCTGACTGTCCCTGTAGCTCTGAACCCTTGAGATTTCAAATCGATTAACAATTGCATGCTGCTAAAAAAATATCATAGTAAACTACATGTGCGCTGGGATGTGTACATACTGCAAGAAACTTATTCGTAGTAGTACCATCGGAAATTTGAGTATCCTTGCCTGTATAAAGCGAAAAGTTATAGCAATATCCGCTGACTCCACACAGTGCCCAAAGCTTGTAGCCAAACCTCACTGGTTTACCTTTTATAAATTGTTTGATCCCATGGTGACCAAAAAAATTTGACGATCATTTCATCAACAGCTAAATTGGATTCAAATATCCAAACTTTTGGAAGGATTCTATAGCTATATCGATAAATGGGCGTATTTTGAAAGCTTTGTCATCACTATCAATTTTTTAGTTGTCATTGAAATGTAAATAGGATTTAATTTTATCAAAACGATTACGAGACATTGCTTGTTCAACAAATGGAACGTGTATACCTTCATCTATACACCAATATATAGTAGTATACTTTGAGGCAAGTGGTGGTACGACGAAGAAAACAGAATTCCTATAAACAATTTTAACTCATTTACCGTTAGATTGAAGTTCAAATCATTTTTATAATGTCTGGCGTAGTTTAGCGTTTCTCGCACAATATATTCTAAAATCTCATCACATAACGAGAATATTTCCATCTCTGATTTTCCGTCCAACTCCGTAATCATATTTCCCAAACATTGTTTTGCAGTATTAGATTCCGGATGAATTACAGAATATACTTAATTACACTTACGCCAAGTTACTGTTTTGCTTGTCCGAAACGTGGATGAAGTATTATGATCTTCCTCGATATATATTAAATATTATCTAAAAAAAACTAGTACCTTTCTTCACCATGTCTGCACCTACTTGTAGGAGATAATTTAACATTTTTTTTAAAGTCTGCCTTTGTACACTGTGCATGGAGGCTTAATAAATAAATTAATATTTAATACAAAGCCACAACAATTGTTATATTCTTCTTGGATTTTTTACAAGTGTGTTTTATGTAAAAACCACGAAGCCATTTTGTTTATAACCTACCTACCTACCTATGTAACACTTCAACAACCGAAAATAAAAAAAGTAAAGTACTTAAAAAACGGTATATACCATAAAAAATAAGAACCTTAGCCAATACAAGCGAAGGCGTGTTTTGCATGACGCTATCTTAATGTAACATTTTTTCCTGTAATTGGTTAATAAAAAGTTGTGTTTACGAAGTTTTAATAAAGCCTATATGTATATATTTACACCTAGCCAGCCATCAGTACTTCCAGTAGTCAGTAGGTCAATATTACTCTTAATATACACTCAATTTACACTCTTTTAAAAGTAGTCTTATTTTCTAGGAATCTCCCTCGGAATACTGCAGGCCTAGCAGAGTAAGAGCAATGTTTGCATCAAGAGCATGTCGAAAATCTGTCATGATAGGGACAGCATTGAGCAAAACTGATATGAAAAAGCTAGTTGAACATATGGCTGAATTAGAAAAACCGTGGGTAAGACTTTTTCTGTGTAACAAAAAATACATAATTACTCTTCTACTCTACACAAAGAAAAAACGTAATGTGGGACAAAGCTACACTAGCTTTATCCCACCATGCTATTTTTTTTCTACTTGTAATTGTTTCTTTTTGACCAAAAGTTACTTAAAAATATTGTTTTTTCTGTAAATTACAAGCTTTTTAAACTTTGAAAATTTGAAAATTTACAAAAATGTTGCAAGCCAATGTTATTCTTACATGATTACACTGGAGTAAACGGACGGCACAAAGCCGTACAATATTGAAACTTAGACCAATTTATACATTAAAGTTTTTTTTTATATTATAGGGTCAGCAGGTCAAACAGACGGGTCCGTGTCCATGGATACATACGGGTCCATGGATATTTCACATCAACGTTAAACTTTATTAGAATTGGTAGTGTAGCGAACATAATGTTGTGTAGTAAAGCAACACCCCAACCTAATCAGCTCCCAACCCACTTATATAGTTTTGTCGTTGTGAAGGAAATAACAAATACGGATCGTAATTTTATTTTTATAACATTATTAATTTTATTGTATTAACAATAAAATTACGATCCACATTTGTAATTTTCATCATTACGCCTTCACGTCAGATTAAGCCGCATTACACATAGATACCACGTCAATTCTCTGTAAGTGGTTTAGGAGTAAACTCTTGACCACTACAAGGGTATATAGTCAGCGTTTTGTGGCTGCTCGCATGCATCTTAGCCACTCTGCTGTCAATTAGGGATTGCAATCGGGATCACGCATTTCCGCGGGATACCGCTGCTTTTATTACTCTGCTGGAGCACCTTCAAAGCGCTGATACGCGGGTTCCGCAAATATTAAGTTGGCAACTAATAAACACAAATTTATTTAATTTTTTAAGTGTACAAAATCAAATTATTTCTCAACTATATAAGCACCGTCGTTTTCTATCACCTGTCGCAGACGCCTCTTAGAAGTTTTTAGGCTTTTGATCAAAAAAAGGTGGTAAGGTCACTTTTAAGCTGGTCTTCATTTTTAAATTTTTTTGTCTGCTAAGTAGTGGGCTAGAGAACGAAATAGATGATAATCTGAGGGCATAATGTCTAGAGAGTATGGTGGGTGAGGAAGGACAGCCCAGCCAAGCGTAAGCCAAGTAATTTATCACAAGTCGCTTTTGCTACACGTGGTCGAGCATTATCGTGCAAAAAGTATACTTTTTTTTTATTTTTTCGATAATCTCGCTGCTACTTTATCCAGTTGGTCATAAATAAATATTGGCCGTGATTTTAGTGTTAGATGGCAACAGCTCCCAGTATATAATTCCGTTTATTCCCCACCACACACTCAATAGAACTTTTTTAGTCGTGTCAGATTTTGGCGTCGGTACTCCTGCTTCTCTAACGTCGCGTCATCTCATGTGACAACCACACTGAATATTTCCAGGTCTTTTCTAAAGCGTGGAGTTGTTTTTCTACTGCAATATGAGAACACTGAAGCTGCTCTGCCAGACAACGTGAAGTGAACCTCGTATCCATTTCTATGAGTCTGTTTAACTCATCTACGTCTATTGTAGGAGGTCGTCCAAGATGAGTTTCATCAGATAGGTCATTATTTCCATCCTTAAATCTTCTGAACCAATGTTTGGTGGTATCGTAAGAGAGCACACCTTCGCCCATTGTTGCACATATAGGTATTGCGAAACCCTAAGCGAAATTCGTGAAGTAAAAGCAGCCGAAGTTCTCTACGAGAGATATCTATAATTTACTGTAGTTTTACTATTCGAGATCCAGTTGTCAACCGATCTGACATACAACTCTTGCTTTATTTTTATACTACTCCAAGAAATTCGAGATAGTTCTATAACGTTTTGGAAACTGATCGAAAAAAGTGGCGGGTTAATTAGTTGCCAACCTAATAAGAAAATAATAATATGGGTTTGTTCCGTATACATGACTCGGCTACCGCTGAACATTACATTCGCTTGGTGAAAGAACGCCTCGCGAGTTTTCGTTTAGACTGAGACACAGATACTATGGCAATTACAACGGATCGGATGATTAAGATTGCCAGACTTTTGCTTTGTTCTGCGCTTACACACGGTTTACAGCTAGTTGTGATTTAAGAAAAGTAATTCTTCAATATCAGAATGCCCACGGAATCTGATAATACTAATAACGATGATATGGACGCCAATGAACAAGGTGTGACTATATATATGTGAATTCACTGCTACTTGAAATGATTTCTACAAAGTATGACATCTATTAGAGATATTACGGAAAGTGGTCAAGATTTTTAAGCGGTCATCAACTAAAAATTACGTCTTCTTATGTGAAGGAACAAGAAGGCCCCAAAAAGAATTGGCATTGATATTAGACAGTTTGAAATTTGAAGAATTGTATTGATATAGCATTAATCGATACTGAATCTCAGGTTAACTTCAGCGATAATAAGTGGTTTATAATTAAAGATCTCATTGCTAACTTGCAGCCTTTTAAATTACACTTTGGTGAGATAACGCAACGCTTATAACTGCGGACACAACAGTTCGATTTATTTTGGATAAATTGCAACAATAAAACGCGGTGTCGAGTAACCCAACTACATATTCTACATGAACGTATTTAAAAACGCCGCACTGATTTAACAGGAGTTTGGATTTATTTACAAAATCTGAAAAAGTACGACGAAGAAGCCAAAAATATAGATCGTACTTACATTCTTCTGAATTAAAAATATAAAACTGTTGAGGAAGGGGTAAAATTAAACAACACTATTAAACTATGCCAAACATTTAAATATGAATCCAAAAAAATAGTTTACTAATTACTTATACTTAATTAATAGAAAAGAAATATATTATGTTAAGAAATCTTTAATAAAAGATGATTTTTAAACAATAATCTGTAGTTTCATTTTGATTTTATTACATAATCTTAAAGATGCGGGATGGGATCCCGCGTGATCCCGCGCGGGATTGAGTAATCCCGCATATCAATCCCGCGGGATTGAATGAGCTGCGGCATTGCAATCCTTACTATCAATAGAGTGTATCAGCGTTATCGAGAAACTGGTAAACCACAGAAGATCGCTCCTTATTAACTTTGCACGTGAGCACTTAAATTGTTCATACCTTCAATGGAGCAAAGTTCTCTTTTCTGATAAGAGTAAGATCATGTTGTATGGTAACAACGGAAGAAACGAGGTGTATCGAAGAGAGGGGGAGCGTTTTGCAAGTTGCTGCATTGAAGAAATAGTCAGTTACGGTGGCGGTTCATGGATGGTTTGAGGAGGCATAAGCGCAGATGGATCTCATTTCGCAGGCATTGTCAATGAATTCCTGAGCGAAGTCAGTATTACGGTTATGGGCTAGCCAGCAAGAAGCCCGGATATTAATTCCATAGAACACCTATGGGATGAAATGAAGAGACGAGTCGAGTGAGAGAGAGTGAGTGATCCTGCTCTGCTTTGCCAGGTTAAAACAGCTATACAAGAGGAGTGGAATTACATCCCACAACACAAGATTGTGACTCTCATCCGTTCCATGAGGAACCGCATGGAAGCAGTCATTAGGTTGGCACTGAAAATCAGTACTGGGGTGGGTTATGCCCCTCTCAGTGTATGCCGAGTGTCCATCCAAGTTTCTGAAACACGACATATCTTTCGCTAACAACATTTACAATTATCTTCTTCTTCTTTCTTTCTTTGTGGCATTTACTATTTTCGAAAAGTGAAACAAGACCTGCCACATCACACATTTGACACCTGAGTGCCACGTTGCCAGTTTACAACGTGGTCGTGAGTGGCATGGTATATTTGAAACGTTGCATTTATAGCGCGGGTTACTACTTACATTAATAAGTTTGGAGTATCTTCTATAATATTGTATTTTAATTGTTTTATAGTGCTCTAAAAAATGTATTTGTGTGTATTTATATAAATATGTGTAAATTATTGTATGTGGCCCGGGCAGGAAATACGAGATACTGAATACACTTTTTTATTTATTTTTTTGTTTAAGCCCTTGTTTCTAACATTTTAAAAGTTCTTCTTAAATGGTAAAAACATACCTGTTAAACAAAACGAGATAGCTAAATAAATTTAATTTTAATTTATACCTTATAATATTCGCAATGACGGGCATTATTATAATTTTTGTTATATGTAATAAAATGCATAAAACTAATACAAAACCAAACTTCATAAGTGTTTTGATTTTTTTTTCTGAGACGTGTATTTTAACAACAAACGATAAGGCAGTCAATACAAATTAAGTCATCCATTAAATTCGCACATGTTCTTGTTTTTTCCAGGTTTTCCTCTCCCTCACCTTTCATTAAGTTGTCTAAACTGTTATCCCTAACATTTTACCGTTACCCGAACTAAAGGGTTGCAAGGCAACAAACCGACATGGCCCATGATCTTTGGTTCTTCATTCAATTTTCCACTTTCCCGCATCATAGAATTTCCAAACACTGAGCTTTTCATAACAAGTTTTGAGGATCTGAGCACTTTTACGAGACTTAATTTGTAATATATTTTACTACTTCTTCAATTTAATAATATGGTGGTATTTTTTGTAATTTCAGAATTGTCCGCATGGTAGACCAACAATCCGGCATTTGGTGAATTTGGCTATGATACACACTAAATCCAAATTTGATACATAAAGTTATTATTTTTTAAGTTTTACATCAAAAAATCTAATAAATCAAGGAACCTAATTTGTGTGGTACTACATATTTTAATCTATTATTAAAAAAAAACTTCCAAATAATTTTCTTATTTTATTTTATACACTAATAGTTTTGAATACGTTTAATCCAGTGTGAGCTGTGGTTACCATAACGCCTGGAATTTGTTTGTGCCAGTGTAATTCTTTTATATCACTCTGTCCTTGGTGTATAAACAGTAACTGAGGTGGCAAATTCTGCAAAAAATCGATAAATATAATAGGAATGAATTATAAAATATTCTTTAGTCATAGTAGACGGATTTAAAGACGACCAAGGGTAAGTCTAAAGTCTATCAACCAAAGAAACCACCTAGTGACTCCTAAGTCAGATCTTTCGCTGTGAGGAGCAGTTTAGTTGGAGAATTCTAATCAGGTCATAGAAATTCCAGTCACAAAGTTATTCTCTGCCTTGTGTCACAAAATATTGTAGTCAGAGGCCTTAACTCACAACACATCTGTTCCTAATATAAAAAAAGTATTTTTTATGCAAACAAGCAGACGAGTCACCTGATGAACACCCGCAACTCAAAAATCACAAGTGCGTTGCCGGCCTTTTATAGACGAGTACGCTCTTTTTTTGAAGGTCGTATCGGTCCGGAAATACGGCAGCCGACAATTTGTTCCATAGGCTGGTTATGCGAGGCAAAAAGCTTCTGGAGAAGCGCACAGTGGTAAAGTGCCAATCATCCAGGTGATGGGGATGGATATTTTGTCGCGTAGGACGATGGTGAAACCTGCAGCCGGTATAAGTCCGAACAATGCCTCTGAACACACCCCATGATACAAGCGATAGAGAATGCGGAGTGAAGCTACATCTCTACGCAACGCCAAGGTGTCAAGTTACGCTTCCGTTTAAGAAACTTCTATTCTACCTATTTATAGTCTTGTTGTTCAACAAAGACATATTACGACTAGGCAGAACAACTGCCATTGAATCATAATGTAAGTCATTACAGTAATGACTTCTAACATGAGGATTTAGTTTAGCTGGAGAGCTTAACAAGCAAATTCTTACTCTGCCTCGATCTTAAATTAAGCTGACGGCTTTCGGCTGTTCCTACCGAACATCGTGAAGCCGAAAGTTGTGACCATATTATACAGATATTAGTTTTCATATTTACCTTTAGCTCTTCATCAACTACATCGTCATCATCTCGCTCCACGGCCAAGTCCCAAAGTGCAACTTGATGGTCCTCTCCAGCAGACGCCAATACGCTAGGCTCAGTCCAGTGCCACTCTACCGAAGTAACAGGTGCTGTGTGGTGTTTGAATGTTCCTACTGGAGTCTTGCTGGAAAATTGCCTCAAGTCCCATATATGAAGGAATCCGTCATCGCCACCTGTAGAGTGAGAGATATAACTTTACACATCTCACACATGGCCGTCTGATCTTAATCTAAGCAGAGCTTCGTTTCAAATTCGCTCTATAGGAACCATTTTACATATCAGACAGAATACTATAAATAATAGAATTTGGTATATTATTTATATGTTTTAATATTATCTTTTTTTTTTGTAAATAATTGGTATCCAATAGACCTTAATATAGATATAATAGAATTATATAGATAGATAGAATAGAATTTACATATAAGGTATACCTCAACTAACGTAATGCCGGCTGGCAAGGAGTACAATATTCGTGATTTGTTTAGTCTGAGAGAGTTGCTTAAAACCTAACATGTTTCATTATCATCATCATGATCATTATTTCAGCCATACGATGTCCTCTGCTGAACAATCCCCCACCCACAATGACATATCGTGTTAAACGTCATAGGCTTATCTCGTAGTTTTTTTTACGTTTCTATTCTGGACATTTTCATAGATTGAATTGATCAGTCATTTCTCGCTTACGGTGGTCCCATTGTAACCCAAATCGGGATTAGATAAAGGGATACCAGCAAAATTGCGAATAAGTTTTAAAATTGCACGTTTTTACTATTTAAAGTATTAGGCAAAAAAATAATAAACGCCTTTCCAATTAGGCGTTTATTAATTTATTATTTATTTAAGCTTTATGCACTTAATGTACGGAGGCGGACTTATTGCCTAAGGCATTTCTGCCAGTCAACCTTCAGGTGGTTCAGGAAGTAGATGCACTTAAACATTACAAGGTAAAAACTTAGATTATGAACTTAGCAAACGGTACTTGAGTATTATACTCACTATATAAACATTTATTTTATGTTAACCTGTTTATCCTTTACCAGCCGGTCCCCACAGTTTCACTTGCGTTTATATTCACTCAAGCGTTATTAATATCGATAAATAGATAAGAGAAAAAGGTTATGCCATAAGATTTAAAAAGCTAGTGGTGGTTTTTAACTCTATTTGAGTTCTAAATTTAGTTTGGGGTCTATTTAACATAATATATTTTTATTATGCTTATCTTTATATCACAAACTATTAAAATGCTTAGGCAAATTATCATTCTTACCACTTGCAATAAAGGGTTCTTTATTGTTCCATGATATCACATTTATATCGCTTTCATGGGCATCCTCAGCTGTTAACATACAAGCCTTGTTTGGAGCCGCCCGTGTGTCCCATATTCTTATTGTTTTATCCACCGAACATGATGCCAATACTTTTCTGTAATTATAGTATATTAATTACTACTTAAAGCATATAAAACAAATTACATTACTCCTATTTAGGAGTAATGTAATTTGTTTTTTTTTTCACTATTATTTTGTAGGTATGAAACAAGGAATTTGTTGCTTGGCGTAAAGAACACAGTTTTTTGTTATTGACGTAGCGAACAAAAGGTTAACCATAAACTTGTTGCAAAAGTATTTCAATAAATCATCGATACATTATACTTGTGCATGGTTTAATCATAAAAAAAAATGCTCATACCATTGAAGTTTTATTGCCATATTTCACCTTACTTCTCAGCTAAGTAATCATAACGCCGAAGTAACAGCGTTAGAAAAAAGCAGATTTTATAAAAAAAAAATAGTAATTCAAACTTTTAAAATGACAGTCCACCGCTAATCTGACGATCACACTAGTTTGTGACGACATCCACTGACGTGAAAGCCGTCATTGGCATGGCCGGCGCTGTGCTTACAAACATTCCCGCCTTTGAGTTAAAAATGAAGCGGTGTGATATTAACAATATTATAATATATTAATCACATATTAAAGTACGTGATTGTTATTATAGTATAATGATGTATTCAATATTTGTTTTTTATTTTTTTGTTGATTACACAGAGTTCATTGTGTAAAATTTATGTTTCGGATAGTAGATTACGACATGCTATCGTTTATTATATTATGGATTTTAGACTATTCAAATATTGCACTTCACTATCAGGCAGCAGGCAGCCGGCGGCCAGCCCGGCAGCCCGATCTAAATTATAGTGCGATGTGTCATCCCTCTGAGGCGTACAGACTACTCTAAAAGGATCCCGCTCATAAGGATGCGTGGAGTAATCCCAAAATTATCGATTTGCACATATTTTTGCACGATTACAGAGTGACTAATTGTTAACCATCGTTGTGTACATTAGAAAGTAATAAATACGTCTATGGAATGATACGAAAAAGTAACACTAAAAGATGTTTTTGTAGGTTTTATTTTGTACTATAAAAGAGTCTTATTTTCGGCGTGCCCTGTCATCGGTGGCGCAGTAAGCACGTTTTCATTTGACCTGTATAGAGGTCCTTGGTGGTCAAAAAGTTAAACTGTATAACTTTAGCCCTTAACTTTTCACTGATAGAGAAATCATATTTTCTTACAATTTAAACAGTAGCAACCTTGAGTATAACCAAATAAATAAAAAAAAACCAATACCAAATGCTTCATAACTGACATATATATAAAACAAGTTACTTAATAAAAAAAATGGAAAAAAAACCCTGCCAAAAAATCTAATTAAATGCAATAAAGACGCCCGATTAAACTGCTATATTAAATGTTTTTCAGAAAAGCTCTAGCAATACCCTGGCACCACTTCACTGATTGAAGGATTAAGTGGTGCTAGTGGGGGATGTCAGTATATCGGGCACGAACCGACTAACAGCTCATGGTCTAGCCATTATATGGGCAAACCCGGCTCTTCACTAGCTTCAATTCGACCCACGAGAGATTCAGAAATTTAATATAACGCGCGATAAAAAAATCAAAGATTTAGCACACATAGTTTATTTGTGTTTGCTGTCAACCAATCTAAAACTGTATAGCACTTTCAATATTTTTGCAAAATTCTTGTAAGTGTAATGTGGAAGATGCTCTGCTTCACTTGAATCATATTTGAAGTCTAAATTTGATGATTGGGAACTAATCAATGTTACAGAACATACATTTCCGAAGAAAAATATCCACAGCTGAGTGTTTTCGCACAAAAATTATTCTCACATTTAGAAGCATGTATAAAATAAATGGGAGCAGTTTTTTTTTAAACACGAAAATTATTGAAAATATACTACATACTCGGCGTACAGATGTAAATTTAGAAACACTGCGCCTATGCACTAGTGATATTGACCCCAAAATTGATTATCTTGTTTCTCAGCTTCAAACTCAAGTCTCTCATTAGTTTTCATTTGATTTTTCCATCTTATTTTGTTAATTTGCTTTTCATATTTGATTATGCTAAATACTGATTGATTTATTGACTCTTGTATATTGTCTGTTATTAAAAATACTTTTTCTTCAAAGCACTCAGTTCAGCTGAACAAATATTAGAACCTTCAGTTGCTTTTTATTTTTTAGTGTGGAAACCCCCATGGGTCATCATCCCATCGGAGCTGACAGTGGATGGGGTATGTCAGACTCGAACCAACTAAAACCACACGGTGTTCCGTCACAACTGGGTCTATTGCAAGGGACCTGGGAATACCTTATAGGGATGCTTCCAGGAAACCCTGCAGACTTTGGCCCACCTCTTGCAAGAGGCGGTCACACCTTGAAGTGCGGGGGCGTCACCCCCCTCTAAATTTCATTTAAGAAGCGCGCGCGGAACACGGCGAGCGCATCGTCTCAGACCTGCTTCTGCTAGGGTAACGGGCAGCCCCACTCGTTGCCCCCAGGCTTCATTTAGTTGCCTAGCTTATTGTCATCTGAGGCTCTGTCAACTTACAGTATTATCATACTGCGAGTTGCAAACAGGAAAACTCAATATTAATATTTCCAACCACATGGTTGGAAACCAAACTCAGGCCACAGATAAATATTACAAACAGTCCCACAAAAGCATAACATCCAAACACCTTTAACATTAATTTTCATTTAGTGCTATATGTCTTGATATTCTATTGAGTACAATATTGAAAGAATAAGGCAGACATAATCAGATAAGAGACACAAATACAGAAATTGTATATGGAATATAGAGAACTTGCCTTTCATTTGGAGACCACTGTATGTCTTCAACAGAACTAGTATGTCCCACCAGAGGGCGCTGATCAACATCCCAAGTACCTGCTTCATTTGGAGTCCAAATATGAATATCTCTTCTGCAATCACCAGTTGCTAATACCTAAAAATAAAATATTATATATATCACATGATTATATATAATTAAAAATTTTGTACAGAAAAAGTTTCAAATAAATTCATTGAAACTGAAGGTATTCTTTTATCATCTATTTAACTTTCCATAAGCGCATTGTACATTTTTCATTCTAGAGAAAAAAAGGCACCGATTTCATTACCACATTCTAGTTATTTTTACGAAGGCTTTCTAAATGTAACAGAACCACATTCAAATCTACTAGGTTATGCAATGGCTTGAAGCAGAAAAAAGGAAGAGGTTTTGGTTGGAAGAGTAAGAACTTCTGTGTAACAGGAATTTAATAAAAATGTATTTAGTAGTAATATTGCCATAAAACAAACACATTGGTGCACTGCGTTTTACACACCCTTTTACATACTATAAATGAATTTACCATCATAGTAATGATCACTAACTGGTCACTGAATGCTACCAATATAATTACTTACTCCAGGCTCCGTAGGACTCCAATTAATTCCAAATCCTTCCTGCTGGTGTCCATTGAAGGAATATATTGGTCGCACTGGATTATTAACAGTCTCCAAATTATAGCGTTCAAGCAAAGTAGGATCATCCACTGCTTGCAACTGTTGTGTTATATTCCAAATGTCTACTCTACCCAATTCAGACCAACTTGCTGCCAGAACAGAATTCTTGAAATTTGTTGCCTGTTAATGATAATTGAAATAATTGATATAGCTTGGACACAAATCAAACACTACAGACTGATTACCTATTCCCAAACATGTTATATATATTCATCTATATGTATGCATGGCAGCACTATGTTGATCCCAATTGAACAGGCTATTAATACTTAATAGTGCATTTTAGTACTGCATAACATAATTGTACTCAAAATATATAAATTAAAATACAATCACACCAATATCTCCAAAGGGATGTCTCCAATACTCAATTTTTGCCAGTTATTTTATTAAGTGCTACTTGTGTAATAGACAATGAGCCCAAAAATAAATATTTTAATTTTTTATACTAACCCTTATCCTATTAACACATCCTTGATGTTTGATGAATGAAAATGTCATCTGTGGCTTTTTTTCCTCATCCTCTTCCTCTTCCTCAACATCTTCATCATCAGACTCTGACTCTTCATTATCAACATGCTTAGATGTTTGATGCAAATTGGACATCTTTATTACTAAAACACTAAAAATCAGTATCACTTTTAATGCAAACACTAACTAGTATTGAGTATAGAGAAAAAGAAAAAGGTAAAGTAAAAATTTGCTTACTTGTTTAAATGCGCGCTAGAAGCTTGAGTGCCGGCTACTAAATAGGTTGTCATTGGAAACTCCTGCCTATTGTTTCCAAGATTGTCGGGGATAACATCGAAGCTTAAACAAGGGGCACCTGTTTGAGCTTGATGCAACATGATATACGCAGATTGGTCACATACTAAGTGCTCGTCTTCTTTAAGCGGTTGATCTGGTAAGTAAGTTTTAGGACGATCATCATCATCTACATCCTCGCCCTCCTCCATAACTTCATCTTCAGATTCAGAAGAGCTTTCCATTTGTTCTCCCATTTCATTAGACATAGCTTACTAAATTTGGAAATCAACTATTGATAAATAAAAATGAACACAATAAGACATATGCGTGAATGAGGTTACTTTATCACATTAAATCATTTGACAGTGTCCCCAACTCTTGAAAAAACTTTTCCCCAAAGCTTTTAACAAAAACCCCTAAAACTAAAATTGAAATTATTTAAAAATCAGTCAGATATGACTAAATGTATATATAGTAGATACATTGAACATGTTCATTTAAAAATTGATAATTGAAGATTTGTTATTTTTTAGTAATTTTTTATATTAAAATATATTATGTTCTGACGAATTAAAAATTCCCAAAAAATACCCTAAAACTGTCCCGATATTTGCAAAATACCCCTAAATTTAGGAGAAAATCCCCCAAGTTGGCATCACTGTCATTTGACAATTGACATTGACAACATAAGTGATATTTCGTCTTAACACTATTTTCTTTTATTTTATTTTATTTGCTCATTAACAGAATAATTCACTTTAAAAAAGTAGACAACCGACTTCAATGTGTTAAAGGCATAAATCTGTGGTAACCCTTTAAATTAAACTTTCTTAATAACTTTACTTGAATTTATATATATTAAACATTATTATCAAAACACTTTCACATTACAAATTACTACATCTTAATTCGATGATCTTCAATACAATACTCCAAATTACAACATCTTAATTCGAGGATCTCCACTACAATACTCCAAATTACAACATTTTAATTCGAGGATCTCCACTACAATACTCCAAATTACAACATTTTAATTCGATGATCTTTAGTACCATACTACTTTTGGCAATTCAATCGATATGACATAATAACTCTTCACCTTTTCATAAATGTTATATATGTAGAATCTCAACATATTATATATGTCGAATGTTATAACTCCTAAGTTGTCAGCAATTCAAAGGAGGCTGAATTACATAAAACTTATAAAATTCTCCACCAACACAATGCGTCTATCATAAAATTCAAGACTTATGTGGTTTTCTTATGGATGCCATTGTCAGAACCTTACCGAACCCTCATCTAACTACCCTTGAAGTACATTTTTTGTAATAAAAAAGAATCATCTAAATCGGTTGGCGTGATCTTGAGTTATTCCTCCATTTATCGTGCAGATACTTAATGCAAATTTAAGACTTATAATGGTTTTCTCAGCGATGCCATTGTCAAAACTGGACCAAATTGACATGGGTCCACACAAAAAATATATCAGAATCGGTTCACCCAGTTGAAGGTTATGAGGTAACAAACATAAAAAAAATTAAATAAAATACAGTCGAATTGGGAACCTCCTCCTTTTTGAAGTTGGTTGAAAAACATAGCAATGTAACTTGTAAACTTGGTAGCTCTACTATTGTTAATATTATATGTTTTTTCCTTTGATGTTATTCATTTCTGAACTGTAGGATAACAGTCAAAAATTCAAAATGTTATTTCAGGTTATTTTTTAAAATTAAATAATATATTTTTTTATGATAAATTGAAAGCTATTAGTCATGGCTTTTCGGTGTACAAAATTACTGAAAGTAATTAGAAGTACATGCGTTGTTCGACATAATCTGATCGCAACTTCGATTACTTTACCTGAAAAAATAAAAAAAAATCTCCCAAAACAGTATGAAACGGAAGATAAGTTAGTGTTTTTAGAAGATGCAGATAATTTTGGCTCTTTGTCAAAAACAATAAAAACATACTCTAAACAATTGGAAGATGAAGGTGACATACAAGAAGAGCATTTTCTACAAAATGCACCTTTAAGTTCTAAAAAGTTAAGCATTAAACAATATGCTGACTTGATTAAACAATATCTCAAACATAAAAGACTTAAAGAAGCTATGGACATACTAGAGGTAAGAATGTTGAAAGAAGATAGAGTGAAACCAGTGAGCTATATTTACAATATATTAATAGGTGCTTGTGCTGATGTCGGATACACAAAGAGGGCTTTCAGATTATATAATGATA
Source organism: Tyria jacobaeae (assembly GCA_947561695.1). NCBI lineage: Eukaryota > Metazoa > Arthropoda > Insecta > Lepidoptera > Erebidae > Tyria > Tyria jacobaeae. Next base: position 7,568,972 of record OX387222.1, on the reverse strand, counting down.
TGAAAAGGAGAGCTCTAAAAGTAACGGGGGACACATACACATGTCTCTTTAATGCTTGTGCCAATAGCCCTTGGCAACTAGATGGTTTAAAAAATGCTAAACATTTGAGGGAACTAATGACCGAAAAGGGTATAGAGCCAAATTTGACCAATTACAATGCCATGATAAAGGCATTTGGCTGGTGTGGTGATTTACCAACTGCCTTTAAAATAGTAGATGAAATGATCCAGAAAAAAATCAAGATAAGGGTGCACACATTCAATCATCTTTTGCATGCTTGTGTTTCTGATAAAAATAATGGCTTACGCCATGCCCTCTATGTCTGGAGAAAAATGTTAAAAATGAGAGAGAAACCTAATATTTACACATTTAATCTAATGCTCAAATGTGTGAAAGATTGTAATTTAGGTACTAAAGATGATATTGTACAAATGATAAATTCAATTCTAGCAGAATTACCACAAGTGAAAACAAATAATGACCAGTTGGACTTTACTAAAAAAAATGAAAATTTAAAAATAGGACAGCAAGGACAAGAATTAGTTTTATTTACTGATGCTGTACCTGCTGTAAATATTAATAAAGGAATCATTACTCCACATAGTGTTGAAAGTTTGTCTGTGATGGAAAACAATGTTACAACACACTTTGTAAATAAATTAGACAAGGTGAAATTAAATGATAGGGTAGTTCCCAATTTGCTATCAAGAGTATTAAATATGGACCAAGTAACAGAATTACAAGAAGTGCATACAGAACAAGATAAGTTTGCTATAATAGGAGGACAAGAGGATTTCCTAAAAGAAATGCATGTGTATTCTGTAAAGCCAAATGTTAAGACATTCACACAAATGCTTCCTTTACTAGATAATACAACAGAAGCTGAAAACAAATTACTGGAAGCTATGAAATCTTCAGATACCAAAGCAGATATAGATTTCTACAATATGCTGATAAAAAAGAGGTGTCTGCGATTAGATTATGATGCTGCAGTTGTAAGTTCATTTAGTTTTATGTTTACTACCTTGTTTCAGATAGTTAATCTCTAGTTGATGCTTTATCTCAGGCAAGTAAGTCCAAGTTTAAAAAAATATGAAGATAAATTTAATTGTATCATGAACAAACAAAAATAATTAGAATATAAACTGAACCCTATTACCAAAAGAAAACCTGCCAAACTAGCTAGAAAATGTATTAGTTGTACCATTACATTTTCTGGTATTTTATTTCTTTTTAGGATGTAAAGGACATAATAAAGAAAGAGTCTGAATTCCGAAAGAAGCGATATCCTCACTCTAAAAAGTTAAAATTGAATTTCAATATAATGACTTATGGAGTTCTGGCTATGTCATGTAAAACAAGAGAAAGTGCAGTGGAGTTGCTGAATGAGATGAATGAAAAAAAATTAAAGTAAGTGCATATTTTTTCCATTTCAAAATGTATGTAATTTATACATCTTTAATTCACCAATTCCCTTTTAATCAACCATGTTTTTGAACACACACACAGACACGCACACGCACACGTACACACACACGTACACACACACGCACGCACACACACACACACACACACACGCACACACACACGCACGCACACACGCACGCACACACACACACACACACCACCGCCTATGGCCTATATGGCGGAAGGAGTAGGCAAAGATTCATTAAACGCCCACATTTTGCCAACCATCATTTTAGGTTTTTTGTAACAGGGGGCAAGCAGTCAACCAGGCACTGCATACTGCATAGACAGTGCATACTGCACAACTCTGTCAAGGAAGTACCTGGAAAAGGTCAAAAAAACAAAATGTTAACTAATCTTCCAAATTTATTGTGTCGCCTTCAAAGGCGGCGGCCTCTTCAGAAATAATACACTTACGCCAACAAATAATCCAGTTCTCACAACATTTTTTAAATGCAATTTCCGGAATCGACTTCAGTTCTCGCAAATTTCTTTAATATCTTCTATTCCAGTGAATACCTACGGGTATCCGAAGTGGTTGATTTTTGGAAAGAGAAAAAAGTCGGCCATGGCGCGTTGTGGTGGTGTAATATCCAAGAATTTTCTTTCCACAAATTTGCTCTCTTAAATGCCTCATAACGCCCAAATAATATTCTTTACTTACAGTCTGACCTTCTGGCAAGAATTCCTAGTGGCACAAAACTTCGATAGTCAAAAAAAACAGTCAACATGACCTTGTTTGTAGTTTGCATATCAAACTCGTAGCTTTCTTCGTTCTAGCATGTCATCAGCGTCTTTAACGCGATTGAGTTTTTGAAGAAAATTCAGATCTTTCGAGCGACAACATGTTTCATCGATCGAATTAGCGATCGTTTAAAGTACCATTTTAATCGATTCGTGAGACACAGAAAGTTCAGCTGCTATCTCTCTCAAACTTGAATGAGGATTTAACTTCAGTTGAAGACGTTGATGGCCGACCAGAACGAGGCAAATTATCTAACATATCTCTACCGTTTCAGTTTTTGATAAAGTTGATTCACCGTATGCTTCTTGTAACATTTTTAGCGACTCTGAACATAAAATTCCATTTGCAATGCAAAATTTTAGACAAAATTTGTTCTATGTTTTAATCCATTATAAAAATCGCAACACACTCTTGAGATGCGCTTACAAAATCGAGTACTGAAAACAAACTAAATGACAGATATTGCTCAAATTTCACGCACATACAGAAACCAGTTTTTTGTGGTTAAGTTTAACTACAAAAAATAATTATTTGAATAGGATAAAATTATCAATTCCCGATACTTTTTTGACAGAATGTACATATATGTCCGATAGATAACAGTCAAATACCTTGGTTGCCTTTTGTAACACCCACCGGAAGAGATGGGGTAGCCCTTTTAGTAGGCCTCGCATTTATAATATTAGGAGTCTTCAAGTTTATTTCAGTGGTTCGGGCGTAAAGAGGCAAGTAAATAGACGAGTTAATTTCGGATTTATAATATTTTTTATTTTATTATATGTATAATAAAATATATGAAAGTATAAAAGACAGCTAAAAATGTATACTTTAAAAAAATGTTTCAGAGTGAATATACAAATACTAGGGACTCTTCTAAGACATGGAACTGTGAATAACGAAATTGCATATGTCTTGTACATCATGAATGTTGCTAAAAAAGAAAATGTGGACATTAATGAAGTATTTCTTAAACATTTGGAAGCTTTTAATGATAAATGTCGTGAAAGAATTAACCAGGTAGGTACCTGAATTACTATTTGATGAAATCTTTTCGACGACCTTGATTAGAGATATAAACTGTAAAAGCTCATAGAAAGGGTATTTTTTATTATTATAGTCCATGCTGTATTAAAATCAAATTCATATTAATCAAATTACAGAAACAAGCTACAGTGGGCTTTGTAAAAGCCTATGAAAACTTATCAAAATATTACGCCAGTTGGTTAAAAGATGTAAATATTGAAAAAATATTGCAACCAGAACATCCATGGCAACAATTCAAACAAAACTATCCTGAGGCATTGCAGCGGGATGGAGTTACAATCAAACAGCCTAAGAAATTTTACAAAAAGAACCGAAAACATATACCTTATGTACCAAAAATTGTAAATTAAAGACAATCAAAATATAGTTAGTAACTTTATTTATACAGTTACAAATGGGGCATGACTGAATACATGTTAGATTTTGATATGATGAAGTTTACGGTTGAGCTCTTCAAACTTCAGGAGTTTGCGAATGAAAAAGTCGCCAAAACGATGAGCCACCTTGGTGTCTGCAATATGTATCATATCATTGTCAATGTAGAAATCCAGCTGAAAGTAAAGTAACTTGTGTTAATATATAATGAGCCACCAGTATCATAGTAACGCAAGTCTTAAATTCACAGAACATATGTAAAATGGATATCACTACCAAAATTTGACTTGATACCCAAATTAAAAAGCAACTTATTAATTCTAGAACTTCTCGGCGATTTTTGTTATTTTAAATGTACTTTTTCTTTCACTAAATAAAATAATTTAAGATAGATTTAAAAAACAATTAGGTTGCACTAAGATTTGGCCAAATTATTAAGGTATTTTGATTCAAGAAAAGTATTGCCAATATTGACATATACTAACGAATACACAGGCAATAATTACAGAAGAATTGATAATGTGCTTACCTCAGAACCACTCTGAAACTTGCCATCAAGACCACTAGGTCCCTTGTTCCAGACCACGTTCTTCATCTTGTGTTTGAAGCACAGCAGATGAATGGCGAGAGCGGCATGTTCCCGCGCCGCGTCGCGATCGCCGCCTCTGGCGGCCGACATGAACGCCGCCAGTTTTGCCAACGGTAGTGTAGTATACAGCTTCAAATACGAGCGAATGGTAGGAAGCATCTTTTGCTGACGAACCTGAAAATGTTTTTATTTGTATTAATTATAATCTAAAGATAACAATTACCATAACTACGGCATCTAAATGTAGACTGACCTCGTCCATGAACACCTGGGTTTGATGCTTGACAGCGTCGCGGCCGTAGTTAGAACCGGGTTCAATGGGCGGTGGGCATGGTGATAAGAACTTGGGGCAGGCAAAAATGAAGCAGCTTTCAAACTCGCCCAAATCCCCATACTGCATCTTGAACATCTTCTCGTGGTAGTTCTTTTCACGGAGCACCTATGATTAACAAAGTATCCAAATATAAAAAATACATTACACATGTATATTACATAATATACATACATACACTCCCGGCTATGTTACAAATGTATATAGCCAGACAAACATGTCAAACGCCCACATTTTGCCAACCAAAATGTAGTAACACTTACGGAATAGAGGAAAGCCAAGTGTCGCTATCCAGTCACTCGTCGTCTATAGCACTCCTTTCATACCCCTTTGAAGAAACCCATACTACAAATATTCTTTAGTAAAAACATTGCATAAAGGTGATTATCGCGAATTAAATTACCTTTTATATATATAAGGTAATTAAAAATTATTTTTCTCATCCTTCATAAGTCTTTATGGCAGGAAAGAAGGAGGTAAAGTAAAAAGCAATAATTACCTGCTGAATAGATTCGTCAACACATTGCGGATGTAAGACCAAGCAAATTGCTAACAGATGGTACATCTGTTCAGTTTGCTTATTGATTTGGTCATTCTGGTAAGAGCGCGATGAAAACAGTTGTTTTGTACGCTGCATATATAGCAGAGCTGATGACAATGTGCGAATGGCGTCTGCGTAACGACGCATCATCATGTACGCGAATCCCACATAGTAAGACGTGGAGATTTGACATGCCGGCACATGAGAGTATTGAGACTTCTTATGAAGTTCAATATTTTCCAGAACCTGAAACATATATACTTAATAAACACTTACATATATTATCATTTATAAATGTTATGTATTTTAAAAACTCCTTAAATAACAGGCTTCTAATGTCAAAATCAATATAGGTGTATCACAATGGGATACAGTGTGTATAATGTGATCAAAATATATGGGCATACCTTAATAGCCTGGTAGTAGTCTCCAAGCAATGAATGCAGGCGCAAAAGGCCTACTAAAGAGAAGTAGCCCAACATTTTGTAGAGAGAGTGTCGGCCAAATTCTCCTGCAACTGAATCAGGGTCGCCGCCAGCAGCATACACCTAAACATACAAAGAAATTAATTTATTAATGACATTTGCATTGTAAATTTCATAAAGTTGCGTGTTATTTACAACTCTAATAGGTAGTAGAGCCACGCTGATTTATTCAGCAGGAATGGGCCGGCTCGACGGGGGCAGTACTACCCTCTCACAGAAAACCAGCTTAAAGTGACAACATTCGTGATGTCACCTTTCGCTGGTGAGTGAGAGACCGGAGGCCCAACGATGTAGGGGTGACAGTTATCGTGGTATGTATGTGAGCAGTGGAGTGCCGTAGAGTCATTGTGAGGGTGGCGTGGATCGAACCGTCGGCCAGGTTGACCCGTAGAAACGGTGGTGCCGCTGGCCGCCCGCGGCATAGAGAGGGGCCCAACCACGGCTAACCACCCTGAGAGGTGGTTGGTGACCGGATGGTGGGACCCGGCGACCACTTCCGGGAGGGTACGGGGGCCCTTCCGTCCGACGGTTCGGTCACCGTCATGCTTCACCGATACATGATGACACAGCATTTTTATTCTCAGTTTACATTGCCACGATGACTGTCATGCCTTTTACGCCCCCTTCCTCTTCTATCATGGCAGCACAAAAAAAGAAAAGCAACCTGCTTTTTGAGGTGGAGTTTACTAACATACGTGGACTCCATGCAAACCTCAGCGCCGTACACTAACACCTCGAGACGGCTCGGCCGGCCATGCTTTTTCTTACGGAGACACAAATACGCCGCCCTGCCGACACGGCATACCTCCACTATCCCGGCTACGTGCTCGAGGAGTGCTTCCTCGCAAGGGCTGGAGTGTGCCTATTCGTCAGGGCGGATGTTTGTTGTCGCCGTCTGCACTGCCTAGAAGACACATTCTTCTCCATCCTTTGGCTCCACGTGGATTTTGGTTCTACGAGCCGGATTTACGTGTGCCTCTATCGCTTCCATTCCGAGACAACTCGACTCTTTGACCACCTGAGTCAAGCAGCGGATAAAGCACAGGATCAGTTTCCGACCGCCGAACTGGTGTTTTTGGGAGATTTTAACGCCCCACCATAAGTCCTGGCTGGGATCTTCCAAAACTCACCACACTTGTCGAACTGCCCACGCATTTGCTCTCACGCATGACCTTACCCAACTGGTACTCCAGCCCACCAGGATACAAGACATAACGGATCAAGCGCCCTCATTGCTGGACCTACTGCTGACGAATCACCCAGCGCAGTACAGCATATCGGTTCTCGCCCCTCTGGGATCCTCCGACCACTGTGCCTCTTGTTACCCCTCCACGACCTGTGGTAACAAGGCGGCGGTTATGGCACTAATCGTCAGCAGACTGGGATGGAATGCGGGATTATTTTGCATACATCCCGTGGGCTCAACGCTGCTTTAAAGACAGGGATCTGTCGCAAAGTGCGTCTGCCGTGACTGACGAAGTCACTGTCGGTATGGAGTATTATATCCCCTACAGTGAAGTCCAGCACGAAGACCCGTCCCTGGTTCAATCGCGGGTGCACCCGTGCCGTTGCTCAAAAGCAGTCGGCCTACCGCGCATGGACCCGGGCCCGCGCTCATTGTGACCCAGACATTGATCGCAGATGCCCAGCGCATTGCACGGTTCGGTCAAGAACTCGTCGCATACCCTACGGGTAGCCGTAAGTTTTGGCGATTCGCCAAAGCCAACTACTGCCAATGTTCGCTGCCGCCGTTGAACCACCCTGACGGATCACTGGCCCACGAGCCGCAAGAGAAAGCGAAACTACTAGCTGACCTCTTTGAGGGTAACTCCCGAAGCTAGTGCGTTCTTTACCAAAAAGTCTTCAAAGCACTCAACTGCGACTGCAGGATAGGCTTAGTATCCTGGGTATGGATATTTGCCGGGATCTCAATCCGCGCGATTACATCGAGAGTGTCACCAAGGCGGCCTCGCGAAAGCTCGGCGTTTTGAACAAGGTGAGACGGTTCTTCTCGCCCGAGCAACTGTGTCTTTTATACAAGACACAGGTTCGCTCCTGCGTGGAGTACTGCTCTCATCTCTGGGACGGCTATGCGCAGTATTTGCAGTCCGCATTATCGACTGTCCTGAGATCACCCAGTCTCTTGAGCCTCTGCAGTTGCGAAGAGATGTCGCATCTATGGCAGTCCTCTATCGCCTATATCACGGGGAGTGTTCTGATGAGCTCTTCCAATTGGTCCCACCTTCTCCCTTCCTCTACAGGACTACACGTGGTGGCCTGAGGAGTCACCGTTTGAGCGTCGAAAATATACGTACCCGAACTAAACGGTTTGGCTCTTCTTTTCTGTGCCGATCGGTAAAAGCCTGGAATTCTCTACCAGCGCACGTGTTTCTTTCCCACTAATATAATAAAAAAAAAACTACTTTTGTATTTCTTTTTGCTCACCTCAAGTTGGCGTTTGATGTTAGATTTGTCCACAAGGGAATGTAACACATTAAGAATGCACAACACATTCCATGCCTTGTTCTCAGTATTAAGAGCGTCAATCTCAGCTGGGCTTAGTTTAGAAGTACGTGACCTGAAAAGAAATATCATCATATAAAGCGAGGTACAGCATTACTATAACCTAAACATGATGTCCACACACTTGTTTGTGTATGTTTCTAGATAATATACACACCATTGCCAATAACATTCCAACACCATTTTTAACCCAATTCAACACTTGTTACCTATGTTAGTCTGTGCTATCATAGCTTCTAAACAGATCGACCGATTTTGATTTTAGTTTTTTGTATAAACACCAACATGATCGAAAGGCATAGCCATATTTCAATTAATTTTAAAGCGGCAGTAGCGTCATGGCGGAGGCGTCGGACTTGTCAAGTTTTTTTTTTTTTTTTTTTTACGTGTGGAAACTCCCACGGGCCGTCACCCCACCGGGGCTTTCAGTGGGGTGGTGTGTCGGAATTGAACCGACTAAAACCACACGGTGTGCGACACTGCGCCTAAAAGAGGAGGAATCCGGGAACAACTTTGGTAGGACATCAGGATGGCGCTGAAGAGGCGCTGGAGAGCTGAGAAGGCGCTATGCCTGCAAACAGCGGGCACCACCTTAGGGTAACTCTCATTTCGGCGGCATTCATGCACACGTGGACGTCGCCTCCTCGCGGCTGGCCACTATAGCGGATGGCCACTAGAGCTGACGATCACCACGGAGCCGTCCCGGTCCCCTACCCAGTTCGGGAGGGTAGGAATGGAGCAGGGCTCCGCGGCTACGGCTAAACTGACTGACCACTCCGCTATAGTCTGCAAAAGAAGGTCCTGCGCTGCGGCAGAGTGGTTCAGGTTTATCTGGACTATGAGACTGGAGACCTGATCCATTTACTGAGTTGTCTCTACAGCCTCCATCGGCGGCAACGGTCTAGTTACGACTGCTATAGAAGCCTGGGTCGATTGGCTTAACCCCGAGTTTAGCATAGAAGTCCTTTTGTTTGACCTACATCCCTCACGTCCTGTCATGTGGTTGGCAGGTATTGCAGTGAGGGGCAGCGGTGCAAGTTGCCGATATGTGATCCGGACGACCACAGCGGAAACAAAGTCCGCTGTAGTCAAAACAACTGGTGCACAGGGTGCGGGTATGGCCAGGTGCCAGGCACTTATAGCATCTCATTGGCCTGGCCTCCAGGGCTGAAACCCGTACATCCAGGCCCGAGACGCGAATCTCTGCGCACTTAGTTGGCTTGGTGACCTTTACGCCTTGTTCCGTCGCAAAAAGAGCCTGCAGTTTTACAGCTAGTGTGTTGGCTCTCACCGCTCCTTCTGCTCCCGGAAACTCTAAGACGCGAGCCCCGGTTTGAGCTTTACGGGTGCGCCCACCGACGCCTCCTAGTTCACCGGGCTGGATAACATCTCGGGCCCTGCGGAAGACCTCTGCGTAAGAGACGCTCTGTTGAGCCTCCGGTGACACCGTGATGACCACCGCGGCCGTCTTCGGTGGTGAAAGCTTGATGCTTGATTTCTTGCTGCTATTTACAACAACTGGAGCTACTGCTTGAGTTACGACCCCCTTCTTCTTCCATCCTCCTCTCTTTTTATTTTACTTCTTGGACCGAACAAGGGGGAGGTCGAACAAGGGGTGCAGGCGGTAGCCTTGCCTCCAGCCCCGCCAGACGACCGTCCATCATGCGCCACACCGCATCGGTGATTGGGCGCAGGTGCGCGTCCAGAAACGGGAAATTAACGGGTGTGGCGTGTTGTGACACTGGCTGTTCAGGGCGCTCCGACCCATTGGCCCTAAATTGGTCAAACTGAGCACGGAGATCCGCCATCTCTTCTGAGAGTCGAGTATTTGCCTCCTACAATCATTCAACGTCTGTAATGAGGGTCTCGACGACTCCCACTACTGCTGTAGACGAGTCCTTAAGTGCCCGGACGAAGTGACCTTTCAAATTTCTTGATTTTGAGGCCACCATATTTATGATGGTCACTGCTGCATCAGCTCTACTTTGGACGTCGGCGGTACCCCCTTCCAGAGGTGGACGGATTTTCAGTAGAAGATCCGCGATCTCCTCTTAAGCCACTCGCTCGCCCTCTGCACGTTTAAGGGCCGTCTGTTCAGCCCTAGAGAAGGGATTCCTACCAGCAGGCGTCTGAGAGTGCGGCCTCGTGCGCCCTCTCGATGCTGTTGCGATTTTCGGAGCCGGCATGTCGTCTGATGCACCTACCCTGGATCGTGAAAGGCTCCGCTTGCGGTTTTCCGTGCCAAAAGATACATTTAAAGACGATCCGGAGTCCGACTCCGAGTCGCCCCTCCCCTCTATTGGTACAGAAGCTCTACTTCGAATGCGCTCAGATCTTCGACTGCTCTCAGGATTCAAGCTTATTTCTGAGAGCTCAATGTTTTGAGGCGTGAGACTTGGTGTAGAACACTCTACACGTTTTAAGTTTTCAGCACGATCCTCTTCTAGTCTTCTTTTGACTTTCCTTCTTCTTCTCATTTTGATTTTGTGTAATAAAAGATTCCATAATTGTTCCCACGTGTGGGGGAGAAATAAGAGTCGACCCGGGCAGAGATCCCCCAATACCCGGGCAGGCGTATATTTGTGCCCAACCGAGGGGTCCGCAGGTACCTCGGCTGGGAGTGCGCTTGCTACTGAACCACCCATCAGTCATGCATCCCTTGGCCACCCACCAGAGCACGGGATTCGGGGTAATTTTTTAGAGAGGTTTTCTACCTCGCAGTCCGGGCGGCTAAGCCAGGACTCTCGCCCCCGATCAGAGCCCGAGGGTAAACCACGGAACTCCATTCGGGATTGCGATGTGCCGACGGCGGCAGTTAGACTACGTCTTCCTTGCCTGCTCGGTGACAGTGTGAGTGCACACTGAGCCCGTCCTCGTTGCTCCACTTTTGACAGCGGAGTGACACTGAGAAACCTTTGAAGGAGTCCCACAAGGTATCCTGTTTTTTCTGGAGCCTTCCCCTGGGCCAATCCGGCATGAGTGGCTCTACCGGCACAGCCCGAGGGATCATTGACCCACGCAAGCCCCCCTACGACGACAACGTAAGGATACAGTTGGGGGGGGCGCCCAGTACACACTACCCTAACACAAGCATTTAGCTTAGCTGGGGGGTTAACAAGAATACTACTAATGTATGACCCACGTTGCAAGTATTCTTTACTTAAAAAAAAAATTAAAATCAATTGAACTCTTTGTAGATTATCAGTTCTATTCGTAATTTCGGAGTAATTCAAATTTATATTTTCATTATAGATAAATCAATATTAATCTTTGAATAAAAAAAAATGGTTTAACAATTGCCAAAGAAATCGCTTAACATGCATAGATAAAAAAGATACAAACAGTCAAACATAGAACCTCCAACCTTTTTTTAAGTTGGTTAAAAATACACAACCAGGTAATAATAATGTGTAATTTGTGAAAAGATTGCAACTTTTCACCATCAGCCTGTCATCGTCAACTGCAGGACATAGGCCTCTTCTAACGTACTCACAGAGCTCTATCATCAGCTGTCCTTGCAGTGTTAACTATGTATTAATTATTAATTATTATTTAACTTGCATCTGTAGATAACGCCTACCCTAGCAGGTATGGCAATATTATATAAACTTACGTATTAACTTGAGTCGAGTCTCTAATATGTTATCGTTATATAGTGTATTTATATTGTATTACTAAAGTAATTTAGGTAGTGATATGAGTTGTAACCATGTTACTCAACAATATTGTCACACACAACCATATACTTCTAACGAAATGTAAATACATAGATCTATCTAGTACAAATAATATTTTAGTAGTATATTACTTCTACAATAAGAATATGCAGGTACGCCTTATTTTATGTGCCGCGAACCGATCACTCGGGAGCACTCGGGGCTCTTCGGTTTCGTTCGCCGGCGGATGATTTTTACTTTTTGAAAAGCTGTAGAATCATAAAGACTAACAGTGCATTTTTTTACGTTTTTGCTATTTTTAATTGTAATTCCTAACTTGTATATAAAATATACCTTTGTGCGTTTGTTTACAATTGTGATTGTTGATTGTTAACAAAAAAAATAGTATAAGAAAAACCGACTTCTATATCCTCATCCAGTACTTCCTTATTACTTTACGCTAAACATTAATTCTCTAACAATTATTAACTCTAACAAGATTTTATTGACTAGTATTTACTAAGGAACTAAAATAAATTAAATATGTACTACATTTAATTTATTTTAGTTCCTGAGCCAATATTTTAAAATGACTAGACGTGCCCGTGGTTTCACCCGCCATTTAATTCGAAAGGATATCTTTAAATTAAAGTTATTATTTATTAAAGGTATACTACTGTTCAGTTGGTGGTAGTTTCAAAGAATGGAGATCATTTCCTTCCAAAAATATTTTTTCAATTTTAGGCAATCTCAATAAGCAGTTAAATAATATTACTCATAAAGACGTAAAAACGTATAAGTAGCAACAAGTTGAAAATCACTTATAAAATTATGTTAATTACTTACTGAAATCTATTTCCTGTCATAATAAAAGTTTCACAAACACAAGCCCTGTTATCAACATAATGTCTCTTCCGTAACGCAAAAAAGACTAATCAATATCTACAGTTGAAGTCCAAAACAACTTTTTATGATTTTACCTTTATAAAGTGCTAGTGAACTTGTCAAGCATCATCATGTTGTCACATCACACTTTAAACACGCCATGAACAGAATGCCCCATGTGGCATGTTCGCGTTTTATACCTGTATAAAACGCGAACATGTACTACATTTAATATATACCTGTATAAAACGCGAACATGCCATATTAAATGCCCCATATTAAATGGGAACATGCTGTAACCGAACATCCCTGGAAACTAAATAATACAAACCTGTACTGTGCAAATGACTGGAACTGATAAACAAACTCATCAATAAGTTCCCACAACCACTGGTCAGGTAATTCAAGAGGCACAGGTGTCTCCGCAGATAAAATATAGTTGAAAAGGTCACAATAATTGTAGAATGAGTGGAACCTTTGCTCAGGTTTTGGGCCTCCAGGCACACGCGCATAAATGTCACGGTAGTACAACTCCTTGTATAGGATCATGAAAACCTAAAACAATAACATCTAGTTACTATAGGAAGTATATATGAAAGTATGCTAACTAAATTAAAGTAAAAAGTGTCTGTCTCTTAAATTCATCTCTCTCTCTCTCCATTTTGATACACCATCTAAGAAATACCTGGACTCTCCATAGGTACAACTAAATGGTAAAGTATTGTTGTTTACTTCTTTTTAGCATAAATAATACTATACAAATATTTAGCTATATAAAAAATTCAATGGCTATAAGGATGATTTAACTAAAATTCCTTTTTGCCACCCTAAGTGTCAATTTTTTTTTTATTTATTCACCATAAAACAGTAATAAGAACATTGTACAAATTATAGTTCAAAAAGAGATTATGGTGGGTTGACACCTGAACTAGAAAGGTTCCTGTATCTCAGGTTGTCAACCCTCCACCCCATAAAGTGGTCTTATATCTAGTAATTTCACAATATTAAATAATAAGCAAACAGTAAACTTAATTCTAAAATTTGGGAGGGTAGATATTAATTTAATGCCAGCGACTACGCACCGAGCAAATGACATTCACCGGGCGACTTCACTTTTAAGTTCAAAGAAATAGCGTATGGTACAAGTTATAGGCAGACGCCTGACCAATATTTTATATATATCTTTATCAGTAGCTTAATATACAAGTTATTCATAGCAATAAATACTAGCAAGCCAAAGCATTAGTTTTATTCAGTATAGATACGTAATTTTAGTATAACAAAAGTATAAAAGTGTGTAATTATATTGTATAGGTTGTAATGTTTTGTGTGTACGTGTGTCGTGTAATGTGTGGTGTGAGAAGGTGTATTGAGTAATGTGTGGTAAGCGCTTATATGTATGTGAGGTATGATATAATGTAGGTTTTGTTTTGTAAGAAAGATATGTGTAAAATATGTTCCTGAATATTTGTGTGACATGTGTTAACCAATTCAAATGTTAATTTTAAGAATGTTTTCTGTTGCATGGTAACTATTCCCTTTCAACTTGTTTTCTAGTGTTTTTTTTAAGCTAGTTTTGTTCAAATTATACGTTTTATATACATCGTTAAAATGCCTGTACAGAAAAGGTCCAGAATAGGATAACTGTCGTTGCGCGAATATCGTGTTGAAGGTAGGTACATAGGTACGAATTCTTCTTTTATGTTGAGGTAGTTGGGAAGGCACAATTATTTTGTGGTGGCGAAGGACCGATTGCTTAATAAATAATTGTCTGACCGTCAGTAGATTAGCTTCCTTATACAATTGATCCGTGGGGTACCTCCTGGGATTGCTAAACATAACTTTAATAATAGCCCTTTGCGCTCTCTCCAACTCTAGTAAGTGTGTTGCAGCAGCTCCACCCCACACCGGTAAACAATATGTTATGATAGATTGGGCAAGAGCAAAATTAATCTTTGTAATGAGATTAGAGTCCGCAGTTTCTCTAAGGTTTTTAAAAATGTGTAGAAGCCGACGAACTCGTTTACTGACCAATGCAATGTGCGGTCTCCAATTAAGGTTGTCATCAATTAGAATTCCTAAGTATTTGTGGGTTTTTATTTGGATAAGATTAGGGCAATTGCAAAATGTGTTAAGATTTATATCTTTCGTACAATGAAGAGAATGGGCTTTAATATTAAAATCTGTGGGTGGTTTATTGGCCGTAGAAATTCTAAAGCAGATGTATTTCGTTTTTAGAACATTGATGGTTAGGAGATTGTCGGCAAGCCATTTCGTAACTGTTGTTAGGCCGGTTTCGGCTACTTCATGGACTTGCATCCAGGATTTACCCCGAAAAATGAGAGCCGCATCGTCGGCGAAAGCCAATATACTGCCGCCATCAATTCTAAGTTTACACAGACCATTGACATTCGCCAGGAAAAGAGTAGGGCCAAGCGTGCTTCCCTGTGGTATGCCATAGTTGACGGGGAGGCTTGAACTAAGCACATTAGATACTCTAACGACTTGACTTCTATTTGTCAGGTAGTCACGGAACCACTCGAGGGCATTTCCACGTATCCCTAGATCCTCCAACTTTCGTCAGAGTAAAGGAATGGACACGGTATCGAACACTTTTTTAAGATCTATAAAGATAGCTATGCAACACTCTCCACTGTCCAGAGCTTTTGTGACTGTCCTGGATAGATTAGCGACAGCATCTTCTGTGTTCCTTCCCGAGCGAAATCCATATTGGTTATCTGCTAACAGTTGCTTTTTTTCCAAAAAGCTAGTTAGGCGTATGTTAATAACCTTATCAATAATTTTGCTGATTGCACTTAATAATGAAATTGGCCGGTAGTTTGAGACCACCTCCTCCCTTCCACCTTTGTATATTGGAACAACTACAGCTTTCTTAAAAATTGCTGGAAAAATCCCAGTAGAAATACTGAGGTTGCAAAGGTGTGCTATAATTGCACATAAAACAGCGTGGGAATTTTTAAGAATAGTGCTAGTGATGCAGTCAATTCCTGGTGCGCAATGAGTTTTAAGGTTGAGAATAATTTTATCTATTTCAATATAGTCAGTAGGATACAACCACATTGAATCTACATTTTCAGTAGAAGTACTTTTTTTTAACAGCTGAGTCTCATTCGTTTTTAATTTTTTCAGTATATCTACTGCAAGTTCTTTACCAATTGATGTGAAGAAAGAGTTGACGTGGTCAAGGGAATTTTCTTGAGATGGGAACAGTTTTAGCAAAGCAGTTGCTTGCGAGTGTTTGCTTTTAATGTTACACAATTCCTTAACTGTCTCCCAGGTACCTTTGTTATTATTATATTGTAGTACTGACTGAATTTATTCTTGTAATAGTTAATTTTCAAAGTCTTTGATATCTGGTTACAGATATTTCGATACTTTATATAGGTTCCTCTTATTATGGCATCATTTGGATTCTTTTTCACTAGTTGGTGTAAACGGTTTCTCTTTTGGAAGCATTTAACAATACCTATGGTAATCCATGGTTTAATGGGTCTTTTTCTTTTGGTAAAGGTATTAATAGTAGTTGTGTGTGTAGTTATTAATTGTTGAAGTATTTCGATTAGGGATTTTACGGCTTATTCAGGATCTTCAGTTGCTAAATATGAGCTCCAATCATATGTTTTAATTGCTTTTTGCAAAACTTCGTAGTTGATTTTGGTTCTAGTCAATGAACCAGCAATAGTTTTTGGTGCAAGGGTGGTGGAAATCGACAGGAACAGAGGATAGTGCGTAATATCAGCTGAAAGCACGTAAGTTTTAAGTTGCCCGACAAGTTTGCACATGAAATGGTCCAAGCAGGTAAGCCCGTGTGTAGGCATATCTATAGCGTTTTGCAAGCCATGTGAACCCAGCATTTCTAGATAATCTCTTACATGACAATTGTTAGTATTCAGCGTATCAATATTTATGTCACCTGTGAGAACTATATTTCGGGACTTGGTTGTGAGTAAAATTGTATCTAAGGAATTAAGAAAGGTGCTGGGGTTTTTAAATGCGTGCGGGCGATAGATACCAAAAATAGTCAGATTACCAATCCTAGCGGCAAGACAATTTGCTTCCTTTAACGGATGAAAGCCTGTTAGAAAGATGTCTCGGAAATAACACTCAAAATAACAATGAAAGCTTCAACTCTTGCGTCTGGCAACTTGCACCGAAGCATCAATTTTCTGGAAAAAAAATTGTGGACATCGCTGCATGTTGTGCTGCTTGTACATTTAACGAGTTTAGGTTTTAAAGCTATTTTAAAGATGATGGACGTAATGGGTATTAAAATCGGCCCATACGCCGATCAACTAGCCCGAGATCGTGATGAACGAAGAATCTATAAGGCTGATCGTCAAAGCACAAGTGACTCCAAAGAGGCAAGAACTGCTCGTAAAAAATCCAAGAGTCAAGAAAATGAAGACTATGAGAGAACAGAGGGAATCCTTTATGGTGCTGGGATCGCCGATTAATCGTAAGTGCATATTTCAATACAATTTCTTGAGAATATAGTTACTTAAAACTTTAAACGCGTTTATCTCGGAAACTACTTTTTTTGGTCTACTGAAGCTAAAAAAAAAAATTTTAACAAGTCATTCTAAATAGTACTGGCTCTCGCAGGGACTAGAAAAAATATTTTCTGTTGAGTATTTCTATTTTTTTTATTAAAAAAACATTGCAAAAAAATAGTCGTTTTCAGACTCGTACTTTGAATTACGCGCCATTTTGTCAATTTTTTTTTTTTTTTATTCTATTCCCCGCCATAACTATACTTATACTTATTAAATTAAAAATTATTTTATTTTTTAATTTCAGATCAAAGGGAGAGATAAAACCTCCTTCAGCAGCCAGGTCCTTTTTTTTTGAGAGGGGAACTTCAGCGCCACTTTTGGAATTTAAAAAAAAATAAAAATTTGTGTTTACCATCATTTTTGTATTGTTAATAAGTAATAAAATAAGCCTAAAAAAAATTAAAACCATTAGTCATTTCTGTCATATCAAAAATTTTTTTTAAAAATAGGCTAAATTTTAGGTCGCTAGACCACGGGTCCCCTTAATTCAATTATTCAATTTCCTGGACAGTAGCTGAGATAGCATCGTTAATATACATTATTACACCATCATTTTGATTATAACTTCTTTTAGTATGGTATAGAGAGTAGCCATTAAGTAAAGGGGGGATAGAGTTTTCATCACACCAGCATTCACATAAGACTATAACATGAATATTTGTTTTAAAGTTAGTGAGATATACCAGAAGATTATTCAAATTTTTGTAGACACTCCTTATGTTAACAGTAATTATGTTTAGTTTATTTTTACTTGTTGTTGCAAAACTGCCCAAATCAGCAACAAGGTCAGCAGGATTATCTATAGTCGTGCAGGAAGGGGTAATAGCGAAATCTATTTCCTCAAACTATTCTCGGCTATTCATTATTTTATCTGAGTTATTGTAAGAATTGTCTCAACTAGGTAAGGCTCCTGAGAAGTCACACATATTGCGTGTAAGACCTCAATAGTAATTGTGCTGAGTATTGAATATTTGAGTATATTAGAATTAAAAATAGCTTTTGTGTAAGTATTAGTGCATGCGGTTGGTGATTGTTGTGTAGTTGTGTAAATAGTATTTAGAGTAGTATTAGTACTTTTGTGGTCACTGTTATGTAAATATATATAATAAATTAAGAGTTTTAAAATGTTAAAAAAAAATTGTATTTATACAATATGTAATTAATTTCTTATACTTACAGGATCATTATCAACTATAGGTGACACCTCATTCTCTTCAGGCCATGGGGTATTCTCAAAATACTGCTCAGTAAGTTTAGGGAAAGTATTTTCGTACAGATTTAAAATCTCATAAGTCACACCCTCAGTGATCATGTTACGGAAGTAAACTAGAAACTTTTTGACCTGTAAATAGAAGATACTTATAAAATCTAAATATATAATAACTTCTGGTTCTAACAGTACTCATGATCTATGAGAAAATAATGTTACATAAAATTTTAAACTTAGGATCTGGTTGTGTATTTTGAGTGACAGAAATCCATCACTCATAATTGACTTTTTAAAAAAAGTTAAAACTTTTAATGCATCTTTGAAATATGTTTATGCAATTCTTTAAATAGTGTAAATGTGCAATTTGAAAACTTAATCATAATTTTGCTGGTATCCCATGATCAAATACTGATTTGGTTACAATGGGATCATCTGACAGAATGTCAGTTGGTTAGGTAATTTTTACACTGACAACGTATTTAGGTAGGTCTAGTCAATATTTCGATTAAAGTAAGATACAATCATTTAAGTATTGTAATAGTACCAATAAAAACATAGAGCTTAAACTATAAGTTTTCAAGGATATAATGTAATTTCAATGTGCCACCACATATGGAAATATTCTTGATGATTTTACAATCACCAAACCTCAAGATAAATAAAAAAAAAAACAGAAATTTCATGAATTAAAGACTACCACTTACCATATCAGGCATTTTATAATAGGATTTATCATACTCCAGGTCATATTGGGGATCTCCTGTGTGCGGTTCGTAATCACCGTATGATTCATATCCACCCTATAAAGTCGAAAAATATTTTATTTCATCAAATTATATGTATTTATATCACGATAGTGCTTACGTCTAAAGTTTAAGGTTATGTCATTTAAACAAAAATTTAGGCATATTTCTAGCACGTAAATCGTTACCTCGTTATAATCGTCACTGGAATACATATTTCTTTCCTATTATTTATTATAGATAGACACACTCAAAATGAAAATTTTAAAAATACAACCCTTGTCGAGACAAGTCGAACAACGGACCTTACCAAAGAGTAAAGCCATCTATATTAGTATACTCTATGGAGTAAAGTAATATTTTACTATATGTAGAGCTTATTTTTGATACAATAAGTAGCCTATCGCTTTCTTCAAGGTGCTGTTTATCTTCTACATTGGTTAAGTGAATCAACTTCGAAACCGTAAGAGACAAACAGACAGAGTTTATTTGTTTATTTTTAATGTTATCTTATATATTTCACGGATATGTATATTAGATTAATTAAATATATACACGTTTATTCTCGTGCATATTTCGGGAAACGCACTTAATTCAATACTAAAGCTTATCATAATATTTAGAAACAATATTAAAAATAAGTTTACATCTTTAAAATAATTATGTATTATGATAAGAAGCGTTGTGTAAGATATCTCAATCGCGCTATGGTAATGTTTCGATGCTTAAATAGTATATCAATTTGTAGATGTCACATGTTGCATACGTTGTTAATTTTTCACAATATTTTTTTATAAATTTAGAAGAACTATTCCCTTTTAAAGTATGCTTCTCCATGACAATTAATGAGTTCCATGCCCAGTCACTGAATATTTATGGAATTGAAGTGATGATTGTTTCTCAACTTTAATTTAGGTACAGTTTAATGTTGTATGTAATCTCAAGACCGATCGAGTAGCTTATTTATTTGTAACCCTAAAGGGGGGTAGATACTGCAAACATGGTTCACATAGATCTATTGCAGTAATTAAAACTAAAGAAACCACGGGCATCAGCGAGACAATAATAAATATGAAAACCACTCAGAAATATTTCTATTCTGATATTGATATTACTTAGGATTATAATTTAATATTTACCAAAATAAAATTGTAAACAAGTATAGGTAAAATTGTAAATAAAGTTAAATCGAGGTATAAAAATAATTTTATTAATATTACTATACTTCTAGCAGATGGCTTACAAAAACAAAGTAACTCATTCACCGATTCATATTTGTTGTGTGTGTGTTATTAAACAACTTAAGTACACATCGTACTTCACTTTGGGAGTTTGGCGGAAATATTGACAGAACTGCATACTATATTTCCATAAAATGTATTAGTACCACAATTAAACCGACAGATGCGTCATCTTGCGAAACTTTCACACGACTTATCGCATATTTGTTTACCTTGTTATATAATGACGTAAATAGTTATTGTTTATAGCTGTATACTTCATCATTAGATGATTGTGTTTATACAAATTTATGCAATCGACACGTTTATCAAGTTTTATACCATGTATATGCTTAGAATTGGCAAGTTAATGTGTATACTTCGGTTAATCACTAAACAATATGTACTCATTGTTATGGAACTTAGTCCACGTATAGGTACATCTTTTTGAGGCTGACTGTTATTTGAAATGTTATTTTGGGAACTAGAACCATATCTCAGGATTACGTTCCGACATATACTGAAATACTTCTCTCTCACCATTATGAACTGTTATTATACCTACTTTGATATCAATCAACACAAATTACTATATACTGTAGTAATCAACAATAAATGATGACATGTCAATGATGGACGTTTTAGATACGCTTTCCATTAAGACGAATTACTTATAAATTTTATATTTCGCAATAGGTGAGGTTTATCATATTCCAGCTTTTACAATTCTTGCAGGCTGGAATTTTTTCGCTGGTACCCCTGCATTTGTCTATTCTGTAGATAATTTGACATGTAATAAAAATCTGACTTCGTCTTCTGTCACTTTGTCTAGTTTGTCCTCGCAGCGCAGACATTATATTATAAACTTTGTTGCAGTTGACAAGTGATAATTAATTTTGTTTTATATTATACTATTTCTTACTACTCACTAATTACAATGTTTGGAAAGAATATTGTGAATGTATTAGCACGCAATGTGTACGCTACGAGGGTACCAAACGTTACTAGAAACTTTTCTGTTACATCAGAAAAAAGTGATATAGTAAAAATTCAAAGTTCAGACGATTTTAAGGATAAAGTCATTAATAGTAAAGTTCCAGTGGTCGTTGATTTCTTCGCCACGTGAGTACAAATAACACTTAAATTTAGGGGCTGTTATATACCGAATATACTATCGGTTTTTCTATGCTAGAATAAATAAATTGGTATAGGTTTGCCTAAATTCCTAAATAAATGATTTAAACTGGTTAAGGGATTTTACTATATTGGTGCAGTGACTTCGTAGATAAGCATACAAAAATTCATATTTTTCTTTAGCAACATTAACATAAGATTTAGAGTTAACATTATAAAAAACCCATGTTTAAATTAAGCAATGTTAAATAATATATTTAACAGTGGTAGAGCCATGCTCAGGCACAAAATGGCTGGCTCAACGGGTGCAATACCAGGGCCTCACCGAAAACAGGTTGTGAAGCAAAGCGTTGCATTTCCCTAAAATTAGTGAGGTTTCTGGATCCCCATTCCCCCCCCCCCCCCTTTTCCCATCTACTCATCCCCCTCTTCCCATCATCATTTCTTTTCCCATCTTCTCATCCCCTCTCTTTCCCTTTCCCACATACCCTCATATCCCTCAAGGGTAGGCAGTGCTCCTACGACTCTCGAGTAGTTAGTGTCCATGGATGGCGGTTGTCACTTACATTTGTTCGTCTGTCCCCCTATAATATAAAAAAATACATATATATATGATCTTAACTGATTTTTCAGTTTAATTTACAAGGGACCTATGCAAGTATAGTATACGCATGAATAAAGTCTGTGTAAGAGCTGGTATTTGCTCTGTACATATTATACTTGCAAATTATTCTAGTAAAATTATTATTTAGATTAGGTGTTCTACAAATTCTGATCCATGACTTTCATTTCATCCATATTTCTAACAAACCCCTCTATTTATATATAGTACTTGGATGACGGGTATTTTAAGGAACAAAAAAAAAGTAAAATAAATTAATCATCAGGACTCGAACCGGGGTAATCTGGTTAAGAGACCGCCCTATTTCCCACCTGACCTATTACAACCCTGTAGATGGTTGCAAAATTTACCTTCGTATTCTAATGATATTGTAGCAGTTTTTCATTGCCTGAAAACATGGATAAAACAATGTTTTCTAAAAATGAAACCTAGCTAGATTGATTTATTGGCCCTGAAATCCTCTCCATACAAAATTTCATGAATATCATTGGAGCCGTTTCCGAGATTCAGATCATATATATATATATACACAAAAAATTCTCCTTTAAAGATATAAGATGTGTAAGCTAGACAAACTCAACATTTAATCTTAAATTTGGCAGTCATAAATTGCATAACACTTGTTGTAAAAAGAATTATGCCTTTACATTATTTGAAAATTGGATGTTACCTAATTAATTTCAATATTTCAGATGGTGTAATCCCTGTAGGTTGCTGACGCCTCGACTTGAGTCAATCATTTCTGAAAGCAAGTCCAAGGTGGTCTTGGCTAAGGTTGATATTGATGAGCAGACAGATTTAGCTCTAGATTACGAAGTGAGCTCTG
Source organism: Tyria jacobaeae (assembly GCA_947561695.1). Lineage (NCBI taxonomy): Eukaryota > Metazoa > Arthropoda > Insecta > Lepidoptera > Erebidae > Tyria > Tyria jacobaeae. The sequence goes on along the minus strand of OX387222.1, from coordinate 7,546,002 downwards.
TACCTGTGCTACTGGCCATTAAGAATGGTAAAGTTCAACAACGCCTTGTTGGTTTACAAGATACAGATAAGCTGCGCAAGTGGATTGAACAACTTACAATTGAAAGTAAAGCCGAAGTTAAAGCCTAAAAGCATCATTGTGCTTATTAACTTATTGTTGTTACCAAAATTTGTAGTTAATATATAAATATATGGGAAAATAAATCACTGACTATTCTTCTAAACACTGTATTAAATCTCTAGCTCTTTTGTAAATTAATTCTTCAGGTTTTTTATTTTTAGGAGCTGTTTGCTCATCATCTTCATTCTCATTGTTACCAGCAGCTACATTTAGCTGGTTGCTTTGGGACTCGGTCCACTCATCCATTTGTTTAATTATTTTATTGGCGTCTTCTAACAGCATCTTGCGTATGTTTCCTTGAGCAGATTCGAAGTATTCTAAAAGGAGGGGCCATGATGAATCAGGTAACAAAGTTGATGAGAACTTGTTTTTATATAACCAAACTTGTTTAGCTTTCATAAACTTCCAGTTTTGTTTGTCATGTTTCCATTGAGATAGATAATTTAGGCATTGACTTTTGAGCTGGTCCTTTGCAGTAGCTTGTGCTGCAGCTTGACGTTCAGCAAACTTCTCTCGCTTCATTTGTCGTATAGATTTTTTGCCCTTTTTATCTGTTGTGTCAGCTGCTACGAGTTGCTTCTTCTTTTTCTTTTTTCTCGGCAGTTCTTCATTTTCAGAGTCATTATCGTTATCATCATGCTGTCTTTTCTTTGAACCAGTTTTAAAATCACTATCAAGGAGAGTATCTGTTTCGTTTTCCTCATGATCTACATGTTCCAATTTCTCCTCTTGAGAATTCTCGTTCTTTCGTCGGTTTTTCTTTTTGTTGCGGTTCTTATTCTTCTTTTTATTGTTGAGACCCATCCCGCACCTCTAGTCCTTCAACGAGTGGATATCGTGTTTATAGACCAAAAACAATGTGAGCAGAGTGTTAGGTTATGAACTTTTATAAACTACCACTAGATGTAGCTTTCAGTACGGATGGCCTATCATGGAACTATAAATATATTATAATGTTATTCTCTCTAGGTAAAATACACGATCATACTGATCAGTTATTAACTATTTTGTGAAAAGTGACACTCGATAGCAAAATCTATTTTTTGTATGAGATTACCTATAAGTTTTCACTATAACATCTCAGGAGCTACATAAGACAAGGCAATCAAAATATTCTGAATCTTTTTTTTTTTTTTATTATTGAATGGCAAACTGCCGAAATATTCTGTATCTTATTACTCCCTGATCTATGTGTTTATTGTACTTTAAAGAAAAGAGTACGAGTTGCGTCTTAGCTACGTCTACAGGTAGTATCTCCAAGCAAATGGTTACACCAGGTGTCATAATGGACATGACTTAGTTTATTATATATTTTCCGCCTCGGCTCAGAGCCTTTGGACAATGGCAATCAAAGACAACTGAAATCATATTACATTACTAATATTCTTATTACAAAAATTTGTTTTGATGCAATATAAAGTGAAGACCCTGTTTTACACTGTTTATTACACTAACTGGACCCCACTTTATTAGCAGTCTAATCAGATTTGGTTATATGTAAGAAAGAACGAATGAACGTTTTGTATAAAACCAAGTCAGTAGCCAACAATATCTTTTCAGGTATAAACATTGTGAAAATTTATATTCGTTATCTGTTTAATAGTATATTGATAATTTTTATTTTTTCGTGATTAGTTATGATTTGTAGTTGTCTTTGTGCAATGAAAGTATATGATAATCAACACTATAACAAATTTATGTCGTCTTTGTTTATGTTTATCTCACGCATTTATCAAAGAAATATACGTTTAATTTGTACGTGACTGATGTTTTTTTTTCAATATTTTATTGTAGTCTTGTTCATAAACAAAATATTTACCTGGTCACCCTATATCATACCAAATTGCAATTTTTTGGCACGTCACAGCCGCGTCATCATGTCTCCGTGTCTGCCTTTATCAGTTTGGAATTAATTTGTTCGCCATTAACATACCTTATCGACGACGTATATGTGAACTATAAATTTTGGGTGATATTTGAATTAGAGACATAAGATGGAAATTTTTAGTCAAGTGTCCAACACGCAGTTTATGTTTACTGCTGCGGCTGTGGCTGTTGTTTTAGTATGTGCAGCATTAGTATTCGTATTTGGGTTTCACTCAGCAGAACAGCCTCAGTTTGATAAGCTTCCTTTGGTTGTGGACGATAGAAAATCTTCCAATAAGAGAAATAAAAAAAAAGACAAGGTGAGTACAAACAATATGTTGTGCACTCTCGTCGTTGTCATCAGTGTGTGCTCATTTTATTTTTAACCCGAAAGCATATGCTCGTTATTTAACTGGGATATAGAGCTATTGACATTAGACCTTCTTACATTTAAATATTTAAGACTTCTCATTGAAATTCTAATTTATAATCCTGTTTTACAAAAAGTCAATTTGTTCAGCAGTGACGTGATCCTTTGTTCTTACGATGTTGTTTCTGGTTTTGTAGAAGTCTTCACCCAACCGCACTGTGAGTGATGATGTGAAGACAAAATCTGATAACTCCAAGAAGTCTCCATCTAAGGAGAAAAAGGAGGAAAAGGTAAGAGAGACAGAGAAACCGAAACCTAGAGAGAAACCTGCTGAACCTAAACCTGTAAAAAAAGAGAATTTAACCAAAAATAAGAAAAATAAGGTGGTTGAACTTGAAAAGCCTGTTGATTTTGATGATGGAGGATGGCAAGAAGTACCTAAAAAAAGTGATAAAAAAAAGGTAAAGCCTGCTGAAGAAAAAGAGAAGAAAAAGGACAGCCCTAATAAGAAGAACAAAAAGGCAAAAGATGCTGATGTAGAAGCTGCTCACCCTGTGGTAGTCGAAGATGAAGCTGTTGAAGAAACTATTAAAGTTATAAGTGCTGAAGGGCCACAGGTGGACGAGGATGCAGCTCGTGCGTTGCAAGCGCAAGTTGAGGAGTTGCAGCGGGTTTTAAAGGAGGTAGCTATATCTTAGTATTATGTGTTTCAATATTGAATATGCTTCAAACATCACAAAATGTATATCTTCTTAAACTACTCTAGTAAACAAACTGAATCTTATATATTTACTATATATCTACTCTTAATAGCGAGAGCGCCGTGATCAAGCTGCTCTGGTCAGCAATGAGGATGAGGAATCCCCTGATGTTGACGAGTTGACTGATGTAAAAGATCTCAGGAGCAACAAGAAAAAGGAGAATAAAGAAAAACAAATAAAGAAAAAAACTGTTGAGGTGAGGATCTTAAATCTCATAAAAGAAAAATATGTAAAGTACATGTATATATGGCACTTTGCATGATTTAAGTTTATTCAAATTATGAAGAAATCTAGTAATAAAGGAAATAAATCTAATTAAAGCTTGTCTTTTACAAAATATTTTTGTGATTTTAGATAAAACTTTAAATTTTATTATAGACTGCAGCGGCAGCCAAGTCTGCCAAACCAGAAGTTGAAAAAGACAACTCTGACTCAGAGATGCAAGAAAATGAAAAGACTGCTGTCTTTGATGAGCTTGGTGGTAAGAACTAGTACTCCTATTTTATTTGAAGATGGTTGTCAATAGCCAATATATGTATTTTCTGCTATAAATCACGATATATAAGTATACCTTATAATATATTTTTTTAAACTAATATATTTTAACAATATATATTATTTAAAATATGTATATTCAATTTTTATCCCTCTATTGTTTTTTTTTTTAATTCAAATAGCATATTTTTACATTTCTTAAAGTGCAAAGCTGTCAGCATAAGTTGAAAGGATTTCACTTTAAAAGAACTACATTTATTATAAAAAGTAAGAAATATTGTCTAAATTAAATGCTTGTCTCTAGTATATTTACAAGCTTATTTGGTGTTGTTCAATATTGCATGTACTAGGATACTTTAACATAATAATAACTTCAAAGTAATGTTATTAAGTCTATTACAGACATTGTTTAAATTCCAATTTCGTAATAGTGAATACTGCTCCTTGTTAAAGGAGTCAGTCTGTTCAGAATTCAGAATAGAATAGAATAAGTACAGGGTGGATGAAATGGCGACAGGTCATGGCAACAAATTGTGAATTACCCTTAAGCTTAAGGGGCAAATAAATATATAAGACCTGATAGACGAAGACGTCATAAGACCTGTTGTGGTTTATAGATCGGAATGCTGGCAGCAATCAGAGTACATACTGTGTCGACCTCTCTTAAAGCGGGAAATCGTAAAGAGGAAGAAGACTGTTTCTTGTTAAAATTATTTGTGACATGTTATTTCTATTGTTACAGACACTTGGACTGACACTAAAGTGTCCAAAAAAAGCAAGAAGAAGGCCCGCAAAGACCAGTGAGGGGTGAGTAGAGGGATCCCAGTACAGCTGGGCGCATCATGTCGCCTCGTTGCTAGCTCAATGCCACTCACATCTGATAAAATTACGATCTAACTTAGATGCTTGATACTTGAAGTGAACTAATCAATCTGTTGCCATTGACACAATCCTCACCTAAACTATATCTAAATTACCAGTCAGTTCAGGGTTGTAGTTCTACAGGGTGTGAAAGTTGTTTATAATTAAGTTTGAATACTTTAAATTTCCTCTACACATTCAGTTAACTTTCGTCCATGTTTTTAGTTTCATATTTTATTGTACAATTAGCTTGTTGACTTGTTTTTCATAATAATTTAAGTATTGTTTTCAATGATAAAGCATAATATTTTTATGAGTCATAATCAAATTCAAATGTATTTGGAGAACTTTAATGTGAATTTTGGGAATCTGCAATATGTTGCCTATTTATGTGCTATACATACTTTATTATATTAAGAAGACTTAGAACTATATTCTAGAGTAATAGCGCGCGTTTTTTTTTAAATTAAGCTACTCATGCCCTTTTTTGTAGTATAGTACCTGCTTGATATTATACACCTATTCATACAAACAATCGACAACGAACTTATGCCATTAAGTTATGCAATAGTCTTTCAATATTATCTTTTGAGTTGTAGATAACATTAAATCAGAGTCCATTTATTTTCTTCGTAAATGCTATATTTTATGTGAATATTTATGAATATGCTGATGAAAAAAATCGTGCGCGTTATTTATACATATATGTATATTGTAATTTACCTATTTCTATACCTTATAATAGTCCTTATGTTATAAGCTGTTTATACCTCTAGAACTTGTAGAACTGTACCGGTATAAACATTCAAGATGTTCTGGTGCTTGTAGTATAAGTGTCTTACCTCCTTCCATTCCATTAGTGTGCATTTCATCTTTCACTAATATTTGATGTAGATGTTATTCCTCCTAATTTGTAAAAATGAACATTGATTGTTTAACTGTAATTAGGTTGACAAAATCAACTTATTGTTTTGTCAATAATTGTTGTTGTGATTTACCCATGACAAAATATATGTGATGAGACCTGAAATTGGACCAATACGAATAACGCGCGGTTGTCTGTCTTAACGTCGTAATATTACACAAACTTTTAGTGGTGGCTATCATATGTTTTATACTACTTTCAATATTTTGTAGAAACTGTAATGATATACTTACATATAATTTTTGCTTGTTTCGCACATATTATAAAAGTGGAAATTTTCCTTACTTACAAATTGTGTCACTTGTAAAGCTCTGCACGCAAACTATTTTTATGATTTGAGCATAGACAGTTTTAGTTAAATCGACCTACATATCTACGCTGTTAAGAGTGAAGTATATGAATATTTTCAATTGTAAATTGTTTATTACGATGCTGACTACTATTATATTGCAGATTCCTATTTTGTAAAACTAGATTTTAAGAATAATTCTATTCTAGTATAGCGTTGCTAAACAATCATTCTGAAATGTCTCCGAATGCAAATAATTTATTATTATTAATTGTTAGGGTAATGCGAGCATGGTTCAATAAGTTTAGTTATTTGCAGCTGACATAGATTTATTATAAAAATGTATGGAACATCTTTAAGTAATATTTATATTGCAATACTATTTATTTGTCTTAGACATCGGCTGTGAAATGTGTGTACTGGCGGATACTTACAGCGTATGACGTATATACCGATGTATTACTGTATAAATTCTATTTCTCTCGCAAGGATCTAATGTTCGTTTCATTCACTTCTATTTATTTATTCATGCCCTTGATATTACTATGTGATATCCATTAGTGCCAGGGTTAGTAGGGTCTGTAGTAGTTTCGTTGCTATAGTTAGTAATAGTGTTCAGAATACGATTTTGATAGCACTGTTTTACCATTCATTTTGTTGTTCTGTATTTAGGCATATCATAAGAGATTTTTCCTGTTAAGGTTGTTTAACTTTGAGTTTATATGTTTCCTTGTAGTAGTAGTCTAATTCTGTACTTAGGGCCTAAATTTTAAGAATTAATCGTCTAGTGAACTGTCAAAGATGAATAAAATTCGTATATCGATATAATAGGTATAATATAAAAGATATTTTTGGCTTCATATTCTCATATGTAGTGTTAGCGACGGATAACTCCTGCCAGCCCGGTGTGGCGCGGATGTTGCCAACACAGAGTGACCGTATCTTGATAATGTTGTTGTTTTATAGGCTCTAATGTAATTAATATAATGAATGTGTAATATAAATATTTTTTTAAAATCAATAAAGAGTGATATTGATATATTCGTATTATTAATACCAAAAATACACTTGAATACCTTGCCAGTTACCACATATCAACACTTCGTTTTAGTTCAAGCCTTTAGGCTAATGAAAATAATTATTTATTTTAATAATTTTATAATACGAAAAATCTGTAAAAAATGAGATTTACAGTACACAAGTATACAATATCATCTTACAGATAATGTTTCTTCTTATACTATTAAATGTTACATCGGGTAGATAAGTAAAAAAATAAGGTGATGAATAATGTAATAATATCGACTAGGTATAATAGGCATATGTGAGGAATACCTAATTTGCATAATATTATTCAGTCGAATAAAAAGTACTTTATATGTATAGTGACTATTATTAATACATAGTGGTATAAATTGGTGAACGTTATTCAAATATGGAAGAACGTTCCTGTCCTCTTACATGATTTATGTAACGGAATTAATAATATTACATAGATTTACACGAACCTTCTGTATTTCCATTTTCATGTAATAGATTCACATTTAACGAGATAACTTTCTAGACCCGAGGGGCGTATTTCTGAATCTGCTAAAACAATATTGTAGTTTATATTGTAGAATACTAGCTGTTGCTCGCGAATACGTTCGTGTGGAAATGTTTAACCGTACGTAAATTTCACCCAGATCTATTCAACCGTTCTGGCAAGAGTAACAAACATCCATTCATGTATAAAATTATAACAGTTATAAGATGAGTTATAAGATGATCGTTACAACTGGACCAAATTTAAATGGGACCACACGAGAAGCACCAGCATTCAAATAATAAAAAAAAAACATCAAAATCGGTTCTCCCAGTCAAAAGTCCTAAGGTAATAAACAAAAGAAAAACCCCTTCCCCCTTTCTTAAGTCGGTTTAAAAAGCTAAAGTTCGGAGTCACTCTTGGTTCGTGATTTATGGTGAGACTTGCTCGTCGGCGGCGCAGCGCTTTTGCTCCTTGACTTGCGTTTGGCCCGGCGTCGCAGACGACGCGTCTTGGAGGTACCCTGCGTAGGCAATGCTTGAGCTCGCGATGTTTTAGTTTCTACTGCCACGCTCAAACGAGCGAACATGTCGTAATTTGTTATTGCGCACATTTTACCTGAAAGCAAAGAATAAGAAATGTAAGTAATTACGTGATGTAAGTAGGCATGTTGCAATAAAGGACTCCCGATCCTAGAGCGGTGTGCTCTACGCCTTGCGCCACTTGGATTAAAATAATTTTTATTAGGATTACGATTTGCCATTTAGTCAAAATTGTTGCTCTATTTTGCACCAAAATGGCTCTGGAATTAACATTATGGCTACTTTATATTCGATAGCCTTAATGCTTGTGCCAAAACGTGGTTGCGTAAAACTTAAAAACCATTTCTAGCATTTTTATTTCCGTACATTTGTAAGTACCAGATTTAAGAAATGTTAATAGTAATTTTCTAAAAACACTAATTTAAGAGTAACCGATTTGGTTTAAGCCTATAATAGTTCATTGTTATACTATTAGTATATACAGTAGAACCTCTATAAGTCGAACATCAAGGGAGACGCCAAAAAATTCGAGTTATAGAGTTTTCAACTTATGGAGGATTTCGACTTAGGCGGATTATGATTCGACATAAAGAGTTTGAGGTTTATTCTTATAAATTTTGAGTTAGAGAGGTAAAATAAATAAAAATTCAACTTGCAGAGGTGACAAACATATTTTTATTTATTATAAATCAACATTATTTCAAATCATTTTAAAATAAAAAATATGGCATTAAAAAAAGTCAATATTTTTTTTTGCTTTAGATAATTTGGCTATAGCTGCTCTATATATAGCATTGTGTAATCTATAAAGAGCAGAAAATTCTTCTTCTTCAGAGTTACTGGTTTGCTCTATAAAATTACGTAAGGTAGTCGATGCGGTTCGCGCCTCTTTGATGGAAACCCATGGAGCGCATGTACTATTCACGTCTTCTATGTCATCTAAATCATTAGTATCGGTAGTCGGTCATGAGCTACTGAATCGATAATTTCGTCATCAGATAATGTCCCAGCAGTCATAACTCCATCATCGCACGAAACAAAGTCCTCAAAGGATATTCCTGATTCAGATACCACTGCGTTCCATTCTACAGGAGGTGAAATAGAAATATCTTCGGTTTCAGCTAGTTTTCTAGCTTTTCGAGTTATAGAGTGAAAATATGTACCAAAATGGCTTGGAGGGACTCGGTGATTATTTCGACTAACAGAGGGTCAAGATTTCAAGTAATGGAGGTTTTGGTGTTTGAAGGGAAGGGGGAACAAAACATTTTTTCGAAATTTGGAGGTTTTTGACTTATCGAGGTTCGACTTAACGAGGTTCTACTGTAATACATATTCACTATTTACGTGCAGTTGTGTAGTAGGTATGAATATCATTTACATACATAAATATTTATGATGTTTAATATTTACTTATCATCATTATTTGCCGGTAAAATTATAGTATGTACATTGCAGAAAATAACTATTATAATATTATATATAATATACTTAATGACTTCTCAGAACCTTTCTTCGGGAAGTATTTTTGTCAACCAGGGGTAGACCCAACGTCAGTTTGCCCTAACTTCGGGGCCTGGTCCGGGGATACTCGGCCGGTGGCATACCCAGGCCATAAGCCTCTCGCGGGAGAATTACGATATTTACAGTGTTGTTATGCTCGGTTAGAGGCAGTAAAAAAAGAACGGGAGACCGTTAGTACTCTAAGTGCGCTGAATTTTCTTCGACCTTAATGGGCTACCTGACACCCTAGCAGAATCATAGTCAAAAAGGCACTGCTACGCGACGTGAAATTAGGGCACGGGCAGGGCAACTGACGGCCACGTGTTGAAAAACAGCCGAAAAGTACCTAGGTATAGAATAGAAGTTTCTTGAGCTTGACCTGTAATCGAATATAAGTTTTAGTCGTATTAACTGCTTATCATAATATTCAAGCCACAATCCTTTAAGAGCTACGGAGCATGTCAACACCCAGCCAAATTGACATAACTTAGACGACTTTGTGTTGTTTTTCACCACTTCAAACGAGTGGTGATACTGTAGTTTGAACTACAGTATCGTCACTCATATTGAAGACAAATTAATATAAGTTCCTGGTAGTTAATTAATTCAAAAAACATAGTACCGAAACTAATCATATTCAAGTATCCAACGATCTTACTGCTAATGCACTTAATTACTATAACTCACCGTTACAGTACTCTTCACCACACTCGGGGCACGATAAAATTCTTGTTTCCGTTACCCCTGAACGATTTTTTGTTTTTTTGAGCATATTATTTTTAGCGTATTCCCTCTTGTCTCTCGCTTTGGTTTTGAGCTCGGACTTCCCCAATTCAATTAACCTAAAATGTTAAGTAATAAAAACAACACAAACTTTACACTAGCAATAAATTATTTTTTTATTTAAATAATTGAAATACAGCCCTTAATACGGTACTCCGTATAGGCAGATTGCCAAATTGATATTTAATCTTTAAATCTTTAAAATTCAAATTATACTTTATTGCCTTATAGCTTTTGCCCACAGCTTGGCTTGAATTGGGTGTGTTTATCACGGTAAAGGGTAGGTATTCTATATGTTCACCCAGGTTATAAAATATTTGTATGCCGAATTTCATAGCAATCCATTATCATAAAAGAATAACAAATATCCATTCATCCCCACAAACAATCGCGTTTATAAGTACGATAAGTCATAAAAGCAGTGAAATGTTTAACTTTGTCATTCTTTTAGTACTCATTTGTTTTCTTTATGTGCACACAGGCTGATTTAACGCTTAACTCATTCTTTGCCAGTCAACCTTAGGGTTGTACAGAGAAAGCTGGAAGTACCTACTTAGGTGCATTTAAACTGAGCGATACTTGAACAAAGGTATAAAGGAGGATGAGCACATGATTTATACAAATATATAAAAACTTACTTACAGATACATACATACATTTTATACAGTCTTATATACTTACATTACATACTACTTACATACATATGCATACTTAACATATGTATATCAACAGTCGATGTTAAGTTACGGACAAGTTGCAATTTGTTCCACGTGCAGTCTATAGCTTTATCTACCTGTTATAATATTCTTCATCCAGCTTAGATTTTGGTCGAACGGATGTAAGCATACGCCATTCGATAGGTACAGCGCACAGTTCTTCAAACTTAAGACCGCGCATCTCCATTGGTACTGGGTCCATGAAGTTGAAGTGTTTTTCTTCGTATCCTCTCGTTCCCAATGTGTCGTAGGCACGAATTTCTTTCCGAGATGTCTTAGTTTTGTTATCCTCTTTTTCTTTTATCTTCACATCTTCCGATCTTACCTAACAATACAAATAATCATCAAAAATGCGCAATACATAATTCTATATTAAGTCTATAGTAATTATTCAATGATTTTGAGATGACAAGTTTTATAAAAGTAAGAGCAATATTGTAAAATTATTATAAAAGAGTTTTATGAAAATCGCTTGATAAAAACTACCTAGTCCAACTACTAAGTAATAAACATATATAACATAATAACACATATATAACATATTTTAGTCGTCTCAATTTTAATTTAGCAAGTATGTACACCTATTCTTTTAAAATTATGAGTTACCTATTGTGTAACGATCTTTAATACTTACATGGCCTATGCAAATCTTTTTTTACATACATAAATAGGTACATGCTTTCTTGCATCCCCGAAGGGGATTTAGGCTAGGCATTTTTTCCCATTTTCGTAAATAATATATTTACCGTCATATGGACACTTTTGGGAATTAAATGGGAAAATGTGGAATATATTGACAGGACTGGCAGCATAGAAAGGGATATTGCTTATTTATATTCCATCTAAGAAATAGCTCTCTTTTAAGGGGAATATTATTCGTATCATGGCATCTATTTGTTTAATAACAAAATAAAAATAATAGGAAACAAGTTTACCTTTTCGGGTCGAGTCTTGAAATCAGGCACTTTGTCCAATACTGCTCTATAGTCTTCTGCGGTATTTATAATAGCTTTAGATAAATCCAACATGGGTGCTTCATCTTTCTTTTTATCGAATAAATCGTCAGACATATTTGCAAATATTAAGTGGGTGTAACACAGCAAACAAATCCAAATTATCCTTGCGTATCGATTCAACGTTGCTAAGAGTTCACTAGGAAACTATTTACGTTGAATCTATACCGGGTATTGTTCTTCATAACCTAATTTTCTTCTACGTGTTGCATGACTAGCTATATTGTGTTATTATTATTAATGTCGAAATAAATAAGATATATTTAAAACTTAGTCTTTATAGCAAAGTTTTCTCGGTCTTCGTTTTTCTCAAAATACTCCCTTTTCGCGGTATTTAATTGGTCTATAATTTTTTTTCTGTTTTCCACGTCAAATAAATTCGATTTAGAGTGTCTTTCGTTAGCGTCGTCGATCCATAATTTTCTGTTTCCGTATTTATCATTTATAAACTTCTGTGACAAAGTCATTCTTTTTACTGGAGATGTTTTCGGGGATTTTTTATTTTCAGGAACATCGTTCGCTGTTATCTGACCTAGGTTATTAAACTCTGATGGTAAATTAGTACAATCAGATATATTGTTAGATTTAGGATCTTGAATAGACCGTTTACTTCTCCAATACGATTGACTTAACGAGTTGCGGTGTTTAACGCTGTTCTCGGCAGTTTTTTCTGATCTAGTTGGCGGACTTGGAGAACGGCTATCTTCACTAGAGTGGGATAAATACTGTCTAGCCTGAGGCCTATACTTTTGCCTTATTTTTCTTTTTTGACTGTAAAAAGGATCTTTTTCGCTTTGTTTTTTATACTGAGCCACGGGTCTGTTCACTCCCCATTTAGGACGATTTTCTAAATCTTTTTTAAATCGTTCTTCAGACCGAAACCGCCTATCTTTTTTCAAAGTATTGTGATGATTATCTTGTGGGGCGTTTTCATCAATGTTTGGATAATCCTTGTCAATATTTCTGTCTAACTCGTCCGTCTCTACCAATTTATCGGTTGTATTCTTAAATATCGAATCAGTTTGTGTTGACGCATCTTTCATTCGTAATGTACGATATTTGTTCGGCGTTAATAATTTACCGACGTCTGTTAACTCATTTCCATTGTTTAATGAGTTCAATGATACACTGTACAAATTATTGGCCACATTTTGTGGAACTAGCACTGCTAGTTGTATGTTATTTGGCTGTGTATTTATAACTTCACTGTTATTAGTCATGCCCAGTGGTACAATATTAAATTGCCCATCTGTAAGGGCTAGAGGAGGTACGCTGTGTATAAATAAGTTTAAATTTCCAGGTACTTGAGACCTTGGTGAATTAAATTCAGTTGTTTGATGAGAATTACATTCTCTTTTTAAACTTTTTGCTGAATGCACATCGTATGTTCGGCTAGTTTTAGATGGGCTTGTAGCCTCAATAGTTAGAGGAGTAGTGTCAGTAGCTTCTGCTTCTGCTTTTGTTTTTACCTCATCGTTGACATTGGAGAGGGCACTCCGTTTATGCACTGAGAACCTTTTTTCTTTATCTTGTTTAGCTTTTCTCTCCGCATCTTCCAGTGCTCTTTTCAAGGCATCTAATTTTTTTTGTTCTAATATTTGCTTTTCTTCCATTCTGCGTCTTTCTTCCTCTAGTCTTTGTCTATCTTCTTCTTGTTGTCTTTGGATCCGTAGTTCTTCTAATCTTTCTTCTTTTAATTGTCTTTCTCTTTCTTCCTGACGCCTTTTCTCCCTATCTTCTAACTGACTCAAAATAGCTGACTGTATTTCCAGAGCTTTTATACGTTTGTTCTCTCGCTGAGCTTTAATTTCGGGTTCAAGGGGAACGTTTTGTCCCCTTAGGAATGTTCTGTGGAAATAAAATTTTAATTTGGTAAAATTTTACCAACTGTGTATTTTCTTAAAGGATTATATACTAAATTTATTGTATTTCTTTGTACTTACCTTCCTTCATCGCTACCGTTGCAAGATGATCGATCGCAGTCTATTCCCGTGCTATTGCTCGAACTTCTTTGGTCAATGACTAGAACTTCTGAAGTACTTTCAATCATATTTAAACCTCGCTCCACCCACGAAGGTGTACCTTTCTTCTGATTTGGCATCTATAGAAATAATATATATATTGTTAGCCCAGGAATAATTAATGTTGGAAGGGGGTGACGTGAGAGGTGGCGGCGGCAGGGAGCGAGTCTATATAAGGGGGCTGCAACGCTCATTTGGGATCTTGGCGCGCTACAGTCAACTTGTAAAGAAGGAACTCTGTCCGTTCGTGAAGCCAAACTGTCTATCTAATTATTGTTACAGTTAGATTACTTATTTAATCATATTTGTATTTGATTTGTGTTTAAATTTATTTTAGAAGTACAGATTGCTGTTTAACAGGTGTAAATCATTTTTTTTATTATTCCACCTCTGTTCTCCTAAGATCAGAAGTGGGATAACATTCTCGCGCGTCCTATCCCGCTTTGCTGTCTGGGATAAAGCAGCCTAGCTAGTCTAGTTAAAAAAAAAAGAAAAAATATTTTAAAAATTAACGAGATTTTTTTCTTGATACCCAACGACATTTTCTTGTTTGCGTTCGCGAGATCGGTAAAGGTGCGGTAAAGTATTATCTATCAGTACATCTGGTGAGTACGTTCCAGTTTATTTATAGTGAAATTTAAAAGTTAACCATTTTGGTCGTTGCTTAAGCATTTTGTTATTTATATATCCCCATATACACATTGATCGTTTACATTAAGTAAAAGTTCATTAAATTACCACAACTACCCGATACTGTTTTAATAGGATCGTGCATCAATAAAAGAAAAAGACATGACTCTTGGTGTGAAGAGGTTGACCGCGGTAAGTTACTAAATTACTGGAATGATAATGAGTGCCTATCTCGCATTGGAAATTGTCTAAACGGTGACGCCAGGACCTGGCTTAATGAATGGTTTACCAACGATCGCAGTTGGATCAACTTTAAAAAGGAATTTAAGCCCTTGTCCTAGGACGCCGGATGTTGCGAATATACTATAAGAGGTTATGAGCACTTAGTCTGATAAATATCAAACATACGCCAATTATGCAGGTCGGTCTACACTTAGGTTACGCATAGTAATATGAGGTATAGTAGACCCGCAGATCCGTGATTCAGCTACTAATTTGAAACTTAAACCGAATGAGTTGGTAGTTTCTTTCAATTTACGTTAAATCAAATACGCCTATTTTTGACAAAACATATTATCAGCTTACGTTATCGTCCTTTTAGGCCCAATCGGGATATAGAAAATCGTAAACGGAGATATGAGAACGGTAAATATTTCCTGTGTGGGCAAATCGACCATAGACAATCCAGTTACCCTTCGAAGGGTACTCTACACTTTGACTGATGCTTGATTTTCAAAAATGAAAATGTTCCTTTATATCAACTAAAATTGAGTATTTGGGACGTACGATTAGTCAGGGTCAGGTACAGCCGAGCGAACATAAGGTTTACACGAGTCTTAGTAGTCTCCTATTCCAAGTACCGTTAAAGGAGTACGTAAATTCTTAGGTATTGCCAGCTATTTCTGTCGCTATATAGCTGGGTTTGCTACCTAAACCGCCCAGATGAGTAAATTGACAAAAAAGGGCGTACCTTTTGTCTGGAGTAATGATCAAGAAGAATCACGGCAAAGTATTATATTATTAGCGAGCCCGTATTAGCTATCTGTGATCCCGATTTAACAATTGAAATTCACACGGACGCTAGTTCCATAGGCTATGGTGCAGTACTTCTTCAGGTTCAGGGTATTTCAGCAAACGAAACCAAGGTGCCGAGCCAAAGTATCACTCTTACGAGCTCGAGACCTTAGTCGTAGTCAAGGCCTTACAAAATTAGACACTACCTAGTTGGCTTTCATTTCACAGTAGTAACTGATTGTAATGCGCTAAAAGCTACGCAACAAAAGAAAGACTTACTGCCACGTATAGCCAGATAGTGGATATATGTACCTACAAGATTTCAATTTCACTTTAGAATATCGTAAGGGCAGTTCTATGTCACACGACGACGTGAACCTTATTAAACATGGGACGCATAGAATGTAATCATCGCCGTAATGAATGGGCAGATGTCATGTGGCGGTTTACAGTTGGTTTTGTATATAAAAAAACAAAAAAAAACACCCAAACTGTCTCCCCTGAACCTGTTTATAGGCATTGAGGCGGCTACACCACTCTTACGTCACCTCGTTCGTGATATAGCTTTAGATAACCCGAACTCAAACCGCGAATCATTACGAGAGATGCATAGACAAAGGGCTTCTGAACACCTGAAGGTAAATCAACATCAAGACAAGACGTGCCGACCAAAGACCAAGACCAAATTTACTTGTATTTGTTATTAAACAAGCGAAGGCGACTGGAAAACTAGACTCGGGCATGCGCGGGCCATATCATGTGGTCATGTCGCTTCCCCATGGCCGGTACGAGCTACAGCTGCTGGCGGGGTCGTATAGAAAGGCAACCCAAGCAGCGGCTGAATTTATGGTACCCTGGCGAGGGGAGTGGACTCCCAATCTGTGCGCCGCCTTCTTAGAGGGGAAGTCTGTATTGCACCTGTGTGATAAGCTAACGTCGTGCCTATGTCACCTAAGTGTAGATTGTTATGCTAACATAGTGCCATTGTCATACTATAAGAAATATGCTAACGTCGTGCCTATGTTTTTTATAAATAGCGATATGCTAACGTCGTGTCTATGTCGCTCTGAAATATGTCCTACTGTGAGAAATACGCTAACGTCGTGCCTATGTTTCTTACAAACAGAGATAGCCAACGTCGTGCTTCCTCTCTGGGTGGGCAAACATGGTTTCCCCATTTATATAGTCGTGCCTATATTCCTTAATGTCTGCCCTTCTTGTAGGGTTGGATGAACCATTTCTCGCGTTGTCCTATGATTGTCGACCCCGTAAGAATATTACATCTGCATAATTATTAAGCAAGTTCCGTTTATGTGCAGATCGCAATAATGGGCCGAGGAGTCCACGCCTGAGCGAGCTGTCTCGATCGATGGTATGTTTTCCAAGGCGGTACATATGCCGCGTACTTCGGCCGCCGCAGGAGCCTGAAGCACAGGAGTACGAGGACGTCCTCCAGTCAGGAGAGGCCGTGTTAGCCCAGTAATAATTAATGTTGGAAGGGGGTGACGTGAGAGGTGGCGGCGGCGAGCGAGGACTTCTTCGTGAAAGAAGTCCTCGGGGCTTAGGCTTCAAAATAGTTATCGTTTGTCCGAAATGTCCAGATGTTGTTATTCCAAGTAGTAGATTGATGTTGGCGTCCAATCATATAATTTTTGTCTTGAAGCCAGCATAACTCCAACAATTTTCGTTTTTTCATTCGAATTTGTTACAATATCTTGAAAACAAGATTTTGAAGAGAAATACGTAGGAGATTTTTGATAAGTTAATTTAATCATTATTTATTAACAAATGATTATCTTTTTTTTTTTTTGTTGAAAATTTAACGATTTACGACGCCAATCACACAAAAATCAATATTTTTAAAATCCCCTATGTATTTCTCTAGCTATAAGCATGTACAATAAGTGTTTTTTTTTCTAGATCAAAATTTGCAGCAGCTTCACTGCGTGCCGCAGAGCGCCTCAAATTCTACGTGCCTCGCGAAAATGGCTGTGGTGCCGTCATTTTTGAATATTTTTTATAATAATTTTCTATTTTGTTACTTAAATATACGCTATATAACTTCCTCCAATATTATAATATTATTACCTTTCCTTTCACC